>OY728133.1:1492285931-1493701797 GCA_963277665.1 Viscum album
AATATTTATGGAAATGATATCATCGCTCGTGCGTACGTACAGACTACCGTCTCCAAGACGCGATGAGATTCATTCTCCATGTTAACCATTTAAGAATGATTACAAAGTATATATAAGAAATAATAATGAAATATATGACATTATAAAGCTACTGGATTTATGTATATATGTATATGTATGTCATCTAATTACTTCTATTCAAGATAATAAGGAAAGGAAAACAGCGTTCATGCGTACGTACGGACTACCGTCTCCATGAACGGTGTTTTTCATTTCATTTATCTATCTATTATATATATATATACTGAATATATTTGATATATAAATCATATTTTATATTCTGTAAGTATGTAAATCATGATATAAGTAATAATAATGTCAATAACAACAAGTCAAAACACCTACGATAAATGAAACGATTTTACCCAAAACGCTTCTTTAACATGGAATTTACAAAATAACGGGTAAAATAATGTCATAAGTGAACCATATATGATATCATAACAATGAATATGATTCTGTAATAAGTCAATGACATTATTTAAATCATTATACAGGAGGTTAGGACACATACGAAGCAAATCGGACCTAAGGTAAGGGGAAATATCACAATCTCATTTTTATCCGAGATTGCTTATACGTTGGTATTTACTGGGGTGTATTTTATCATCCACATCCATGTTCCCTTAATATGTAATATTATTTCCATCCACCTACAATTGTTTAAAACCTATTTTACCCTTGGGTGAGTTTTTAGTAAAAGATATGAAAGGAATCTTTTTTCGTTTTTCGTACGAGGTACTTTTTTGACTTTTCCGACAAAAGTACGAGAAGAAGGTTTTTTAACTTATACGGCATGAATGGATTTTGAAAACATTATTTCCAAGAAGCTTCCTTTACAAGTTTTCAAGTTTATTTTTAATCAACTTCTTTTATTTTAAAGTTGTATGACATGTTATGAAGGGAAAAATGTTTTTGAAGAAGAAAGGATATTTTCCTCAAGAATAGAGTTCAAGTGTTTTATCAAAATTATTTTCCATCTAAGATAATAAAGGGATCTGTTTTTATCCCTATTATTACATTTATTTGATCATGTTGTGATGGAATTATTTTTATGAATTCCTTTATCTTATATGAATTGATTTATGATGTCATGATGTTTCAAGAATCCCATTTTTCTTACATGTGTTATGCGATGATGTATGTTTTATGATTATGTGGCACACATAAGAAAGGATTCATTATAAGATGGGTGGGACCTATATCTCCCTCCAATGCATTGGGTAAAGATTTTATATCTCATGAGATAGACATGGCTGAAATGGTAGGTTATACCGGTTCTGTGAAACAGGACTGAAACGAGGGTTACTCGATTCAGAAAGGGACTTTTTCCACTAAGATAGTCTTGGCAATGAGTCTTGACTAACAAGAAATGATTCTCTATGATTATTTGTGTATGCCACAAAGTTCCATGTTTTAAGTTATGCTTATTGGGATTTCATTTCACTACTATGATTTATCCCATGATATGAAATTATGTTCTCTTTTGCAGGTTAAGATTTCCAAAAGTTATGTTCTTATGAATATGATGTGATTGATTTTTTTTCTTTTGCTTACCCTTACGGAGCATTTGAGCTCACCCTTTTATGTTTTCTTTTCCCCAGGATATAAAGAAAGGTTTTAGGTAAAAAAAGGGGAAGATCTTTATGGGAGATATTGAAGATCTTTCACCACGATTAGAAGATTACGTTCCGAGTTTCCAAAGACACTAAACTATTACGATCCTTGTGTGTGTGTTTTTGCTATGTACTAAGTATTCCGCAAATGTAATGTGATGTCAACGTACGTCAAGATACAGGTCTCTACAGATACTGATTTTGGTATAATGTTATATTAGTTTTTAATAAGTAAATTAGAAAATGTTTGTTTCTTGAGATCTAATTACAGAGTTTGTGAAAAGATGGTTGTGCTATCATGGATGAAGTATTAAAGTTTTTAGGACATAAGGAATATATCCAAAAAAAATTGTAATAAGGAAACATGCATGTTTTCAATAAGGATATACATTAGTTCAGGTTTTTACCATGACTCAAGAGAATGCATGATGAAGTCATTCAAATGTTTTTAATGTGACCAACAGATATATATTATGATATATTTGGGATAAATTATGGTATTTACATACTTGTTATATGAAGTTTCTTGTAATTATCTTTTTAGTTTGGATAGGAGTAATTTAGATAGGCCTAACGTATGGAGAAGATTAATTTGGACATCAGATAGTTTTGTTTAATGCTAAATCAAATTTTTTAATTATTGAATTTTATAGTTTTAGAAAAATTACAACTCATGTGATGGGTTACAACCCCTCACATTGGAAAACGTAGTGGGAATCGAACCCAGAACCGAATTGAAACCAGACTTTTTCGCCTACCACTAGACTACGAGAAGTCCCTTGTTAGTATCAATTTGTTTTATTTTATTTAACAGGTATGATAGATGATGTATATATCTTTATTTGGAACCATTTACCATTAATCTCACCATTGATGGTCTTATGTATATTTGATAACATCTACAACATTTTTTGTGATAATGATAGATGGAATAACCAATCATTCTATTTATGGATAACATGATATGCTTAAACTTTTGTAATTTCAAAATCAACATCATTTAGTTGAATAAGAGATGAAGTGGAAATTGGTCAAGGCATGACCAATGATGGGACTCTACTGAAATAATGTAAGTAAATTATCTCATGTTGTTAAGCTTTAGGAAAATGATCATGAAATGAAAAAAAAATTATCCTAGTACCCTTATATCTGATGAATTAGATGGTCCCTTAAATCATATCATATTTATTTCTTTATATTAGTTAACTTTCTCCCAACCACACTCTCTATCACTATCCGTTAGAACATGATGGTTGCACTTCTCTACTATATCCATGCTTTCACTTCCCACCAATGTCCTCCAATGTGGAATCCCAATGTTTAGTTTTTTCGGGTCACCGTTTTGTTTGTAACATTCTTTTTTAAAATGAATTTTTAGATTACATTTTAATGATGTGGGATTCCATTATAGAAACATTTATGATGAAAACTATTTATAACACATCCAAATTTTGAGGGAGAAATTCATTTTAAGGGGGGTACCTTGTAACACCTTGTGATTTTATGATATTTATTATTTTTATTTCATTGATATATTTTGTTTTTTGCAACACCCAAATTAGATTGCGCTATATGAAACACCGTATTAGCTTGTAGTATACACAAAAATATTCTTCTATTTTTTGCACACAATGTCAAGTTCAATTGGATATAATTCATTTCACACAACATTGTGTGTGAATTTTTATAAATGTATAATTGAAATATGTTTGGATTATGTTATAAGAAACAAAAAATGAAGAATTCACTTCATTCAACATTAACATGGCTTGTGTTACATGCAAGAGCGACCTTATTCGATTGATTTCAGTGTACGGGATATGGAGTTTCACTAATCAATGATAAATTATAAAAATATTATTATTTAATGGGATATAATCTTAGTGTTATTAATAGTATTAACTACATGTTCAATTTTATATAACACAATCATTCATCTAACATAATTAATAGAACATTATATGAGTGAAACAAAATAGGAGAAAAGATGTATTTTTAAAACATTTCAGTTTTTACCGCCTTTTGAGGGTGCACATATATAAAATTTAGTTTTGAATCTTTTGTAAGTTAAATTTTACAAAATAAGATTATTTTTTGAATTAAGGTCGTAATTTTTTTTGGGGTTTTTTTAATTTTTCTGATAAATTCAAATTTTAATTAATAGTGAAGAATACTGCATTTTAATTCTATATTTCCTTTTCATACAATTTATTCATATAGTTAGATTATATTTTTAATTGGATTTAATGTAAAATTGGATTATATTTTTACCAAATAATCTAATATTGTTCATTGTAAGTAATATCACTTTTAAATTGGGTATAAACACATGTCAATATTTTGATAGTTATTACTTCTTAAATAACCGACTTTTTGGATTTGTTATAGAAATTAAATTAAATTTAACTATTGAAAAATATGGGTTTTAAATTTAGAAAAATTGATTCATTATGTGGAATCGTGATATCCCAAATTTTTAAATAGTAACCTTTTATTCTTAGACATTTTGAATAGAAATTTCAGTAATTATTTTATTTACCTTCGTTAAAGGGTAAATCTAGTAAATAAGGGTAAAAATAATATTATAATAATATTAAACAACCCTAACACAAGTCCAAATCCAAATTGCTGAGCTATATTATACAATGGTAATACTTGAGTTTATTTTTGGACCCCATGGATCAACATTGATTTGAAAATTAAATTTTATATGAATAATTTTAATGTAAAGTGAAATATACCATAAACATGTATCTTTTATATAATAAATTTTATATGTGGTAATATAACTGATATATTTGACAATAAATAATCATTAGAAATAAAAACATAATTTATACATCATTTTATTTTATTTATTATTTTTATACATTTAATAAATAAATTTTTTTACAAGATAATGATGATGTAGTGATTGATTCATTAATAATTGAATCCAGTAATTGAAATAATAAATATTAAAAATATATAATTTTGTTTTTTATACCATAAAATAATTTTTGAGATCATGTTGACATATTAGGGGTGATTTAAAGCCTTTTTCAAAGGAATAAGGTTGTTATGAATTTGTAAAGATGTCACCTATGAATAATATCCAAATTTAATATAATTAATAACATAAACCCTAAAATAGTTTTTAAATGATATTAAATTACTAAAAATATAATATTCATCCCCATGGTTAATAAAAGTCCAAATATTTTATAATTGACTATTTTTGGGTCTTTTGACATGATATGATAATTATATTAAGCCACAATGTGTAAATAACATGATATTACTGTAAGATTAAAAACGGTAAAATAAGGGTTAAACTGAAACTATAGGGATAAACAAATATTCAAAAAGAGTCTAAAAATTACTTTATGATGGGTATTCGAACCAAAATCATCCTATATTTTAATTAAAGAACTTTTGGAAAATTTCATTTAAATTTACATTATAATAAAATCATATTTTGAGAGTTTCTTAAAGTGCCACTCTTCTCTCTTATAAGAGGGAACCTCCTCCCTCTCATATTCAGTACATTTTGAGCCTTCAATATCAGCCATTCCATGACTATTTCACTTATAAAAATCCCTAGTTACATCATAGAGGTTTAGTTCTTCTCTAAATACCAACTTTAGTTTCCTATGAGGAAATTTAAAAGAGGCACGTCAAGGAAGAGGTAATATCTTCCACTGATTCATTCAAATTTCATTCTTATTGTACTACCTCTTCATTTGTTTTTTCATTATAAAGTAATAACATCAATATCACTGATATAATAATATGTTATTATAAATACTAAACAAAACAATTTCACCTTATATCCATCCTACGAAAAATGAAATCATTATGCATGCGTATGTATGACATACCATCTCTATGTTGTCGTTTAATCTATTTTTCTCCACCACCATACTCAGATGGGTATAATGGTGGGAATAATATCAATATATGATTATTATAACATTATAATAATTATGATATATTATATACCATCCAATACAAAACCATTTAACAATTATGGGAACAATATCATCACTCGTGTGTACGTACGACTTACCGTCTCTATGATGCTATAAGATATATTCTCCACATTAACCATTCAAGAATTATTATAAAGTATATATCATAAATAATAATGAAATATATTACATTATAATGATAATTTATTTACATGTATATATATATGTTTGATTTAAAATATCCATTAAATTTAGTAAGAAAATGAAAACAGTTTTCATGCATATGTACGACCTACCGTCTCCATGAACTGTGTATTACATTTCATTTATAAATCTATCTATTATATATATAAATAAGCTGAAAATATATTATATTAAAATCATGTTTTACATTCATAAAGTAAGTATATAATTATCTATGTAAAAATATCAATAATAACATGTCCAAACACATACAATTGATAAAACAATTATTACCCAAAACGTTGCATGAACATGGAATTAAAAAATAAATGATCAATATAAAGTCATAAGTAAATAATATATGATATCATAAATATTTTTACGGTTTAGTTAATGATAATAAAATGGTTAAACTCTCTATAAAATACTTTAATAAAAATATAGATGAAATTGGTCATAATGTAATGGATAATTTTTCAATCTCATTTTTATTTGAGATTATTTATACGTAAGTATTTACTAGGGGTATATTTGTCATACATGTACATGTTTTCTAAAAATATTCATATGAAATTATTACTATTATTATATGTATGTTTAAAATCATTTTTATCATTTTTAATTTTACTACATGATATGGAAGGAATATTTCTATTTTACCATACGAGATACTTTTTGACTTTTCTGGAAAAAAATTATGAGGATAATGTTTTTTTAACTTATACAGCGTGAATTAATTTTTATGTTTTCATGATCGATTATATACATTAACATTAGTTTACACTACTTGATATTTATATTCAACTAAATTATTCTATTTTAAAATTTCACGTCATTTTGAGAAAAATTTTGTTTTAAAGAAGAAATGATATTCTCTTCAAGAATTTTGCTCAAGTGGTTTATCAAAATTATTTTCAATATAAGATAATATAGGGTTAAGTTCCTTTACCTATTATTACTATGATTTTATTTTTTGAAGATGGAATTATTGTTATGAAATTCAGTTATCATTTATGGATTATGTTATGATGAATTGATGTTTATGAAACCAAATTGTTTTCATGGGTCACGAAATGATTAATGTATTTATGTTTTTATAGTACACGTAAGAATTGTTTCATTATGAGATTGGTGGGAACTATATATCCCCTCAAGGTGGTGTTAATGATTTTAATCTCATGATATAGACATGTTTGGAACAACAAGTAAAAATATGGTTTTGTAATAGTGGCTAGAACCACATGTAAACCTGATTCAGTAATGGACTTTGTCCACTACGATGGTCATGGAAACAATTCCTTGGCTAATATAGAAATCATATTATGTGATAATTTGTTTTCCAAAATTCCAGGTTTTATTCTAATACTATTTTATCATGATTAATGATCATTTATGATCTATGCCTTATAAACTTACAATATTTTTTTTATGAATTTTGATTTTAGGTATTAAACTTTATGTTCATATTTTTACATTCTAAACTTTATTCTTCGTTTTATGTTTTCCATACATTCGCTAATATATAATTTGAGCTCTTACATTTTGTGATTTAGTTTACCTAGAAAACAAATAATGGTTTTAGGTTGGAAAATAGATTAATATCTTTATAGGAGATGTTGAAGATCTTTCACTAGGTTAGAAGATTATGTTCCGTCTTTCCAAAGATAGTAAACTAATATGGTCTTTGGGAAAATATTTTGTGTAATGTATTTTGTATTCTGAAAAAAAAATGTGAGGACTATGTACATAATGTTCGGGTCATTACACGAATTATCAAATAATATCATGATTTACTAATTCTTAATGATATTTTATGTTTTAATTTAAATTATTTCATCTACGGGGATTTGAGTTAAAAGTTATCATGTTGAAGATAATTATATAACCATGTTTATTTTAATTGGGTTATATTACATCCTTAAATCTATTAATATTATATTATTTTTTATAATCACTATAACTATATATTATTATATTTCCACATTGTTATGTGGATTTATTGTTGATACACATAATCTACAAATTTTTTGAGTCTACGTTAAATATTATTGTCTTTTCAATGGTTTAATTTGCAAACTCATTTTCTAAAGAATTATTTACAAGTGAATTTTGAAAAGTGGAAATTAATTGATAATTTTTGTAATAAACACTTTATTTATATAATCCTATTATAATGTATGACCATTATTGTCTAATAGAAAAAAAACACAATCTATGGATCAAAAAATGTATTACAAAATAATTTTATAAAAATCAAACTTCATTTTACTGCATACTCAGAGAACCTATTTTCTCTTAAAAGGAATGATTTTTTTAAATGATTTAAAAAATGTTAATATATTTTGGAAAATTAATTTTTATTGTAAACTTATCCATTATTATTTTACCATTTTTTAAATTGGAATTTTGTTTTGATCTTTTTTAAAAAATAATTTCTTTACATTTTTTCCATAAAAAGGAATGTCCTTTTTTACCTTGTATGAAATGTTTGAATTTACCCAAAATTATTTTACAAAAAATTCTTATGAATTTTTTAAAGGTTTCTTATTTATGAAAATGTTATTAAAAAGTGATTTTCAAAGAAAATGACTACCAACATGATCATAAAAATTACAGTGTAATTTTCATTATGAATAGTTGTATATGTTCTTTGATTTATATTAATTAATTAATAAAACCATTTATTTTTTACATCACATGGGATATGTTGTATTGATACTATTCTTATTATTCATCTGGATGGTTTTACATTTATTTTTCCAACGATAGTATTTAAATCCACATCCTAGATTATTTTTATCCCCTTGAAACATTTAATTTATTATGATCAATGTTCATTAAGTTCAAATAATTATCAATATCATTTTTATGTATATATTTACTTCGAAACCCATATATCTGTTCTGCATACATTTTTTACCTTGAAATTTTATATCACGAATCTCCTTAATATCAATATATTTGGTGTTTTCATTTAATGAAACTTCTTCATGGGGATTATTCTTCAAATGATTCAATGTGGGTTGGTACATCATAGAGTCGTTAATGATTATTTTTCACCTGAAATATTTTATTGATACTACAATAGAATTTCTACATAACAACATCATCAACCCTTTTTATTTCTTATCCTCCACAAGGTAATTATTTATAAATATTTATATTTTAATCAATATAGATATTAGATAAGGAATATTATTTATTTTGATTATTTGATAGGATTATTTCATTTGATTGGTACCAAACGGGTGGGTGTCAAGTTTAGATACCCATGAATGCATAAGTAGTCTCATAAGGCTAATTATTTCCACAAATTAAATGGGTTTCTATATTATATTCAAAACTATTTTGTATATTTTCTTGACAATAATAGATTCATGTAACTAGGAAATATAGAATCCAACAATTAATAATATCTCTCATTTAGATTCAATTATTATTCATCCATGTGTTTTATCATCTTTATATCTACGGATTAATTCGATTTTCAGTTCATTGATTAAATGAAATTTGTTTTTTAGTTTCTAATCATTTCATGTTTATTTTATCCTTATCTTTTTATTTGAGTGGAATGTTTTTCTATTTATTCACTATACATATTGTTTATTGACACCCTTATCAGCATGTTGATTAAATGGTTTGTGAGTTAATTTATTTATCATTCCATAATTATTAATCTCATTTATTCATTACTTATTTAAATATATATTACTCTTTTTGAGGATTTGAATTCACGCTTATTTTGATTTATTTCAACAGGATTTATGATGTTTACTATGAATGATATGAAAGGAAATCATAGATGAAATAAAGTAATCCTAAAAAAATTATATTGTAATTAATTTTATTCATCTGTAATATATTACTAATATATGTATCTTGTTATCCCAATCTACTAAAATTTTCAGTAATCGGGAGTTGATTCCTGGAAATCATTACAATGTAATGGTATTTGACACAGGATACAAGCTCTATGGGGTCAGGTCACTATAGTTGGTATTAATGGATATTTGGATGCAATCCTGTGAACAAGATTTATAAATACATAGATTACAAATAATAACCATAAGGTCATATTTGAAGATAATTATAGAAGAACACATTTTATTTCTAATATTGATATTATCTAGGACTTCATTCCAATACATCCATGTCTGGATACTATATGTAGATGTGCTTTTATAATACAAGAACATAGTAGTAACAACTTCGACATGGTGTGCTGGGACTGAGTCAAGGTAAACCAGTCCATGATAATTGGCCCTACTACTAGAATGTATTATACACTATTAGGGATATAGTTTGGATAATTAAAATTTTATTTAAAAACCTGTATGAATTATTGGAAACGTTAATTATAATGAATTATCAATGATAAACCATACGACAAGGAAGGATCAACGTTGAAATAAAATGGATAATTTTTCAATTTATTGATGATGTTCTGAAAACCATTGTTAAGAGGATATTTTTTTATTAATATTATAAAAATAATTTGATCATATTTAGTTTTGAAATTATATCGATGTGGTTTTATGAATAGAAAAAAATATTTTGGCTGATAACCTATCTATTATAGAATGGAATTTTGGAATGAACACATGACTGATGGATGATAAGGGTTTAATGCCATCCGCTGACCTACACAATGTCCTTTTCAATATGTCATTGTTCATAGTTGAACAATTTTATGAATACATATTAATGATGAAATATTACTGTTACATTTTAGGTTTAAAGATTAATTTTATAATCATATTTTCATTAGAGAATATTTAGAGAAAAATTTAATAACATTTCACTCTTTTATGGGCATTATGATACAGTAAATGATTTTTTTGGTTCTTGAGAAATGAAAGTTAATTTTTAGATATCTATTTCACGAAATTTGGGGCAAATCTGAATTTGATTGAAGATCAAAAAAAGGATGGAATTGTTCATACAAAAATAATAAAATTTATTTTGTATGTAAAATTCATTTATACTTAGACAATTATGGGATTTTTCCACATGAGGATCCAGATAAAAATAATGTTGTCCAAATACCATTATTTTTTTACCTGATGTCCCTCAAAGTCGTCAATGATTTATGGATTTGTCGACCTCAACATTCTATTTAACATTCAATTGTTTTTTATTGATGACCTAAATCAGTCTTTATAAATATTTAATCTTTTTATCCATGTATATATATCAACATTTAATTAATGTTCTCTTACATAGACACCGATTTATTTGTTATTCCAGGTGACCTTAGTACTTTCCATTTTATCATTCCTAGTACATTTATTATGAAACTCTTTCTCATGATGTGGGATTAAAAAAATAGGAAATATCAAACAATATATCACCAAAATCATGTTTGGATTGTGAGGATGTGATTTAATTTATGTAGGGGGAATTTAATAATACAAAATTTGTATGTAAGAACATTATATTCGATATCATGTATTACACCAAACAAAAATCATGTAAGGGGATATAAAAAACTAAGTCTTTACTAAATAATTTTTATTTTAGAAAAATTAAATATCTGATATAAGATTAAATCAAAGGAAAATTGATTTATATTGTTCTACACAAAAAAATACTTTCTTCAATACATCATGTTTCACAGAAGAGAATATATTACCAAAAATAATATATTATTAAAATTTAATATTTAATATAATAATGTATATCCTATCTATTAAGTTATTTATTACTAATATTGTAAACTAACATGTTCATAAATTTTTTGAAAAAAATATACTACTAATTTATAGGTCACAAATTAATTAAAAATTAATAATGAAAGCAATCAAAAAATAAAATGAATATTTCTATAAAAAACTATTCTTATGCTCACAAAGCAGTTTTATCCTATTAAAATAAATAAATTAAAAGTACTGAGTTATATTAATGTTTTTTATACGTTATATATTAATTCTATTATTTTGGACATTTAACCAACATATTCTATATACTTAAGATAAGAATAAACTAAATATAAAATATAAAAACCAATATTTTTTTAAATGATCTTTTACCACGTTTTAATGGAAACCCTAATTTAAATCATTTTTGGAACTATATTAAATTTTATATATAGAAAATAAATATATTTTGGGAAATAAAAAACATTAAAATTTTGTTAGGGTGAATTTTTGGACGTTTTATATGAAGTTTTATTTTTTATTAATAGATAATATAAATAAATTTGATTCAAAACAAATTTTTCCTTTAATTTTTTCCTATGAATAAATTTTATTAAAAATTTATTTTAATTTATAGATTGATTAATTTTTATTAATTAATATAGTTTAGGTCAATTGATTAATGTTCACTTTGAAATTGGATATAAAAACATAGCAATTATATGGACATTCTTACGTTTAAAACTCATATTGTTGCCCTGTCAATAATATTAATTTTATGTCAATTTCAAAACACTAATTTGATTAAAATTTTGAAATAATATACTACATATTTTTAATCTTTGTAAATTATATTTTCTAAAAAGTTAAACTTATTTTTTATCTAAAAAATTCGGTGAATGTTATTAAAATTAATTACAACAATTTAGTTTAAATTTAGATTTACAAGGGGATGACCTTAAACATAATGGACAAAAAGCCAATAAAGTTAATAAAAAATCTTTTAATACATTATTTAGAGACTATATAAAAATTTATATTATTTTTAAAATTATTTAATATGATTTACATGTTAAATATGTTGGTTAATTCCTCGTCTATTGTTTTGAGGAGTGTCACTCTTTTACACTATAAAAGGCACTCAACCCTCTCACTTACTCCCACATCTAAATACACATTTTCATAGCCTAGATCTTCCAAAATAGATCCTAAAAGTTTGTACCATTAACATGTAATCCGTACATTAATATGAATTCATCCATGGAAACCCTTTGATGCAGCACAAACTGAGAGACTTAAATAAGTGGTAACAAACTTCCTCAAGCACTTTTGTTTTATTTCCATTATCCACTTAATTCAATATTATTATTACATGAATATATAATAAAACTCATATCATAAATACACTAATATGTATTATTATAATTTTCTATATAAACATACTCACACTTCCACTTAATGGGTAAAAAACAAATAGTTTCGGTGTGTGGAAAACTATCATCTCACGAAACGATAATATGATGTCTTTTCCTTTTGCACCTATCTTGGTCGGAAATTATGATGGAATCACTTATTATATATTTTATATATGATATTTATAATTTCTTTATTCTTATCTAATTCATTCATAACCCATACCATTATTCATTCTATTCTTGGTAATATGATACCATGTTTTGTGGAAGTGTGGACTATAACCCCCTCAATGAAATGTCATTCAGTCACACTATCGATAGAACATAATAATTGTGACGTTATGAAACATATGATAAATAAATTAAAAAAATATTATTTTATAATTATAATATTCATAAGTTTAATTTATTTCAATTATTTTAATATTTCAAATAAATGAATGTATTGTTCAGGAAAACGTATGGCCTAATGTCTCTACAAATAGTGCATTTCATTTCTTACATCCAAATAATATAGATCATTATAAATAAATATATAATGTAAATATATATAATTTAAATAAAGGTTTACATTCTGGATATTTGTAATAGAGTATATAATTAATTAGAAATATAAATAACAAATAAATGATTACATGAGAAACTAGGCAATTAATAAACAAAATATTTAAAAAAAATGAAATTTTATTATCAAATAGGTAATAAGTTAATAAAAAAGATTGTATATGATATTATAAATATGAGTATGGTAATTGTAAAAGTTATTTGCATTATTAAACCCCTTATATAGTATGTTGAAGGAATTTCACATGAAATGAAATTAAATGTATGTTATTTTGTATCACATTACATTCCACTATGATTAATTTGATGTTATGCACCTTGTTTCTTATACATGGGTTACATACTGAAATTGTGACATGTTGTATCATCAATATATTTTCTATCATTATATTATAAGTTTCATATAATGTTATTCATTCGTGGTGATTATTATTCAAATATTTCAATGTAGTATGGCATACATTGGAATATTTAAAGATTATTATCGTCAATAACATTTTTAATGATTTTCATTGTAATTTAACATCCTTTTGTGAATGTTTACATTATTTTGAGACAATAAAATTTTTGTTTTTGACCATAGTTTTTTATATACGGTTTACATAAAACCAATTTTTCATCTAATATAATGATTCATTCATTCTTTATTAAATATTTAGTTTCAATTATAATTTTTTCATCTAATGACATTTGAGTTAAATCGTACTTGGTGGAAAATAATTTCGTAAGACAATTTATCTTAATTGGGGAATAATTCTACATCATTTTCATTTATATTCTAGGATTATTTTTATAATGACTTTGACTATATATGGATATATATCCACTTAAATATCTGTATTGATAGTTTACTCACTTAATCTCAAACTTGTTTGAGTCTCACATTAATGTTATGGTATTTTCAATGGTTTTCATCAAAATCAATTTTGTGGGAAGTTTGACACTTAAAATTCCATTAGTTTAAAATATTTTATCATTTTCTAATAAACACTCTAATTTTAATCTCATCTGATTATTCATTACCTTGAACAATTTACAATAACATTTTCCAACTCTTTGGTATATTAAATGTTTTTGAATTTTTTTTTAGAAAACCTATCTTCATTTCACTAATTAAATAGATATCCTAATTTCTAATAAATTTCCATTTTTTTAAAAAAATTAATATAAATCTTTTTAAAATGATTTTATAATTTTCCCAATTTTTACTCATACAAATGCTCTAAAATCAATATTGTTGTCACTTTTCATATAAAGAATTTTTTCCATAATATTACCCTGAAAAAAGGAATATTCCATTTAGCTCCTATGAGAGGTATATATTTACCCTCCTTTATTTCATCTAATTAAAATCCATATGTTTTTATGGTTTATTTTAAATGATTTTTTTAAAGTGATGTTTAAATAAAAATATGTTCAATTTTTTTTTAAAATGAAATTGATATTTTCATCAAGATTTTTTTAAAAGATGTTTTATTTCTATTCATAAAAGTAAAAACCCTTATTATTTCTACACTTATGATATATTATATTGATACCATCCTTATTCTTCTTCTAAATTATTTTTGATTGATTTTCCCAATAGTATAATTGAAATTCATTTCATTGATTCCTTTTTATACCCTTGAAACATTAAATCTCTAATCATCAAGGAACATTGAATTTACATTATTTATACATATCATTTTTCATGGATATTTTATTAACTATAACATATATCATATTATACATATATTGATTTTATTTAGATGTTATATCATGAATCATTTTTTCCTTAGGATTTTATAATTTTTTTATTAATATTACTCCATGGGAATTATTAATAAAATGTTTCAATCTACTGTGGAACACCATAGAGTTTGAAAATTGTAATTTATAATAAACATACTTTTATTTATCATTCAATGATATTTCCATTCATCAACATGAACAAACCATATTGTTCCTTATCCCCTATTGGGGAATTATTGTTGAATTCGTATCCCCATTTTATAGAGATATATGATAAGACATATTTTTAATTTTTATTATTCGGTATGAGTATTTATTTCAACATGTAAATAATAGGTTTCAAATTCCCATAGATACACCCTCAATGCACCAGTAGTCTTAAGATGAATATGCTGTGAAAATTCGATGGATTTCTAACCAATATTTTAATGCTTCTTATTATAGGTATTGATGGTAATGGTTCCATGTGTAATGATCTAAACATTTATCAATATAAATTGTCCATTATTATTATAATTCCATTTATTATAAATCACATAAAATAACCTATATTTCATAATAAAAACTTTTTTAATTTATAATTAGTGAAATAACAAGTACTTCTAGATGTTTAAAAACCGATAAAAATTAAATAGTAATTTGACCTTAGTAATAGTAATATAACCATTACTAATAGTAGACCATCAAACAGAATAGTATCCTCGCCACTAAAATTATAAAAAAAATTATGCTTCTTATTAGTTAATATATTGTATAATTATATCAAAATACAAGTCTGTAAATTTTTTAAAAAATTGTAATTGAGTGTGGATATTTTTATAAGACATAAATGTTTAATTACAAATTTATAAAAAATTTAATAATTTTAAAAAACATTTTTCATAAAATTTATCCATTAATTAATGTTTTTTTTGGTCTTATGATTTTATGATAAAGTTATGAGACATCGTGTAATTTTTTAAAGTGTTACAAAATCTTTTGTAATTTTAAAATCTATATTTTTCACGTAAATAAAGAATTATATTAAAAATAAAATTAAAGGTATATAAAAAATATTCTTCACAAAATGGAATCATTTCTTAATTGTACATGTTGATAAATGGTTAGGGTGATTTTATGTTATTGTTTTTAAAATACTTCAATTTTTGATGAATAAAAAATATGATAATTTTCAATAAATGACAATTACATGCATTTTTAAGTCATTGTTAATGTACAAATTATTTAATCAGATTAACGTCGAACCATAATTCATTATTCTAATATATTTAGAATATATTCTAAAAATATTCAAAGTATTGAGACGAAATAACAAACTAAGGAAAATAATATTAAGAAATCACCCCAATCCTCCACTGTAAATACCACCCCTCAGCCACTCTTATCCTCACCATTCTAATGAATTTTACTTCCCCATATTCTTCCCAATCCTGTTCCCTATCCACTACCCCATTTCTAGGAGCTATTGGTTTCATCAAAATACTAAAACCCTTTCCCAATGGAGGTTCTTAGGGAGGATAAATTCAAGAGGTAAATCCTCTCTCTTTTTATTTTGATTTCCATTCAATTTATTTTCATTTATTATTCTCTACACACCTCACTTAATAAAAATATTATGATAAATCTAGTATGTTTTATATACTATAATTATTTTATTTTAAAAGAATATTCCTAATTCAAATCCACCCACACTCTTATTTTTTAATTATAAACTATGTATTCTCTTATGATATGCCAATTTACTAACACCATGGGAAATACCCTTTCATTTCCATTTACAACATCAAGTATGAAAATAAAACCATTAAATGGTTCAAAATTGATTTTAATGATTATTTTGTATCCATATTTCAGTTTTGTAACAATCATACACACATCATAGTAAATGCGAAAACAAAACAAATCGTTCTGATTGATAAATAGATTTATTAGAATTTAACGAAATAATATGTTTGTAGTATTTATCAATGATATTTTCATTTACTCTAATTTCAAGGAGAAATATAAAGAACAAATTACAATGGTGTTGCAAAAAATATGGAAAGAGAATTTGTGTTCCATGTTTAATAAGTGTGAATTTTGAATGCATCAAGTCACATTCTTGGGACATGTGATTACAAGTGAGAGAATATATGTGGAGTCTATAAGAACTAAGGTTATTGAGGAATGGACCAAACCCTTTAGTTTAATATAAATAAAAAATATTCATAGAATATAATAGTATTATATACATTTTTTGAGAAATTTATCATGACTATCAATCCTGCTAACAATGTTAACAAGGAAAGTTGTAATGTATGTTGATAATGTATAATGTGAGGAAATATTCAAGGAGCTAAAGAGAAGGATTATCACAGCACTTATACACAAATTATTGAATAGTGAAGAATATTTTATAATATACAGTGATTCTTGAAATAAAATCTTAGGTTGTGTACTCATGAAGATGAAAATGTGATGGCCTACACCACATGATAGTTGAGGACACATTAGATGAACTATAAGACACATGATTTGGATCTAGAAACAATGTTTTTTTCTTTGAGAAACTAGTGCCACAACCTCTATGGTGGAAATTATTACATATATACAGACCATAATATACTAAAGAATATACTCACACAAATAGATCTCCACATTCATGAATGTAGATGGTCATAGCTAATAAAAGACTATGATTTCATAATTCACATTCATCCTAGAATTACAATCAATGTAGAAGATTCTCTAATAAAAAATGAACCTTGTGTTCTATCCACGATATAAATTGAGAAAGACATTAAATTAATGGACATGTAATGTATAGAACTATAAATCATAATGAAAGGGAATATTTCATATTATTACCAAATTATTTCCCACCCATATATCAAAGAGAATGTTATGGAGGAACAGAGGGATGATCTGTTGATATAGAAGAATTTGAATTTAGAAATGGAAGGGAAGCCATAAGAGATCAATATTTATGATGATAGTGTGATTCATTTTGGTATGAGGATTTGCGTTCCTTAATCACCTAGGATAAATAAGGATCTATTTCTTATTTCACAGAGCTCAATTTTCTCCATCCATATTGTTAGAACCATGATGTACCATGATCTCTGAGAAAACATTTACTGTGACAACATGAAGAAGGTTATTTCATTATATATCTCAATGTTTTTGATATGTTATTGTATTAATTCGGTGGGAAAAAAGTTCAAAGGGATGATGAAATAATTTCCAATACCCATTTGGAAATGGGTGAGAATCACTATAGATTTTCTCATAGGTCTCCCAAATATAACCAATGAAAGCAATGTGACATGGGTCATTGCGGACCGACTCACCAAGACATCCCACTTATCACTATTCTAGGAGATCTCTTTCTCTAAAAACACGTAATGATATATTTGAAGTTGTGATATTACATGTGGTTCAACTATTTATTGTCTCTGATTGTGATATCAATTTTATATCATAATAATGGAGGATTCTTCAACATTATTTGAGTACTTAATGATATTTTATCATGACCTATCATCCCCATACTGATAGACGTTATTAAAAGACTATTAAGAAGTTAAAAGATATTCTAAGAGTCTACTATTTATTATTAAAATAAGGATGGGATCAGATTCTCCCATTGGTAGAGTTCTCATACAACAATGGCATCCATTCATGTATTCAGATGGCCCTATAGGAATCTTTGTTTGGAATTTGATGTATTACTCTATCCTGTTGGGATGAAGTTGGTTAATGAAAGATACATGGAGATCATCTTTTAAAATATATGATAGAAATGTTTAAATACATCTAGAAAAATATAAAAATGTCTTAGAGTCTAAAAAAGATCAATGAAAACAATTAATTAAGTTACTTGGATTTTGAAGTTGGAGATAAAATCATCCTTAAATTACCAACATGGAACATAGTCATGCTATTTGGAAAGTAAGCGAAGCTAAGCCTAAGATATATTGGTCCCTTTGAGATCCATGATCATATTAGATTTGTGGTCTATTGGTTTACAGTTCCACCGTATATTGAACACGTTCATGTTTTGTAGAACATAACATTCCTAATAAAGTAAATTCTTGATCCATCACACATACTAAACACATAGCTAGCAGAACTAGACGATGATCTCTCATATGAAGAGTAGTTTGTAATGAATCTTAAATAAATATACATCTTTTAATGTAAAATAGACAACACACCTTTTCTAACTGTTATGGATGAACCATAAGTATGATGAAGCAACATGGGGACTTGAGGAGGTGATGAAGGATAAGTACCCTAACCAATTTTTGTAAAACTAAATTTTTATTTTGAAATTTCAAAAATGGGGGAAGAATGAAACACCATAAAATTGTATAAATAAATTTTATCACTTCTTTTAGAAATTTCATGTAGTATAAATCACATAAAATTACTATGTGTTCATAATAATATCATTATAATTGATGAGTTGTTGAAATTGTAAGTTATTCTCGAAGTTACTGAACCTATACTACTGAAATAGTAACTTGAACTTATGAATAGTAATATGACCCCTATGAATTGTAAAAAAACCGAATGAATAGTGGAATCACCCATTATATTATAAATATAATTTAGGAATATAATAATTGAACATATGGTATAGTCATATCATAGTATAACTAAGTATATATTTTAAAAATTATTAATTAAGGGTTAGAATTTATATAAGACATAAATATTTAATTACAATTTCTTAATTAATATATTAATTTAAATGAAAATTTATTTTCCCAAAAGTTGTCTATAACTTCTTAATTTAATGTCTTATGATTTTTAGATAGTTTTTTGATACCTTAAATAACTTTTCAAAGTGTTTCTAAATCAGTTATAATTTTAAAATCTATATTTTCAAAGTAAGTGATGATTTTTTTAAAAAAATAAGTTAATTCTTTTTAGAAAATAATTTTCAAAAAATTATTTCCCTTTTTTATTCTACATGTCATAAAATGGTTAGGGTGAATTTTTTGGATTTTTTTGAAATACATGAATTTTTTATGAATAGTGAAATAGGATAATACTCTCTAAATGCTAAATACATTTATCTTTGAGTCATTGTTGATGTAAGGATAATGTAATAACCTTAATCATGATTAGTCCTTATTTATTTTTAATATATTTAGATATAATAAAAAAACTATTCATATTATTGAGCCAAAATGATAAACTAACGAATATAATATTGTGAAAACACCCATATCATCCACTATAAATACAATCCTCGCCCACTCTTATACTGACACTTCTAAACATATATCATTTACTATATTCTTGATAATACTCTTCACTAGTTCCTACCCCATTTCAAAGATCACATGGTATCATCCAAATTTCTAAAACATTTCCATAAGTAGGATCTCATGGAGGATAAATTCAAGAGGTAAATCCTCTCTCATTTTCATTTAATTTCCTTTCAATTTCATGTTTTTTCTTATTCTAGCCTCAAATCCCTTTATAAAAATGGAATGATACCTCCATTATGTTTGATATAATTTCATTTTATACTCTATATGTACTATTCCACATATTAACTAAACCATTTAAAAAATGATTTTTATACTCATGATGTGTCAATTTACCAACATCATGGGAGATGTATTTTCACCTTCATTTAACACCATATGAGATGTTAATAAAACCATTAAATTTTTTAAAACTATAATAAAGCAAGTTCTATGACCATATTGATGTTATGGAACTAACTTATACCCATAATACAAAATTATAAAACAAAACAAAGTCTTTGTCATAAAAAAACCACCAAAACTAAAATAAAACAATCATCATTAAATTGTATCTAATGATTCATCCTCATGTCTTATAAAAAAATTCATTTTTAGATAATTAAATTTTATTTAATCTCTATAATAAAATGTAATATCAATTGAATATATTTATAAACATTTTATAAAAAAAATCCATTGATGAATATAAATGAACCGATCATGAAATCTAGGATTATGAATGCCCCCGAATGATTAAATTAGACACTATATCTCATCAAAAATCATATAATTAAAAATAATAAAACAATAATGAATAAATTTAATGTAAATAAGTTCCAAGATTTTTAAATTACTGAAAAAAAATTATAATAATGGACAATAATGTGAAGAAATCATTTGGACTGAATGTATGGTTAATTCTCAAACCCAAATCTCAATTATTGTGTTTTCTCTATTTCACCCATTTCATAGTTTTGATAATACATAAATATCATTTATTTATCATTATATTTCCTTTTCTCGGATATAAAAGTTTTCAAATTGAGTATATTATACACATAATGATTTCTAAATGAACTCTTCATTGAAAAAACAAACCATTTAGTTCTCAAGAATATTTCTTCTTCACTCAAGCATGATGGTTCAAGTATGTTATTTATTCTTTAATTTGGGAACCCGACGTTTATGAATTTATTCATATGTAATGAAACAGATTCATTTCCATGGGTTATTTGGTGGTCAATATTGACATATTTTCTACATTTCTTGTTTGATAATGTAAATGTTATGATGTTATGGGTGTGCTGGAATTATATAGCGCATTCTAAATGTTGTGATGTGACAGGTGAGCCTAGAATTATATAGAACTCTAATGCCTTGAGTTATGTGATTAGTCTCATGATATATGTTGATGAATTCATGAATGTGATTCTATCTTTGTTCAGAACTATGTGTGGTAGATTACCACTATGACATGATGTTTCATTTTTATGTATTTTCACATTCCAAGAATTTTCATAATGCTTACACTCATGATTAAGATCCATGATTATTTTACTGTGATAAATATTACGCTCACCTTGGTTTTATTGTTTGATGTTCTTATATATTATATTACTAGGATTTTATCTCTACCCATTTTGATGTGGATACTTGTAGTAAAGAGAATTCAAGGGCTAATAAGAAGCTAAATAAGGAGAAATTAAATATATGTTTATGATTTATTATATAATTGATATGCAAGGTCCCAATTTTCCCAAGGCACTAAATCATTTGATCCCCATTTTCTCATAATTCTATGATGTTTATCTTTAAATTTATATAATATTAATGTAATATATAGAAGTGTTGTTCTACCACACACCTATGTAATAGGGCATCGAATAATTAATAATTCCCCTCATTATGATTCAGTTATTATAAACACATGAGATTTTATGTACGACTATGTATGGATTCATTTTCTTCTCAATTAATTGATAAAATGGAAAGTATTATCAGTTTCTAAACATTCCACATTATTTTTTCATAATCTTCTTATCTGAAAAGAATGTTTTATAGTTATTACCATTCCTCATTTTCTATTAAAATACATCATAGTTCGACGATTAGATTGTATGGGTTTTCATCACTTTACCATTGCATAATTAGTATTCAAATTCATTCATTATTAATTCTGTTATATTTTACCCTTACATACCTTTTAATATAATAATTATTTTTTCCTTTTCCTCTAGAATCCATGATTTTTTTGATGAATGATTTGAAACAATATAATATATGGATTAATGTTATCCCCCAAAATAGAAAACAATTTTTGTAATTAGTGTATTCATTAATAATACAATAATCATGTATATATCAAGTTTAGAAAGACTAATAAACTATTCAATAATTTGGTATTTCATTCATTGAAATCATTCTAATGCAATGGTATTAGACACCAACTATGGGATCTATGGGATCATGTGGAAATAGTTAGTATGATATGGATTTTAGAAGAATCCACATTAACTAGATTTAGGAAAAATAATTTAGAAAAAAATAACATTAAGGTATAATATGATGATAAGTATATAATTACACCCTAGAATTTCGGTAAAGTAGATATTATGCGGGTATACTGATAAATAAATGATTTGTTGGATACATCAATTATAATTGGTTATATAAAATATGTATTTATGTGTAAAAACTATAACAATGTGTATCAAGCCTGAAACAACATGGCATGGTATATGACATTGGGCCTTACTGCTCACTTTTTTTGAAACTCCAATGGGATATTCTTAAAATAATAGACATTTTTATTTACAATCCATTATGGATGATTTCAATAGACAATAAAAATTAAGTAACTAGGTTAAACCTTATTCCAAGGAAGGAAAAATGTTGAAATAAAATAGATGAATAATTTCAGTGTAGATGTTGTTTTGGAAAACATTTCTAAAAGTGGTTTTAGTTATTAACATTATTTCCATGATATCCACCATATTTATTTTGGATGTTTTATCAATGTGGTTGTAGAAATTGAAAAATAATTTTTCGAGTGATAATCCATCATTTAGTGAGAAGTTTTAAGATCACGAATCCATGACTGAATGATGATAAGGTTTTAACCCAAACCAGTGACGAACATAATATCTTAGTCAATATGTCATTTTTTGGATGAAAAATGTGATGAGTAAATATTAACGAAGAACCAGTTTTGTAACATTTATTGTTTATAAAATAATATATTAATCATTTTATCATTATATAATATTAAGAGTAAATATTTAAAAAAAATCATTCTTTTATGGGCCATCAGATCCATTTAATATTTTTTTAGTTCTTTAAGAATATATCGTAATTTTTCAATTTCTATTTCATGATGTATTACTTGAATTTGATTTTTATCTTACCACAATAGATATGATGAAATTTTTATATTAAATTAAAAAATATCATGTAATTAAATTTCTATATATTCTTAGGTAGTAAACATATTTTTCAAAATGACGATAATATTAATTTTTTTATCCTAAAAACATATTTTTTTTTGAATCTATGGTCTTCTAAATAATCACATATATATGGATTCAAGGACCTCAAAATTCCATAGATCACACGGTTATTTATAGTGGATTACCTAAATAACTCCCTATAAATTGTTAAACATTTCTTCCATGTACGTATCTCTACATTCCACTAATGATCTCCAAATTAGAGATATAGTTAAACATTAATCGTTTTACCTTTGTACTTATAATTATCTAGTTCCATAATGAATTTTCAAGAATCCTTCTCATGTTGGTGGATGTTAATCAGTATAAATGTCCATCTTTCTATATCAATGAATGAGTTTTAATTTTGAGGATGCAATTTAATTGAGTTGGGGATACTGTGACACCCCAAAATTCTAATGTAAGAACATTAGATTCAATTTCATTTATTTTTCACATCATAAAAAACATATGGGAATATAATATCCCAAGTGTTCAAAATATATATACTATTTTAGAACAAATAAATCATCGATATGGCTTGTAATGCATGAAATCCTTTGTTATCTTATATTATAGAAAAAAAAATTCTTTCTTCGATAAATTATTCTACAGGTAAGAGAAAATTATATTAAACAAAAATATATAATTAATATATTTTTATTTAATATTAGAATATATATATAAGCCATTAAATTCTTAGTTTTAAATATTATTAAATAGGTTGGGAAAATATATGGATTACATAAGAATAAAACAAATTAATTGGTCAAAAAAATTATGAATGAATATAATAACCAATTGAATATAATAGGAATATTTTTATTGAAATGTAATCTTATGATCACATAGATATTTATCCTAGTTAATTAAATTAATTAAAATTAGTTATTTAAATTATTTAAATATATATTCAATCTAATATTTTTGAAATTTATCTAATATACTCAATAAAAATAATATAAGAACAAACCCAATATTACACATTAAAACCTATATTTTCAAAAACATAACTTTTACAACCATTTAATAAAGAACATATTTTATATTAATTTTTGGAAATTTATTAATATTATATATAAAATGAAATTAATAATTTAATTAAAAAATAAAAATAATTCTAGTGTGAATGGTTGTTATTTTTCTATGAAGTATTATTTATTATGATTTAGTGAAAATAATAAATCTTAATAAAAAATACCTTTTTCATTTAATTAATTTATACGTATAATTGATATTTACAATTAGTTTTAATCTAAACATAGCAAAAGAAACTAGTTAATCCAATTTATTCAATTTTAATCATCGTAAATTAAAAAATAAATAATAAAACATAGAAATAGATTGGATGTTATTAATTTTAAAATGCTCATTGATGGCCCATCTATGGGATTAATTTTAAATTTATTTCCACTACTTCTATAAATGGAATTGGGAAAAAATTATTCAATATTTTGAATACGAAATATTTATAAATTCTAATAATGGAATATTTTATTTTGAAAAATATAGTAGTGAAATTAAAAAATAATAATTCCACTAAATAAGGATTAATTAATCTTAATAAGGGACTAAAAGTTAAACATAATGGCCAAAATGACATTAATTGTAGGATCGAAATATGATATGAGATGCTCAATATACAAGAGGGGGGGTGAATTGTATACTTTAAAAATTCCTTTGGAACCTTTAAAGTTAGTTATGAACAACTAAGTAGATTCACAACACCTCTAACACCGAACTAAACTTGGAAAGAGATTCCAAAAGTAGATTCCGGAAATATGGTTCCAGAAATTGAAACTTAACAAAAGTTACAATATGAGATTCTACCTTAAAGCGTATAGAATCTAAATGAAACAGTGTAAGTAAGGAAGTATAAGAAAGTTATACTTTCCTTAAGATACAAATTGCAGCGGAATAACAAAAAGTAGTAAAACTACTAGTAACAAGATAATAGTCTTTTAACCCAAAGAGAAGGGTATCCAACAACCTTGGATAAAGGTCCCTTGATTTATACTTTCAAGCAAGTCTGTCTTACCCACACCAGGGTAAGCCCTCGATACGAAGATCGGTGTCTCTGTCTTGCTATCCCCGCAAGCCCTCAACTTCAAGGTAGTTGGCAACCTCTGTCTTTCTCAGCAAGAAAGCCCTCGATCTTTAAGGTAGTCGGCACCTCTGTCTTCCTCAGCAAGAAAGCCCTCGATCTTTAAGGTAGTCGGCACCTCTGTCTTCCTATCCCCGGAAGCCCTCGAATGTAATCACCAACATTCGGAGTCGCACGAAGCTTTGAGAGTTAATAAGAGACTCTCTCTCTAGAAATCACTTCAACAGCATGTAAGCACTTTTTCAGCAAATCAGCACCGAGTTCTTTCAAATGAGCTCCTATTTATAGGTAAGGTCGGCTCCTTCTCCAACGGTCATATTTCCCTTAAAGTTCGGAGGGACCTGTACACGTGTCACTTAGACAACGGTTAGTTTATAACAAAATGGACGACATCGTTTTATAACAAAACAAGTGTAACAGAAAGTACGACATCGTTTTAAACTCTAACATAAAAGTTCGGAATAGAAATTTCGGAGTGAAGGTTCGGAGTGAATGAATTCAGAGTGTATAAAACAATAATAATCAGATTCTGTTTAATAGGTGAATTCGGAATGAGACTTCGGAATAGGAATTCGGAATAGGAATTCGTCATCAGAAATCGTAATGAGAATTCGTCATTAGAATTCGTAATGAGAATTCATCATCAGAATTAGTAATGAGAATTCATCATCAGAATTCGTAATGAGAATTCATCATCAGAATTCGTAATGAGAAATCGTCATCAGAATTCGTAATGAGAATTCTTTATCAGAATTCGTAATGAGAATTCTTCTTCAGAATTCGTAATGAGAATTCGGAATGGGATTTCTTCATTAGAATTCGTAATGAGAATTCTTCTTCAGAATTCGTATCCTGAATCTGGAATAGAACTAAGTCAGAATTCATATCCGGAATTCGGAATGAAACTTCCTTATAGTTCTTGTCCAGAACCGAATCCTAAAAACAGAATACTTTTATATCAAAGTTTTTATGATTCCGAGAAAGTGAATCCGAATTTCATACTTAAGAAAAATATTAATGAAAATATGATAAGGATAAATTTTTCTTATAAAAGCGATTTTCCTTAAGAAAGCATTTTTCCTTATAAAATCGATTTTCCTTAAAGATAAGGTGTTTGTGATTTTCAAAACAAGAAGGAATGGAAAAGTCATAAGGAAAACCTTATTGACTCAACAATCTCCCCCTTTTTGGAAAGCACAAACATCCTTACGAAAAAGCTATTCTAAGAAGAAAGAAACATATTAAAGCTTATCTCCCTTGGTTTAAGAATATAGATGAATACGACTAACTCCCCCTTAGGCTTTGAGTCTCTAAGGATCGTATTCATATTTCCGGAGTGATGTTTCTTTAAGAAAAACTCCCCCTTAAACAAACTCTTATTAGAGTTCTATCTCCTTGGGTATTTTTCTTTCTCCCCCTTTGATAAGCACTTATTAGATTTCCTCTTTTTCTTAAGGATCTTTTCCTTCTCCCCCTTTGTGATTTTCAAAAAGAATTGGAGGGAATGGAAAAAATAACAAAGTACCTGAAAAAATTAGTACAAACGAAACAACAAGCACAATTCTCATTATATTTTAAATGTCAGCAACAAAAACAGATTACAACAAAAAGATCGGATTGGTCATTTCGGATCTTTCTCCTTCGACATTAGCCCCTTAAGAATTGTCTTGATCTTCTTGAGATCCTTATGATCTTCCTCTGCTTGCTTTTCTAAGGCAACAATTCTTGCTGACTGGGCTTCAATGATTTCTTCCTGAGCCTTCAACTTTTCTTCCTGAGCTTCCATTTTCTCTTCCTGAGACGTTATCCTTTCTAGAAAATTGATCCGATGATCCCTTTCAAATTTCCAACTTTGATTAACAGAGTTGAGCTTTCCATTCAGATCTCTTACTTCCTGACTCCGAATGTTCTTTTCCTCTGTCAATTTCTCATCGAATGAGGCAGTCATCTCATGAAACTTCTTGTCCTCGGTTTGAAATGCATCCTTAACATTCTCCTGAAACTCATCCAGCAACCTCATCTCTTCCACATTCTTCTTCGACCAGCTAGTCATCCTTTTGCACGATCTTTTATGTGCTTCGTAACCAATAAAGAAATTTTTGAACTGGGCTTCTATCTCAACACATTTATCCATAACCATGGATACGGAGTCGGTTTTCTGATTCATTGTATGTTGGAGCATCTGGCACCGAGAGTCAATACTGGAGAAGGTTGGAATGGTTCCCACCAACTTCTTCAAGGACTGAACAACAAAATCGTGCCTCAACGATGATGACTCCGAATCAGAAATCTTGCTAGGAGAATTTTCTTCTTCAATAAGCTCCAACTTCCTCTTAGAAGAGCTACCAGCTTCCTTCCTCAAACTTTTTTCTGAACTCGGGGTATCAGCAAGAATTTGCTTTCCCTTTTGTTTTTCCGGAATTGAAACCTGTTCCGGAGATCTGTTCTCACTATCGGAGACTTGAACAATTTTATCTTCCTCATCAGCAACTTCTTGAACATTGGCTTCCACGTTTCCCATCTCAGCAGCATCAAGTAAAATATTTTCTTGACAAGTAACTTCTTCTTCTCCCTTTTCTTCTTCCATTGCAGGAGTAGCAAGCTTTGAAGATTGAGCTTCAGATGTTCGGAGCGACAGGTGTTCCGAAGGAGTTCCCTTATATTCATCTACTTGTTTGAGCACATCTCCTGTCTCACCACTTCCTTCAGCCGCTTCTTCAACCTCTTCCACTTGCTCTACTTCCTTAGTAGCAACAGCCTCTTCCGGAGTTACAAGATTTCTTCATGGAGTCTCAGGTAGAGATTCCAGAGAAAAAGATCTCGGAACGGGAATGGTTGCTGAAACCATTTCATTAAACTTCAACAAAGCTTGCACAGCCTCAGCTTCTGACAACTTCTTCTTCAGCTTCTTTTCCTTAGCTTGCTTCTCGAGCTCATCAGCAGCCTTTTCTTTCAGGGCTTTAGCCTCTGCAGGATCCAATCCGAACTGCGGATCTCCTTCTTTCCTCTTTTCCTTGTCAGCTCTCCACTTCGCTGCAACCTCATCAGTATATGCCTTCTTCTTCTTAGGCTTAGGAGGTGCGGAATGGACTTCCTTAGACTTGGGTCCCTCAGCTTCACCTACCACTTCTTTCTGCTTCCTCTTCCTTACCGGCTTGGATGATTCCGGATCAGCCACTTTCGGAGCCACTTCTGCTTGAGGCGGTAGATCAATGAATTTCCCTGACTCCTTGTTAAAAGCTATATTCATCCTTTTAAGAGTTGCATCACTGAGCAACATGATCTTACAAACTTTCGGCTTAGAACTACAAGCAACCTTGAAGGATTCTAGGCACCGAACTATCAGCTTCGACAATATTGCCGGGTACATCACTATCTGAGCTCTCAGATTCCCCTTCTTCAAATTATCAATGTTGAGAAGAATATGCTTCATCAGGTTGAACTTTCTTAGATTTATCAGAAAATCCAAGATGTATATCTCACTCTTCTTCAAGCTGTCCTTGTCTCCTTTTCTCGGTACGATAAGCCCTTGCACCCATAACTCCAGAATCCGGAAGTTTGTAGATAGGGTTGCAATTTTCGGAGCCTTATCATCATCTAATCCGAGAATTTCTAAGGCTTTCTCCTTGTTGAAACTACCCAAGGAGTCTGGCAGAACGTGCGAGATAAACTCAGCTTCCCCTTCATAACTCAGCCCTACCAAGCTTGCAGCCTTGGTGTAAGATAGCTTATATGTCTTTCCATACGATTTGAAGGAAAACTTCTCTCTATTATCTTCCACGAAGAAAGCAACTGTCTCATAAAACTCGACAAGCAAGTCAGAGTAGACTTCATCTTGGTTGCCGGTTTTTGATATCGCAACATCCTCCCAGCCATTCAGCTTGATATTCTTTGATATAATAGAATCATAATTGCTGAAGAAATTCGGATGAACTAACCGTTCTCTGTAGACTAACCACTGTGAAATGGGCTTAGTTGAAGACATCTCTTGAGAATCTAACTCTGCAGACATTCGGATCTGAAGTCTCTGAGAAGTTCAGAACTGAGAAGACTGAAGATCGGAATGGCCTTAAATCAGAGAGTCAGAGCTTCAGCACGCAAAAGCTTGAAATCGATGTGGGACGAGAAAATAGGGTCCCCTTTATATAGGCATTGGGATGACGGTTCGACTTCCTCGGTTGATCTAACGGTTTAGAACAATCTGAGATCAGATCTAACGGTTGAAAGCTTGAATCCGATCTTTTTGAGGTTTTATTAAAGTAACGAATTAAGAAATCCAAAAAAAAACCAAAAACAAACTATAAGAAATTGCCAGCAAGTAAAATATGATTACGAAAACTTCAGTAAGGAAATCATACCTTTCGGATTAGCTTAGGAAAGTTATTCGTAATGGGTAATATAAAGACGACTACGAAAAATTCAATACGAAAAACTAAATACGAAAACCTTAATACGAAAAAGTCAATACGAAAGACTCAGTACGAAAGTTCCGTTATGAAAATACCAGTACGAAAGTTTTCCATTCCGGAAATTTTCAATACGAATACTTCCATTCCAGAAGTATTCTGTGCGAAAATATCCTTTCTGGAAAATTGTTGTTCCGGAAATTCCATTCCGGAAATTTTCGTTCCGAAAAGTTTGAAAACAAAATTTTGAAAAACTTTGTTAAATAAACAAACAAATGTACTCCCCCTATGAAAAGGAGTTTATTACTGTAAGGAGATTTTTCAACATAAAGTTAATTGAGGAAGATTACCTTACAGTTATCATTCCTAACTTCTGTTTAATATATTCAAATCTATCAGAAGGTAAAGATTTTGTGAAAATATCAGCAAGTTGTTCTTGCGTTCCGATAAACTGAAGAATAATATCTCCTTTAAGTGTGTGATCCCTAAGAAAGTGATGCCTAATATCTATGTGTTTTTCATGGGAGTGATGTGCAGGGTTTTTACTTAGGGCAATGGCACTTGTGTTATCACACAAAATTTGAGTTTTAGTAAAACTCAAGCCATAGTTTGTGAGTGTGTGTTGTAACCAAGAGTGATCTTCCATTGCATTTAGGCAAGGTAAATCTTGGCTTCTTAGGTCTTCTAAGTTTAAGGTGTAAACATTCTCTTGCCTATTGGCTGAGAGAATAAATTCTTCCTTGGAATTGTGAACTAAGCATTTATCATTCCTAAAATTCACAAGGTAACCTTCATCACATAACTGACTTATGCTAATGAGGTTGTGCTTAAGACCTTTAACAAAAAGAACATTTGAAATCAAAGTTTTACCTAAAAGAACAATATTACCAATACCAACAATCTATCCCTTAGCATTGTCTCCGAAAGTTACCTTTCCTCACTTCGTTTTGATAATCTTTTCAAAAAAGCTTTTGTTACCAGTCATATGCCGGGAACATCCACTATCCATGTACCAAATATTGTTGCTGGAACTTTCTTTATTTTCCTGAAATTAAGAACAAAGTTAGACTTTCGGAATCCAAACTTGTTTGGATCCGAGATTTCCAGACAATAAAATTTTTGGTATCCACATTTTCTTAGAAAAGTAAGCTTTATGAAAACCTAAGGATTGGGTTTTGTTTAAGGAACAATTTCTTGCCCAGTGACCACCACATTGACATTTAGTGCAAAATGGGGCACTTTGAGGAACAAAATAATTGTTGCTGAAAACAGGTTTTGCTTGGGCAATTTGAATTATTTCATCAATGGGGATTTGAGCTAAAAGTTTCCAACTGGAAAATAATTTCATAGACCAATTTATTTTCATTCGTTTATATTACAACCTCATTGTTTTTAATATTATATGGTTATGTTTTTAATGAATCTGGATATCTATTGATGTACTTCCAATCCCTTATGTGAATTTAGAGTTGATAAAAATAATATACTAACTGGATGAATCACACATAAACGTTATCGTATTTTAAAGGTTTTATATTATGATATCATTTTATTCGAAAATTTCAACACATCAATTTCGACCAAAGGAAATTATTTGATCAATTTATAATCATCCATTTCATTTTCGTCTCATATAACTATTGATTACCTTTATCATGTAACTGTTCTATTTTTCACTCTATGGTACATAAAGTGTTTAGAAAATTCCTATAAGAAAACCCGAAATCATTTATCTCCAAAGCCAGAGAAGATATTTTATTAAAAAAAGTTACATTATTAATATTTATTCAAAAAATAATTTTATCCTTTCAAAAGAAATTAGAAATAAAATTTTTAATTTTTTTTATTAACAATTGTTTTCAATGTAAGACCCTTTGCATTATGATCTAGGAATTTTTATATCCTTTATACTATGAAAGAGAAATTATCATTGTACATCATATGAAAGTATATATTTACAAACCATAATTTCATAAAATATTTCTCTACAGGTTAAGAATGATTCATTTTGAGGAAAATTATTTTAAAAGACATTTTCAATGAAAATGTTATTTGAAATTTTATCAAAGTGAATATAATATTTTCCACAATTATTTTTTTAAATATATTTTATTTCTATTCATAAATGAAAAAACCCAAATATATTTACTCTATATGGGATACATTGTATTAATACCATCCTTATTCTACATCTAGATGGTTTTTTATTCATTTTCCTAGGATAGTATTTAAATTCACTTCTTTGCTTCAATTTAGTCCCCATTAGACAATCAATTTACTTTGAAAATTTAAAATTCAATATCACTTAATTATCCATATCATTTTTCATTGATATGTTTATTTCCTAAACTATATATCATTCATACATATAGTTCTTAATTTTAAATTATATTTCATGAAATTATTTATTCTAATGATATTATAAGTTTCATTTACTGATATTCATTCATGGGGATTACGATTAAAATAACTAAATGTTGAGCAGGGAACGTTTTAATGTTAAATAATTATTAACCTAGAGGATTATTTTATTGATATTTCAATGGTATTTTTAATCACCATCATTAAAAACAATTTTATACTTATCCTCCACTAGGTAATTATTGATAAATCTATATCTTCTATTTAAAATATATATTCGACAGGGAATATTATTTTTTAAAATTATTTTACCAGAGGATTTCTTTGGACATGTGCGACATGGGTCAGGACCAGTTATAGATAGACTCTGTATGCATCTCTATTCTCATGCGTTGAATTAGTTACATAAATTAGATTGGTTTTTACCAAATATCCTAAACCGTATTATAAATTATCCTGACGGTAATGGTTCCATATACATAATAAACATGGATTCAAATAATTATGTATTACCCTCATTTAGAATCAATTATTTTTCATCTGAAATTCCTGGATCGGTTGTGATCACTGAGAGGGGAGGGGTGAATCAGTGATAACTTTTTCTTTTTATGAATTGTTCCCCTTGGATTATCAATTCAACCTCTACAGCTGGTTAAAGCCTAGATCTACTCTTTTAGTGGTGCAGTAATAATGAGAGCACAAAACACAGAGATTTACAAGGTTCGGTACAAAGACCTACTCCTTGCCGTGTTGGTTACACCCCCGCAACACGGATTCTTCACTATGCCAAAAGATGATTACACAGTAATTGGTTGCCCCCCCAAATTACAAGTTGGTTAAACCCCCCAACTACACAGCATCATCTTCATCATGGCTCCACTTCACTTCTTCAAAGGTGTTGTTCAAAACTTCAAGTAGCTTCAACAGTCTTCAAAAGATCTCGTTGGTCTTGCTCACCAAAAACCCCAATCACTTAGAATGATCAGTTCTTTTGTATTCACACACATAAGTGTGTACTCCTCTTCTTCTCAAAGTTGATCTTCTTCACATGTGCACACATACACTACTCATTCTTTTAGTGCACACACTTGACTTGTCCTTCTTCTTCAATTTATAAACACACAAAGTGTGGTCTTCCTTTTTCACCCAAAGCACAAAGGTCCTCGGCCTTCTCCTCTTTGTGCACACACTCTACCCGTATACTCCTCTTCACTTGGCACACAAACACAAAGGCCTCGGCTTCTTCTTCACTTGTCTTGCACACACACTTGGTTGCGGCCTTCTCCAATTCTTAAACACACACAATGTGTAGTCTCGGCCTCCACTTGCACACACCCGAACACCAACCAAATGAAGGGATGCAAGGTGCGGCCTCCTCCTCAACACTGCCGCGCAAGGCTCAAGCCACAAGGGCCGTGCAAGCCACGGGTGCAACCAGTTCAAGGCGCGCAAGGCCTCGGGTGGCCACTGCTGCGCAAGTGCTTACCGCGCAGGGGGCCGCGGTGCACAGAGGGGGCTTGCAAGTTGGTGCAGCCCAACCTCTTCTTCTTGTCGCGCAAAAGAGCAGCGCGCAAGGGACTTCATCCACGCAAGATACTTGCGCGGGGCTTCAAAACATAGCGAGGCAGAGAGATGCGCTCACGGGACTTCAAAAATTCAGCGCATCAGCAAGCACTCCAAGGCCTCGAGATCTCCTTTTATAGGCAGAGGAATGCCTCGGTTCATCCGCGTGGGATACATCTTGAACCACCGATATTTTCGGTTCTTGAAAATCTTTAAACTCGATCCGAAAATCACGTTTCTCTCTCTCTGTTCACGCGGGTTCTTTTCCTTCATTTTTCCTCACGTTCATGCATTCTTTTGAACGCATGAAAGCCTTCTGTTTAGGCCCATCCATGCAAAACACAGACCCTCAAGGCCTCGGCACTTCGTTTGCCTTCGGCCTCACTCGAATTCTCCCTCGATGCATGCATGCAACATTTTAATGCATGCATGAGTTCGTTATGGCCAGACGAGCATGAGGGTGTCTTCGGCTTCGAGATAGATGGCCGGAATCTCAAAAACCATGCTCGGGATGCCTCTGGTTCAGCGGCTGCTCGCGGGAGACTTCGGCTCGAGCTCGAGGAAGGAGATGAGCCGGGAGCCGTTGGATCAGATCTTCAACGGCCTGGATCAGATCATCTCGCCGCGGATCAGATGTGCGGCTTAGATCGTCCGCGCGATCAATCGAGCGGCTCAGATTCAATCCTGGTGAAAAATGCGCGTCCCACATCGAATTCTCCAGCGGTTTATCCGCGCTTTATCAACTAAGCACTCCCCCAACCGGCTCAGTTGAATTCTCTCCCTCCACGGTGCCGCCCCGCACCGTGTTCTCCCTGCGAGCGCGCTCTGCGCCCACTCTGCTCCTGCGGGCGCGCTCCTAGCGCCCACTATGCTCTCCGGGTGCGCGGGTTTCACCACCGCGTGCCCTCGGGGGCTTATACACGGACCCCTCTGCGCTCCTCCGGGCGTGCCCCAGGCGCCCATGCGGTGTCTGCGGGTGCGTCCTGCCGCCCTGGCTCGCCCCACGGGTTCCCCCAGGCATGGTGCCCTAGTGCCCATGCCTTGGGGTTGGAACCCCCAAGGTGCCTTGGCTGGCCAATTTTTTGGCAAAGGCATGAATGAATCCTATGTATAAAAACAAAGTACTCCATATAAAAATTGCCAAACCAAGTGCCATTCAAGCCATCTTCTTCCCATCTCTATTCTTCTTCTTCTTAAGAATTCCTTCATTCCTCTTCAACATTTATTCATCACTTTGTAATGGAATTCACGAAGGGTCTTCATCTTCAACTGAGCTCCTTAATCACATAATTTCTTCAATGTTCTTTATTGATCTAATCAGAGATCAATTTGATCATCTTCATGTTCACATGCACTGAGTGATAGTGCATGGACTTCATTAATGCACATCATCCACTTAGTAGTTGTGGATGGAACTCCTTTCAACTCCTCATGCATTGTGAAGACAATGCATGGTCTTCAATCAATGTTGTGACTTTGTATCATCAGGATACAGGTTCTATGAACTTAAAGAGCTGCTCGGCAATCGTCAGATGTTATGCTTCTATAATCATCAATCTTCAAGATGTACTTCATCAGATGGAACACCATGACAAGTTATTGACAACAAATGCAATTACTGTACTTGGGCACAACAATCTCCCCCTTTGTATTTGGTTGTCAATACTCCGAAGCACACTGAGAGAATGTCGTGTGTGCCTGATGATTTCTCCCCCTTATTGGCCAACAAATGCAAAGGGATGAATGAAAGCCATACTCAGAGTATAGAGCTTCTGGAATCTGCACATCTTCAAGTACCAATGCTCCCCCTCAGGGGATGCACTCATCTCCTTAAATTCCCTGCATGTAAGTACAAGAATACAAAAATTTAGGGAATAAGGAGGGACCTTCTTCTTCCTCAAGTGAGAGTAGAAGGCTGAACATGAAGTTTCAGCCTCAATTCAACAAATCTTTCCGTAGGCATAGCTTTGGTGAAAATGTCTGCCACCTGATCTTGAGTAGGAATGTAGTCTAGCTTGATGTCTCCACTGGCAACCCTTTCTTTGATGAAATGATATTTTATATCAATGTGCTTGGATCTGGAGTGTTGGATAGGATTCTTAGACAACCCAATTGCACTTTGATTATCACATAAGATCCTCAATGGGTTTTCAGCTTTAATCCTCAAATCTGCTAGCTGCACCTGCATCCAAATCATTTGAGTACATGCATGTGTAGCGGCCACATACTCTGCTTCAGATGTGCTCAATGTTACAGAATTTTGCTTCTTGCTGTACCAGCTAACACATCCTTCTCCCAGAAAGAAGGTTCCACCAGATGTGGATCTTCTATCAGTACAATCACCAGCCCAATCAGCATCTGTGAATCCCAACAACTGTATGTTTGCACTGTGTTTGTATAAGAGTCCATAGTTGAGGGTTCCTTTAACATATCTCAGGATTCTTTTGACTGCAGTTAAATGATATTCTTTTGGATCACTTTGGAATCTGGCACACAAAGTCACTGCATATGCTATATCTGGCCTTGAAGCCGTGAGATAAAGTAGACTGCCAATAATCCTTCTGAACTCTTTCTGATCAACATTGTTGCCTTCTTCATCCTTGCATAGCTTGGTTCCGACAGAAATGGGTGTGGAGACTTCCTTTGAACTTTCCATTCCAAACCTTTTCACTAAGTCCCTTGCGTACTTTTCTTGTGAAAGAAATATGGAGTTTTGTCTTTGTTCCACCTGAAATCCTAGAAAATATGTCATTTGACCAAGCATTGACATTTCAAAAGTTCTTTTCATCTGATCAGCAAATTCTTCACATAGTCCTTCCTTGTTACCAGAAAAAATGATATCATCCACATAGATAATGACTATGAGGGTACCATTGGCCATTTCTCTGACATAGAGGTTACTGTCAGCTGTTCCTTTGACAAATTTCATGTCTTTAAGACAACCATCCCATTTTGAGTACCAGGCTCTAGGGGCCTGCTTCAATCCATACAAGGCTTTTCTCAATCTGCACACCATACTACCATCTTTTTCCAGCAAAAATCCCTCTGGTTGTTCAATATACACCTCTTCTTCAAGATCTCCATTCAGAAATGCAGATTTCACATCCATCTGATAGACCTTGTAATGCTTGTGTGCTGCAACTGCTAAGAACATTCTGATAGTTTCCAGTCTTGCAACTGGTGCAAAGGTTTCCTCAAAGTCGATTCCTTCCATTTGTGAATATCCTTTGCATACAAGTCTGGCCTTGTTTCTGGAAACTTCTCCCTTTTCATTGAGTTTGTTTCTAAACACCCACTTTGTCCCAATAACATTTTTATTTTTGGGCCTTGGCACAAGATCCCAAGTGGAATTCTTTTCAATTTGATTGAGTTCCTCATGCATAGCTTGTATCCATTCCTCATGTACAACTGCTTCAGCCACTGTGTGAGGTTCAACTTGAGAAACCAGTGCAGTCTGATCTTCCAATCTCAATCTTCTTCTAGTTCTTACTGAGGACTGTAGGTCTCCAAGGACATTTTCTGTGTCAACATGCTTCTTCAATTTGTTGTATCTTCTTCTTCCATTTTCATTACCTTCATCTTCATCACTGGTATATTCAGAGTTGATCTCACCAGCAGTTGGTGTTGGCTCAGGTAATTCTGCATTCTTCTGTTCCAAGGCTGTGTCATTCTTTGAGTCATCATCATCCACAGTGCATGGTTTGGTGTTGTTTTCAATTATTAGGACATCACTGCAGTCAATCATTTTATTCAACCTCTTATTCCAGCATCTGTAGCCTTTTCCATTAGGTAGGTAACCCATAAAGATTCCTTCTTCGCCTTTTTCTTCAAACTTTCCCAGATTGATGTTTTTAATCTTGATGATGCAGGGACTGCCAAAGACTTTGAAATATTTAACAGTTGGTTTTCTGTTAAACCACGTTTCATAGGCTGTCGTTTGTGTTTCTGGTCTCAGGATACATCTGTTCTGTATGTGTATAGCAGTGCATACTGCTTCTCTCCAGAAAAACTTAGAGATATCATGCTCAGCTAACATAGTCCTCCCCATTTCAACTATGCTTCGATTCTTTCGTTCAGCCACTCCATTCTGTTGTGGAGTATATGGTGTACTATATTGATGTTTGATTCCATGCTTGACCAGATAGCTTTCAAAGACATCACCGGTATATTCTTTTCCGTTGTCTGATCTTACTTTCTTGATGCAGAGCTCTAGTTCCTTCTCAGCCTGCCTTCTGAAAGTCTTGAACATCGTGATTGCTTCTGACTTGTGTTTCATGAACATGACATTGGTCATCCGAGTGTAATCATCAATGAAGGTTATAAAATAGAAATCTCCTCTTGTAGACTTCTGTCTCATTGGTCCACATATGTCTGTATGGATGAGTTCAAGAGGTCTAGTAGACATGATATCAACTCCTTTGTGTGACCTATGGGTCATTTTTCCCTTCTGACATGTGTTGCAGACTTCATCTCTTTCTCTCTTTAATTTGGGTAGATCTCGTACAACATTGTACTTCCGAATTTTACTCATACTCCTTTGACCAAGATGGCCAAGTCTTCTATGCCAGAGGTTGTTTTCATCTTTAGAGCTAAGAAAACAAGAATTGATGGGATCACCAATTTGAAATAGATTTCCAGTGGTTCTTCTTCCTTGAGTGATGATTTTTCCATCCTTTGAGCTCTTGATGATGCGTGAGTCCTTCTGGAACAACACCTCATGTACATCATCACATAATTGACTTACACTCAGTAGGTTGTGCTTTAATCCTTCAACAAACAACACATCATTGGATTTTAGATTTGTTGTTGCAATCATAGCCTTTCCAAATCCCTTGATTTTCAGAGAACGATCATTTCCAAACACCACGGTTCCTCCCTCATGACTTTCAATGTTGCTTAGAATTTTTGTATCACCAGTCATGTGGGATGAGCATCCACTATCAAGAACCCATGACTTGGTTTTACTGCTGGCTTTTAGAGCCACTTCAGCAAAGCATGTGATTTCATCATTGGTTTCTTGAATGCCTTTCCCTTTCATGTCTTTGACTTTTTGTTTAGGAAGAGTTGTCATACATTTATCAGCTCTATGACCTTGTTGGTCACATCTTCCACAAGCTTCACTCAGGAAGTCAAATGTGTTCTGATTTGGTGGTTTTGATGCTTTCTGCAAAACACTCTGGGTTTCAGGATGTCTCCCCCTTGACTCATGCCTCATGTTTGGACGAGACATGTTATACCAGCATGCATAGGCCTTATGTCCAAACACACCACAACACCAGCAGTAGCCTCTGAACCTTGACCTTCTTTGTTGATAAGAGTCATGTTGTAATTTTATGTCCAAGATTTGAGTAGTCCTTCCTGAGGATTTCCTTTCTTCCATTGAAGATGATTTTACACAGATTGGTTCATGCCATGTTTGTCTCATTTTTATCTTTGAACCTGCATTGTTAGAAATAACAGATGTATTTTGAGATTTACTTAGTGGTAAATTGACCTGCCTCTGAGCACCAGCATAAGATGATTCTGCCTTGACCTCAACAGCCTTGTTGAAGTCTTCTCTCATCTTTGTCAAGCTATTCTGTGCTTCAATCCACTTGGAATGTGTCAGTGATTGCTCTTCTTCTTTGAGGTGAAGTTTCTCCTCAAGATCTTTTTCTATCTTGTCCAGCTCAGCTACCTTTAGTTTGTGTCTCTTGATTTCATCAATGTACATTGTCTCTTTCTTCATACATTCTTCCAACTCCTCAGTCATCCTTTTGGTTTCCTTTTGTAACAATCTCTTCTCTTTCTTGAGTCCAGTGTTCTGTTCAAGGCAAGCCACTAATTCATCTTTCAATCTGTATTCAAGCTCTGTTCGTTCACTTTCATCATCTTCACTGCTGTAGGTATCAAACCCTTTTTCCACATGAGCCATAAAATTCGTTTCTTCTTCTGATTGACTGGCTGAAGTAGAGTCTGATTATTCCTCTTTGCTTACATAGCTTCTTCTTTCACCTGGAACGAACCTTTTCTTTCTTACACCTGATTTGTTTCCTTCTCTTGGGTATCTACTCCATTTCTTCTTTTGTGACTTCTCATCTTCAACTTCTGGAGCACTATATCTCTTCTTGGGGCAGTTTACAGCAATGTGTCCGATGTTATTGCAATTGAAACATCTCGATGGTGATTTCCCTTTTCCCCTGAATTTAGTTTTTCCAAACCTTTTAGAAAAAAGAGAAATAATCGTGTTGAGATCTTCATCCTTTTCTTCATTGTCAGTATCACTTGATTCTAGGACTTCGTCATCTTTTATCTTGAGTTGTCTCATGGCCTCAAAAGCCATCTCATCCTTGATCTTCTTCTTGAATACTGGGATCTTCCTCATTTCATATGCAATGAGAATGTTGTGTAGTTCATCAAGAGAGATATCATCTCTGTCTTCTAATGCTGAGACTATGGGGTCAAACCTGTCAGGAAAATTTCTCATTAGCTTTTTAACAATAGTGGAGTCCTCCAACTTTTCTCCAAAGCCCCGAATGTTACTGACAATTTCATTGACTCTTCTGAAATAATCATCAATATTTTCTTCTTCTCCCATCTTGACATCTTCAAACTTGCTTCTCCAAATTTGTAATTTGGCTTCCTTGACTTTCATGTTGCCTTCATAACTACTTTCCAATTTGTCCCAAATTTCTTTAGCATTCTTGAGTCCCATGACTTTTGTGTATACCTTTTCTGAGAGTGACATAAGAATGGAATTTTGAGCTTTACCATCAACTTCCATATTTCTTTTCTCATCGAGTGTCATAGCAGCTTCATTAGCAAGAGGAGGGAATCCAAATAAGTCTGCATTTCTAACATCAAGGCCGAGAGATAGAAGGTAAGGCAACATCCGATTTTTCCAGCTGTGGTAATTCTTTCCATCGAATGTAGGAACACCCCTACTATTAACAGAATTCAGATTGTCCATCTTCTCAGAAGTAGATCCTTACAGAGGGAACCTGGCTCTGATACCACTTGAAATGCCTGGATCGGTTGTGATCACTGAGAGGGGAGGGGTGAATCAGTGATAACTTTTTCTTTTTATGAATTGTTCCCTTTGGATTATCAATTCAACCTCTGTAGCTGGTTAAAGCCTATATCTGCTCTTTTAGTGGTGCAGTAATAATGAGAGCACAGAACACGGATATTTACAAGGTTCGGTACAAAGACCTACTCCTTGCCGTGTTGGTTACACCCCCCCCCCAACACGGATTCTTCACTATGCCAAAAGATGATTTCACAGTAATTGGTTGCCCCCCCAAATTACAAGTTGGTTAAACCCCCCAACTCCACAGCATCATCTTCATCATGGCTCCACTTCACTTCTTCAAAGGTGTTGTTCAAAACTTCAAGTAGCTTCAACAGTCTTCAAAAGATCTCGTTGGTCTTGCTCACCAAAAAACCCAAACACTTAGAATGATCAGTTCTTTTGTATTCACACACATAAGTGTGTACTCCTCTTCTTCTCAAAGTTGATCTTCTTCACATGTGCACACATACACTACTCATTCTTTTAGTGCACACACTTGACTTGTCCTTCTTCTTCAATTTATAAACACACAAAGTGTGGTCTTCCTTTTGCACCCAAAGCACAAAGGTCCTCGGCCTTCTCCTCTTTGTGCACACACTCTACCCGTATACTCCTCTTAACTTGGCACACAAACACAAAGGCCTCGGCTTCTTGTTCACTTGTCATGCACACACACTTGGTTGCGGCCTTCTCCAATTCTTAAACACACACAATGTGTAGTCTCGGCCTCCACTTGCACACACCCGAACACCAACCAAATGAAGGGATGCAAGGTGCAGCCTCCTCCTCAACACTGCCGCGCAAGGCTCAAGCCACAAAGGCCGCGCAAGCCACGGGTGCAAGCAGTTCAAGGCGCGCAAGGCCTCGGGTGGCCACTGCTGCGCAAGTGCTTACCGCGCAGGGGGCCGCGGTGCACAGAGGGGGCTTGCAAGTTGGTGCAGCCCAACCTCTTCTTCTTGTCGCGCAAAAGAGCAGCGCGCAAGGGACTTCAGCCACGCAAGATACTTGCGCGGGGCTTCAAAACATCGCGAGGCAGAGAGATGCGCTCACGGGACTTCAAAAATTCAGCGCATCAGTAAGCACTCCAAGGCCTCGGGATCTCCTTTTATAGGTAGAGGAATGCCTCGGTTCATCCGCGTGGGATAAATCTTGAACCACCGATATTTTCGGTTCTTGAAAATCTTTAAACTCGATCCGAAAATCACGTTTCTCTCTCTCTGTTCACGCAGGTTCTTTTCCTTCATTTTTCCTCACGTGTATGCATTCTTTTGAACGCATGCAAGCCTTCTGTTTATGCCCATCCATGCAAAACACAGACCCTCAAGGCCTCGGCACTTCATTTGCCTTCGGCCTCACTCGAATTCTCCCTCGATGCATGCATGCAACATTTTAATGCATGCATGAGTTCGTTATGGCCAGACGAGCATGAGGGTGTCTTCGGCTTCGAGAGAGATGGCCGGAATCTCAAAAACCATGATCGGGATGCCTCTGGTTCAGCGGATGCTCGCGGTAGACTTCGGCTCGAGCTCGAGGAAGGAGATGAGCCGGGAGCCGTTGGATCAGATCTTCAACGGCCTGGATCAGATCATCTCGCAGCAGATCAGATGTGCGGCTTAGATCGTCCGCGCGATCAATCGAGCAGCTCAGATTCAATCCTGGTAAAAAATGCGCGTCCCACATCGAATTCTCCAGCGGTTTATCCGCGCTTTATCAACTAAGCGCTCCCCCAACCGGCTCAGTTGAATTCTCTCCCTCCACGGTGCCGCCCCGCACCGTGTTCTCCCTGCGGGCGCGCTCTGCGCCCACTCTGCTCCTGCGGGCGCGCTCCTAGCGCCCACTATGCTCTCCGGGTGCGCGGGTTTCACCACCGCGTGCCCTCGGGGGCTTATACACGGGCCCCTCTGCGCTCCTCCGGGCGTGCCCCAGGCGCCCATGCGGTGTCTGCGGGTGCGTCCTGCCGCCCTGGCTCGCCCAACGGGTTCCCCCGGGCGTGGTGCCCTAGTGCCCATGCCTTGGGGTTGGAACCCCCAAGGTGCCTTGGCTGGCCAATTTTTTGGCAAAGGCATGATTGAATCCTTTGTATAAAAACAAAGTACTCCATATAAAAATTTCCAAACCAAGTGCCATTCAATCCATCTTCTTCCCATCTCTATTCTTCTTCTTCTTAAGAATTACTTCATTCCTCTTCAACATTTATTCATCACTTTGTAATGGAATTCACGAAGGGTCTTCATCTTCAACTGAGCTCCTTAATCACATAATTTCTTCAATGTTCTTTATTGATCTAATCAGAGATCAATTGGATCATCTTCATGTTCACATGCACTGAGTGATAGTGCATGGACTTCATAAATGCACATCATCCACTTAGTAGTTGTGGATGGAACTCATTTCAACTCCTCATGCATTGTGAAGACAATGCATGGTCTTCAATCAATGTTGTGACTTTGTATCATCAGGATACAAGTTCTATGAACTTAAAGAGCAGCTCGGCAATCGTCAGATGTTATGCTTCTATAATCATCAATCTTCAAGATGTACTTCATCAGATGGAACACCATGACAAGTTATTGACAACAAATGCAATTACTGTACTTGGGCACAACAATCTCCCCCTTTGTATTTGGTTGTCAATACTCCGAAGCACACTGAGAGAATGTCGTGTGTGCCTGATGATTTCTCCCCCTTATTGGCCAACAAATGCAAAGGGATGAATGAAAGCCATACTCAAAGTATAGAGCTTCTGGAATCTGCACATCTTCAAGTACCAATGCTCCCCCTCAGGGGATGCACTCATCTCCTTCAATTCCCTGCATGTAAGTACAAGAATACAAAAATTTAGGGAATAAGGAGGGACCTTCTTCTTCCTCAAGTGAGAGTAGAAGGCTGAACATGAAGTTTCAGCCTCAATTCAACAAATCTTTCCGTAGGCATAGCTTTGGTGAAAATGTCTGCCACCTGATCTTGAGTAGGAATGTAGTCTAGCTTGATGTCTCCACTGGCAACCCTTTCTTTGATGAAATGATATTTTATATCAATGTGCTTGGATCTGGAGTGTTGGATAGGATTCTTAGACAACCCAATTGCACTTTGATTATCACATAAGATCCTCAATGGTTTTTCAGCTTTAATCCTCAAATCTGCTAGCTGCACCTGCATCCAAATCATTTGAGTACATGCATGTGTAGCGGCCACATACTCTGCTTCAGCTGTGCTCAATGTTACAGAATTTTGTTTCTTGCTGTACCAGCTAACACATCCTTCTCCCAGAAAGAAGGTTCCACCAGATGTGGATCTTCTATCAGTACAATCACCAGCCCAATCAGCATCTGTGAATCCCAACAACTGTATGGTTGCACTGTGTTTGTATAAGATTCCATAGTTGAGGGTTCCTTTAACATATCTCAGGATTCTTTTGACTGCAGTTAAATGAGATTCTTTTGGATCACTTTGGAATCTGGCACACAAAGTCACTGCATATGCTATATCTGGCCTTGAAGCCGTGAGATAAAGTAGACTGCCAATAATCCTTCTGAACTCTTTCTGATAAACATTGTTGCCTTCTTCATCCTTGCATAGCTTGGTTCCGACAGAAATGGGTGTGGAGACTTCCTTTGAACTTTCCATTCCAAACCTTTTCACTAAGTCCCTTGCGTACTTTTCTTGTGAAAGAAATATGGAGTTTTGACTTTGTTCCACCTGAAATCCTAGAAAATATGTCATTTGACCAAGCATTGACATTTCAAAAGTTCTTTTCATCTGCTCAGCAAATTCTTCACATAGTCCTTCCTTGTTACCAGCAAAAATGATATCATCCACATAGATAATGACTATGAGGGTACCATTGGCCATTTCTATAACATAGAGGTTACTGTCAGCTATTCCTTTGACAAATTTCATGTCTTTAAGACAACCATCCAATTTTGAGTACCAGGCTCTAGGGGCCTGCTTCAATCCATACAAGGCTTTTCTCAATCTGCACACCATACTACCATCTTTGTCCAGCAAAAATCCCTCTGGTTGTTCAATATACACCTCTTCTTCAAGATCTCCATTCAGAAATGCAGATTTCACATCCATCTGATAGACCTTGTACTGCTTGTGTGCTGCAACTGCTAAGAACATTCTGATAGTTTCCAGTCTTGCAACTGGTGCAAAGGTTTCCTCAAAGTCGATTCCTTCCATTTGTGAATATCCTTTGCATACAAGTCTGGCCTTGTTTCTGGAAACTTCTCCCTTTTCATTGAGTTTGTTTCTAAACACCCACTTTGTCCCAATAACATTTTTATTTTTGGGCCTTCGCACAAGATCCCAAGTGGAATTATTTTCAATTTGATTGAGTTCCTCATGCATAGCTTGTATCCATGCCTCATGTACAACTGCTTCAGCCACTGTGTGAGGTTCAACTTGAGAAACCAGTGCAGTCTGATCTTCCAATCTCAATCTTCTTCTAGTTCTTACTAAGGACTGTAGGTCTCCAAGGACATTTTCTGTGTCAACATGCTTCTTCAATTTGTTGTATCTTCTTCTTCCATTTTCATTACCTTCATCTTCATCACTGGTATATTCAGAGTTGATCTCACCAGCAGTTGGTGTTGGCTCAGGTAATTCTGCATTCTTCTGTTCCAAGGTTGTGTCATTCTTTGAGTCATCATCATCCACAGTGCATGGTTTGGTGTTGTTTTCAATTATTATGACATCACTGCAGTCAATCATTTTATTCAACCTCTTATTCCAGCATCTGTAGCCTTTTCCATTAGGTAGGTAACCCATAAAGATTCCTTCTTCACCTTTTTCTTCAAACTTTCCCAGATTGATGTTTTTAATCTTGATGATGCAGGGACTGCCAAAGACTTTGAAATATTTAACAGTTGGTTTTCTGTTAAACCACATTTCATAGGCTGTCGTTTGTGTTTCTGGTCTCAGGATACATCTGTTCTGTATGTGTATAGCAGTGCATACTGCTTCTCTCCAGAAAAACTTAGAGATATCATGCTCAGCTAACATAGTCCTCCCCATTTCAACTATGCTTCGATTCTATCGTTCAGCCACTCCATTCTGTTGTGGAGTATATGGTGTAATATATTGATGTTTGATTCCATGCTTGACCAGATAGCTTTCAAAGACATCACCGGTATATTCTTTTCCGTTGTCTGATCTTACATTCTTGATGCAGAGCTCTAGTTCCTTCTCAGCCTGCCTTCTGAAAGTCTTGAACATCGTGATTGCTTCTGACTTGTGTTTCATGAACATGACATTGGTCATCCGAGTGTAATCATCAATGAAGGTTATAAAATAGAAATCTCCTCTTGTAGACTTCTGTCTCATTGGTCCACATATGTCTGTATGGATGAGTTCAAGAGGTCTAGTAGACATGATATCAACTCCTTTGTGTGACCTATGGGTCATTTTTCCCTTCTGACATGTGTCGCAGACTTCATCTCTTTCTCTCTTTAATTTGGGTAGATCTCGTACAACATTGTACTTCAGAATTTTACTCATACTCCTTTGACCAAGATGGCCAAGTCTTCTATGCCAGAGGTTGTTTTCATCTTTAGAGCTAAGAAAACAAGAATTTATGGGATCACCAATTTGAAATAGATTTCCAGTGGTTCTTCTTCCTTGAGTGATGATTTTTCCATCCTTTGAGCTCTTGATGATGCATGAGTCCTTCTGGAACAACACCTCATGTCCATCATCAGATAATTGACTTACACTCAGTAGGTTGTGCTTTAATCCTTCAACAAACAACACATCATTGGATTTTAGATTTTTTGTTGCAATCATAGCCTTTCCAACTCCCTTGATTTTCAGAGAACGATCATTTCCAAACACCACGGTTCCTCCCTCATGACTTTCAATGTTGCTTAGAATTTTTGTATCACCAGTCATGTGGGATGAGCATCCACTATCAAGAATCCATGACTTGGTTTTACTGCTGGCTTTTAGAGCCACTTCAGCAAAGCATGTGATTTCATCATTGGTTTCTTGAATGCCTTTCCCTTTCATGTCTTTGACTTTTTGTTTAGGAAGAGTTGTCATACATTTATCAGCTCTATGACCTTGTTGGTCACATCTTCCACAAGCTTCACTCAGGCAGTCAAATGTGTTCTGAGTTGGTGGTTTTGATGCTTTCTGCAAAACACTCTGGGTTTCAGGATGTCTCCCCCTTGACTCATGCCTCATGTTTAGACGAGACATGTTATACCAGCATGCATAGGCCTTATGTCCAAACACACCACAACACCAGCAGTAGCCTCTGAACCTTGACCTTCTTTGTTGATAAGAGTCATGTTGTAATTTTCTGTCCAAGATTTGAGTAGTCCTTCCTGAGGATTTCCTTTCTTCCATTGAAGATGATTTTACACAGATTGGTTCATGCCATGTTTGTCTCAATTTTATCTTTGAACCTGCATTGTTAGAAATAACAGATATATTTTGAGATTTACTTAGTGGTAAATTGACCTGCCTCTGAGCACCAGCATAAGATGATTCTGCCTTGACCTCAACAGCCTTGTTGAAGTCTTCTCTCATCTTTGTCAAGCTATTTTGTGCTTCAATCCACTTGGAATGTGTCAGTGATTGCTCTTCTTCTTTGAGGTGAAGTTTCTCCTCAAGATCTTTTGCTATCTTGTCCAGCTCAGCTACCTTCAGTTTGTGTCTCTTGATTTCATCAATGTACATTGTCTCTTTCTTCATACATTCTTCCAACTCCTCAGTCATCCTTTTGGTTTCCTTTTGTAACAATCTCTTCTCTTTCTTGAGTCCAGTGTTCTGTTCAAGGCAAGCCACTAATTCATCTTTCAATCTGTATTCAAGCTCTGTTCGTTCACTTTCATCATCTTCACTACTGCATGTATCAAACCCTTTTTCCACATGAGCCATAAAATTCGTTTCTTCTTCTGATTGACTGGCTGAAGTAGAGTCTGATTCTTCCTCTTTGCTTACATAGCTTCTTCTTTCACCTGGAACGAACCTTTTCTTTCTTACACCTGATTTGTTTCCTTCTCTTGGGTATCTACTCCATTTCTTCTTTTGTGACTTCTCATCTTCAACTTCTGGAGCACTATATCTCTTCTTGGGGCAGTTTACAGCAAAGTGTCCGATGTTATTGCAATTGAAACATCTCGATGGTGATTTCTCTTTTCCCCTGAATTTAGTTTTTCCAAACCTTTTAGAAAAAAGAGAAATAATCGTGTTGAGATCTTCATCCTTTTCTTCATTGTCAGTATCACTTGATTCTAGGACTTCGTCATCTTTTATCTTGAGTTGTCTCATGGCCTCAAAAGCCATCTCATCCTTGATCTTCTTCTTGAATACTGGGATCTTCCTCATTTCATATGCAATGAGAATGTTGTGTAGTTCATCAAGAGAGAGATCATCTCTGTCTTCTAATGCTGTGACTTTGGGGTCAAACCTGTCAGGAAAATTTCTCATTAGCTTTTTAACAATAGTGGAGTCCTCCCACTTTTCTCCAAAGCCCCGAATGTTACTGACAATTTTATTGACTCTTGTGAAATAATCATAAATATTTTCTTCTTCTCCCATATTGACATCTTCAAACTTGCTTCTCCAAATTAGTAATTTGGCTTCCTTGACTTTCATGTTGCCTTCATAACTACTTTCCAATTTGTCCCAAATTTCTTTAGCATTATTGAGTCCCATGACTTTTGTGTATACCTTTTCTGAGAGTGACATAAGAATGGCATTTTGAGCTTTACCATCAACTTCCATATTTCTTTTCTCATCAAGTGTCATAGCAGCTTCATTAGAAAGAGGAGGGAATCCAAATAAGGCTGCATTTCTAACATCAAGGCCGAGAGATAGAAGGTAAGGAAACATCCGATTTTTCCAGCTGTGGTAATTCTTTCCATCGAATGTAGGAACACCCCTACTATTAACAGAATTCAGATTGTCCATCTTCTCAGAAGTAGATCCTTACAGAGGGAACCTGGCTCTGATACCACTTGAAATGCCTGGATCGGTTGTGATCACTGAGAGGGGAGGGGTGAATCAGTGATAACTTTTTCTTTTTATGAATTGTTCCCTTTGGATTATTAATTCAACCTCTGCAGCTGGTTAAAGCCTAGATCTACTCTTTTAGTGGTGCAGTAATAATGAGAGCATAGAACACAGAGATTTACAAGGTTCGGTACAAAGACCTACTCCTTGCCGTGTTGGTTACACCCCCAACACGGATTCTTCACTATGCCAAAAGATGATTACACAGTAATTGGTTTCCCCCCCAAATTACAAGTTGGTTAAACCCCCCAACTCCACAGCATCATCTTCATCATGGCTCCACTTCACTTCTTCAAAGGTGTTGTTCAAAACATCAAGTAGCTTCAACAGTCTTCAAAAGATCTCGTTGGTCTTGCTCACCAAAAAACCCAATCACTTAGAATGATCAGTTCTTTTGTGTTCACACACATAAGTGTGTACTCCTCTTCTTCTCAAAGTTGATCTTCTTCACATGTGCACACATACACTACTCATTCTTTTAGTGCACACACTTGACTTGTACTTCTTCTTCAATTTATAAACACACAAAGTGTGGTCTTCCTTTTTCACCCAAAGCACAAAGGTCCTCGGCCTTCTCCTCTTTGTGCACACACTCTACCCGTATACTCCTCTTCACTTGGAACACAAACAAAAAGGCCTCGGCTTCTTGTTCACTTGTCTTGCACAGACACTTGGTTGCGGCCTTCTCCAATTCTTAAACACACACAATGTGTAGTCTCGGACTCCACTTGCACACACCCGAACACCAACCAAATGAAGGGATGCAAGGTGCGGCCTCCTCCTCAACACTGCCACGCAAGGCTCAAGCCACAAGGGCCGCGCAAGCCACGGGTGCAAGCAGTTCAAGGCGCGCAAGGCCTCGGGTGGCCACTGCTGTGCAAGTGCTTACCGCGCAGGGGGCCGCGGTGCACAGAGGGGGCTTGCAAGTTGGTGCAGCCCAACCTCTTCTTCTTGTCGCGCAAAAGAGCAGCGTGCAAGGGACTTCAGCCACGCAAGATACTTGTGCGGGGCTTCAAAACATCGCAAGGCAGAGAGATGCGCTCACGGGACTTCAAAAATTCAGCGCATCAGCAAGCACTCCAAGGCCTCGAGATCTCCTTTTATAGGTAGAGGAATGCCTCGGTTCATCCGCGTGGGATAAATCTTGAACCACCGATATTTTCGGTTCTTGAAAATCTTTAAACTCAATCCGAAAATCACGTTTCTCTCTCTCTGTTCACGCGGGTTCTTTTCCTTCATTTTTCCTCACGTGCATGCATTCTTTTGAACACATGCAAGCCTTCTGTTTAGGCCCATCCATGCAAAACACAGACCCTCAAGGCCTCGGCACTTCGTTTGCCTTCGGCCTCACTCGAATTCTCCCTCGATGCATGCATGCAACATTTTAATGCATGCATGAGTTCTTTATGGCCAGACGAGCATGAGGGTGTCTTCGGCTTCGAGTGGGATGGCCAGAATCTCAAAAACCATGCTCGGGATGCCTCTGGTTCAGCGGCTGCTCGCGGGAGACTTCGGCTCGAGCTCGAGGAAGGAGATGAGCCGGGAGCCGTTGGATCAGATCTTCAACGGCCTGGATCAGATCATCTCGCCGCGGATCAGATGTGCGGCTTAGATCGTCCGCGCGATCAATCGAGCGGCTCAGATTCAATCCTGGTGAAAAATGCGCGTCCCACATCGAATTCTCCAGCGGTTTATCCACGCTTTATCAACTAAGCGCTCCCCCAACCGGCTCAGTTGAATTCTCTCCCTCCACGGTGCCGCCCCTCACCGTGTTCTCCCTGCGGGCGCGCTCTGCGCCCACTCTGCTCCTGCGGGCGCGCTCCTAGCGCCCACTATGCTCTCCGGGTGCGCGGGTTTCACCACCGCGTGCCCTCGGGGGCTTATACACGGGCCCCTCTGCGCTCCTCCGGGCGTGCCCCAGGCGCCCATGCGGTGTCTGCGGGTGCGTCCTGCCGCCCTGGCTCGCCCCACGGGTTCCCCCGGGCGTGGTGCCCTAGTGCCCATTCCTTGGGGTTGGAACCCCCAAGGTGCCTTGGCTGGCAAATTTTTTGGCAAAGGCATGAATGAATCCTTGGTATAAAAACAAAGTACTCCATATAAAAATTGCCAAACCAAGTGCCATTCAAGCCATCTTCTTCCCATCTCTATTCTTCTTCTTCTTAAGAATTCCTTCATTCCTCTTCAACAATTATTCATCACTTTGTAATGGAATTCACGAAGGGTCTTCATCTTCAACTGAGCTCCTTAATCACATAATTTCTTCAATGTTCTTTATTGATCTAATCAGAGATCAATTGGATCATCTTCATGTTCACATGCACTGAGTGATAGTGCATGGACTTCATTAATGCACATCATCCACTTAGTAGTTATGGATGGAACTCCTTTCAACTCCTCATGCATTGTGAAGACAATGCATGGTATTCAATCAATGTTGTGACTTTGTATCATCAGGATACAAGTTCTATGAACTTAAAGAGCAGCTCGGCAATCGTCAGATGTTATGCTTCTATAATCATCAATCTTCAAGATGTACTTCATCAGATGGCACACCATGACAAGTTATTGACAACAAATGCAATTACTGTACTTGGGCACAACATCATCCTTGATATTTTTCATTGACATATCTACTGATCCATTTCATTCATAGCTCAATGATTAAATGGATTATGTATTTCGTTATTTACCATTTAAAATAGATTTTTCTATATGAAGTTATATTAATGGATGTTTTTTATTGTTATTACCTTTACATATTGTTTATTCACATCCTTCTCAGTTTTTTATTACATGATATGATTATTCAGTTTTCTACTTTTTCATAATTTTTATTCTCATTGACTAATTTTATATTCCATTATACATTAATCAAACTATGAATTTGATCTCACCATTGTTTTTTTCATTTCCCCAATAAAACATGAAGTGTAATAAGAAATATATTTAAGGATAACATTGTGGAATAAATCTATCATGGAATGATTAAAAATATTTTGTAATTATTGTATTCATTTGTTATAAAATAATCATGTATGTATCTATTTTACCAAGACTAGTAAAATCTTATTTCATTTGAGATTTTATTCTTTTTAATCATGCCTATGAAGTGGTAGTAGACACCCATTGGTTTCTCTCTATGGTCGGGTTACTACCTATGAAAAGATAAACTATGGAAACCCACCAATATTGAAGACATACCGATAAATTTTGGCCACCATCCTACTTAACATTGATAAAAATTCACTTCTAAATTATGATGAAGGGTCGCTAAATCCCTTAGAGGAATTGGAATTTGAGTTAGGGTTGAATTAATAAAAATTAGGAATTAAGGATTTAAACTGAATTAAATCTTAAAAGACCGTGATGTTTTTTCAATGTCTCATGGATAAGAAACATTGTAAGGAAAATTTAGATAAAAATATGTGATCAAAACATCCTCCCAACATCCATAACATGGTTTTATCACATTGTTAGACAACCCATATAGAAACCATACTAAATCTATCTGTCCAACATCATGAAGTTTTACCTAGGTGGCTACACTGTTTTTCCAAAATGTGCATGTAACAACGTGCCTAAAAGGTACACACTAGTTTTGTTTGATGGTTTCTTTAGAGTTGTTTCATGACATCTAATAACTGTTCTCAATCAAATAAGTACTAGAAAATCCAAGTAATCCTCTTGAAACTCCATCAAACATCATAAATCATCAACAAATTACATAATATACATAACATACATAACTGAGTTGTTAATTTACTACTACCCGGGGTGGTACAACTAGAATTTTCAATTGAATATCCTAATATTATATCCAACCACTAAAATATATGTAAAATTATTTATAGAGGAAGTTGATGTTCATTAGGATCATAACCCATAACATTTAAACTAAACCACCCCATGAAAATATCAACCTCAAACAACCCACTGTTAATGATTTTTATGCTCTAATAAAAGGGTATGCGTCTAGAAAATAACAATATGAATTTGTATATATTATTTTAACAAATTTATAGATTATATTTACCAATTTAAAATATTAATTTTATATGATTATATTGTGAGTTTGGTTAATATAAAATTATGATTATATGAAACTGAAATTATATTTTTTGAACCAATATGGTTTCAATCAAGACATTATCGTTTAATAAATTTTTAATTTTATGAATTGAAATATATTTTAATGAAATATTATAAATAATTAAATTTTATTCGAAATTAATTATAATATAACACGATATTGTCAAAAAATAATTTCAATGAGGAGCATAAACTGTTATTTAAAAAAAGGTTTTTCCAATAAATATGGATTTTGGATTTTAAAAAATAAAATATATTAATTATATAATTATTTTTAAAAAATAAATTTTGTTTTTGAAATCATGACTTATAAAATACAGAATGGTTTGGTTTTCCATCATTTTAGTTGCAATACAATTTTCTGGCAAAAAGTAAATATAGTATAAATATATTTGTTTTTTATGACATCATCATGACTAAAATGTTATTTAATATATTTCAGAAAAAGTTATAAACAACCAAATATGTATTTTCTATTATAAAAATATGTAATTTTAAATTTATATGAATAGTTTTATAAATCCTAAATGAATCCTTCAAAACCATTATTATAATTTATGCTTTTAAAAAACATTATTTACAAATTTGACTCCCTTGCACATCACAAATGTATTACTGTAATTATTTATTATCATATAAATATAATATGTTGAAATAAAAAAAATATACATCAACCATGGTTAGAAAACAGGTTATTTTTTGGGTTTGATTACGTAATCATATAGAGTCGAAAAACTATGAATTGAAATTAATAGTAAATTCGTCTCCCTTTAGTTTTATAAACACATCGAACCTCCAATATCTTTTAAACAAAGAACAAGTGGTCTGTGACATTAATCTTACCTTACATACATAGACCTATCCAAAGGTTCCCCCATAATAATTTGAAGTTAATCCCCAACAATTAGATGTTTCTTATCAAGGTATGGGGCCCTCTCCTTCTCAAAATTATTCTATAACATGCAATATATTATTCATTTTTTCTATTTTATTATGTTGTAATATGTTATTAAATATCTCATCCTAATTTCATGGTAATTCAATGTCATGAGATCCCCCTTTTTATCTCATTATACCCTCCCATGAACATTAATGTACCGTCATTACAAAATGAAATTGTAATAAAAAATTTCCAAGCCAAACCGTTTTGTTTTGAATTCCTATACCTATTTCCACTGAATACTATTCATCTAGGTGAACATATATGTCTTCTAATGAGAAAATATTTTTTATTTAACCCAATGTCATTGATTCTTGTATAAAAATTGATGAATATCAACATTATGTTGTATTATTTATGTTCCACACTAATACAGGTACATGATATAAAAATGATGGGTGCAACAAGACATATGTTCAATGCATTTGGTATTGTTTTCATTTCAGGATATACAACTTATGTTGAATATGAGGTTATCCTAAGAATATTATTTTGTTATGTATTGGCATTTATCTTTTTATTTTAATTATGTTTTTAGGTTTTTGGTTTTAAGACCTTCCAATGTTGCATTTATGATGTGTTGTTCTATAATGCATCATTTTCAAAAATTCATAATCTTATACCATCTTCTGTTAAATTTGTATTCCACTTTGATCTAATTTATTTCAATACATTATTCTATTAATTTTTTATTCCTACACTAAGCTTTATATCTCTCCCCATTATTATGTACATCCTCATGTAATATTGAGATTTTTTATAAGATAAATGGAATATAATATCATTTTTTGGTGTTTTTTCATAATTTATTTTTATTTATGTTGGATGCTTTTATGTTACATACCCAATTTCCCAATGACACAATTATTCATGATATTATTGGCTTTATTATGTGTAAATTTCTATAGTAAATTGTGTAATAAAGTGTATTAAATATATTCATCGTAATAGTTATCATTAGAGGGGATTCATGTTATTTTTTTAGATTATGATTAAAACCCCTAGAGATAGATTTTATGAAAAGACAAAACATTTTAAAACATACCTACATTTTCGTAGAGTATAGTACAAGTGATTTTTATGACAATACATCTTTTTTCTATATGAAATTGTTTATGTGGATCTTGAATAGATTTACCATGGTGTAGTAATCCTATCAGTTGGGTCATTAAGATAGACCTGATCATGAATTGATGCATGATAAATTTCCTTGATTCACAACATATTTTGAACTCGCAAGGATGTGATTTAGTTAATTCCCAATCTCATTCTGGAAAATTATTAAAGATAAAAATTCTTATATGGTGATATAATTACTAAAGTTACTATGGATAACATAGGATGAAACATAAAAATTCATATGTTAAATAATATATTCCATTTAAGAAAAATACATTCAATATTCGTAGTACACATTTTTATTTTTTAATATTTTTAAAATTCCAATACCAATGTATATTTTAGATGATTTAAATGATAAGAACCAGAATCAAATAGTGAAATGTAGTATTATTATCCATGATTATATAAATTCAATCATATCATACATGTTTAGTAGAGATATTCTAAAATCATCTCAAAACATTAATGTGAGATAATTGGGAAGATGAAAAAGGAGTCAATTTTTTCACCCCAAGAATATAAATTGAATTTAATCCATATATATGGGGTGAATTTCATACATAAAATCAAGATACTTCCATTAGTAGAATTTTATGCAATCATGGTAATTGATTTTCATTCCTTATATAGATCTATAAAAATTGTATAGAGAAAGAAATCATACTTTATATCAAAAATCGGACTCTGAGTCTGTAAATGTGAAAGGATGAGGATGAATCCTTTTTTGTACCAACATATCAATAATTGATGTTACTACCTTTTGAATATGTATATATAGATAAAATTATTTATAATAAGGAAAATATAATCATTGATGACATGCACGTTGTGAGTTATTACACTGATGTTTTTCCAAATATTATCCCTTGTCTTCCACCTAAATTAAATGTTTTTCTCTCAATATTAATTAAATATGCAGCATGATGAATTATTGGAAAAAATTATCGTAATTACTGGATGATTAGAAAATAAATAAAATCAAAGGATAGTCTGAACTAACATCTATTATTTAAATTCATAGTATCCATGGATTGGATATGTAATATTTTTCATTTTTGAGAAACTTCTCACAATTACCAAGACCAAAAACCAAATTAACATATATATAAGTAAATATTTATTTTATAGATGAATGTGTTTCAATATCTAATGAGATAAAAATGATACTAATCATTATACCATTAAATAAATTACCTACTAGTGAGGATCTAAAATGATCTTTCTAAAGGGACGTGGGTTTCATTCTCATTTGAGGTGAAAAAAGTGCTAGTATGTGTTTCAAACTAATTATATATCCATGATAATACTACCTAACACAAGATGTATAATTTTATTATGTGATCCTCATGTTAATGATTAGGGAACACTACCACTATAATAAAAATAATGACATATATACAAATTTTAAAAGACTCAAATATACATTAATACAAAATAAAATTAATATGCATCGATAATGGTGGATATATGTAATTATGTATCATGATTTTATAATCCAATACCTTCATTGGAAGGGAAAATGTGTAATAATATCTAAGTTGAAATGTTCTTAAACCCATATATTTGATGAGGAATACAAGTGATATTATATTTATGAACATACAATGTATGGATATGAGAATATAAAAAGTACATTCATCATAAATTTCTAAAAATACTATCCTAATGTAAATTATTTATATGGTAATGTGGACTAGAATAATGATTTGTTTCTATAGAATAATGTAAACAATATTTTTGAGTTGAATTTTTTTGAAAATTGAGTTACATGGTCTTAAACACACATGTCCCTTTAAATCCATAATTTATTAGAGAACTTATAGATGAATCACATTAATTATCCTTCTATAATTCTACATGAATAACTAAGATATGTGGAGTTTATAAAAAAATATTCTATAGGGATTACATGAATTCTAGATTAGATAGCTTGCATTTTGTTGCTGGGTATGCCAACTAGTCAATTAAAAATGATAGAGGTCTATGGGTATGATGCAATCATTTCCATTATTATTATGAAATGGGGAACCATAACCATGTATTTCATTATAACAATCCTAGGACACATATTATAAATAAATCCAAATGGATATTAGTCCATAACCAAATAATGTAGAGACATTTAATTAATTTGAAGGAAGATTTATTTCTTGAAAATTTTTCCATGATATATAAAAGGCTAGTGGTAAGACTACTAGGAGTGACAATATCTATTATATCTGATAGAGATTTTATATTTACGTCATGATTTTAGAGAATACGGCTATAAGAACATGACACATAACTGAGCTTCATCAATAATTTTCACCCTCGGATAGATGGAATGTCTAAAAGGTCCATTCAAACAAAGGATTATAGGCCGAGATCATTTTCAATTGAAATCTTAGGATATTGGAATTAATAGCTTCGCGTAGTAAATTTTTCAAAAAAAAAATTGTGTTCATTATACAATTCAATATAGATTCGTATGAGGTGTTGAGTGTGATATTGTGTCATAATCTAACATTCATGGATGGAGTCAAAGAGCAGATGTTGGTGGGACTTAATATTATCTAAAAAATAATAGAGATTTATCAAACTATTCTGCATCATATGAAACCTTCACTCTCTAGAAAAAATATTTATATAAAATCATCTAAGAGACTATATGTACGAGGAGAAGGATAAATGGATCCTTCATACATTATCATTGAAGATATTCCTTAGGGTTTTGATGAAGGGAAAAACATGTCCTAGATATATCAACCACTTCTTTATCCTTTATTGCATCAGAGTTATGGAATGTCGAATAAAACCCAGACATATCTAATCATAAAAACATGATGTTTTCCATGGATCCATCTTGAGGATGTATTTACCTGATACCCCACATGTACATAATAATGGGGTGTACCCATTTGATTATTATCATTCATACTTGGTGGGGTTGGAGAAGATAATAGATCATGTAGATATTATTAAAATATAATAGACAACTCACTGAGTAAAGGTGTTATTATGGATACACATTTCTGAGTAAGAGACGAGGTAAATAGAAGAGGAAATGAAATGAAAGTTCCCTAAAAAATTAATTTTTATAAAATATAAATTTCAAGGGTGAAATTTATAATGGGGTAAATATTTTAATGACCCCAACTTTTATAAACAAAATTCCCTTTTTAGATTAGTAAGTTCTATAGTATCATATGAAATTATAGAATAAAAATTCAAATTTATGGTTGTTGGAAAAATATAAATTATATATTCTTGAATTTAAAAGTCCAAAAATCATAATAGAGAATAATAATATATTTTTTTAAAGGATTCCATTTTTCATAGAATATAAAAAGGGTTATGATACAGTCAAAATTACCCAAAAATGTAGTAATTTTCTATTATAGATTGATCATACCCGATTAAACACATTTATCATATCTTCCACAAATGAGAGTATCACAATGAATTTCCATTAACTAATCCCAGACTATGATTCAAGAACATAATGACAATTGAAACTGTTTAAATGATAATTTCAAGCTCATTTAGATCATGGAAAAAAATATTCACACCATACCACCAAATGAAAATGCCTCCATTGCACACCCTAACCTAGTGTAATTTCACACCCCAATTTTTCACAGTACACTGGCTTAAAAAGCACTATAGCTATATTGCACGTAACAATAAATCGGCTTGCGTAAGATGCCTGATTTATTTTCAACAACGAAACACATTAATATAATCATTATTTAAATTGTATATTTATAATGTATACATTTTTTTTCAAAACGTGTTGTATGGGTAACGAGGTATAGGGCTGGCCTGCCCACATGCGCACCGCACGCCCCCAGCTAGGCCCAAGGTGGCCAACCCTTGGGCTTGGGCCAGTTCCCACGGAGTCGAGGGGAAGAGAGGATCTATGGCGTATGGTGCGCGTTGCCTTTGTGAGGACTCGAACCCAGAACCTGTAACGCCCCGACCCTAGCTACCCAGAGTCGGTGCATTACTTCGTAACATTGGCATGATCACAAGAAAGATCAAATCTCGAAAGACCGATTGGTTTAGTAGCCTTGGAAACACTAGATATATTCATATGTTTTACATTACATCATTAAATGAAAAACTACTACAACTACATATTGTCTCCATAATCCACACTCATATCCCCGCATAATATCCCTGCAGGTCATTCATAACTTACTTCTTCACTTCCTGGGAAAAATAAAACATAGAAAAGGGGTGAGCTCAAATGCCCAGTAAGGATAACAATATAGCAGAAACTTTCATAAATAAGAATAAACTTTTAAGGCAATGTATAACTAAAACAAAAGCCTTTCAAACATGAACTTTCAACATGGTATGGCATAAATAAAATGAAATAATGCCATTTACTTACTCACATGGATATTCTACTAATCGAATAATCACATGCAAAAATCAATAACCACTTTCATAATGTTGGAATGCATAATGCTAAACGTTAATTTCTTTGTCTAGGCCTCATCCCAAGACCTAGGGGTTACTTCTAATCGGAACCCAACCCGGAGTGCCTCTAATAACCGGACACCAACCCGGAGTGCCTCTAATAACCGGACCCCAACCCGGAGTGCCTCTAATAACCGGACACCAACCCGGAGGGCATACTTTTACCAGTCCCTAACCTGGAGGGCTTACTTTAACCAGTCCCCAACCTGGAGGGCTTACTTTTACCAGTCCCCAACCTGGAGGGCTTACTTTTACCGGTCCCCAACCCGGAGCATACTTGTTTAGCACATTCATCTGAAGAAAAGTTTGAAATATAACATAAACATTCGGATTAAAACTAGCATACGAAATGTCAATAGTTTCACCATAAACTATGAATGGTATAAAATAGCACATCCACAGTCAAACATATCACAAAACCTTCAATACAATATAGAAGTTTTGTATTATAATAAATCAACTTCAAATAAGCATAAAATCCATTAAAGGATGTTGACATAGATGAAATCAAAACACTTTTTATAGAAATATCTCTTTCTATTTTTGAAATCATTTAAGAGCCATATAAAATAAAACATTTTCTTGAAAATATTCTTGTAAGCTTGTAAGGAAAGCTTTGACGATTTTATAACGGCGGAAAATAACCGCACCCGCCGTATAAGTAAAAAAACATTCTTATCTTAATTCTGTCGAAAAGGTCAAAAAGGACCTTGTTTTGAAAACGACGGAAAGATTCCTTTATAAACCTCTTACAAAAAGTCAAACAAGGGTATAAATGAATTTAACCCATATTCTTGTAAATAATAAATATGTTTTGAAATACATTTCGAAGAAACATGGATGTGGATGATAAAGAAATCCTAGTAGATTATTACGTATAAACAACCTCGGATAATGAAGAGATTGTGAAATAACCCTTACCTTGTACTTTTCCTTGGTTGGGGTAGGTTAACCTCCTCTTCTTCGGGTTCTTCCTTTTGATTTGATCAAAAGGGCTCCTTAGGTTGGCTTTCTGATCAAACTAAGGCCTCTAGGTTGTAGTGAGGGATGTTGGGAGAGTATTTGGGCAGAGTTTGGCCGAGCCAAAAGGCTTTGAAGGTGTGAAGAAATGAGAAGGAGGAGTGCCCTTTTATAAGAGGGGTGAGGGGCACCTTTGGAAAAGTTAGAAATATTAATTTATAATAAATTCATATTCGGTTTCTAAAGGCTCAAAATTTGATTATTCAAAGTTTAAGGTGGGGATAGGTCGAAAACCACTCAACCAATATAATTTAGACAGGTTTGGGTACTTATATTAACCTTATCTTTAAGTATTAACTCTAAGTTAATTAGTTTCACTTTTACAATGTCTCTTTGTATTTTTATATAATATGGTTAATAAACTTACTATATACATCCAAGCGACCCCCAAGTGGTCCATTAATGATGAACCTATCCTTATATAAGTCTCTTGGCCGAACCTTAGATTTTTAGGAATTTAATATCAATTATTAATATAATATTTGTTTTAAAAACTCTTTTATGTCAATTTTGACACTATTCAATAGTTGATTTTTTTGAAACTCATAACAGATTGATTACTTCTAACAAAGTCAATTAAATAAATCCTAATATATCATATTATCCTATAAAATTAGTTTAATTCATTAAAAGTTTCATATTATATTTTTTTGGGTATTTATAATATCAATTATTTTAATTTTTCACTATTATAGTAATTACTGCATCATCATTGTGTCATAAATAAAATAAATTATTTAATGTCTAAAAATTATAAATAAAATATCATTATGTAGGAAATATTTTTAGATTTCTAATGAATATTTATAATCTAAAATCAAACTTATATAACCCTATGTATCAATTCTTTTGCTAAAAGATATATGCTTGTGTCATTTTTGTATTCATTTTGACTTAATTAAAATAAAGTGTCATTATCACTTACAAGTGGATCCCTGGGGTCCCAAAATCGACCCATAGATGCCCCTGGTCGAACATGTATCAACCAATAGGGTTAAGACACGTTTTAGGGTAATTTAGTATTATTATAATATTATTTTGTAACCCTTATTTACCGGATTTACCCTTAACCATGGTAAATAAAATATTTACCGCTGTAATTATTCAAAATGTCTAAAAATAAAAGTTACCTATTTACACAATTTGAACATCCTGATTCCAAATATGGAATCCATTTTTCTAAATTCAAAACACATAAGTGGCAGAAATTAATTTAAAATTAATTCCCGCTGTCAAAACAAAAAACGTCTTTTTAAGAGATAATAACTATCAAAAGATTGACACTTGTTTATGTTCGGTTTAATTGTAAAATTATGTCTAATGACCAACATTATATTAAATTGTAAAAATATATTCTAAATATACTTTAAAACCACTCAAATTCATAATTTATCACTATTAATTATTTTGATTAAAAAAGTTGTTTTTAATTAAAATTTAGTAATTTTCACTATTCATCAAAATATGAAAGTTATCCGAAAAGTACCAAAATTTCACCTTAGGCTAAATTCGATATTCCGAATCCAAAAATGAAGTCCATTTTGAAATATAAAATATATATATTTTCAAAAAGTAGGTATTACTATTTATAACTGCTAGTTTGATTGGTTATGGTGTGTTAGAACTCGGTGTTGCGTACAACACACGCTATCACATTATTCAAAGGGAAACGTACCGTGGAAGCTTGGGGTGTTTCATTTTAAATTTTTGATGTCCCCATTTAGTCAAAAAGTTTAAAATATTGTATTTAAAAAGGTTTCACTATTAGAAGTTGATAAAAGTGAAATACTGAAAATGAATCTGTTCTTGCATTATGACTAAGAAACTCATAATAGGGATTCTAAAATTATAAGGTTTATATAAAGTTCAAAATGTAGTTAATAATATTCATGACCTCTTTTAATGGTGTGATTGAACTCGGTGTTGCGTGTAGTGCAAGTTATTGAATTATTTTTAAGAAATAACACACTCTGAAATCTTGGGGTGTTACATTCTCCCCTCCTTCAATAAATTGCGTCCTCGCAATTTGAAATTGTTCTTCAAAAATAAAAGGTTGAAAGTAGAAAATATATTTGTGGGAAAACCCACATCGGAAATTGGGTTACTAAAATTTAGTCTTAATATGAGGAAAAGAGAAATCAAAGGGTCACCACCAAATTATGATCTCGATTAGGAGAACATTGGTGGAAATTAGAGACATATAATCGGAGGAAAAACGTAAATATTTATAGGTAGTGATTGAGGTCATCAATCACAAACAAGTGTATAATTGAGGTCCTTAAATTCATCAATCTATGATGATTTGAAATACCATCGGTTCAACAAAACATAGGGTATTAGGATAACACATTTTTGACGTTTCAAAATATCTTAGTTGAAATCCCACATCGAAAAATGAATTAATGAGGCCTCTATTTAAAATAAAGAGTGGAAAGTATGAAGATTACCGAAAATAACACATACTAGGGTTCCATGTAGGAAAATATGGATATGGAAGAGAAATCTAACCATCAATTATCTGATGGAGAGTGGTAGAGAACATGGCTATGAAAAGGCCAACAATCCCAAAGCCATAAATTAGTGATGATTTAAGGTACCATCTAGGACAACATTTTTTTTCTAAGTTGATTTTCTTAATATTGAGGAATTTATTTATGAGATTGGCTAAGATCATAAGGAGATATACTTACTTTATAATTAGAGTTTTGTCCATTAATAAATTTCTACCATAAACTCATCTTTCACTCGTAAAAAAAATTATATTTATACTATTCGTACAGGGTTCCAAAATAAATGAATTTATAATTCATCTACCAGATCTTTTAAAAAAAGCTACATTATTTAATCCAGGACATCTCTTGGGCCAGTGGTAGGTGATACACCCTTGTCGCCCTTCGATTGCGGGTTCAAGTCTCGCAGCCTTGCCGGACGCGACGAGTTGCCGCCCGACCTCCGGGTTGTCCTTTTATGGAAATCCAAAATAATCCAAACTAGAACTATCCAAAATACTTCTGTCCAAACTCACAGTCCAACATTTATAAGGAAGGTAAACATAATATAGATCCTTTTTACCCTGTAATAGCATATGAATACCTTCATCATGTACTACCATATTCCTTATTGATTACATTCATGTTCCCTTATTCCATATAGAATGCAGGATATACTTCATTAATCCAAAAATGTTTTAAACCCCAACAATGATGGAATATACAAATCATTAATCAGCTTCAAGGTAGTCAATAATATCCAATATAATTTATCCAAAATAATCACATATTATTCCAAAATCACTACCTCAGTATCAGAACTATATTATGATTTATCATTCTCTCAACCATATATTTTCCAAAAATTTAACCTTCTATTGAGTCACTTTTCTTTGTTCCACACAATCTCAAGTCCTTAATGAAATAGTACTGCAGTACAATCCTTATATACTCCATAATTATTATAACAACTACATTGTTGATACAACACTCAATTGACATAATCAACATAAGAACTCTAATCATTCCTCTTTATCTGTGGTAGTATCATAACTTGATTATTATCCAATAGCATCATTTGTGGCATAGTCTGATGACTGGGACATAGGTTCGCGTAGTGTCCAAACTCCTTGCAAATGAAGCATTGTACATTTAAAACCATTTTCTTACCCTTGCAGTCACGTACTTTGTGCCCTTTTCCTCCTCACTTATAACAAACTCCCATTCCTTTCAGGAAATTTCCAGGGTGTTTCTTTCCACAGTTACCACATATGGGAAAATTCTTCTTTTCCCTCTTACTTTTATCCATCTTTCTCTCTTCCATCCTTTTCTTCACTTGCTTCCCTTCAAAGCCATAGGACTCAGTAAACTCTTTACTTATCTTATCAACACATGATATTATTTCTTCATATGATGATAATACATGGGAGACTATTTCTCTTATAAATTCTAGCTTAAGACCATGAGAGATATGATCCTTCCTTCTCTTTGAATCATGTGCATTTCTGGAGTTATCATTCCTTCTACTGGGCGCCATTTCTAAACAATGGCATACACTAGATCAGTTTATGAATCAAAATACATAATCCCATACTTATAAAACACTTAACATAAATTAAACTATTTATGGATATAATCCATAATCATAAGAATGTTTTCTTTGAGGAAGTATATACTCATAAACCCTTCATAATGATTCGTAATGAAAATGAGAGTTATCCTAAGCATATCCCCCGGGAGTGTCGTAACCAAGAGTGCAGCAAGGCCCGTTGTCGTGCACCAGTTCCCGTTCGAGTCTAGCTCAAAGCGGTGTTTTCGGGTTTTACCCCTAGGTACATCTGTGCCAGAGCCGCCTCTACCTGCTCGTATCCAGACAGGGATGTATTGCTCGGAAAACTCACAAAATCTCTACAATACCGAAATTCTAGGAAGTTCTTCTATACTAATCCTCAAAGTTCATCTTAGGTCTACGTGCTCTAATCAGAGTTTATCTAAATCTAGATTCCAAGGTTTGTACTAAACTTCCTCTGATACCAACTGTAACGCCCCGACCCTAGCTACCCAGAGTCGGTGCATTACTTCGTAACATTGGCATGATCACAAGAAAGATCAAATCTCGAAAGACCGATTGGTTTAGTAGCCTTGGAAACACTAGATATATTCATAAGTTTTACATTACATCATTAAACGAAAAACTACTACAACTACATATTGTCTCCATAATCCACACTCATATCCCCACATAATATCCCTTCAGGTCATTCATAACTTACTTCTTCACTTCCTGGGAAAAATAAAACATAGAAAAGGGGTGAGCTCAAATGCCCAGTAAGGATAACAATATAGCGGAAACTTTCATAAATAAGAATAAACTTTTAAGGAAATGTATAAATAAAACAAAAGCCTTTCAAACATGATCTTTCAACATGGTATGGCATAAATAAAATGAAATAATGCCATTTACTTACTCACATGGATATTCTACTAATCGAATAATCACATGAAAAAATCAATAACCACTTTCATAATGTTGGAATGCATAATGCTAAACGTTAATTTCTTTGTCTAGGCCTCATCCCAAGACCTAGGGGTTACTTCTAACCGGAACCCAACCCGGACTGCCTCTAATAACCGGACACCAACCCGGAGTGCCTCTAATAACCAGACACCAACCCGGAGTGCCTCTAATAACCGGACACCAACCCGGAGGGCATACTTTTACCAGTCCCTAACCTGGAGGGATTACTTTAACCATTCCCCAACCTTGAGGGCTTACTTTTACCAGTCCCCAACCTGGAGGGCTTACTTTTACCGGTCCCCAACTCGGAACATACTTGTTTAGCACATTCATCTGAAGAAAAGTTTGAAATATAACATAAACATTCGGATTAAAACTAGCATACGAAATGTCAATAGTTTCACCATAAACTATGAATGGTATAAAATAGCACATCCACAGTCAAACATATCACAAAACCTTCAATACAATATAGAAGTTTTGTATTATAATAAATCAACTTCAAATAAGCGTAAAATCCATTAAAGGATGTTGACATAGAAGAAATCAAAACACTTTTTAGAGAAATATCTCTTTCTATTTTTGAAATCATTTAAGAGCCATATAAAATAAAACATTTTCTTGAAAATATTTTTGTACGCTTGTAAGGAAAGCTTTGTCGATTTTATAACGGCGGAAAATAACTGCACCCACCGTATAAGTAAAAAAAACATTCTTATCTTAATTCTGTTGAAAAGGTCAAAAAGGACCTTGTTTTGAAAATGACGGAAAGATTCCTTTATAAACCTCTTACAAAAAGTCAAACAAGGGTATAAATGAATTTAACCCATATTCTTGTAAATAATAAATATGTTTTGAAATACATTTCGAAGAAACATGGATGTGGATGATAAAGAAATCCCAGTAGATTATTACGCATAAACAACCTCGGATAATGAAGAGATTGTGAAATAACCCTTACCTTGTACTTTTCCTTGGTTGGGGTAGGTTAACCTCCTCTTCTTCGGGTTCTTCCTTTTGATTTGATCAAAAGGGCTCCTTAGGTTGGCTTTCTGATCAAACTAAGGCCTCTAGGTTGTAGTGAGGGATGTTGGGAGAGTATTTGGGCAGAGTTTGGCCGAGCCAAAAGGCTTTGAAGGTGTGAAGAAATGAGAAGGAGGAGTGCCCTTTTATAAGAGGGGTGAGGGGAACCTTTGGAAAAGTTAGAAATATTAATTTATAATAAATTCATATTCGGTTTCTAAAGGCTCCAAAGTTGATTATTAAAAGGTTAAGGTGTCGATAGGTCGAAAACCACTCAACCAATAGAATTTAGACAGGTTTGGGTACTTATATTAACCTTATCTTTAAGTATTAACTCTATGTTAATTAGTTTCACTTTTACAATGTCTCTTTGTATTTTTATATAATATGGTTAATAAACTTACTATATACATCCAAGCGACCCCCAAGTGGTCCATTAATGATGAACCTATCCTTATATAAGTCTCTTGGCCGAACCTTAGATTTTTAGGAATTTAATATCAATTAATAATATAATATTTGTTTTAAAAACTCTTTTATGTCAATTTTGACACTATTCAATAGTTGATTTTTGTGAAACTCATAAAAGATTGATTACTTCGAACAAAGTCAATTAAATAAATCCTAATATATCATATTATCCTAGAAAATTAGTTTAATTCATTAAAAGTTTCATATTATATTTTTTTGGGTATTTATAATATCAATTATTTTAATTTTTCACTATTATAGTAATTACTGCATCATCATTGTGTCATAAATAAAATAAATTATTTAATGTCTAAAAATTATAAATAAAATATCATTATGTAGTAAATCGTTTTATCTTTATAATGAATATTTATAATCTAAAATCCAACTTATATAACCCTATGTAACAATTGTTTTTCTAAAAGATATATGCTTGTGTCATTTTTGTATTCATTTTGACTTAATTAAAATAAAGTGTCATTATCACTTACAAGTGGATCCATGGGGTCCCAAAATCGACCCAAAGATGCCCATGGTCGACCATGTATCAACCAATAGGGTTAAGACACGTTTTAGGGTAATTTAGTATTATTATAATATTATTTTTTAACCCTTATTTACCGGATTTACCCTTAACCATGGTAAATAAAATATTTACCGCAGTAATTATTCAAAATGTCTAAAAATAAAAGTTACCTATTTACACATTTTGAACATCCTGATTCCAAATATGGAATCCATTTTTCTAAATTCAAAGCACAGAAGTGGCAGAAATTAATTTAAAATTAATTCCCGCTGTCAAAACAAAAAGCGTGTTTTTAAGAGATAATAACTATCAAAAGATTGACACTTGTTTATGTTCGGTTTAATTGTAAAATTATGTCTAATGACCAACATTATATTAAATTGTAAAAATATATTCTAAATATACTTTAAAACCACTCAAATTCATAATTTATCACTACTAATTATTTTGATTAAAAAAGTTGTTTTTAATTAAAATTTAGTAATTTTCACTATTCATCAAAATATGAAAGTTATCCGAAAAGTACCAAAATTTCACCTTAGGCTAAATTCAATATTCCGAATCCAAAAATGAAGTCCATTTTAAAATATAAAATATATATATTTTCAAAAATTAGGTATTACTATTTATATCTACTAGTTTGATTGGTTATGGTGTGTTAGAACTCGGTGTTGCGTACAACACACGCTATCACATTATTCAAAGGGAAACGTACCGTGGAAGCTTGGGGTGTTTCATTTTAAATTTTTGATGTCCCCATTTAGTCAAAAAGTTTAAAATATTGTATTTAAAAAGGTTTCACTATTAGAAGTTGATAAAAGTGAAATACTGAAAATGAATCTGTTCTTGCATTATGACTAAGAAACTCATAATAGGGATTCTAAAATTATAAGGATTATATAAAGTTCAAAATGTAGTTAATACTATTCATGACCTCTTTTAATGGTGTGATTGAACTCGGTGTTGCGTGTAGTGCAAGTTATTGAATTATTTTTAAGAAATAACACACTCTGAAATCTTGGGGTGTTACAGAACCTCAGCGACGGGACGCCACCGCCTTGAACCAACTCACCCAGCCCCCGCGGGCAAACGGGTTGTATGGGTAACGAGTTATTGGGCTGGCCTGCCCACCTGCGCACTGCACACCCCTAGCTAGGCCCAAGGTGGCCAACCCTTGGGCTTGGGCCAGTTCCCACGGAGTCGAGGGGACGAGAGGATCGCTGGCGTATGGTGCGTGTTGTAAATGTGGACTTAGGCATCCACATTTATATGCAATTAATTTTAAATATCCTTTTATCATTTATGATTATTATGATAGATTTATTGTATATATAATATATTTATAAATTAATTTTTTACATTAATTATAATATATTACATACCTTGTAACCTTTTAATATTTTGGGGAATGATAATTTCTCTTGTGGATACGTGTGGATGACCACCTCCATGAAGTGATGTGAATTGTTGTCACTTACATTTTAATTGTATGGTAATAAAGATAAATTTTTGTTATATATTTATATTTTATTTATAACATAATTATAGATCTATAATAATAAATTAATTTTTATCTATATTTTCATCTTTTCATTTGAAAATAAAAATATTTTTCATGCATATATATGACCCACCATCTCTATTAATGGAGTAACTTATTTTTAAATCTATATATTTCACATATAACTCTATATATATATAATAAATATATATGATATTTATATCCTGATAAAATTCCATATATGATGTAACCATCATCAAATTACAAGGACTGTAATTGAAGAGCGGAAACCAATTTTTATAATTAAATAAATAACACCTCAAAATTATGATTTTAATAAATAAAAATTAATAAATGGGTGTTTAAATGTTATAATTGGATAATATATTACATTAAGATTATTTTAATTATTATTACATATATTCTAAATTTAAATTTATTTTAATGTAGGATATAGGGAATTCATATCTAGTTGATGAGATAATAGTTTTATGTTACAATAAAATTGTTTACATGTATTGTTTCGTATGATGTTTTTGATTGTAAAATTCCATAATCTATCTTGAAATAATATCATCAAATTTATTCTCCTCTATAATTCATTGAATATTCATGTAATAATGTTATTTCTATCACTTTATTAGACAGAGTAATTCATAAATAATTTTAAGGAAAACTGGATTTTTTTATCATAGGTCTAGAACAAGTTTTCTTCAATATCCATATTTTATAAAAATTATTCATTTATTATTTTATGAATATCATATTATTAATTTAATTCATTTTAACCCATGTTTTAATTTATATAAAATGGTATAAATTGAATCTTATTTTATTTTATTAAATATAGAATTTTTTTCTTATGAAAAATGTGAATGAAATCAATGATTTAACTAACATGGGATGAATAAAATTTAACTCCATAATTAAATCACAATGATTTGTGGAGTCCATTATAATCTAAAAGGTTCTTTATACGGAAAATGGTTCACTATATATTTTGGAGATATTTTTATTTTTAATAAGTGATCTAAATTTGAAAAGTGTATGTCCCTAAAAACATTTCTGCTGATATAATAACAGAATTTTTCTAGAGATCATAACCTTAAACGTTATATAACCATTATTGGTGAAATTATCCAAATAAACCATATTTATTTATTCTCTAGATGGTTTTTTATTAAGATGGTATATTTTTTATGAAACCTATTTATTTTCTCTAGGTTTTTCTATTATGAAATGTTGAAATGTTTATGAAACCTATTTATTTACCAATGATCATGATTTATAATGAATCATATATGGTTATGTAAATACATATTAGTGTATTTTTTGTGTGTGTTGGGTGTGTCCATAATTATATATACATCTAAAGCATTGGATAAAGATTGATATTACATGCGAAAATATGGACTAGACTATGGAGTAAATATAGTTTAGTAAGGGAAATGTTCTACTATGATACTAATAGGATGAATCCTTGAATAGGATATGATGGAATGTTGAGTTTACCTAATCCAGAATGATAGTTGTGGATATGATCCTAAACTATGGAAATTGTTATCAAAGATTACTTTTATGCCGCAAAATTATGTATTAGGCCAATATTATTCTCTCATAGACCATGTCCTTTGATTATGATATGATGAATGACTTCTAAATTGAAAAGATTTACTCCATGATTCAGGATGATAACTTCTAATGTAATGGGTATTGATTTAAAACAGTAATATCATGTTCTAAGAGAATTATTATCATTTTATGATTAATTGATCATTAATACCTATTATGATTATAATAACTGAGCTAATAAGATTATCATTTATTATGTTCCATTTACCCATGCTATTAAGAATCATTTTTATTAACGTATATCAGAAATGACTATAATTTCAGATGATCTTTGCGGTAGATTTTGAAAATATCCCATGAAATAAAAATATTTTGTATCTAGTCTATAAATCATCTAAACCTTTTTAGTCCATGGGAACGAATTTTTAAAATGTACTGAATATTCATCTATTAAGATGTCACATCTATGTGTTAAAAATTAATTAGTCATTATAATTTGAATCATAGGTGGTAATAGTTAATCATTTGATATAATAATTAGATATGTTTGGTGAAACCCCCAGGGATTACATTAAGTATAAAATAACATCATTTTTTTGTTATGGATCAATTATAGTATTTTTCCCAGAAATAAATCACTACATGTATAATACAAGAGGATTTCATTGTGGAAGTGATTAATTTAGAGGTAATAACCACAAATATTTTTGGTCCAGTATATCTTAGCCATTATTTTGTTTCACATTTTCTATTCAATTATTACACCAAATGTTTACCAATATCATGTTTTATGAATGTGTTAATTTCAATTTTATCTTTTCTAATGGATTTGAATAAATTAAGACAATGAATAATCACAGATGTTTCTAATTTTTTGAAGATCAAAATATATTTTTTATGATTTACAAATCCTATATATTATTTTTCCTGATAATTTTGTTTCCTACTATAGTAATTGTTCCTCAAACCATTTTTTTAATTTTTTTTCAAATGCTGAAACCTAATGGAATCTTGTTAAAAATTAATGTGAAAAATAATGAAAATATTTTTTCAATATAAATAAAAGATTATTGATGATATAATAAAAATATATTTCATTTATAATTATACAATGTCCTCAATCCATGAATAATGCTGATCTTTTAAATGAGAAAAGGATGGAACAATATTCTAGTGATCCATGTAATAGATAAAATACACTCAATTATAAGGGATATTCTAATATAATAATCAAATATTAATAGATCATTTCCACTAAAAATCTATTCTCCATTTTCTAGTATTTTGAACATGAATAATTAATTCTTGTTATTTATCATTTTAATGTCTATGTAGATCAATAATGGACTCTTAACAGGAAGGCAAGGTAGTGGGATGAAATTGACTCCATAGAGTTAGACGAGATTGGGTGATAATTTTTCAATAACTAACGTCCTTATATTGTTCGTTAAAAAATCTATCTGCATTTACATGACCTAAATAAAAACAATTATGAATCCATTTTTACTTATGAGGAAATGTTTAGATGACTTGTGAGAAATTATACTAGTATCATCATTAAAAAAAATTAATATTGATTGATCATTTGGTAGTACAAAACCAATTCTCTACCGGGTGTTACCAATAAGGGGTTTTTGACTCCATGGATTGTCAATCAATTTAAAAATTGAAATTGCTGTTACCCAACAATCATATGATTTTGAAATGAAAAGTATTATTGTTGTAAAAGGAAAATCTATTAACAAAAATCATGGAGAGAAGGATATTGTCATTTCTTGATGATTTATGTGTGGACGAAATCATGGTTGAAATCCTCATAGTGGGAATGTTACATATTTTTAATGTGTAAATTATGGTCCTCAGGTTATCAAATGATGATGTTATGAAAATAAGAAGTCATAAAATAATGGAGAGAAATAACTACAAAAATTACCACCCACACTCTAATATTTAAAAATGAAATATTTTGTACATTATTCTAAATAGTACTTAAATCCAAAGGATAGTGATTGTAATTGATGTTAGAAACCTATTAAAATAAAATAAAAAGTAAAATCTCACCAAAACAATAATGTTGATACATGATATGATAACGATTCAACGATGGGTAAACATAGCAAACATAATAAAATTTGGAATTCCTTATTTGGTTCTAGATCTAACAAATATTTTATATGTAAATAAATTTTTCTATGTATCTCAATACCACCAAAATAATTATAGTTTAATTTAGTTATTAAAATTTCTATTTTTTCAATAATTTCATTTGAAGCCTATGTTTCTTCTCTAATTGATGGTTGATGGAATCTATATCATATAAATCATAGAATCTAATCTCTAGTTGAATTTAATGTAATTTAAATTTTGGATTAAATTTCTTTGTATAAATATAATTTCAATTTCATGTAATTGAAGTCACATTTAATATTCTAAATGATCCTATGATAATCAAATAATGAGAGAAAAAATATGAACATGTAAAAAATTACTTCCATTCTTTGGATCATGTTTCCAATTTAAAAGTACCATTTATCTCAAATGGTTGGGGAGAATCTTAATAGAAGTGATATTCCCATTTTTGATAATTTTATGATGTATTTATTGAATATTATCCTTTTATTCCTTTGAATCATGATGTTGAGTTTCCAATAGACGCCATAATTATGATACACCCATTTCAAACACACCATATAAATTGTGATTGATTGGCTATGAGGAGATAAAGAACAAACTGTAGTTGTAACCTGATGTGGGGTTCACTCATCCACGTGCATCAGCATGGGCTGAAACATTTACTTTTTAATGAAAAATTATGGATCATTGTGACTTTGAATTTATTATAGGAGGTTAAATAATATCAAATTAATTAATAATAATTCTATACCTTCAATTAGTGATGTGACAGATCAATTAGAAGGAGATCAATATTTTTACAAGACCGACCTTAAATTTGGATACTATTAAATTAAGGTTAAATTTTAAGGCATTCCAAAAAATTATATTAATGATGTATAAATAATAAATTTTTTCTGACTCTATTTTTTATTATTTATTCTCCCAATATCTTTCTGGATTAATGAAAAAGCATCATTTGATATTACCTTTATTAGTTTTTAGTGGTATTAAAAAATAATATTCTTATGTATTCTGTGGGAAATGATATGCCTAAAAATTACATGAGGATTATACTAATGTTTTTAAGAAATAATAAGTTTTATAAAAAAATTGTACATTAAATGTTAGGTACATAATGTTTAATTTTTGTGTCATTTAAACATAAAAAAGTGTATATTGGTGGATACATAGATGAATTATATTATTAATCATTGGAATAGACCAACCACCTAGACAATGGTACGTGGTGTTCATTATTTTTATAGATATTATAGATGCATTGAGGATAATTACTCATGGGGATTTAATAAACATACCTTGTGACCTAATAATGGAGTGATGTTCCATTGGATATATGAATGTGAGAAAAATATCAACAAATTTTAGATAAGGTTGACCATAAACTTATACCCACACTACCTAGTATGTGGTAAGGGTTTTTTTTCATTATTCGTCAATGAAAGGGACATGGTGTACTATAATTCATAATGGCATGATGAATGCTTTTTCCTCAATTTAATTTAAGGTTTAATAGAAAAATTACCCCACTCATGAGTTGTAGTTATCTATAGTAAGTTTTTCATATATGAAATTGAGGTAATATATCTAGAGAAAAAAGTGTGATAATCTAATGATAAAAAAGTAGAATTTATATAATCTCATTGAATGAATTGAATATATTCCATAGGAAAAATTTATATCTTATTAATGGTTTAAACTACTCAATACATTTCCACCAATAAAAAGTGACCAAGTTGTATTATTATTTGAGTCTTGAAGATCATGTTATCATATCTATGATGACGATGAAAAAAGATCAATTATTTATATTATCAAAAAAATCAACATAGAAATATCTTATGAATGAGATAAATCATATATATCTCAAAGGAGTTATCAACAATCTATCATTATAAAAATTAACTATGTATATAAAGATGATGTGGAACTAAAGAAAAATGTGATAAATATTGATAAGTTCAACCATGATTATGATGCAATGTTATGGTTTAAGAAGCATGTATATGTCCAGTCTATACCATATTATGTGGAGTAATAATTGTTATGTCATATATAATCATTACCTATTCATCATGAAGGTATCATAGATTATAATTTCTTAAAATAGTATTTCGGGTGGGATTGTATGAAGAGTGATATTTTTTAACTTATATTTCATTATTTCGAATGTCAAAATTATAAGTACAATAGACAAGGTTCTATGTTTAGGTTATAACCATTATCCACACTTGAGTTGGAATGGAAAAAATGACCAAGGATTTTCACATTAGACTCCCCAAATTAATAACTGGTTATAATGATATTTTTGGTTGTACTCAATATCCATATAATTTTATCACATTTCAGTAAAATATGAGAAGGGTTTCCACTTGATTTTATTTCCATAGAATACACTAATTATGTGGTATGTTTTACTAGAGTTCCACAAACTATTGTATCTGATTGAGATATAAGGTCTATCACTATGTTATTGAGTTGTTTTTAGAAATATCTCGATTCATATTTTCATTTTAATACTTCTCATAATCTTAAATCAGATGATCCGTCTAATAGATCATTTAAAAACTAGATGCTATTATATGATCGTTTTCAATGGATTTCTATAGTGGTTAGGATAAAAATATTCCTATAGGGTAATTTTATTAAAATAATAGCTTTATATAGATATATATATATGTATCCTATTGAATCTACCCTAAAGACAAAAGTGTAGATGTCTGATCCCAAATTTGGATGTGTTGAATATTTTAGAATTTTAAATTTTCAATGCATTAATAGGTCATTTTTTGAATCAAATATCTCAATGAATTTATAAGATTTGTATTGCATCAATAAGTAGTTTTCTAATGAGGAATGAATATCGGGAGCCATGTTGGGTCTTCATATGAGACTAGAGGCTCTGTGTTTTTTATTAGGAAGTTGTAGCATGTTTTATTATTGTACTAGTTTTTCTACGCGAGGTTTTGGAGAAACTATCTAAACACAAAATTCTCAAGTGGTTTCAGTTTATTTTTAACTGATATTAGTTTTTTTCATTGTTTTTTGAGGGTTTTTGGTAATCCATTGGGGAAAAACATGATAAATTATGAGATAATAGAGGATATAAGACATAGTTCAAATCCTATACACAATTTTATTGAAAATGTGTGGCTTTTTGATGAGTTTAGCACATGAGTTTGCACGGTTGGTGCTTGGTTTGTCTGACTATGCGTCCAAACCCTATGGGGTTGTTTTCATAGAAAACACCAACTACATGGTCAGTGTGCATTTTAGAAAACCATAAATCCAAAACAAGCAGCTTCCAAGAATTTCATTATAATGGGTGATTATACAAAAATTATGCCTCGGCATTTTCATCCACTACTACCCCTTTATTCTACCTTGTATGCATGATCTAAATGAGGTTTCCACCTCATAGCCTTAAATATTCAAGCCTCATTAAAGAGATGTTAATTATTGATTTCATTGGTGATTAATCTGTTAATTTTGTCCCCATGTAATTTTTCTCCATTTCCTTTATTCTTTCAAATTTTCCGATGTCCTAGTTTAAGAATTTGTCTCTGATTCAATAAGTTTATAGTGGAACTATTAAAGGATGTTATGGATTTTGGTTTTTTTGTTATACATGTAATCTTTGGAAAAAATTCACATGTTGTTTCATGATGTTTTGTTATGGTATGGGACCAATGTTAATTTTTATAGGTTTCATAAAATGAATTAATTTAATAAATTATTATAAGGATATCAAAACTCAATGATTTATATGTGAATGGATTTGATAGTCCATTTTGGACCACTCGTCTTGGTCATGTTGTGTTTTGATAAGTGGTTAGTCGATAATAAGTATTATAGAATTATTCCATGTTAGTGATTTTTTTATTTAAATAATAATATTTGTAATAATTGATTATTTTTGATTTCATGGAATGAGGAGAGAGACCACATATTGGTGAAAATATTTTTGGGACGATGAAGTTTATTTTTAGATTGGATGGGCCTTAGAGATGTTATTATACTTAGGATGATTTATGGAATTATTCATTGATGTGTTATGTGTTCTATGAGATTTGTCCATGGTATTGTTATATTATTTTCATGTGTGTATTGTGTGTTCCATTAGGACCATGTTTTTTGAGTTTTTTTATATTTATATTGTAATTTGGTTATCAAATATTGTTGGATACCATATACATTCTATTGATCCTGTAGGATTTGTGTGCGTTTATAAGGTTGAACCTACAGTCTCCCATCTGGTTATGCATTTCAATGATGTAATGAATTGGTATAAATGGGGAAACATAGTGGGTTATAATCAATACATCATTTAGCACATGGATTTAATGGTTAACTAGTTAGGGGATGTTTGGTAGGTCATTAGAGAAAATGTTTCAAAAATATGATGAATGGTCGATATCAAATTCATTTAACTATTAATATTTTATAAATGATTTTATGAGGGTATTAAAATGGTTTTAAATTTTTTTAATAGGTTATTAAACTGATTTGGGGTGTAAAACTAGGGAAGATATGTTTTAAAATTATTATTGTTTCAAACTATGGTGTTGGCCTCCACGTAGTTTATAAAAGGGGTTATAAATGATGTTAATTTTTTTGGAAATGAAAATCCTTTTCTCCATTTGGGAAATTCACGGATAGCTCTTTTAATGAACTTTATGGAATTGAGGGATTTGGTATAGATTGTTGTGTAGGTATCATATAGAACTAGTTATACGATAATGTTTTTTAAATGGTTGTTTGTGTCTTTATAATGTTTTGTAAGGTCATGATGTTGATCATTGAAAATTTATTATTGGTGAAATGGATTAAGGTTATTTTATAATAGTGGTACCCACCTATGGTTTATGGATTTTGTCATGGAGGGCCTCACTCATTATTCAAGGTGTTTTTTTAATCCTCACAAATGTTCCATGGTGTTTGTAATGGTAGTCCTCCTTGAAGGTTTATGGTGTTGGTCAAAGAGTTCCACACCTATGGGTTAGGGACAACTTCATGGTGGTAATCACCCATGGATTTTGGTGATTTTAAAGGATGTATTGAATTATGTTTTAGGGTATTGATTATGGGGGTACTCACCAAAAATTTTGGATGTGGACAAGACATTCCGTATGGGTTTTTGAGATATTGGAATGAGGATTTGTGCATGAGTAGTACACTATGAGGATTATAAGTCAGACTAAGCCTCTAGACCCAAATAGCATACCAGATGTTTATTATTCCATACTGGTTATCTAATAAATTATAGTATACTAGGTGGAATGGGATAATAGAAAGATGCTCTCCACCCATGGTCTAGGTGATGGAATTATGTTCCACGAACATATGATATTGATGTTCCTGCCTTCATGGTATATATGATAAATGGAAATCTATATTCTTTAATCATAGTAGGTAGAACACTATGTTATTTTTGATATATTTTCTAGTAAATTCGATGGTGTTTTGGTTGTCATGTGTGTCTCCCTAGTGAACGAGGTACATTGGGTACTAGATAAGTTGTTTTTTCCATTATATTTATCATTATTCATGTTTTTTTATTTATTGTAGTTTTTATCTACAAAATCAATTCCAATGTCATCAATTTGTATTAAAACCTATTTATTGTGGACTAATGAGTTACACTCACACCCATCTTAGGCTTCCACTACACATGGCTACCAAAAAGTCATCATATGTTTATTAATGAGAAAATATTTAGGTAGAGTCCCATATTGAGGTTCACATGGTTCTTATAGATAACATTGATTGTATTATATGATAGTATATGTTTTTTTATCAATGATTTTCTATGCTGTTTAAATATTATCCATTGTTTTGTTTTGTATTGTAACCATTCTAGTGGGAATAAGGTTGTATATATGATATTGTTGTTTGGAACAATAATTAATTTATTTGTATTATAGAAACCAGGATTTATTTATTCAGTATTCATAATCTAGGGTTTATGATTATTGGTAATTTATATTACTATAATTCACTCTGATAAGGGTTTATTTCCTCCTCACATTACTATCTTATACACCAGCTACTCGTCGGAAGCCTCAGGTGTATTTTTAGGTGTGTTTGACATCATTTGATGAACCATCTCAGGGATCTTGGGTTGTGTCTTCCGGGGTATGAATTTAGATTTCAAATAAATCAAATAATGATGATTTCAGAGATTGAAAATTATTGTGACCTTTGGCAGCTGATGAAATTATATAGAAGATACAATTTTTTCTAAAGTGCATCAATGCAGCTCAAAGTATAAAAAATCATTATATGTATTGTCATTGGTGAAATTATGAATTCTATGTTATTTTGAATGGATTCATATGAATTTTTCAATGGAATAATGTAATGAGATTCTACATGAAGTGAAAGCTGGTCCATAGTTATATTTGTCCCTTTGAGATTCTTGATTGAGTAGGGGTTGTAGCTTATCACTTGGGGCTTCAAACAAACCTCTCTCAAGTTCATCATGTGTTCGATGTATATCATAAAAGGGACTAAAAATATAATCCTTCACATATATTAAAGTAAAAAATATATTCCTAGACCATGATCATTTATATAACGAATATCTAGTATAAATCATATATCATGGAGATAATGTTTTAAGGAAAAAGACTACTCACCTGATTAAGGTACTCTTGGGGAATCATTAATTTGATGAAGATACATGGGAACCCATGGGTGTGTTGGAATAGATATTTCCCAAAAAATTTATCATAATGATGTAATTTTTTCTGTTGAAATTCATTTTCTGTTGTTTATATTGTAACACCATGAGATTTTGTGACATATTTCTCTTTGCATATATTTAATTTATTTGGTAGATTGTGGTATACATAATCATAAATCTTAATGAACTATGAAATACTATATAGTTGTTAAATTGTCATTAATCTAGATGAATGATTAATAAAAAGACATTTTTATATATTATATATAGTTTTTAACTGAATCAAATATACTTATTAATATGTTCCTTATTTTTAGTTAAAGAAATTTATGCTTCATACAAGAATTGTTCATTATATTAATCCTTATTTATTATTTTAAAAAATAAAAAAAAATTATTTAATTCATATTTAAAAATTTATTTGAAAAAATTATATTAATTATAAATTATAGCATTTTAAAATTTTATTACTATTGTTTTTTATTTTTTTTAAAAAGTCTTATATTTCAATGATTAATGAAAAATAATAATTTTTAATCAAAAATTAATTTTCAGTGAATTTTTTATAATATTACCATTTCTATTTTAAATATTTTAAAAATAAAATTGTTAATTTAAATAATGTATAATCCAATTAATGTTATAGTACAAAAGTTTATTATTTATTTTCGTATTAAATTTTTTTTCCTAAAGTTGCATTTTTTTATAATGACTATCTTTGGATTCATTATTCACGAATAATTTTAAATTATATTATTATAATTAGATGACACAGTTATTGAGAAATTGATTATGTATTTTGAATCATCATAATTAATATTATTTCTTAATTTCAACTAATTTTTTAGTCATAATCAATAGTATAATTATAAATAAAATTAACATACTTATGAATGAATTTGGTTAATCCTAGGGAAAAAAAGTGATAATTTTGTGTTTCTAAATTAATCTTGCCTAATTCCTATTAAATAGACATATTTTGACATTATTATATTACACACAATAATACCTATAATTTTTTTCATTTTTATATTGTATGACGTTATTCTTCTTTAATCAATTATGAAATTCAAATTATGTCCAATCCCCGCATATAAAAGGGAACACCTCCATTATATTCATTCCACCACATTGAGAAATATAGATAAACCATGACATGACCAATTATATTCTAAAATCCAAGAATTATATTCCTATTTTATTTTTTAATAAAATTCAAGGCCAAGAGTCAATATGAACATATATAAAAAAACGTTTACCGAAAAATAGGTAATCATCATACCCTACCTCAATAAATTTATTATTTATTCCTACTCATTTAATTCCATTTTATTAGTTATTAAATAAAAAATCCATTACCCTAGGTATAAATAAGTGAAATTATGACTATGTAACTACCATTATTCATCTTCTTTTCTATCAAATAGTATGTGAAAGTATCACTTGTTCTTACAGGTAGTATTCCACCTCCACATAGTCGAACTATTCTTTTTCAATCACTATAATTAATTAGTGCTTATTAATATAGAAATTATTTTAATATATTTTATTTATGAAATTAAAATTCCATTAGAGTTATAATATCATATTTAATTTCTTAACTTCCAATCCATTGAAAAACAATAACGACTCTTGGGTGTATGTGTGGACTTGCACCTCCATATAGTGATGTGATTTTTTTCACGTCAATTTCTATTGGATGGAAATAAACATACATTTAATATATATATATATATATGTGTGTGTGTGTGTGTGTGTGTTACTTATTTAATAATTATTATTTTATTATATTTACATAATATCTATTTTTCCTTCCTTCCTTTCATCAGTAAATGAATACTGCTTTTACGCATACGTATGGGCGACCATCTCCATTAACGTTGTTAATAATTTTTCTATTAGTTATTCTTATTGATTCATTAACTATATTTACAATGAATATATATTTTATTTATATAATTATTAATGAACTATAGATGATATAAATATTACCAAATTAAAAGGACTTCAACTTCTGAACCAATACATTCATGAAAAATGAAGCTGTTAACACCCAAAATTAATTATTTTAATTAAGAATTATTAATTAATGGATATTATGATTTTATAAAGTAATAATTTATGATTCAGTAATTATGTAAAATTTTCCTTTTTAGGATATAATAAATTTACATTTATTATACTTGAGGTAATATAACTTTTAATGTAAGACGAACATGTGGTGGGTGTGTCACGAACCAGGCCGGATCGCCAGCTGACTCGGCACCCGACCTGGTCCGCGGCATGGCCTAAAGGGCGTTCCCGACCCCCACGGGCTGGAAACTGGTGTCGGGAATCAAAAAAATGAAGTTGGGAACGATTTAACCCTTAACAAAGATAAATAAACATAAACTGAAGAAGCAGATAAATAATGGAAAAAAAACAGAACAACATGGCAGCAGAAAAATTAATAGGAAAAGAAACGTTCCATACCTCAGGTGACCCCGTGGATTCCCATGGTACGTCAACCACACTCACTCCCAAAAGTGATCCAAGATTGAATCCTGCAACTGAAAAGTAATGTAGGCGTGAGCACCGAGATGCTCAGTAGGAATGCCAAAAATGTAACCACGTCCTATGCCCCTTCCTTTAGTAAGAAATCCATTCATGCCAGTTTGAAAAATAATATATAATAAAAATAGTGTTTTCCTTATTTTCAAATTCAAGTAACGAGTTTTCATTATCAAGTAAAGAATTTCACTCCCACTACATTTTCAAAATAGGTTCCAAGCATGCATTAACGTTTGAAATGAAAAGAAATCAGTTTGGATTAAAATATGGTTTTCACAAAAAGACATCAAGTATGACACAACTGAATTGAAAGTTAAATCACAAGAAGCAAGTCGCAAATGAGAACCATGGGTAATCCCTATAGGTATCCAGAACAAGTGGGAACCTTGAGACTTCATACCTTGGTGAAACATGGATTAGAAGACCACGACCCTCAGAAAACGTGGCTCAGAAGAACACAACCCTCAGAAAAGGTGTCTTAGAAGACCACAACCCTCATAAATTCATATGTTTAGTTAGTTTTGTTGCGTCAATCCTGCTAGACCAACTGAGACGAACCCCTGCCGTGTTATCTAGCGTACTAGTCCTGGTCACCCACCTAGATACCCGTGTTTCCCATTGTATTCTATTTCAAATGGTGGTGAGTTTTTCTTTATCATGCTAACATATATGAACATAACACTTTCTTTATCAAAAACTCATTCAACCTCTCACCACTGTTCTCCCTCATTAAAAGCTTTCCCCCCTGTTTCTCGTCACACAATGCATAAACTTCAATGTTAGGCACATCATAGCACTTTCAACATACAAATCATTTTCTAAAACCAAGGGGGCGTGCCTCAAGAGAGGTTTTTCTTTTTCATAAAACATTATTTAGGTTACAAACGGGCTTTATTACATAAAGGGAATACATTTTACAGTTAACCAGCCAAAAAGTCAAACACCTTTGTAAATACACATTACCAATTCAAAACCACTTTAAAAAATCAATTTTTCAAGAAATGTCACTTAAGACCGATATCATTAAAAATATATTTCAAGTTCGAAATCAAAGGAATAATCATTTCTAGCAACTGTAACCTGATTTCGTTGCATGTGTATATAGCGTAAATGTAAAACATATTTTTATAACTAGAAAGAAATTATGAATCTCAAATTAAAGGCATATGCATAGAGGACCTACCTCAAACATGTCATTATTTTTCGATGGCCACTCGAACCGACACTTGGCGCACACACACACATGAATTTATACATATATAAATATATACACCCCTAGCTGCATTGCACATATTCCCCATGCCATGAGGGAATATGTAAAAAGAGGGAATATATATGTACATGCCTTACCATATACATGTACATGTAGGATTCCTCGACACGCTCGACCAAAAGCACTACACATATAATTTAATAAAACAACTTAAACACTTGAACAGTCAACAAAACATTTCAAAATAACACCTCAAGGGTTCATACAAAAAAAAAATGTTCAAAAAATCATTTTTAAAACAAAATGCACCAAGATGCAACACCAAAACACAAACTGCAGCCTACACTCATTTTAATAGATGAAATTCATAGTTAAAAAAAGAAACACTTATAAACAATTCAGTATGGGGGTTTCCATAGAAAAGTTTCATGTGCAACGCCTAAAAACAGTACTAGAAAAATAAAACGCACCCAACCCTCAAGCGGAACTAGATTCGCAGCATAAATGTACTTAAATAAATCAATTCCAGAAGTCATAAAACAACCATGAATAATGCAACAAAGGACATACCAAAAAACACCCAAATCCCTTTTCTTTTTAAAAATAAAAAGCACACTAAAACCATTCAAAACATTATTCTCATCACTTGCACCATGAAATTAGTCATTTGAATAATTTATAAAACATTACCAAGGTGCACAAAAACACCATACTGAAACATAATCTATAGATATTGCATGATCTAATAAACAAACGCACACTAAAAATCTTTCCAAACATCATTTTCATCACGTACATAATCTGAATAACCAATATCACTATTTATAAATTGACGTCAAACAACATGACAAGAATTAAACCTGAAAAGTACTCAATTTATTTTCGAAATGGAACTTTAAATTCAAACGGATGTGAAATCTTTTTAAAAACACACTTCACACCTCACCTATTAATCATGTAACACATTAAATTAACCATGTAAGAAAAATAATAAGCCAAATACTGATTATACTCGGAAACACCAACCTTTTATGCTGAAACCCCCTAAATTTCGATGTGAAACTTCAATTTCACTATATTCACACCATAAGGGACCAAAGATGAACCCTAAATCATGAAATTGAACAAAAAAACATGGAAAACAAACCCTAAATGAAAATGAACCAAAACCCTAACTAAGATGGCGAAAAACATACTGGAGGGGGAGTCATCGAGGGAGGGGGAAGCCGGCGGGATTGCTGTCGCCGGGGGAGGGAGGTTCGCCATGAAGAGGGTCACTTAGCCGGAGGTCTGGGAGGAGAGGTAGTTTGCGTCACACAAACAGGGGAGGGGGAAGCTTGGCCGCGCGAGGGAGGAGGCCTGACCGTGCATGAGGGAGTCGTCGCCGGAGGGAGGGAGGTGCGCCGGCGGCATCGGCTGGAGGGGGAGAAGAGGCGCGGGAGAAGGAGGGTGGGGGGGGGTAGTGCGAGTGGCACGATACAAGGAGAGGGGGAGAGTATCACGATGCAACAAGAGGGGGGAGAGAGAAAAGAGAGAAAGAAGAGAAAAAATAGAGAGAAAAGAGGAGGGAAAAAAATTAAAAAAATAAAACAAAACAAATAGTATTAATATCAATACACATAATATCTTAAAAAAAATTATAATAAACTTAATAATAATATTATCATTAACCATAATAATCATATTATTAATAGTTAAAAAATCCATTTATTTTATTTTACATCATTTTGATTTAAATTTCATAAATTTTTAAACATTATGAAATCAAAAGACAAATAATTTTAAATAAATAAATAAAAACAACCATGGCCGCAAGACACCGGGTCGGGATGTGCCAATTCTCCCCACCATAAAAACTTTCTTCCCCCAGAAAGTCACCCAGCCAAACGAGGAATCAAACTCGAGTTTGAAATTCAACGAGTCAAAATCAATCATGAAATCGGTATGAATTTTCATTCCATCAGTCACACACGACCAACTCTGAGGGAAACTGAGGAGAGAAGAACCATCCGGAAAATTGGAGGGTTCTCCCAACCACAAGAACCCAACTAGAACAACCGACATTGAGACTCTTAGAATGGGCTAACTTTGGAACTGTTAACTTGATCCAAGAGAGAACCACCACACAGACCAAACGTCGAAGAAGTCATGACAAGATTCATGGTGAGTCTCCCAACCATTTAAGAACCGACTAGCTTAAAACAACCAGTATAAACCGACATGAGAACATACAACCCAAAACATAAACCACTACGCCATGAGAAAATCCACAGAAGAATTCTACCAAATGACGAACTTAACCATGACTCATCATTTCCACAATAGATGAGCATCTCTAAAATGAGGATGTAAAAAAACAAAACGGGTCACATTTGAGGAGGTGCAACTACTAGAATTAGAAGAAAACAAGATCATAATGACTTTTTTCAACCATAGTGGGGTATTCAAAGAACAAAGACCACAACGAGAAAAATAGACCTTTGCGCCTCTTACAGAAAAACAGATCCTTCAAAGACAAAGAAGCTTGAACCGAGAAATTTAAATCGTCCCTATTTTAACATTGGAGATAAAAGTTAGACCAATGTGACAAACACCCAACGATTCCTAACTGTGTAAAAGGCTTCACTCTGAGACACGTGGCTGGAGCTTTGATGTCTTGAAGCATCTACTGCCCCACAGTCAGGAGCTAACATCTGTCAATCGAGACTCTTTCTGACGTTACCGCTAGGAGAACCTCTCTAAGTTCCCCAAACAGCCACACCGACTGCATGTCTTCAATGGATGACGATGAAGCGACTTAAATTACCCAAACCGTCCACACAAGAGGCGAACAAGAGAGTGGCCCGAATAATGGAAGATGGAATTGACAAGAAAACATGTCTGATATGGGTTCCTTGATCTCGCCCTCACAGAATGGGGAACCATCCAAAACACTAAAGGGTATCGGTCCTTTAACAATAGACGAAGACCCCATATAAGAGAATTCTGCGACATTATCATTGGAGAAAAGGGAACCAACTTCTTGAGATTCCCACCATATGCCTTCACTTTTCATTGGCATTGCTGGACACTCACGAGCCCTCCACATCATCTCTTTCACCTCATTAGGTATAAACCATCGGACGGTAGTTGTCTTAAACACCTTTCAAGACATCCCATCATGCAATGACGCGAGGATTTTTTCTCACACCAATCCAATGTTGAACGATCAAATGAACTCGAAACAGTATGAACCCTTATAGCTTTGGGAGTTTCCAATAATTTGAAAACACCAACGATTTCACCAAGATAATACGCTACCATCGATAGATCATGATCACCACAAGAATATGGAAAACGACTGATAAGAATTCAATTCCACCAGTATGCTAAGAGTCTGGGTAGAACCAACAACAAGAAGTGACTCACCAGAAACCTTTGGGACTTTTCTGGGCTGCATACTCAAAATAAGAGGCACAAATCCGAATCAAAACTCATCATAAATCAAAATTCCACACCTCAATCACAAATGAAAGTAGAAACTCAAATCACTATTCCAACAACCATTCAGTATGTCAAAACCAAGAACCCATGAAATAGAATACATAACATGAAAATAGAACGCTAAAAAATTTCTCACTCACTTTTCAAAACATTTAAAATAACCTTTTTTGAAAACCCATTTTTTTCATCAAACAAAACAACTTCAATATCCACTATTGTTATTCCATGAAGTCACACACATATATATCCATGTGCTAGCTCAAGCACTCATCCACTAACATCTCAAATTTCTCCACTTGCAACATGCACACCTTAATGTATGTGATCACTCATATGAATACCAAGGGTCAATTCAAGACACTTCTCATTTTCAAAACAGATCATTCAGTATAAAGCACATTTTCACAACCAATTTGAAAAAGTAACTTATCATCAAAGTAGTACATTTCCAATTTCCATAACATTTTCCAATTCACATTCAAAAAAGTGTTACTGAGATTCCAAAACAACTTCCAAAAAACCTCTCATTTTCCCTTTTGAAACCACACATTCGTTAAAAGAAAACAATTTTCATTTCAAAATCACTTTTCCACTCTAACACCACATTCCCATTTGAAACCACCTTCACAAAAATCCATTTTCATTTTTGAGATCTACTCACACCAACCAAAATGAAGGTCAAACATAACTCACATCAAAATTTCCAAAAATAAGGGACTATTGGCTCTGTCAACCTAGTAACATGGCTTAGCAGACCATGCTTCGAGCGGGCATCCACCATAGGAAGTATCTTGAACTGTGAACTCAGGCTGCACATGGGTCGATACCCCATGCAAGTCCACCGTGTAACACTGTCTCACATCCTTGGTCATCCCACATCCACACATACCAATCCAAAGAAGAAAATTCAAATCCCAGACTACCCCTGGAAACTCGAGTCTTAGGATGGGAAAGGGTTCATGACGTCCTTCCCACACCTACCTCTCAAGTCCCGACACACCTAATCACCAAGATACATGAAACCCCAAATAACAAGGGTAGCTCTAATACAATTTTATCAAAAACCAGGACGGATCGTCATCTGACTCGGCACATGACCCGGTCCGTGACATTCCTCGAAGGGAATTCCCGATCCCCACGGGCTGTCAACTTGTGTCAGGCATCGAAACAAAGCAGTGTGGAATGATTTGGCCCATAACGAAGATAAATAAACATAAAATGAACAAGAAGATAAATAATGGAAAAAAAGAACAACGTGGAAGCGTAAAAAGGAATAAGAAAATAAACGTTTCATACCTCAGGTGACCCCATGGATCACCACGGTACGTCAACCACACTCACTCCCAAAAGAGATCCAAGACTGAAACCTACAACTGAGAATTAATGTAGGTGTGAGCACCGAGATGCTCAGTAGGAATGCCAAAAATGTAACCACATCCTATGCCCCTGCCTTTAGTAAGAAATCCAGTCATGCCAGTTTGAAAAATAAGATATAATAAAATAGTGTTTTCTTTCTTTTCAAATTCAAGTAACGAGTTTGCATTATCAAGTAAACAATTTCACTCCCACTGCATTTTCAAAATTGGTTCCAAGCATGCATTAAAGATTCAAATGAATAGAAATCAGTTTGGATTAAAATATGGTTTTCAAAAAAAGACATCAAGTATGACACAACTACAATGAAAGTTAAATCACAAGCAGTACGTCGCAAATGAGCACCATGGGTAATCCCTTTAGGTATCCAGAACAAGTGGGAACCTAGAGACCTCTTACCTCGGTGAAACTTGTCTTAGAAGACCACGACCCTCAGAAAATGTGGCCTAGAAGACCACAACCCTCAAGAAACGTGGCATAGAAGACTATAACATCCCGCCTTTTTATCACATAAACTTTCATTACATTTTAAAAAACTGAGGATATTTAAGGTTTAGTGTTGTGGAAACCCGGAACTTAAAACATGAAAACATAAAAATTCTTTTTAATGGGTGAGCAGAAGGCCCAGTAAGGGAAACAAGGGGAAACATTTAACATGTGAACTTGGGATACATCAAAAATGTCATGAAAAGAACTTTATGGAATGGGAATGAAATCATGAGATATGTCATAATAAAAATAACATTTTTCATAACTTGAAGACGTGGCTACAACATTTAATATTGACAATAATTTCATTTAACCAAGGTCTATCCCCAAGGTGTCATAAAAAATTACCAAGGTTATTCACCAAGGTATCATTCTAAAAGGTCATCTCTAAAATTAAGTCTTTACCCAATGCATTTGAGCGCTATCTGGGTGCACCCTTGAAATGTATTAATTATCATGTGATCCACATATATCATCATCAATCATTTCATAAACAACCCATATAGAATAAAATAAATAGGTTTCATTTCATAATCATAACATTTTAAAAACTGTTTTAAAGACATGATCTTTATGTCATTTTAATCCCACGCAAAAGGGAAAGCGGGTTTCATGTATGTAAATCCCAGAATTTAAAATATAAAATTTTGATATATATGTGAATACCACTATAGAAATAAGAGCTTTGAGTATTCACTCAATAACATATAATAATTTTGAGATAAAGAGGGAGGCATTTTGAGACGAAAACTATGTAGCATAACATCTACGATACATGGTTTTAGAAAACATTCAAAAGAGAGGGGACATGGGTCACCCACTCAATAATGATACATAAAATAGTAGAGAAATAGAATATATAGTATTTAATGACATGGTAATGAAATCTGAAGGATATACCATATGGAACGATGAACTTGAAAGAAAGACAAAAATACGATTTCTCTTATGAGAATTCGTCAGCCTAACGACGTCACATAAAACTTATAAAAATGGATTGAAGAGATCAAATAGGGTCTCTCATAATATGAACATAATTGATCAGTATTATATATATAGAGATCATACCCCAACATAATAAAAAGGAACTTGAAAGACATGACATGAAAGTAGATTTTGAAAACGAGAAGGGTGAAAGAACCCCTTAGAAATACGGCAGCCTAACGGCGCCACTTAAACTTCAACAAAAATGAATTGATGAGATCAAATAGGATATCTCATAATATGAAAATAAAAGACCAGTATGACAGATTTAGATATCATAACCCAACATAATAAAAAGGAAATTTCAAGACTTGACATGGAATTAGAACTTTGAAAAAGGAGAAATGTGAAAGAACCACTTAAAAATTCGGCAGCCTAACGACGCCACTTAAAACATCAAAATACTGAATTGAAGAGATAAAATGGGTTCTATCATCATATGAACATAAAAGATCAGTACGATACTTTAGAGATCATACCCCAACATAATAAAAAGTAACCTGAAATACTTTACATGAAAATAGATCTTCAAAAATTAGAAGGGAGAAAGAATCCGTTACAAAAAATTTGGCAGCCAAACGATGCCACTTAAAACTTCATAAAACGAAATAATGAGAGTAAGAGTGGATCTATAATTATATGAAAATTAAAAGGGCATTAATAGAAGTATAAAAGAACATCCTTTAAGATAAGAACATGGAGCATAAACGAAATTACATAAAAGAGATTTCTTGAAAAGAAAGAGAGAGGTCAGATCCCTTACCTTAAAATGTAACTCTTAAAACTAAAAGGATGGGACCTTGAGGGATTGGGGGCAGCTTGGGAGGACCTCTAGGGAGGTAATGAGACCAGAACTTAGTTGTGGTGAGTGGGGAGTCGAAATGGATGAGAGGATGTCTTGGTATTTATAGGGAAGGTGAGGGGACAAGGCATTAATGGCCAAGGGACACCTCAAAAGTGGTTTTCTCAAAACCATGTGCTCTCCCATGGTATTTCCCATAGATTTAGTCCACATGGGGCCCCCCATACAATGATTAATCACCTTTGGTATGCAAACCCATAAAATATATCTTTCCATCATCATGACACAGTTATGATGTCATTAAACTTACCGAAACCCTAAAACTGTAGTTTTACTATTCACTGAAAATTCAACTTTCTCAGAAAAATCCCAAAATTTCACCATAACGAAATATAAATGCTATGATTTCAAAAATGAACTCCATTTTATAAAAATAATTTTTTGAAATTTTTTTATTTTATTTTTTTTTAAATAAATACACTCTTCACCGAAAATTCATTTTTTTCAGAAAAATCCCCAAAAATTACCTTAACATAATATCGATTCATTGAGTTCAAAAATGAAATCCATTTTATAAAAATATTTTTCAAAATATTTTTAATTTAATTTTTAATTAAAAAACACTTGTCACCCGAAAAAACTAATACTTGAATAATAATTTATGAAACTGTTATTTAACCATTTTATTGAATCACATTACATAATCAACGTGCCTAGATTATATTAATACATTGATTAAGTGAGATTACTAATCCATTTGGTCACATTAATAATCCTAAGAATAAAATCACTATTCATCAAAAATCAATTTTATCTTATTAGACTCTAAATTTCGTACTGAACATAAATGTAGAAGACGATTTTTTTAAAATAATTACACATTTATAAATATTTAAGGTTTACCTAAAATTTTTTAAAATATCCTTTTTCTAAAATTCATCAAAAATATGCATACTATATTTCTCCAGACATTTGAAAATTTATAAACTTCATCATAAGAAGAAATCAAAATTTTTATTTAAAACAAAGGGTTACACATGGCAGTTACGATCTCCTTACAGAGCCCCTTATCACACCAGCATAGGACCTAAGTGTAAGGTGAGCTAAGGAGAGAGAATCCGAGGGAGGCTCGGCCAACATCGCACTAGTCGTAATTTCTATCAAGTTGAAGTTCTCACGAAGGAGATTCCATTCTAGCTTCACACGATGAAGTTCGGCTTGGTTTTGGTCCAGACCTAAGCCCAGTGGTGCTACCTCCTTCCCAAGTTCTGTTAGATGGGCTTCGATCGGTCCCATACTACTGGGTGAGGCCATCGAATCCTATTTCAATAATAATTAACCAAGATTACTTGTATTGAGACACAATAATCAAAACGTTTAGTTTCCAGCGGTCATATTGACCAATGGTCATATACCAGTCAAAACCCAACAGTCTCATTTTCATTATACTCATGTTATCAAATGAAACATTTTTTTAGTATAAAAATAAAATAAAATAACACATAAAATTAGGAAGCAATATTTATTCAAAATTTAGGGTCGTTACGATCTTCCCCCCTTAAAAAATTGCATCCTCGCAATTTTTAAAATTGGGTTTCTAAATTTCATTGAATGTCCCAGATCGGAAAAGGAGTGAGTAAAACTATTACTTTAAAAGAAATAAAGGGAATTACAAAGGTCACCCAAGTTAACCCACACTAGGATTCCATGTAGGAAAACATGGGCATGGAGGAGAAAACAAAGGGTCAAGTTCTGAGGGAGAGTGATAGAAAACATGATTAAGAGAAAGTTAACCATAAGAAAATCCAAAACGTATGATGTGTGTAAACGGTCTTTGATTACCTAGTAGGAAATGTAAACCAAAAACGTTTTTGTTTTATGTTCCTTCTCATAATTTTGAGGAATTTATTTATTACATAGAAAATATATCTACCTTTATGTAGAGTTTCATCCTTTAATAAGTTTCTACCCAAAACTAATCTTTTCTCCAAACGATGATCATTCAAAACTACTTGGTCTCATCAAAACACAAGAATCATCTTCTAGAGAATCACATAATCCACAAAAGGTTAACTATAAATTTCTTCTATCTTTAAACATTATCCCATAAACAGAAAGGGTAAGGTAAAACAACTCTTCAAAAAGAAAGAATCCCAGAAGAATGGAAACTACTAGTAAATATTCAAAGTTCCATGGTACTACCCAAAGTTCATCATAGACCATTCCATAAATAATGGTCATTATGATTCCTCAATATAAACCAAACTAAAATTGAAACCCAAATACAATAAGGATTTGACAATATAATCTTCCAAAATAAACTTCATTGTTCATCTCCAAACAACATCATCCACTCCTAACATTTTATAATAAAAGTATCTAACCTAAACATATTTTACCCAAGATAGGTTAATCATTCCCATAAGTAACCTAAATTACTATAAGTCCACCTTAAATTCATCAAATTTTCAAAATATATGTCAACCTTACTCCTCAATGAAAATACCATAGTAATCTATTTACCTCTATCATATAGGGTCCCTAAAATAGTGAACATCTTACAAAATAATAATCATCTTTTAATCCCCTAATCATCTATGTCATATTAATACAGAAATCATCGCATTTCATATCACATTGGTTGTAGAGGACACGTTCTTCCATTTCCCACCATTAACTATGAAGAGAAAGTATTATTAGGGGCTTAAATACTTATCCAATAATCATGAAAAGGATATTAAATCATATAATGATAACTTGTAGAAGAAAAGTATACCCTAACTTGTGATCCCCTAGGTTCCTATCTAGGTTATCCATGATCATATATTCTTATGTCAATCTTTATTTTATTTTATCTTTGTTCATTTAACAATGGTTAATACTAAGCTTATGAATTTACCAAAGCATATCCCCCGGGAGTGTCGCAACCAAGAGTGCAGCAAGGCCTGTTGTCGTGTACCAGTTCCCATTCGAGTCTAGCTCAAAGTGGTGTTTTCGTGTTTTACCCCTATGTACATCTATGCCAGATCCACCTCTACCTGCCCCTATCCAGACATGGATGTATTTGTTTGGAAAACCCTTACTCAATACTCACTAAAATACTAGGAAGATTTCCTATATTTAAACTTTTCTATAGGTTTTTTCCTAAAGTTTTCATATCCTAATTTCCACAAATAACTAAACCATCCCTTTGATACCAACAATATCATCCCACCTTTTTATCACATAAACATTCATTAAATTTTACAAAACTGAGGATCTTTAAGGTTTAGTGTCTTGAAAACTAGGAACTTAAAACGTGAAAACATAAAAGATTCTTGTTAAAAACATGAAATAATTATCCTCATGTTCATCCTAGGTTCATTACTACATCTCAAACCTGGGGACATACATCAAAAGAAAGGGTGACCAGAAGGCCTAGTAAGGGAAACAAGGGGAAACATTTAACATGTGAACTTGGGATACATCAACAATGTCGTGAAATGATTTTTAAGGCATGGGAAAGAAATCATGAGATATATCATAATAAAAATAAAATTTTTCATAACTTGAAGATGTGGCTACAACATTTAATATTGACAATCATTTCGTTTCACCATGGTCCATCCCCAAGGTGTCATTAAAAATTACCAAGGTTATTCACCAAGGTATCATTCTAAAAGGTTATCTCTAGAGATTAAGTCATTACCCAATGAATTTGAGCGCTCTCTAGGTGCACCATTGACATGTCTTTATTATCATGTGAGCAACATATATCATCATCAATCATTTCATAAACAACCCATATTTCATAAAATAAATAGGCTTCATTTTATAATCATAACGTTTTACAAACTGTTTTAAAGACATGATCTTTATGTCACTTTAAACCCACGGAAAGGGAAAGCGAGTTTCATGTATGTAAATCCCAGAATTTGAAATATAAGATTTTGATATATATGTGAATACCCCTGTAGAAATAAGAGCTTTGAGTATTCACTTAATAACATAAAATAATTTTGAGATAAAGAGGGAGGCATTTTGAGACGAAAACTATGCAGCATAACGTCTACGATACATGGTTTTAGAAAACATTGAAAATTGAGGGGACATGGGTCACCCACTCAAAAATGATACATAAAACAGTAGGGGAACAGAATATATAATATTTAATTACATGGTAATGAAATATTAATCACATGCCGTATGAAATGAAGAACTTGAAAGGAAGATAAAAATCAGATTTCTCTTATGAGAATTCGGCAGCCTAACGGCGTCACATAAAACATCCAAAAATGGATTGAAGAGATCAAATAGGGTCTCTCATCATATGAACATAATTGATAAGTATGATATATATAGAGATCATACCCAAAAATAATAAAAATGAACTTCTAAGATATGACATGAAACTAGATTTTGAAAACGAGAAGGGTGAAAGAATCCCTTAGAAATTCGGCAGCCTAACGACGCCACTTAAACTTCAACAAAATTTAATTGATGAGATCAAATAGGGTCTCTCATCATATAAACATAAAAGATCAGTATGATAGATTTAGATATCATACCCCCACATAATAAAAATGATCTTTCAAGACTTGACATGGAATTAGAACTTTGAAAAAGGAGAAAGGTGAAAGAACCACTTAAAAATTCGGCAGCCTAATGGCGCCACATAAAACATCAAAATACTGAATTGAAGAGATCAAATGGGGTCTATCATCACATGAACATAAAAGATCAGTATGATAAATTTAGAGATCATACCCAAACATAATAAAAAGGAACTTGAAATACTTTACATGAAAATAGATCTTGAAAAATGAGAAGGGAGAAAGAATCTGTACAAAAATTTCGACAGCCTAATGGCGCCACGTAAAACATCATAAAACCAAATAAAGAGAGGAAGAGGGGATCTCTAATTATATGAAAACGAAAAGGGAAGTAATATAAGTATAAAATAACATCATTTCACATAAGAACATGGAGCATAAAATAAATTACAAAAAAGAGATTTCTTGAAAAGAAAGAGAGAGGTCGGATCGCTTACCTTAAAATGTAACTCTTAAAACTCAAAGTTTGGGACCTTGACGACTTGGAGGCACCTTGGAAGGACTAATTGGGAGTTAATGAGACCAGAACTTCGTTGGGGAGAGTGGGGAGTCCAAAGGGATGAGAGGATGGCTTGGTATTTATAGGGAAAGTGAGGGGACAAGGCATTAATGGCCAAGGGACACCTCAAAAGTGGTTTTCTCAAAACCATGTGCTCTCCCATGGTATTTCCCATGGAGTTAGGCCACATGGTGCCCCCATACAATGATTCATCACCTTTGGTCGACCAACCCATAAAATATCTCATGAAATCATCATGACATAGTTAGGATGTCATTAAACATACCGATACCCTAAAACTGTATTTTTACTATTCACTGAAAATTCAACTTTCTTAGAAAAATCCCAAAATTTCACCGTAACCAAATATCAATTCTCTGATTTCAAAAATGAACTCTATTTTATAAATATAATTTTCTAAATAATTTTAATTTATTATTTTTAAATAAATACACTATTCACCGAAAATTCAATTTTTTCAAAAAAAATGCCCAAAAATTACCTCAACATAATATCGATTCTCTGAGTTCAATAATGAAATCCATTTTATAAAAATAATTTTCTAAATAATTTTTATTTAATTTTTAATTAAAAAACAATATTTACTCGAAAAAACTAATACTTGAATAATAATTTATGAAACCGTTATTTAACCATTTTATTGAATCATATTACTTAATCAAGGTGCTAGATTATATTAATACATTCATTAAGTGAGATTACTAATCCATTTGGTCACATTACTAATCCTAATCATAAAATCACTATTCATAATTTTCTATTCATCAAAAATCAAGTTGATCTTATTAGACTCTAAATTTCATACTGAACATAATTGTAGAAGACCATTTTTTTGAAAATCATTACACATTTTTAAATATTTAAGGTTTACCTAAACATTTTTAAAATATCCATTTTTTAAAATTCATCAAAAAAGCACACTATATTTATTCGGACATTTGAAAATTCATAAACTCCATCATAAGAAGAAATCAAAATTTTTATTTAAAACAAAGGGTTACACAAGGAAGTTACTGTCTCCTTACATTGCCCCTTATCACACCAGCATAGGACCTATGTGTAAGGTGTGCTAAGGTGAGAGAATCCGAAGGAGGCTCGGCCAACATCGCACAGTATTAATTTCTATCAGGTTGAACTTATCGCGAAGGCGATTCCATTCTAGCTTCACACGATGAAGTTTGGATTGGGTTTAGTCCAGAGGAAAGCCCAGTGGTGCTACCTCCTTCCCATCTTCTGTTAGATGGGATTCGATCGGTCTAAGACTACTGGGTGAGGCCATCGAATCTTCTTTCTATAATAATTAACCACGGTTACTTGTATTTAGAGACAATAATCAAAACGTTTAGTTTTCAGCGGTCATATTGAGCAATGGTCATATACCATTCAAAACCCAACGGTCTCATTTTAACTATACTCATGTTATCAAATGAAACATTTTTGTTGAGTATAATAATAAAATAAAATAACACATAAAATTAGGAAACAAGATGTATTCAAAATTTTGGGTCGTTACAAGACCACGACCCTCGGAAATTCATATGTTTAGTTAGTGTTGTCGTGTCAATACTACTAGACAAACTGGGATGAACCCCTTCTATTTCATCTAGCATACTAGTCCTGGTCACCAACCTTGATACCCGGGTTTCCCATTGTTCTCTATTTCATGTGGTGGTGAGTTTTTCTTTATCATGCTAACATATATGAACATAACACTTTCTTTATCAAAAACTCATTCAACCTCTCACGCCTGTTCTCCCTCCATAAGCGCTCCCCCCTCTTTCTCATCACACAATGCAAAAACAATAACGTTAGGCACATCATAGCACTTTCAACATACAAATCATTTTCTAAAACCAAGGGGGCGTGCCTCAAGAGAGGTTTTTCTTTTTCGTAAAACATTCTTAAGGTTCCAAATAGGTTTTATAACATAAAGCCATTACTTTTTTACAATTAACTGGCCAAAAGGCCAAACACCTTTGGAAATACACATTACCAATTCAAAACCACGTTAAAAAAATCAATTTTTCATGAAAGGTCACTTAAGAATGATATCATTAGAAATATATTTCAATTTCCAAAGAAAATGCATAATCATTTCTAGAAACTGTTACCTGATTTCATTGCATGTGTATATAGCGTAAATCAAAAACATATTTTTAAAACAAGAAATCAATTATGAATCTAAAATTAAAGGCATAGGCATAGAGGACCTACCTCAAACATGTTGTTATTTTTCGATGGCCACTCGAACCGACACTTGGCGCACAAACGCACATGCATTTATACATATATATATATACACACCCCTACCTGCATTGCGCATATTCCCTAGGCCATGAGGAAATATGTACAAAGAGGGAATATATATGTACATGTGTTACCCTAGGCATGTACATGTAGGATTCATCGACATGCGCGGCCCAACACACTACACATATAATTTAATAAAACAACTTAAACACTTGAACAGTCTACAAAACATTTCAAAATAACACATCAAGGGTTCGCACCAAAAGAAAAACATTCAAAACATAATTTTTAAAATCAAACGCACCAATATGCAACACCAAAACACCAACTGCAACTTACACACATTTTAATAGACGAACTGCATAGTTAAAAGAAAAGAAACACCGATAAACAATTCAGTATGGGGTTTTTCCATAGAAAATTTTCATGTGCAATGCCTAAAAACGGTAATAGAAAAAGCAAACACACCCAACCCTCAAGCAGAACTAGATTTGCAGCTTTAATGTCCTTATATAAATCAATTCCAGAAGTCATAAAACAACCATGAATAATGAAACTAAGGACATACCAAAAAAACAACCAAATCCCTTTTCTTTTTAAAAATCAAATGCACACTAAAACCTTTCGAAACATCATTCGCTTCAATTGCATCATGAAATTAGTCATTTAGATAATTTATAAAACATTACCAAGGTGCCCAACAACACCATACTGAAACATAATCTAGAGATATTTCATGATCTAATAAACAAATGCACACTAAAAACCTTTCCAAACATCATTTTCATCACGTACATAATCCGATTAACCAATTTCACAATTTATAAATTGACGTCAAACAACATGACAAGAGTTAAACCTGAAAATACTCAATTTCTATTCGAAATGGTACTTTAAATTCAAACGCATATGAAATATTTTTAAAAACACACTTCGCACCTCACCTATTAATCATGTAACACATTAAATTAACCGAGGAAGAAAAATAATAAGACAAATACTGATTATACTCAGAAAAACCAACCTTTTATGCTAAAACCCCCCGAATTTCGGTGAGAAACATCAATTGCACTATATTTCCACCATAAGGGACCAAAGATTGAACCTAAATCAATAAATCGAACAAAAAAACATGCAAAACAAACCCAAAATGAAAATGAACCAAAACCCCAACTAAGAGGGGAAAAACATACCAGAGGGGGTGTCATCGGGGGAGGAGGAAGCCGTCGAGATTGTGATCGCAGGAGGAGGGAGGCGCGCTATGAAGAGGGTCACTCGACTGGATGTCTGGGAGGAGAGGGAGTTTGCGTCGCACAAGCAGGGGAGGGGGAAGCTTGTCCACGCAAGGGATGAGGCCCGGCCACGCATGAGGGAGTCGTCGCCGGAGGGAGGGAGGCACGCCGACGGCTTCAGCTGGAGGGGGAGAAGAGGCGCGAGAGAAGGAGGAAGGGGTGTAGCGCGAGCGGTGCGATACAGGGAGAGGGGGAGAGCAGCGCAATGAAAAAAGAGGGGGGAGGAAGTTAGAAAAGAGAGAAAGGAGAGAAAATAAATAGGGAGGAAAATAGAGGAAAAAAAGAATAATAAAAAACAAAAAAAACAAATAATATTAATATTAATACTCATTATAACTTAAAAAAATATAATAAACTTGATAATAATATTATCATTAACCATAATAATCATATTATTATTAGGAAACAAAAAATCAATTTATTTTATTTTACTTCATTTTGATTTTAATTTCATAAATTTTTATACATTATGAAACCAAAAGACAAATAATAATAAATAAATAAATAAAAACAACCATGACCGCAAGACACTGGGTCGGGGTGTGACATGATGTTTAATGTAATAATGTCATAGTTTATCAGCATTGTTTAAAGTTAGTATTAAAATAGATAGATACCGTGATATAGCTATCCTAAATATCATTAATTTATTTTAAAGAGTTAATTAATGAAATTTAAAACACATAAGATGATTTTCCTCTCATTGGAAAATAAAACAATTGATAAAATCATTTCATGGAAGATATGATTTCATTTTTCTTTAGCTAGGAATCATTTTCCTTGTATATTGATGTTTTCTAAAATTTTATCATGAATTATTTTAGAATTACACAATTATTATTTAATTTTATTTTTACCCTTTTTAAAATTCTTAATTTTATGAGCTCAGCCACTCTGATGTTTAATTTCCATGGTTTATGAAGAATGATTTTTAAAAGGTTATGTCTATGAAGTGTACTATCTTCAAAAAACATTGTCATTGATAATGAAGATAATTCATGGAATAATAATATTGTGTATATATTCTCCAAAGAGTATAAATCATTACAATACTAATGGTATATTTTAAAATATATTTAATAATAATATATTAATATGTAAAATATATGTGTGAAATGTATTGGTCATTATACCCATAACCATCAGTGACCATGGTATCATACTAGTTTTCAAGGGTCCATCATGGCTCATCAAATTTATTCACTGCCATTTTTAATTATATGGAAAATGTATTTTATATGTCATGGATGATCGCACTATATCATTTATAATGAATATCGAATTTTTTATAAAAAATGAATAATACATGGAGAGATATTTTGGGATCACATACCTCATACCTAGTTATTCAATTTTAGTTGAGTGATTATCCATCAAAATGAATCATTTCCAATGTAAATGAATATTTTTTCATTAAAATGATGATATAACTCCATAAAATATAAAATTTAAACAATAAAAAAACATTCATAATTATTTAATACATTAAACTAATACATTATCCAAAATTTATATCTTAGTCATAACTAACAAATTACTCATCAGGTGATCGAATGTATTGAATACTTTAGAAACAGGGTGTGGACCACCCCCAATATCCAACCAGTCTGGTAACCTTGAAGTACTGAAATTACAATTCACTATATCCATCAAATTCACTAAATGTGTAGAAATATATAAATAATTCAAAAAGTATAAAATCAATTAAACTATATAAAATCTTGTATATTCATCATCCAATGATCCTCTATATAAATTTTATAAAACAAATTCATCATATAATGATGATTGCAACTTGATCTAGTGGAGTATTAGTTAATCACATAACTAAAATTTACAGAATCAATATTAATCCAAAAGGAGAAATAATGCGAGGAAGGATTTTAATGGAGTGATAGAAGCACCTCAATATATCACAATAAAATTTAAGAAACATGACTCTATTAATAATTGATGAATATAAATATCTCATATAAATAATTGATTGATATAGAAGTTATTGGATTAATTTTGACATTCAATCAAAAAACACGATGAATTGTTTATTATTACATCATTTTAACTATTTATTTAAAACAAAGAGATATATAGAAAAATTAATCAAACTGAATTTTTAAAAAACCTCTTCAAATCATTTGTATGGATACTTACCCATTAATATATTACACCTAATTGATCATTACATATCAACAGGCCCCTACACATACCCTTATACATCTTTCTTTTAATTTGACAAAAACCCTAACATTTTTTTTTCTATTCTAGTGATCCTTATGTATCACCAAATTAATAGAAAATGACCCTTATATCAAAGTAGCATTACAAAAAAATACCCTTACATATCAAAGGGGAAAAACAAGATACCCATATATATTTCATAAAAAACTAATCTTCATTATCCTATTCACTATAAAATTACCATTACATAATATGTGTAACAAACTCTTATGCACTACAGTTGTCAAAAATTTATATTCACATATATATGGATTACATTTACATGTTGATAAAAATTATAAATATAATTTATAAAACATATATTGGATAATTTGATAGTTACTATTACATATTTAATTTATTTTGTGAACCGTTGTTGCATTTGATTATGGGAACATATAAATTTGAATATCTTTTCACATGGAAATGTACAAAACATTATCCATATTTCCCCAACCCCTCCCAAGGATAATTTTACTAGTAAAATATCAACTCGTATGCATCATGATTATACTTTTATCTATATGTTATATTAATTTCATACAGATATACTCACAATTAAATTTTATAATTCTTATCTCTCATAAACCATGGCCCTTTGATAATAAATTATTACAATTATATACATGTGTTTTGATAGTGGAATCATTTTATAACATTTCACACTGAATTTTAATTTATCAAATACCCCCTTTTGTGAATGTATGGTTACTTTTCATGTGTTTGGATAAAATGAAGAATATGTTTTAAAATTTGAAAATGGAATATTGATTTATTTTTATGTTTTTTAATTACAATTAACATTATTGGGTAAATCCTTACTTTTGATGTTATGATTTTTCGAGAATACTTTAATTTATAATGAATTTTAAAACTTCAAAGAAAATACATATAACCCAACTAAAATACACTATAATATTTTGATCATAGTATATTATATGCGTTAAAAAATATTTTAAAATTTCATTACTGTGTATTACACATGTAGAGAAACATATTTAATTTTAGTATGTCATGTTTTAATATATTGTTTCATGGATAAATGTTTCCCTAAAGAAATATTTTTACTAAATTCTTTAATCTGAACTCCAATTTGGAGATCAAACGACATATTTTTTAACATACTATGATTTGGATGAACATTTAGAATAATTTAATGAACTAATAATTAATCATATTATTTAACTAAATATCATTTTAATGAATTATTGGTGATGGTATATTCTATGGCACAATATTTTGAATTTCCATTAACAGGAATTTTTATTTCTATTATTTTATAATTTTTAATCCTAGTCAACCGTATTAAATATAAATATTTATTATTACACTTTTAATAAAGTAATCATTGATTTGGGAGTCCATAACAGATGTAGATGATGTATTTATACTATTATTTTATATATGTTCTATTTTATATTTTATTTATAATTATTTTTTTCATATCATTAATTGATTTTATAAACATTTTCTTTAACAAATTAAATTCCATGTTCCCACTCTTATCAACCTCTCTCAATTTTCATTTCTTTTCATTAAAAATTGTGTCCTTATATAATTATTATAATTATTAAATATCCAAATGAACATTTCATGGGATGAATCTATTGTATATCCCAAGGATCTTCAAATCCATGTTAAATGTTTTTATCCTCATTATGCCATATGGAGGATTATTTGTATTAGGGTCCAAATATAGTTATCCAAGGTTTATATTACTCAACTAATCTATTATACCACCATGAAGTATGTATATATATATATATATATATTGTTGTTGATAATCAGTGAGATATCTACAAATTTCAAATAGAGATAGAAGATGATGTTCCCTTATACAATGATGTTTCTTGATTTAGTAGAACTGATGTTGTCCATGGTACAATGTTTGTTCACTAAAGATACTTTTCTCATGAATATTACCATTTTTTATAACTATATATAAAATTTCCTCATTTCATCATCATGTTTAATATCTATAATGTAATTTCATTAAAAAGAGCCCCATATTTATTCAAATTTTATAAAATATAAATTATAAATTAATAATAAATGTATTATGAATGGACATTGAATAATTAATGAAATTAATCTATTGATATGAACTTGGTCAACCACTATTCAACATTACATAAACAAATAATATATGTTTTAGTATTAATCTAGAAGTGTATCAAAATTTAAATTGTTTTTATGGAGCTAAGAAAATAATAAGTAGACATTACATTCACTTTTAAACATATTATATATTTCCTTCCATAAAATTAAATAAAAAAATGTAACGCATTGTTACCAATGGTTGAGATTATATTATTATATTCATGGATGGTGAGGGGACTCTAAAAATAAAAGTATCCAATGATTTAGTTTCATGCTGTTATAGATGACATGAAGGAGGACTTCAAACAATGATAATTAAAAGCTTTAACCAATAATCTTATTGAATTTTATGACTATATTCATTAGTTTTATAATGAATTGGTTTTTTATAATTATATATTATTCCTACCAAATTCTAAGATGTAATTGGGGAGGTTCATGATGATTTTTATGGTTACTATAATCCATATTATAAATAAATACTTCTAGAGGAATTTTTTTCAAGAATAAGATCTTGATAAAATATAAATAAAGGGATTAACATATAAATTATAATTTATTTATTATAATCCATATTTATTGGAATCACATTATTAAAACTTTTATGATAATATTTTAGGCCTAGATAATATATACAATGACATGGAAAGCGGTGAATAATTTAATAAATTCACATCATTAGAAAATTTTATACAAGAATTTCATGATGGAGATATTCATGGGGTTGTGCATGAAAGAAAACCATTAAAGATAATATAATTGTGGTACAATTAGTTATGAATTCTAACAACCTATATTTTATTCAAATAAAAATAATCATTGACTACCAATAAATAAAACATTTCTTGTGGTATGATATGAGAATGCCCTATATATTGAAGAAATGTCCTAATAAACTGTGTTCAAACAAAAGCATAAGTAATTATACATTTTCTAACCCTCATTACATATGTCGTAACCAATTAAAAAGGGGATATATATATTATACATCATCGATGTCATCTTCCATATGAAATACAACATTGAAATATCTCTACGAATCAACACTTGACTGTTAAATTAAATGAGACCCCACCTACCACCATATTGTAGATAAAACAATAATTTAACACTATAGGATGAGGATTTTTTATTAATATAATATTATTTTTAGTTAATTTAATGTTAATATGTTTTGGGTTGAAAATTTGTAAAAAAAATTCCATTCTTCCAGGTGTCTTATAGTTAGTAATAATAATATAATAACTATGCAACCCAAACTATAATTTGATAGTTTATATTGGCATAATTAGTTAACAGTTAGAAAAATCATGTTGAGATATAGAGGAGTCAATACTATATGTATTAAAGAACTATGTAGTTTATAGAATATTTATACATTGTTTAATAAAACATATGGAAGATCTATACACATTGAATTTTTTTAAATTTTCAAAAATGTGAATATTATATACCCTAATTATAAAGCCTTGGTTCCTTTTATGTATATACCCTTTATCACATAAAACCCCCATCCAAATCCCTTACTTTCACCTCCATACACATATACACTCGTTTAACCTCCCTTATTCTATTGATATTCCCATTCAAAATTTCATGAATTGATGTTTTCTCCATTAGGTTAGACCCATACTCCTCCTATTCCATTACCCTATCATAGTTTATTCATTCCCTTTCATTGTGAAACCCCTCAATCAATTAATATTCCATTGTAATAACCCTCATATGTGCTTCTCCATCATATAAGATGTGTGATCCATCTTCTAGGCCACGTTCAACCTAAATTTTACATTCTTGGTAATTATTAATAAATTTTTGGATGGATTTCCATGTCCAAGGTTTTAATATTATAATTGATCATCGATTTAAATGTAAATTTTTGTTTAAATTAATTGATGGTTTAATTAATAATTTTCATTAGAATTTAAAATATAAAATTTTGCTTATCATTATTTAAATGGAATTCTTTTAGTTTCCCTTAAATAATGAATTGTGTGAATTTTATTTTACGATACTATGAACATATTTTGGTTGTAATAAATTTTGAATGGATTTTAAATAAATATTTGATACATAAAAATATGGATTTGGATTTTAAAATTTTTCAAAATGATTTTCATGGAATATCATTTCTTACGTGAAATTCCACATATTGTTATTTTTTTCATGGATTTATTAATTTATAATGTATTGTTGAAAAAATAGTTGACATATTTTGGATTATGAAGTAAATAGAATGGTGATGTTTTCAAAACCTTGAAAATTTTAATGAATGTTATTTTATTTTTCAATTAATTTCAAAATGAGGATAATTGTGTTTCATTAGAAAAAAAATTAAATTATTTTAACGGGAAATTGTTAACGTGTAATGATATTTTTACAAAATATCCCTATTTTCAGAGATTCATTGTAAAGGTGGGCTCACATAATATGAATTCACAAATTATTTTATAATTTTATTTGAAATCTTTAAATGAATTTCTATGTCACACTAATTAAATTTTTTTAATGGTTTTTATAGATGAAATTGTATTTTGATTCAAAATTACATGTTCTTTTTTTATGTATCTATTAGTTGGAATATTAATTTGATTGAATCTAATTATGGATATGGTAATGAATTAATTTTTTTTATTAATTCATATGTGTTCAGTTCCATTTTTTAGCGCTATATAGGTGTGGGTGAATGTTTTGTTACGATCTTCAGTCATTATAAAAATTGAAAATATTTTTTCACACAACAACCTTTTTTAGGATCAAGGGAACCATGGTATCTATGTGCTATGGCTTGGAATATATTTCATGATTTAGTCGCACACTACATGTGTCTTATCCCTTTGATGATACACCTATATGGCTTGTTCTATTTTGATGTGGTTGGGTGAAGACAAGTTGGGTTCTTGTGTTATTAATCAATGTCTGCTGATAAGACAATTTTCACTTGATATAATCGAGGACTGTATCACAAAACGAAAAAATGACAATCTAATGACACTTCCCACTAGTTGATGAATTGACATAAGGGTATCCTTCTGATCTTATTTTTATTTCCATGATTTTATGACATGTATCGCACCTTATTTTGGCTTTATCTATTTTTTATTTTATTCATTGAAAATGTGACTTTAAATATATATATGTTTTTTTAAATAACGTGTTTTCGTTATCTATGTGATTTTTAAAAATTATTTTCAATGAATATTGAGATAGAAATTTGGTTATATTTCATTTGGTTTATAATTTATAAAAAAAAAATCTGTGATTATTTTATTTAAATAAGAATATGGAAAAATTTAAAAAATTCCACTAATTTATGTCAATTATTTAATCATATATAAAAATGTGTGAATTGTTTTTTTATATAATTCAAACTATCATGAAATGGTTGTTTAATTAAAATTTAGGATGGTTGAGTTGTGTGTAGTGGCATACTAATCTTATTAACTCTTACCCCACTATAATTTTTTAGATACACTTTCTTAGTTAAGATCATAATTACACCAGGATAATTGATAATTTTATACATTATTAGTCCGCTGGGAAATATAGAGGCTAGTTTCATATTTTTTTTTATTTACACTATAATATTCAATTTCCATATAGGCCTTTATTTTGTTTCAATACATTATATTGTGAGTCATTGTATATGAGGAGAGTGGGAGATAGATCCATATGGATGATTTTTTTGGAGGATATGTTAGTTAAATAAGCACTTGATTTACCTATATTTAAAATATTTATTTTTTTCTAATTAATTTATATTCAACCAATATAAGACTTACTGTTTATTCATTCTTTAATTTTTTTGTAGGAATTTTTTTTTCTTTTAGTCTCATTTAATTGGAATATTATTCATTTTTCTTTTTTTTATATATCCTAAAACAAGTTTTCTGACCATGTATATTATGAATGATTTTTCGGGTCTCATCATGAGATGGATCAGACCTCCAAATGATAGATGATTCACGTGGGTTCATGGGATGGGAAAGATTTTCTATGGGTGCTAATATATTAAATCATTATTATCATATATAAATACTACATTATTTTAGATGAATCATGAAATCATATCATAAGTGTAAATACCTAAGTACTTCATAGGTTTAGTTTCATTAGAATAATGGACACAAAAAACAACTTGTACAAATAATTGGTACGTTATTTATTATTAATTTATTCAAAAATAACACCCTTCATAGGCATATCATAAATAAAACTATTTTCTATAACCTAGGGAATGGAAATTTAATAATGTGTTTCTTATATTCTTAGTAAGGGTAAATATTAAATATATTAAAGAATGATAAATTTTTTGAATATGATACTCATCATGGTATAAAAACACAATGAATACAAACAATATTCAAACACAATCTATGAATGATCGTTAATTACGAAATAAGGTGTAATGTTTTGTCAAATATATGAAATAATACATTTTAATATTAAATTATAAACAAACAACCATGGCCTATGAAAACATATCATAAGAAAAAAAATATTGTGTCCCGAACAAATGCATATAAATAACTTTATTAGTGTAGGATCACTTCAATGATTATTGTAACATCATTCCCCTTATTCTTTTCTGTGGTGGGCGTTATGAAGTTATTAGGTGTTAGGTGACATCCCCATGATGCCAATGGATATAAATAAATGCCAAAGGGATCCAATACATGTGGTGGATGATATTTCCTTTAAAAATAAAGCTATTAAACAAACATTCGAAACCCAATAGAACATTATTTGAAGAATGATAATAATTAAAGACAACTCCACATTTATTTTATCAAAACCATACTAGCATCAAGTACCATAGAGGAAGACAATAATAAAAAGTAAGTAGTAGAATATAAGCTAACAAGGCTCCAAGATAAATACAATACGTAATGATCCATAGGCTCCATAATTCAACATCATCAAACAAATAATGTATCACAAAGTAATGATAATGAATTATGGTAAATTAAATTTTCCCAAATTCATACAGATGAAATTTTCAAAAGCATCTTGGTGCCAATGTAGCGGTGAGTACTAAAGTAAGTATGTTTTGGACAATGAATTCCATACAGAATCCACTAAGAAAGATGAGTCAGAAACATTTATAAAAAATGTTTTCTATTAAAATAATTATAAAACAGTTTATAAATAAATATAAAAAACACCTAATATAGTTTATAACAAATTATAAATATGTTTTGTATCATCCACTTTTCAACAAGAATATATTTCCATGAAAAAACACAAACCATTATTTAATGTTCTTTCTTAATATTAATTTTTCATAACCAATCCACATCAAATGTTCACACTACTAACCATGTGTGCTTCATTATTAGAGTTCAATACTCATGAGAATTCTCTCAACAATATACCATGTAATCAGAAAGTAATTATATCCAATTTTCCAAAAATTATAGGGCACGAAGAATAATGTCATATTTTAAACAAGCTTCATCAATGAAATATGAACACACACACACACACCGTGTTTTCCTAAAAATCATTCCAATAAAAAAATTCCAAAAACATTTCATTAGATCACACTTTTTATATAAATAATGTTTTCTCAATACACCATTTTAGAAAGCTATCAATTCCATAATTTGCATTCACCATATTATAATCTATAAACAAAACAAATTGTACAAAAATACTCCAAAATTCATCAATTTCACAAAAAACCATAAATCACTACTGAAGATGATTTATATTACGATAACAACATCATTTTTCAAAAAATTAAATTTGGTTAAATCAATTTTAAACATATCTAATAAATTATAGTAAGAGTATTTGAGTATAAAACCACCTACCATGAGATTTTTCATGAAAATGATAAATGAAAGGGAAAATATCACAATACCTGGATGAATCTCCACAAACCCACCATAAATCGCATCCCATATCATTAAAAAGTACAAATCAAAACATTTTTAGTATCAATAACCATAGATATACCCATAACGGCTGTATATATATGAAAACAAGAGGAAATGGAACGTTTATCTAAAAAAATTAATCATGAAAATTTAATTTTAAAGCCTTATCACATGAATCAGGTATCAACACACAATGTAGAGGCTCTGGATTGATTCCAATTTACATAGGAGACATTTTCCAACCTTTGATAGACCAAAATTCTTATTTAGAACTACATAGTTGGACAAAAAAGGGTTAAATGGAAAACCTATTGAGATCCAATTTTAAAGGATGGGGTTTTTACTTGACCATTTTATAGTTACACAAGTAGATAAACATTATGATAATGATTCTAATATATCTGTATTAAAAACGACCTCGTATGGTTCGTTCACATAGCCACCAAACCTTGCACTGACCATGCTGAAGTTCTCTATCCACCAATTTTACCACACTACATGGTTTGTAAAATGATTTCATAGGGTCTTCACAACTCATGTGCGGCCTATGAGCCTCCCCATTATCCCATGTATCACTGTTCACATTTTCCTACAACTACTGCATGGTTTTCAAAAATTGTTCACCACCCGTGCACCTATAGAGAAACCTAAAAAACATTCAAAAAGCTCACCAAACGATTCTATTTATCACCATTATTCCTAATGTATATAATTAGTTTTAATAAAGGGTCACTTAATGAAAATAAAAATAGATACATCCCCCCATTTTTCATTTCATCCACAAATTGTACAAAACCATCATTTCCCTAAAAGAGTTCTGGTCGTTGGTCTTTTGTTTTATTTATCGCGTTATAATGATTCTTTCTGAATCATACTTAGATTCCCTAAAACTGTCACTAGGATGATGATTTTTCTTTGTAATAATTTATCATTATTATCTAAAATATACACTAGGTTATGTACTAATGAATAATATTGCTCTAGGATAACATGATCACATATGATCACACGGTCAGGATCATGAGGATACTTTTTTAATGGTCATACAAGGAACCATTTATGCACTACACTGAACCCTGGTGGAAATTACAAACAATATTAAACCACCCTAATCTATTCCAATATCATGAAATTTCATATGTATAGAGGAGATAACATTCCCTCTATCACAAAATGATTATTTCATATCCTTGGAGAGATTCTCAACCACACATGATCACTCATCATGAATGACAATGGCCATCGATGATGATCCATGTATTTCAATGACTCCAAGATTTATCCTTCCACTTTATGATCTTATAAATCTTCTCTATTTCCGCTTGGATAATGATAAAACCAACATGTGAACTCTCACCAATTCTACCCAACAATGTCATGAATGAAAAGTTCTTCAATACAACACTTCAAAAGATACCATATGTATCGTGGCTATATAGATGTCATTATATGAGAAATCCACCAACATCATGTTCTCTACCCATAAATCCCAAAAATTGATTACACAAGCTTGAAACGTGTCTTCCAATGTTTTTATCATCCATTCAAAATGACCATCCATCATAGTATGACACCTTGTACTCATTGTCATCTTATTTTAAGGGATTTTTGTAAGGATTTTCTGAAAAGAGATATAAACCACGAATCACTCTCTAGAATGATAAAAACAGGTATTCCATTCCACTTTATCACTTCTAGGATATTTATTTGTGTTGGATTCTCCACTATATATGTTTCAAAAATAGGTATGAATTGGGGTGACATTGTGAGCTAATCCACTATCACCCATATAGAATAGTGTTTCTACACAATTATTTGTAGACCTATAACAAAATCCATGGGTATATGATCCCATTTCCACACTGAAATGTGAATATATGGAAATATACTTACTAATTTTAGACGTTATTCCTTAACTTAATGATATGTTAAGAACCATGAAATGAACTATTCCAAATTACGTTTAATGCAAATACACCGGAACTGCGCCTTCAACACCATATTAATTTTATGTATTCCTAGATGAAAATCCCATCCTAAATGATTGTATGCATGAGGAAGTTATTCCTAAAATAATTTTAATAAATATTTGATTTATTAACCACAAATATAAAATATCATATGGATTACATCCCTCAATAGTCTCCCCGCTGATTGTGGATCTCATAGCCACATATTCAGCATCCGATGTTTGTACTTCTCTAACCATCTTTATAAAATCTTAAACCGCGAAAACTGATATTAAAACTGCAACATCACTTCAATCATCACATTCCACATGCATGCCATCTAATACTGACATCTACTTCTAATCATATGAATATTATTTTTCAAATTGAGCATATTACTTTCTTCTTAATACATCATCCACCAAATTTCCTTTACACAGTGTGTACATTATATCAATGTAAAACATCTCGAGGTACTCCATACATCGTCTATATCGTATATTCAAATCCCTTAGTGATAAAATAGGATTCAAGATCTTATTATCTATTAACAAAGTAATCTTCACAATGAAGAGATAATGACACCATGTATTCAAAGCATTGAAGAATGGAACTAACACTAAATCATGTGTTGGGTAGGTTTTCTCATTAAAAATTAACTTCCTTGATACAGAAGAAAAACGTGGTCTATTTTTATAAGAACAACCCCAAAACTAGATCATTATGCATCAAAATACACAACTTACCCCTATCATAATTCTGGGAAAATCCTGATTGGTGCTGATGTAAGGAAAAATTTGATCTCTTGAAAATATTTATTGATTTCCTCAGTCTATTGAATGGATAATTATCCATTTTTAAATGTTGTAAAAAATATTCTATCCATGATAATTCATGAGAAAACCATCAATAATAACTAGATATACCAAAAAAAAATACATAAAGTAAGGACGTTTCTTGTCAGTTTTTTCGAGGTAACAACTTCATTCTTATCTAGATCAATAGAAATAGCTATCATAGAGACTATATGTCCTGTAAATCATTCATATTGTATCTTTAATTTACAAGTGGATAATTGGTCTTATAGACGATGGTATCTCTTTTATTAGAAAAAAATCACAAAATTTTTCTTCTTTTCAGACCAGGACATTGAGTACACCAATATGTTTTCCATAAATAGTAATAAAAAATAATATAGACATCACTGAAATATCGGATTCATCAATTTTATAATGAATAATTTTTCATTAGTAATACTAAAAGGAATTACCACATATTGATAATGGTCTAATCTGCTTCTAAAATCTATCTTCTAAATATCCTCCTTCAAAATTACACAATTTGTGATATTTTGATTGAATGTAAATTTCAGTGATCAACTAATCTCCCCATAATTGATTGAATATATTATAAATGTGTGGATGTGGATACCTATTTTTTATCTTAACATGGTAAAGATTATGATAATCCACAGTAAGCCATTCTGTTCCATTAGCATTCTTCATGAACAAGACTGGTGCTACCCATGGAGACACGATAGGTCAAATTAAGCACATTATATATATATCATATAGCTATAAATTAAGTTACCTTATTTATATTGGAAACATTAAATAAGTTGGAGGTGAAATAGGGCCAGTCGTAAAGAGAACATCAACCATAAACTCTACATCCCATACCATGGGTAACCATGATAATTGATTAGGAATGACATATGGAAATTGATACCTTACAACTATAAAATTATTATCCTAGATCTATTCCATTTATATCAAAGTCAGCACCTCCAACTAGTAATATATTGTTCCCATTATTGCTTACAACAAGCCCATTAGCCCTGTCAATATGACCATGTGTCCTTCAAAAACATGCCTGTTTCCATCCTTTATCTAAAAACAAACTGTTATTCTTTAATAGTCAACATGAGCCATTAACATTGTTAGATAATCCATTACAATGATTACGTCATAGTATTCCAAGCCCAACATCAATAAATCCAATATAATCTCATCCCTATCAACAGATATAGAATATTCTCTACATAGGATGGCTCAACATTCTCTTTCTCTAATAATGATTTGATCTTTTATCATAGAATACATCATCTAAACTTTTAAACATATAAAGTCAACATCATAAGAATAATTGAATTAATGTAATGCACATGTATTAAAAAACACTTTGAAATGTATGGAATTTAAAATAATAATACCTCTCATCATAGATGGTCTAGCCTGATCATCATTGATCACCTACAAAACTCCATGTAATTTCATCATCACTACTATTATGTCCTTATTGATTTGATGATATTTCACTTATGGGAGATTTTTGTTGTTCAACGAATCTACATGGATATATCTACGCTAATATTGAGTTTCATTCTACTGTCCTCACCTGTCAAAGCATACAAAGCCTATGACACTTGAGATGTTTCTCAAGCACCTATCATCGGAGCCCTATTAAAATATCCATAAAATTTCCAATCTTATTGAAATTATAGAAATCTCATGGTGGTATTGTAAACTCTCTCTTCATGTTGTCAAATGATCCACATTCGAAATATCTTACTTTTTTCATGGGTCTTGGAGGAATATTCAATGATCCGTCTATTTGATTCTGATTTCAGATCCCACCCTGGAAGTTGGTTTCCCATTTCCTATTACTCCCACCATTAGATTACCCACATGTTCTAGTGGGTATCTATATACATCCTCATCCCATATCTAATAATATTTCTATTTCATCTATTGTCTCTCTATTGACCAAATCTATATAATCAATAATACACACCATGAAAATCTTCAGCAGAATCTCCTACCTTATCCTCGATTCAATGATTTGTGCCTTCATGGATGAAATATCCACAAATTCAGGTATGAAGCACACTATATTCATTAATTTAGTTATATAATCATTGAGAGAGAGGTTTTCCATCATCATGATGACGAATAAATTGGATCTTGAATATAACAACCCGAGATTTTATGAAAAATATTTTTTTTAATTTTATTAATGTATTGTGTTGTACGCTACACCAAAAGGATCTTGCACAACACGCATCCTTGACTTGCCTTTCATTACACGCAATCGCGACCTTCCTCGATAGCGTGTGTAGTACGCAATACCGAGTTTCACTAAACAATGATATGCTATTAAAATATTATTATAACCAGCCGTTATGAATAGTAATAACCACCTTTTAAAATTTTAGAAATTTTAGATCTCAAAATGGACTTCATTTTTGGATTCGGAGTATCGAATTTAGCCTAAGGTGGTATTTTGGTACTTTTCGGATAACTTTCATATTCTGATGAATAGTGAAAATTACTAAATTATAATTAAAAACAACTTTTTTAATCAAAATAATTAATAGTGATAAATTATTAATTTGAGTGGTTTTAAAGTATATTTAGAATATATTTTTATAATTTAATACAATGTTGTTCATTGGATGTAATTTTACATTTAAACCCGACATAAACAAGTGTCAATCTTTTGATAGATATTGTTTCTTAAAAACACGCTATTTGTTTTAACAGCGGGATTTAATTATAAAATTAATTAATGAAACTTCTATGTTATGAATTTGGTAAAATAGACTTCATTTTTGAATTCGGAATATGAAATATATCATAGGATGAAATTTTGGCATTGTTCTGAAAAACATCAATTTTTGATGAATAGTGAAACTACTAAGTGGTAGTTAAAAAACTGAATTTTTCATAAAACTTAATTTTACCGCTTCTGTGAATGGAATTTCAAAAATCCAAGAGACACGGTTGATTTCTGTATGTAAAATGTGGTTCAATGAGATGAAAATAATTTTTGGTGAATAGTAACTTTTTACTTTTATTTACCACGGTTAAAAGTATATAGGGTAATTAAGGGTAACAATGATATTAATATTACCCTAACACATGTCCTAATCCTATTGGACAAGTGTATCTCGACCAAAAACAACCTTAAGTGTAAAATATTACCATTTAGGTCCACTTGGATTAGATTATGACATTTAATATTATTTTATTTAATGAATAGTTAAGATAGTTAAAATCAAAGTTTAATAACTAAAATATTTTTAATATGGGGTTATACATAAGATAAATTCGACTTTAAATATTCATTAGAAAGATAAAAATATTTCATACATAATGATATTTTATTTATAATTTTTAGACTTTACATAAATTTATTTATTTATGACACAACGATGATGCAGTAATTAACCTTTTAAGGAAATATTAACATAATTGATGTTATAAATGCTCAAATGAATGTATTTTGAGACTTTTTATGAATTCCACTAATTTTATAGGTTACTATGATATATTAGTGTTGATTTAATCAACATGGTTCGAACATATAATTCTGTTATGACTTTCACAAAAATCATATATCAAATTGTGTCAAAATTGACACAAAATAGTTTTTAAATCAAATATTATATTATTAATTATTATTTTATTCCTAAAAATATAAGGTTCGGACAAATGACTTATATAAGGATATATATATTAATAATAAACAATTTTGGGTTCGTTTGGCATGTTATAGTAAGTGTATTAACCATATAGTGTAAGAAAACAAAAAGACATGGTAAAAGTTAAATTATTTAACTTAGAGTTAAATCTAATTGATAAGGTTAAAATAATACCCTAAACTTGTCTAAATCCTATTGGATGATAGGATTTCGACCCATACCCACTTTAGATTCGAAATAAGACCCTTTGGAACCATTATAAACCGATTTTGACTTTAATATAAAATAATATTTTGAGATATTCCTAAGGTGCCCCTCTTCTCCCTTATAAAAGGGCACCTCCTCCCCCTCCTCCTCACACCAATTTGAGAACTCAAGCTCGGCCAACCCCTGCCAAAATCCCTTCTACACTTCCCTAGTATCATCATAGAGGTCCTGGTCTTCTTCAAAGACCATCCTTAGTTCTTTAATTGGAGGCTAAGAAAAGGCGCGTCAAAAAGAGGTAATATCCATTACCGATCTTTTTCAATTTCTTTCTTCTTCAACTTCTTCTTCATTAGTTGTTTCATGATAAAGTAATAACATCAGTATTTCTTATATACTGATATGTTATTATAAATATGAAACAAATCTAATTAACCTTCTATCCATCCTACGGAAAAAGGAAATCACCACGCGTGCGTACGTACGAAATACCGTCTCCACGCCGTGGTGTAATCTATTTTCCGCCACCACATTAATTGGATGGGTATAAAGGTGTAATGAGTAACTATATATGATTATTATAAAGTGATATTGATTCTTAAATAGTATTCATACACTTCAACACAATTCCATGACCATGGGAACGATATCATCGCTCGTGCGTACGTACGGACTACCGTCTCCACGACGCGATGAGATTCATTCTCAATGATTAACCATTCATGAATAATTATAAAGTATATATAATAAGTAATAATGCAATATATGACCTAATAATTATACTGGAATTATTTATATTTATATGTATGTCATCTACTTAATTCCATTCAATTCAATAAGGAAACGAAAACAGCGTTCATGCGTACGTACGGACTACTGTCTCCATGAACGGTGTATTTCTTTCCATTTACTGATTTATTATATATGTGTATTATGAATATATATATATAAATCATGTATTATATTCTGGAATTAAGTAATCATGATCTATGTAATCATATGAATAATTACAAGTTAAAAACACGAACGACAAATGAGACGATTTTACCCAAAACGCTACATTAACATGAATTTACCAAAGAACGGGTAATATAAAGTCATAAGTGGACCATATATGATATAATAACAATGAATATGATTCTGGAATAAGTCAATAACATGATTTAAATCATATACAGGAGGTTCGGACACTCACAAAGCAAGTCGGACCTAAGGTAAGGGAAATATCACAATCTCATTTTTATCCGAGATTGTTTATACTTTGGTATTTACTGGGGTGTATTTTATCATCCACATCCATGTTTCCTCAATATGTAATATTATTTTCATTCACCTAAAATTGTTTAAATCCTATTTTACCCTTCGGTGTGTTTTTAGTAAAGGATATGAAAGGAATCTTTTGTCGTTTTTTCGTACGAGGTACTTTTTTTACTTTTCCGACAAAAGTACGAAGAATGTTTTTTTAACTTATACGGCATGAATGGATTTTTAAAACATTATTTCCAAGAAGTTTCCTTTAAAAGTTTTCATGTTTATTTTTAATCAACTTCTTTTAGTTTAAAATTGTATGACATGTTAAGAAAGGAAAAGTGTTTTTGGAAGAAGAAAGGATATTTTCCTCAAGAATGGAGTTCATGTGTTTTATCAAAATTACTTTCCATCTAAGATAATAAAGGGTTCTGTTTTCATCCCTATTATTACATTTATTTGATTATGTTGTGATGGAATTATTTTTATGAATTCCTTGATCTTATATGAATTGTTTTATGATGTCATGATGTTTAAGATTCCTATTTTTATTACATGGGTTATGCTATGATGTATGGTTTATGATTTTGTGGCACACATAAGAATGGTATCATTATGAGATGGGTGGGACCTATATCTCCCTCCAATTAATTGGGTAAAGATTTTATATCTCATGAGATAGACATGGCTGGAATGGTAGGTTATACCGGTTCAGTGAAGCAGGACTGAAACGAGGGTTACTCGATTCAAAAAAGGGACTTTGTCCACTAAGATAGTCTTGGAAATGAGTCATGACTAACAAGAAATGATTCTATATGATTATGTGTTTATGCCACAAAGTTTCATGTTTTATGTTATGCTTATTGGGATTTCATTTCACTACTATGATTTATCCCTTGTTATGAAATTATGTTCTCTTTTGCAGGTTAAGATTTCCAAAAGTTATGTTCTTATGAATATGATGTGATTGATTTTCTTTTGTTTACCCTTACTGAGCATTTGAGCTCACATTTTTATGTTTTATTTTCCCTAGGATATAAAGAAAGGTTTTAGGTAAAAAAAGGAAGATCTTTATGGGAGATTTTGAAGATCTTTCACCACGATTAGAAGATTATATTCCGAGTTTCCAAAGACACTAAACTATTACGATCCTTGTGTCTGTGTTTTTTGTTATGTACTATGTATTCCGAAAATGTAATGTAATGTCCATGTACGTTAAGCTTCGGGTCTCTACAGTTGGTATCAGAGGAAAGGTTTGGTAAACCTTTGGAAACTAGGATGCGAAAACGTTAGTGAGATCCCTAGAGATATTTCTAAGGTATGTCTAGGGATTTCCCTAAGGTTAAGTATACGTATAGGTTATAGTACTAGAATTACGCTAACGATCATAGAATTTAACCTAAGATGTTAGATATTAAGGGTACTCCCCCTTTACTATGTTGTTTTCCTTAGCATTATTTTGCCTCTCACACTATTCTTTTTGGGTTTTAGAAAATGGCTGGAAACAAGATGATTCACGATAATGGAGGATATGATGGACAATGGAATGATATTCTTTATGAGAAACCAAATGAAATGGGATTTGGAAGTCCAAACATTATTATTATTCCGAATCAGCAATCTCATAATATGATCAATAATGTAAAATTTGGTAAGTTTCCTGACTCGGCTAATAAGAGAAAGATGGAGTTTCATGATGACCATAGAGGAAAGAATGTTCAATTTCCCCTATGTAAATCATGTGGGAAGAGGCATCAAGGAGAATGTTTCAAGGGAACTGGAAGATGCTTTGGGTGTGGAAAAGAAGGACACAAAGCAAGTAAGTGCAAAGGAAAAGGTTCAGTTAACACCATGGATGAGGATAATGGTATTGCTACGACATCAAAAATGGTTAAGTGTTTTAAATGTGGAATGTATAGCCATTATGAAAACCAATGCCCTAAGGGAAAGACTCATGAATAGAATCAGTATAGTCGTATGGGTAGTATTTATGTGGATGATGATGAAGAGACTACAAATGATATGTGAGATGAAAGAATTGTTGATGCTCTGTTAATGGTTTAAGAATGTAGTGAAATGATTACATGTTTATCATGTGTAATGTTGTATAAGAAATCTCACGGTACTATGGAATAAAGAGACATCTAAGGATTGTTACATTGTTGTCTTTCCTTGAGTTTTAAAAGTGTTTTATTAATGTTACCAGTATTCATGAAAGGATATTCAGATATTTTTGGAATGTAGATGATATGCGCATAATGAAGGGATAAGGAGAAAATTAAATGTTTAACAGTATTCATGAGCTCATGATTGATATAAGGACTAAGTGATATCATGATTTGAGTATATAGAATTTTGAGGATTTTGGTATGCGGAAAGTGTTAACTTTTAACTGCATTCATGTCTTCACTAAGGTATTCAAGAGAATACATGATTAAGGACTTTGAATGTTTGGAATGTGACCAAAAAAACATATCTTATGATATATGGGGATCGACGATGGTGTTAAATCTCTGGTAATCGTTTTCACTATGTTGTGAGAGTGGATTGCAGTATTATGGATAAGCCTAAAGATTGAAATGGATTATGTTGGACATAAGTGAGTATTGTTTAAGGATAGAAGTTTTTTTCGATATTATTGATGGGATGCTATAGTAATGTAGTTTTAGAAAAAGGACAACCTGCAGGACGGGCGACTGCCCATCGCTTCGGACAAGGCTGTGGGAATCAAACCCACAACCGAAGTGCGACTGGCCTTTATCGCCTACCACTGGCCTACAGGAAGTCCCTATTTACTATAAACTAGTTTTATTATATTAAGCAGTATGATATATAAAGTATAAGTCCATTTTAGGAACCATATATGATTAATCTCACTATAGATCGACTTATGTATATAAATTTTGCTAACCTTTTGAGACAGATGGAATGACCCGTCATTCTATCACATGATCTGCTAACACTTCACGAATAACAAATTCAACTTCATTTATTTATGAGATGAAGTGGAAATTGTTCAAGGCACGAACAACAGTGATATTGTACCATAATAAAGTAAGTATTTATTCTAATTCAAATTCTTCAACTTTAGGGAAACGATCTTGAAAACCAAAAATGTTGTCCTAGTGATGTTATACCTGATGAATCAGATGGTACCTTAGATCGTCACAAATTTATGGATTTGTGATTATTGGATTTTCCATAGCCATGTTCTCTACCACTCTCCATCATAACATGATGGTTAGATTTCTCTTCCATATCCATATTTTCACCTATGTGGAAACCCAGTGATTTGTTTATTTGGGAAATCGTTACATTTCATACTTTAGTTTTTAAAGCCAAGTTTTGGTATTCCTTTTTACGATGTGGGTTTCTATTAAAGAAACTTTCGAATAGTAAACCATTTATAACCCCGACGAATTTCGAGGGCGAAATTCATTTTAAGGGGGTAGAATGTAACAGCCCGAGATTTTATGAAAAATAATATTTTTAATTTTATTAATGTCTTGTGTTGTACGCTACACCAAAAGGAGCTTGCACAACACGCATCCTTGACTTGCCTTGCATTACACGCAATGGCGACCTTCCTCGATAGCGTGTGTAGTACGCAATACCGAGTTTCACTAAACAACGATATGCTATTAAAGTATTATTATAACTAGCCGTTATGAATAGTAATAACCACCTTTTAAAATTTTAGAAATTTTAGCTCTCAAAATGGACTTCATTTTTGGATTCGGAGTATCGAATTTAGCCTAAGGTGAAATTTTGGTACTTTTCGGATAACTTTCATATTCTGATGAATAGTGAAAATTACTAAATTATAATTTAAAAAACTTTTTTAATCAAAATAATTAATAGTGATAAATTATTAATTTGAGTGGTTTTAAAGTATATTTAGAATATATTTTTATAATTTAATACAATTTTGTTCATTGGATGTAATTTCACATTTAAACCCGACATAAACAAGTGTCAATCTTTTGATAGATATTGTTTCTTAAAAACACGTTATTTGTTTTAACAGCGGGATATAATTATAAAATTAATTAATGCAACTTCTATGTTATGAATTTGGTAAAATATACTTCATTTTTGAATTCGGAATATGAAATATAGCTTAGGATGAAATTTTGGCATTGTTCTGAAAAACATCAATTTTTGATGAATAGTGAAACTACTAAGTGGTAGTTAAAAAAACTAAATTTTTCATAAAACATAATTTTACCGCTTCTGTGAATGGAATTTCAAAAATCCGAGAGACACGGTTGATTGCTGTAAGTAAAATGTGGTTCAATGAGATGAAAATAATTTTTGTGAATAATAACTTTTTACTTTTATTTACCACGGTTAAAAGTAAATAGGGTAATTAAGGGTAAGAATGATATTAATATTACCCTAACACATGTCCTAATCCTATTGGACAAGTGTATCTCGACCAAAAACAATCTTAAGTGTAAAATATTACCATTTAGGTCCACTTGGATTAGATTATGAAATTTAATAATATTTTATTTAATGAATAGTTAAAAAAGGTAAAATCAATGTTTAATAACTAAAACATTTTTAATATGGGGTTATACATAAGATAAATTCGACTATAAATATTCATTAGAAAGCTAAAAATATTTCATACATAATGATATTTTATTGATAATTTTTAGACTTTAAATAAATTAATTTATTTATGACACAACGATGATGCAGTAATTACCCTTTTAAGGAAATATTAACATAATTGATGTTATAAATGTTCAAATGAAGGTAATTCGAGACGTTTTATGAATTACACTAATTTTCTAGGTTACTATGATATATTATTGTTGATTTAATCAACTTGGTTCGAACATATAATTCTGTTATGACTTTCACAAAAATCATATATCAAATAGTGTCAAAATTGACACAAAATAGTTTTTAAATCAAATATTATATTATTAATTGTTATTTTATTCCTATAAATCTAAGGATCGGCCAAATGACTTATATAAGGATATATATATTAATAATAAACAATTTGGGGTTCGTTTGGCATGTTATAGTAAGTGTATTAACCATATAGTGTAAGAAAACAAAAAGACACGATAAAAGTTAAATTATTTAACTTAGAGTTAAATCTAATTGATAAGGTTAAAATAATACCCTAAACATGTCTAAATCCTAAGGGATGATAGGTTTTAGACCCATACCCACTTTAGCTTCGAAATAAGACCCTTTGGAACCATTATAAACGGATTTTGACTTTAATATAAAATAATATTTTGAGCCTAAGGTGCCCCTCTTCTCCCTTATAAAAGGGCACCTCCTCCCCCTCCTCCTCACACCAATTTGAGAAATCAAGCTCGGCCAAACCCTGACCAAATCCCTTATCCACTTCCCTAGTATCATCATAGAGGTCCTGGTCTTCTTCAAAGACCATCCTTAGTTCTTTAAGTGGAGGCTAAGAAAAGGCACGTCAAAAAGAGGTAATATCCATTACCGATCTTTTTCAATTTCTTTCTTCTTCAACTTCTTCTTCTTTAGTTGTTTCATGATAAAGTAATAACATCAGTATTTCTTATATAATGATATGTTATTATAAATATGAAACAACTATAATTAACCTTCTATCCATCCTACGGAAAAAGGAAATCACCGCGCGTGCGTACGTACGGAATACCGTCTCCACACCGTGGTGTAATCTATTTTCTGCCACCACATTAATTGGATGGGTATAAAGGTGTAATGAGTAACTATATATGATTATTATAAAGTGATATTGCTACTGATATATTATACATACACTTCAACACAATTCCACGACCATGGGAACGATATCATCGCTCGTGCGTACGTACGGACTACCGTCTCCATGACGCGATGAGATTCATTCTCAATGATTAACCATTCATGAATATTTATAAAGTATATATAATAAGTAATAATGCAATACATGACCTAATAATGATACTGGAATTATTTATATTTATATGTATTTCATCTACTTAATTCCATTCAATTCAATAAGGAAACGAAAACAGCGTTCAAGCGTACGTACAGACTATCGTCTCCATGAACGGTGTATTTATTTCCATTTACTGATTTATTATATATGTGTATTATGAATATATATATATATATAAATCATGTTTTATATTCTGGAATTAATTAATCATGATCTATGTAATCATATAAATAATTACAAGTTAAAAACACGAACGACAAATGAGACGATTTTACCCAAAACGCTACTTTTACATGAATTTACAAAAGAACGGGTAATATAAAGTCATAAGTGGACCATATATGATATAATAACAATGAATATGATTCTGGAATAAGTCAATAACATGATTTAAATCAAATACAAGAGGTTCGGACACTCACAAAGCAAGTCGGCCATAAGGTAAGGGAAATATCACAATCTCATTTTTATCCGAGATTGATTATAATTTGGTATTTACTGGGGTGTATTTTATCATCCACATCCATGTTTCCTCAATATGTAATATTTTTTTCATTCACCTACAATTGTTTAAATCCTATTTTACCCTTCGGTGTGTTTTTAGTAAAAGATATGAAAGGAATCTTTTGTCGTTTTTTCGTACGAGGTACTTTTTTGACTTTTCCGACAAAAGTACGAAGTTTGTTTTTTTAACTTATACGGCATGAATGGATTTTTAAAACATTATTTCCAAGAAGATTCCTTTACAAGTTTTCATGTTTATTTTTAATCAACTTCTTTTAGTTTAAAATTGTATGACATGTTAAGAAAGGAAAAGTGTTTTTGGAAGCAGAAAGGATATTTTCCTCAAGAATGGAGTTCAAGTGTTTTATCAAAATTATTTTCCATATAAGATAATAAAGGGTTATGTTTTCATCACTATTATTACATTTATTTGATTATGTTGTGATGGAATTATTTTTATGAATTCCTTGATCTTATATGAATTGTTTTATGATGTCATTATGTTTAAGATTCCCATTTTTATTACAGGGGTTATGCTATGATGTATGGTTTATGATTTTGTGGCACACATAAGAATGGTATCATTATGAGATGGGTGGGACCTATATCTCCCTCCAATACATTGGGTAAAGATTTTATATCTCATGAGATAGACATGGCTGGAATGGTAGGTTATACCAGTTCAGTGAAACAGGACTGAAACGAGGGTTACTCGATTCAGAAAAGGGACTTTGTCCACTAAGATAGTCTTGGCAATGAGTATTGACTAACAAGAAATGATTCTCTATGATTATGTGTGTATGCAACAATGTTTCATGTTTTAAGTTATGCTTATTGGGATTTCATTTCACTGCTATGATTTATGCCATGTTATGAAATTATGCTCTCTTTTGCATGTTAAGATTTCCAAAAATTATGTTCTTATGAATATGATGTGATTGATTTTCTTTTGTTTACCCTCACGGAGCATTTGGTCTCAACCTTTTATGTTTTATTTTCCCCAGGATATAAAGAAAGGTTTTAGGTAAAAAAAAGGAAGATCTTTATGGGAGATTTTGAAGATCTTTCACCACGATTAGAAGATTATATTCCAAGTTTCCAAAGACACTAAACTATTACGATCCTTGTGTGTGTGTTTTTTGTTATGTACTAAGTATTCCGCAAATGTAATGTAATGTTTATGTACGTTAAGCTTCGGGTCTCTACATTGAACGTGTGAGGATAGAATTGATTATTAAATAATACATTTAAATACTTTCAACCAGGGCCCTAATCCAAATTAGCATGCATTGTAGATCCCAGAACTAGAATGAAAGAAACCCAAACATATACTGATCCAGATTGACTGGTAGCTTTGTTGGTTTACAGATGAAATGGAAGAGACGATTCATCCAATTCAGTTATTTCACTACTCATTTTGGTTTGAAATCACCCCATAATATTAGAGGACATTTTTTCAAAAAAAGGAGGGAATGATCCACTTTTCTTGACTCATCCATCAGGTTCAATCTATTTACTATCTTGAAGTTCCTAAATGGAAATCTTATACATTTATTGGGTAACTTGTTTCTCAGGTGAAATCAAATTTATTAAATATACTATTCTTTGGTTTCTATGATGCCTATTGTGGACATTTTCGAAACAAAAAAGCAGATATCATCAATATCAATATCTAGAAAAAAAATTCAAAGAATTTCATATTCATTCACAGAAACTATCCCAATTTTTCCTTCTAAATCATAATTTTTAATGTGAAACAATTGTTCAAAAATCATTAATTTTTTTTTAAAAATCGAACCATTTTCAAAAAAATGATCAATATATTTTTCAATGTCATTCCTTTTAAAATAATTTAAACATATTCCTTAAATCATCTCATCAGAAAAAATCAAATATCATTACCTATCATTATATATGCACTACTAGTGGGGTGTTTTTCCTCTAATTCATGTCATGATCATCTCATTGGCCATCCCTATGATAGTGAGATTTTCAAATCCTATAATTATCTCCCAAACACTTATATAGGCAACTCCCAGGTAACTCAATGTTCAACATAAAAAAGTTAGCTGCATATATTTGTGGTCCACTTATCATCTTTTGAAAAACATACTATATTAAAATATCCCATCCAATGGATTAGACAAGAATGAAATCAAATCTAAACACCATGAAAACTGATGAGTAGTTGTTCCATGGGGAAAGGAACTAGCTGATACTATTTATCTAAAATAGGCTTTTGGACCCAAAAAAATTGATACCATTTGTAATTTCCCATCCCTTATCATTAGCTTAAGAAGGTGGTTTGAAGTTACATGGACTTAAGAAAAATAAACAAGACACAAAATACTATCAATACATTTTAATGGGATCTAATAAATGTGGGGACTATATTCCATTGAAGAATAACACAACTATCCAAATAATGCATAACCAAAAAACCACTATATGATGCATGATAATAATGAATTAAATCTCAACATTTCCTTTATAAAAAACATACTAACTTCAATTTCCATAGCATAAGACTACAGTACCAAAGTAAACCATCGGAGACAGAGTACCAAGACTCCAAGTCAAATACATGACTCCATTATATACACCTTTCATGATACATCATCATCAGAAAACCCATGTATCACAAAGTAGTGATAATTATGTGTGACAAATTATCTTTTCCCACGTCATGCCAGATGTCCTATTAAAAATAACCATAGTTCCCAATAATGGTTGAGTATTAAAAGAAAATATTTTTCACCAAGGACATCCCTACTTTCACCACTTGTATAGAAGTGTTAGTGACATTTATTTTAAGTAATTCATATAAAAACATTTCCAAAATAGTTTATACACAAAGATAACCATAATATAAGATAGTTTATAAAAAAATATTTACAAGTTCCCTATATAACGATTTTATAGAAAAATTAATTTTCATGAAAATAACAGAAACATGATTTAAAATCATTTTATATGTTCAATTTTATATAATCAATCCATTCAACATATTCACACTACCAACCATGTATTCTTCCATTAGATTGTTCCATAATCCTGAGAGGTCACTCATCAATCATCCAAGGCATCACAAGGTATTTATATCCCATGACCCATTACACATTTGACACTGAGAAAAATTTAATATATCAGCCAGGCATTGTCAATTAAATATGAACACACACACATGGTATGACTAAAACTCAAGCCAATTGAAACATTCCAAACTCATTTAAATAAAAAATAATTTTTATTAACAACACTTTTTTTAAAAACCATTTCAAATATCTAAAAAATCCATATTTCGTAACCACCATTTTGAAATCATGATACTAAAAAACATTACACAATAATACACTAAAATCCCATTATTCCAATAAAAACCAAAAATCATCACTAAAGATAATTTATTTCATGCATAAAAATAATTTACAATAATTTCCTTTAAGTTAAATAAATTTTATTATATGATGACAAATTTTGGAATGAGTTGTCGAGAGTAAATCCACTTTCTTTACGTGTTTTGGAGAAAATGATAAACACCATGAAAATCATCAAAAAATCTGGTAAAAGCATTACTAACCCACATTAGATCTCTTCCACTATCATTAAAAATGCTAAATATAAACATATTTGGAATCCATATCCATAAATCTACATAATGATGGTGTAGAAATTATAAAATGAGAGGGATAATGAAGTATATCTAAGAAAACGTATCAAAAATAATGAAGAATGAAGTATTTCCTTAATAATGAAGCTTCAACACACCATGGAAATTCTTTAGATCTATTACAATTCACATCTAAGATGTTCTACATCCTTTGAGGGACTAAAAGTCTATGTTGGGGTCATATATGAGAAAAAATATTTGTTTAATGGAAAAATAGAGTGATATCCACTTTTTAAGGAGGAAGGTTTACTCTACAAAAATTTAGTCACATAGTTTGATAAAACAACATGCTAACCGTTGACATGCTTTTTTCCTAACAAAGATGTCATACGACTATTTTGAACGACTACCAAATAGTACACTGACTATTCTAAAGCAATTTTCCACCATTTTCACCACACTTTATGGTATCTCCTAGTATTTTTAATGGGTTTGACAACTTGTTCATGGCCTTTTCACCTCCCCTTTATACATTATCTCATTTTCCATGGTTTATTACAAGTATTTGAAGATTTTTACAAAACATGATCCACCCATGAACCATTAGAGAATCCCCAAAAACATTAATAATGTTTTCCAAACACTCCCAAGATTCACCCTTAAACTTTATATACATAAAAAGATTATATAAATGTTTACATACCTAAAACCAAGTGTGATATAATTGTCATTGTGTGTTTTGTTCACTGCATATTACATCATTTCCTTAGTCTAGGTCCAGTAATTATTCTATCTTCTATGTCAAATTCACTTACTAATCATGGATAAATCCCCATTCTAGTCCTTATCTGAAGATATATTCACATTTACCCAATGAATTTGATAGAAATATAATTAATTCCTTAACCATCAAATAATAAAAACCATATATATATACAAATACATCATAAATCAATCACCCTATCAAAAAAATTATCATCCATCTAAAGGATACAAAATTCATTGAAAATTAATCATCAAAATCATTAACAATATAGAGAATGATAAAGGATGGTAACATCATATCATACACCAATTAAATTATAAGAAACAGAAAAGGACATTCTTATAGATAAAAATACATTTTAAATACTGGTAGAAAATTTCTTTATGAAAATGAAAATTTAATTGTAATAAAATATTTTCAATTATAATATTATTAAATATTTATTAATAAATAACATTTGAATTAGAAAAGAAAAATTCTCATTGAATAATTAAAAAAATATTATTTGGTGCGGTAGAGGATGTGATTCATCTCACGTGTCAGTTGGGTTTGGTTGATATGGTCCTTAAACAAGGATCGTGGTTCCCTTATATCAGGAATGTAAATATATATGTAAATATAATATATTTTCAATATATAAGTATTTAAAACAATTCATTTAATGTGACAACGAAAAAAGAATCACATAATTATATTGGTAAAAGAGTTCATACGTACACACAAGTGATTCTTCAATTTAATGATTGATGAAATGAATATAAATGTAAATGTTAAATCATAATTTTACAATAAATATTAAAAATTAAAAAAAATTAAAAATTTATTATATTATAATGATCAATCATTATTGATGGTGTTGGAAAATGATCAATATTACTACGTTAAAGTGATAGTCCAAAAATATGCACATGTGAAACTTGTGTCACCCATTGGGTAGAGAAGATGTGTTAATTGTTTTTAATTATTATTAATAATATAATTATAGTATATTGATGAAACCAAATTATTCATGTATTTATAGATACAAAACATTTATTATAAATTGAAGAATAAATAAAATTGAAAGGGCTTAGTTATGATTTATACCTCTTCGTTGAGAGACATCCAATGGATAATACCTTAATCCTTGAATGATTGGTCTTAAGAAAAGGAAAAATTATATATTATTAAGGTAAGGATTCTAGGAGGTCTTATAAATAGTTTTGGGAAGATATATATTAATAATGTATTTTGAAAAGGTAGAATTCGTGGTTCCCTTTTTTATGTGTGGGGAGGGATACACATGGACTTTCTAAAAATGCTTTTATAGTTTTAACTTCAATTTCATCAGATTGTGGATCCAAATGACCATGTATATAAAATTAGAATAACATAATGATTTTATATATTCATCCAAAAATAATTTCACTATTTTCAGGGTAAAACCTACCCTTATCTTCTTAATTATCCCCGGTATATATATTTTAACCTTAATCCTAGAAATAAAAGTATACTATTTATACTATTCATAAAAAATAAAAATTTAAATGAACATATTATATAATATTAATTAAAATTATTTCAAATATTGAATCAATTTAAATAGAATAAGTTTATATATTTTTTTAATGATTAAAATTATTTATGCGTTGACAAGGAAACTAATTCCCACTTTCAAAAAATATATTTGTATGCATAGAACATAAATTACTTTCATTCAGTCACTCCAAAAACTATAGAATAAGTATTAAAATAATATTTTGAATATTTATCAATAAATAAAATTAAAACCACAATTAAATTTATATTTAATTTATTTATTATGATAATAATACTATGCACACCTTAAAATATTTTTTTAAAATATATTCATTTTTAAAACAGAGATTAAATTATACGAAAAAAAATTATAATAATACGTTATAAGTAATTAATTTTATTATTTATATTAAAATAATAAATATTTATATTAGGTTCAAATTAAAAAATTATATATAGATAAAAATAAATGAATATTAATATGAAAATCATTATTTTTTTCTTTTTATTGAAAAATAAATCTTAAAAAATTAGAAAATTTCTCGCCCCTGGAGAATATTTACATGAGGATTTTACAAAATGATATTCATTTCTAAAAATAAATTACTATAAATTGGTAGATATTATTAATCATGTTCCTGTAAAAATATAATAAATAATATTTTTGATGAAAACTGATTTTTCATGTGAAATTTTGTTTTATTGGAAATTTAGAACATATTTATTGTGATTTACTAAATTTATTTAAATTAATCAAACAGATAAATCATATTTTCTATAAAAAGGTTATATATATTCATAGCATCAAATTTACCGACTAGTGTAAAACATTATTGATGTCACAGTTCTTATAGACGTAGGTTGAGAATAAGGAAAGTCATTGAATACATCATGTTTTAGATTGAAGGAATTTGATATGAAATATTATTGTGTTATATTATAACCACTTATAATGATTTTAATCATTATAAATCATTCAGTGTTACACAAAAAGCAATGATCTCAATTTTTTCATCACATAATTAGGCTCCCATGTAGCATCCTAAAATTCCTAATTCATCTAATGAAATTTAACTAAGTGAATAGTCATGTTTCACAGACCATTATCTATATGGAATGTGAAGTCTTTTGGTTGATCTCTATTGTAATAGTCACTCATTAGAGGTATAAAAGATGAATTTGGTACATATTAAGGGTTAGTTATAAGCTTCATTATGAGACACACATGGAACACATCATGATTTTGAGAGAGGATTGGTGGTAGTGCCAAGAAATAAGCTACATTACCAACTCAAACGAGAATATATAAGAGACCGATATACCAATACCCCACATTTCCATTTTTTCTAAATATATTAACCTTCATATATGGAGTAATTTATAGGAAAAATTTCTCACCAACATCAAATTATAACTCTCACCAAGGATTTTTAACATAACACCAATTCCAAATCTGAGCTACCCTAATATAATACTGAATGGATAAAACCTTCTCTTCCATTTAATTAAAAAGAATATGTTTAAGTAAATTGGTTTCCCAAAATTAACACTTTTGTTTTTGTGGTCTATAATATTTTCAATTAAGGGATTCATAAAGTGCCATTTAAAAGGCTGAGTTAAATATTTTATAATGAAAAAATGAGGATAAGATGATGTTGATCCCAAAAACGATGGAAATATAAGGAATTAGATTTCAAAATATACTCTAAGGATTTAATGGTACCCTTATACTATCTAATTTTTTGTGTATTATAAAAAATAATGTTACACAACTATATATCTAGAGATTAATGAAGACTTCTATAAATCATTGAGGAAAACATCAGATGATAATCATATAAAATATAATATTGTACACAATATTTCATTACCTATTATTTTATGTATATCCATTAAAGTTTATCAAGAGGGAATACTTCTCTAATAGGAAATAAGTGTGCTAACATTATTAGGTGAATTACTACAACTAATACATATTTATGAATATTAAATTTTTTGGAGAGATCAATAATGAATTCGATGATGAAGTAATCTTTTTTTTGTTATACTTTAGTTATATAACATTACCTTATCCTTCTTTCTCTTAGACGAATGTTTTCGGCATGCCAATCCCAAGGATACATACCCTAAAACATTGCTTATCATGTTATCCCACATAGAATACTTTTCAAGATGTCTATAAATATTTATATGTCAAGGATGAATATAAAATTATGATATATGAATTACTACAAATATTTCCTTCTTCATGTCATGTATTTATGGGACACAAACATAGTCCTCAAAAATTATCATTGAATCATAATCATTGTTAAGCTCAATAAAATGTTTCTCCTTTTTTTCTAATTTGTCTCCTCATTCTATGTCTCTTAAAAAATTTCATTGATAGATGAAACAAAAACAATTTGATAAAGATAATTATTATACCTTTTTACAATATTTCATGTTACATCGATTTCAATTCCATAAATATTAGACCTTTGGTGATCCTCATTTTAGTGATTGTTGATTTATCATTTCAACCCAAAGAACAATCCACCTTGTTCTCATTCCCATGTAAATAGTCTATTGAAAAATCATAATCATTGATCAAATAAAATAATCATATTTTATGAATAATCTACGTTTTGGGATAATATATACTATAAGATTGGATGAAAATTATATAAGTCACACCTTTCTACAGAAAGATAATTTCACAATATATTTAAGGCATAGATTACAGCTACTAACATTAAATAATGTGTCAAATAATTTATATTATTATCATTTAATTTTAATGAGACATAATATATCACTATATAATTCTACATTTGAACATGGCATAGAACATTATTTAGTTCTTCATTGAAAATACCCAATCCTTCTCTCAAGTAAGGTTGTTTGAGTATAGGTGTACTGAACAACATTCTGTTGAGCTATTTACAATTTTTTCACATTCATCATCCCAAGGGATCAAAACTGCCATCAAAGTGAACTTGTTAACTGATTCTTGTAGAGGTGATAAATCAACCACAATGAGTCAATAATATCCAATGAATTAATTAATACTAAAAGTATCAGTCATTTTATTTAGTTTAGAACACTACTTAATAACATTATTTTTTATGAGACAAAATATATACACTCACTAGAGATTATATGACACAAAAATGAATCATTTTTATACGAAATTTACAGATAGAATAATAATAATACAAATAAACATTACATGGGGACTTCAATCGAATCCTCATGTGACCTTCAAGATCTTACTTTCCCAAATATTATATAATAATATCATTCATATATACTATGATAAAAATGTGAATGTAATATATAAATTTATTATTAATTAAATCCATGAATATAAGGATGGAATTAGAAAGAAAAGATACAATCAATGTAGATTCATAATGTCTACACCATTAAAAAAAGGCTTGTGTATGCCTTTTATTTTCACACTAAACACACAGTATTAAATTGAAGATCAACCTTGTGAAAATATTGAGTTACACATAATTGTTCATGGAAATCAATATTATGGAAGAAATGATAATTATTAATGACATATATCTATTTTTTGTTCTAGATATTCAAAGAAAAGATAAATTGGTCAATTTATATTCTTCGTAAAATATATTAGTGCGCCCCGTGGTGAAACACTATGATAAAAGTATACCTTATCATGATTATCCTGGGATATTATCTCCAATCCCTTCAACTCAATCATAATCAATATATACATAATATTTCAAGTAGTTTTAGAATAGTTTATGAGTTCTATTGAATGTCAAAGTAAATGATTGGAATAATTTTTTTAAACTCATCCATAAATACATATACACACATTAGTATAATAGGAATATAATCGATATTTAGTTTTTCCCACACCATCTAAGATAAAAACAAACATTAAATAGAAATAAATAACAAATTAATGTATTTAATATTTATTAGTAGTTAGCATTGATCATTAAATTGATATAACATCAATGGTTTGTTCAATATATTAAATTTCACTTACCTTACACATAAACTGATTTGAGATTTATGTAAATAAATCCAATACATTCTTAAAATAACATCACATACCACTATAAGAAGAATAAAATATATTAAGAAATTATATTGCAATAAAAATTAATTGGGATTGATTCATTGTCTTATGTTGTGCTTGTTATAAAATGTAGATATTTAAACAGCTTTAAACCGCTAGTCATTACAGCGGTAACATTATACTGTTAGAATTTTTATGACAAATAATATAGTGTCATGGTCTAAAATCAATTTTTAAATGATCACTTATGGATTGAATGGTATGATAACCATTCACCACATTATTATCAGACCCCAAAAATAGTCATCACATCATATTTCCCATTAAATCATTGATTAAGTAGTTTCTAACACATAAAATCATCATTAAACACCATATTTGAGCACTGTTTGGCATAATATTTATACTCTATACATTTATAGTATAAGTTTTTGGTTAGAAAATTATATGGAAGTTTCAATAAAAATGCATCCTTACATAATTTCTAACAATTATATCCCCATTCAGTTACATGTTGTCCTTTATTTCCTCAAATAAATCCTTTACCATTACACATAATTCAATTTATAATATTGTTATTTCTACACATCTAGAATAAATAAAAATAATACTTCTACCATATATTTAATTTTTTAGAATTTATTTTGAATTTTACATTTTTTCTAAATAAAGACTATTATATCAATAAATAAATCCCACATCATTTGCCACATTAGTAAAAGATTAAATATTTCTCTGTAGATACTATGGTGTGTAATGGGTAACTCCATTAGTGGAATAGTTTTAGGACACTAAATAATCATTCAATATTATGTTATGGTTCAATAATAATTCCACAAGAAAACCAATCGTGGATTTAAAATATTTCCAAAGAGGTACCAAAGGAATAATCATCCTTCTTCTTAATATTATGTATTAACATATTTATATTCATATAGTGAATATAGAAAAATTACTTATTAGAAAATAAGCTCTGAACCTAATATTAATTAATGGATTCAATTCTTTCCTTTTGTCTCTTACTCTTCATAGAAGTCTACTATTGATTCTCTACACCTTCAAAATTAAAAATATCTATGATAACCTTCTTTTTCCTAATAAATAGTTATAAAAATATATCTTTAGTTATATAATTACATTTCAATATAATTAGTGGACATAAAATGCCACAAAAATAAGGTAGATGTTTTCATTGGAAGGGACTGATAGTATGTTATTACTTCACTTTCTCATTTTTAAGAGAAACTTGATTCTCAGAATGAGAATATTTTCTAACAGTAAAAAATAACATTTTTATTTATTGATTCGGTAACATTATCATTCTATTGGAGACAATCACTGTAATAACCATCACATTTAGTAGTAACAAATTTATTTCTTCTTAAATACATTGAATGAATAAATACTATTTAATGAGAAACAATAATCATAATAAGATGTAATTTAATCATTAAAATCATTTATTGGATGTGTAAATGGTGAAAAAAAACATATTCAATGAAACATTATGTTTAACAAAGGATACACATAAGGAATATTTATAAAAATCCTTTATAAAGGATTATAATTTGTTTTTTAATTAAAAAAATGGATCCCCATTGGAGTTTCCAACCATGTGTGCAGTAAGGTCTCATTCACCATACACCAATATTATGAATGATATATTCTCAACCAATTAATTTTGAGGTTTTTACCCCAAAATATTCATTTTTTGAAATGAAGTCCACTTATAGAATCTAGACATGGTAATATTTTCATAGGGAAACAACATTAATTTAATTACTATAGGATAGTATGTTCTCATTGAATTATTCTTATCTTATGGTATTTGTCTACTATTTCACTATTATCGTTTATAAAATTTACTTGACATTTCATCTAATAAGAACTATATATACCCATACCTTTCATGCATAAATATAACATCATTTAGATAAATATTAATTTTTTCTAACAATAATATTAACATGAGGAAATCATAAATTAATATGTTTTGTATTCTTTGATATTTATAAATATATTTATAAATTTATACTTATAATTTTTAAATAAATTCCCCAAATATGCAACACTTATTTTACATATAATAGAAAAAACCATTCTTCCCAACCCAAGGAAGATAAACATAAGGACATGTGATCTCAGATGTTTATCAAGGGTAATCTTAAGTGATATAAATAAATGATAAAACAAAGTATAAGATATGCATGAGGTTATGAGGTAATGATAAATACTTACAATAATTATATCAAACTAGTCAAAGATCTATAATCATGAAACATTGGTATTGTTTTTTCAAACATATGAAATAAGACATAAGAGTGTGGAATATTGAATAATGAATCATGATATATGAAAAAAAATATTAAGCATAACATATATGAATTTGTAATTCAAATTATAATTTAAAAATAGTCCTATAGTATATAATAACAACCAAAACTATCATATTGTATTTGGTTTAGTCTCCATTCCATCATTTACACTTTTGATGTTCACATAGAAACCTATATTATTGGAAAATTACCTTACTAAATTGGATTCACACCCCATTATAGACATTATTATATAATTGGATATATATCTCAAACTAATTTATTATTGGTATATATAAATCAAGTCCCACTGATCTCATAATGAAAAAGATACATATACATTCCCCAAGACCACAAAACATTCATCATATCATCAAATCATATCCAATAGAACATGTATAAATTTCAAATACAATTCATAATCACAATTAAAAAAATGTAGATAAAAAATTAATTATGGTAAAATTATATCATATCAATATTAAATCAAAAGGAACATCAAATGATGTAGTTGTAGATAAAAATACATTTGAAAATTAGTTAGAAAATTTAGTTATGAAAATATAATTTTAAATTGAAATTAATTATTTTGAATATAATGATTTAAAAATATTTAGGAATAAAATTTCATATTCAATAATTAAATGAAACCTATAATATATTATTTTAAGAAAATATATTTCATGATAATGTAGGAAACTGATTGATATGTTGATGTTAAAATAGACATTACTTTCAAATGTTTGATAAAAATTTATCAGCACATTGCTTGGAATATGGTAACAAGGCCCCATATAATACAAGGTAAGAAATTAAAATATATTAAAAAGTAAAATTAAATAATCATTTTAGAATATATATATATATAGAATCATTGTAAATAATTTAATGTTTAATGTAGGAATGGATAAAAATGTTCTTAATTGAAAAAGAAAAAGTTTCAATTTTCCATGAAAACATTATTTTATCTTCTAGGGTACGTAAAGATAGGAAAATTAGTGGAATTAATAAATTCTAAAAAACCCCTTAGTAGAAGAATAGAAATATTATTTTGTAGAGATAGATAATATATTTTTGTTCATCAGAAAATTTATGCATAAACAATGCTGGTAAATATTAAAATATAACATAAACCCTTACCTAAAGTATGTTTTCAATCATATTAACTCTAACCTCTTATATAATTAATTTAAATTTATTATAATTCTATATAAAAATAATAATCATACCAATAAAATCATAAATATTTTAGTTATTACATATAATCACCCATTGACAAAAAATTATTAATTATCATCATCAAATCACGTATTCAATGCATTATTTTCCTTGTATGTTTTTTGTAACCTATTAATTAACCGTTCAATTTGATCATTATTCCTTCCTATAAATGATGATAATAATGATTTAAATATTATTTATATTAATAATATATATATATTTATTTATTTATTTATTTATAACAATACATTTTAATAGGTGAAAAAAATGTATCACACCGTATATGGAGATTGTTTTTGTTACATATGTGCATGTGGCCATTCGATTTATTGATGGATGGAACAAAATAAAGGTATATGGTAATTATTCTTTCTATAATATTTATTTTATCCCAAATATTGTATTAGATCATTAAATAAATCATAATAATCTATAAATTATTATGGTTGTGGAAAATGAGTTCTAATTATATGTGGAGGTGGTAGTCCACACATGTGCTTGATCAATATGAATATGTTGAATTAATCATCATTTTAATGGTACAATAATTTTAAATAATTTTAAAGAAAAAAAAGGAAATTAAATTATTATGATATATACATATTCACTGAGATGCATATCTTGGTTAACTCTTTATTACATAAAGGATTGGTCTTATGGGAATAATATAATATCTTTGATGAATTGAAGGATTTATGGAAGGATTTTAAATATTTACCCCTGAGATACAACTCTCAAATAGTGTCAATAATTTCCTAGGATTAGAACTGTTTTAGAAGTGAGGGGTGGGAGAAACATTGAAAATTTTCAAATATGTCAATAACTTAATGACTCCTTAATGGAAACATTTCCCCAAATATCTAGATTTTTAATGATAAGATAATATAAGGTAGAAAAATATTTAAAAATTAAGATATTAACAACAGTGGTTTGAAATAACAGATTTATCTCATTATTTTACACACTTAAAAAAATTGAACCATAACTACGGAAATAAAATTTTATTTTATTACTATTTATTGTGAATAAAATTTATGTTAATCCAATTTATATATATTAGTTATTTATATTTAAGATGTGAAATATATTTTACTAGATTGAATTTCTATAGGGGGTATAATTTTATTCAATGTAATCATATAAAATCGACGAAAACACATTTCAAAATATGAAATTTTAAGAATAAAATATTATTTTTGTCCATTTTTTTCCTTGTAAACTCCATAAAATAAATGTTAAAATGTTATAAAAAATATTTAATATAAGTATTTAATTGTAAATTAATAAATATATTTATTCTTATAAAAACACATTTCCTTCTTAAAATTGGTTTTTGGACTAATATGTTTTTAAACAAAAAAATTAGCTACTACAAAAATCACAAATTAGGAAAATTCATATGTCATAAATAATATTATATATAATTATATTTTTCTTGTCTTACATTAAGAAAAATTCCAATACATAATGGAAGATTGACTTGAAAATAAATAATAGTTTTTTTTATAAAAATTGATATTTTAAACTATTAATTATAAAATAATTTTAGAAAAATCCTTAAAATACACCCAATGATAATATTTACATGTGGATTTTAAAAAATAATATTCATTTCATAAAATTAAATTTTTAAAAAGTTGTTGAAATTATTTATATGTTTCATGTATAAAAATTTCATAAAATCCATTTTTGAAGAATGAAAAATTTTAAATTGTAAAATGATATTTCTGAGAATTGAGTAGTTATTAATTATTTATTAATAAATAAATTTTCATAAACAAAAAAATTATAAGTATTTTAAATATAATATTCATTATTATTCAGAAATTATATTTAACATCATGGTTAAATTGGTTGATTATGTCATGGTTCGTATATATCGAGGTTGTGAATAAGGGAAACTATTGATTACAACATATTTTATTTCAATGTAAATATAAATAAACAGAGAGTATTACAATTAAAATCCTACTATAATCATTGTTGCTAAAAATCAAAATAATCACTTTAATTTCAATTTTTATATATTATAAATTATTTTTCATTCAATAAATTTCTCATGGCCTTTTTTTATTTATTATAGACTATATGTGAGAAAAGACTATGAGATTAACTGAAAGTGGACACATCCAAAATTCAATGTTATATTCCTCTTTATGTAACACGATTTATTTTTTTCCTACTTCAATTTTTTTGAAAAATAATGCTAATGATATCTGAATAATATAGTATGTTGAAATGATATATTTGTCACTGAGTAATAATAATCTATTAGGACATGGATATTTTGCTTTATTATTTTTATTATTGTATTGTATTTAGGTTCATAAAAAATAAAATTAAATATCATTATTTCTAGGGAAAAATATAATGGTAGTATATATTATTTCATATGTAATTATGTTTTTCAACATATATTACTTTTGGGAGAGTTTTGATAATATATTAATTGAATTTCTTTTCAAATTGGAAAATATTTTTAAATGGAATAATATTAAGTGGATTATGAATTGAAACGGGAGGAATATATAATTTTGAAATAAATATTTCATAAATACAAATTTTTTTAAAATAAATACATAGGGATACATCTTCAGAAATCGATCATATATTTCCTTCAAAATTGGAGTAAAATATATAATTAGGATCCCAATTGATGTTTTCATATATTTGGGCATTGAAAAAATTTAAAAAATGTGATGTAAAAAAATGAAAAAAATGATGTTCATAAATTATAATATAATAATGGATGTTTGTATGAGGAATATTGAAAATAATATGAATATAAGAGAAATTTACTCAAAGAATGTCATTTTGGTTGTATCATAGAAGTGGGAAATGGTGCTCTAATAATAAAACATGGTAATATTGAATTTTCTGTAGTTATACATGTAAGAACATTACTTCCACCAAATTAAATTTTATTAAAAATCGAGAACATGAAATATATCATAAATATAAATTTTTGGTGGATAATATATTTAGTTTAATATTGATATTTTAAATAATGATTGAATATTTTTTATATTATTTTTCATGTTTTTTTATTTTTAAAAGTGAATGATTATTATTATTTTTAGGATAATTCTTTGAATTTTCTAGGGGTAAAATTTTTATTTGTGGTGAAGTTAACATAGAAAATATTTTCATATATTTCAATTTAAAATCTAATATTTTAAATCCAAACTATTTGTTAATTTATTTTTTATTTTCACATATTTTTTTAAGGAATATTATTTATTTATTTGTTATGATAGAATATTTATTTAATTATGTATTTTTTATTCATTCCTGATATTAAATCATAAATACCTACATTTGAGTTGATGATTAAATGGAATTTTTTATTAGATAATGAAAGTATAAAATTCATAGAAATTTCATTTAATCCTTTTCAATTAAACTATATTATTTTTACTTGAGATATTATTTCTGTATAATCATAATTTTGATATTTTGTTTATATTTTCTAAAATATTGGGAAACACATTTAAGTATAGAATATTTATATAGATCATAATTTTTTTATGGAGATAATTTGAAATAAAATTATTATTTCGATAGATTAATCAATCTAAAAAATCACTTCAATTACCCAGATATAAACATTAAATCATTTCTTGTGTTTAGATGAAATAATAATATGAGTGAGGAACAAAAAACAGGTCTCATTAATTAAAGGAAACAAATAGCTTTTATGTCTGATGATCAATGATAAGAAATAAAATTCATATTATGTTTCATAATTTTTTTATTCTCTTTTTTAACAAAATTTAAAACCCTAGTTTCCCATTCCCTCTACAATTATCTATTTTTCACCTTTGGAAGGAGAATTCATAGAGTTTATTGTATTGCAATGAGAAAGAAACTAGAATTTAGGCACTCTTTTTTATTATTTGGATATTTATCTTATTTTTGTTCATTTTGTAGTCTCATTATTTATTGTATTAATTATTTTTTTTATTCTCCCATTCACTTATCTTTCATTCTCATCAGTCAGGTATTTTCTCCTCATTCATTTTAATTGTGACCTCATATACTCATTATAATTGGTATCTAACTTGAGGAACCTTCTAAAGGATGAATAATTTTTCAGACCCATGACTCTAGGATTTAATATTAAATGTTATTATCAACATTATGTTATACTGTGAGTGGCTTATAGTGGGGTCCCACAACAATTATCTTATGTGTATCTCCATCAACTGTTTTATTTTCCCTCAATATAAGATGTTGACAATCAATCTAGTTGGAAATCATTAAGTGAAATGTATGATCATAATTTGTGTATAAGATTTTCTTCACACATTCAATTGATAGTATTTATTAAGATTATTTGATACTATCCATGATATATATATGGTTTTTCAAAAATTATTCTCTTTTAAGTATTTTTTTTTCATTCTAATGAAATTAATTATGTCTACATTTCATATAAATTTTTCATATATTGATTTTCATTCCACAACCAAAAACCCCGCTATTTCATCAGCTTTAATAAAATAGTATACATTAAAATATTTAATAAGATAATTATTAATAGTTAGGTACTGGATGCACAATCTTCATAGGTGAAAAAAATGGCCATTAACAATCCTATATTATTAAAAGATAATATCATTTATACCACACCATGATACATATGTCATGAAGATAAAATTTAATAAATTTTACTAATAACTTTATACATAGCCATTATATAACAAAAAATCATAGGCACCCAATTTAAATAAAACACAATGAAAATTACATTCAACCACTAGAACACATTTTAAAAAACAATTAGTATATTTAAATAAAAAATTCGAGCTCATGAATGGAATGTCACTCAATAATAATTCTATGACCTATACTAACACACCAAATAGTAATATGATATCCTAACACAAATTTTCAATGATATGTCCCACCCAAATTGAATGAATAAATATCAATCCATAACATTATAGAAAAAATTATTAAAATAAAATAGATATATGAATAAAATAAAAAACTATCATTTTGTTTGGTAAAAATTTACACCGGTTTAAATATAAACATAGAACCTTGGTGTTTTCACCTCACCACCATAATTATTCTCATCCATTAAAATATTCCTCTAATATCCCTTATGATGAATCGTAGACACTAAGCCCTAATTCATTGACTAAATTTTATATCTCCAACTGGTTATAGACTTATCAATGCTTCCCCCATACCATATCCATAACATAAAACCTCATGTGACTCTCTCCCAAGTGACATATATTATGGTGTATTCCCTAGATGATGTCTTTTGAAACATTACTTTAAAATAAACTCAATCATGTGAAAATCAGCACGGTCATTATCATACTGCATTGACCACTCTTGAAAATCCACAAACTCACGCACCACATCACCGATAAATTATATTAACTCCTCAATGATGTACCATTCCAGTAGATATTTTTTTAATTTCAAATTTTCTAATGCACAACCCATCAATTCAATTTGTCTATCTATATTATACCATATCTTTTCCAATATCATATCAATGAATTTCTTATATATTCTGATCAAGAAAAACAATCTCACTTCTGAAACCATATTTGTATTATAGTGTCTCACCTCATTGTTCACATAGACATTCTTTCCTAAAGAACTAAATTTACATATTCTGGGTCACACCAACATCTTTTTTCCAGAACACAGACTCATTCATACAACCCTTATGTAATCTCACATTTGGGAACTTTTAACTACCACATGTACTGATTTAACCCGATTCTAATCAAATTAGACAGGTATAACGATATATTACCAGTAATCACGCATAATATAGCTCCCTGAATACAATAACCTTCATAAACAATAAAATACTATTATTATATCCACTACCATGTAATACATGGAATTAAATGGATAACAATCATGATTGGAATCCCATGATCATGTATTCTATGTGGTTCGCCACAATATAAGTCTTTCCCCAATACATGATCATTGAAAACAATTATACATGGTATGGACATCAACTAGAATCTGATATCAAATAGGTCCACACACTAATCCACACCATAGGATCCTATGATACCACAGTTCACCATGAAACCTCTATCTAATTAAATTTATAATACACCATTATAAAACCTATAAATGAAGGACCAATCTCATGGTATGTTACCATTCTCTTCATTATGATAATATCACATTCCATTATAACATAACCATTCATAGATTCTCTTGAAACTCATTATATCATAAATACCCTAATAACCTTTCTAGCTTGCACATCATTTGTTATACATACCCTGATCAACAGAACCCCTTGGTATTTCCCAAGACCATGTTTCCATTCCACCTCTTTTTTCCATCTATAAGTGTCTCACATTATCCTTGACATGATTTTTCCTTCTCAATGGATCTACAACCTAAGGATACCTCATTATATATTAGAAAATAATTCTTACAATGTCAATAATAAAATAATTATCATTCTGAAATAATCTCAAAATGTAATTTTTTAAATTTTATATTTCATATAAATTTCAAAACACCCTTAGCATCCAATAATCTTCCATTAAAACAAAAAAATTTAACTTATTTTATCTAAAATGTTCAATATTTTCTGAATACAGGCCTCATTTTTCAATTCCATAGTAAAATGATGTAAATACCTTTTTACTCATATTTTATAAATAATTCAAAGTTGAACACATTAAATATTATCCTTTTCAAGTTCCATTTCAAGTCAAACAAACATATTATAATGTTTTATAAATAAACTACTAAAATTTTAAAGGTACAATTCTTTAATTTTTATCTTTTATCATGACATAAATTTCAGAGTCACAATTCTCAAACAAATCTATCTCATTATCATTAATATTTAGAATATTTCATTCATCTACATGCCTCAAAAGTCATCAAAGGACAATATTTCCAAATTTGTTACCATTTTTAACTCTTTGAAACTATATATATGATTCACCAATTAGCATATCATAGAGTATAATAAAAATATAACTAATTTTACCCAATGTACAATAGTATACCTCAAACTAAACATATAATGGTCTTCAAAATCCTATATTACAATATATATATATATACATACATAGCCATACACCCATGTGATACCGTACCAAACCTTATGTATCACTATCACTTGAGTTTTATCTCGTCAATTCCATGCTTACTTGTTTATTATACTTACTGAACATGCCTCTCAAGATTATTAGAAATGTCATTGAAATAATTATTACCCATTATTTTACATTAGAATATACAAGGAATCTCTATGATAATACAAGATATGTGATACACATGAATTAGTCAAAATAGAGGGAATATCTCTATGATTATCATCTATGAATTTTATCTCAGACTCCAGCTTAACCAACTCTTCGGTTAACCTAATACATAAATTATAATCCCTATAAATAATTGGAATGGTCCCCTTCATTCAATAATAACATGGAATTATTAATATTCTAACTAACATCAAAATTTATAATGATCTATAAACTTGCATATAAGCCACATATCAAATATACCTCTGTTCAAAGAGATGAATCCACTATAATATATTTCATACAACATTACAACCCAAATAATGATACACCCACCATATGGTTATTATATATATATATATATTAGGAATCTAAAATCTATATTACTACCCACATTTGGGTACATATCCTCACATGTTATCCATGTAGCCGACCACTACATTGAGAACAATGGTGCATCCACCTGAATATAGAATCATTACCAGATGAATATTCATATCAAGTAGATCATAAACATGGTTTATTGAAATTATATTTTAATATATTTCAATATAGAAAAATATATTTCAATTTTATGATTGCTACATTAAATGAATATTATTTTTAAAACAATTTTGTAAAATTTTTGTATTTATCTAGTTATTTTCAAAAGTATGGATAATCGATATTTTTTATAGGTTAATTTAAATTTTGAATATTACATTGAATAATTAATTTATGAATTCAAGGTTTTCTCATAAATTTAATAGAAATATATTCAATGGAAAATTATATTTTTTAAGTAGATAAATATGGTTTTTTTCACTATAAAATGCCAAAAGGAGACAATTAAACAAATGATCATTCCAATATTGGAATAATTCATGGTGGAACATAGATCATACATGGAGTTAATTGGTTTGAATTTAGGGATGATTCATAGATTCACATGTAAATTGAAATATAGAAGATCATTGAAGATAGCGGGAACCCATATATACTTCATTTTTCATTTAATTATGAATTTCATATAGTTAAAGAGATCCATGAATTTTTGAACAAGGATGTGGGGTGAGTGTGAACATAGTCACTTATCGTACATTACAAAAATACAATTTTTCCGTACTACACTAGTGTCTAGTTTTTTATAGAAAACATATGTATAGTATCTTTTTTTCTCAATACCATGTAACTATCATTTTTGAGTAACGAAAGCTTGGTGTCATAGTGAATTCAGGAATATGGATACAACAAAATATATCATTTGAAACATATCTAAACATGGAGGATGAAACAATGATGTCCACTCCACCATAATCAAATGATTTTATCTATAGAAGTAAACTATCATGAAAGAAGATCTATGATATATTGGGCCCATAGAAAAATTTTTCTAACTGGGATGAAGAAAACATTCATTGGTGTTTATTATTTAGGGATTTTAATAAGTTATGGATCATTTTTAGATTGTTAGGTGGTCAAAAATGATTGAAATACATGGTATTTTTTGTATTTTTATAAATGAGGAAACATAATTTGATAACATGTGTGATGGAGTGTTATTTCATTGAAGGGATTTCTATAAAATGGAGGAACTGAAACTGAGAGACTTTTTTCCCTCTATGTGTTTCATTATGACATTATAATAGAGTTCTTATTTAGTCTATTTATATTCTTAATTATTTGAAATAAGAGATTTATTGATGATATAACTGATTTTTAGAAAGATCATTCTTACATATGTCAAGATCATATATACCAAAAAACAAGGAATATAATTTTTGAGATTGAAGTAAAATATATTTCTGAAATTTGGGAGGAGGTAACAAGTAAATAAAGATATAAATAATCTATTCTAATACTTGTTATCTCCATGATAAATAGTTATATGTTATTAATGGAATATATAAGGGATTATCACATGTCTATATCATTTATAGAATTGTACTTTTTAATGGATATTAATTCGAATAATGTAAATGATATATATATAATAGTGGTATCATTGTAGTTTATTATCTAAATTTAAGGGGAGTTGTTTGAATTGGAGGTGATATGAAACTAATAGGCATCAAATGGGATACTGGTTTAACCTCTAACATGGATGTGTAATATATGATATTATTTTTCATTTTTAGTTTTAGATTCTTAATAGTGGAATTCATGTGTTGTGTCAAAAATAAAGACGAAAATTTCTATGAACATTTATTTTTTAACTATACTTATTCTAACCCATTTATTACATTATCTATAATTAATATATAATTTATGATTTATGTGTAATAAATCATAGATTTTCAGTTTCTATATTTTTGGTAAAATTTGAGATAATTATGTGTGTGGACTATTTTAATTCTTCTATATTTTTAAATTTTTAATTTTTATTAAAATTTAATGACAATTAATTCATATCGTATTCCCTAGTTTCCTATAAATATTTAGGGTGGTTAGGGATGATATCTTATATGATATAGATGAATTGGGGAAGAAGATATTACTTAACTTCACAACATACATTTGAGGCTGATTTGAGTTCATATAGGTCAGTTATAGATTTAATTAATATAGGGATCAGTTGGATTTTTTAGTTTTAGTTTTTACTGAGTGGTTGAAAAAGATTTTAACAACATGTGATTTCCTAAAAAAACTCATTAACTGAATAATAAATGGGTACATTTTTTCATCACACATATAAAACAAAAATACAAAATGTGTTACCTAAAAAAAGTAATTAAATTTTCCTATTATATAATAACAATGAAAATGGTGGGAACAAATATAAGTATAAAAATTATAAAAATATATATTATTTTTAATAATAAAATGGATAATTTTTTCTTTATTAATTTTTTTTTATAAAAATAGTTCTTAGACATTATGTTCACTATTACATAAATTAAAATTTTATAAAATTTAGAAATTTTAGTCGGTGAAATTGATTCCATTTTTAGAATCATTTGGTTCAAATTATATGATATAGATCATTAAATTTTTATATCATAAAAATGTGATTAGAATGATTAAAATTAATGCCAATGCTAAGGGAAAACAATTCAATTTATCAAAATTTATTTTATTATTAGTGTATAAGTTTTATCTAGTTAATTAGCATTGACTATTTTAAATAATGACTCTAATTTTATGTCTCAAAACATATATAATAATATTGACCCATATTTTGTTATTACCAAATCAAAATTAAGGAAAAAAGCATCTATTGGTAAAACCACTACATTTCTATAAGACAATATATATATATATATATTATGTATCCTTTTTAAAGTTATTTATCTCTCATTATATTATTAATTTTAATTATATAGAGATTAAATATATATTCCAAAAACCCATATTAAATTTTAAAGATCACTTTATGATTTTACGAAATACAATTTACTTAGAGAAAAACAAGTTACCAAATGGAAAATTTAAATGGTAAAATGTAAAAACCAAATATGTAAATGATATAAATCATGTTAGGAAAATGAGTGGAAATTTATTGTTGTTGTGTGAATTAACATATATCACCCAAAATTCCATTATTTATCACTTATATGTCAATTTAATATATTGATCCAAGCTTCTCATAAAATGATATTACATCATTTTAAATAATGATTGATTAAATTCCACAAGACACCCCAGTGGAATATAATAGGTTATTGTCATTAGAGACTACGTACACAATATTCTAATTTGGTTCTATATTTTCAATGTCTTTGATAAATTTATTCCCATTACAGACACTTCATAGATATACCATACATATAACATTTCTTCATAACCCTCGGAATGGAAGTACAATAAAGGGTTGGCTCATATAAGCAATAAGTGTAAAATAGAGAAATTCGTAAGCATAACATGAACATAAGTGTATTATGACATGAATATAATTTGAAAAACATACCATCCACATCTACTATAAAAAATATGAGACCAGAAATAAATCTTTTTAGATTATAATACATGAATCAAAATAGAAATCAATGAACATGGTCCATCACAATATAACGTTGGATGAAGGTATACATTAGTTGAATACACATCTACTTATAAGATTAAGAGCGTGTATAAAAGTAATAAGGTTACTCATTATATATATTGTATGATATTTTTCTCTTTATGGAACATATAAACCTGAAACCAAATCTATGAATAAATTTATTGACATGAGTGATATGTTCATGTGTAACACTAACAAGTTATAATTAGTCTCACACAAAACATTATGTATATGTAATCATATTCACTTATTATTTTTTCAAATATAATCAGGTTCACACATAACATTTTAAAAATGTAATCAGGTTATCAAATAACATTGTGAAAATGTAATCATGTACACTCATAACATATTTGTTATCGAGCAACCCATTGTTACCCAATTCTTTAGAGGGATATAGGGGTCCCACCCATCATATAATAAAAAATCATACTTACATGGGCCATATGATGATTAAATATTCATCATATAATAACCCATGAAATTAAATGGGATTCATTAAATATTTAATCATATCATTACATGTGAAATTGTGGATAGCTTCATAATTATTTCAGTATTTTAGCATAGAAAAAACAATGGAAAATTAATAGGGTCTGAGAATAATTTAGTCACTATATAACCCATGTACGAGAATCTGGTTTTATAAATATATTTTCATGATATATAATTTAGGAAAAGAATAATATTAGTATTCTTGATAAAAAACTCTATCAAATCATAAGTTACATTAATGAATGTCATCTTAGTTAGATAATTTTTTCAAAATATCACATGGAACTTTTGTTATGTAAAATTTATTTTATTTGAAATAGCAATTTTAAAAATTAAAAATTTATATATATATATATAATATTTTTTTTAAATATGGTAAATTTATAATGTAATTTTCAAAAAAAAACATCATGAAGGTGGAAAATTCATTTTAGGCTCTACACATTTAAAAACATATTCTATTTTTTGTTTTGATATACTCGAAAATAGATTTTTTTGGACAATTACGATGATATTCCTTATAATTTTTTTAAAAAATATAAAATATCGATAAAAATCACATTAATAAATAATTTTATTAATTCTAAAACTTTTTCTGAACACATTTTTATATATAATTATTTTTATTATAAAGTGTTCTCTATCGATGAATGAAATAATAATTATTTTTCTATAAAAAAATATAAACTGTTTTTAGTATCAAAGAGTGGGAGAAATGAAGATATTACATAAAAATATCATGAATATACGGCAGATAAAAAAATACAGAGACTTAATTATTGCTATATCCTAATATTTCATCTTTGGAGACTTAATCATAAACTATCCTAGTAAATGATGAGATTTTAACATAATAACATTACCACATGGTATCTTATGAAATATAATCCAAAAGTAATAGAGATTGTTGAATGGATATGTATTCCATATTATATTTAAGTGAATCATCGTAAAATACATTCCTTGAAAATATATACCCCATATACATAAAATATTTGGGGAATACATCAAGTTTCTCATAGAAGTTAAAGTGTGAGACATAAATCCCTCATCGCTTGACTAATCTTTTGAATATCAGTACCTAATTAAGAATAAAATCTAATGAGAAATTAAATATATTTAAAATAATTACATTCATGATATAAAAAGTTAGATTTTTATTATATAAACCACACCAATGAGACAATTGGTGAATTTTCATATGCCTCCTAGAAATAAAAGAGAGGGAATATATCTCTTACCTTGATTCTCAACATCAATTATAGTTGATCAACCCACATATATAATTAATATATAAATATTGAAAATATATTATATAACCTATATAATATATATCATGACATATATAAATTAATTTTACCATTAATTTCCCTTTTATTTTAAATTCCTAATAAAAACCATGTTTCATAAAATAACAGCTATGTTTTTCAAATATATTATCATTTTTTGTTTTTGGTACTCATAAATTGATCATCGATTGATACTGTACAAAATATAAATAATGAAAAAATATATTATTTATACATAAATTATACTATAAAAAACATCTTGATATATGGTTTTGATAAATAATTTATTTAATGATCATGTAGATTGTAGGTCATACATACACATGATTAATGATTCTATTTTTCGATGATCATTATATAAAGAAGGTATGTAAAAATTTATATTTACACAATAATTTTAATATGATCAGTATATTATTTCATTAAATATATTTATAAATATCATTTATGTGGTTTTGTGATGAAAATAGAGAGTTTATTTGCATTGTGATGTTGGTGGTCCACACATACATAAATTATGTTATCGTATTTTTGTGAGAAGAATCAGTTTAAAAAAATTTATATATATTATTATAAGAATGATTAATATGTTAAAAATATCATACTAATTTCATTTATATAACATATATTAATTAAAGTTATCATTTTTATCTTCCATGTAAATAATTAATGAGAACAAATCACATACATTTATGAGGCATTAGTCTCTCTTACCCACAGAGAATGTTATAAAATCTACAATATAATAGAAATTAAAATTTATTATATGATATATATAACCCAATAAGATTAATTATATTATAAAAATCATATATATATACTTTATACAATTAATCATACCCTATAATTATTGGTGGTAATGGAATAACAAATGATATTAGTTAGCAATTTGGTAGTCTTCCTTACACACGAATGATGATTACCTAAATCATTTTTTGGAAGTGTGGATACTTTTAGGTAATTTAAATATAATAAAAACATCTATGTGAATGATAAATTATGATTTTATTATATCAGAATAGTTTAATATGTATTTATTAATGTGGTGGAATAAAAATAATAAAAAATCTCATTGAATAACATTAAGACTTCTTCGGGTAACCACCTTAAGTGTGAACCGAAAAACAACATATGTTGAATTTATGCCAAATTAAATTATTATAGGAATATTGGATATATAATTTTATGTTATTTTTTTGGGTATTTTATAATCCAAAAGGGTTTGAATTGGTTAATAATAGAGGATATGGTTTCCTTATATACATTAGTTGAGTGCAAGAATTTTAATATTTTTGAAATAAAGAAGGAGTACCAATTTTTTTCATGACACAGGGATCATAAAAGTTTATTATAGTGAAATATAAATTATAATTTCAAATATGGTTAGAAAAATTTAATTTACAAAATTTTTTACTCATTTTATCCCTTATCATTTTATTTTAACTCCTAGATAAGAATTTTTTACTATAAACGTTATAGTAAATTTTTAATATTTTCAGCATTAATTATGGTCAAAAATTATGTTTCCCATATTATATAATATAAATAATTATGATTAAAAATATTCAATTCATTTTAAATAATATAATTAACATGTTTTTTAGATTTTAACTTTAAATTAATCCCACATATGTGATGAGAAAACAAGTTTTCAAAAAAATATCCAATGATTAAATATTTTTATATCAATGTTAAACATAAAAAAGATTCAAATGAATGAGATATTATTAATAATTTTTTTTATCAACTTTACTTAAAAATAATTAAAATATTCTTTAACATTATAAATTATTCAAATTTAAAGAAAATTTTAAATTAAAATTCAATATTTTTCACTATTCAAAAAAATATTATTCCTTATATAAAATTATAAAAATAACTATAAGATAATTTTTTCATTCATATTTCAAATATTTATTTTCTTTTTGAATTACATTTTCTAAAATTTTAGAAAACTATTTTCAAAATAAGATCATGAAAAGTTGATAAAACTGCTTCTTTTATAAAAATACAGTTTTTAATGTCAACATAGATTTATTAATAAATCATTTCTATTAAAAAATCCGATGAATGATGAATTTTTTTGTAAATATATAAAATATATATTTTATTATTATAATTCAACATGTATGGTTTGTGTAATTTAATGAGGTAAAAATATTTTTTTTCTAAATAAAATATTTCAGAAAAAGATTTTTCTTATACAAATAATTTTTTTTAGTTTTCTAATTTAGTATTCAACAAACACATATTTTTCATATGTATATGAAATATATTTTCGTAATTCTTTTAATCATATTCATACATTAAATTCAAATAGTTATGTGATAACATTCATTTAATAATATTTTTTTAATTTTAAATGTTTTGTTTAATCATAGTGTTGCAAGGAACAAAATCTAAAGTCAATGTTATGTGTAATGAAATATATTGAAAAGATTAAATTCATAGAGCAAAATTATATTCTACAAAATCTCAAGGTGTCACATTCTACCCCTCTTTAAATGGATTTTTCCATCAAAACCATCTCAGTCATCAATGATTTATTTTTGGGGAATTCCTTCATAGAAACCCACATAAAAAAAGTGGTTATTAATAAACCACCTGGAAAAGTGAAAATAGATGTTAAAAATACATCAATAATAACACATTATATGTTTATAAATAGTATTACATAGTTATTAAGTGAAATAATGGAAATAGAATAGAAAACTAACAACTGAATACTAATGGCGTGTGATAGGGAACATGGAAAGGAGAAATTTAATGACCATAAATACATAAAACAAATTTTCATAAAAAATGTAATGGATATCATAAAACATTTAATGACATGTGTCTTAATGATAGGCGATTCATTTTCCTTCAATATTGATAATATATGAAAATTCAATAATTTGATATATTTTTATTTCATTGGAAAATTTTCATCCTTTGGTTATTCCTTGGTCAGTTACCTCTACATATTCTAATTCATGTGGTGTTTTTACATGTACAAATAAATATATAATATAAATATATGAATTATATTTCATTACTTCTATATTGTAAAAACCATGTTTTATGAATGGGTCATATTCCCGAAATAGTTTGATTTTTTCAACTAGTGGTGATGCTACCTTTTGATTCATCAATCAAAAATCAAATTACAAATTTCTAGTGGTCGTAAATTGTGTTCTTTGGGATAGTTTGGAGGCTAAAAGAGTGTCTTGGGTGTTAATAAGGGTTTTGGAAACAACAAATTCCTGAAGGCCTAGATTTTGGAAAACAGCTATAGGCACACGATTTAGGGATTCTATGTAGGTAATGGACAACAACTATGCGGATGTGTCTACATAATTGTAGAGTGTTTCTACACAGTTTGCGATAGGTATGGAAAAACATGATGGCTTTTCTTACTGACATGGAGATCCTAGGTAGTGGTTTCTTCATGATTGCCACATGGTTGGGGAAACTATGTCGGTAAACCACGTGGATCCATAAATAAGGAAAAAATGTCAATTTATCCTTAATTTCTTTTTATTTTCCCTCTTATATCCTCTCTTCTCCTTCTTGGTCATAAGAACTATAGGGTATTAGCCTCCCCTTTCTCATCCTTCACCGTATTTGGTCGTGTTTCTCTATCCAACCTCCATTCATCAAACTATCAGAAGCTATAAGACTACCTCAGTACGAATAACATTGCACTCCCCTATTCCACCTTGATCAATCTACTTACAAATTTTTTATTACATATGATGCAATTTTAGAGTTTTAGATGTAAATTTAGATTAATATCAATCATCTTCAATGTGGACATCCATATAATGAATTTCTAGATCTAGGAGTCTGTGGTATTTGGTTCATACCTTGTTTTACGATTTTGAAGACATTTAGGAGGAACCACCTATGGCATGTTTTTTGTTATTTTGAGTGAGACCCTTTTATATTGTGTTCTTCATATCAATATGACTTTATGACTTGTGGAATGTCACTGGACATGCCCTGTACAATTATCCATTGAATAGGGCCATGTTAGAAGTTGTTCTTCTGTGGTGTATTTTTGTCGGGGGTTCAAAAATTATGTAATTGAATTGATTTTCATTAAAATAATTTGTTTAATTTAATCATGATTGATTAAATGTGTTTGAGGAATTTGAGACCTCCATATTTAAAATTTTATGTTCTTTTAGTTATGCGATTTAATCGACTAAATTGAAATTATAGTTTAAAATGTGATATTGAAATAGTATATATGAAATTTATTGAAGTGAATGATATGGTACCCAGGGGTTATGGATGGGCATGGACTAAGATGGGGTTGGGATGGCATGTCTAGGGGGATTCAGTGATTCAGATCATTGGTTGGGCTAGTCCTAGAATTTTGTGGGTGGTTATTACCACATGGCCATGTGTCATGAACAATGGTTAGCAAAAATGTGATTTTCATGTTGGGTATGCCCACATATACTTGAATTACATGGAAATCAGATTTCAGTGATGTTTCCACCGGGGAACAAGGTGCTTGATATATTGCTTCTTTGGATCTTATTTGGTGATTTTCAATCACCAGTGATGTCCAAAGTGATGATTGAGTCATGTGCACATAGAATGACAACGTGGTGATGTGGTTTTGACCAATCATGTGGGTAGAGGCCCTTGATACCTATTACTTTGGTATTTATGATTTTGCGTGGCATGATGTAGAATTCCATTTGGAAGGAGAGGATCCTTTGGTTGGTAGTGTTGAGGCTATCAGATTTGGGGTTGAGGCTCTCTGTGACTGAGGTAATGGTCCTAGATATTTATTAGTGGTGATCAATGTTGTTACTCTATATGGCATACAATGGGATTGTGTGAGATTTAATTTTGGGGACTGTTATACTATATACAGTTTTTGGGATTGCCTTTGGTACATCGGTACTTTGAGACATGAGGTTCTAGGAGGCACATGATGCTAGGATATATTATTGAGGTGGAGCCTAATAGTTAACAGGGAAATTGTGACTACAAGGTTACATTGGGACATGGGACAAGGAATCTCAAGGATTCCATTATTCTGATGATGACTGAAGAGGGAGAAACACCCTGGTGGAAAATAATTTCCACTAGAGAATCTATAAATAATGCATCGTACTTTTTACTTTTCATAGTGGTGCATGTGTGATTAAACAGATATACTATATATGAACTATTTAGTGGTATCATACTAATATTAATCACACATCTATCACATGCCATTCAGGATACATTTAGACAATATTGATTTATGTGTAGGTAAAGGATCATCCTAAAGTGATGGATCATAGTACTATTTATTTATGAGAATTTCATTGACCATGAGTTTGTTCCATCATTGATTTTTTATTTTTTAGTTTCATTTTCTCTATCATTATACTTATATATATATATTATTTTCATCCATGGGAAGAACCATGGATATAGTACCATCTTAACTGATAATGGATTTTTTTTATTTTCTTTTATTTTCTATAAGTGTATTTTTGGAATATTGTTTTTTTACCTTATACTATAGTTGTTTCTATTTTGCATCAACTGTTTATCGCTATTGGATGTGCTTCCATTTTATTGGTCTATTATGACTCTATTGAATAATTTATTTACACTTTATGTTTTACAATAATACTATAACTAGTATATTATATATTCTTAATGGGTATATCCTCGCCAATTTACATGTTTACACATTTCCTGCTTGTTATTAGCCTTTGGAGTTCAAGGAGGTATGACTAAGGCCAGTGTCACACATCCCATTAACACTTTACGTGTTGTTGTTTGGGTTGTGGATGATAAAAGTGGTGTTAGTGGATATTATTTTACTTATCTTCTTTGTATTACTATTTTGGGTCATGATACACAAGAGATCGGGTTTTTTTAGAACTAGAATTAAAAGTCATTCCTAGGTGACTATTTCCCATGTACAAGGGGTAGATTGAGTGACCTAGGGTGGGTTATACTATTATAATTTTTCTCGAATTATAGTTTAATTATCTCCAGCTTGGGGTATCACTTTGGTTGGTGATTATTATTGTTTTTATATGAGACCCCTGTCCCAATGTGGTAAGGGAGAATTAGAACATGGCTTGGTAAAGAAATGTGTAGTTTTTTGTATTTTTATAGTCATATTTTTTTGTATTTCAATTTCATATATGAATTAATTACTTTGGAAATGATAATGACATGTAATATATGTCAACTTCTATGTAAAAAAGGTTAAATTTTAGATAGAATTTCATATGTACTTAAATTTTACATGCCATGATTTAAATTTATATTTAATTTCATGTGGCAGGAGTATTGGCAAGGAATTTTATAGGATAATGTATGTATTTTGGATTAGGTGATTTTGATCGCCAAGATTGGGATACTCGATCATCAGATTGAGTACACATTGGTTTTCATGATTGGAATCACTCTGGGAAATTGTGATAGATGGATTTGATGAGGGAGGGTAGGGAGGTCTTGATGCTCAGATCTCATAGGCATGGTTGTGATTGGGGAGAGTAAGGGTACTTTTGAAATTCATCCTTTTTATTGATTTCCCTATCTAAATTTTTTATGATATATATAGTATATTGGAAAATGTGATGAAATTCAGAAGGTTCCTCCTAGATAGATCAAATGGATCGTCAGGTCGGTGATTGTATAGTACTGCAAGAGTATGATTAGGATCACACCACTAAGGGTTAGGTAGAATCTGATCCTGAGGTACATGATTCGGGAAATGATCAGGATCAGGATCTAGTGTAGGTGGGGTAGCAGCCAGGTATGATAGTGTCCATCACATGGCTTGATGAGTTTCTCCAATCAATACCGGTATGTGTCTTGTAGGGGTTCTATAGAAGTGCTCAAAGAGTAGATCCATCAATGGTGTATCAAACATAGGATTTCCAGTCACATCACCTGCCACTTTTTCAGGGTGAGGGTGGCCTACAGGAAACGAAGAACTGGATGGCGAGAAAACAGATGATATTTCATCATCTAGAGACACATCCAATGTAGAGGGTCAAGTTAGTGATGTATATTCATAGAGGACTCGTAAAGTGTTGTTGGGAGTTGAAGTTTCAGGTTTTCTGACATGATTGTTTGGCCCAAAAGGATTTTGAGGATTGGTTCTTAGAACATTTTTTACCTAAGATGTTGTTATTGGAGAGGGCTCTAGAGTTCTTAATCCTTCACTAGGGTGACATATACATCATGGATTATGCGTTAATATTCACTGAGTTTTCTCACTGGGCAAGAGTAATGGTATGAGATGACACCAAGAGGGTGAGGCACATTGAACATGACTTACAACATGAGATACATGTGATGGTAAACGTTTATATGTTTCCCTCATTCTCAGATTTTGAATATCAAAAGCTCAATGATAAAGTTAACATAACAAAAATTTCTCAATTGTGATGGGAAGTGACTTTAGGTGATTGTTCAAAAAGAAGGAAATGAATTTGGGATGAGTTTTAGCGGGGAAATCAAGCCAAGGAATCATCTAGACAGCCTCATGGAAACTCGGTGGTGTTTTTCATACATTTTGGGTGACTGAGGAATGTTCAGACTCACTTTGAGAACCCTACAGATGAGTTTCATGCATGTGGACTAGTTGGCCATCTAGATAGGTTCTGTAGATAGCCTTCTCCGACAACCGGTAGGCAGGGATCATGATAAACTATGTCATCCGAGGTCTCATCAATATTAATTCCTAGTTAGGGTAGCTGAGGATTATCTACAGATAGAGGACTCGTTAAAGATATTGGGACCTATTTTTGGGGTCAGTGGCCAGTTACAGGTGTAGCATCATAGGGAGGCTAGGTTTTAGGAAGCTATGTGATAGGCTAGGTTCTCAATGTGGACCGATCAAGTGATGATCATGATGAAGAGCTGATGGTGGTCAGAGGTACACCTTATGCATGTTTGTGATTACCTTTTTTTATTAGAAAAGACTATTGAGGCATGTATGTTTGAGTGAAAAAGGTGAATATGATGAATATGTACTGAACATACACTGTTTAGTTGGTTTTCATAATCGTGGGTGTATTATAATATATATATATGTATATGACATTATTGGCATCCTGATAATCATTCGATTTGTGTTTTTATGTCATTGTCATTGAGGCATCATTGGATACATTTTACACGAGTGTCCATAGACACTAGATCATTTGAGGGTTGTTTTATTACATGTGGTGCATAGGGAATCGAGGAATTGATGTTTTGGTTCGTGATTGAGGTGTTAGGCAATATGTTTACTTTTATTATCAATGGTATGTAAGAACTTGTTGATCCATGGGTGGCATGGTCTTATGGAAGACAGTGATATGATGTCAAATGTGATTGGGTGTAAGATGTGACATGGTAACACCAAATAAGGTCCAGGGATGATGATGCGTCATGGGAGGATAGTGGGACTGAAAATGGGTTGATGGAACATTTTAATTGTGTTTTTATCCAGTTCAGGAATGAATTAAAAAATTCTTAAGGAGGGGAGAACCTTGGGGAACGTGGCTAGATCCCATGAGACCCAGGTTGTCTAGGTTCATTGTACCCAGAAGTGTTTGTTTCATACCTTCTAGTCGATTTTATTTATAGATCATCGGTGAGCTTTGTTAAGGTGGGTAGATTATAACAACATGTATTTTTAGAACATATATAAATCCCCAATTGGGTTAATTATTTCATCTAGTGGAAATGATATTTTATGTTTTCATTATTATAACTTTAATCTCAGAGGTATGATGGTCGTAAATGGTATTTTGGGTTAGTTAAGAGGAAGGGAGAGTGCCTTGTGTTTTCATAAGAGTTTCATGAGTCGCGTAGTTTTTTGGAAAATAGCTGCAGGCGCACAGTTTAGTGAGACCATGTGAGTAATGTCCTCTGACAATGTGGATGCATCAATAAAATTTCAGAGTGTTTCCACACAATTTTCACAGAGTATAGGAAAACATTGAAAGGTGGTCATTCCAGTCTTGAGATCCAATGTAGTGGATTCTTTATAGTTTCCAAACCATTTTGGAAATGATGCATGTAAAAATTGCGACCTAGTAAATAAGAAAAAATGACCATTTCCCATAATTTATTTCTTGTTTTATTATTATTTCCTCCCTTCTTCGTGGTCACATGTAGAACAGGTGTGAGCCACCACATTCTCGTCATTATACTATATATGATCTCTTCTCTCCATACAACATTCGTCTTTTCATCCAATGGAATGCATAACACAACCTTTGTAAAGCTAAACTTGTGCGCCCTTTTACTTCAATGATCATTCTCCATACAAACCACTATTTCCGTTTGAGCTAATTTTCGGGTTTTAGATAGAAATTTATATCTCATTTAATATTCATCATGTTGGACATTGATATCACATTTTCATACTTCTATGAGTGTAATTTAGGTTTCACATTCGTTGTATTTGAGTTTTTGAGAGGTTCTGTGTGGCACGACCTACGTCAAGTTTTTTGGTATTTTGTGTAAGGCACCATTATACCTCTTTTTTCATATAAAAATGATCATGTGACCTGTGGGATGTTGTTGAACATACCTAGTATGTTATTTCGGGGGAAAGGTTGGGTAAGAGGTCATTTCTCTGTTTGGTACTTTGTATAGGAATCTAAAATTGACTAAATTGTATTTTTTTTCTATAAAATTATTTTCATAATTTAATCTAGAATGGTTAAATGAATTAGTGGAATTCTAGACCTCTATATAGTATTGTTATGATTGTTTGAGTTATGAAATTAAATCTTCTAAATTTAATTTCTTGTTTAAATTTTATACCTGAAATTGCTTTAATTGCATGAAATGGGACACAGGGTGTTAGGATTGGCATGGCATGAGATGTGTTTGGGATGTCAGGGCCATCAGGATTTAATTATCTTCATTATTGGTTAGGGTTGAACCATATTTGATTGAGTGGTTTTTACAATAGGATTGAGAGTCATGTAAATCTGTTTAAGCTTCAATGACATTCAGGTTGGGCATCTTCTCTATTACTTGGATTCCAGGTCCATCCAATTTTTAGCGGCATGGTAGTAGGGGAACGAGGTACAAGGCATGGTGTGGATTGGGTTCTAATTTGGTGATTATAGATCACCCATGATGGAAAACATGCATATTGAGTCGAGTGATCATAGGATGACTCCATGATTATGTGGTTTTGACTGCTCGTGTGGGTAGAGGCCCCTAGTAGATTTAGTTACGTATTTAGTACTTGGTGGTGCTTGCATTATAATGCCACACGAAAGGAGAGGAGCCTTCTGTTCATAGAGATATTGATATTGGGATGTGGGATGATTCTCTCCATTCAGGAGGCCATGGGACATGTGTAATGACTTAAAAAGTCCATATAATGTTTTTTAATATAATGAAAATTTTACCAGACTATGAAAATTGATGGCATGTGATTCTGAGCCCAAAGAGCCCAAAACAGAATTTTTATCTTTTTTAAGGTACATTATATAAATGTGTGGACAATGTGTTCTATCTTTTAAACCGGTGGTCAGAATTGAAATCTAAGGGAACTAATTAATTCCCAACTGTGACACCTGAATATTTCATATTATGTTATTTTTTCAATGTAATTCAATAACATTCACTACACGCAACACCGAGTTCTAGCACACCACAATATTACCAAACTAGCTGTTCAAAAGTGGTTATGAATAGTATTAACCTAATTTTGAACATTATATAATCCTTATAATTATAGATTCAATATTATGAGTTTCTTAGACATAATGTAAAAACTAATTCATTTTTTTCCGATAAAGGATGTATTTTTAAAAAAATGCGCTTTTACCATATTTTAATGGTGAACCCTTTTTAAATACAATATTTGAAACCTTAATATATTCAATTTAACAAAATAAAATTCTTCGTTAGAATCAGGACCTATGAATTTTGTTTCAACAAATTTTTGGTGTTTTACTGATAACTTTCAATTTTGGGTGAATAGTAAAAAATACGATATTTTAACTGAAAACATCTTTTCTAATAAAAATAATTTATAGTGTTAAATTATTCATTTTAATATTTTATAAGTACAAATAGATTATATTTTTACCATTTAATCCAATTATGGTCATTGTAAGTAATTTAACATTGAAATTGGACATAAATAAGTGTCAATCTTTTGATAGTTATTATTTCTTATAAATACGGATTTTGGTTTTAACAATGGGAAGTAATTTTAATTTAATAAATTAAACTTATATTTTTTCATTTGTTAAAACAAACTTCATTTTTGGATTCAGAATATCGAAATTATCCTAGGGTGAATTTTTTGTATTTTTCTGAAAACTTTCAATTTTTGATGAATAGTGAAAAACACTGAGTTATAGTTTAAAACTGAATTTTTATTTGAATAATTTGTTATTTTATTTAAATTTAATTAAAGTAAAAAATGTATTCATAATACCTATATAATTTCAATGTAATTCATTGGAGTTAGTTCTGAATAATTTTAGATATATAAAAATTTTATTGCAGTTTTCATCGTCTTTTACCCACTTCCTAAGAGAATTTGCAAATTTACATAAAACATAATTTTGCTGCTTATGTGAGTGTAATTTTTAAAATCTAAGAGAAACGGTTAATATGAAGGAGTAAAATTTTTTTCAATGAGATGAAAATATTTTTTGGTGAATAGTAACATTTTACTTTTATTTACCATGGTTAAAAGAAAATAGGGTAATTACGGGTAAAACAATATTAATATACCCTAAAACGTGTCCTATATCTTTTCGACAAGTGTAACAAGAACAAAAACAACCTTAGGAATAAAATATTATCATTTAGGTCCACTTGGATTAGATTAAGACATTTATTATTATTTAATTCAAAGAAGAGTTAAAAGAGATAAAATCAAAGTTTAATAACTAAAACATTTTTAATATAGTGTTATACATAAGATAAATTCTATTATAAATATTCATTATAAATATAAAACGATTTCCTGCCTAATTGTATTTTATTTATAATTTTTATACATTAAATAATTTAATTTATTTATGGCACAATAGTGCTGCATTAATAACCTAATTAGTGAAATATTAAAAGAATAGGTATTATTAATACCCAAATAATTTTTTTTACTTTTAATTAATTACAAGAATTTTATAGCTTAATATTACATGTTAGTATTGATTTAATTATTTTATTTCGAAGTAATCATGATGTTATAATTTTCACAAAAATATTATACCAAATAATGTCAAATTGACATAAAATAGTTTTTTAAGCAAATATTATATTATTAATTTATATTAAATTCCTAAAAATTTAAGGTTATCCCAAAGGACTTATATGATGATAGTTGTATCATTAGTGGACAACTTGGGGGGAGTCTTGGATGTATATAGTATGTTTATTAACTATATAATATAAAAATACAATGTGACCTGGTAAGTGTCAAACTAATTAACTAAGAGTTAAAACATAAAGATAAGGTTAATAATATGACCCAAACCTATCTAAAACCTTTTGGATGAGTTGTTTTAGACCTATCCCCACCTTAGACATTGAATAATCTAATTTGGAGCCATTAAAAAAAAATATTAATTTATTATAAAATAATATTTCTTGCTTTTCCAAAGGCCTTCCTTCAGTCAGAAAGCCATCATATGGATCCCTTTTGATCATATTAAAAGAAAGAACCCAAAGAAGAGGTAATTATTTCACCACCCTCTTTCAGGTTCCTTTTTTTCAACATCTTCATTCCTTGTTATTTCAATTCTAAAATAATAGCTCCAGTATCTTCTATATAATGTGATGTTATTTTATATATGGAAAATCCAAATTCATTATTCTATCCATCCCATGAATGACATGTCACTATCGGTGCGTACATATAGCCCACCATCTCCATGCCGTGGGGTAATTGTTATTCAATATATTATTATTTTGATGGGAATAATAATGATGTGTAATTCATGTAAATAATAAATATAACATGATAATGATTATGTATATATGATATACCATCCAATTATATATTATTTTAATATCAAAATAATGATATTGTCACTCGTGCATACGTACGGACTACCATCTCCACGAACGCGATGAGATTCATTCCCCATTGTATCAATTCAAGTCTAATTCTCATTTGATGATTATAAAAAATGTTTAAGGACATGGTATCATTCTGGATATGAATAATATACATCCCATCCATAATAAATATGGCTCACATAACAAATAATATAAAGAATGATGAATCCTTTAACACCCGAAACAATGATAATACTAAGATAGTATTAAAAAATCAATGTTAAAAGATCATATATGATGTCATATTAATGTATATTATTCTTGTATAATTAATAACAATTATTTCACCATTACACAGGAGGTTAACCTACCCTCAACCATGGAAAAAATACAAGGTAAGGGTTTATTTCACAATCTTTTCATTATCCGAGATGGTTTATACGTAATTATCTATTGGGACATCTTTATCATCCACATCCATGTTTCATAAAAATGTATTTAATGTTTTTTACTATTTACTAGAAAATTGGTTAAATCATTTTATACCCTTATTTATTTTTAATGGAATCTTTCCGTTGTTTTCCAAACAAGGTACCTTTTAACCTTTTTGACAAATTTTAGGTTTTAATGTCTTTTTTAACTTATACGGTGGGTGCGTTTATTATTAGCTGTTATAAATTCATCGAAGCTTCCCTTACAGTATTATAAGAATATTTTCAACGTAAATTTTTTATTTTATAATTCTGTGACTTTTAAATGATTTCAAAATGAATATTTTAAATATTCGTGAAAGGTACTCTTTATCAATATCAAAATTGTAAATGTTTTAAAGATTTATCTTTCTAAATATTTTTAATTAATGTCCATGTTTTCAAAATGATTTTAAGGATTTATTTATATGGACATTAATGTTTTGAAATGATATTTCTTTTCAAAATATTCAAAGTGGTATGGGACACTTTTACTCAAAGTCTCATTTAAATTACTTCATTTATAAATGTGTGATTTTTCAATGATTTCAAAAAAGAGATATTTCTCTCAAATTGTTTTGATTTCATCTATGTCAACATCCATTGATGTATTTAAAGATTATTTGTACTTGATTTATTATGATAAAAAAAACTTCCATATTATATTGAAGTTTTTGTGATATGTTTGAATGTGAATGTGTTAATTTTATACCATTCATGGTTTATGGAGAATGTATTGGCATTTCATATGTTAGTTTTAATACGAATGTTTTTGTTATGTTTAAACATGTTCATATGAGAAATTCATTTGACATAATAAGTGACGGGTGGATCCCGCTATAGCTCCTTGATGAATTGGTAGGTCTAATTAGACAAACTAGTGACTTGGCCTGAGGACTTGACAAAATCTTATTTGTAGTCTTGGCACGAGGCCTTGGCTTCGCTGTTATGATAGTCTGGAATTATGCATTCCATCATTATGAAAGTGGTTATTGATATTTCATATGATTATTCAACTAGTAGAATATCCATGTGAATATGTAAATGGAATTACATCATTTCATTTTTTCCATATTTTGCTGAAGATCATGTTTAAAAGGATTTTGTTTTAGTTATACATTGACTTAAATGTTTATGCTTGTTTATGAATGTTTCCACTGTATTTTTATCCTTACTGAGCATATAATCTCACCCCTTTAAATGTTTTAATTTTTCCCAGGACATGAAGAAGTATTTTTTGAATGACCTACAGGGATAGTCTGAAGGGGATATGAGTTTGGACCATGGAGACTATATTATTTTAGTTTTTCAATTTATGATGTAATGTTACATTTATGAATGTATCTAGTGATTCCATGGCTACAAAACTAATCGGTCTTTTGAGACATGATTTTTCTTGATCATGCCAATGATATGTAATAATGCACCGACTCGGGGTAACTGGGGTAAGGGCGTTATAGTTGGTATCAGAGGATGTTTAGTACAAACCATGGAAGCTTGATTTTGATAAATTCTGATTTGAGCACATAGACCTAAGATAGACTTTGAGGATTAGTATAGAAGAACTTTCTAGAATATTGGTATTGTAGATATTTTGTGAGTTTTCTAAGCAATACATCTCTGTATGTTAAATGTTTTATAGGTTTGGGATTTGTAATTGTTATTCATAAACAAATCTATTGTATGCCATTTTTTAGAAATTGGCCCCAATATAAGGAATGAGAACTCTAGCAATACAGATGATCCAAATAGTATGAAGGATCATATCATTCATGGTCTTAAGCCAGAATTTAGATGGGAAATAATCTATCATTTATTATCATCATAAGAAGAAATACTATCATGTGTTGATAAGATAAGTAATGTGTTTTTGGAGTCCTATGGATTTGAAGGCCAGAGAAGAAAAGGATGGTAAATAGAGAGAGAGAGAGATAAAGGGAAGAAGGTAAAGAAGGATTATCCCATATGTGATAACTATGGAAATAATCACCCTATAAAATGCATGATTGGAATGGGAGTATGTTATAAGTGTGGAGAAAAATGACACCATGTTCGTGATTGTGAGGGTAAGAAAAATGTTTCAAATATACACTGCTTCATCTGCAAGGAGTGGGGACACTACGTGAATCAATGTTCAAATCATCAATGTATGCCTCAAATGATGCTATTGGATAATAATAAAGTTATGATACTACCACAGATGAACAGTAATGACTAGTATTCTTATGTTGTTATTAATGAATTATTTAATTTGAGTGTTGTATCAACGATGTACTAGTTATATGAATTATGGAAATAAATAAGGATTGTACTCCAGTAATATTTCATTGAGGATTTGAGATTATATGGTACTATGAAAAGTGACTCAATGGTAAGTTAAATGATCTTTTCTTGAAAATAAATTGTTGAAGAAAAGGTAATCTTTAATATGTTCTTGATACTGTGGTTGTAATTTTGAAATAAGATATGGTTGATTTGGATAAATTATATTAGATATTCTGGACTACCTTGGCACTGATTAATAGTTTGTTTATTTCATCAATGTTGGAATATTCAATGTTTTTTTATATAAGGAATATATCTAGTATTCTATAAGGAATAAGGGAGAATAAATGTAATCAATACGGTTTTATGGTAACTCACAGTGTTACCATATTTTAAAAGAATACATTATGTAGGAATTCACATGTTATTACGTGGAAAAAAATCATCATTATATTTACCTTCTTTATAAATTTTTCACTGTGAGTTTGGACAAAAGTAATTTGGATAAGTCTAAACGTTGGAATGGATTATATTTGATATTTTATACAAGTTTTATGGTTAATGAATTTCTGAAGATTATTTTAGGATTGTAATAAAAAGGACAACCTAGAGGTCGGGCAACAACCCGTCACATTCGGCAAGGCCGTGAGAGTTGAACCCGCAACCGAAGGGCGACAAGGTTGTATCACCTACCACTAACCGATGTGATTTCATAGATTTAATAATGAAGATTTTTTAATGGTTCTGGTAGATGAATTATAAATTCATTTTTTTGGAACCCTATATGAATAGGATAAATAGAATATTTTTTTGCAGTTCTATTATCTTTTAGAGTGAAATATGAGTTTGTGGTAGAAATTAGTTAAAGGATGGATCTCTACATGATAAGTATAATTTTTTTATTATCTTATTCTACAATGAAATAAATTTTTAAACATTAGATAAGACATATTAAAAAAATGTGTTATCATAATACCTTATGTTTTGTTGAACTGATGGTATTTTAAATCATCATAGATTGTTGTCTTTAAGGCCCACAATTCTACAAATTATTTTAATTGATGACCTCAATCACTCCCTATAAATATTTAAGTTTTTCCACCAATTATGTGTCTCTAATTGACACCAATGATCTCCTAATCAAGATCATAATTTGGTAGTTAATTTTTCATTCCCCTTTTCCTCTTATTAAAACTAATTTTTATTAACCCAATTTCTGATGTGGGTTTCCCCACAATGGTATTTTCTATTTTCAACCATTTATTTTCAAAAAACAATTTCAAATTGTGAGGACACAATTTATTGAAGGAGAGAATAATGTAACACCCCAATATTTCATAGTATGTTATTTCTTCAATGTAATTCAATAACATGCCCTACACGCAACACCGAGTTCAAGCACACCACAAGATTACCAAACTAGACTTTCAAAAGCAGTTATGAATAGTAGTAACTAAATTTTGAATATTATATAATCCTTATAATTTTAGAATCCATATTACGTGTTTCTTAGACATAATGTTATAACTAATTAATTTTTTTCAGATAAAAGAAGTATTTTTCAAAAAAATGTGTTTTTCCGTCTTTTAATGGTGAACCCTTTTTAAATAAAATATTTCAAACATAAATATATTCAATTTTACAAAATAAATATTTGTTTTGAATCAGGACATAAGAATTTAGTTTCAATAAATTTTTGGTGTTTTTCTGATAACTTTCATATTTGAGTGTATAGTGAAAAATACTCTATTTTAACTGAAAACAAATTTTCTAATAAAAATAATTTATAGTGTTAAATTTAACATTATAATGGTTAATAAGTGCAAATAGATTATATTTTTTCCATTTAATCTAATGTTGTTCATTGGAAGTAATTTCACATTGAAATTGGACATAAACAAGTGTCAATCTTTTAATAGTTATTATTTCTTAAAAATACAGCTTTTGGTTTTGACAAAGGGAATTAATTTTAAATTAATAAATGAAACATATCTGTTCTTAATTTGGTAAAACAGACCTCATTTTTGAATTCAGAATATCGAAATTAGCCTCGGGGGAATTTTTGGTATTTTTCAGAAAACTTTCAATTTTTGATGAATAGTGAAAAATAATTTGGTTATTGTTTAAAACCGATATTTTTTAAATAAGTATTTATTATTTTTAAATTTAATTAAGGTCAAAATGGATACATATTACCTATATATGTTCAATGTAATTCATTGGAGTTAGTTCAGAATAATTGTAGATATATAAAAAGTTTATTGAACTTTTTATCGTCTTTTACCCACCTCATAGGAGAATTTGAAAATTCACATAAAACATAATTTTACTGCTTCTGTGAGTGGAATTTTGAAAATAAAAGAGACATGATTAATATCAAGGAGTAAAATATGATTCAATGAGATGAAAATAATTTTTGGTGAATAGTAACTTTTTACTTTTATTTACCACGGTTAAAAATAAATAGGGTAATTAAGGGTAGAAATGATATTCATATTACCCTATCACATGTCCTAATTTTATTGGAAAAGTTTATCTCAACCAAAAACAACCTTAGGAATCAAATATTATCATTTTGGTCAACTTGGATTAGATTAGGACATTTATTATTATTTAATTCAAAGAAGATTTAAAAGAGACAAAATCATAGTTTAATAACTAAAACATTTCTAATATTAGATTATAAATAAGATAAATTTGATTATAAATATTCATTATAAATATAAAAATATTTCCAACATAATGGTATTTTATTTATAATTTTTAGAACTTAAATAATTAAATTTATTTATGACACAATGGTGATGCAGTAATTACCTAATTAGTGAAATATTAAAATAATCGTTATTATAAATACCCAAATAAATATAATTTTAGACCTTTAATTAATTACAAGAATTTTATAGCTTAATATGACATTTTACTATTGATTTAATTAAGTTTTTTCGAAGTAATCATGCTGTTATGTTTTTCAAAAAAATCAAATACCAAAGAACGTCAAAATTGACATAAAGTAGTTGTTAAAAATAATATTATATTATTAATTGATATTAAATTCCTAAAAATATACGATTCTTCCAAAGGACTAATATCATGATAGGCGTATCATCAATGGACCACTTGGGGGTCACATGGATGTATATATTATGTTTATTAACTATGTAATATAATCATACAAAGTGACATGGTAAGTGTTAAACTAATTAACTAAGAGTTAAAACATAATGATAAGGTTAATAATGTGACCCAAACATGTCTAAAAACTATTTTTTGAGTTTTTTTCGACTTATCCCCATCTCAAACTTTGAATAATCTACTTTCGAGCCATTATATTCCAAATATTAATTTATTATAAAATAATATTTCCAGCTTTTCGAAAGGTGCCCCACATCCCTTTTATAAAAGGGGACTACCGTTCTCTCAAATTTATACCTTCAATGCCCTTTGGTTCAGCCATCCTCTACTCAAATACTCTCTCAGATATCCTCCCTTAATCATAGAGGCCTTCCATTAGTCAGAAAGCTATCTTATGGAGCCCTTTTGATCATATCAAAAGGAAGAACCCAAAGAAGAGGTAATGATTTCACCACCCTCTTTCAAGTTCCTTTCTTCTTCAACATATTCATTCCTTGTTGTTTCCAATATAAAATAATAACTCCAGTTTCTTCAATAAACTTTTATGTTATTATAAATATGGAACAACCAAATTCATTATTCTATCCATCCCATAAATGGAATGTCACCATACGCGCGTATGTACGACCTACCGTCTCCACGTCGTGGTGTAATTGTTATTCAATATATTATTATTTATATGGGTATAATATTGATGTGTAATTCATGTAAATAATAAATATAACATGATAAGGATTCTATATATATGATATATCATCCAATTATATATTATTTTAATATCAAAATAATGATATTTTCGCTCTTGCGTACCTACAGACTACCTTCTCCACGAACGTGATCTGATTCATTCCCATCGTATCCATTCAAGTATAATTCTCATTTGATTATTAAAAATAATGTTTAATGACTTGATATAATTCGGGATATGAATAATATACATCCCATCCATAACAAATATGGCTCACATTGCAAATGATATAAAGAAAGAAGAATTTGTTAACACCTGAAACGATGCAAATACTATGATATTATTTACAAGTCAACGTTAACAGATCATATATGATATCCTATTAACGTATATGATTATTCTATAATTTATTAACAATTATTTTACCATTATAAAGGAGTTTAATCTACCCTCAACCAAGGAAAAGTACAAGGTAAGTGTTTATTTCTCAATCTCTTCATTATCCGAGGTTGTTTATACATAATTATCTACTCGGAACTCTTTATCATCCACATCCATGTTTCTTAAAAATGTATTAATTTTTTTTTACTATTTTATACACAATGGGTTAAATTCATTTATACCGTTATTTGTTTTTTAAAGTAATCATTCCGCTGTTTTCCAAACAATGTACTTTTTAACCTTTTCGACAAATTTAAGGTAAGAATGTCTTTTTCAACTTATACGGCGGGTGTAGTTATTTTCCGCCGTTATAAATTCTTCAAAGATTCCTTTACATGCTTTTACGAATATTTTCAAAGTAAATGTTTTATATTATAATTATGTGACTTATAAATTATTTCAAAATGAATATTTTAAGAATTTGTGAATGGTAATATTTATCAAGATCAGAATTGTAAATGTTTTAATGATTTATCTTTCTAAATATTTTTAATTAATTTCCGTGTTTTCCGAATGATTTTAAGTATTTATTTATGTTTAAATGTATGTTTTTAAATGAAATTTCTCTTCAAAATATTCAAATTTTATGTAACACTTTGATTCAAAAATCTCTTTTCAATTGATTCCTTTATAAATGTGTGACTTTTCAATGATTTCAAAAAAAGTGATATTTCTCTCAAATAGATTTTATTTCATCTATGTAAGCATACATTGTTGTATTTTAAGCTTATATGAAGTTGATTTATTATGATACAAAACATCCATATTATATTGAAGGTTTTGTGATATGTTTGAATATGGATGCGTTATTTTTATACCATTCATGGTTTATGGAGAATGTATTGACATTTCGAATGATAGTTTTAATATGAATTTTTATGTTATGTTTAAAATTGTTCATATGAGGAATTAATTGGACTTAATAAGTGACTGGTGGATCCCACTATAGCTCCTCGATGCATCGGTAGGTCTCATGAGAAAAACTATTGTCTTTTCATGAGGCCTTGACAAAATCATATTTGTAGTCTTGGTATGAGGCCTTGGCTATGCGATTATGATAGTCTGGCATTATGTATTCTATCATTATGAAATTGGTTATTGATATTGCATGTGATTATTCGACAAGTAGAATTTCCATGTGAATAATTTAATGGCATTACATCATTTTATTTTTTCCATATTATACTGAATTTCATGTTTAAAAGTCTTTTGTTTTAGTTATACATTGCCTTAAATGTTTGTGCTTGTTTATGAATGTTTCAAATGTATTGATATACTTACTGAGCATTTGAGCTCACCCAATTCATTGTTTTAATTTTTCCCAGGATGTGAAGAAGTATTTTATGAATGACCTGTAGTGATAGTCTGAAGGGGATTTGATTGTGGACCATGGACACTATATTATTTTAGTTTTTCAATTTATGATGTAATGTAACATTTATGAATGTATCTAGTGATTCCAAGGCTACTAAACTAATCGGTCTTTCGAGACCTGATCTTTGGTGATCATGCCAATGATATGTAAGAATGCACTGACTCTGGGTAACTGGGGTTAGGGCGTTACACCAATGCTGATATTCGCTTAGACAATGCTTATCTTCAACTGAAATGGGATGGATGAAAATGTTAATTTTTGGACTTTTGAATGAAAATAATAAAATACCAAATTGAGATCATTTATTCTTTCTTTAAAACCACTGAGAAAAGGTGGTGGGACTGCAATGTTAATATGTTATTTAATTACCTGATTCACTAGGATTGGAAACCATGCCATCGGGTAATTAATGAGTTAATGAGTTAATTATTTAATTAATAAAATTAATGAGAAGAGAGTTAAAATATTTAACTCTAATGTAAAATAATCTATATAGGAATGGTTTTGTATAATTGCAGAAGAAATCTCGAAAAAGTGCCTGTGGAAATCCAATCCAATGAAGAATGTATGACACCATTGAGGATTCGATCTGGAGATTGACGAATGCTGATAAACGTCGTTGAATAATAGATTATCCACCTTCATCATTAGTGGAATCAAAATTGTTCATGGTTGGTGATTGTTTATTCAATGTGAATTATTGATATAACCTACCTCATTCATGAATTACATGATGAATTCGGATCAACAAAATAATTGGTTGATTCACGATCCGTTTGAATATACTGGTGGTTTTTTTTGGAAAATTAATCTAGGTATAGAATTGATTATCTTTACTTGTTAAAACACTAATGTGGAGGCTGTGGGCCTATCCAAACAAATCTCGGACCCTCCTCCAATCTCGTTTTAGATGCATTCTTTGTGGGCGAATGTTCAACATGACAAAAACCCAAATCTGAGGGACACGTTATAAAGGTGGCATCCCAGGAAGCCTGTAGGTGAAAAAGGGAAGAAAATCAGACCACCGGAGCTTCACCAGTGGGTTGAGGAAGTCCCACGGGCACAACAACACCGACACAGTGGTGATAGTGACCAGTGAAGGAGGCCAGCTCTCGACAGCCACGAGGAGGTTTCGGCACCCGTAGTCATCGTATAAGATATTGTGCAGTCGGATGACACAAGCCACATCGAAGGAATGTGTCGTGTCATGGCTCCCGCCATGGTGGTGGCTGATCAGCATCCACAGGTATCTCCATAGACCAGAAAACGAAGGGGTTGTTCCAGTCGGGCACTGCTGGTTGAAGACCGTAGAGACATAATCTGTTCTATGGTGAGGTAGGACTATTCCCACCTAGTGGGAAATACCGATATGGCAGACCGAACCGGGTTCCGTAGGTCTATGTTAGACCAGACACGGACCCAATTTGACCTTGTAACACTTCAACGACCATAACTCATAATCTAGATGTCTGTTTGCTGAACAGTCTATGATACATGAACCATTAGGAAGAGGTGGTCCATTAGAGATTCTACACATGGGATTTGGCCAATGTTAGAGTATGGTCTATGTAAGAACCCAGTTCTTATTCTTTAGGTATCGGTTTCATCTTTTCTATTTTCTTTAATCATTTTTTAGAGAATAAGTAAAATGGGGTAAATCACCTTTTTTTTGGTACACACCATGTACTTTTTCACACTCTGTGTACACTGGCCATGTATTATGATTACATAAGGTCTGTAGCCGTGCTGGCGATGAAAGGTGTAAAAACCGACTACACGCCGTGTAGTTGGTATTTACACGCCGTGTAGTCAGTCGGCAAGAGAATAGTAAGGCAGTGAAGGCAGCCTCCAGCTAAGCATTAGTTTATGCCATGTACTCATGGATTACATGCTGTGTACACATGTCGACTGATGAACAGTGCCATGCTGGCGAGAATCCACCAGAGGAACAGTTAAAAAATGTTAATTAAATTCCATGTACTCCATAGTAAATGATGTGTAGTCTGTTTTCTTCACTTAAAATGGGATGTATCCATCCATGTTCACAGAATTGGATTAGAACCGGAGGAGGGCTTGGGAGAGATGGCTGGAGCTTCGTAGATCACCTGAGCAAGCACCGGGAATCTGATTTTGCCTCGGTCGATCTTGTTGTAATCGTATAGGTAAACCCTTCTTTCTCCTAGAACCATTATTTCCAATTATTCTTATATGGGAAGTTATTTATATTTGAATGGGTTTTTCTTTTACCTTAGATCTACATTGTTCTCAAGTGTTTCAAGGAGCGTCGTTCACATATATCGAGCAGGGGAGATCGAGGCAGGTGGCTTGGTGTTTAAATTCCAAATATAGTGTTTTTGTGTGTAACATTGTGCTACGAACTCACGTTGGGGTGTCATGTGGTCGAGCCCTTGGATGTTTTTAAAACCTATAATTTCATAAGTATGTAAATGTGATAATAAACTATTTTTTGGGATCGCTCCATGGATCCAGGACCACCCCGGGGGTGCGCTCCTCTGTTTATCCGTTTTTCCAAGATACCCAAGGGTATGCCATGATTATTTTTTGCATTACTTTTTCCTTGAGATGACTTGTATATAATTGTCTTGTTATTATTTCGGATTGGACAGGTTACTTGCACCTGAGGGCAGTGTTTTAATTTAGTCTTGGGGTGTTGTTTTCTTAGCCCGAAGGCAGTGGTTATTATATATCCTAAGGGCAACACATCTTATGCCTAAGGGCAGTAGCTTTCGTTCCTGAGGGAAATATTTGGTATGACTATATGGGAGATTCCACATGCCTGAGGGTAAGCCTAACGACGTTGTTATTTTAGCCTGAGGGTAAGGTTTTGATTAGTCCAAGGTCTTAGTTCGTAGAAACATTGAATGTTATTAAATTTAGCTACTAAATAAATATTTAAATGGAAATTAAAATAGTAATGTTAGTTCATTTTGATTACTTCTTTTTTTATTGCATTTATTGTTGCACACCATTGTTTCACATGTTCACTGATAGTTGGGCACGGGCCATTGGTGGGTGCCTACTTGGAATTATTTCTCACACCCTATTTGTGGTCATGTCTTCATCCCCAATCAAATGACATTCCATCAGGTATGGATAATAGAAAGGGTCTTTATACAGGTACATGAGTGTTACTGAGTTGTTGGGGAGCATGGTACCAATCATAGGCTCGTGATGCTTCTGGCTGTTCTATTTTGTTTGTTTTACCTATAAATTCCATTGTATCGCATTGTACTATTGTGTAAAATGTTCTGGATATTTTCATAGAATATTGACATGTTTCATCGTGATATATATATATTTATGACTACTGGTTATTTTTTACTTTAGACATCCTTTTTAGTTGTATACTATTTACTACTTCTGTTGTTGTTGTATGTTTGTTCTTCTATTCTGCTGCGCTACACTTTGACAAATGAGGGAATTGTTTCCCCACTATCAGAGCTGGGCCCTCACTACTAGTCGGCAGCCTATGGAATTTTTGGAAATGCTATAGAGGTCATGCGACTAACCTGGTTCGAGGCACCCGTGGAGTGGTACCCGGATCTGGGACGTTACAAAGTGGTTTCTTAGGTGTTTCTTTTCATTGACTTATTATTTGGAGCCTTAGTCAGGGATATGATAGAAAATGTAGTTGATAATAATTTGTTCTAGGGAGTAGCTAAATCGTGTACATGGAAAAGGAAATTTATCTCGTGTTTCAATTTTATTGATTTTTCAATTTACAGTTGATCTGATTTTCACCATTGGGTGGAACACCTATGATTGTGCGGTTTATATGTAATCTATGGGTTCTATTTAATTTCAACCCGATGAGATGAGGGTATACCACCTCCTTTATAATTTATGCACATGATTTAAATCACATTCCATGCATAGTTCCATGCCATGTAGGCACATTAGAAATTGCATGCTTTTGTGACAGTTGTTGTGTTAGAAATTCATGTTGTTGTGGTAGATACTTTCATAAATACATGCAATTTGATAGGGTATTTTTGTGTGATCGTGTTGGTAGGATGGATGCCAAACTTTGGTTTTTGGGGTGTTTGGGCCCTCAATAACTGGAATATGGTGGATCATTGACTTGTTTAACTGTTTATGACATGTATAAGATTCCAACCTTTTATTTTCCGGGAGTATGGGCCCTCACGGATCGAAATTTGGCACATAGGTTTTGTTTATTAGTATTTATGGGGTTTCAGAGTAGTATATGATGCTTAATTTCAAGAAAATCCATGATACACACCGTGTAGTTCCTTGGACACACGTCGTGTGTTTTTCTATTCGGGAGTAAATAAAAATCTTTTGATTACACATTGTGTACCCTCAGTACACATCGGGTAGTCGCTTCCCATGTCATAGAAGATGTGGGCAGGGACACGGGTTAGGGAAAGGCTTGAGAAAAACATGTCGTGTACCGGATGTACACACAGTGTAGTGTTGACCTAGAGTCCACCCGTGTAACTAACAACACCGACGAAGGAGACCTTGAGATATACATGTCGTGTCCCCCTTGTAACACACCGTGTAGTCTATCCTCGGGAAGCTGCAGTGTAGCTAAAAAACACGGGTTGGTGTTACCTCTACTTGATCATGCCATGTACCTGAGGGACACGTCGTGTAGTACATACCGGTGGGAGACCGTGTGGACTTAGCAATGTGGCTAGGGAAACATGTTGGTTTACATGGTGTGTTCGGCAGTAACATGCCGTGTAGTGTAAGCCGAGTAGTCAGTCGTGGCCCGAATGACACGGGTAGTTGGAAATTAAACCATACACGCCATGTAGATGCCATACACACTGGGTAGTCTTGTTCAAGTGAGTTGTGTGGCTTAGTTGTGTAGAAGGACTCGGGCAGGGAAGAAGGATTTAAGTACACGTCGTGTATTTAGAAGGCACGCCGTGTGTTTGGGGTGGTAAATAGCCAGTTTATACTGGGATACATTCCCATGTAAATGTTTGGGGAGGACACATCGTGTAGTTTTATACACCACGTGTAGTCATGTTAAGGAAATTTTTTAAAACATTCCTTCACCATCTCCTTGTTTTTGGTCTTTGATAATCATGTTCTATGGTGTGAGTTTGACCTTTTAGAGTCATGCCACTGAGACGACCACATGTTTTTCTCTAGGAGAGTGGCAACGATTATACACCATAGATGGTAGGCTATGGGCTACCAGTGGATCCTCCCGCAGAGCCAGATGTGGCTCCAGCCGTTATACCGGACATAGGCACAGATGCGCAGTTCTGTGAAGGCTTCAAGCGGTTCATGTAGACCTTTTAGGGAGCACTGTCGGCTTCCACATCTGTGGATGAGCTAACACGTATCATCCAGTAGCAGCATCTGCCTGCATTTTTAGGGGATGGAGGACCTCATGCAATGGATTGGTGTATGGATTCATTGTAGACTATATTCATGCATCCTGAGACACCTCCAGGGCGGAGGGTCATGCTCGCAACTTATATGCTACCCGATTCCGCCAAGATATGGTGGGATGTTACCACCCAGTCAAAGCATCACAGAAACAAGGAGTGGTAAGAACCTCTGACATATTTTTATGAATTCTTCTTCCCAGAGATTCTGAGGGAAGATAGAGCTCGACAGTTCATTAATCTACAGTAGGGCGCTATGTCGGTGATGGATTATTCTTCTCATTTCAAAGAGCTACAGTATTTTGCACCCATTCTGGTGGGTGAAGAGATGTTGAGGGATAGAATCATTGAGGATGGTATTCTATATGAAATTTGGGCACTGGTTAATGTTATTATGTTTCATAGTGTAAATACGATTGTGAACTAGGTACTGATCACATAGCGGAATCTACAGGAAGCTAGTCGTGTGGGCCAGGGCATTTCGACACCATTTTCTGGTACTATTTCTACTGGAATGTGGAAGAGACGGATGGATTTCTCTCACAGTGGCAGTACCAGCCAGAGGAATACTTCTGGTGGCCAGATAAGGAGATACCAGTGTGGTAAGGAGTGTCATAAGAGACAGAATTGTCCACGTGACCCAGTGGAGTGCCGAGCATGCGGCACGATGTGTCATATGTAGCTCTTTCGCAGGGCATTTCTATCATTGGATAGTGAGAGGGGTTCTGTGCAGACTCTGTGTGTGGGAGTAGGACCAACTACTTCTTACCATTTGGGCAATTGGAATTCATCAAGGCATGCAGGTAGGGATGGTGGTTGTGGCCGTGGTGGCCAAAAAACAGGATCTCAGAGGAAGTAGGGTGGGACAGCTCAGGGTAGCCAGGATGAGTTGTAGGGCCATGGAACGGGGAAGGTATATGTAGTGCAACAGACCCAACATGAGCAGGATCCTAGACCTTCTACTATTAGAGATACTATTATAGTAGCTTCTGTTTTATCTTCAGTACTTTTTGATACGGGTGTTACACATAGCTTTGTATTTGTGCCTGTTGTGGAGAGCCTTGGTCTATGTGTTTCTTGTTCTGATGTTATGATGCTAGACACTCAGTTGGGGTCTAGAACGGCTAGTGTGCATCAGCACAAGGAGTTACACATTGAGGTTGGTGGGTGTCACTTAATTTGGGAACTCTATGTCTTGGAGATGATGATCTATGATGTCATTCTCAGGATGGACTGGTTGGTTCCCTTTCGAGCCTTTGTATACTTCTATCATCGGAGGTTGCATTTCACGTCACCAGAGGGTGGAGAGTTTCTATACACGGGCTAGTGGGATGTTCAGGTGAGTCGATCTGGACCAAAACATCATGGGCGAGGTAGAGTCACAGCCCAGATTGCATGTTTATATCTGGATGATCAGGGGACTTATCAGAAGGAATTCTCTCCAGTGGTTGATCATTTCATGGATATCTTCTAGGATGAATTATCTGGTCTACCACTAAAGAGTGAGGTGGATTTCTATATTGATCTTGTTCCCGGAGTGGCACAGGTATCCATTCCTTCTTATAGGATGGCTACACTGGAGTTACAGGAGCTCAAGAGACAGTTAGAGGAGTTACAGTCAAAGGTTTTTATCTGACCCAGTACTTCGCCTTGGGTTCACTATTCCTGTTTGCGAAGAAGGCGGATGGTACACTCAGACTCTATGTGGATTATCAGAAGATGAACTAGTTGATGGTTAAGAACTCATATCCCTTTCAAAGGATTGATGATCTTTATTATCAACTTCTAGATGGACGAGTGTTCTTGAAGATTGACTTGAGATCTGGATATCATCAGTTGCACGTAAGACCATCTGATATACCTCTCAAATCCTTCAGGATTAGGTATGGTTTATATGAGTACATTCTTCTGCTATTTGTACTCACGAATGTGCCATCATTTTTCATGGCTCTGATGAATCGTGTATTTCATTCTTATCAAGATTTTTTTGTGGTAGTATTCGTGGAGGATATCTTGGTGTACTATCACACTATACATGACCATGCCACCCATCATGAGATCGTATTGAGTACACTGAGAGAGAATCAGCTATATACTATGCTCTCAAAGTGCCACTTTAGGATGGACCAGATTCACTTCCTGGGTCATATCATCTAAGAGGCATGAGTTGCAGTAGACCCAGGGAAGGTTAGAGCAGTAGTTTCCTAGGATAAACCTAAGAACTTGTTTGATATATGGTGTTTCTTGGGGTTGGAAGGTTACTACCGGCGTTTTATAAATAAATTCTCTCACTTAGCAACACTGTTGAAGGGTTTGACTAAGAATGGTGTGATGTTTGATTGGTCAGAAGCTTGCAAGACAACATTCCAATAGCTGAAGGTAAAGATGACATCAGCACCAATCCAGATACTCCCAGAGCAGGAAAAGAGCTATACAGGTTACATTGATGCATCATGTATAGGTCTCGGAGCTGTGTTGATGTACGGTAATCGAATTGTTGCATACGGTTCTCAGAAATTGAGGACACATGAGAGGAATTACTAGACACATGACCTCGAGTTGGCTGCAGTTGTTCATGTGTTATGTTGTTGGAGGCATTATCTCTTGTGAGAGAATTTTTTGGTTTTCACCGACCACAAAAGTCTCAAGTATATCTTTACATAGCGTGACTTGAATATGAGGCATCTAAGATGGGTCTAATACCTTCAGTCCTTCGAATTTGAGCTTTCTTATACACCTGGTAAGGGTAATGTAGTTGCTGATGCACTGAGCAGGACGACTCAGACATAGGCGGTTCATGAGGCCATTGGTGAACTGTAGCTTATGGATTTGTCCTCTAAATGCATTTGGAGGCGTACTAATGTCAGGGGAAAACCTATATTTCAACTTTAGTTGTGACTTATACCCTCCTAGATAGAGTGAGGAAGAGACAACTATCTAATTCAGAAGGCCTAGTTCTATGGGATTTGGTGGTAAGTGAGGACCCTACACTTGGATGGACGATAGGTGTTGATGAGGTAATGTGTTTCCATGGATGAGTGTGGGTTCCAGGGGATATATGCGAGGAGTTGATTCAGGAGTTTCATGCTTCAGCTTGGGAAGTTCATCCCGATGTTACCAAGATGTACCATGACATGAGACGTCAGTACTGCTGGCCGGGTATGAAGAGAGAAGTAGCCGGTTTTGTTACACGATATTCCACATGTCAGTTGTTGAAGGCAGAGCATCAGGGGCCAGCCAGACTGTTACAGTAGTTTCCCATTCCATAGTGGAAATGGGATGATGTCAGAAAGGACTTTGTAACTAGATTGTCGAGGTCATCTCGAGGCAATGATGTTGTGTGGGTTATTGTAGACAGACTCACGAAGGTATCTCACTTTTTACCGATCAAATATAACTTCAGTGTTGACGATCTCAGAATGATGTATATCGGAGAGGTTGTACGTCTTCATGGGGGTTGTTGTACTATTGTTTCATATAGGGTCTCCCATTTTACATATTTTTCTGGAAGAGTTTTCAGAGGGCACTGGGTACACAGGTGCTTCTAAACACAGCTTACCACTCTCAGATTGATGGTCAGTCAGAGCGTAAGATACAGGTTCTAGAGGACATTGTCCGTTCATGCGTATTAGTCTTTGGGGGATCTTTGGAGAAGCACATACCCCTAGTCGAGTTATCCTACAATAATAGTTTTCAGGAAACTATTGAGATGGCACCTTAAGAGGCTTTATATATTAGTCAATTCTAATCACCTTTGTGCAGGATAGAGGAAGGTGAGGCAGCTTTACTGGGACCACGTCTCATGCATGAGACTTCAGAGCATGTCCAGTTGATTCAGAAGCAGATGGCTATTGCACAGTCTCATCAGAAATCTTATGATGATCACCACAGACTACCCATAGAGTTCGTGGTCAGGGATCCGATTTTCTTGCGTTTTTCACCAAGGATGGGACACATGAGGATCAGGAGGAAGGTTAAACGTTCACCGAGGAATGTGGGGCCATTTGAGATTCTCCATAGAGTCGGGCAGGTTGCCTATCAGTTGTTGTTACCACATAGGTACCAGGCTAGACATGACGTCATCCATGTATCTCAGTTGCGTAGTTATCATTCAAACCTGTCTCACATCTTTTAGCCCAAGGAGGATAAGCTTCATGTCGATGCATCCTTCAAGGAGCTCTTGATTCGTATCGTGGATAGGAGAACAATTGTTCTTTGAGGCTAGTCAGTTCCTCTCATACAAGTGCTATGATAGCATGGATGAGTGTAGGACAAAACATGGGAGCGGGAGAGTGACGTACGTGCTCAGTGGCCAGAGTTTTTCTGAGCATTATCTGTGCCCCCCTTGGAAGGAGAATTTGGGGACGAATTTAATTGGGGGGGGGGAGTTTGTAAGAACACGGTTCTTATTCTTGAGGTAAGGGTTTCTTATATTCTCTTTTCCATAACAATTTTTGAGAGAATATGAAAAATGGGGAAATCACTTTTTTGAGGGTACACACCGTGTACTTTTCCACAAATTGTGTACTTTGGCCGTGTGAGATGACTACAAAAGTCATGTAGCCGTACTGGAGATGAAAGGAGTAAAAACCAACTACACATAGTGTAGTGCGTATTTACACGCCGTATAGTCAGTTGGCAGGCGAATAGTAAGTCGGTGAAGGCAGCAGCCAGCTGAGCGTCAGTACATTCCATGTACTCATGGATTACACGTCGTGTACTCATGTCAACTGATGAACAATGCCACACTGGCGAGAAGCCGCCAGAGGAATAGATAAAAAATGGAATGTATATATCGTGTACTCAATAGTACACACCGTGTAGTCTATTTTTTTGTCTTAAAATGGGATGTGGCCTCCTTGTTCATATAATTGGATTAGAACCAGAGGAGGTCTTGGGAGAGATGGCCGGAGCTTTACAGATCACCTGACCGAGAACTGGGAATCTGATTCTGCATCCTTCGATCTTGTTGGAATCGTACGAGTAAGCCCTTACTTCTCCTAGAACCATTCTTGCCAATTCATCATCTAATGGATGTTATTTATGTTTTAATGGGTTTTTCTTTTACATCAGATCTATGTCGTTCTTGGGCGTTTCAAGGAGCGCCGTTCACTTATATCAATCAGGGGCGATCCCGGTAGGTGGATTGGTGTTTAAATTCCAACAGTTGTGCGTTTTTGTGTACCATTGTGCTATGAACCCATGTTGGGGTGTCTTGTGGCTAAGGACATGGCTATATTGAATACCTACAATTACATAGGTAATTAAATGTGAAAAAAAAACTATTGTTTGGGATCACTGCTTGGATCTAAGACCACCCCGAGGGTGCATTCCTCTATTTAGCTGTTTGGAAAGGATAACCGAGGGTATGCCATGTTTATTTTGTTCGTTACATTTTCCTTGAGAGGAATAGTATATAATTGTATTGTAATTCTTTAGGCTTGGCCTGGTTACTTGTGCTTGAGGGCAGTGTTTTACTTTATCCTGAGAGAATTTTATCATAGCCCTAGAGAATTGGTTATTATATAGACTTAGGGAGATGAATTTTATGCCTGAGGGATGTAGCTTTCATGCCTGAGGGAAATATTCGGTATGCCTGGGAGAGAGATTACATACGTCTGAGGGAACTATATGTTAAACCTGAGGGTAAGCCTGAGGGCATTGTTATATTAGCCTAAGGGAAAGGTTTTGATTAGCCAGAGGTCTTAGTTCTGAGGAACATAGAATGTTATTTAATTGAACTACTGAATGAATATTTAAATGGAAATGAAAATAGAAAAATTAGTTACTTTTGAGTACTTCTTATTTGATTGCATTTATTACTGCACACCGTTGTTGCACATGGTCACTGATAGTTGGGTACGGGCCTTTGGTGGGTGCCTACTAGGATTTTTTTCTCACACCCTGTTTGGGGTCATCTCTTCGGCCCCAAAGATATTACATTTCTGCATGTATGTATAAGGGTAAGGGTCTATATATAGGTACATGAGTGTCTCTAAGGTGTAGGGGGGCATGGGAATGAGCTCAGGCTAGCGATGCTGCCAGCTATTCTATTTTGTTATGTTATACCTGTACATTCTATTGTATCATATTGTACTGTTGTGTAATATGTTTTGATTGTTTCCATAGAGTAGTGACATGATTCATCTATATATATATATATTTATATATATTTATTTCTGGCTGATGGTTCTTTTTACATCAGACATCATTTTTAGTTGTATACTGTTTACTACGTCAGTTTTTGTTGTATGTTTGTTCTTGTATTCCGCTGTGCTACACATTAAAAAATGAGGGCATACTTTCCCCAATATCAAACCTGGTCCCTCGCTGATATTTGGCATCCTCTGTTGTTTGGGTAAATGCACTTGATGTCATGTGACCAACTAGGATTCGGGGACCCGTGGAGTGGTACCCGAATATGGGACGTTACAGTCTGGTTGGATCGGTCTCGAATCTAAAAGACCCCTCGATACTAAAATGCATCTAACATGTAGTCCATGTGTCTGATAGACCCATTTTCTATTATGTTGTAACCCTTGTGAAATAGAGGTTCATTGTGTCAATTCATTATGGGACTTTGTAGAGGTTGAGCTATAATTGTTGACTTTAGGAGAAGAATCTATAGAACTCCAGAGTATCATTTGTGAGAATATTGTGGTTGGATGTCAAGTGACATATGACCCATTGTGGATCAACATCAGAATGACCATACATGGATAAAAAGTATAAAAACCTAATGAGTACCCGCCTTATAGTGGCTTGTCATTGAACAGTTACGTAGGAACCTGTGTGGATCAACGACTTACCACAATGTGTGGATAGACAAATTATGACCCTATATGGATCAGAAGTAGCACAACCCCACGAGGACTATCATTAGAGAGGACCATCGTGGATCATCGACTTACAACTTTATGTGGCTTGAAAACATTCGACCCTGTGTGGATTAGCCATAGCACGATCCGATGAGAACCATCCTTAGAGAGGCCCCTCGTGGATCAGCAAATTACGAACCTATGTGGATTGAAGGCTGACAACCCTTTTTGGATTAGAGACATTATACCCAGTGTAGATTAGTGACAGAATGACTTCTTGTGGTAAAATAGTGGAACTTATCAATAGAATAAGATGATTTATCTTGATGACAATTCATCAATATTTTGGTTCTTTATGCTATATATCTGGTGCGAGTTTAGTCTTTTACATTATGGTTTGTGATTGAGATAATGCTTTGTGGTTTTTTATTTGTCGATTAGTGGAGTCCCTTTGGGGTCTTGGGATCCCAATATGGTATAGTTATAATTACCACTACATGGGCTTCTCCCACACCTTGTTGTGTCTTGTGCAGATGACAGAGAGCTTTGATTAATGTTTGGGAGCCAGGTCTAGATGGTGCACGGAGGTAAACGATTGATGCAGAGAGCCATAGTGATTACCTGTACCTAAACATTGGGTAGGATCCATGGAAGATGATTTTATGTGATGACTTTTTTCAATATTTTATTTTAATTGGGATTGAATTCTGGCCCATTCTACTTTTGTTCACAAATTTACTTTCAACAGTTATGCTACGTGGTTTGTTGTTTTTCTATTCCTGGTCTATGTGTTTTCATATTTAATGGAAATTACTACCTCTTTTAGGGATTTTACTTTCTGGTAATATTCTACAACCCCTAGCCTATGGAAGGCGATCTTGGAGTAGTCACGACAAGGGCCCCGAGGGATGGGTCCTGACAAATAGGTATCAAAGGAAGGTCAGTTCTACTAGAATAACTAAGAGGATGTGTTTAGAAGTGGAAATAATGTTATGTGTTTTAGGTTCAGTTTTCAGTTTTAAAATCCTAGTTTTAGTGTTGAGGGCAACGTATCCATACACCAGGTCCCTAACTTCTAATTTATGAATGGATACAAGAAGACACTGATTGTGTGTGTTTTGAAAATGTTATTATTTTGATCTATTTTGAGTCATCTCACCAGGTATATATTATAGAATGTGGTGCTTCTGATTCATTAATGAATTTTTCTATGTAGACAGCCAACCAAAATTCTAGTGAGAGACCATGATGATGGCCCACTGAGTGACGATACATTAGTGTAGGTCCCTCTTACGAAGATGATACCTTCCAATGGTTAACCATAAGATCCACCAACATTAAGATATTATTATCCCCTATCCCCACCGACATACAGTGCATTCCAACGTAGCACACTGCATGAGTTCTAGTAGTAGAGGAATCTAGGTTTTTTATGTGAGATAGATCTGCAGGTGGCTGAGGACTGGTTGTAGGCTTTGGATAGTGTTTTCCGCTAATTTGGTACACTAGAAAACAATATGGTGTTCCTAGTTACTATCCTCTACTTGGGAACAACAATGAGATGGTGGAGCATGACACTCTAGTTTCACACTGAGGCAACCTTGACCTGGTTGGACTATGAAGACCATATCATGGCAGAGTTCGTTCCAGTAACACTACACTTCATGCGTATTCATGAGCTACTAAACTTACAGTAGGGAAGCCTTTCATCATCCCAGTACTAGGCGAGATTTACTAACCACTCTTATTACTCCACCGACATGGTACGAGACCCTTTTTTAGGTCCCAGACCTTTGAGCAGGGACTTCAATGTGAGATCACAGTGTCAAGGATATCACTCAACCTTCCGAGGTAGGATAGAACACTTGAGCGAGAACTTATGGTGGAGGGCATCCAAGCGGAGTAGGCACCGACATCGGGAGCCACCATAGATGACACGTAGCTAAGTCATATGTAGAAGGCATTATGTAGATGAATTATAGGCCCAAGTGGGCCAGACCTTCAAGTGGATGATCCCAAGATGTAGGGCCAGTGGTGCGGAGAAAACGGGACAAAGGAGGTTAGTAGAGGACCATACTATGATACTCGTGTGATGGGCAGGGTCACACGACTCTCGACTTCCCAACCCCCTACACCAACGATCAACAAAAGATTTATGGACCACCATGAATGTGGCATGGATTCAAGTGGGAAGGTCCACTGGGTGGAAGACAAGGAAGAGGAGATGGTCGTGCATCTGGTGGTGTGTGGCGATTTGAGGTTCTTCCTCTACCACTTCAAGGTGGTCCAATGCGACCTCAGGGAGTAGGTGGATAAAGAATATCTCAAATTCAAGTAGGTGTTACCTATGAAAATGGTGCTCCAGAGATGATTCAAGGTATGATCTGTGTCTATCCCATACTAGCTATAGTTCTTATAAATATTTCATTCAGTCACTATTTTGTCACATTGTTCTCATTCGGAACTCAGAGATTCCATTAGAGTCATTGGCCTTATCCTTGCAATACGATAGTCTTACGAGATAGGATTGGATGATTATGTATTGGTGCCAGCAGTGTGAGAATACTCTTGGAGGCGAGAGCTTTAGTTTGGATCTTCTAGTAGTAGCATCGGGGCCTTGTGATTTCATCATTGGTATGGACTGTCTATCCACATTCCATGCTCAGATAAACTAATTATGCACAATGTGTGGTCATTCCATGAGGATGGAACCAGGTTTTCCTTCACCAACGCGAAGGGAACCATTGCTGCACATTATGGTCTTTCTCGAAGGAGGGTGCTTCTAATCAATCATCTATTGGCTGGCCTTACCCTTTATGTAGTTGATGAGAGGTGCATGTGTTATCCAGTAGTGGTGGACCAATATTGTGATGTCTTTCCTAATGACGTTACGAGACTACATCCTCCCAGAGAGGTAGACTTCTACATCCCCCTATTCCCCGAAATGATGCTGATATCTACACCAACACATTGGATGGATCATGTGGAACTTTATGAGTTGACGGTATACCTGGAGGACTTACAAGGGAAGGGGATCATAAATCCCAATTATTCTCCATAAGAAGCCCCAATTTTTTTCTCCATGAAGGTGGATGAGAGTTTGAGGCTTTTCATGGACTATCAGTGCCTGAAGGAGGTGACCGTAAAGACAAAGTATCCACTCTTGAGGATTGGTGATCACTTCAATCAGCTGAAGGGATCTCATTGGGTTTCAAAGATATTCCTCGTATCATGCTATAATCTGCTCAATGTACATGATGAGGATGTACCGAAGATATAATTTAGATGCTATTATGTCCACTATGAGTTCTTGGTGATGCCTTTCGGTGTGAACAACACTCCTTCAGTGTTCATGGGATTCAGGAATAAGATCATTCACCCTTACCTCGATCAATTTGTGGTGGTCTTCGTTGAAGACATCATTGTGTACTCAGCATTAGAGGTGGAGTAATCTACACATCTACAGATAGTACTGGATAAAAATTGAGATAACTAGATCTATGTAAAACTCTAAAAGTGATAGTTATTGATATGGGAAGTTAAATTTCTTGGGAGAGTTATCATAGAGGATATAGTTTTAGTGTATCCAATGAATATAGATGCAATTCATGCTAGGGAGCTACCCAACAATGTGACTGAGGTGTAGAGTTTCCTCGGTTTGGATGGGTACAACAGAATATTTGTACCATCTTTCTCAAGAGTATCAACACCATTGTCAGATTTAAAAAAGAAGGGAAAACCTTTCTAGTGGACAGAGAGATACCAAAAATGTTTCCAGGAGCTGAGGAATATATTGGAGAGTGTCCCCACCTTAAGACTTCGGTAAGAGGGTTTTGGATATGTAATCTACTGCAACACATTAGGGACTAGACTGGGATGTTTCCTGATGCAGGAGAAAGCGGTGATCTCTTATGGCTAATGATAGTTTAGGAAACATGAACAGAATTATGTGACCCATGACCAAGAGTGATACGTAGGAGTAATTGCTTTGATGATTTGACAGCACTACATTATGGGAGAAGGATTTACTGTCTACACTGATCACAAGAGTCTCGGTTATATCCTCTTCCAGATGGACCCGATCCTATGTTAATGGAGATGGCTGTATTTCCTCCTGAACTCTAACATTGATATAGTTACACTGTTGGGAAGGGGAAAATGATGGAAGATGCGCTTATCAGGAGGTCTAGTAAACAATTGTTGAGTGAAGTGACTGAGCATCTAGTAGCATTGTAGTTAAACTTAATGGATCGCGATGGAAAAATTTACCTCCAGTCAATGGAAATCAATCCATGACTCCTTCAGCGAGTTGGGGAGGCACAACTTGGGGATGTTGGCTGCGAGACCCAATGTGGTCAGATATCCACAGGACATGTTCTTTAGGGTTGGGAGCACCACATATTTTTCAAAACAACGCAATATGGAACCGTTGATACTACGAGTGGAGTTGTTGAGGATGTTCCAAAAATCCCCTTTGACGGTACATCCGGCTGTGTAATGGATGTACCAGGACATCCGACATAAGTATTGGTGGTCAGGGATGAAGAAAGAAGTAGCAGATTTCCTTTCATGATGCCTCGAATTTCAAAAAGTGTAGGCCAAATATTAGGTTCCAACAAGATTAGGACAAACACTTGAGGTGTGGGAATGGAAGTGGGATTGAATCTCCATGTACATGATAAATTATATACCACGTATGTCTAGGGGCCACAAATCTATCTGGGTGATTAGTGATCGACTCACCAAGTCGCCCAATTTCATACCCAACTGGGAGCAGGGATCAGTAGAGTTCTTGGGACACCTTAATGTTCAAGAGATATTATGGATTCATGGGGTGTCATCTATGAGTGTCACATATTTTGATGCTCATTTTACATCCCAGATGAGGAAGAGATTATAGGAGGCATTTGGGAATCTTGTATGTTTGACCACAGCCTTTACCCTCAAGCAAATGGTTAGACAAATTAGACCATACATACACTTGGGGAAATGATTTATAATAACCTAGATCCTAAATTTAGTTTAATTTTTCTTTTCAGACTATTTTTGAGAAAAATAGGTGTTTTGGAAATTTCATGTGTACACTTCGTGTACTCAGTTGTCGCGGGTGACCATGTACTAGCAGTGTAATAGCTGAGTACATAGCCATGTCTGGGGACCTGGAGACCACCTAAGGCGGGGGTCAGTTAATGAAATTACATTCCATGTACATCTAATGTAAAATCTGTGTACATTAATTTATATTTTTAATTAAATAGACCAGGGTCGTGTCTAATTAGCAGAACCATGTTCATCTTGACCTTTCTTGTCCAAGAGCTAACGTGACTGCCAAATTATTGCCAAGCCCCTGACTCACATTCTGTCCTCTAATAAAAACCTTGTCATTTCTGTTGGAATCGTATTAGTGAGTTCTTCAAAAATATTTTAATTCATCTCTTGATTTGTCATCTTTCATGATTTATCATTTTTTAAACGTTTTTATCATATTTGTAGATATTCAATTTTATAGGGAAATTCACGGACTGAGGTTTATGTTTATCGATCTCATAATGCCAAGGTAGGTGGTTTTTCCCTTTCCTTAGACTGTAGTTGATTATATGTGAAAATGTGACCAATACCCATGAACAGGTTATTTTAGGTTTATGGTTTTTAGATCTGTTATTACCTAATATGCTTTGTGTGATTGGATATGAATTAATTTTTTGTGAATGGGGTAAAATTTTCCATTTTATGGATTTTTTTCATGTTTTCTTATTATGACCATTTGGTATAGTTTTTCCAGAAAGTCTGATTTGTTTTTCATGCCTAGTATTGATAGGATTGAGAGATTTTTATCTGACATGTTGTGATATGTGGTAGGATCTTTATCCAAGTATTTTAGGAGGTTTACATTGGATTCCATAGATCGTTTGTTCCCAATTGACTTACACAGGACTATAGGAACATGGTGTAGTAGATCATGGGGACTATGGACATTGATGGATTATACAGAGTGTCCATTTACAATTACATTTCGAGGCCATTGTGGGAATTGGACGTTGAGAGATTCCTCAGAGTGTATATTGATATCAGTACAAGACAACATGGGGGATTGATAGTGAGTGCTTCCATAGAGAGTCATTACTAAAGCTAAACCGTAGGGGTTTGACTTTGTGTACATCGTAGAGATTTTCATGTGTTTTTTGTTAAACTAGAGGTGATACAGTAGGAGTACATCCTAGAGGGTTACCTGTTGTTTTTAGTTGTTTACTTAGTATATGTAATTGAATACATTGAACTGTAGGATTTTAAAATTTTGTGTTATTTATTTTTTACTACTAAATTTTGCTTATTTCCTTCCATATATACACACAGACTCTAAGGCACAAATCATTAGGTCGTTGCCTTCTGGGATTAGTCTCAAACCTTGTTTGGGCCATTCCTTTAGGCCCAAATAGATTATATTTTTGTAGGTCTGGATAAGGGAAATCTCCCTTCTACTTCAGGTACTTGACTTCTTTGGTGCTGGAGAGAATGGGACCAAGATGACACTTGTGATGCTGAAGAGTTGTTTAATTGTTTTTCGTATACTTGGGTTTAGTACATTATTTCATCATTGTTACATGTTTGGCGGTTTTCGTAAACATATGTATGATGCATCCTTATATATGTGATTTAGTTTTTTTCTTCCAGTCTTCCAATATTTATTGTTGTACGGTTTTACTATTTCTTATACTATTGTTATCTATTTATTTATAATTTGTTACTCTTCCTGTGAGGGATTAGTTTCTCCACTATCACACTCAAGGCCCTCACACCTATTTGGAAGCCTCTGGTGTTCACGAAAATGTGCTTGAGGTCATGTGACAAACCGGGTATAGAGAGCCTCTGGATGTCCTCTAGAATCGGGACGTTACAAAGTGGTTTAAAAGGAATTATTTTCCTCTTTACTTACTATTTTATCCAGTAGTCAGGGATAAGAAGGAATGGTTACTTAGTAATAACCTGCTCCTATGATTAGCTAACTCGTGTACAGAGAAAATCTAATTTACCTCATATATTGCATGTTTTCCGGTTTTTCAATTATTAGAGGTTATTTGATTTCACCATTTGCTGATTCACATGTATTGAACTATTTTTGTTAATGATATTGAGGTTCTATTTTGGTTTCAACCCAATTATATGAGAGTATACCATCTCATGCATCATATAGGAACTTTCTAGAGATCACTTGTATTGGGACATTATTTTCTTCCTTTCACATTTATCTACAATTTTCATTTTGTTGGTAATAACTTTTATTTTCAATTACAAATGATGGGGTATGATTTTGAACTTACTCCATATACCCATCTTCATTTTTGAATTATTATAGGCCCCTTTATCTCTCATTAATGCCTTCCATGTACACATGTGAGCATAAAGAAATTTCATATGGAATTTATCTCTCTTCATTTACATTCAATCAATTATTTTTTATTATGAATATAAATTACATTAATTATGCTATTAAAATTATCTATAGGATCAAATTATTATCCATTTCTTTTATATATGATAAGACACCCCTTTCACTCACATCAACCATTTTTATGAAGTCTTATGTCACGCCGTTATGATGCTGTAATTTTATCACAATTTTACAAGACAAAATAATTGTATAGTGAATACAATTCCCATTACCCTATGAATGTTATTCACCATCATGCACTTTTACTTATTGATGGAAGTGTTTAATGTATTAATTACAAATTCCATTTTCATGGAATAAATTATGATGATAAAAGAATCCATGTTTTATGGTCTTGTGTCTCACCTATGCATGAAATGAAATGTTTTTGAAGGGTGTCCCTTGATAGCGCTTCAATGCATTGGATAAAGTTTATTATCAAGTGAAATGTTGGTTTACTCTTGCTAATTGAATTGCAATGTGGGTTTACTAATGCTCCATGTGCAATGAGCGTTAGATCATGCTAAAACCATTTTATGTGTTGTATCCACATTTCAATGTTATGATAATAATTCTATATCATGCCTTTATGTTCACGTTTCTCTTTTGCTCCACTGATATACCTATTTCCTATAATGTATTGTAATATTCATGATATGCCTTTTTTACACACTTAATGAGATTTATAGATCAACATATTCTTATTCATACCCTTATGTTATCCCATAAAATGATAAGTAAGACCGAATTTAGTGTTCATGTAAATGATGTTTTCAATAATGATGTTGTGTTTCATGTTTTATGTTTTTTTGTAATGTTGTTATTCCCCAAAGAAACTAGACCTCCTAATCATATGTGTTGTAGAAAGTGAATAATTGATGTTATAAATCATGTTTAATTGTGTAATAAAAAGCAGAGTTGTTGTAATCTATATGTTTTTTATCGATGATGAGATCCTCCATTTGAATTGTTTTTCAAGGTGCTCCTCTGGATATCTCTATAGATGCAGGTCATGGAACGTTGAAATTTAGTGATTTTCAGCACTTGGTACATCCGTAACTTCTAGATCCTTGATCATATAGGGGTCATAAATTATCACTTAGCACTCCCAACAAACCTCTACAATGTATATCATGTCTTCCATGAATCACTTTAAAGGAATTAAAAACGAAAATACACAAACATTTATAGAAATTGGAATTCATTTCATTATAATATGATCTCTAAAATGAGGAATACACAATGTAGATTTTGGATTGAAGATATAACATTTTGAAGAATTTAAAAACTCATATGGTTTCTATTTTATATAGAAATCATAATTTTTTGGAGGCTTCATTGTAACCAAATGTCATTATGAGTGAAAAGTATCATTTCATAATTTCATCATGATCATAAATTTTATAGATGATATTATTATTATGTGGGGTAGACTGTAATAAAAAACTATGTTAGTAGATAATTTTACATAATTAAATTCTATGTGGTAATCTAGTTATTCATACAACACTGAACTACAACTATAAAAACCCATTTTTTCATACATTAACATTAAATCATTTTTAAGAAGATCTCATATTTTAGAAAAACAAATGCTCAATGTCTGAATTTTTTTAGTGCCACTGTAAACATGAAACATAAACTCTTATTCTAATGAAACAACTTCAATGTTTACCAAAAATATCATTCCCTTTAGTTTCCAGACCTAAAATACTTTTTTTGTCACCTCATGAAATGACAAAATAAATTGTGAGTGTAGATGAACATTAAAGATAATTAAGGGATATATATAAGGATAATCACAAACATATGGGTATTGGAACATGAGAATAACATTAGAAGATTGTACCCTACATATCAAAATACTTATAAAAGAGTAATGGAATAAATAATGGTATTTCATTAGACATGTATCCATAAGAAATGAAGATTATAATTTGTGAATAAATAACAAAAAAATAATTCATGGAATTTTAGCAAGCACCTATATATATGAAATTATTTCCTTAATGGTCAAGGATCATTGAAATGTCTATCTTAGTGGATTGGGTTCACTCCACAAACAATAATAGTAGTCATGTTTCACACCGGAGAGTATCATAGTATTCATGGGTAACTCACAAGATTATATTAGTAGTGATGGATCCCTTACAATTCCACCTAAGAGAACATTTTCCTTTGTTGAACATGGATTACTCACCATTTCATTCATGTTTATCTCAATAGATATAAATCATTATCCAGCATATTAGAGAGAGATATAGATCACACCCATCAAAGTATGAAACCATATTTATGTGTTCCACAATAATATACATCAATAATCATAAACAAAAACTATCCATAAAAATAAAAATGATGGAATCATTGAATCATAACCCCCGGTAATGAATAAATAACATCAAATAATTGTTCTTATATGGTATGTTTTATTGAAAGATAATTTTAAACAAATAAATGGGTAAATACCATTTATGATTTAAAAAAATGTTTTTAAAAGAATAATACATTTCACAATCATTTTCTGTTGAAAATAAAATTGAAACTTATAAATGAGTCTTTAAAAATCATTGAAATAAATTGGATAAATATACATATAAAACACTTCTTTACCCTTTATAGTAAATACTAATTTGAAGGAACAAATTGAAGAGGGAATAAAATTACACGATATTTATAATCCGATTAATTGAACTATATAAATGATAAAACATTTGATGTTTTGGTATATACCATACATAAAATAATATAGGTGCATAACATATCATGTGCCTCAAAGTAGAAAAATTGATAAAAAAATTACTTACCGATTTGGTAACATTTGAGCCATATGACCCATGAAATAGATATAAACAAATGGATATGTAAATAATAATAACATTAGGATTGAGTATCATAGAATACATTCATGGAAATTATATACACCACACAATAGAAAAAATTGGTGAATATGGTATAATTATCGCATAAATAATTGTGACACTATAAATCCCCTTACCAAATTGTAATCAATTAAATTGTAATCCCCATTAATGAAATAAAATTATATGGATATTTAAATAACACAATATTTATGATAACTCTCATAAAATACATTCATTGTAATTGATAATTGTATTTCATGCACACATTTTATGGTGGCTAAATGTATTAATTATTGTATTTAATTGATTTTATTGAAAAATATTAGACAATTAATCATGTTTTGTGTTTTCTAGTAGAATAAGATGAATATTTGAAAATTTATTAAAAGGGAAAAACTTTGAATAAAAAAAGTACATCATAGTTCAACTGAATAAAAGCGGTGTGTCACTAGATTTTTGAAGTAGAATGATGCTGGAAATTCTAAAACAGTAGGATTAAAAATAATGATTTTTTAAAGTATGCCTCCACCACCATGACAGTAATGATATTATTAAATGCTATGGAAGTCATTTACATGTCATTATTCCCAATTTCATGTCATTAAAGGAGTTAACGTTCCAAATCTTTAATGATATTCACATGAGATTTACAGAAATCTAAAAATCATGAAGGAATTTTCATATGAGAATTACACAATAAATAATCACAATACATATTGGGATATGTTTCAATAATAACACATCTAGATCCTCTAAGAAGAAGATATTTTTTCTATTAAAGGGGCATTCAAAATCAAAGACACATGGATCAAGAATATGCATTGTGAAGGTCCCTCCCCGAGTTCTTTCACTAGTTTGTTAATGAATTATTATTTTTTTCGTTAGTATTATTCTATATCCACTCCGATGAGAGGGTAAAACCATCATGTTCTATGGTGATTTAAATTGATTAGGGAAGGTGAAACTTTATTTTTTTATTTATACATGTATTTGGGTTGTGAAATTTATTATCCATCATCTAATCCCATTTTTTTATATTACTATAAGAATTCATACTTTAATTGTAAAATGAAAATTAAAATATCACAATTGACATACCTAAATATGTAATTTTTATTTTGGGTATTAGGTTAAATCATGCTGAAAATTGGTATTAATAGAAACTATATTCTGCAACACCCTAAATTACTGAACTATGGAAAATATGATATTATGATGTCGAGGTGGGGATTCCATGACCATTGGATCTTCCTTGTCTCAACTCTAACATCAATAATGAATCAACATTTTAAATAAAATATGATACAAAATAAGAAAATAAAATCAAAAAACCTCATATGATTTTCAAATATTTTTACAAAACAACCAATCAAACAACTGAACTTTTTATCTTCATTTTCTCAAAATTCAATCAAACCCTAATTTTCTATTATCATTCTAAAATATAATAAAAATAAATCATTTTTAAAACCGAATCAATAATATTTATCGATCAATTTGGGGTTGACCTTGAACAGACTTCATACTACATTTCTAATTAATCATGTAGCATAGTTTGAGTATTATAAATTTTTTATAGAATAGACCTGCAGGGAACTAATGATTCCTGATGGGCATATCAATGTAGCTTAATTTTTGAGGATAGTAACAAGTGTGTTTCTATTTTTTAATTTTTTTAATTGTTATTTATTAATTAAAATTCCACTTTTTATGCTATGTGTTTTTTTCGATGAATTTCTTATTTTTTATGAATAATTACAACAATTGTTCAGTGGGAAAATACACCATCAATAAAAAAAATATGTTGAACCAGACCTTGAGATAAAAATAGAAACCAACATAGAGAGAGGTGAAAAAAAATCAATATTATTGGATTATTTAATGATATCTGGGGTAGTAGATGCTCATAGATTATGGGAGGCCATAAAATATTAGATTTCAATAGAGCCCCACTATACCACCCATTGCATTGAAACAAATCGATATAAAGCATGCAATAATTTGGATGATATCAAACCGTTTTAAATTCCCTAAACTTCCCCATGAAGATCCAAACATGCATCTATGATATTTCCTCGCGCTCTATGATACATTTAAATTCATTAATATTGAATGTGATGTGATAATACATCGTATAATCTAATTTTCATTTTGTGAGTGTGATCGATATTGGATTCCATGATTTCCTATGCATTTAATTGCATTATGAGATGAGCTAACACGAAACATCATGATCATGTTCTTTCCACTTTCTAAATAAATGGATATATGGGTAAAAATTCTTTCAGTTTTTCAATTTCAATATGAGTCACTATATTCTTGAAAGGGAACATGAAAGAGGTATGATTCAAATATTCCCTCATCATGGAAAATGTCTATGGATTCTAATAAAACCATTTTATAAGGTTTATTAACTATGAAACATGTCATTTCTTGACACTACTGCTAGAGGATCTTTAATGATTAAGTCACCTGAATGAAGCTACACCTTTTTGGATGAAAATGCACGTAATTGTTTCTTGTGGAAATGATAATGTATATAGTAGAAATGAATTCATGCAATAAATAATAATGAATGTATTGTAACACAACTAGAGTTGCTAAAAAATGGGCATCATGATCGCCCAACAAAATATGAACCATTATACATAAATAGAAAATGGATACTGTACTAAATATTTTCTTGGTAATCAATTTAACGGATGCCAGTCTATATGAAAACAAGGACAGAGATATTAACAAAGGCCCCAAAAAGAGGCACCACAAGGGCCCACATAGACAAGATAGGTCAAATCATTAGGGGAGACCCTGGAAACAATCATGAAAACATCTGAGGATGTATAAAAAGAAATAAAAGAGGTATAATCGAATCGAAAGGCCACATTATGAAATATAAAGACTCATGTTTTCAAATGTGCTGATTATATAGAGAGAGACATAGAGGCACACTTCAATGATTCTTTGATGTACACCCATTTTAATATATGAAGGCTATAGATCTTAGGAGTCAGAATAAAACAATAGAATGTGCTATAAAATTTTCTAGAGGACCAACAGTATAATAATAAAAATGGTAATTTTATGAAATCATCAAACAAGCTGATAAAGAAAAATAAGAACCACCTTAGTATAAGCCAAGGACGCCCATTATATAGTGAATGGTGAAAGTGAAGAACAATGTTCATAGAAGTAATTTTTTAGAACACCATAAAAAAACAATATTAATATACATTTTGTAGAGGCTCTCCGAAACAATCCAATATGTGTGAAATTATTTATATAACATGTAATGAATAAGATGAAGTTGGAAGAAATTGGAATCATTATACTAACATAATAATGTTCGACAATAGTATCAAATGACGTAACTAAGAATAGAAGATATCGATCTATCTCTTAAATTCCCATATTTATCGAAGATAAAAATTATGGATTAATTTTTGTGACTTATGTGAGTGTGTTAATTTCATCTTGAAAACATTAAAGGGATCATGATACGAGGGAATAAAGCCAAAAAATAGTTCTTCTTCAATTAGATTATTCAAAACTAAAATCAGCATGAGGACTTATTGATGATATGTTGAATAGATTCAAGAATATCTATTTCTGTATTGACTTCCTAGTGTTGGATATTGATAAATAGAGGAATACACTAATTCTAGGACGGCCATTTTTTATATATAGGTAATGCACGGATCAATGTTCAAAATAGGTAAATATTCTTCAGAGTTGGAAGTGATCATGTAAATTTCAAAATCTACCATGAAATAAATGATTACTCTGTGTGAAATGAAAATTTATTTGGAGAATAATATACCCTCAAATATGAGGATGTCATGAAAATTTAATGGATGAATGAGATATATTATGTTATGTGAGAGGATGATTTACTAAAGAAAAAAAGAGGATATGAAGATCAAAATTGCTAAAACAATAACTGATACTGGCTTAACTATATTTGATAAATGATAAGAAGAATGGGTGACACATGAACTTATATTTAGTTCATAGGGAATTTTGATTAAATGGTGGGTCGGTCCAATGGAGATCATGAAAGTGAAACCCTATAGAAGAATTAAGCTATTTAGAAAAGAAGTATAGTGGTAGAACATTGTCGATTTGAAAAAAATGATTCCATTAATATAACCTAAAGTGATAAACTATGTGGAATTAATAACCATAGATAATTATTTTTGACTTCAATTAATTGATTATCAATATTGGAATAAACGAAAATGCTTAATTAATGTATTGATTTGTGTATTTAAATGATTATTCATTCCAATTGATAAAAATTTAAACATTTTTTATTGATTACTATAATGAATATTTGTAAAATTAATGAAAAGTGAAAAAAATTTAGTAATAAAAACACTTTGTTCTACTTTTCATCACTTGTCGAGCAACACTATATTTTTGTAGAAGAATGATGTTGGAAATTTTGTAGCAGAATTATTACATGTCGTGTAACTCAATTATGAATTGTGTGTTTTCATTGAAATTAACCACAAATAGGAGAAATAGGGATACAATGACATAATGTAAAATGCAGTTAAATTTTTTGAGTCCCGATTATATCTAGTGAAAGGAGTCAATGTTCCAAATCTCAAATGAGATTCACCCACGATTCACAAAAAATGGAAAATAGCAAAAGAAGTCTTGGATTAGGATTTAATGACGTGCAACCAAATGACAAGTTTTGAAATTTTTTGGGTAGAACTCATCTAGAGCCTATAAATATAATAGTATCAAACAACTAAAGTGGGATTCTGAATCAAAGATACATGCATAGAGTGAAAATATAAATTAGACATGGTCCTCCCTGAGTTCATTCTTTATTTTCATTATTCTATATTCATGTATTATTCTTACCTAGTATTCTCTCATGTCAAGGATGAGAGGGTAAACCCTCCATGTTCTATGGTGATATAAATATAATGGGTATGGTGTGTTGGATTATTTTTTTCATTTATTCATGTATTTAGTTTTTTCAATATATTCTTCATCTTCCAATACATTTATTTTTATTTTTCCATGACCATTGAAAATTTAACTTAATTTAATATTAAAATTACACAACTAAATAACCTTAATAATGCATGAACATTCTTGAATTTAGGGGAAATCATGTATAAACATGGTATCGATATATACATGATTTGGAAACACATTAAATTAGTGATCAAAGGAAATAGGGTATTGCTGTATTGATTTGGAGATTCAATGACCATTGGATATTCCTTATCCTAACTCCAAAACTAATAATGAATCAACCTATTTAATTAAATCTAATTTCACATAATCCTGAAAATTACGAAAACCTGGAATGATTTTCAAATCAATTTAGAAACAAACTATTCAAGTTGTTTTACTTTATTGCCATCTATCATTTTCTAATAAATAAATCAAACCAAAATTCTAACATTCCTCTCTCCAATATAACAAAATTAAATCATTTTTGAAATCCAAATCAAACTAATTTCTCCATTCTTGTAGTTTTAAACTCAAACATATATTTTACTACATTATTAATTAATCAAGATGTATAGTTTTTTTTCTAAATTTGTTTATTGTATTGGCTTGTAAGAAAAAAAAATGATTCCCCATGGGCCTAATAGAGCATCATATACAGCACATTTATGAAATATGTGGTGTACATGGCTCGTATCTCAAAAAAAATAAACGTGAGACTGTGTTCCCTTAAAATATCTCATGAATCTAATCATTCTATTTTCAAAATTCTATATAATAAATATTGGTTTATTATAAATCTACCATCGATCCATATTTATTTAAATTATTCCTTATAAAATTTATATATGTCCTTTTATTTCCCATTGTTCCAGTTTATAATGCTCTTCAGGAGGATGGAGGCTCAAGGGGACCCAATGGAGAATCCTAAATTTGGAGAAAAATATGATTGTTTGAATCAAGGCTTGGGTAATTTCATATTTGATTCTAGTTATTCTATATCCCTTTATGTTTGTATTGTACATAATGAGTTATTCACACTTACATAAAAGGAGGTGGATGTTAATGTGATTTTCTCCTCTGGAGATGTTTTATTGCGGATGAATTTTGTGGATATGGGGATAGATGTTACTCAGAATTCCTTCTCTAATTTTGATTCTCCCCCTCCTGGGTGAGTGATCAGGATGGGAAGGATTTCTCATGGCTTGGATAACCAGTAGGAGGTTGAGGAGTGAGCCAACCTATATTGATACTTGATAATTTATCGTGTCCCCATGCACAAAGGTGAGAGACTATATAAATTTAATGAGTTGAAAATCATGAAATTGGATGTTTGGGGGTTTGTTGAATAGAGAATTTTTGTGATTTGGAGGGGGTACCAGGATTTATTATTTCATTTATATTTAAGAAAGAAGAGGGTGTGGAGAAAAGGTACAATTTCTCTACTCCCTAGTTTTTCGAACATTCAAGAATGGGACCAAAATTTTGATCCCATGAATGTTTGAAACACCCATGAACAATTATGGATTAGTTAATCTAAATTAAACATGTTTTGACGTCACTCTTGGTGTCTATGGGGAATTACCTAAGAAGTAGGTAATCCCATTTAGATAGATCGATAGACATACAATCTGAGGTTTGTGAACTATGTCAAAATTTTGGTTGAAGTTGACCTGGAAAATATAATATTTGAGGAATTAATTCTTACAACAAGGGATGAATGTATGTAGTTAGAAATAATATATGAAAGGAAGTCAAAATTCTGTGAAAATTTATCATTCTTTGGACATCTCACTACTAAATGTAAAAGGGACAACGAGTGAAATTTTAACATGAAAAAGGCCATGATGGTACTACTTATATAAAGGGGAAGTTAAAAGAAAATATCACCTTTGAGCCTTAAGATACTAGTGTACCAAGACATGAGGTGATTCCTAGGTATAATGATCACAAGGGGGACCTACAAAATTTAATGTCTCCATGGATGGGCAGGAAATGGAATAGGTTGAATGTCCCTCTCATATAGTTCAATAATCAGGGTTAATGTTTGTGGAAGGCATGGCTGCTGGTACTCAATTGGTGGAACATCCCTCAAGTAATGACACTGCTATGATGGTTACACAAACATATAAGCTGGTTGACCCCCCAGTATGCAGTTTCACTGCCCCACTAGAGGACACATATATGCTGATTGGGACGAAGGCTCTTGATAATGTTCAAATTAGATCACCTGGGACACCTACTCATAGTAATAGTAGAGGATCAGTGAAGCCCCAGTACTTGGGTGAATCCAACCCCAATGGGAACACCACAAAAATCCCCCCCTCTATGTCTACCCAAAGGAAACCAAATGTAGGCAGTGACCCTTCACATTAAAATTATAAGAAGAAATTCACTCCCCTAAGTGGAAGATCTTGCTCAGATGAGGTTAATGAGTCACATTCTCTTGATACAGTGGGAATCAACACAATTTCTATGGCTACTGTATCTAGTGCGGGACCAGTGGAGAAATTTGGCCTCACTAACACATGGTAGAAGGCTGATATCATGTTAGAGAAGGTGGATGAGGATGATCATTCCTACAAGGAATCTAGGCAATGAACTAGTCTGAAAGTAGTGGGTAATAATGGCAGGGAAAAAAATAAGGTCCATATTTCACTGTAGAAAATGGTGGGTCACTTTGACTAGGGGAAATTCCCACTAAAATGATTATTCTACATTGTATCTATTAATGGATGGGTAATCCCTATACATTTTAGTCCCTTAGAAATTATATCATAGACTATAAACGTATTGTTGTCAGTATTGCTGAACCAAATATTCTCATTGATAACAATAAATGATTCAAGTGGGAATCTATTTGATAAAAATTTGTGTTTGGAAACATTTATGAATCTATATCTGATCACTTGTGGGTTTTATGGCATGAATCTATTCATATATGTTCCAATGTTAGTGGGAAATAGAGCATTCTGATCACATATCACACATCTTGCAATGAATAATCAGTATTGTGTGTGTATGCTTCCAACTCATATATTATAAGGATGGTCATCTGGTAGGAACATAGGGAAACTTATAGAAGGATGGTTCACATATGGGTGCTTATTGGTCACTTCAACGCTATATTGTGTCCTGGGGAAAACTGGAAGTAACAACAACTGGATTGCTGCTTTCAACTTTTTTGGGTGCATTGATAAATGTAATATATCCCATGTCCCTCTTACTAAAGATGATTTTACATGTTTAAAATACACCAAGATGGGGGAAAATTATGAAAACATGATAGATTCTTTTTTCCAATTGTTGACCACATTGCTTCCCTTGGGGATTCTGGAATCACACTTTATAAGCAACATTCTGATTACAGCCCAACAGTTTTTTATGTAAACACACACCTGAATATGTCAGCTATTAACCCTTTTATATTTTACAATGGATGGATGGTGATTCCAATATATAGGGAGATTGTATTGGTGGTTTTAAATTTGAAACCCATTAGAATCCCACTCCACAAGCTGGTTGTGAAACTCAAACATCTAAAGGGGCTATGTGGGGATGGGATCAAGAAATTATTCTCTAAAATTGATGTGATATCAGTACTGTTGAGGATGAGTTATCCAATATTAAGGATAATAATGTGAAGCAACCAACTCTTCCTATAGGGGAATTTTTATCTCATAATAAGCTTCATGACCTCTTAATGATTAATGAATGACTGGTTAAGAATTAGCTAAATGTGATATTGTTATGGTATGGAGAGAGAAATTCAAAATTATTCAACGGATTCCATTAGGAGAAGAGGGAATGTGCAGGAAATAAGGTGATCAACATTGATGGTCAACTGCATACTGATGAAAATGAGACTACCTAGGATTTTGTGGAGCATCTCATGGGGATATATGTTAATGATGGGCAGGAAAATTTTCATATAATATTCGATAAAATAAATCCTTACATTGATGATCACAAAAATCAACTTCATAGTACCCACCATGGAATGAGGATATCTAGGATTCCCTACTATATCTTAATTAAATAGTGTCCCCAGTCCAGGTGGATTTATGAAGAGTGTTTTTATTTTCTACAAGAAATTCTGTAAGATGACATCACTCAATCCATTAAGGATTTCTTTTCTCACTTATTTATTCCACATGGAATGAACACCTGCTTCATTACTCTCAATCATAATAAGGAGAATGCTCTTGAAATGATGGATTTAAAGTCTAGTTACACTTTGGAACACAATTACCATGCTCATCAGCAAGATTCTCATGAGGAGGATTGGGTATTGGTCGGTGACATGATCACCACAAACCATTTTGGCTTTGTCCCTAGTAGAAGTATTCAACAGTGTCTCTTCATATCCTCAGAATGTGTCAACTTAATGGGAGGAAGATAAAGTAGTGGAACTTTTATAATAAAATTGATATTTCAATGTATTTTGACACAATAAAATGGGGTTCCTTCTTTATTTTATAGGAGATATGGTTTCTATAGTGATTGTATCAACTTGATGATCACCATCCTTGGATCCTCAAGGGTTTCCATTCTTATAAATGGTTCCCCTAGAGGATTATTTTCTTGCAATGTTGGTTTGAGATAGGGTGACAAGTTATACATGTTTTTTTCGATTGAGGAGAATTACATAAGGCAATGCATTGTTGATATTTCTCACATGGGTCTCTACATTCAAATTAAGGATGGTATGTATAGTTATTCCCCATCTCACCTCTTGAACGCTGATGAAATTTTATTTCTTGGTCAAGCCTCAAAGAGAACCATATCCTCAATTAAAGTATCAATAAAACATTATGATGATGCATAGGTCTAGGAAATCAGCTGTGAGAAATACTATGTTGTATTTGGTAATGGAATTTTAGTACGAAATAAAAATATGATCATTAAGGACCTGGGGGGAGGAGGGGAGCCTTCCCTTTCTAGTATATTGTTGTCCCCTTGTTCTAGGGGAAGGTTAAAAGTTAACACCTGTAGGGAATAGATGCGGGTATCATAAAAAACTTTCTAGTTGGAAAGGAAGTTCCATGTCCCTGGCTGGGAGGTTCTTCCTTGTTAATTAAGTGATCACATCCACATTTTTCTACTCCTTATCCCTTTATAAATGGACGAAAGGCCTAATCATGGATCTTCATAGAATGATGAAGAATTATATATAGAGAGGTTCAACACACTAGATGTTGCTGATCAATTTAATTTGTAAATAATGTACCAAGATAGTTTATTTGCTGTTCCTTGGAATGAAGGATCTTAGAACATTCAGGGATGACCTGATTGGGAAATTCACATAGATCCTGATTTGTAATGATATATTTGATGATTTCCATTAAAATAGATTTACAACAAGGTTTTTTAGTGGCTGAAAGATTTAGATGGATACATCAGTTTGGTCATATCTCAAGCATTCCTACATTAGTAACATATATGTAACAATGTGTATTGTTTGTATGGACTACACCCTCAATTGTTGGAACATATGATTTTTATCAAAAATAAATTCTTATGATATCATGATTCCCCCATTGTATGTCTGAAATAAATGATTACACATTTTTGGATTATGAATTTTTTTTTGGATTCACAATAGATATGTGTTGTTTAATAGCAAATTCTACTATTAAATGGAATGTGGGGTCCAATTCACCCACCTTCATGGCTCATGATGTTTTGGGAAAATTTTATCTGGCCCTATAGATTTACACTGATATGAAGAATATAGAAAACCCGGCTCCCAATTTATGAACATCTCAAAATTGATTATTTCTGTCTCACTTTAGTTTTTCCATTATGTATGCGTGCTAATTAAACATTATAGTAGTGGTTATGGACTGTTCCCCAGCTAAAAATCTATCAAACTATGTTTTTTTTTCATATTTGGGATGAACCTTGAATCCAGTATACCACTCATTGATATGCTAAAATAGATGTAAGATATTCATTGTAGTGAGTTGTTTCGTCCCTTTCTTCTGGTCATTATTAGTACAACTATTTCATCCGTATGGTATTCTAAAAAAACACTACATTGTTTGACTATGCGCACACTGTTCTTCAATTATGAATGGTGGCCATCCACAGTAATTTTTATAATATGTCACCTATCCAAGATGGTGTCATGAATAACGATATTTCTTACTTGAAAACTCTAATATTTCTTGGATTTTATGTGCAGTAACCAAAGCAGTGGATGCTAAAGTACATTTGGTGGATACATATGATTGTGCCATGCATCAAGGTGAATGTTAATGGGGTTTCATCGGGTGCACCTGGTCCATCAAGTTGTGGTGGGGTTTTTTTGAATAACCATCAATTTTTAAAAGGACACTTCTATTAATTAAATGGAGTTGGCAATGCGTATGATGCAAATTCTAGGTAATGATTCCTGAAATCAAGTATGTTTTCAGTTTAATTGGAAATGGTTATAGATTGAATCTGATTTACAGATTGCGGTTCATGCCTTGATGAGAATGATGTGTAATGTGCGTTGTCAGGTGTTACCTCCTTGGATTTAATGTCTTAAAAACATCACTTAGATTCATTTGGTTATTTCATGCCAATCAGTAAGGCAATCAGGTGGCTGATACTCTGGAAAAGAGGGAGATCATTACAATGGATACAATGTTGTCTTGTACAACCCCAAATTACTAATCGTCATTAGTAGAAGTGGATATATATGGTCTCACACAATCTCTTTTATGTAATAACCCTTTATATAATGGAATATTTATCCCTTTTTTATTAAATAATTTCATCAGGCAGGCTTCCACCAGACCTCTGTCTTTTGGGTCATATTTCCTATTTATTAATTATACCTTGTTAATGTCGTGTTTTGGGTAATATCCTCTTTTCTCACATTTTTTTTGATTTGAAATATTTTTTATCATATTATATATATTTATATATGATGATTTTATAATATTATTTGTGATATCCATGAAATAAATATCATTTATATTAACTATATAAGTATTTATAATAAATAAAATGTAATACACAGTTCATGGTAACAATTGGCCATATGTAAGCATGAAAGATGATTCTATTTTGTGTCACGTTGAATGAAATAAAATAAAACCAATAAATATATACATAAAATATAAATAAATAATTTTAATTATTTCTTATATATCATATATTTTCACTAAAACATCATTAATAAATTCTATGTAATGCCTGAACAAATCACATCATCTTGAGGAGGTGGTAGTCTACCCGTCCAAAAATGTAGGTATCATATTTCCAAAAAATGAAAATATTGACAGTTTGAGTAATAAAATAATTCTCGAAGAGTAAATACGTAATAAAGATCATATATATATATATATATTGAATTTTCATCCGTATTTCCATCCATGAACGTTACCCTTACATTATGTATGTCCTTTTGATTTTCACAAAAGGACATCATTGGCAAGCTTAATTCCAAAATTAAGTCTTATAATATTAATATATGGACGTTGGGAGGATATTTTTATAGATTTTGGACAAACAAAATACGATACGAAGTGGGAATAAAAGAGAATATGAGGTGCTACATCATAAGAGAGGTGAGGGGAACTTTTGGAATTTCAAAAAAGATTATTTTATAATAAATTTTATGAGATTATCAAAATATAAAAAAAGAAATTTATATTAAAATAATAGGACATATGATTTTAATAAAATCCACCAGTATATTTTATAAATGTTTTTTATATTAAACCTTTTCCTTTTCATTAATACTTAATCAATCAATTTACATTATAACTATGGTAACAAAATTTTCAATATTATGAGGATGTAATTTTTTAATATAAAGTATATATTAGTCCATAAATGTCTATTTTAGGATATTTTTACGTTATATAATCCCAATGTCCATATTTATTATTTTTAATGTTTTTAAATCATTTAATATAATAATATTTTTATAAAATATAATAAGTGTCAATTTTGACACTATTCATTACATTGACTTTAAGAACCTCAATATAGAACGATAACATCAAAAAAATAATTTAATACACCCATAAAATTTCATATTATCCATGATAATTTTTTGATCATCTTAAATAATTAACACTATTTTTCTTTTAATATTTATAATTTCTTTTAATTGAAATTTTAGTTATTAAATTATTACTTCGCCATCGTTGTGTAATTATTTATGATAATTATAGCTTCAATAAAAATTAAAATCAAAATTTAATGATGTATATAATACTTTTATATTTCATTTTTTATATATATTCAATCATATATTCCATTTAATACCAAATTAAAAATATTATACCTAATAAAATTATGTGTGACATTTTTCTAATCTCTTTGATTTTAATAATATCTATTTAATTTTCATTGATGAATTCCCTTTTAATAATTTAATTTAGAAAATAAGGTAATAAGGGATGAATTATCTTCATCAAATAATATTTGGGCATGTCTTAGGGTTATTTTATATTATTTATAATATTGAATTAATCATTAATTACATAATTTATCATAAATTGTGGAAAAAAATACTAATGTTACTATACATACAATCTACAAATAAAAGGGTCCTAATTACTAACTATCTACCATTTGATCCAAAAAATTTATAAACTTTTATATATTCAAAAAAAAATTTAAATAACAAAATTTTAAATTAATCCCATCGATGGAATGAGAAAACAAGTTTTTAAAGAGAAAAGGTCCTAATGTATAAAATGCTTTTATATTCAATTTCAATTTAAATTGATTAAAATGAACTAAATTGGATCAATTGATGTAAAATTATTCTAATTATTTATTTAAAAAATTTAACAAAATTATCTATAAAATATGTTAGACAAATAATACGTTTTCAGTCAAATTTCAGTACTTTCACTATTAATCAAAACATGAAAACTATTAGAAGATTTCATAAAATTAAATTAATGTAATTTTTTATTTTCATAATTCAAATAATAAATTTAGTTTCAGTAATATAACTTTGAAATTATCAATAACTTGATATAGAAAAAGTGTGCAATCAAAATGTTGTAAACTACATTTTAAAAAATACATATTTTTTGCATAAAATTGGATTTGTTCTTATATCCTATGTAGGAAACCCATAATATAAATGGTAAAAATTAGGATTAATATTATATATATATTTGAATATATAAATATATATATATCATTAATATAATCAAACAAGGGTGATTTTCTTATTTATTTTTTTAAAACATACTTGTAAATATATTTTTTTAAAATAATTTTATTTTAATTATAATTTTAAATTTATATATATTTAATTGTTCAACGAATTATATATACAAGTGTAAACCATAATTACTTAATAATGTCAAGCATTTTAAAACTTGGCATTCTAATGACCAATTTATAATTTTCTTGATTAAACAATTATAATAATAAAATTATGTTTTTCAGAGACACAATGTTATGTGTAATGTGAGCTAATATCGTGTTGTGTGTATCGCAAAACACCATGAAATAGAATTATTTATATAATATTTATCAAATAAAAATATCACTATTTTAAAAAAACAAAAAACATTGTTTCCTTAATATAATTTATAATTATTTCCGGTATATAATATACAATAATATTGATTTTATGAATCAAAATATTAAATTTCTAGAAACTTTTTCAAATTCATATTTTCATTATTATTTTAAAAATGAATAATATTAAATGGAATTCAAATTTTTGTTCATCACATAATAATATTTCATTATGGGTTACTTGATAATATTATTAAAATACAAATTCCGTGAAATAAAGATTTATACAAAGTATAAATTTTAAAATAGTAAAATGTAAAAAACTTATGTTAAATGTCATGTAAAATATTTATTACCTCAATTGAAATTTAATTTTGAGGATTTTTTACACATACCTAACCCACAACTATATTAATTCTGAATTTTGGAACCATTGAACCATGAGTAGTTTCATTCCATTATTATAAAATATTTCATGTTTAAAAAAGTTTGCATTCAGCACTTATAGGAGGGTACACTTTCACCACTTCATACCATACACATCACTTTTAATTTGATATTGAATCTATTCCATTTTTCTCTTATTAGGATTATCTATCATCTTTTTATCATAATTTTACTAAACTATATACTCCATTATTCATTTATAAATATTCATTGAAAATAATGTTCTACACCCAAAAGATATTATGAATCCTTTTGTGAATGTTGGGAAATAAGTTAAGGGATTTTAATGACTCAAATCCTTTAATTATGTTATTATCACACCTCATAATGTATAATATTTATAGATATATTGATTATTCTTTATAATGATGTTATAATATATTTACACATTCCTTATAGGGAAATCATGTTTCACACCAATTTATTATTCTGTAATTACTAACATGATTCAATAAAATTTATTTTTAAGAATAAAACCCATCACATTTAAATGAATTTCGATTGATATAAATTTTTACAATAAAAAATGTTCTCCAAACTATATTATAATCTTAAATTGAGTTTATCATCAATTAATGTTATATATCCCTTTATATATTTTTAATAAAATATTTATTATCATGTAAATGAAGTGGGTTTTCTTTAATTCCATTTAAAAATGGTCAAAAGATTTTTTTTCATTACATCATATAATTCCATTATATATCACATTTTGAAATTCTGGTTATTTATTTCAATTGTTTCTTTATTTTAGTTATTTTGATGTAATTGTTTAATAATTTTTCTGTTTACAATATAAAATTGGATTTTGGAATGTCACAACAAAATAACCGCATTTTAATATTATATTATTTAATGATTTCCAGTGAAGAAATCATTTTTCATATTTCCCACTCATTTTAATAGTATTAAACTCCAATGGTATAATGGATTCTAAACAGCTTCATATGAACCCATTAAATAATAATTTTTTATGATCATGTTATTGGTATTAAATGATCATGTTTGTTTATGTGTCTACATAATGAAATATTATAACACCTATTTTATTCAAGATGGTTATTTTTTAAAATATGAATGATTTAATTTTATATTTTACTAATATGTATAGATTATGTCATGTGGGTTACTATACATCCTTCTATTTAATTGATTATGGTTACGTATCTCATATAATAATTATGAGAATTAATTATTGAATACTCACCCAACTCTAGGAATCTGCTACTGATATTTGATACAGTACATGAATCAGTTTGTGGAACCAATTATATATTGTAGAGAATGTTGTAATAAATTGTCTACTTTGAGAAGCTGGTTGTGTTTCCTACTCATCTATAGTAATTAGGTATGTATTAATAATCCATAGTGATAATAAGTCCGTGATTCCTAGTCTACTATGGGAATAATGAAGTGATGCACTCACCACTACGTAATGGTAATTATGTGGTGAATCTTTATCCACTATGTTATGGGGTTTTATTCTCCTGATTATTCGAATATATTTTTCAAAATATATTCTTAAATCTATGATATGGAAAAATATTATGATATAACTTGTTCTAATGTTATTCCACATTGTTAATATAAGTTTTCATATTTTTTATTATTGACACATGGCTCCCATCCATGTCATGATGACCATTATTTGGAATTATGATTATCTTTAATGTTCAATAATGATTAATTATGTTTAATGTTTCTATTTATTATTACATGGTTTTTAAATTGTTATTATACAATTAAAAGATATTTTTCTATTGAATATGATTCAATAGATACAACTAGTTAATGTTCCCTTACTAATAATTCAACAGTCCCCTTTGTAATGTTTTCATTCACCATTTTAGAAATATTATTATATTATATGAATTTTATATAATAGGTCCATGATAATCATGACTTGGAATATATTTTCACGAAGTATATAAAATAATATGACTACGTATCCAATCCTCAAGACTCTTAAACTTTCATTACTCAGGTTGTCTAATATATTTTACTGGTATTATCGAAATCATATTATTAATTTATAATTTAAATTTTGATTAACTTGAGTATCTATATAGATACCATAATAATTTTTATGAATAATAATTTTTTTATTTCTCATGTGGATTTGAGATATATTAAATTATGTGATATAATCATGGGATTCTATTTCCCACCAATCATCATTTTCTATGTCACCTAAATTAATAAATCTATTTAAATAAATTTCATAGTATATTGTTTTTAAGATTTCATGAAAATTAAAATAAATTTTGTTATAAGATACCACATTGGCTTTGGATTTGACCTTATGATATTCATATCCCATGTAACTTGTTGCCATATTTAATTATTTGTTTTTTCTATTTTAAATTTAAAACTAATTCAAAACTATTGAATGTAACACAAAATATTTCTAGAGACATTTTTATTATTTTAATATTATAAAATAGGAATAAGTTTATCTAGAATATTATGAAAACACTTGTGTCCCATAATTTAAGATTTATGATTTTAACAAAGATTTCATTTATGATCTTTCGTTCATTATAAAAGATTTTAATTTTATATTTAGATGGAGGGGAAAACTCTAAATGAATGAGAATGATAAATTTTAAGTCTATATTATAAAACTTTTCTATAATGTTGAAAATATTACAAGGATACCCATTTAGGAAGAAATGATCCAACGAACGTACTCGAGCATGGAAGAAACACAACTCATTGACCTGGTTTTTGCATTTATTGAGGCAAGAGAAGATTTGGAATATATGTTCCTAGAAATAGTGATTCAAAAGATATTTACAAAAGTGATAATGAGTCTAATGATATGTTATTGGTAACACTATTTTTTTAATCTAGATTAGTTTCTTTAGATGATTATCTTACTAATACAAAAAACTAGGAGGTTGAATAAGATGATAAAATTCTTACATTTACTGAATTATATAACAGCATGATCAATATAATGATGGATAATAAATATCTACCCTTATTTTAGGACGAATAAGAGGATGATGATAATGGGTTAATGTTTTGTTTTTTGATGAGATTTTAATAGACACAAAAATCATATGGTGGAGGAGTCTGTTATTAAAGAAGGCACATGATGTTAGAACATTCTACAGAATGAAAATAAAGTATAATATGAAAATTCATGTGATATATTGAATAATATGAAATATTTTTATATATTTCGTCCATTATATTATGATAATGAGGAGTGGAGTCAAGTGTTAATTTTCTAGGAATTATTTCATTAAACTCTAAATCATTCCATCACATAGTTTCCTCTTAATTTTTAATGACATTTCAATTAAATAGAGTATATCAAGGGACCCATATTAGAAAAAAAATATTATTATTGGGTAAATCTGATTTAGTAATCATAACACCATAATCCTATTATTGGATCCAAAGTGTTATGTTCAAAATTAAGAATTCTAAAAATTACCCTTTTTGTAATTAAAAAACTATGAATATTTTTATAAATGTCATTTTATAAATTTAGTTTTTATTTTAGGAATGTATTTTAGGATTGAATATCAATCCCAATTTTTCTGCATAAATGTATATTCCATTTTTCATTCCAATTCATAGTTTCTTTTAAAGAACCATTTTGGGAAAGGGGTAATTTGAAAAGAAGAATGTAAACAATATTAAGGTAGAATGCAAAGTGTCATTTTAAATTATTCAATTCCACCAGAACTATTATTTATCAATAATATATTTTGATCTTTATCTAAAAATGCATAATTAACCATATATTGTTACATTCAATGTTTTTATGAAAAAAATTATCACATACAAGTTAAATGATGTCATTTATTAGATTTAATAATTAATTAGGTATAATAAGTGTGGGAGGGTATTGAATTATTATAGATAATAAAAATAGTATTCAAGTGATGAATGATAATTTTTGAGAACTAGTTGATTTATTTAGATGAAATTTAACTTATCAATTTTCATACGTTGGGTTTTATAAGTTTATTTTGAGAAATTTGTAATTATAATTACATTCAATTATTAATTTACATATATAATATATTTCCCATTATAGAGATGTATGTAAGATAATTTTTCAAATTTTTATTATAACTTATTTCTTTAGAGATATTTGTAACATATTAACAAATGACAGCCCATGATTTAGTAAAATATCTTCTATAAGTAAACATTGTATATGATATCTTTTATCAAAAAAAAAATAGTAAAACATAATGGAATACAACTCATTACTAATAGTGATATTGATCAATATTTCTAGATTTTAAAAATGAGGGAATAATTAGTTATTAAAAACATATTAAATAATTTTCCCACCTCATTTATATTAAACAACCACTACTAAAAAACTATTAATATATTTTTTACCAATAAAATTTTTTAATACAATTTATATTTTCCATCTCTTATATATATTTATGTCTAGAACTATTACTTTAGTCATTATTTATTTTCAGAAAATGAATACATGTGAAACACTATTTTTCACAACATTTTGTAAAATTATATTATAGATAAATTTATGAGTTTTTGATTTTCATGTTTAAAATAAATAATTATTTTGGGAACATATCATAATAATATTAACATGAGATTAATATTTTTATATTTTACGAAAAAGGTTGATTTTATGGAAAGTATGGGAAAATACTATTTTTTTAAAATAAGAGGACTTTTAGACATTAATGTTCTATATGTATGATGTATAAATTTTTGAATCATTTATAAATTAAAGTATTTTTTAATATAATTTACTTTTTTTTAAAAATATCTTTAAAAAGACAACATCTTATTTTAAAAATAATATGTTAAATTATATCCTCAAATAAAATTATTATTATGTCATTAAATATTTTCTATATTAACGTATTGTTTTATCAGAATAATTAAAATAATATAATAAAAATAATTTAAAAATTTGGATTATTAGTTTCATGTTATGTAAAAATGATGAGTTTATTTTCTTGAACAAATGAAAAATTACATTGACAAATATTTTTTACCTTAGAAATTTGAAAAGGGGTTATATAAGAGGGGAAAGACAACAAAAAAGTTTAATCCATGTGTGAAAATGGGTCTTTATAGCATAAATAGAGCTCATTGGTTCCCAACTACATTATTTAATTATATTGGAGACACATTTCTTATGAGTGACATCACATTAATGAATCATTTAGTTTCATAAAATATACTATCCCTATTAACTTACGAAGGGAGAATGCTTCTCCTCACATCCCCTCACAATAATACACACATAGTTAGAATCAATATCTAATTAAACCACTAATCAATAGCCCAAACCTCCATTAAAATGTTTTCTTATTCTCTAAATCACGGTGATGGAGGCCGCAGCGAGGGTGATCCGCTAACCCTACGGTGATGGCGGCCGCCATGGCCCCTTCCCCCATCAGGGGGGAGGGGTCTTCGTCTCCAACTCATGCCTCAAGAGTTGCGCGACCGCGAGGTAGGGATTCTTTTGGATCCTCGCCGGATGCGGGTTTCTTCCTCCCCGTAATCGACGTTTCTCCGAAGGTACCTGGGTGCGTTTCAGGTCATCCTATTGTTCCGGTCTCAGTGAAGAAATTCCATGAAACGTCAGCTTTACTTTCTCGGCGCTAATCGTGAGGTTTACGAAGCGGCGACATCTGGTGGAGCACTTCGACAAAACAATCAATACAGAGTAGGGTTTGAAACACCGTGCTCTTGTAAGTATACTGGGACCGCATCAATTACTTATTTTATTTGTGGATGAGGAAGATTTGGGAATGGCTTGGTCGCGAAAGAGGATTCCTTTCTGTGGCCTCCAGTTCCACTTACTGCGCTGGTCCTTTGAGGCGCACATGAACCGTGACTCGTCTTACACGGTAATTTGGATTCAATTTCCTGGACTTCCTCTTCCATTTCAGAATATTGGGTTATTGAGATCAATAGGCAACTCGATTGGGAGTTTTTTATGTAGTGATCAAAGAACAGATTCCATGTCTCATCCCTTTTCGGCTAGAATTTTCATGGAAATGGACCTTGCAAGAGTGCCTCCGGAGCTTGTCTGGATTGTAGTTGAATAAGAGTACAGATACGCTCAATCAATAGTCTATGAATCCTGGATCCCATTCTACTCCTTTTGTCACATGCAGGGCCATGATGAACATGGTTGTCGAAGGAGGTTCAGGGGTGGTGGAAGTTCTGATGTTCCAGCTATACCAGCGGGTGTTCCCTCGGAAGGATATGTGGTCACCATTGGTGCCGAGAAAGGAAGCGATCAGTCTTCACCTGCAGGCATGCCTCACGTGTGTCACGCTCCCTCCAAATCAGTTGGGGAAATTGAACCGATGGTTCAGGGGGTGCTGTCAGGGGAGGTAGATGTTCCATTGATAGGAGTATTGGTGGAAGTGAATGAATCTAGGAGAAAGGAGACCATATCAGGGGTTGTGGTGTCTACCCCTCCAGAGGTTTCTGGATCGTCCAACCGGGAGAATGGTAACCATAATGAACTGAGCCTTGATGATGCAATCAATATACTGGGTCGGGACATGGATGGGGTATGTAATCTTTAGTATATGGTCAGGGGACTTGAGCTTCAGCAGGGCTTCAGTGAGCTTGAGATGCCTGACCAGAACACCTCAACAAGTCTGATTAAGGTTGGGGTGGATGAGGCTATTCCTTGTTCCCCAAACCGTTTTGCTTTACTGGAAAATCCATATGATGTAGTGGACCATGCTGGGGAAGATGAACCAATACCTTTCCATCAACAGAATGAAGGTGATATAACTAATTGTGGTATTTACCATGGAATGATGGTTAGACAGTCTGGTGGTGGTGTGGCTTATTCGGAGGGAGTCAACATGGCTGAATCAGATCAGGTTATTGAGGGGGTGCCAACTCAGAATCATAGTACGAGTTGTAAAAAGAGGAAGGGGAAAAAAGATTACTCCTTGCTTCCCCCTCCATTGGAGACCCACTCTGCGAAGAAACTACCGGTGACAATGTCCAATGTGGTGAACCAGGCTTTAAGAAAGTGGAACATAGATGAAATGGAAATTTCTACTTGGAAGATAAGGACTAGAGAGGAATCCATCCTTAGTTCTGAGGAGGACATGGTCGAGGAGTTCTTGTATGTTGACATTCCACAGGAAGAGGCTGACATGATGGGAAGGGCGGTAAGAGTGGAAGTCGATCCTGAACACGCAAAGTGGATTGACATGAAAGACTTGATCTTAATGAGAGGCTTCAATGACAAGAAAATCAGCAAAGAGGAATATATCCGCACTTGGGACAAAATGGCGAACTATTTGGAAGATGTTATTGGAGAAGATCATGGGGCTAAGGTATGGATAATACATTGGAATCTCTATAGCGAAGAAAGAAATAATAGGATAAGGTTGTGTTTTGGTAGCATCTCTTTTTCTTAAGAGGCTATGCCCCCAGTTTGACTTGGGAAGTGCAGTCGGGGCTTCCTCATCGGGCTAGAGTACTCTACCATTTACTTGGTAGGTCATTTGGGACATGTCTGATTCGGAGGGATGGCAACATCTGGAGGGACAATGCTTGCATGGGATCTCCGAGTGCCCAGTTTAGGGATGGTGGTGTTGTTGTTGCGTGTATGTGGTAGTTCCTGCTCTTTCTGGTGTTTTTTGGGTTTGTTTGGCTGTATTGTTGGACTTTTGGTATCTCACTTTTTCCACAAAAGTTTTTTCTTAATAAAAAATAATAATTGTCAGGTCAGGTATTCTCAAAATTCATTCCCTCAAATTCATACCCCATTTTCAATAATTTTAATCCATGAAGTGATTTAACGATATAAAATCAGTCCTATATTATTTCAACATCATAATGTGTACATATTTTTCATATAATTCCATTAAATTATATTAATATGTTATGAAAAATATCATTTTTAAGGTTTAATGGTATCTTAATTATTTTACAATCATTCACCACATTTCACTTTTATATTAATTAAAATGAAACCATCAATCATTTGTTGTGACAACAACAATCTCTAAAATGCAAGGCATTTAATTTTCCACACCACTAGACAAGAATTGTTGTGGTAAGAAATTTTATATACAAAAATTAATTTCTTTTAAAATTTAAATATTCTAAATTGATAAACCATGTATATTATTACTTTAACCCTTTAAAAATGAAATTTTCCTTTATGCAAATGTACAGAATAAATATTCCATGAAATGAAATATTCTTTTATTTAATATGTCCTTAATAAAAGGTTTTTTATTATATTTTCGGATTAAATATATATATATCTGTGTGTCTAAAATATATTATTAATATAGTTATTTATATATAATGAAAAAATTTCTGATCATTCCATGGTTATCCATTAATATCAGTAAATATCATGAACCTAGTTTAACATTGGTATCTTCTTCATGAAGAGAAAATTTAAATAACATGTTATGGAAATATAAAATTATTGTTAATTAAAAAACATAAATACATGTTATATCAATGGTTTGTAAATGAAATCTAGTAGTAGATGAAGGAATAATTACATAACCTATAAGAACATAGTTCAAAACTATCAACATTACTAACTCACAGTGTCTAAAAAAGTCTATAAAAATCTAATACATGAACATTATTTTTATTACTAAATAGTATAAATGGAAATTTATTTGAATTATGTTACAAAATAGGTAATTAGTTTTTTAATTTTTAATATATACGAGGTCAAACAACATACATGGAAAGTAATGGTGACGGTAAGGGACTTAGTATCTCAAAGCCCATTTGAGTTGAAAAATTTACTATTATACTATATTTTTCAATGACCATAAATTTTGAATGAGGTAATCTATTTTACCTCTATAGAGAACGAGTTTTTGATCAAAATAACATTCAATGAAATGTTTCATTTTATTATATTTAAATAACTATTGATACTCTTTTGAAAATAGAATCCAAGTAATTAATTTTACAATAATGAATAAAAAGTGTTTTCAAAAACCACATTTTCATGATTTTTTTCATTATCATAAATAGGATATTCCTCCAAAATAATTAGGTTTCATATTTAACCCTATTTATTATTTAATTATTTATTTATTTTTGGAGATCAATTATTAAATATAAAATAACATTTTTCATGATGTTATTTAATAAAAATGCATGTTTTAAAAGTCCAATTTTATTTCCATTGATTATATATAAAAAAATTATTGTGTTGTTTTATGAAACTAATTTTATTTAGAAGGATTCTATATGAGTAGAAACTGATTTTCATTTGGATCTTTTATGAAATGTATTTTATTTTCATGAGTTTTTTTATGATGTGAAAAGTGAATGATTTTTAAGGGAACACATAAGAGTAGTGGAATGATATATGAGGTCCTGTATTTCCCCCCATTTCATTGAGTTATGTCTCATGATATATGTATTCATGTGTTTTTTTATGTTTCCTATAATAATGCTCACATGTATTTTTCTCATTAATTTAATATTTATATGTTCTTTTAGTGTATCAATATTAAATGATTTTATTATTTATAATATTATCTTATCTTTATTTATAATATATGTTAAATGATTATAACCTATGAAATATTAATTATAATGTAGTTTTTCTCATTTAAGGTTTTTTTCCATACTCTATGTATATTAGATCGGGGTTATGTCTTATAATAATCATTCACGATGTTATGAAATTTCATTTATACTGATATTTTTAGTTCTTCATATGAACACATCCATAATGAAATGATTATTCATAATATATTGAGTTTTATATCTCACCAATTTATTATGTTTTCATTCCCCTTTTTTAACATGAGCTATAACAATGAGTTATCTTTATGATGGTCTTCTATTGTGCCTTTAAGGATATATGATCATGAGTCCATTAAAAAATTTATATTATGTATCCAGTCTCTAATGACACCATACAATCACCCCTTTAGAAATTATTAGTTATGAAATGTAATTTTTATATCATGTTATAGATGTAACATAATAAAATTATATTCAGGGTATCTATATATATTGTAATAGGGTGGTTTAGTTGTTATTTTATATTACATTAGTTACTTTAATTAATTAAATTATGGGTAACATATTATAATTCCAAAAAGATGAACCTATATATAGGATAATATCCTAAAATTATGGTAATATTAGTTGTATGGGAGTTTTCTAAGAAATATATATCTATCATGATACTAGTCTATTGATATGGATGTGGCATAGATTCTCCATAGAGTTATCAACTAAAAAAGATTTGGCTGAGGATTATCGTCAAAATAACTCTGATTCATGATGATTAGACCTAAAATGGAAAAGGATTCTAGACACTAGTATAGAATATGATTTTGTTGATAAAATTCAATTATCAAAATGTATAGAAAAAATGATTTCCATGTTACATTAAGCGAATTCCAACTTAAATCATCCATAAGAAATATAATATTAATTACATACTGATTATACAAAATATACTTGTGTATTTCTATATATACATCCTTGTATTTTCATAAAGAATGTGTTTAATTCTATATTTAACATATTTTTAGGTCAATTCATATCTCAAGAGTCCATATATAATGAAACAAATTGAATAAGATAAATTAATAAAGCTGCTAATGGATAATTTGAAAATGGGTTTAATCCACCCTAAAACTCCACCATGGAGATAAATATCCCACTATATACAAATGAATGTTATATCAATGTTTCTTTACAATTATTTCCATGATCTTATGAAAATCATGATAAAAACAAGTATCCACTTCTTGAAATCTAATATGTTTTCAATAAAAACATGGACATTAATAAATATAAACGATGGATCATTGATCATTATATTCAAATTTAATTTTTTAAATGGTGGATATTTATTATGTAGCTTAAAAAACAAGGATATATAGTTATGAATTTATTGTAATCCCATTTATACTCTTGAATTCATATAATTAGATTCAGGATTTTTTGAATGATTCCTTAGGATTTGCTGAATAAAACTAATGGTTGTCTTTATATGTTATATTATCATATATTTTAATGTAATATAAGAGTGTGAATATCATATTTTTATTTTAATGCTGAAATTATTAATCGAGAATTTCTAGCATAAATTTATATCATATAAATTCTACTTTTAGAAAGAGTAATTCGTAGTTTATTTAATCACTGAGAAGGGAATATCATTAAAACCTTCAATGATGGGTTTTGTCAAGAAAGATCATAGAATATAAACTATTACTTATATAAATACTTTTCAATGGTTATTTTGGATATTATAGATGGTTTCTAAGAAATTTATCATAGTTGTTGAATCTGGTCGCCATGTTTACATGGATTTTATTAATGTTATGTTTGATGGTTGAATGTGTATAATTTTTAAAGGAATTCATCAATATATTTGTCATAATTTTTATACATACATTCCCGGACATTTGAGAAGTAATTCTAATATATACTAAGAGTATAAATAATTTATTAGGATGAGTCCTCAAGACAAATGAAAATGTATTTTATTTTGAATCATAAAAAATAAATAATAACGAAAAAACATACATGGAACATTATTAGGGGATATTAGTTGATATATTTATTTTAATAATGTAAAAAAAATATCTTTCACATGATGTGTGATATTTAAACATATCAAAAGAGTTTAAAATAATTATTTTAACACAAAAGGATATTCTATAAAAATAGATGGTTGATACTAATCATTGATCACGACTGGTCAACACTTTACCATTCTGGGAAGGAAAACAATGTAGAAGATGCTTTGATAGGGAAAGATCAATCAAGATTATATATGATTAGTGTCGAAATATATTTAGTTATCTTGTATTTTAAGAGGATATATCATGATTTTATAAGTGAATGTAAGAATTCCTACCATTCCAAAAATATTTATTCTTCATTCATCTACAATAAGAAAAAATATTCCTAAAACATTGTAAATATGATTAAAAAATATGGTATCCAATATTCCTTCATTAAATAATGATAAATATGGAGGTATAGTGTTTGAAACTCAAATATCACTCCCATAAAAACTGTAATTGATGAGGGATATTTCTTCATGATGACAACTCATCATTCTTGATTTATCCTTGATGTATGATTATTCATATAGAACTAAGACAAATATTATTTTGGAATAATATATAGATAGGTATTACAAAATACATATACATGTTTTTTATATTATATAAATTTATTAATCAATTAAAATTATAATAGTGTGATTCAACCAGTACCCATGGTAGTATGGAAATGGAAAAACATGACCATGGATTTCATCATTGGACTCCCCAAAATGTTTAAATTCCACAATGATATTTTTTAATAGTATATTTTATTACTATGTTTGTGCATTTTATTATGATCAATTAATATTACCCTATTAAAAAACTCTCCATACTATACATTTTAACATCCCATTATTAGAAAAAGGAATACTATGATAGATCATGTATAAATAATAATCAATGAGACAAAAAAATCTATAAAATATTATTATCAAAATGTTATATCAAATATATTAAATTGGATATTACAAATATAAATACATTGTTTAAAAAATATATATTGGTCCTATTTGATATTAATTTATTTTTAATATATAATTAAATAATCACTCAATTTTTAGTGATGTCATTTATTTTTTAGAAATTTGTTTTCTTCGAATATTATTTTTATTTATTTTTGAGTTAAAAAAATTTAATCTATTTCAAGAATATTTAGATATTTTTTATCATAAAATTAATATTATTTTCAAAATAATAAATTCAATATTATCTTGTGGAGAAATATCTATTTTTTTTAAATATGATTGAATTTTCATTGGGTAATTTAATATAAATATTTTTTGATGGCCATATTCTCTTTTAATGATTGTAAAAGTTATATTCTATTTTTTAGGAGTTTAATATTTTTTATAGTTTATATTGATTATAAATAATAAGAATATAGTGATTGGAATTAATTTATTATTTGAATTAGGGATATAAAATTCAATATATAAATGGAATTAAAAAATACATTTATTTCATTTTTTTGTATAATTTTCAATTAAAATATCAAACATTAGTAAACTGAATTTTAAAATCTGAATTACATATTTGGAATTATAATGAAAAATATTGGTAATTATTTTACTTTTATTTGTTATAAATATTAACCTTAATAAATTTTTACCACTTATGTTAAGAAAAAATCGACTAATTAAGGGTAAACACCTTATAATAAGGAATAAGAAATGTCCTTGATACATAACATTATTTCACTCTATGAGAATATTTCATCCATAAAAATCAAAACATCCAAATAATGCCATTTTGTTGCCATTTGGACTGGCTTTTTTAATTTATAATATTTAAGTAATAGATAATTTAAAAAATATCACATTCAAAATTTCAATATATATTATAATTTATTAGTGCGATATAAATAGATATCAAACTATTATTAATGGTTATTTTTGAAGGTTCCGAGCATATTGGAAACGTGGTAGGGTCGAAAACCAACATTAATTTTTACCATGATCTATTATTATTATGGGATCCATACTATGATGAATGTCAGACTCTATGGAATTTAAAAATAGATATATATAAGAATGAAAGAGGCTCAAACCTTTAGAGATAATGTCAGATATATTGTTTATAATTAATTTAATTTCTAAATAAATAATATACCCAGATCTTCGATACTTTTTTCTCTAATGGTGTTAATCGTCTGAAATAACCCCTCTAAATTGTTTCATTGCGCTAACGATAATCCAAATGAGAATCCCAATAGAGGTGATACACACTTTCTTTGATAGCATCTGATCGACACCACATGTTCTTGGGGTACTAGCATGAGGAAGTGAATCTCATGCCTTAGTGGTTCTTGATCACATGTTCTTTGGTTTTGAGAACGCCTCACATTCTAGAGAGGGCCGTGAATATGATTCGAGAATGAAAATTTCTGTCTCAACCATTTTCAATTCACCGGGTGTATGGTTAGGTACATGGAATAATATATTTATGTGTCTATTTATCTACATGGGTCTTCCTTTTCCATATTTAATTGCATAATATCAATTAAATACATTCATATCCTTAGAGAAACCCCTTTCTATGAAGTATAATACTATGACATTATTTATGGTGTGCCAACCTCCACAAAAAGATAATTATAATAAAATTCGTGCCGCAAAATAATAAAACCGTTATTATTATTTTAACTCGTGTCAACTAGTTATATAACTATTTATGATCTTCAAATATTTATTTTACTACGAGACTAGACTAGCTCTTTTCGAACTCTCTGTCCATTTATTGAACTCCCAAATAAATAAATAATTACATATATTATTCATTTAAATAAATATTTTATTTACAAAGTATTAAATAAATATTTAAATGTTTAATAAAATAAATAAATATATTTTACTCACAATCTGGAGAATTAATATTTATTTAATTTATTCAGTCATTTTAACTTGAATAAAATTATTCCACGGTCATGAGAATATTATTTATTTCAAAAATAAAATTCAAAATAATTTTAACTAAGACAAACAAAAACACTTATGATGTAACCATATAGGATTATTTATCATGGGCATTAGGCGGGCTTTCCTAAAGTCCATGTGTACTCTCAAGCAATGGATCATGTCACCCAAGAGAATGAACATAATATCAAAACAATGAAATCAAAATAAGAACGTTCAATGTGTAATATAATCCATTTTCTTCAATATTGCATCAAGCATGTTTCATAATAGTTTCATCACCCTTTTTGCTTGATACTTAATTCTTTGACTACCTAAAATAAACTCATTGTTACACCAAGGCCATGGAATTTCATGTGACAGTTCTACTTTAATCAAAGGGATAAGATATCAACATCCGTAAATGGAAGGGAAATTCCTTCATCAACTTATCCATTAATTACATGAAATTTGTGACACACCAAATGTTCCTTACTTCCCATCAACATATAGTGATCAATTTTCATCAAAAAATCAAATTGCACGAGTCATGAAATGTATTAACGATAATCTTAAAGTCTGAGGTTCATTACACACCCTCACAAATACGAATATATGATTACCCAAAAACATGTGGAATTCATATTGGAGTGTATGTTCCCATAATATCCCATATTGGTGATTACCAAGTGTGAACATAAAGAGAATAAGTGGCATCTAGATATGTGTACTCACACCTGATGGTCAGTATACTAGGTGTCCCTAAATAATATTTCATCCAACAAGAAAACTATATTTAAGAATATTTTCATAACTCTTCAATGTTCACATCATAGGGAGCACTACTTTGACCTTGTCAATATTAAAAATATACTACTACATTATTACACTATAACCGTACATAACAATGAACAACATGTAATAAGATGTGTAATATTTAAATATATTATATATTCAGGTAATCAAAGTACAAATAGTTGGTTCTTGGACACAAACTCTTAAAAACTGAAAATTGTACTAGATCTTACTGCCTATGAATTTTAGTCTACGGGACCGCACATTATGGTAATGTTTATTCTGAGTTAATGATTTCGTCAAGTGTTCCAGCATAGGTCATCCATGGAAAAACTATTCACTATAACATCACTAGTCTGAGAAAAATCCCTCACGATATTATATTTCTTATGTTTTTTCTTTTTCTGCTGATGCGACTTTGGTTATTTTTCGAGATCCAATACTTTAGTAATATCACAATACAATGTGATCATATCTTTACTTCTAGGCAACACATCCAAATCCTGGATAAATCATAACATCCAAACTTCTTCTTTAGAAACCTCAAAAGATGTTATATCGTTGAATTAAGCTGTAAATTATGCAACCACTCCCTTAATTTATCTCTTCCAACTCACTTCACCTCCATTCAAATTGAATGTGTATCCCATTTATGACTTATTTACATCCTGATTAGTCTTAAAACTAGAATTTTGATATCTTATCATGATTATTTCATCATATTATCCATAAACTGGGAACAAATCCTTAGTATTCCTTAGATAATTTAGGATATTCTTGACTTCCATCCAATGGATGTTATATGGTCCAGCTTGATATCTCCTACCACACTCATTGCGTTGGTGAAATCCATCCTAGTACATAGAATCAAATATATGACGGACCCAATTGTTGATTTTTATGTATTCCTTTCCATTCTCATTATTTACACTTTTTTCCGAGGACACATTTTCTTGGAAAAATGATTGACATGTTAAACTGGAAACAATCCCCTATTAGATTGTTCTATAATGAATCTCTTCACAACCAAGACAACGAATGTACTTTGAATTATGCCCAGCAATCTCTTGGATATATCATAATGTATCTTGATCCCAAGAATATATGTTGACTTTCGAAACTCTATTATAAAGAATCAGTTATTAAACTAAGCCTTAACAGAATGTAAGACTGTAATATCATTTTCAATAAGTAATATGTCATCAACATATACTATTAAAAAATTGAACACACTCCCACTAATCTGTTTTTAAACAAAATGCTCATATTTGTTCTTGATAAAACAAAATTTTTTATGGCATCATCAAAAAGAGTGTACCATTACATGGATGATTTATTTAATCCATAAATGTATTTCTGGAAATTTCATACCTTATTGGAATCCTTTGGAGTCATAAACACTTCAGGTTGACTAATGTAGACATATTCCTGAAGGTTTTAGTTATGGAATTATATTTTCAAATCCATTTTCCTAAATTCATAGTAATGGTAAGCGGCAATGGGCAATAGAATCCAAATGGATTTCAGCATTGAAACCGGTGAAAATGTTTCATAATAGTCAATGCCTTTACAATACATGAACCCTTTTGTCACCAGTCATTCCATATAAGTGCTGAATTGTACTTCCATGTCAATTTTTTTAATGAATACCCATTTTAAACCAATAGTATTTACATAAAATGGATGATATACCAAAATCCAGATATGGTTTTTATATGTGGATTCCCATTCAGAATTCAAGGATTCCTTCCACTTGGCAACATCTATGTGACTTACTGAATCCTTGTAGTATAAAAGATCATTATTATAAACTAATAATGAGTCACCATCGTGAGTAACTATATAACCATACCGTTCTTGTTCTATAACCTCTCTTGTACTCCAACATAGTTCTTCTATCTTTGTAATTTCTCTTTCTTCTATAAGGCTTTGTGGAAACTGTTCTTGTACCGACTTTTGTGTATCTTGGAGTCTTGACTTCAATGAGGTATATCTCTCTCCCTCTATATCTTTTGGAGATGTGATCTATATAAAAGAATATTGTGTGTCTTTCCACTATAACCATTTTTTCTAAGGCGTTTTATAGGTAATATCCAGTTGTGTCCTTAGGGTCTCCTATAACGGTACAATTTTGTGCCTTAGGGTTTATGTTTGTTACATAAATAGGTATTAAGAAATGAATCTCTTCCTCAGACATGTAAATTTGATAACATGGATATCATTCCACTCTATAACTCATATGGAATACCATTTATTGATTTGATTGGTTCTTGGTTTAGTATGTGTGCTTCTATTTGTAACTCATATCCCAAAAAAATGATGGAATAATCACATGACTGATCATTGATCTAGCCATTTCAAACAAGGTACGGTTTCCCATTTTGATCAAACCATTCCACTAGGGCATGTAAAGGGGAGTGAGTTTGGGAAGGATCCAAAACTCTCATAAGTAATCAATGAAGTCATCATTAAGATATTCTCCACCTCAAACCAAGTGGAGTTTCATAATCTTCTTACAGATCTGGTTCTCAACATCATTCTTATATTCTTTGAACTTATCAAAATAATTTGACATATACCTCATTAAGTAGATATATCCATATCTAATAAAATTATCATTACAAGTTATGAAGTATGAGTACCCTCCACTTCATTCAACTGGGAATGGTCCAAAAATATCTGTATGAACCAATTCAAGAAGATCTTTATTGCTTTCACCTTTCTCCCTAAAATATGATTTTTCCATTTTCCTTGTAAACATGCATGACATATGGAAAATGGTTTTAGTTTGGAAGAATCTAAATATCCATATTTATGTAACATTTTCAAGTGTTTCTATTTTACATGACCTAGCTAGTGATTCCAATATTGGGTGTGGTTTGATTCAAGTGAAGTTTGAGTCTCATCGATTTCCATTACTTGGTTTGGGTAATCCAACATGTACAGATCGATGTTTAAATTTTCCCTACTAAAACAAATGTTATATTTTAAAAAAACATCATTCATTTCCAAACACAAAAAATATCCATATGTATCTAATATGGATACCAAAATACTTTTTTAGTAATATAAGGCACATAACAACAGCCCATAAACACCAAGATCAACCTAGTTGGAAACATGATGGGGTAGTCCCCCACATATATAACAACAAGTCCTTATCTGATGGCTGCTCATAGATCTACCTCCCCTCAGTCAATCATAATGAATCTACTTGGTTCATATATATGGATACATATGTGATAACAACAATATGTATCTAATACTGAATATTTTGAAACAGATAAATTTATTTAAAAAACATTTACCTAGAGCTTCCCCGTCCTTCTTAGGATGGGTGCAATTTTTTCTTCCAATGTCCCTTCTTTCCACATTCGAAACAAAAAAATTCATATTCTCTTACCTCCAATTTGATATTTATTTTCAACGAAGGCCATGAATATTCATTGGGATTATATCTCCTCTCCTTCAATTTCCTCTTATTCACCATAAGTACTGAAGGCTTTCTACGATTCATATCATTGTCCACTATGAGAATTATATTATGAAAATAAGATAAAGACTTATAATTGTTTTTCATATTGAAATTGAAAACTGTTTTGGAGAAGCTTATAGGTTTTTATGTGATAATGAGATAAGTTCCTAGTTAATTAAAGAGTTTAAACCCTAGAACCTCTAGTTCCTCAATGTAGACAATGAGTGTTTCTACATGAGGCCCAGTTGGGGGAGCCTCTCTAAGATTACTATGAAAGAGTTTCATTGAGATCTCAAAACCTTATTTTCTTTTTGTACCCTGGTAAATACCAAAGGGGTGCTCGACACTGCTATAAGAATCTATGTTTTCGTGAGACATCATGATCTCACTAGATGTTAATGATTGCATCAAGAATAAAATGTCAACCGCGTCAATCATATGTTTGTCATAGAACAATAAATCATCCCCAGTCAACTCATTGGTTGGAGGACCAGGTAATGCTAACTCCAACATGTAAGACTTCTGATTATGGTGTTGGATAAAAAAATTCATCTAAACCATTCCTAGAAGTTTTTGCAGTTGAGTATTTTATATTTATCTAGACATTATCACAATGATAGTGTGTATGATGAACTTCTAATTTTTATTAGAAAATAAGAAATAAGACCATTAATACATTTTTAATGATTTTTTTGGAATTACTAAATTAATTTTACTAAGTATCCCTCTATTTTATCAAGTACCAATGGCCCCCCACCATTTAACTCATAATTTCTAGTTGGAATGAAATAATAGTGTAATGGATCTATATTACCCAACCCATAACCCCAACAAGGGCCGGTCAAGCTACATGTAGGTATTTAGGTAGGCAGGTCTTTGCCAATTGTGGGCTTATAGAATCTTGATCTATTGAGTGGACACCCTAATCCAGGAATCCTGACATGAATTTCCACAACACCTACCTCCAATATTACATCATGTTTAGAAAGGGAAACTCGTCTTGATGTAATATGGTTAATTCGACTAAAAACCATTCATAAGGGCTTCCTGTATAAAAATCAGTGTCCCAAAAAGTGTTGGTCAAACAAATAGTTTTATTGTGTATTTCATTAAATCGTGTAATGGAAGTCTTAGTTTGGAATTATATTTTAATGATGGACTTTTATCTCATATGAATAAATTACATTAGTATCCTTTTCAAATTCTTGTTAATATTATGTGGAACACACTTACCCATGTTTTGATAGTATTTATGCACTATCCTAGTTTATTTTAGTTCCATCTTGCATGCATTGTTAGATCATTAATTATGTGATCACGACAAAACATCTGTAACAAAAAACCATTCAGTTGATTGAAATAATATAAAGCGAATGATCATGATATTTTATAATGTTTTGTTTATCAAGAGTATGATAAACTAACCCTAACCTATGAGAGAAATAGATTAAACCCATTGCATTCATGTTTACAACTTTCCACCTGTCCACCTCTATATATCCTATGATTGTTTTCGTCTTGGCTTCAGATTGAACTGCATCCACTAGCTTGGGAGTTCCATCCTTTACATATACTTTTTTTAAACACACATAGGTGATGGGTAAAAAGTGATTTACATTAATGAAATGATGGGCACACATGCCATATATATTAATGAGGAGAGATGGCACACTATCCACCAATTTATTTATTATGTAATTAAAAAGGAATCCAATCACATAAAAAGTTCTAGGTCTTCCTCATGATCACCCACATAGATATAAAGAGTTGCACGGTTAATAAAACTAGTAATAAATTATTTTGTGGTACTTAGCAAGATACATTTTTCAGAAATTGAATAATTTTTATCTTTAATTAATCAATCATTTTGTCTTAATCCATTTCTAAATATCCTTTCGATTCCAATTCTACTAAATAAATGAACCTTGGTGGTATCCCAATGATTACATCTTCGTATACACCAAAAATTTATTATATTCGCAAACTGTTTTTACTCTTATGACATATGGAATACAAGATGTTTCAAAGAATATATTAAAAATATATAATATGATTTATGCATGATATGTAGTTCTGAACATTACACAATCATTAATGTTTTATCTTTGTGTAATTTTGTAATGTACATGGTGTGTAGTTATGACTACACAACATTTACTACATTCACAATCTATATTAATGTAAATACATAGGGACTCCGTTTGTAAAGTGTAATTTGAAAACATTAGTGTACAAAATGTGTACAATGGATACACGGTTTGGCCCCTGACCTGAAGAGACTACATGTCATGTGCAGTGGGCCACACTACATGTACTCTGGTAAGAATGTCCATATCGTTCATGGTCAACACACAATGTTTAATTAACTACACCAATATAATAAATGCAAATGGAATGAGTAATTGACAAATTACTCTTGATGTGTTATACACGACTACACGACATATAGTGTATATTACACAACATGTATGGAATGGAAGACAACATGCATGTCCGAACACAACTCATTTTCTTTTGTGTCACCTGGGCAGAAGTTTCAGCACCTCTTGATGAAGACCTTGTTTTAATTTTAATCAAAATATTATTTTTTTCTGTGAAATCTGTGAGAAATGAAAGATGAATAATAGATTCCAAAATTCAGATTAATAGAACGATTAATAATTGATATTAAAAACAAAATTATCAAACAATAAATCAATATTGATAATTAATAACATTAAATTATGATAACCTCCTTCTGATACAACTTGAAGGTTCTAGGAGCAGCAGAAGCATGGATGGGTTGACACCCACCTTTAAATTTTACAATTATCAAGGATTATTCCAGGATCACTACGACAATGAATGTTAGTCTCCATGAAATAGAATCAACAACATAGAAAATGATGGATGATCCCTAAATCTGTTTTAGGGTATCTTGAAAATCATGTTTTTAATTAATTAATTTTTAATGAAAAAAATCATGGATCATCGATAATTTCTTCATTGATAGTGTTAATATTAATAAATGACCCTTATGGATTGTTTCATTGTAATTAAAAGGATCTAGAACAGAGTCCCTCTAGTGTTAATCCACATGTCCTCAGATGGCCTTAGATCGAAAACACTTGTTCTCCAGGTGTTAGCATAGGGTGGCGACTGTATTACATCGGTCATTCTTGATCACTTGTTCTTTAGTCAAGAATAATGATTCTCTTTATTGACAGGGGAGGGATGATGATTCGAGAGAAAAATTTTTGTCTCATCAACTCTCAATTCACTGGGTGTATAGAATGGTACATGAAAAAATAGACATATGTGTCCATTTATTGACATGTGGCTTTGATTACAATATTTAATTGAGTTACCATAATTAAATATATTCATAATAATAGATAAAACCATTTTTTAATAATATTATTGCATCATTATTTATGGTTCACCCACATGGGAAAACATTGTTATAAATAATATTCTGTATCCCAAAATAATAGAATTATTATTTTTATTTTATCTTTTTCTAACTAGATAAATAATTATATTACTATCGGACTATCCTTGGTCTGCTTGATGTCTACATCCATTTACTGAACACATTAATAAATAAATAAATAATTTATTCTCTAAAATTAATATTTTATTTAAAGTCTCATAAATAAATATTAATATTTTCAATATAATGAATAAATATAATTTACACAGAATCTAGTTAATAAATATTAATTTAATTTATGGGATCATTTCAACATGAATAAAATTTTTTCGTGGTTTTGAGAATAAGATTAATTAAACAATTAAATTCAAATTTAACATAAATTGGACCACTGAAAACAATTACTATGTGACCCTCTAGGAATCTTTCTCATTGGGATTAGGTAGGCTTTACGAAGTCCAACATTACTGTATAGAAACGGTACAAAGAACCCAAGAGAAAGAACATAAAATCGCAACAATGATATCCAAATACAATCATTCACTATATAATATAATCTTGTAGTCTCAATATCACATCCAGAAAGAATCATGATAGTTTCGTCAAACAATGTTCTCGATATGTCATTCTCTGACTACTAGAACTAATATCGTCATTACACCATATCCATGGAATATCACGAGACTATTCTATTTCAATCAAAGAGCCGAGATTTCAACTTCCAGAAATTGAAGAGAATATCCTTCCTTGAATTATCCAATAAAAACATGCCACTCGTGATGCAACCAACATATCATACATACCTCCAACAGATGGGATGACTATTTTCATTTTCAAATCAATGTGCGAAAGTCATGACTCATATTAATGATAATCAAATAGTCAATGGACTTGTACACATGCATCTAGAGAGGAATATACAATGAAACTAAAACATGTAGAATTTATAATGCAGGGTCGGTTCTCATAATCTATTGTCTTGGTGATTACTAATTGTGAATTTCAGGAGAATAATTCTCATCCTCTTACAGTTACTCACACCTGACAGTCAGCATATTGTGTGTCCCATTACAGTATTTCATCTATCCCAAAACTATATTTAAGAATATTTTCATATCTCTTCATGGTTGTCATCATATTAGGGTACTTATATGACCTTGTTAATATGAAAAATACTCCAGGATGATATTACACTATATTCATGAAGGACATTGAAAAATATGTAAAAAGGCGTTTAATATTTAAATATATTAAATATTCATGTAATCAATGTACAAACAGTTTGTTCTAGGACACCAGATATTACAATTTTTAAGACATTTTTTTCAAGTGTATTTTATTTTAAAATTCTATGTATAAATTTATTACCTTAATCTCATATGAAATACTGACACAATATCGATTCAATTAAAAAAAACTAAATGTTTCAAAAAAATTAAAAGTTATATAATTTGTATCGATTATACATTACATTAATGTTTTATACAAATATAACATATTTTTTATTTTTGAGTGGATTATATTCTAATTTATTTGTTGCCTTACTTTTTTTATGTAAAATTAAATCAATATTATTGACATTTTATTATAAAACATATTTTATTAATTTATTTACAAATTAAAAAAATAATTAAAGTGGGTAATTATAATGATAGATGGTTAAATGTTTTTCCCTTTCCCATTTGAGAATATTTTCACTTTATAAGTATAATTATAAAACATTAATAATGAAAATAGTATTAACAAAATTAAAGATCTAATTTGTTATGAAATGTGTTAACCCAACTAATACGATTTAAAGTGATATGTAAACCTATATAAATATCATTTGATGAATATTGTAAGATAATATTCTACTTATCTTTTAATTTATTTAATTTGATTCATTTACATGATTTATATATATATTACATTATAATGAATCATGTATTTCCAAAATAGAAATTAAGGATATTTTATGAAAACAGACATTTAATAATTTATTTAATCTTACAAAACTCTAATAATCAGTAAAATTAATGGTATAAGGTTTTAAATATAATATTTGATCCATTCATGTGTCATTTTTCTATTTATTATTACTTTCCTGACCCCAAAATATTAATATACATTGATGTCATGGTAATTTTAAGAAGTGTTAAGAGGTGTTTAAATAATCTTATAAGGGAGATATATCAACAATAACATTAAAAATAGAATTTTATTACACTATTTATAATCATTATAATCGTATCATATATTATAGAAGTTTAGATCTATTTTTATTTGAATGTTAACTTATATTTATTTAATAATTTAAAAAATTCAATGAATATACTCTCCCCATTTATAAAATGGATCACACCATCCAATCTTCTTATAAGAATAATAAAATTTTCGTTCAGCCAATACCTACACAACTACAATCCATATACCACTCTATAAATTCTACAATTAATTTTTTATCATAATTCTATCCTTAAACGAGTTATGGTGTAATGAAATGTTGGTTACCTGAAGAAGAAATATAGATTTTTAATCAAATGTTTTAGTTTTATTTCATATTTTAACTGGTTCAAAAAATCATAAAACATGATTAAATAATAACACATATATATTCCATATATTTGAACTTATTATGTTAATGGAATGACTTATATACATATTTTATTTAATCAAATGGGAATCAAAACCATCATTCGTTTGTTTGGAAGACCACCTCCCCACAAACAAATGTAATTATTTGTCCATCATCACCTTGCATAGAATTTTAGAATGATAAATATAATGTGTCTATATATGTATATATGGTCTAAATGAATTATTTATAATTATATAAAAGTATCATGTCATATTTTTTCTTAAGTTATCATTAAATGAAAAGGATGATTTTTTTCATGAGTACATGTTGATTACTCCCTCCATGAAGCGATGTGATTCATTTTTATCACCATATCACATAACAGAAATATATATGTGTATTTGTGAAAATAAATAATTATTATGATATAATTATAGTAATTTATAACAAAAATAATACATACCTTATATCCATCATGATCCTTGGAAAATGTAAATGTTACTCATGCATATGTACGCCCTACCATCTCTATGATTGCAATACAGTTCTATTTTTCAAATTCATCATTCATTGATATTTATAAAAAAGAATAATTGATATATAAAAATAATCATTATGTCAGGATTACAATTCTAGATATGGTGGAATAATTTATTTTCCTTGTTCATAAAAGAAAAGTTGATAGTGTATTCTGAACTAAACATCCAAAAAACAACCGATATAGATAGACTAAAATAAGTAATTAAATATGTCATTAGATTAAATTGTTGTTTCAAGAAAATGGTATTGAACCTTAAAAAGTATCATAAGGAAAAAATTATTTAACTTAGTTTAGTATGAACGAGATAATGGAAATAAATTGATTGTATATACTTGATGTAAAGGATTTCTAGTTTCATTATTATTTATGGGAGACTTATTACATTTTTACCACTAATTTATTTTGTTGTTGTTTTTATAACTCCCCATTAATTATAATATCATGAATATAAATATATTAAATATGTTTTAATTTTTTTTTGTATTTTTGTTATTATTTAATGGGGATTATGATTTAAATTTTAGGAATGTATAAAGGGATTTATGTTACAATGTCTTTTTTATAATGATTTTGGGAGATTATGTTTCCAATTTTGAAATTTTATAATAAACTCTCATTAATGTATTTAATTTAATTATACTATTGTTATTTTTATATATTACATGATTTTATTTCCATTTATAATTTATTAAATCATGACATACATAATATATTTTTTAAGAAATCATTCTTTATTTCACGTTTTGAAGGAATAAAATATTTTTGGATCTCCATGTTTTCCAAAAATGTTTTCAATTCTTATTTAAATATTCCATTTTTATTTTATAGTTGTTTTTTCACCATATATGACATCATAGAAAATTGTTAAAATGAATCTTGTTTTCTTTTCCAAATGTGAAATTTTGTTTACTATTTTACAGTAGTGTGAACAGAATGTTTTCACTTAACATATATTGAATGAATAGAATTTCATTCTATCCTGAAACCTCAATGTTTTGAATCTTCTTTTATAAATTTAAAAGGTAATTCTTTAATAAAATAGTATTTTTAGATTTTTTGAGTTTATTATGTTGTAAATATTTTTTGTTTAAGTGGAAAGTGTATTTTCATGAACTAATATTCTATGTGATATTTAAAATGAATATTTATATATGATTGAATACATTGATATCACTTATTCTTTAATGAGGATATGTTTCAATGATTGCATACTCATTATATCATTGGAAGATTTATGTTAAAGAAGATAAGATTCTTATGAAACCCATTTTTTATGGGTAATTCTATGATGATTTATTTATGAAAACCATTTCATCTCCATGGTTTGTTCTATAATTGAGTGTTTAAAATTCAAATTTCTTTTTAAGAAGTTATCTTATGATGAAATGTTTATGGAAACCAATTTTTTATGATTAATTATGTGAGGAATGTTATATTATATTATGAAACACATATGCATGGTCGTAATTATGTGATGAGTGGGCCCGTAACATCCCGGCCCGACTTACCATTGAACCGGTGGCCAGACCGATGGGTCACATGGCCTCAAGCGCATCTCCCCGTACGTCAGAGGATACTGACTAGCGTCAAGGATTTCAGGAGATGATAGTGGGGTGACTATACCTTTATATTAGAGTAATACAATAGTATTATCATAGTAAATATCCTTCAGTTGCGGAAGCAGAACACAATTGAAAGACAGCAAGGAAAGACATAATAATATCCATTTTATAAAAGGTGGAAGACGCCAGTATACAATGCATGCATGTATAGATGACGATATATTTATGAAATAAATTAACAATAAAGCAGGCATTATAAACAATACAAAAATAAATGATAGTAGATCCCAATGGTGAATCTCCTAAGCATCCCAGGCTCCCGCTTGGTCCTTTGATCTTAACTCCTCAGGTACAAACAACACAACAAACAACCTCGGTCCTAAAACAAAGAAGGTCTAAATGGGTAACCAAATGCAATGGCGGCCCGAGTGGGGTGTGAGATATAAATCTCAGTAGGCCGTCACCATCGGTGTCAAACCCAATCCAGACAGTGTATAATAATTAAACAATGACTAGGTATGGAGAAATAAGTAAACATAATTACATAAGTAAATAACACCCATCCATGTTCCCAAGGGACACTTGATGGTTATACTTGCTTCAGATCCTTTCTAGTAAAGTAACCTGATCATGTCACCATATATATATTTATAGAATAATTTAGTTCATAGGTGGCATGGTGTAAGAATTCCTCCCACCCATTAGTCGTGATTAGAAAGCGTGATGTAAGAATGCCTCTCATCTCTATAGGTCAACTGGAAAGTGGTAAGAATTCCTCCCTTCCACACACGTATCAAGATTTGTGGGAACAAGGTAAGAATTCCTCTCATCCGTAAATAAACTTGAAGGGGTAAGAATGCCTCCCATCCACAAACATATGGAGATTGTTGGGATAGAGGTAAGAATGCCTCTCATCCCTAAATAAACTGGCATGGGGTAAGAATGTTCCCTTCCATACATGTTCATAATACTAGCATGGGGTATAACTACCTCCCATCCAAACACATAACACACCACTATAAGTCAACTATCAAGGGGTAATAATTCCTTCCTTCCAGACATGAACTGTCACATTGGCATGGGTATAACTGCCTCCCTTCCAACCACGTGTAATGCCCCGACCCTAGTTGCCTAGAGTCGGTGCATTATTACATAACATTGGCATGATCACAAGAAAGATCAAATCTCGAAAGACCGATTGGTTTAGTAGCCTTGGAAACACTAGATATATTCATAAGTTTTACATTACATCATAAAACGAAAAACTACTACAACAACATATTGTATCCATAATCCACACTCATATCCCCACATAATATGCCTGCAGGTCATTCATAACTTACTTCTTCACTTCCTGGGAAAAATAAAACATAGAAAAGGGGTGAGCTCAAATGCCCAGTAAGGATGACAATATAAAGGAAACTTTCATAAATAATAATAAACTTTTCAGGCAATGTATAACTAAAACAAAAGCCTTTCAAACATGAACTTTCAACATGGTATGGCATAAATAAAATGAGATAATGCCATTTACTTATTCACATGGATATTCTACTAATCGAATAATCGCATGCAAAAATCAATAACCACTTTCATAATGTTGGAATGCATAATTCCAGACTATCATAACCACATAGTCAAGGCCTCGTGCCAACACTACAAATAAGATTTTGTCAAGGCCTTGTGCCAAGACACTAGTTTGTCTCATGAGACCTACCGATGCAATGTTTTTAGAAGATACTTATGTTTAAAATTGATAAAATATACTCCAGTGTTTTTCTGAAAGCAATATGCAAGCTTCTGAAAACAAAATAACTAATTCTGAGACTTCTCGATTAATTACAGGCCATGATGGGTCCACTCCCAATCCCTTCCTGTCTACCAAACTCGAGAGTCAGGTTTTCTGAAAACATTTTTAATCTTGCGTTAAATACGTATACATTTACACTGGATTTTCATATATTTGAGGGAAATATATCTCTTTTGAAATCATTTAAAAATCACATAAATATAAAAGAAACCTTTTCTTTGAAAATATTCTTATAAGCTTGTAAGGAAAGATTCGACGATTTTATAACGGCGGAAAATAACCGAACCCGCCGTATAAGTTAAAAAAAACGTTCTTACCTTAATTTTGTCGAAAAGGTTAAAAAGCACCTTGTTTGGAAAACGACGGAAAGATTCCTTTATAAACCTCTTATAAAAATTTAAACAAGGGTATAAATGACTTTAACCCATATTCTTGTAAATAATAAATATGTTTTGAAATACATTTCGAAGAAAACATGGATGTGGATGATAAAGAGATCCCAGTAGATTATTACGTATAAACAACCTCGGATAATGAAGAGATTGTGAAATAACCCTTACCTCGTATTTTTCCTTGGTTGGGGTAGGTTAAACTCCTGTATAATGGTGAAATAATTGTTATTAAATTATACAAGAATCATATACATTAATATGATATCATATATGATCTTTTAATATTGATTTGATAATAATATCTTAGTATTATCATTATATTGGGTGTTAACTTACTTGTTTTCTTTTATATGTTTTGTTACGTAAGACATGTTTGTAAAGGATAGGTTGTATATTATTCATATCCAGAATGATATCAAGTCCTTAAACATCATTTTTAAATCATCAAATGATAATTATACTTGAATGGATACGATGGAGAATGAATCTCATCGCGTTCGTGGAGACGGTAGTCCGTACGTACGCACGAGCGACAGTATCATTCTTTTGATATTAAAATAATATATAAATGGATGGTATATCATATATAAAGAATCATTAACATGTTATATTTATTATTTACATGAGTTACACATCATTATTATACCCATCCAAATAATATTATATTGAATAACAATTACACCACGACGTGGAGACCGTAAGCCGTACGTATGCACGTATGGCGACATGTTATTCAAAGGGTGGATAGAATACTGAATATGATTGTACCATATTTATAATAACATCACAGTATATGTGAGATACTGGAGTTATTATTTTAGAATGGTAAGAACAAAGGAAGAAGAAGTGGAAGAAGAAATGAACTTGGAGAAGGGTTGTGAAATCATTACATCTTCTTCGGGTTCTTCCTTTTGATTTGATCAAAAGGGATCCTTAGGTTGGCTTTATGATCAAACTAAGGCCTCTAGGTTGTAGTGAGGGATGTTGGGAGAGTATTTGGGCAGAGTTTAGCCGAACCAAAAGGCTTTGAAGGTGTGAATAAATGAGAAGGAGAGTGCCCTTTTATAAGAGGGGTGAGGGGCACCTTTGGAAAAGCTAGAAATATTAATTTATAATAAATTCATATTCGGTTTCTAATGGCTGCAAAGTTGACTATTAAAAGGTTAAGGTGGGGATGGGTCGAAAACAACTCAACCAATAGAATTTATACAGGTTTGGGTACTTATATTAACCTTATCTTTAAGTATTAACTCTGAGTTAATTAGTTTCACTTTTACAATGTCTCTTTGTATTTTTATATAATATGGTTAATAAACTTACTATATACATCCAAGAGACCCCCAAGTGGTCCATTAATGATGATCCTATCATGATATAAGTCTCTTGGCCGAACCTTAGATTTTTAAGAATTTAATATCAATTAATAATATAATATTTGTTTTAAGAACTCTTTTACGTCAATTTTGACACTATTCAATAGTTGATTTTTGTGAAACTCATAACAGATTGATTACTTCGAAAAAACTCAATTACATCAATCCTAATATATCATATTATCCTATAAAATTATATTAATGCATTAAAAGTTTAATATTATATTTATTTGGGTATTTTTAATATCAATTATTTTGATTTTTCACTATTATAGTAATTACTGCATCATCATTGTGTCATAAATAAAATAACTTATTTAATGTCTAAAAATTATAAATAAAATATCATTATGTAGGAAATCTTTTTAGATTTTTAATTAATATTTATAATCTAAAATCCAACATATATAACCCTATGTAACAATTGTTTTTCTAAAAGATATATGCTTGTGTTATTTTTGTATTCATTTTAACTTAATTAAAATAAAGTGTCATTATCACTTACAAGTGGATCCATGGGGTCCCCAAATAGACCCAAATATTCCCATGGTCGACCATGTATCAACCAATAGGGTTAAGACCCGTTTTAGGGTAATTTAGTATTATTATAATATTATTTTTTAACCCTTATTTACCGGATTTACCCTTAACAATGGTAAATAGAATATTTACAGCAGTAATTATTCAAAATGTCTAAAAATAAAAGTTACCTATTTACACAATTTTAACATCCTGATTCCAAATATGGAATCCATTTTTCTAAATTCAAAACACAGAAGTGGCAGAAATTAATTTAAAATTAATTCCCGCTGTCAAAACAAAAAACGTGTTTTTAAGAGATAATAACTATCAAAAGATTGACACTTGTTTATGTTCGGTTTAATTGTAAAATTATGTCCAATGACCAACATTATATTAAATGGTAAAAATATATTCTAAATATACTTTAAAACCACTCAAATTCACAATTTATCACTATTAATTATTTTGATTAAAAATGTTGTTTTTAATTAAAATTTAGTAATTTTCACTATTCATCAAAATATGAAAGTTATCCGAAAAGTACCAAAATTTCACCTTAGGCTAAATTCGATATTCTGAATCCAAAAATGAAGTCCATTTTGAAATATAAAATATATATAATTTCAAAAATTAGGTATTACTATTCATAACGGCTAGTTTGATCGGTTGTGGTGTGTGTTAAAACTCGAAGTTGCGTACAACACACGCTACTGTTTTATTCAAAGGAAAGCGTACCGTGTAAGCTTGGGATGTTTCATTTTAAATTTTTTGATGTCCCCATTTAGTCAAAAAGTATAAAATATTGTATTTAAAAAGGTTTCACTATTAAAAGTTGATAAAAGTGTAATACTGAAAATGAATCTGTTCTTGCATTATGACTAAGAAACTCATAATATGGATTCTAAAATTATAAGGATTATATAAAGTTTAAAATTTAGTTAATAATATTCATAACCTCTTTTGAATGGCTTTTTCCTTTGGTAATTCATGGTGTGATTGAACTCGGTGTTGCGTGTAGTGCATGTTATTGAATTATTTTGAAGAAATAACACACTATGAAATCTTGGGGTGTTACATTCTCCCCTCCTTCAATAAATTGCGTCCTCGCAATTTGAAATTGTTCTTCGAAAATAAAAGGTAGAAAATAGAAAATATATTTGTGGGAAAACCCACATCGGAAATTGGGTTACTAAAATTTAGTCCTAATATGAGGAAAAGAGAAATGAAAGGGTCACCACCAAATTATGATCTCGATTAGGAGAACATTGGTGGCATTTAAAGACATATAATTGGAGGAAAAATGTAAATATTTATAGGTATTGATTGAGGTCATCAATCACAAACAAGTGTAAGATTGAGGTCCTTAAATTCATCAATATATGATGATTTGAAATACCATCGGTTCAACAAAACATAGGGTATTAGGATAACACATTTTTGACGTTTCAAAATATCTTAGTTGAAACCCCACATCGAAAAATGAATTAATGAGGCCTCTATTTAAAATAAAGAGTCGAAAGTATGATGATTACCGAAAATATCACATACTAGGGTTCCATGTAGGAAAATATGGATATGGAAGAAAAATCTAACCATCAATTATCTGATGGAGAGTGGTAGAGAACATGGCTATGAAAAGGCCAACAATCCCAAAGCCATAATTTAGTGATGATTTAAGGTATCATCTAGGAAAACATTTTTGTTCTAAGTTTCTTTTCTTAATGTTGAGGAATATATTTATGAGATTGGCTAAGATCATAAGGAGATATACTTACTTTATAGTTAGTGTTTTAAACATTAATAAATTTCTACCACAAACTCATCTTTCACTCTAAAAGATAATAGAATGTAAAAAAATTCTATTTACACTATTCGTATAGGGTTCTAAAATAAACGAATTTATAATTCATCTACAAGATATTTTAATAAAAACTACATTATTTAATCTAGGACATATCATGGGCCAGTGGTAGGTGATACACCCTTGTCGCCCTTTGGTTTCGGGTTCAAGTCTTGCAGCCTTGCCGAACGCGACGGGTTGCCGCCCGACCTCCGGGTTGTCCTTTTATGGCAATACAAAATAATCCAAACTAGAACTATCCAAAATACTTCTGTCCAAACTCATAGTCCAACATTTATAAGGAAGGAAAGCATAATGTAGATTCTTTTTACCCCGTAATAGCATATGAATACCTTCATCATGTATTCATTTAATACACTGAAACATCCTGAATTACCATATTCCTTATTGATTACATTCATGCTCCCTTATTCCATATAGAATGCTGGATATACTTCATCAATCCAAAAATGTTTTAAACCCCAATAAAATGATGGAATATAAAAATCATTAATCAGTTTCAAGGTAGTCAAGAATATCCAATATAATTTATCCAAATCAATCATGTATTATTCTAAAATCACTAACTTAGTATCAGAACCATATTATGGTTTATCTTTCTCTCAACCATATATTTTCCAAAAATTTATCCTGCTATTGAGTCACTTTTCTTTGTTCCACACAATCTCAAGTCCTTAATTAAATAGTACTGCAGTACAATCCTTATATACTCCATAATTATTATAACAAGTACATTGTTGATACAACACTCAATTGACATAATCAACATAAGAACTCCAATCATTCCTCTTCATCTGTGGTAGTATCATAACTTGATTATTATCCAATAGCATCATTTGCGGCATAGTCTGATGAATGGGACATAGGTTCGCGTAGTGTCCAAACTCCTTACAAATGAAGCATTGTACATTTGAAACCATTTTCTTACCCTTGCAGTCATGTACTTTGTGCCTTTTTCCTCCACACTTATAACAAACTCCCATTCTTTTCAGGCAAGTTCCAGGGTGTTTCTTTCCACAGTTACCACATATGGGAAAATTCTTCTTTTCCCTCTTCCCTTTATCCATCTTTCTCTCTTCTATCCTTTTCTTCTCTTGCTTCCCTTCAAAGCCATAGGACTTAGTAAACTCTTTACATATCTTATCAACACATGATATTATTTCTTCATATGATGATAATACATGGGAGACTATTTCTCTTATAAATTCTAGCTTAAGACCATGAAATATATAATCCTTCCTTCTCTTTGGATCATGTGCATTTCTGGAGTTCTCATTCCTTCTACTGGGCGCCATTTATAAACAATGGAATACACTAGATCAGTTTATGAATCAAAATACATAATCCCATACTTATAAAACACTTAACATAAATTAAATAGTTTATGGATATAATCCATAATCATAAAAATGTCTCTTTTGAGGAAGTATATACTCATAAACCCTTCATAATGATTTGTAAAGAAAATGAGAGTTATCCTAAGCATATCCCCCGGGAGTGTCGTAACCAAGAGTGCAGCAAGGCCCGTTGTCGTGCACTAGTTCCCGTTCGAGTCTAGCTCAAAGCGGTGTTTTCGGGTTTTACCCCTAGGTACATCTGTGCCAGAGCCGCCTCTACCTGCTCGTATCCAGACAGGGATGTATTGCTCGGAAAACTCACAAAATCTCTACAATACCAAAATTCTAGAAAGTTCTTCTATACTAATCCTCAAAGTTCATCTTAGTTCTACGTGCTCTAATCAGAGTTTATCTAAATCTAGCTTCCAAGGTTTGTACTAAACTTCCTCTGATACCAACTGTAACGCCCCGACCCTAGTTGCCTAGAGTCGGTGCATTATTACATAACATTGGCATGATCACAAGAAAGATCAAATCTCAAAAGACCGATTGGTTTAGTAGCCTTGGAAACACAAGATATATTCATAAGTTTTACATTACATCATAAAACGAAAAACTACTACAACAACATATTGTATCCATAATCCACACTCATATCCCCACATAATATCCCTACAAGTCATTCATAACTTACTTCTTCACTTCCTGGGAAAAATAAAACATAGAAAAGGGGTGAGCTCAAATGCCAAGTAAGGATGACAATATAGCGGAAACTTTCATAAATAAGAATAAACTTTTCAGGCAATGTATAACTAAAACAAAAGCCTTTCAAACATGAACTTTCAACATGGTATGGCATAAATAAAATGAAATAATGCCATTTACTTATTCACATGGATATTCTACTAATCGAATAATCGCATGCAAAAATCAATAACCACTTTCCTAATGTTGGAATGCATAATGCCAGACTATCATAACCACATAGTCAAGGCCTCGTGCCAAGACTACAAATAAGATTTTGTCAAGGCCTTGTGCCAAGACACTAGTTTGTCTCATGAGACATACCGAAGCAATTTTTTTAGAAGATACTTATGTTTAAAATTGATAAAATATACTCCAGTGTTTTTCTGAAAGAAATATTCAAGCTTCTGAAAACAAAATAACTAATTCCGAGACTTCTCGATTAATTACAGGCCATGATGGGTCCACTCCCAATCCCTTCCTGTCTACCAAACTCGAGAGTCAGGTTTTCTGAAAACATTTTTAAGCTTGCGTTAAATACGTATACATTTACACTGGATTTTCATATATTTGAGGGAAATATATCTCTTTTGAAATCATTTAAAAATCACATAAATATAAAAGAAACCTTTTCCTTGAAAATATTCTTATAAGCTTGTAAGGAAATATTCGACGATTTTATAACGGCGGAAAATAACCGCACCCGCCGTATAAGTTAAAAAAAATGTTTTTACCTTAATTTTGTCGAAAAGGTTAAAAAGCACCTTGTTTGGAAAACGACGGAAAGATTCCTTTATAAACCTCATATAAAAAGTCAAACAAGGGTATAAATGACTTTAACCCATATTCTTGTAAATAATAAATATGTTTTGAAATACATTTCGAAGAAAACATGGATGTGGATGATAAAGAGATCCCAGTAGATTATTACGTATAAACAACCTCAGATAATGAAGAGATTGTGAAATAAACCTTAACTTGTATTTTTCCTTAGTTGGGGTAGGTTAAACTCCTGTATAATGGTGAAATAATTGTTATTAAATTATACAAGAATCATATACATTAATATGATATCATATATGATCTTTTAATATTGATTTGATAATAATATCTTAGTATTATCATTATATCGGGTGTTAACTTACTTGTTTTCTTTTATATGTTTTGTTACGTAAGACATGTTTTTAAAGGATAGGTTGTATATTATTCATATCCAGAATGATATCAAGTCCTTAAACATCATTTTTAAATCATCAAATGATAATTATACTTGAATGGATATGATGGAGAATGAATCTCATCGCGTTCGTGGAGACGGTAGTCCGTACGTACGCACGAGCGACAATATCATTCTTTTGATATTAAAATAATATATAAATGGATGGTATATCATATATACAGAATCATTAACATGTTATATTTATTATTTACATGAGTTACAGATCATTATTATACCCATCCAAATAATATTATATTGAATAACAATTACACCACGACGTGGAGACGGTAAGCCCTACGTACGCACGTATGGCGACATGTTATTCAAAGGGTGGATAGAATACTGAATATTATTGTACCATATTTATAATAACATAACAGTATATGTGAGATACTGGAGTTATTATTTTAGAATGGTAAGAACAAAGGAAGAAGAAGTGGAAGAAGAAATGAACTTGGAGAAGGGTGGTGAAATCATTACCTCTTCTTCGGGTTCTTCCTTTTGATTTGATCAAAAGGGATCCTTAGGTTGGCTTTCTGATCAAACTAAGGCCTCTAGGTTGTAGTGAGGGATGTTGGGAGAGTATTTGGGCAGAGTTTAGCCGAACCAAAAGGCTTTGAATGTGTTAATAAATGAGAAGGAGGAGTGCCCTTTTATAAGAGGGGTGAGGGGCACCTTTGGAAAAGCTAGAAATATTAATTTATAATAAATTCATATTCGGTTTCTAATGGCTCCAAAGTTTACTATTAAAATGTTAAGGTGGGGATGGGTCGAAAACAACTCAACCAATAGAATTTAGACAGGTTTGGGTACTTATATTAACCTTATCTTTAAGTATTAACTCTAAGTTAATTAGTTTCACTTTTACAATGTCTCTTTGTATTTTTATATAATATGGTTAATAAACTTACTATATACATCCAAGAGACCCCCAAGTGGTCCATTAATGATGATCCTATCATGATATAAGTCTCTTGGCCGAACCTTAGATTTTTAATAATTTAATATCAATTAATAATATAATATTTGTTTTAAGAACTCTTTTACGTCAATTTTGACACTATTCAATAGTTGATTTTTGTGAAACTCATAACAGATTGATTACTTCAAACAAAGTCAATTACATCAATACTAATATATCATAGTATCCTAGAAAATTATTTTAATGCATTAAAAGTTTAATATTATATTTATTTGGGTATTTTTAATATCAATTAATTTGATTTTTCACTATTATAGTAATTACTGCATCATCATTGTGCCATAAATAAAATAACTTATTTAATGTCTAAAAATTATAAATAAAATATAATTATTTAGAAAATCTTTTTAGCTTTCTAATGAATATTTATAATCTAAAATCCAACATATATAACCCTATGTAACAATTGTTTTTCTAAAAGATATATGCTTGTGTCATTTTTGTATTCATTTTAACTTAATTAAAATAAAGTGTCATTATCACTTACAAGTGGATCCATGGGGTCCCAAAATAGACCCAAAGATTCCCATGGTCGACCATGTATCAACCAATAGGGTTAAGACACGTTTTAGGGTAATTTAGTATTATTATAATATTATTTGTTAACCCTTATTTACCGGATTTACCCTTAACCATGGTAAATAGAATATTTACAGCAGTAATTATTCAAAATGTCTAAAAATAAAAGTTACCTATTTACACAATTTTAACATCCTGATTCCAAATATGGAATCCATTTTTCTAAATTCAAAACACAGAAGTGGCAGAAATTAATTTAAAATTAATTCCCGCTGTCAAAACAAAAAACGTGTTTTTAAGAGATAATAACTATCAAAAGATTGACACTTGTTTATGTTCGGTTTAATTGTAAAATTATGTCCAATGACCAAAATTATATTAAATGGTAAAAATATATTCTAAATATATTTTAAAACCACTCAAATTCACACTTTATCACTATTAATTATTTTGATTAAAAAAGTTGTTTTTAATTAAAATTTAGTAATTTTCACTATTCATCAAAATATGAAAGTTATCCGAAAAGTACCAAAATTTCACCTTAGGCTAAATTCGATATTCTGAATCCAAAAATGAAGTCCATTTTGAAATATAAAATATATATAATTTCAAAAATTAGGTATTACTATTCATAACGGCTAGTTTGATCGGTTGTGGTGTGTGTTAAAACTCGAAGTTGCGTACAACACACGCTACTGTTTTATTCAAAGGAAAGCGTACCGTGTAAGCTTGGGATGTTTCATTTTAAATTTTTTGATGTCCCCATTTAGTCAAAAAGTATAAAATATTGTATTTAAAAAGGTTTCACTATTAAAAGTTGATAAAAGTGTAATACTGAAAATGAATCTGTTCTTGCATTATGACTAAGAAACTCATAATATGGATTCTAAAATTATAAGGATTATATAAAGTTTAAAATTTAGTTAATAATATTCATAACCTCTTTTGAATGGCTTTTTCCTTTGGTAATTCATGGTGTGATTGAACTCGGTGTTGCGTGTAGTGCATGTTATTGAATTATTTTGAAGAAATAACACACTATGAAATCTTGGGGTGTTACACCACGTATCTCTAACAATCATCACTCTGGCATGGGGTATAACTGGCTCCCATTCAGACACGCAATCATTCAGAGTAGATGGCATGAGTTAGGAATGCCTCCCATCCATAACCATACACATTCATTATCATCCTTATAATACAATGCATAAGGTAATACCTCTTATTCATTTCATGTAAATATTTCACATTCCCAATCTATCATATATCACATTTATATATAAGTTTTAGTACACGCGTTCATCACAAGTATACTTAAGGCTACTCCTCTCAAGTATCTATATCAATTAATTAACATTTTCATTTTACTAACATAATTTGTGCTTATTACTTTACCCCAAGGCGCAGTCATACCACCCTAGCATGTTCCCACATAGTTTCACCATTCCATCATAAAAGATACATATATCATTCTTTAACCCTTTGATAACTTCTAAAGGTAACATTTCATATAGTCTTAGGTATTCCCACTATGGTTACTATCATACTCAATTTTCATGACATGTAAAACTGACCCAAACACACGTGTCACAGCCATTCCATTTCCATTTTCTCATCAAAGAAAGCTCACAACAAGGCATAAAATGGTACCACAACAATTCAGCAGGACATCATAAAAAGTCTATCACTACTTTTTATCTTGAAGGCAACACACCTCTAATTGAGGGGTTTTATTATTAAATCGTTAGTATAGTGACCAAGAAACCTATTTTATCTAATACCTACAATTCACATGATCTGCACAACAACATTTAACCAAAACTAAACATGCATAATTAAAATGCTAAGGTAGTGAAATATTAAATTCAATTTCACATTACATAAACAAAAGGACAAGGAGAGGGACCCTACCTCAAGTTGGATACATCCGTCCACTCCAGCTCTTGGTGCTTTCTAACTAAGAGTTGCTGCTACTCCCCCACGAGGCATATTTGATTTCACATACATATAAGGAACCCTAGCCTCTATGCACACGCTCCACATGGCCATGAGCGTGCACAAGAGGATCCTAACACATATACTTATAAAAATAATCCTATCTCCACTCACCAAGGCAAGCACTTTTATATATGGAATGGGGACAACTAGCCCTGTACGTGTATATTCTGCTGCCATGCATGAATATACGCATATCGGTGGAACCCACATATATATAAATACAAACCTATGCCTATAAAGGCGAGTCACCTAGAATTTGGCGACTCGAAACCACGCCAAAACCTTCAAGTAACTATCAAACTACCATGAAGAACCTTTTGACGCATAATGAGATCAATTTAGGCAAGGCGAAACCATCTAGAAATATTAACCCTAATCTCGGGTGTTAGCGAAAAAAACGAAAGCGAACCCACGCCTCAAGCTCAACGCACAGCCAACATCTTGTTAGGGTCTCATAAACCTCAAAAGCCCCAAGTTTAATCAGTCCGAAACAAGGAGAATGGTGAAATACTCAACCCAAAACCAATCTGGCGATCCGAAACAACCCGAACTGCTTCGCCTTCAATGGCGGTTGCTGGAATGCGCACCAAGGAGTCCCAACGGACCTTCCACATAACCTATAATCAAAGGAATACCAAAAATGCCTCACCCTATACCCTATAGAGTTTGGCCAATTCTCACCTGGTAACAAATAGGCCGAAATAAGGCCAAGAAGAGAGAGGAGGAGATAGAGGGAAGCTTACTATGAAGACTCGATGAAGAAATGGCTGGAAATCAGAGGGAGGAGCTCGATCAAGAGGAGATCTAGAGAGGTGCGTCGTGGAACTCGCAGGGGAGAGCCCGTGGCTTCGTGCGGGTCTGGTGAGAGAGGAAGTTAGGGAGTGTTTTTTTTAGGTATTATTTATTTTATATTTCCTTTATTTATAATTAATCAAAAACCCAAAACACACCCAAGCACTTGGTTTGACACGCACGGTTTTCCAAATCGTGTGCAAACCGTGCGGAGTCTCCTGCCTCCCAGAGATCTATCGCACGGGCTAGGCGCAAGGTTTGGGAAACCATACGCAGCCCGTACACAAGCCATTGTCTCTTAATATAAGGCCGCATGGTTATCCAAACTGTGAGCCAATCGTGCGACCTCTGCAGCCCTTTATAAACATGGGTCTGGCGCTTCCGAAACCTCTCGGGCCACTCAAGATACCATATGGGCCTTTGCCCATGACCAAAACAATTAAAAGGAATGGTTCCAACCCTCAGAATCTTGTTCCGAAGCCCAGTCTCCAAAACCACTGGTTCAGTAAATGAAACATTAAAATTTCTTCACTTTTTATCCTGGTTCAAAATGTGTGTCATTACAACCATCACACCTTAGAACTTCTCATCCCCGAGAAGCCTTCAGGAACAACGTGCACCTCACCCAACCTACAAGGGTCGTGAAGCATCGTTCAAACGATCACGTTGCGTTCAAAAACGTCCAACACACCCTTAAGCATCCATTAACTCTACGATGCTTAAGTCACCAAAACACAATCCAACGCCCGTTTCCCAATAAAAACACCAAGATGGAACTTCCCGAGCCCATCTACCCTACGACACGAAATCGTCATCGTCTCACCAAGAATCTAGTCAAAGGTACATCCCACCTTATATTTTTAACAAAAATCAACCAAGTCCAAACTAAGGTTTGGACTACCATTGGAATTATCTTTCTAAGAACACCCCAAGTATTCCCACGATTCTCCTACCATGATTTGAAACAGATCACACGGTCAGTTCCCCATCGAACTCAAGGCCCAGGACGAGCTAGTTGTGCATATAAGGCACCGACCGACACAAACCACACTCATACTTATCTAACTAAGTTCCTTAAAAAGGTTATCCACCAATCGTATTCATCTAAACCAAGTATGAAAAGAGTCAAGCGTCAACTAATGAAAATTAAAAAGATGATCGGCTTTGATTGCCGGAGTATTTCGAGAAAAACCACAATACCTCTTACAAGGAACCTTACGTTTGTCACACACACTCTCACGGAAGCCTACACCCAAATTCTGATGAAGTTTCCTAGATCAAACCATGCATGAATCCACAAATCCCGTGTGCAATGCTGAAAGAGTACCATCTAATGAAGCCCAACGGCTTAAAAACAGTAGTGCGGATGAGACCGACACTCTCTTAGTGAATCTTGGACGAGAACAAGATATTGGATATGCTCGTTGATAAACAGAAAACTCTAAGAGGTTTGAACAGAATCCAGTTAATCATACTAGACTACTGGAAGGAGGAACAATCGAACCTCAACTGGTCGACTTCAAAGAAGGATCACGACATCAACTACCAACACATTCTCACGTTTTAAAAATGCATGCCTCAAGGCATTCAAACATGACCAACCATTTTCCAAAGGCAATACATGAAGCATCCATTCCACGTGAAAGAAAACTTTTAAAAGTTTCGACGTGACACGCTCCCAACCATAGGAGTGTCCTAGTCACCGAAGGGAATGGAGATAACCTAGCTTAGCACAAACGCGCTAGTACACAACCACCGCAAACGATTGTGCGATGCTCCTCCTCCACGATCACATCACCAAACAAAAAAAGAATATCCAAAACAGGAACCCAGTGTGTCAAAACACACGATTCATTTGAAGGACACCCCAAACATTGAGATGAAACATTTTTCTAACGTCAGGCCACTCTACTGAGGAGATGACCCAAAGCCGCAATGAAAGTCTAATCCCAAATACCACCCGTCCAAACAAGGGTGTTATTAGAAAAAAAAGGGCCCAACAAGGGACAACGAAACCCAAATGGCACCTCACATCAAAAAACCCACGGTACAACCAAGGCACTAAAACGCTAAAGGTGCTACCAACCATAGGCTATCCCCTTACGAAGATCAAACATAGACCCAAACACAGGGTCACATGAAACAAAGTCACTAGGATCAAAACAAAATCATTGAAACTCCGTTATGGAAGAAACGCCCTCGGGAAAAACCTATGGTCCCGTTCCATGGAAACTCAAAGAGAAACTCAATCTACCCCTTACACTAGGGTCTCAACAAACCACCATAGGTTCCATTACCAAGCCCTTAACATTTTATCTCGTTTAAAATCTAACCATCAAAAGTTTCAACTACACAATAAAGTAAACAAGCATGTTTCACAAAAACTTCATTTTAGAAACATTTAAATTCATAGACATCATGTATTTATCAACCAACTAAGCAAAACCAATCCATTAAACAAAAGGGTGACCTACTAGGGCCCCATTCTATCCATCTCGGGTTCTTCTAAAAAGCAACCCGAAAGAAGTTATTCAATTCTTTTAAAATTTCCAAGACCCCAACAAGGTTATCTCATACAAAACACTCCAACTGACCTACTCAGGTCCAGTTGCGCTTACACATCCACCAATTCATATAAAATTAAATCCACACAATTATAACATTTAAAACCATTTAGAGACACCTCATAGTGATTTCATTTAACATGGGATGTCATTTCCCAATTCATGAAGCACACATACACTTCCTGGATTGAAAATTGACTCCCCTTTTTATCAAAACCAAGTTCTAATTCAGAAGTTAACATGCTTACATGAAATGGACCAAGTATATGGGTGGCCATCTACAAACCTATAAAGCACCCATACACATTATAAATTGGAATTTGGATCCCCTTTTTAATAAAAACTAACTCACATATCATTTTAAAATGTTAACAACCAATTCCAAAAGTCTAATTACACTGGTTACCTTTTCCCATCTATAAGGCACCCATACACCTTATAACTAAAAACCTGTTCCGGTCATAATCGCAACCAATATATTTTATCCCATGAAAATATTTACATATTAAAACATAACTAGAATGTTCTCATAAGTAGTAAACACAGTAGCATGCTATATCACAGAAACATGTTATAACACAGAATCATGGAATATAATCACTTAACCATATTATACAGGAATGCTAAGGTGCAACTACATGGCATGAAACTATGCATGGCATGTTAAACCTTATGTGCCTATAATGATGCATGAAATGAAGTTTCCTTACCATATCTGGCCAAGGGAAAATTCTAGAAATTTTTTTAAATCGTAAGAGGTATAAATTTCAACAGTCACTCAAGGTGAACTCATATCAACTATACTGCAATCAACAAGAACAAAAACTCCCACCCCTGGCCAAATGGTCATTTCCAATACGTGGGGTGATCAGTCCCAAGCACATCTATTATCCAAGTGTGGAAAAATTCCTAATATTCTTGTATACCAACCCAAAATAATAAGGAAAAAGAAAATAAACACCTTTGATACCACTTTGTAACATCTTGACCCGGCTTACCATCAAACTGATGGCCGGACTGTTGGGTCACAGGGCCTCAAGCGTGTCTCCACGTACGCTAGAGGCTGCCGAATAGTAGTGAGGGTCTCAGGAGATGATAGTGGGGATACTATACCCTCATATCAGAGTAACGCCGTAGTATTATCAGAGTAAATATCATTTAGTTGCGGAAGTAGTAAACAATTGAAAGACAACAAGGAAAGACAGAATAATATCCATTTTAGAAAAGGTGGAAAATTCCAGTTTACAATGCATTCATGTGTAGATGATGTTACATTTATGAAAGCAATAAACAATACATTATACTTTACAAACAATATAAAAAGTAAAGACAGCAGAGCCTAATGACGAATCTCCTAAGCATCCAATGCTCTCTCTTAGTCCTTTTCTCCTAACTCCTCAAGTACAAACAGCACAGAAAACATCCTATGTCCTGCATCCAAGAAGTTCTACTCAGGTACCTCAGTGCAATGGGGGCCCGAGCAGGGTGTGAGATATAAATATTAGTAGGCTGGCACCACCAGTTTCTAACCAAATCCAGACAATGTATAACAATTAAATAGTGAGCAGGTATGGATAAATAAGTAAACAGAATTACGTAAGTAAATAACACCCTTCCAGGTCCCCAGGGGACAGATGACGATTATACGAGCTTCATATTGTTGCCGGTAATGTAACCCGAGCATGTCACCATATATATATATAATCATTTAGATCATAGGTGGAATGGGGTTAGAATGCTTCCCACCCATTATTCGTGATTAGCAGGCACGAGGTAAGAATGCCTCTCATCCCTATAGGTCAACTGGAAAGGGGTTTGAATGCCTCCCTTTAACACACGTATTGTGATTAGCAGGACTGAGGTTAGAATGCCTCTCGTCCCAAAATAAACTAGCAATGGTTAAGAATTCCTCCCTTCCACACACGTGTCGATATTAGCGGGCACAAGGTAAGAATGCCTCTCATCCTTAAATGAACTGGAAAGGGGTAATAATGCCTCCCTTCCATACACGTTCATAATACTATCATGGGGTATAACTGCATCCCATACAAACTCGTAACACACCACAAGAAATCAATTAGAAAAGGGTAAAAATGCCTCACCTCCAGATATGTATTGTCACACAGGCATGTGGTGTAACTACCTCCCATCCAACCACGTATCTGTCACACTCATAACTCTAGAAAGCGGTATAACTACCTCCCATCCATACAAGCAATCATTCAGAGTAGATGGAATGGGGTATGAATGCCTCCTTCCATAACCAAACACATTTATTATCAGCATTATAATACAATGCATAAGGCAGTACCACTTATGCTTTTCCTAGTAAACATTCCACATTCACAATCAATCATATATCTCATTTTTATATAAGTTCCCATACACACGTTTATCATAAGTATACTTAAGAAAATTCCTCTCAAGTATCTCTACCAAGTAATTAACATATTCAGTCTACTAACATAAGTTGTGCTTATTACATTATCCCAAGGCGTGGACATACCACCCTAGCCTATTCCCTCATAGTTTCACCATTCCATATTAAGGGATACATTTATCTTTCTTTAACCCTTTGATACCTTCTAAATGTAAAATTTCATATAGTCCTAGGTCATCCTAATAGGGTTACCATCTTACTCAATTTTCCTGACATGGAAAATTGACCCAAACACACGTGTCACAGCCATTTAATTTCCATTGTCTCAACAATGCAAGGTCACAACCAGGCATAAAAAGGCATCACAACAATCCAGTAGGCAAGAATAAAAAGTCTATCACTACTTTTTATCTTGAAGGAAGCCCACCTCTGATTGATGGGTTCTATTATTAAATTGTTAGGTTAGTGACCAAGAACCTCTTTTATCATATTCCTGCAATTCAAACGATTTTCACAACAACATTTAACCGGAACAACACATGAAGAATTAAAATGGTAAGGCAGTGCAATATTAAATTCACTTTCACTTTACTTAAATAAAAGGACAAGGAGAGGGACCCTACCTCAAGGTGGATCCAGCCGTCCAGTCTGGATCTTGGCACCTTCTAACTAAGAGCCGCTGTTGCCCCCCATGAGCATATGTGATTTCACATACGTATAAGGACACCTCACCACTATGCACATGCTACGCATGTCCATGAGCATGCGCGAGAGGATCCTTACACATGTGTGTATACACATAAGCCAATATTTAATCACCTACGTAGGAACTTATATGTATGAAATGGTGAAAACTAGCCCCGTACGTGTATATTCACTGCCTTGCACGAATATACACAATTCAGGGGAACCCACATACATATAAATATGTACCTATGCCTACAAAGGCGAGTCGCCTAGAATTTGGCTACTCGAAACCCTGCCAAAACCTTAAACGCAATATCAAACAACCACGAAGCACCATAAGACACATAAAGATATCAATTTAGGCAAGGAAAAACAAACTAGAAATAATAAACCTTACCTCGGGTGTTGGAGACAAACCAAAATGATGGTGAACCAACACAGTGAGCTCAACGCACTGCCAACATCAAGTCGGGGGCTCATAAACATCAAAATCCCCAAATTAAATCAGTGTGAAACAAGTATAAAGGTGAAATACTCACCCCGAACCCAATTCAGAGATCCAAAACCACCCAAACCGCTTCCCCTTCAGTGGTGGTTGCTAGAACGCTCACCAAGGAGTCCCAACAGACCTTCTGCATAACCTAGAATCAAAGGAAAACAGAAAACGCATCACCCTAACCCCTAGTGAGTTCGTTTGATTCTCACAGGGTGACGAATAGGTAGAAACGAGGCCAATAAGAGAGAGGAAGAGATAGAGGGGAGCATAATGTGGAGATTCGGCGAAGAAACTGCAAGAAATCAGAGGGAGGAGCTCAATCGAGAGCAGGCCGAGAGAGGGTTGTCGCACGGATCAAAGGGGAGAGCCCTTGGCTTCGTGTGGGTATGGAGAGAGATGAAGTGAGGGAGTGTGTTTAGTTTATGTTTTATTTATTTTATATTTCTTTTAGAATTAATCAAAAACCAAAAACACACCCAAGCACATGGTTTGACCCGCACGGTTTTCCAAACCCTGTGGAGTATCCTGCCTCCAAAGTATCTCTCGCATGGGCTAGGTGCACGGTTTGGGAAATCATGTGCATCCCCTGCACAAGAAATGTATCTTAAAATAAGGTGGAATAGTTTAGGCCACACGGTTAGCCAAACTGTGAACCAACCATGCGCCCTCTACAGCCCTTTATAAACATGGGTCTGGTGCTTCTAAAACCTGTCAGGCCACCCGAGAAACATAACAAGCCCTTTCCCATGCCCAAAAACATTAAATGGAAGGGTTTAAAACTTCAAAATCTTGTTCTGAATCCCTGTCTCTAAAAAGACTGGTTCAGTAAATGAAAAGTTCAAATTCCTTCGCTTTTTAACCCGGTTCAAAACGCGGGTCATTACAGGGCCCAAAATGACATATCCCTTAGATGACATAGGTAAACATGCTTATCCCATGAGATAAATAGGATTGGAATACGAATTGCAACCCATTTAGTAATATACTATATCTATTATGATATAATTTGGTGTGAACCTTGGATAATAAAATATAATAGGATATGATTCCAATCCACAAGGATAGTAATGGAAATGATCATTGTATGCTAAGGGAAGTATTTTGTATTATTATTTGTGGGATAAAAATTTATATTGTATTCCATTAATATAATTTCATGTCTCATGTTATTAGATCCTCATATGACATATTTCTTTTGATCTGCTATGATTTATGTCATTTTTAAATATTGTGATATATGAAATCTGAGGCATGGATTTTTTATTTTTTTATATTATATTCATGTACACATATTGTCATTTATTATTTATGTTATTATTCATATCTCTTTTATTATCCCTTATTGATCATATATCTTCACCCTCTATTGTGTTTATTTTCCCCATGTTATAATTGATAGACTTATGTTTGTTATTTCTAATATATTTACAATATGTGCAGAACTATTTAGTAACCATATAGATTATTATTAAATGTTTGTTTATTTATCCATGTTTTTATGTAAGAGGTATTTCAAATTATATGAAATTCTCAACCAATAAGGTCCATCAGTATGTAAGTTATCAAATATGTTCTTTTATATTGAAAGTTTTGAATTGTTGAAACTAGGTCTTGTTTATTCGTATAAATGATAGAAATGTTAAAAATTTTTTTTTCCCATTGGATGAGGGAACATGGGGTTGAGGCTATCACAGCTGGTATCCAAGTTCTAGGTAGATAACATTTTATTTTAAGATGATTTTAAGTAAAGTTAACATAAGAGTGGTGAATACCATCATGTGATTATAAATATACAATTATTAGATTATATAACCCATTTTATGTTTCAAATAAAATGATTTCTATGTGTTTGGAAACATTTATTATGTTTCATAAAGAATACACTATTAAGTATTAAATAAACTATTCTATTATTATATGATTTTTTGCAACATTGATTTTTCGTTATTTTATTAGGGGATATAGTTAAACTTCATGGCTAAAAATTCAGTCATTTACATGGTAAAATATAATATGAAAATTGATGTCAATCTAATGAATACCTTTCAATATAGTCATTGAAATTGATTTAGAATATTTTGGGGACGTACACATTATTATAATATTATGTAGTTATTTATCATGGTGATTAATGATTCATTAAATGGATTTTCATTGGATAGAGTTATATATAACACATAAGTTTAGAATGTAAAAAATTTATTTAATGAATAATATATTTTTTATCGACATATCATTGTTTCCATTTTCAGCCTTTAAGGGTTTATATGATATTTTATATGGATTTAGTAATTGTTTTACTATTTAGATGAATAAAATGTTTTTTTATAGTTAATGACGATATTGATAACTGATTTTATGATTATGTGATTAATTTTTTTTAAGTATAAGCTAAATATTATAGGAACATTATATGATAATGGTAAATGGAAATATTTATTTGGATAATATGTAATTTTATAAATGGTGAATTATATTTTGTAAGAATACATTATTTTAATAAGGATTTACAGTGATTTATTTTATTAATGGATATTATTATCATATCCGGGAGATAATATGATTACGAAATATACATTTTTCTATATATGTAATTATGAGTGAATACTTTTTATTGGTGGGGAATATTAACTAATCATAGAAGAATATGTGATCAAATACTTTTGATTGTTGGGTTTCAGAATTACTGTAAAAAAATTTGAAGAATTTTATTGTTATATATTTATTAAATGATCAATGTTCAACTTTTTTTTTCATTTTTTAGGCATCAGTTATTAATGTTGTAATAATTAATATGATTTATTACACATTTTGGGGTTTATCATCAGTAATTCTAATCCATTTTCCAATTGTTTTTAAAGAATTTTTTAATTTCATTTTATCCTTTTCTGGAAATATGTGATATACTATATGTTGATTTTTATGCATTACATATGAAAAAATAATCATTAATATTAATCGTTTGGGGTAAAAATGGGATTGTGGTGGAAATTTGTTAAATGATGTAATTAATTTTTTCATGTAAATTTCCTGCTTTTTTATATATATTGTGGTAATTTAATTCACCTACACAAATAAAACGATCTCGAAATGGAAAATTACTTATTATTACCTTCATTTCAAACAAAATGATGGTCTTTTTCACACATCAACGATTTATAATTTCGTAGTCATTAAGATTGTCATGATCTTTCACATTTTCATGATGAATGTTCTCTATAACTATCAATTTGTATATGGAAATTAATTTTACATTAATTTCCAATTTTCCATATAAAAATAATGTTATCAATTTTTAAAACATATTTATGTGTTATTCCAAATGACTTTTTTATTTTTCATTGCCTCATTTCATATATATGTTCTATTAACCCTTTTTACATTGTGGATATTCAAAAAGGTATTCTCAAACATCAAACCATTAACATCATAGATCGGGTTCAAATTTGGTAATTTCAGTCTATTTATGGTTGGGGCACAATGTAACACCCATTGATGTTTTTTAAATAGAATATTATATTTGATAACATATGTAAGATACAACCATATGCCAAAAATAACCCTAAAACATGATTATATGACTATTATAAGATTAATGTAAAATTTATAGGTATGAATATGATTAACATCCACATAAAATATATATATTTTTCTTAATAAATAAATGTGCGGATAAATGCATTTCAAATAATCACTCATGTTTTAGTAACCTAATTTTATTTTATTTTTTAATTATTTTCAAAATAAAAGAATTTAATTTTTTTAGATATTTTTACAATTATTTTCTTGAAAACATAGAATAATTATTTTATAAATTTAAAATAATTTTTAAAAAACGATCATATCATAATTAAATTGTTATCTAATGTTGGTATTTTTAAGAAATTATTAATTTTTATTGAAAAGTGAAAATTTATAGATTTTATTGAGAATTGTATTTTCATTAAAGTATTTGGAAAGTAAAATTATATTTTAGATTAGCTTAAAATATTCATTAGTAAATTTGGATTATGAATAATTATATTATTTTTATTCTAATTAATTTTATGTAGGAATTTGATATAGAAATATCTTTACACTTAGAAATATATTTTTATGAAAAAAATGATTTTCTTTGATTTTTTCTGGTACAATATTAAATAATATTTTTCAATTCTATGAATTGAATCCTAAAAAATGAAATGAATACTTTTAATCAAGATGTAATTTGTTTAAATATTTAACAATTTTTTTCCTATCTTTAATAGTAACTTTAATAAATAATTTTCTCATAAGTAAGGGTAAATAGAGAAATTAATGTTAATGAAAATAAGATAAAAACTAGAAAATTTACCCAAGAACATGAATTTATTAAATTTTAAAATTAAATATCATCCATAATCCTCAAAAATTCAAATTTATGTCCCTTATTTCTCATTGAGATATGATTTTGACATTGATAATATATTTGTAAAAGATAACATAAAAAATGTAATCTTATTGATATTAATATTTGTAATATTTTGTTATATGGGTTAGTAAAAATTATAATTGGTTCTAAATGTTTATATAAATGAGAAATATGTTTTTCCTATGTACTATTATTTATAATTTTATTGATGAAAAAATTATCTTTAATTTTTTTGTAACACTGGTGTAGTATTAATTCAATGAATAGAAAAATAAAACAAATGAATTTAAAAATATTAAAAGTAATATAATATAAATGAATTAATCTGATCCATGAATTGTTTAGATAAATATGGAATGCTATATATGTTATAAATATTTATATATGAATTCATTTAAGGTCATGTTTTTACAAAAACTAATTAATAACATATTGATATTTATTTTAAAATAATATAATATTAAATTATTTATAAATACATTATAAATTTTAAAATAGAATAATTAGGATGAAAATTATTATTAAATTTGATCTCTTGTAAATTTATGATCCAATTTTCACCTAATATGTTATATAACAACCCCATAAAATTAAAAAAATCATTATCATTGTTACATTAAAATTTGGAAACCTAAGGGGTAAAATTAAAAGTGGAGGTTTAAAATGTTATTTAATACTATATAATTTTTTTGGATATATAAATTATGATTAAATCCTCTTGAAACTACAATTCATATCATTTTGTTACAATTTAACATGGGTTATACATATAGTATATTATAATATTTCATATATTTCCAAAAGTGAAATTACCGATATGTTATAATAAAGAATAATTTATTAAGTGATTTATGATTATGAATTATCATATATTTATCCAAATCAATGGGATAGGGTTTAAAATATTATATATTATCTATTTATATGGTTTTTACATCAACAATACATTTCAGGACCCCTAATGACTAGTAAATAATTATATTAAGGATATTGTGAAAAGGGTTGTTAAGGGGAATAAAACAAAGAGACAGGGGTGAAAACATCCAAAACACATCTCCAAATTTTAATTAATGTAATTATTTAAACATTTAATCATTAAATATTATTTATTTTGTTTGGATCTATTTTTGTCAATGTTAACTTCTATTAATGTAATACATTAAGATATTCGTAGAATTCCCTCATGTCACTTAAATACTGGAACCCCTCATCTCCCTTCACACAAAATATTAATTTACAAATTACGTAAAAAACACATTCCTAAAATTCATCTCCAAGTTTTTGTGGTCATTGTTTTGGGGGAACAACTACCTTAGAGTGCTTAATTTTTTAAACATAGGAGGTTGTATGTATATGATTTATAGGTTTAGAACCAAATGTTTTTGTTTTATTTCTTATTATACATTATTCAAATCATCATCAAAAATTATTTTGAAAAAATAAAAAAATTTATCAAATATATTTTTGTATTTATGTTAATTTCATAACCTTCATTTCTCTATTCATCCATCAAATGGGAAGCAATGCCGTAATTGTTGCGTGCTGTATACGGTTGCCTCACGAATTGATGTAATATTTATTCCCCCACTACCCCACATGGATATTTATAATGATTAACTTAATATATATATATATATATGATATTCATTAAATACATTTCATTCTATAAATATAATATAAAACTTACTTTTTTAACAATCCATTCATTGAAAAATGGTTAAAACTCCCATTCGTACGAGTGTATTACCAACTCCATAAAGATATATGATTCATTTTTCATAACTGCATCTCATGGATGGTATATATAAGTATATTAAAATAAATAATACATTAGTTTTAAAATAATTATAATTGTATAGAAGATAAAATAAATCCTACCTTATTTTCATCATGATCATTGAAAAATGTATACATTGCTTATGTCTATGTGAAACCTATTATCTCCATTATTGTAATGTAGTTCGTTTTTCATAATAATATATAATTGTTAGGATTTAAGAGTATAATGGATATACAAATATGATAATTATTTTTGGATAATTTTTATATGGATGATGGAATAAATAAGTATTTCACCACATTCGTCCTACCGATGTTGTTTTTTGATTATGCAAAAAATATCCTCAAAACAACCTACATAGACATAACTGAATATGTAATCAAATTTTTTATTTATATAAATTAAATTAATAGAGTAAAGATAAGTTACTATAACTTTAAATTATTATTAATGAATAAAATAAATATTAGATGTTTATTATAAAATATTATTTATATTATTATCTAAATGTATGGGATTTTTAGATTTTTTTTTATTTCTAAGAGACCTATTCCATAGTAACATTATGTATCATGGAACTCATCATTTAAAAGATATGTAATGTAATGTTTATTTTTTCCATATTGGCACATAAAATATTGATGTTTCCATGGTGGTTAGGGATTTAAATTACAATCTCATTATTTATCAGGATTGTTTAATAGTTAGTTTCTAACAATGAAATATAATGATATACCTCTCTAAAGAAACTATTACATTTTATTCCATAAATTTATATATAATCATTATAAGTTTTTATATCATTTTAATTTCTTTAAGAACTCAATAGTCTAGAAAATTATTTTTACAGAAAATTTTGTTTATTTTTATCTTCAGCTGATAAATTATATACATAATTTCCCATGTTTTTTAAAAAAATCTAATTTTTTAATATTGACTTATAATAGTTTAAATTAATTTTCCCCGATTCTAATTTTGATTAAAAAATTAAAGGAATATTTTTTCGTTTTTATAAATTATTCAATTTTTAGGTTTTTAAAAAAATGTTTGAAATTATTGTCTTCATGTAACACGTTCTTATTGGATACAATATCCAATCATCATGAATTTTTAGGGAATTTAGTGTTACATTATAATATTCCATGATTTTTTTCAAAATAAAATATTTTATTCTTATTTAAGAAATTTAAATATTTTAATTATTTATTTAAAAAGTTAATGTAGTATTTTGACCCATAAATATTCCATGTGATATTTAAAATGATTTTTATACTTGATTAGAGCACATTATATTACATATTATCTACTAGGGATATGATCCTATGATATATCCTAATTGTTTCTTTAGATTATACGTTTTTATGATGAAAGTATATTTATAAAACCCAATTTTCCCAAGGGTTTTTCAATAATCAAATGTTTATGAATCCTATCACTTTTCCTTGGTTTATGTCATGATAAATTTTTATGACATGTACATATTTTACATGGGAAATATTATGAAGAAATTTTTAGGATAACCATTTCATTTTCATATGTTTTGATATTATGAATTTTTATGATCAGGGGGAACACATATATATGGCTGTTATTATGAGATTAGTGGGAAAACAATTATATCCCCCTCTCACAAGTTATGTAATGATTGTAATAATATGAGATGAAAAGTAATAAAATTTAGAGTAAAAATGTTTTATAAGAGACTATATCAAATATAGTGTTCATTATAGGGACTAAAATAAAATATGATAGAAGTGGAGTTAACCCAGTCAACTATTATATTATTGGTTTTATCCTTTTCTACAAAGAATATTATTTTTTATACTTGTGTATATACAAAACTATTATATATTATCATAATTATATATAATAATATGTCATTTTGTTTTTTTAGTTTATGATTTATATCCTATAAAATTTCATTAATTAATCCATCATTTAAGGATATGATCTATGATATCAAATTAATTTTTTTAAAATTTTATGATAATGATCAGATACCGTTTATCTAAATTTTTTATGATATAATTGATACCACCGTTTATTTCACTTAATAATATTATAATCTCACCCCATATTCAGTTTCCTTTATCTAGGTTATGAATAACGGGTTTATGTATGTTATTCCTATGTTTTTACTAGATGTGGACAACATTTGGGAGATGATATAGATAATTACGAACCATTTATTTATATATAAATATTTTCTTATAATGGATTTTCTTAATTATATAAAAACATAATTATTAAAGGTTCATTATTAGGAAATTTTTCTATTATATCCTTTTATATTGTATGTTTTGGATGGTTTAAATTGGGTCATGTTTATCCAAATCATTGGTAGAAATGTAATTCTTTTTATTAACACTATATATAGGAGGGATGGTTTTTGGATATTAAATTCATAAGGGATGTGGTGAGCCAACATAGAGTACCATTATTCATTTTTTAACATTTTTATATGAAATTTACCTTGAAATATTATAAATTATTCAAAAATATATAGAGATATATATGAGATCAATCACTAATTATCATCCATAGATTGATGGTATCTATAAATGGGCTTCTCAATATTTAAGAGGTATACTATAATATTGAACAATTTATTTCCACGGATTTTTGGATCAACATACCCCCTTTAAAGTTACAATATAACAAAAGAATTTATACAGCATTTATATTGAATCATCTTAGACTCTTTATGTGAAGAGATTCATGACTCTAATATTTCTTTATGAAGTTGTACAAAGAAAGATTGCATGAATAGATCATTTCAATGTAATAATTGAGAAGGATTAATAAATTTATATGAAAATGAAAGTGGAGAAAATATTATCGAATAGTTGTGTAGAATAACCATAGATTAAATCTAATGTCAGTTTTTAGTGAAATCTAATTTCTCAATATATCTTATTATATGATTTTATGAGATTTGGGATCAAATAAAAGACGTTGTGTAGGTTGATTAGTATCTTGTTGATAATTGATAGTGTCTGGTAAATAGATTATATCAAATAACTCCCTAGAGACCTCCACCATGTACAAGATGGGTTATATATGTCACATATAAGAATGCATACATCATTCATTTCAAATGTTCTGAAATTGAAATCCATATAATAGAAGCAAGATCACTAAAATTATAAACAAAAATTTGAGATCCATGGTTAAAGAGATAGGGTGCTAAAGAACAAAACAAATTTTCAAGTTAATTTATTTTGTAGAAATCATAATTTTGTGTCGGATACATCAAAACTTTATTATGCGATTAGATAAGTTTACACTTACATGTTTTCTTCCATGTAACAAAATTTCAAGGACAACATTATTTAAAGGGGGAAGAATGTAACAACCAGAGTTTTTGTAAATTATATCACCTTAGATAAATAAATTTTTTTATATTTTTTCAAAAAATAATGAAGAACCATTATCTATGACTTAAAAAAATTTTGAATTAAAAATTGAAAAATAGTTGGTAGTAATTGAATAAAACGGTATAAAACATTATAGCCAAATTATGAAATAATGGCCTTTTTATACTATTTCAATAACATTTTCTGAGAATAAAATATAATAGTTTTTTTAATTAAAATAATTTTTTTAATAATTGATCTTAATAATATTTGATATAGAGGTGATTAGAACTAATTATATATATATTTAATATTCCAATATATTATTTCATAAAAAATCAGTTTTTCCAATAATTTTGTGATTTTGTTTTTACGCAAAATATATAATATTTTGAATGTTTATTTGAGAAAATTTTACTCATTTATTGAAATTTTCATTACAATATTATCTTATTATTAATGTTTTACCTTCATAATGAGATTCATTTTTTATTTAATAATATAAAATGTAGTTATTATAAATATCATCACTTTTATGAAAGTAAGAGTACATAAGTTTGAATTGAATATTTAATAATAATTTTTAATACTGAATACATATTTTATAATTGAAATTAATTTTTAAAGTATTTTATAATTTAAAAGCTTATTTTTTACATATATGAACATTATTTATATTATGAAAAATTAATTTTCACAAATTATACATTTGGTAATATAAAATTAATTTTTATCACTTATTAAAAATTAAGATTATAAAATTTTGTAAAATTTGAAAATCATTATATTCAAATTATTTAGTGACTTCATATTTATTTTGAATAAGAAATATAAAATTTCATTTCTAAAAACTATTTACATTGGTAAAAAAATGGTTAAAAAGGGTTTAACCAAGAGGGAATAACCACAAAAATAATCAAACTATATAAGTGGATGGGTAGTAAAAACCTAACTCAACCTTATATATTCTCCTATCAACTATTTCTATATTTTATTTACACTTTACTTGATATATAATTCGTTTAATTTAAATGTTTTGGGTATTCATAAAATTTTTAACAATTTTAAACTAAAAAGGTGAAATCACATAGCCAATTATCCTCATATTATAACAAAGTAAGTTAAGAACAAATTCTACTCATAAATCACCAAAAAATTCCTTTAACCCTTTAAAATTTTATAATCTTGTTAAAATACCACCACATAAATGATTAAAACCCATTTCAATTATGATCATTCAATAATTGAGCATCAAATTTTAACTGATAACATCTACTTTTTATATATTTATATACACTTCTTATTCCACTATTTCCATTTTAGAAAAACAAAATTCAAACATAATAATAATAATTATAATGTAATATTATTAAAACTATTCTTCAATAATTATTCACCATTCTTATTTCTATAATGGAAAAAATCATCATTCTTGTGTTTTGTGGACTATGGCCTCGACGACACAATGTGTTTTATTTTCTGTTACCACATTAAAAAACTAGATCTAATAGTCAACTTAATATATTAAATTTTTATATTTATTAAATATATGATATTATCTTTTTAAAATAATTAATTCTTGCTTATTCACATGGTAAAAAGACCACACCATCCATGAATATGCGGGGATACCTCCTCTATTATACAATGCATTCGATTTTTCCCTACCACCATCATAGTTTTTTTAATATGTATATTATTAGAATATAGGCTTTGTATATATACCTCTAAATAATATATTTAACATGGGTTCTAGTTTAACACACAAATGGTAATGATCGTTTTGTTATAATTAATTGATATTAGAAAATAACATGAAACATGTTTATAATGGATTTCATCATCATGAAACATGTATAAAACTAAATTGTAATTGAATAATATTGACTTCTGTATTAATAAAAAATACATTATAATACATTTAACTTATTATAAATGGTTTACATTTGGTTAAGAATGATGATATATACCACTTTTATAAACATTTTTTAAAATGGTCAAGACTGTTCACACATGATGTTGAAAATAGATTATAATAAAATAATACCTGATTTATTTTTAACACCAAATATTTAAAATTAAAATATATATTAATAAGGTTATGATAAGGAAAATAGAATTTTTCATATTTATGATATGTGAGTTTAAATAAATTTTTCCAGAAATAAAGGGCAATGCTAAGGGACTTTGTATCACAAATGTCATTAATTGAGTTCTAATATTTCTTGTTGAACTTATTTTTTATAATAATTCCCCTTTTCAATTAAGATACCTCAATTTATTATTGAGATATATAGTTTTTAATCAAAATCCTTTTTTATTAAATATTTTCTTTTCAATTAATTTGATAAATGAATGTGACTATTTGAAAAGTGACTCATAACAATGATATCTAAAATAATGATTACATATTTATTTTGATAATATAATTTAATGATTTTGTTTTCATTATAATCATAAGGATATACCAATAATGGATTTATATTTCTAGTCTCACCCAATATTTTTCAATAATTATTTCATTATTTTGTGTGATCATGTTATCAGAATGAAACAAATTAGTTCATTATGTTATTTTATAACATTTTGATGTTTTAAAAACCCTATTTTATATAAATGGGTCCATTAAGAAAAGGTAATTACTATTATTTTGATGTTTAATTAATCCTACATTATTTCAATGGTTCATTTATCCAAATTGAATGATTTAATTTGGATACTTTATGAAACAGATTTTATTTCAATGGGTTCATTATGACATAAAAAGTGAATCATATTTATATGGACCATGTATGTATGGATGAATAAAAGTTGGGGAAATATATCTCCCTCTAAAATATTTTTTAATATTTATAGCTAATGAGATGTTTTTCTATCTTTAAATTTTAGATTTTATATATGTCGGCACTGATAGTGTGCCTTATAGATGTAATTTTTAACTATGCTATGGTTTTTGTCATATTCAAAGTATGATATTCATTATAATATTGTGTTCCCATTATATTATGTTTTTATTAAATTTCTATATTCTATGTTATATCTATTATGATTTCATGTTTATATATTGTGGTATTATGTTATTATTATTTTAAATTTGATTCCTACATATGTATTATGATTATATCTATTTATGTTAAAATATTATTATTATTACAATGTTTTTATAATGGATTATAAACTTGTAATTGGTGAAATATTTATTCATACCTTATTGGGATCCCTAGATTTCCCCTTATTTTATAATTCTAGAGGATTATAAATATGATTCTAACTATAGATATTTCTAGATGATGATATAATATGGTCTTATTGGGGATAAATCATTGTGAATAATGAAAAATAAGTTTATTATGTATTTATTATCTAAAGATAAATAACCTATTGATACTTGGCATATTATTATGTATAAAATTTAATGTATATATATTTTAAAATAGGTAAAATAAATTAATTTTTATCTGGGGTAATCATGGATTGGTATATTATGAAAGTTATAATTATAAAAATTCCCATTTAAAATCATTGTGAAATACCTTTTTTGAGACCTTATCAATGAGACTACCATGAAATATAATGATTTTTAAATCCCTTATAATCGATGAATTTTCATTATTAGAGAATATCCACATTATAAAAATATTATGCATCCTTACACTGATCATTTTTCATGATATTTGATAGGTTAGGTTTGGGAGTGACATTTTCATTTGTGGAAGGTAAGTATTTCTAGGTATGGTATTTGAGATGGTTTGATAGGTTTGCATAAGGATCATTTATTATAGTTGAATTATTTTTATTTTTTAACAATATTAGAAATATAGAAAAAGTGAAACACAAAAAAACATTTTTAAAAGAAAACAAATAAGAGATATAATTTTTTTGTCTTTGGAATTTATAAAATTACCATTACATTACAAATGAAAAATAGTATAACTATTTCTATTATATTCAGTAGTATATCCTATGGGGTTGTGTGATTGTTGTGAAATATTCCCAAAGCACAAAATTCTGGATAAAAAAGAAATGATATCATGGAAATAAGGGAAAATTCATTATTCATGATTTCATATCATATTTGATGAACTTTTATTTGAGTTTCAGGTAATTGGGTGTGATGTCACCCTATATAGTATAATGTAACTATGTTTTTTAATATTTGTAATGCAATATACTCATGGGATCAGCCACATTTTTTATATTTTATGATTTTACATCATTAACCACCTACTCTAAAATTATAGAATCAATTGATAATTAATTCTATAACAAAATGTTTAATTTTCTTTTTTTTAGATGGATATTTAAGATTCAATTCATAAATATAGGTAGGATCCTGTATTAAAGGTATGGAAATATAAATATGATGATTCCTTGATTGATAATTGAAAAAATTAAACTGAGGTAAATCACTAATGAAACGATTCATAAAAATAACTTAATATCATTGACATATTTTTTTGAGAAGCATCACTAATTTCTATTGGATAAAAGAAAAATACATCATACTTTTTCATCATTAAAAAATGAGGGGTTAAAGGTAAATATTTATATGGGTATTTAAATTTCATTACCCCTACTAATTATATTTTTTATTTGGTTGATTAAGGATTTTGAGTATTTGAATTATGTTATTCCATTCTATTTTATATTAGATGCATGCATGATGTAATTATTCGTTTATGTGTTGGTTTAATTTGAAGATTATATTCTCTTCGTAATAGTTTTTTTAAATTTATGTATTTTAATTAAAAAATTTCTCATGTATATGTTGCCTTAGTTTTTTATTAATTTTTATTTGAAATTAAATTTTTAAATTTTAAATGAAAAGAAATAATTTATTATGTTTTAAATGAAAATTTTATCAAAATTCATATTTTTCCCTTAGGAATTTTTTTTCCTTTTATCCATGTTACATGGAACCAAGAATAAAACCATATCAACATACAATCCTACACGTGGAAAATGTATCGTAAATAGTAGTTCAATAATTATATACACAAATATGCACAAAGGAGGATGATATATAGGATCTGAAGCTCATGGAAGAATATGAGGTATAGATTATATACTAAAACTATTATATAATTTATTTTCCTTATATGGATGTTAAATGTGTTATTAAGGAGCACTAGAACCGAATAAATTTTGATATATATAGAATATGAACTCAATAACTATTCAAAATTAAGAAAATGATGATGTATAAATCCCATTCAGTCATTTTATTCCTCAGAACAATCTTTTGAATCCAAACTAGTTTCTACCAACACTATAATTACCATTAATGGTCATGGGAACCATGGTGTCTCACTTTATTCATAATGATTAAAACACTCTAAGTTATGTATTCCAACACATTTAACTATAGTGGTTGATAAAAAACATTTTAACTAAAAAAATACATTTGATTATCATTGTGGACCTAAATTATTCTTGATGTACCAGCTGTGATATATGTGTATCATCCCACCATCACTTCCAATGTGTAAGATTAAATTCATCAATGGAATATGTATATGGATTTCAGTATGGCCTATAGATTTTTTTGAAGTTTTAGAGGTTGATGATTATTTTTCATTGGGGGGTTTAAGTCTCCTATAAATATAGAGAATTTAGGTGGTTGAAAGAGAATGATATATTTAATAACTTGGAAGAGTTTACTATGATTTTAAGATTATAATATTAACATAAACATTTTTTTATATTATAGTTATCACTATGTTAGAGTAAACTTTTATCATTTTTGGGTGGGTTAAAAAAGTTATGTTTTATCTTAATAACTATTTCATATTCCAAAAATTTCATAAATTTATTGATATATAGGTTTTATATTATTTTATTATAATAGTTATTTCATATTTAATATAGGAGTAGTACGATGGAGCTTAATGGGTATTTTACATGGTCGTCTTACCTACATATAGGGAGTTAGAAATCACCACATTATAGGGAAGATATGTTCATATATTAAAGTATACGATATATCTATGATATTGTTGGAAATATAAAAATACTTTCAGATATATAGTAGTTTAACCATAGTGTTTCTCTCACTTAGATAAGTTGAAGGATGTAATTAATTAAAGATAAAAGGGATTATTGCATGTGGATTCTATACATACCATTTTTTGATTTCAATGTTCAATTATTTGGATAAGGTAACTGAGAGATAGATACAATATAGGTAAAAATTTAGAGTTCATTAATAATGAATAAAAAGATAAACTTCAATTAGAGGGGATCAACAACATTGTGGTAAAGGAAGTATGGGTGGATCAACCACCCATGGGATGACGTATTTTATGAAATTATATTCCTTTATGATTTTGGTTGTGTGATAATTGTTTTATTTCATAGTTTCTAAAACTAATATTTTAGTGTTTGACCTTTATTTCACAATATTATCATAGTATAGCTATAAAATTCCATTATATATAATGCATAAATAATGTAGGGTTCATGGTAAATTGATCATGGGTGGATATGATTTATAGGGGTGGAATTGAAAAATAGTATGTGTGTGACATGAAATAATGAATTGTAGAGTTTATTATTTTAAAATCATTAATATTTCTTTATTTATAATCCAAATCATTTCCCCTAGTTCCCTGGAGAATATTATAGTGGATCATGGGAGATACCCTTGGTGATAGAGGTGAGTTGGGGTGTGAGAGGAGACTTAACTCCACCTTCTATATTCTGGGATTTATTTTAATGCATCTAGCCTAGTTATATATTTCTATTAGAGAGTGCTCAGTCAGTATATTAATTTTTAGATTATATGGATTGGTGAATATACAGGCCTCAAAAATTCCCCTAGAAATAATTTTATTTGTTAAAAAAGTTGAGTTTATTTGTAATAAATTTTGTGAAACTATCATTGGATTTAGTTTCCCTCTCTTTATCCATTTCTATAAAATCTATCATGTTCAATCAACTTATTTCACATTCATAGTATAGATTATTTTTATATTTCACGACATGATATATATATATAATTTTATTAGTTATCCTATTCTTTATGTGTTCATCCTTCAGAATTCTGTATCCAATATTAATTATTAGTAGTTTTTTTATTATTCATTTATTTTTTAAATTCTAAACTGATTCAAGAAAATTATATATAAAGAAACATTAGATCCCATTAATAATATATTGGTATTTTATTATATGATATTTCATTGTAATTGGAATTTTCAATAATTGATTGAAATGACAAATCCTCTATTATATATATGTCAAATTATTTCTATACCCAATTTGGTATAACGCAATATAGTTTTTTATATTAAATTTATGTAATTGAACTTAATTTTTTGAAATAGTATCACAATCACACACAAATGTAATAATTTCATGTGAACCGACATTCCTATTATGTTTCAATAACATAAAACTATTCCAGCCATAGTCTAGGAGAGAAAAATATATAATTTCATAATATAATTATTAAAAAATTAATCCCCATGATAACATAAAAAATAAATAATATAAATCACAACTCCATGCTTATATTGACTTCAACTCATCTCAGTGTTGGAGAAGCATATAATAAAACTATCCATACTAGCTGTTACGGATTAATATATTCTATCAACGATATCTTAAATAGGAAGATAAATAAAACTTTACACAATTAATACTATGTAATATCCCACTATTACTCACTCAATAGTCACCAATCCATTCTATTAGATTTCCATATGATAAATTTCCCATACGTTATTGGTTTCAAACTTGCACTCATACTCTTTTGTGATACCATGGGAAAACTATATCAACATATCATGGTATAGAAAAAAATGAATATACAATAAATGGACAATAATAAAAAATAGAATAAAACAATATCACATCCACATACATTAATGTATTATAACACACTAATTTTATAACATATAACCATTGGTATCTTCTTTAACAACACCTAAAATCCTGAAATGTACATGATAAATAATTTTTATGGTTTAATAAAGTAGTGTGGGAGTGTTACTATATAGAACACCATTAATGGTGTCCCTAACATTACAAATAAATACATTTTCATTAATCTATGTTACGCTTAGAAAACAAATAACCACCTATAACATGGAAAAATAAATCCCCATTGTTTTCTTGATTCTTGGGGAATAGCATGGATCTATCCTACATTATATTTCTAGTGTTAAATATATTTTATTAGAAAAAAAATTAAAGTGTACATGATCTCCTCCCTCAAACCATTTCACATATTCTATCACTTCGGGAGAAGAGTAACCATAATAAAACCATATAATTTAATACATCACTCAATGGGCATGGAGCTCCACACTGAATAATAATCTCATATCTCATATCAATCTTGAATGAAAAATGTTCCTCCCTATAATCATCTCATACTATTCATTTCTAAAGGGGGGGAGGGATCACCTCACCTTAGAGTCATTTTAATTATCCTATCACTCTAGGGGATACTGTCCCACCCAAGAATCATCTCATAAAACAATTATCTTATGAATTGGGGATCCCTTGCCTATAATAACCTCATATATCACATCTAATGTCTAAGAAGAATTCTGTACCATTTAATTATCTCATATAACACATATGTAAAAGGGGTATAATCATTATATGAAGACATCCATTATATTCATTTTTTATTGGTGTCCGTTTAAAGAAAACCCCATTAATATGTTGTGGTTTTTAAAAAATTCATGTTTTTTGATATTATATCTCATTCATAATGTTTTTATAATGTAAAGATGATAAATAAAACTGGTGCAAATCATATTTTTTAGAAGTTAAGAAATATCATGTAAATATAATGATAAATTATTTTTTAGAAACTTATTTTTAGTTTTATGGTTTTTCACAATTATAAAACTATTACAATAATATTTTTTTGATAAAATTACCCAATATTGGGTAATTAATGACTAATTTTAAACAACTATTTGTTGTATAACAGAATTTAGTAACAGTTTTACATTGCATAGTTGTTGTCTAAACCTCAATGAAATAATTTCCAGTAGTTTTTAAATTTAATGGTACTTAAAATTACTACTAATTAATGAAATAATTTATTATATCATAAAATAAAATACCACATATATTATAAAAATTTAAAAAATGTACACCATATAGACTAAAACTATTTAAATAGTGAAAGAAGAAATAAAAAATCAATCATCTAAAAATATATAAATATCATAGAAACAGGAAAATGTATGTATTATTTCATTAATGTAGCATATATAAGATTCAGTTATAAATATATCTGGTATAATTATGAATTGAAAAACAACATTACAATCCAGTTTCTTTCTCAATACCTCATGATCAGACATGATTTTGATTTTCCTGCCAGCTGACAAGATTTTATAGCATCTAATTCCCACATTAAATAAAATTTTGAATAAAATATTATTAATATGATGATAAATAAAAAATATTTATAAGAACATTATAATAATATAACAATATCAAAAATAAAAGGACTAAATTTCATTATATTGGTTATGTTTTATTTGTGATGAAATGTCTTCGAGAATGTCATTAGTCAAGGAAGTGTCACTGAGCTCAGACCACATCCAATACTTTATTTCCACTTTTTACTCAGATGTTTCAATTTCCATTCACTCACAAAGACATCATGTATATAAAAATGAAAAAAAAACTATATATTTGATATGAAGAAATAATTATATTGGAATTTGATAGGAACATTTTTTAAAAAGGAAGTAAATAGGATGTTGTACAAAATTTCAATTTTTCTGAATAAATACATTCAACCAAATAGTCGGAATACGTCTCTATTCCTAATATGTGATCGGAAGATACATTATCTCACAAAACATGTAACCTAATATTTTTACATATAACACTTTATCATCATCTGTAGAACTCAAAATATATCAAATAATACAACTTAATTTAAACTACTCATTTTCCAATCATTTGGTGTATTCATGTTTATTTATATCTTATTATCATATAAATATGATAAAAAAATATATTCAAGAATTAATATAATTTTTTAATCAATTATTTTTTCATATTAACTATTACATAACAATAATAGATACCCACAACTACCATTATGATGGAAAGGGGATGAACAAAAATATAGAACATGCGTCATGCTGTTGAGAGCATATCTAAAGGGTTATCTCACACTATAAGAGTTATGGATGATCATATCATACAATAAAATCTTGTTTTTTTAAATTTTTTCATCCAACAATAATATAAAATAATTTAGAACATGATGTACAATATAAAAAAATAATGATTTCAATATTTTTTACATAGATAAATTATATTCATGTTTTAGAAATAAACAAATAAAACTATAATATAAAAGAATTGGATTTCAATCCATTTATCCATTATTAGAATTATTATTTTCATTATATAACATTTGGATGATATCATCATCTTCACCCAATTTTTTGTCAAACTATTTCAGTGTTATCATGGAAGGATTGGTCAATCTATTTTTGTTACTGAGGATTTATGTCATAAAACAGTTCTTCAACATTATAGAGATATCATATAATTTTACTATTTTGACGTGGACTACATAACTCCACCCATCATGGACTCATAATTCATATAATATTCCATAATATCTTGTGACTCTAATGTATATACATCACGTTTTTCTAGTTTATTTTGTATCAATCAACCATGATAATTTATATAAGTATTTTATAACAAAACAATATTTTATCCCCAATAAACATTTACCAAATTTCATTTGAATAAAATAGTTTATAATTTTCAATGATAATTCAATTTGATATTTTCAACCAATGTCAAATTGTATCGTAATTATGTGACTTCTATAAATTTTCCAATATTTTTTATTTTAAAAAATTATTCCTACAGATGTGTGTCAAACATGCATCTGTGATATTATACATGTCAAATCTCCAAAACATCTTTAATTTCCTTCAATATAAATATTTATAATAATCTTTCACACTAGATTGGTTATCAAAATACAATATCTATATTTTAAATACATAATATTTTGTGTTTCAAAAGATAATAATATCAAATTATTATGAATATTAAATTTATTAGGACAATAAATATTTCGAAACAAATCAATAATTTCTTTGATGATGTATTTTTTTATCCCATTCTCATAACTTTATCGACATTAAATAAATCTCTTTGGTATCATCTTCAGTTCGTCAATAAAATAATCTAGAATATCACTATTGAGTGTCAAATATCATTGTTCTTATATGAATAATATATATGTCAATAAAACTATTGATATTTTCAAAACATAAATACAAAATAATGTAATGTTTTTTCAATTATTGTTTCCTTTTAATTTATTTTACTTATCCTAAGGCCATCCATCTTTATTGAATTAAATCTCAATTATATTAGAATACCTCAAAATAATGTGAGACACTCTTATTCCATATAATATTTTGAAATAGATATTTATATATTTCCATTACAAAAATAATAATTAGTTTCATAATGAATTTAAATATCCTAAAATAATTAATCTGTCATGTTAGGAGTTTGAAAATTTCAATGTATTATTGTAAAAAATGTAATTTTATAGTACTTCTATATGGTATATATCGAAAAATTTTGTGTGACTGATCTAAATTTTACTTACTTGATCAAATGAACAATTATATGAATTATAGTAGTGAAAAAACACAGAGAAATAAGATCTCAATATTACAATGTGTCAATACAACTCATTCCTAGTGTTTCTTAAGCTCAATGGGTTTTAGTGTTTTTAGATAAATCTAATTTATTTTTTTGAAAAACATTACTAAAACTAATATTGTTTAATAATGTATCAATTTACACAATGAAAATGGATGAAATAACTCCAATAAATGATTATATTTTTTATTCTTATGCCAATATAACACATTTTTTTTCAGGTAAATACCTCTTAAATTATTATGTCAGTACATACACATTTTGTTTTCATCAATGGAAAAAATAATTTAATGTTATTTAAATGAGAAAATATACAACTATATAATTTACATTATCATTTACACATATAAAAATATGTATAATAATTTATTCCAGGTCCTTAAAATTATTATGTTGATCATGTTATCATCTTAGGTCTTTAAATATTATAAAAACCAAATTAACCCAAATATTTTTTAAAATTTCATTATGTCCAGATTATGATGTTATAATTGAAATTCATAATAATAGAGTTTGGAAAAAATAATTTCATTCTCCTACTGCTGTGTGACAACTATATCTGATGATTTTTTAAATATTTTCCTAGAGACCATCAATTGATACACTTTCCAAAAAAACATCAATAAATAATTATTGTGATAAGATTTAAAAACCTGGTAGTAATTTTGGTGGTGGCCTTGCCTAATTTTATCCAAAAAATTGTGATCTGATAAAACTATATCTATGAAATAAATCCATGAATTAATGATGAAACATGAAACAATACGATATACTATAAGGTATTCTTCTTAGCTCAAAGACAATGTTACAAACTAGACTAACGTTACCAATATAATTTTTCCATCTAGACATATTTCAAAATAAATGAAATTATTTTATCATCTACATTATAGTATCCCACATTTATAAAAGAAAATTTTATCCAAATATTATATTCATCTAAAACGTTTTACCATGTCTCTATTGATTATTATAAAATAGGTAGAATATATACATCATTATCATTTCATATAATTTCATTATAGTAATGATGATCAAAATAATGATTTACGTATCTTTTGTACACATACATAGAGGTTTATTTTAATGGATAAAAATAACCATCCATATTCAATAAGTTGTACATAGCTTCTCAAATTCATTAAATCCATCATTATTGAATAAAAAATCACATTCAATGTATCTAAAGAGAAATATTGAAATTAGTAATAAAATAATTTATATAAATTCAAATTTTATAGATGATGTATAAAATTATCGTTGTTTTTATCCATAAAATTGAACTTAATTTTCTCTATCATTTTATATAATAGGAATTTTTTGAAAATCAATGTCTTATTAGAAGGAAATGTAAAAAATTCATAGAATTTTTTTTTTCTCTTCTTCTTCATAGTTCATTAATTTAGACTTTTATATGTATTCATCGATTCCAATAATGATGTAAAACATATTTTACATCATTCAATATATCAATATTTTCTATAATTAAAAAAAATCATTTGGACATGAATATATGTTTTTACAATTAAGACCGTGTTTATTAAAAAAATTCTTCCTCTAAAAAAGATATTTATGTATATTATCTTAAGAAATTTAATCACGATAAAAATCCATTAACATCGACATTTCATTTTCAGTAACTCCATTAATGAAAAACTTATGGTACCACTTCAGTGGGAATGGAAATTTTTTATAACTAATACATCCTTTGTAAAATATTGGATTTCCATCATTAACTAACTCAAACCCTCATTTCATTTTTCATTAACCCCTTCCTTTTTATTAATCTATAGAATATAATAATGTGGATCCACTGACATGTTACAATATTCATAAATCTATAATATAGGAAATAAATCCTTAAAATGTGTTCAATCCTTTTCTCCTCTATCAAGGAAGTGGGTTATTAAATTTTGTGTTGGATATGTCGGGAACATTCTTAAATTATCAATTCCCAATTCCAAATCATCATGAAATAACTAGTTGTAACTATTTTCAAAATTAAGGTGGAATAATCATCGTGTCTTTTTACCGACAATTTAAAATTACAATCTTGACATGAAATATTTACTCTTCAATTTACAAAATCATATTGAATTGAAAAATATAATAACAACTCCATACCCTTAATATTTTAAGCTATATTTTTTGGTAAATTTACAAAAATTGTATCCATTTTTATCATATTGAGAAAATTATTTTTAAAAATAATTATATTTATTTAATTAATAAATTTTTTTGAATTATAAAAATAGTTTTTATAATAATAAAATAATAACATTAAAATGTTATCATTATTTTAATAATTTAATTAAAACAAATCATCAGATAGAATTATGATATAATATTTTAATTATTAATTAATTAAACCTAGATCATATAAAATGGTTTTTATAGAAAATAACTACTATACTTTTAAAATGAATTACTACTTGAACATTCAATATAATTTAAGATTTTTAATTCTAAAATTTCATGAAGATATCATAAATGAACATACAACTATGATTTTTATATGCTAACAGTAATAGTGATAATTTTTTAGATGGTTTCTAATATATATTCTGATAGCTGAAACAGGTCATTTAACACATAGACATAATAATAGTGTTATATGATATGGAATGAGTTCTACAAGGAGTTAAAGGATATGTTACCACAAAAGGAGGATCCATGCCAAAAGATCGTTGATAAAAAAAATTTAACAATCTAATGTGTTATATAATTATGATTTTTAATTTAGGTATAATTTAAATTCAATAATGGGTAATGAAAAAACTTCTCATGCATATCAATTAGATTCAATTATTTTATAATTTATCCATTTAAGTGTGATAATATCATAAAATAAACTATATATAATTAAAATGGTAAAACATTCTTATTCTATACAAATGGATCATAGGATAAATTATTTCTATTTATATCAGAGGTCATAAGAAACCACCAATACAAACCACCAATATTTATATTTATCCTTATGTGATTACCCTTCAATAGAGTAAACTCATATAAAACATTTCTTAGTTTGATGATCACCCTATCCTGTAATAATATTCGATAACACATCTATCTGCTAGATCAACTTCCCTCCAATGAATCATATACGTCTATAGTTATAATGCGACCATCTATATAGAATCATGGGTCTCATAAGTGGATGATAGAAATCCTACCATGAATAACATATCACATACGAGGAAAATAACACCCCTCCATAAAAAAATATATCACATAAATCCTTGAAAACTCTCACTAATCAAAGCTGTATATATCATATGTCATATTGAAGGGGAATAATGCATTACCAATAAATGTCATTATATAATTTTTTCACATTGGTTGGCCACTCACATAAACATGATACACATTTCATATTTCCACCTCTTTAGAATATATCTTTTAACTATAACAATATTTTTAAAGTTAATAAAAAAGGTTGTTCCCATTCTCTAACCCTCTCAATAGTCAACACAATAGCAGTTGTCATAATGTGGTCCTCTTATACACAACAATGCCTAGACAACCCATAAGTGTTCCAATATCATATTTATTAACTCAAATGTCTAATATCATTACATAGAGTTTATAAAATCCCTCCACAAATCTATTCCTGCACCATGTTCTAATGGCCAAATTGATGACGAAACATAAGTATCCACTTAGAGATATTACCTAATTATCATCATACTACCAATTTCAATATGCATTGATAATCTAACTAAACCTACACTGAATTATATCCCATGGTATCACCAATATGATAATCAAACTGTAAGGACCCGATATTTCTATGGATGATGTTCTCTTAAATACATGGGAATTTTACGAGTCCGAGAGAACTGACGGTGATGATTATGAGGTCCAGTGTTCCCAGAATCAAATTTTTATGTTTTGTTTGGGTACATTCATTATACGTATGAGCGGGAGTTTATAACTTTTGAACTGGTGATAGGAATTTGAATATGAGGGAACTGTTGAACTTGCAGCGCTGGTATTCGCTTAAGAAAAATTTCACCTCCATGACAGATGGTTGGGAATCAAAGATAGTTTTTGGGTTTTATGTGGAATAATAAAATAAAATTAGTGCATGACATATATTATTTTATTTTTTTAATAAACACCATTTAGTGGTTGGATGTGGTGGCTGCAACACCTTAACCTCCCATGAGATATTATGGTGGTTCTTCCCACCAGAACTCAACCTCCCTTGTGAGGTTTAATTTGGTGGCGACCACCTGAGTTGGAAGCCACTACAACTCCCCCCATTAATGAGTGGGAGCCTATTGATCTCCTCTACACATAATGGTTCCATCCAACCCCATTTAATTAAATAATCCACATCAATTAATAAAATCCCTCAATTTTGAATCTATGCCAATGAACATAATAAACCACATATTCTACTATTTTGGGGAGGGGGGCTATTCATTTTTTGGAAAGGAGGATTAAGGAGAAGAGGAGCTCGTAGTGATTGAATTCCAAAGACGAAAGGCTCTCCAACTGAGAAAGCCAACGAATAATGCTGACCTTTGTCACCCTTTTCGTCGGGATTTCCTCTCAAAGTGGGACATCTTCACCAACGACGATCAACGTCCATACTTCCTCCTCGTCACCGCCAACAAAAGGTATGAGGTAGGGGTTTGAAGTTTGTTTCTATTCAATGTTCTTCATTTTCCGACGTGGGTTAGAAATCGAAGATGCTTGATATCACCCTAATGTGGAGGACACAAGAAAAACAAACACAGCCTGACCCCTCCGTCCTATTTGGGGAAATTGACGCTAAATGCGGCATGAGACCATAATGAGTGACTCTTTTCAGCGATGATTTCGGATCGAAGGATACGTCCCGAGGAGTTCATGGATTCTACTAGAATGAGAAACGGGCCACCGGAACTCATACAGTGACCTCTAGAAAGATTGCTAGTAGATGGAACTGACGAGCGTCATCGCATGGTGGGGGCGGCGCAACTACGCCGCCAGAGGAGTAACTGCTGCCCTTGGCCACGGCAGTGTAGTGGCATCTGGCGCAAGACCAGCCGCAAACAATACCAGCAGTTCGAGCCACCAGGTTGCCGAGGAGGGCGCAATGCAACAGCGCTGCTCGGTGGACTGAAATGGGGGCCTCGACCACTGGCTGATGTGGAGCAACAGTGGCCGGCGTAAGGCTGGTCGTAATGAATATTGGAGGCCCGAGAAACCAGGCCACTGAAAGAAGCGTGACTCAACCGGCGTCATGCAAGGAGTCTGCTAGCCACACCACCAGCCAGAAATAGTGGGACCCCGCTAGGTCCCGCATGACACACTGGCACTATCCAGGCGTCTGTTCCACCCACCCTGACAGCTTTTTCGTTCGGGAACCAGGCGGCACAAAATCCCCCATGGATGCGGCTAGGGCGGACCCATGTGTGCTACTGGGCCGAACCCGTCACGGGCCGGACCTAGCACTGGACGGAGCGAGCGCGGGTCGGGCTTCCCCCCCGAGCTGAGCCACCCCCTTGGGTCGGGACGGACCCGAAGGCCTAGTCGGACCCACAAACCGAGTCAGAAACATAGATCGGGTCGGACCCCAGTCCATACCTGGGACGTGGCGGGCGGTCTGACTAGGTTGGACCGGACCCGGACACGTTTGATATGATTTCACCTTTTTACACATAACATGGGCTACATGTGTCCCATTGATGAACCATATACGGGGACAGAAAGCTTGGAGTAAGATGAATCATTTATTATACCCCCCTCTTGGTTTGGGCACATTTGGGGTACGAATGGGTTGGATCAATCATAAATCTAACCAGGCCCTCATAAAAGAAATGCTAATAACTCATAACCAAGCGTTTAATGGATGCACCGTCTGTCGCGTTGTGTTGCTTCTGACAAGACTGAACTTCAGGATACATCAACATGGGACTACATGGTAGTTTATGTGTCGACACTTGGCTTGAGGAGAGTACCCACCGAAAATCAAGCATGCTTTATTGAAACCCAGTGGCTGGCTATTCTATGACAACAGTTCTTGGATCCTGTGTGTGTTCGACAGCTCTGACTACTATTCCTAGATCTTATGTGGGTATGACAGTTCTGAATTCTATTCCTGGATCCTGTGTGGATCTGACAGAATAGCTGGTCCTGGATCCAATGTGGGTCTGATAGCATAGCTCGTCCTGGGTCATGTGGGGGTCCGACAGCTCCGAATACTATTCCTGGATCTTGTGTGGGTCCGATAGCATATATAATTCAGTGGCTACATATGAAAATATCTATCTCTCAACATAAGTTCTTACCTATGTGATCTGAGTTTGTAACTCTTGTGTTTCCCCATGAATGAGATGGATTACTAGATAACTTAGGTATATATATGAGCATATACCTATGTGGGGTTATCTGCTGACATCATACTTTTTGGTTTATCCTTGTCTGATTTTATGAGACCTTGGGGGAATAAGGTTCTCTACTAAGTTACATTTTAGTCACCCCTAAACAGGCTTTTCCCGCACCTCGTTATGTTGGTGCAGATGATGGGCAGCGCTGAACGAGGCTGAGTTGATAGGACTGGATGGTACCTGGAGGTGGACCACATGGAAAAACAGTACTCAGCAGTGACAGACAGATGTGGAGTGTTGTGAAGGCCTTCTGTACCTACCCTTCTGGTAGGACTTCCCAGTGGACGATCTTCCAGCTGGTTACCTTTCTTCAGTTGAACTTGTTTTTCTATTTTCTTTACATTGCTGTTGGGATTGTATTTCCATCCCCTTTACTTTTTTGTACTCCATTTGTATACAGTTATTACTTAGTGTTTGATTCCAGTTATTACACTGATTATGTGTGTTTACAATTTATAAATGAAATAACTTCCCATTTTTAGGGATTTATGCCTTTGGTGCTAGTCTCCAGACCCTTGCCTATGGAAGGAGGGATTGGGGTAGTCACAGAACGGGCCCTGGGGGATGCGTCGTAAAAAATTGGTTACAGAGGAGTCATTTCTATCATAGAACTCAGGACACTAATCTTTCAATTATATGATGAAATAGTGTTTAGGGTACTGAGTGTGGTTTTCTATTTAGGTAGTCTAGTGCTTGTGATGCAGCTGACTTATCCATACACCAGGGCCCTGACTTCTGATTTCCGACTTAGTGCACGAAATCACTGATTGCGTGTGTGTTTTCAATAGTTTTCTTTCTGATATATCGATTCAACTCAAAAAGTATTAATTATTGATAGTGGCTAAACTTTTTAATTTCTATATGCCTCTATGAAAACATCCATCCAGGGTTCTGAGAGTTGTGCATATGGATAGCCAACCGAGTGACAAGGCCTTGGTCCAGGGCCCTTTTCCATTAAAGGCACCAGTAGTACCACTACCTGTTGGGCCACCAATGCCACCAGCACTAGTAGTAGAGACTGCACGTCACCTGAGCACATTTCACGAGTTCCAGTGCCATAGGCCACTCCGGTTTAGGGGAGAGATGGACATTAGAGAAGCTGAGTATTAGTTGGAGGCTGTGGTGACAGTATTCATACTGAAAGGGACACCAGCTGACCATATGGTGATCCATGCCGCAAGTCTCCTTTAGGAGGAAACAGGAAGATGGTGGGTCCTAATGTTCTAGGTTCATGATGAGGAGACACTACTCTGGGTAGACATCAGGAGTCTTCTTCGAGTGGTGTTTTTTCCAGCCACGCTACGTGTTGTGCAGATACAAGTGCTAATGCATCTACACCTGGGTAGCATGATGGTGGCACAGTACTCAGTGAGGTTTACCGACCTCTCATGCTACTGTATAGGTATGGTACGAGACCCATTATTTTGGGCTCAGACTTTCATTAAGAGGCCCATGAGGAAGATCAGGGCCTCGATGATCTCCCCCAGCATCCCGACACAGGCGGGAGTGTTATAGAGAGCCATCCTAGTGGAGAGTTTCATTGCTGAGCAGTCTCCAGCAGTGAGACCCACCACTAGTCGACATACAACGGAGTCTTCTATAGCTGGTAGTAGACTGATGTCACATAGTTCCAAGAGGACCAGACAATCCAGTGGACGATCACTGGACACAAGTTTAGTAGTGTGAGGTACACAATACAGAGCAAGCCATGCTAGGAGTGGGGAATGTTACTCATTCTATAGGGAGGGACACATGGATCGTGACTGTCCGACCCTCCATATTAATGATAAGAAGACATTTGAGGGACCTCCCAGGTAGATGTTGAGGTCTGATCGAGGAAGACCGTAGCGAGAAGGCGAACCTGGCAAAGGATCTGGCCATGAAGCTTGTGGGGGAGGACGATTTGAGTTGTTGCTGCCACCACCACTAGGAGGTCCTCCCATGACCGCGGGGAGCAAGTGAACTTGGGAATGGATAGCTCTAGGCAGTAGAGACATACGACCATGGCACTTCATAGATTATTTGTGGTATGATATGTGTCTAATCTACCTTATTTGTAGTTCTTATAGACACAGGTGTCATTCACTTAATCATTTCCACTACCCTTATTTGGAGCCCATAGATTTTAACAGAGCCTTTGGCTCAATCTTTACTGCTAGAGACTCATACGAGATCTTACTCGACAATTACGCACTGGTTCTATTAGTTTGAGCTTACACTAGGAGGGGAGAGCTTCGGTTGGGATCTCCTCATAGTAACGTCGAGGCCTTACGACGTAATCTTGGATATGGATGAATTATCTTCAGTCCCTGATCAGATTGACTGTATTAGTCTCATTGTTCATTTTTTCCCACACATATAGGACAAGTTTCACCTTCACCGGCAAGATGGGAGCCTTTGCAGCATAAGAAAAACTTACTCAGAGAAGGGTGCATCTGATCACTCAGCAGTTGTCCTGCCTGACCCTCAGAGCAGTTGATGTGAGATTCCAAGGTATCCTGTAGTGGTGGACCAGTACGCGGATGTTTTCCATGACAATGTCCTAGAATAACTCATTGCATAAATGTGGAATTCTTTGTTGAAATATATCCCTAAAAGATGCTGATATCCACTCCATCATATCGTTTGGCTCCCGCTGAGTTTCGTGAGCCGTGGGTACAGCTGGAGGACTTGAAGGGTAAGGGATTCATCTGGCCTAGTGTTTCTCTCTGGCCAGCCCCGATTCTGTTCTTCAAGAAGTCTGATGGAAGCATGATGCTTTGTATCGACAATCTTCACCTGAACCAGGTGACTGTGAAGAACAAGTTCCCAATCCCTAGGATTGACGACCTCTTTGATCATCTGAAGGGAGCATGGTGGTTCTTAATGATAGACCTCAGATCAGGCTATCATCAAATCAGCGTTCGATATGAGGATTTGCAGAAGAAGACCTTCAGATGTCGGTACAGCCACTACGAGTTCTTGGTTATTCCTTTCAGCATAAACAATGCACCAACAGTGTTCATGGGACTGATGAACTGGATCTTCCATCCATTCCTCGATTGCTTTGTCGTAGTCTTCATCGACAAAATTCTGATCTACTCGACTACTGAATAAGAGCACGCCTACCATTTGAAAATAGTACTGGACACACTCTGAGATAACAAACGTTATGGTAAACTCTCGAAGTTCTAGTTTTGGATTAGTGAGGTTCATTTCTTGGGACATGTCATCTCAGAGGTAGGAGTTGCAGTAGATCGTCGATGATTGAAGTTGTACATTCTTGGGAAGTACCCAGGAGTGTGACAGGTGTATGATGTTTCCTGTGTTTGGTTGGATACTACCGAAGGTTCGTACCAGACATATACAGAGTTGTAGAATCACTATCATCCTTGAAAATGAATGGTAAGCCCTTTGTATGGTTGGAGGGATTCCAACAGAGCTTCTAGGAGATGAGGCAGAGGTTAACTAGTGCCCCCAACTTGAGGCTTCCAGAGGAATGTGTAGGGTATGTACTTAACTGCGACACATCAGGGAGTAGACATGGGTGTTTCCGGATGTAGGAGTGAGAAGTGATCACGTATGGTTCTCGATAGCTGAGACAACATGAGCAGAACTATGCCACCAGTTACCTGCAGTTAGTAGTAATGGTCTTCGCCTTAAAGATGTGGCGAAACTATCTGATGGGTAAATGTTTTAGCGTATACTCTGATCACAAGAGTCTCTGGTATATCTTCTCTCAGAAGGATCTAGACATGAGACATCAGCGATGGATTGAGTTCCCTCAGTACAATGACTTTGATATAGTCTATACTATTGAGAAGGGAAACATTGTTGTAGATTCACTCAACAAGAGGTCTAGTATACTGCTGCTAAGAGAGGCGATAGAGTAGTTGGATGCTTTACAGATATCATTTGTGGATAGAGATTGAACAGATTTTTTACAGTCTCTTACAGTCACTCCCCCACTTCATTAGCATGTCGGGGAGACACAACATGTAGATGCTAACTGCGTGACACGACGTTCCTAGATATCCACATGGAAGGCACCTGATGAATTTTATGAATGTGGGGAGCAAGTCATCCTCTTTAGAGGATGTACTATGGTGCCCGTGTCATTTTAGGAGGAATTGTTGAGGGAGTTACACACATCCCCTTAGTGTTATATCTATGTGTGGTTAAGATTTATTAGGACCTCAGACGACAGCACCGGTGGCTTGGTATGAAGAAGGTAGTAGCAGAGTTTGTCTCTCGAGGCCTCACTTGTCAGCAAGTGAAGGCGGAGCACCAGGTACCAGCCAAGATGGTTCATCCATTAGAGGTACCATAGTGTAAGTGGGATGGGATATACATGGACTTCGTGATAGGTCATTCACGTATATCCAGGGGTCACAACTCGATTTGGGTGATTTTCGACTGACTCACCAAGTCGGCCCACATCCTACCAATCAGAGAGTAGGGTTCAGTAGAGAGCTTTGGATGCATCTACATACAAGATATTATGTTGCTACATGGATTACCTTCTTCTATTGTCTATGATCATGATGCACATTTTACATCCTATACATGGAAGGGGTTGTAGAAGGCTTTTTGGACACAACTTCATCTGAGCACCACCTTCCATCTTCAGATGGATGGTTAGACTGAGTCGACCATTCAGACCCATGAGGAGATGATCTGTACTTGTGTCCTTGACATTGGTCATAGTTGGGAGGATCAATTACCTTTCGTGGAGTTAGCATACAACACAAACTATCACTTAAGTATTGGGATGGCACCTTTTGAGGCCTTGTATGGTCGACCTTGTAGATCACCACTAAGCTGGACAGTCCTAGGGGAGTCAGCACTAGTGGGACCAGAGATGGTACAGGCTACCACAGAGAAGGTTCAGATCATCCAGGGGCATATGAAGACTGCATAGAGCAGGCATAAGTCATATGATGATAGAAGATGAATACCTATGGAGTTCGATAATGGTGACCGCGACATTATATAGGTCTCATCTGACGAAGTATATGTTGATTTGGCCGAGGTGTAAAGTTATCTCCGAGGTTAATCGGACCTTTATAGGTCCTTAGCAGAGTTGGCGATGTGGAATGAAGCTTAGCAATTCTATCTTAGTTGAACTGAGTGCATGAAATCTTCCATGTATCTCAGCTCAGAAGATACATGCATGACACTTCTCACATCATAGGCCATGGAGATCTAGACATCGACGCTGGGGTGAATTTTATGGAGGTTCCAATGGAGATTCAGGATCAACAGAAGTGGGTCCTTTGTGGATAGTCGGTACCACTAGTTTGCATACACTGGTAGCATGGGAACCTCCATGAGAGCACATTGGATTGTGAGGCTCAGATGCATGCTCAATATCCCCACATTATCCCTTATTTCATGTTGTAGCTTACGTGGACGTAGAGCCCTAAGGTGGGGAAAATTTAAAGACCCAAAATTTCCATGGATGTTTTTTTAAATACATGGGAATTTTATGAGTCTGCAAGAACTCAAGGCGCATGATTCTGTGGACTGGTGTGACCTTATTCAATTTATGATTTTTTTTCAGGTATGTTTTTTAAATGTACGAGCATGATTTTAAAACTTTTGAACTAGTTCATGTAATTGGAATCGGTGGGCACCATTGAACTCGAAGTACTTATATTTTCTTAAGAAGGCTTTCACCTCAATGGCAGATAGTCGGTAATCAATGAGGGTTATTCGATTTTATGTGGAATAATAAAATAAATTAAGTTCATGACTTATTTTTTTTATTTTTTTTATAACCACCATATATAGGTTAGAGGTGGGGACCGCAACACCTTAACCTCCCATGAGAGGTTATGTTCGTGGGGCCAATTAGGAATCAACCTCCCTTGTGATGTTTAATTTGTTGCAGACCACCTGAGTTGGAAGCCTCTATAACTCCCCTAATTAATGAGGGGGATCCTCTTGAACTGCTCTACACATAATGGTGCCAAGCCACCACATTTAATTAATTAAGCCACATCTATTAATTGTATGCATCATTTTAATTTTTTTCCAAAAGACAAAATAGACCACATAATCTATTATTTTGGTGGGGGGGGGGCTATTAATTTGTTTGAAAGGAGGAATGAGGAGAAGAGGAGATCTTGGAGATTTAATGACAATGAGGAAAGGATCTCCAAGGAATAACGCCAATGAAGAACGCCGACCTTCATCACCCTTTTCCATGGTATTTCCTCCCAAATTTGAGACATCCTCTCCTATCACGAATGACTTCCACACTTCCTCCTTGTCACCACCAACGAACGATACGAGGTAGGGGTTCAATGATTGATTATGTTCCTCGTTCTTTGTTTTCCATCTTGGTATATAATTTGAAGTGGCTTGATATCACCCTAACACTGTGGGAGCGGGCCGAACAGACACTGCCTGACACATCTGTCCTCTTTGTGGAAATTGATGCTAAATGCGGCATGAAAGTGGAATGAGAGACTCTTGTCAAGGATGTTTGCAGATCAAATTCAATGTCCAGAGGAGTTTTCAAATTCTACTAGAATGAGAAACAGGTCACAAGAACTCGAACGATGACCCATGGAACGATCGCTGGCGGATGGATCTGATGAGCGTCATTGAGTGGTGGCGGCGGCACAACCGTGTTGCCGGTAGAGTATTAGTAGCCCTTGGCTGCGGCGGTGCAATGGTGGCTGGCATAAGCCCGACCGCTAAAGAGACTGGCAGCTCGATCTAGTGGGTTATCAAGGAGGGCACGGTTCAACCGCAACGCGCGGTGGATGAAAAGGGGGCTCACGTCCCCTGGCCGTGGTGGTGCAGCGGCGGCCGGCACAAGGGCGGCTGCAAAGAAGACCGACGGCCCAAGTCACTGGGCTGCTGGAAGACGCATGGTGGAACCGGTACCACACGAGGAGTCGGCTAGCCTCTCGAACATTCAGAAATAACGGGACCCATATGGGTCCCGTGGGACACACTGGCACAGGCCTGGCACCGGTTCCACCAGGCTGAACAACAAAGTGGTCCGGGAACCAGGTGGCGTGACCTCCCCCCTAGAGGCAGCGAAGGCGGACCCCCATGCGCCGCCGGGCTGCAAGGATGGGCCCAACGTGGCTCGGACCAAAGGCAGGCCGGACCCATCATGGGCTGGACCCAGTATGGGTTAGATAAAGCATGGGCCGAGCCCAGCACGGGTCGGGCCACCAGCGTGGGTCGGGGTGCCTTCGCGGGTAGGGCCTCCCCCATATGTCAGGCCGACCCTCGGGCCGGCCCGTCCCATCAGTCTGGTTCATTCCCACATAATGGGTCAGACCCGCAGACTTGGTCGGACCCTAGTCTAGCCCCGAGTCTGGCCGGGTCGGTTTGACCGGGCCGAATCGGACCTGGACCAGTTTGACCCAATTGCACTTTTTCGCCGATAACATGTGCTACGGGTGTCTGATTAACGAACCATCTACGGCAACATAAAGATTAAATAAAGGTATTTATTTTATTATACCCCTATTGTGGTTTGTACAAGGTTGGGGTATGTCCTTGTTGGATGAAACATAAATCCAACCGGGCCCTCAGAATGGAATTGCTAATAACTAACAGACCGGGCGTCCGATTGATGCACCATCTATCGCGTTGGGTTTCGTTTGATGAGACAGAACATAGGGATACATAATCTTGGGAATAAATGGCAGTTGATGTATCAACACTTGTCTTGAGGAGTAGACCCTCTTTGAATCAAGCCTTCTTTATGGAAACTCTGTGGCTGGCTAGGCTCTAACGACTGTTCCTCGATCATGTGTGGGTCTGACAGCTCTAACTACTGTTCCCGGATCTGGTGTGGGTCCAAATGTTCTGAATTCTATTCCTATATCCTATGTGGGTGATATAGAATATATGGTCCTAAATATTGTGTATATTAGATAGCTTAGATAGTCATAGATCCTGTGTGCGTCTGATAGCTCCGACTACTGTTCCTGGATCCTGTGTGGGTCTGATAGTTCTAACTGCTGGTCCTAGATCCTGTGTGGGTCTGATAGCTGTGATGATTTAGTGACTATATCTAATCATCTCTATCTCTCTACAAAAGTGTATACATTTCTGAGCTATGTAAGTAACTATTGTGTTTTTTCATGATTGAGATGGATTACTAGATAACTTAGGTATATGTATGGACATATACCTAAGTGGGGTTATCTGTCAATTTCATACATTGTGGTTTATCATTATTGGATTTTGTGAGACCTTCAGGGTCATGGTGTCCCTACTATGTATCGTTATACTCACCACTACCTGGGATTTGCCAGCACCTCATTTTATTGGTGGCAGACAACAGACAGCGCTGACCGAGGATATGTGGACAGGACTAGACGGTAGCCAGAGGTAGACCACATGGTGTGTCAGTACTCGAAGGAGACAGACGAACATGAAGTATTTTGGTGTCCTTCTATACCTACCCCTCCGGTAGGACTTCCCGGTGGACGACCCAGCAGCTGATTACCTTTCTTCAGTTGTACATGTTTTTCTGTTTTCTTGTACATTACAGTGGGGCTTGTATTTCCAGCCCCTTTAATTTTCCACAAACCATTTGTATATATTTTTACATAGTGTTTTCTTCAATTTTGTACTCTGATTGTTTGTGTTTACCATTCATAAAGTCAATGACTTTCTATTTTTATGGATTTACCTCTTTGGTGCTAGTCTCCAGCCCCTGGACTATGGAAGGCGTGCTTTGGGTAGTCACGACACGGGCCCTAGGGGACAGGTCATGAAACGAACGTATAAGTAGTAAATTATTTCTCCGCATGAAATTAGTTATCTATCTAATTAGATTTAATGTACCCTAATGTAATAAAGGTCATACCACAACTTTAATCATTTCCATTCTATCACACATAACCACATAGAGGGTGTTAAAAACACCTACTGAAAGTCACAAGGCATTTATTTATTATATTTAAAAATCTATATTTTCCATAAATCAAATAATACACATCTATTGTAATTACCATGAACATGAACTTCCATGGAATCAAGATAATATTCAAGGATCTAACAAATCCATCAAAACAACCTTAACACATTATCAATAATAGGAAATAGTTCATTTATAATTATAGGATGATCACATAAAAGTGGAAATACTATAAATCATATTCTATATAAATTAAAAGAAAAAATTCTAATAGAGTTGTTTGGAGACCACTACCTCATTTATATTTATTCTCATTATATGTTAATCTTGTTTTCCCCACAAAATATTTTCCTTTCCTCATAGACCCTCATCCATCAACATGGGACCATAAATCCATCGAATAGTGATATAAATGAATTATAAAACATTCAAAAACTTGTGGAAGATTATGATACATCTACACCCTTATATCTAGTGTTAAAAAATATCTGTGGTTATAGTCCACCTATCAGCTCAACCAATATGGACTATAGTGATGAGAAAAAACTATTAGTACCTACCACCAGTGTCAATGTTTACCATTAATAATCTTAAAAGTTGATATGTTCCACCAATACAATGGTGGTATGTGTATGTGGGAAATAAAATTTTTAATAGTAGTGGATATATAATAGGTTATATAAACACATAGACACACAAATATTTTCGTATATATTTTTATGCAATGTGTTCCAAAATATTGGTAAAGTATTCATTAAAGACATGGGAGGTTTCAAGTTCAATCCATGACATAATATTTTATTTTATACCTAAGGCCATCATTAGTAATCACGACTATAAATCAAATTGGATGTATTCTTGGATTTTCATGGATATGAAATAGGTTATTAGCCATGGACATTGATATTTTTTGTTGATGGTTTGTTACTGTTTGTGTCCATAGCCTGTGCCAAAAATGGTATCCATTACAAGTATCTTGACTGTGGCCAATGGCTGTGACGGTGGTCTAAGGGGATATTTCCATTGTTATAGACCATAAAATTGTATAATTTTATATTAATGTTAAATAATTGAAATATTAATCTATTATAGGTTCCATAATTAATATATTAGAAATAATTAATTAATTACTATATATGAAATTATCCCTGACTAATCCATATTATTTGTAGTGTTAAACAACCATTATATCCCCTTAAAACTCTAATTCTCATGTTCCCATTATTCCTATTCTAATAAATCATTCAATTCCACTAGAATTGATTACCATATAATTAAAATTACAAAATTCATACCTCAATTAAAATACATGAAAATTTGAGATTAATCACCTAATGATCCCCTATTATAATGTTACATAAAAATCCAATCTCATCAGTTCGATTCCTCATTATCTTATTAGATTGGAAGAAGACCTATTCCCAAATATAGAATATTTGTAGTGAAACTAAGGGGATAAACCCAATGAAGAACCACAATGGATGGATATTATTACATAAGGCTATCATCAAGACCAAAAAAACATGATATATTAATAATTTATAGAGATACCACTCTTGGCTAATTTGAGGAATGTGGTAGATATTCTAGGTTTGTTATTAAAATTTATCATTTATACATGCTAAATACCCTTTTATCACATAATTTAAAACCACGAACACTCATTTTCTAATTCATCTAAATGTTTTATAAGCATTTTAGAAAAATATGTAAAAATTCCTGAAAATAAATTTAAAATTAAATCCCTAACACTAATTTATAGTTCTTTAATCTTATGTATCGCCCAACCTATTGACCCCTATGAATTAATATTATTCAACACATACCCATACAAATCACCCTTCAAATATTATAATTTACCAAACATTTACTACGGTAAAATCAATGGTAATTAATTATCATCCAATTTACCACAATACACCTTTATGTATCATAAAATATATTACAAAAAATCCTCCTACACAACAGAGCTAAAAAATTGGCCACACATGTGTATCTTATAAAGATAATATTATTTTTTAAATCATCATTGAGTAACTCTAGTATATAGAATGAAATTTAGTCTTATTTACTTACATTTCTACATTCATAAATCTATATTGAATGGTTTTAATTTTAATTATCAAACATAAATCCTTATATAACCCATAACTAGATACGGTAGATAAATAGTTACACTATGTATTGAATTTATTGATTTAAACACAAATGGTTATTATAATGTATTTGGTTCCCAAAATTATGCGTAATATTTTATTGTTTTTTTATAAAACAATATAAATATTTCTTGATCCCCACATAGGGTCACTATTATATAAGAAGAATCTAATGGGTTTCCTTAGATATTTACCTTTTTGGATATTGAGGTTATATTATATGCATATATGGTAAAATTTACATGATATATAGTCCAAATATCTATAATTAATACCTGTAAACATCAAAAAAATTCATTTATTAATGTCATTTTTTCAGAAATCAAGAGATATGATACATGATTTAACATCAACCGTATTTCAAACTAAAATCAATCTGTATTCATTAAAAAAATCTCACCCAAATAAACTACCTAAAAATTTATCACATAAAATTGACCTATAATAGATTTTAATTATCAACACAACCCCCATGAATATGCCAACTCAAATGATCTTTTCCTAATTATATATTGGTACACCCTTTACCAATATAGGGTACCAGAATAAAATAATTTCTACTTTCTGACCCAAATACCAATTTTTTAATAATTATCCATCTCATAATATCCAATAAAATAATGTTATAATATTTTTGGAAAAAAAATTAAATCTATACATTAAGAATAAAATTAGAATTATTAGTCACCTCAATATCATCTAGGCTGTTACATGAATAATCATCAAAATGAAACCCACCTTTCCCATATGAGACCCGATTTTGAAGATATATTTTTTATAATAAAAACAATAAATACTTTACAATGTGGAATAATTTAAAAGGTAAATTATTTTTTGAGAATATGGTCATATTCACATGTAAATTAGGTTTTTTCAGTCTGTAAGATGAATCTTCTATGAACAACAAGTGTGGTGATCAATAAACAGTTTTCTGAACACTCATTTCTAGAAGTTGTGTGTGTGATAAATACACCTTATATAACCACTTTTAGTTATTTTGTATTGTAATTGAATTTTAAGAATCTTATATCCCATGAACTCAAATATCATATATCATGTAGTAAAAATCAATAAACCGTATATAAAATACAATTAGTTAAAAATATTTTGAAAACTGCCCAGTGTAATCCCCTAAATGTTTTATAATATTTTTGAGAATATATAATACAAAACTTATTCCATTGTACACATTCTTCACAAAGGTTTCCAATGAATAATAAAACCCAAGGTCTCAGGTAACCATAATTTTACACGAATCCCATGTTATGGATTCCAATTTGATACACTCATAGCAATGAAACACATCATTATAAAATCTAGAAGATGGGAGAATCAATCATTTTTTAGTAGATCATTATTTAAATCTCTATACTCATGAATAGAATTGTATACATTATTATTTAATCCCATTATAATCATACTAAATTTAGGTAGAATATAATTTATCCCCACACATTTCCTTATCACACCCACAAATGATCTAGGATTACTATGCATAATGGCCATATAATCCCTAGTTGTGGCATATCTCATGAAAAAATATTTCTAACTAAATTATATTAAACTACTTGTACAATTCCTATAAAAATAAAATAAACCATATAACTACAAGTCTATAAATTTGGATTCCTTTTAAAAAATGATAAGTTTGATGCCTCTCATAGTTTTTATCACAACATGAATATAATCACAAATCACTTTGAGAAGAGGTATTCCACAAACAAAACCATTTTCAAGTGAGAAATAAAGACTGAATGAATGATTATCATTGAGGATTCATTAAATTTTTTATCACAATGATACATAATTCAATGTTTATGATCTATTTTTTCTAATATATGAGTTTCCCAAATCAAATATATGCTTTTATATTTCCCATTGTACTTTAAATCATGTGTGTATTCCTATCAGAATTTAAACCAACAGACATATCTTTCGTTATGATATGTGCGTAAGATAATGCATCCTTCCTTGGGTGATTTCCAGAAGATGACATATTATTCCCTATAAGAAGAGAATTATTTGACCTTAAATTCCATATGTGATGAGAATAATATGTCTCATCATTATTTATGGGATGATCATAAGAGACCTAGTTCCCATTATTTGATGAGTATACGTCAACCCACTATTCCTTTTTAAATATTTATAATCTAACATGTCATTCGTTATTTGATTTGAGTTATACAACCAGCCCAACCTCTTGTTATGATAATATTAAGGACTATTTTACCTTTTTTGATGAGAATAATATTACATAATGGCATAAAATTGGAAACATAGGACCAAATAAGTTTTTTGATTTAAACCCATAGGCTTATTCTTCCTTACACAATGAATATAAAATTCTCATGCATCCTAGCATGTTATTGGAAAATAGGCATCCAATAAGATACCCAGAACACTTATCCTCTTAAAAAATATGTTCCCATTCATCAATTGATGTAATTAATCACTTTCCATCATAAATTTTGTATTAATGAGTATGTATCAAATCTATTAGTGAGTCTTGAAATATTAAAACAGCTCAATAGCGATATAAAATGACCTAACATCCTATAGTTTTTATCAATGGTTCTATAATAACAACCTATATAGTGAAAGGCCACAAGTATTTATTAACAATGGATCATGGATCAGGATCATCACCATTCCACACATATAAGTGGTTCCCTGGTTGGAAGGCATTAATATCTAATTTATACAGGTAAATATTAGTTTTGGAGTGACTCTAATATATTTTTAAATGAGTAATCAATTAATTTGTAAGATATTTCTTTAAATAAAATTCATATAGGGTATTAAATATTTCAGAAACTATATTAATTACACCACTTTAAATTCCTAAAACCTCTAAATAGAAGCTCATGAAATTAAATAATTTTCCTATTTCATCTCCATTGAATAGTTGGAACTCACATTGTTTAAAAGAAATATAGAATAAATTTGGACATATTTCCATTAATATATAAAGGGATATTTTTTTATCAATTTAAATAAGATATTATATCAAAACACCTACGATTTTTAGCTCCGAATATTATAAGCACCCTTATGGGAATACCATTGATAATAATTTTATTTATACTTGATTTATAATTATCCTTCAATAACATTTTTTTATATTGGTATTATATTTTTTAAATTTTTGGTAATTGAATTTATTGGCCATAAAATCTTTAAGTATTATTAAGGTATAAATTATTTATGATATACCATAAAAAATTCATTTCTAATTTGTAAAAATGTCTTATTTTGTCTAAAACTAAAAATTGTGAAAACATTTTTTTGTAACATTAAATATGGAAAAATAGTTCTACCAAAATATATCCACAGGGAAATTTTATTTTCTGACCATATATTAATTGACATAGGAATCACAATTCTTTAGATACCTAGGAAGTTCAACATACTTATTATAATATTTCTAAAATTCCATGGTTAATTTACATGGATACTTTAATGTGAGTTTGATATTGTACATAATATAGAATAAGTGAATTATGAATATATCATACAATTTTTAATACACCTAATGTAGAGGATTAACCCCTATTCATCATCCAATCATTAAAATTATTCATCCAAGCTCCATTTATGAAACATGTGAGTTAGATAACTACAAATTTAATATTATCATTCTTTGAATCATCTACATATACAATATATGTTGTGAAAGTATCATTGAATATGAATATTTCATCATAATTTCACTCTTTCCCTCACATTGTTCACCAAAATAATTGATGAGCAATGTTACCAAAAATCAAAATTTTTATATCCCTACTTCTCCCAATTTTCATGAGTAGGTGAAGGAATGTTAAATTCCCTTAAGGAACATCATGAAGTGGAAAAAGGATGGGAACAAATCCCAATGGCGTCATATTAAATTGGGTGATGATTTTCCCGTTGAAAATTATACAACTAGCCAAAAATACTGCACCTAGTAAACTACTAAATTATTCATGATAAATATAAAAAAATCATAAACATTTAATTTATATCAGACCTATCCAATGATTTCTATAATGGATGTCTACAATAGTACCAAATGGATAACATAAGACAAAACAATAAAAACTCCACGAAAACAAAATAATCTCTTCATCTCCACATGATCCACACTCCAACTAATACAAAAACCCATGTATCACAATGTACTAATAAAGATGTGAGATATATTACCATTTCCAATGTCCAAGTAAACAACATCTACAAAAGAAAAATTCTTCCAATTAGGGGTTATGTAATAAAACTGAGTAGATTTTCCTCAATTACATTGCTACACCCACCACGATTATAGAACACATTAACAGCATTTATATAAAAAAATTTATATGAAAAAGTTTCTAAATAATTTAAATAAAAATATAAACTTGGTGGAAAAAAATATTCTCAAATTAACATCAAATTCTAATGGATGATACCTAAAAATATTTTTAACCATTTCACACATTCTATTTTCTCATAATAATTTTTTTCCACATATCCATGCTACCAATCGTGAGTGTATCATTATGACCATTCCTTAATCATGACTACTTTCTCATTGATCTTACAAGTACTCAAATGGTAATTAAATATTATGTTCCATTTCATCAATGGAAGCATGAAAAAGTCAATATTTCAACTAATAATTGTAAATGTAATACAAACTCACTCTCCTGAATTATGCCCACCAATGCCACAATCATCATCTCAACAATTTTATTAAAATCACCATTTTATTGAAAACATTTTAGAAAACTATTAAAATAAACCCAATTATTTTAAACCCAATTCCTAGAATCAAAACCAATATATCATTTTAAAATATTATTTTTAAATTTAGGTTTCCAAAATCACATTCCAAAACACACATAATTTCCACAAACCCAAAAACATTCACTCTAGAGGGGTTTTAAAAATTGAAACTTGAAAATAAAAAAAAATCAATTCTCAATCAAAACAATAAATTTGAAAATAATTCATCATATTATAAATAGAATATCTGATCCCCTACCATGAGTTGTTTTGGAAAAATGAAGAATTAAACACTAATACTACTTAAACCATGATGAATTTCTAAACACATGCATTAGATGTCTTCCCCTATCAACAAATGACCCAATATATGCATATTATTTGTCCCTACCCCTAGATCTAACTAAATCATTTGTATCTCTACGAAATCAAGATAAAGATAAAAGTAGATCTAGTAAAACTCATAAAGAACTATCAAGAATGAAGTATTACCACATGAACCAAGCTTAAATGCACCAAGGAATGTCTTCATAGCACTTCTTATTCAAAGGGGAGAGGCTCTCAATCATTTGATGTAGACAAATCCAATGTTATGGATGTTTTGGAGAAATAAGAAGGCCTTCAGTGGTGGAAAAATTTAATATCCAATATTGTCATATCTGTCAGTTGACCTGTGCATAGTTTACTTACACGGTTTGTAAAAATGTGCAATAAAATTGATATTATCTCAACCTAAAGGGATTCTTCACATGGTTGGATTGTATAGTTACCAAGCCAAGAGAAAACAATGCCAAATATCATTATCAAAGAATTGATCAACCAAACATGGTTTCTCTTACTCTTTTGTATAGTTCGAACAGACCAAGTGAAGGCCATGGATTTCCCCCTACCAAATGTTTAATTTTTCATGGTTTCTTATTGGTGTTTCACAGTTTTCCCAAACCATGCACCTTTTGTGACCCTGTATAAAATCCCCGAAAACACTCGAAAAGTTATCAAAGATATCCCAAACAACACTAATGATATTTATACATATAATAATCAAAATTAAAGTGTTACTTAATTGAAATTGAGGAGTTCTAGATTCTCCCCCAAAATTGGATTTTCCCTCCTCAGAATGTATAATTCCATCACTGCCCAAAAATCGTTGTGGAAACTTTTATTTCAAATCCCTCTCACATTCCAAATTCTCTTCTTAAATCTTACGAGGATTCTAAATACCCTTCACCAGACTATTGCTTTTCCCATGAAAAAATTTCTCATCCCTATCGAAAATTTTCACTAGCATCTGCACCATCAAAACATTAACATCTAGTTAAACATAATCCCAATAAATTATATGGCTTGGAAAATAATAAAAAAAATCAACTATGATACATGGAACACATTATGCACCACACTGAACATTAGTGGTAATTACGACCAACAATCCACATAACCAATCCATTCCAGTATCCCAAAATTGCACATGTATTGAAGAGATAACATTCCCTACTTCCCAAAAATGATGATGTCCAAGACATGGATATATCATCAATAACATATCATTTATCATATTGTATGATAACCACCATTTAAAATGATCCAAATATGATTTATAATGACTCTAATATGTCTGTATCCATTTTCGAATCAATTGAATCTTTTCTGTTTTTTTGTTTGAGAATACTCAACCCAACTAGTGACGTCTCACCTATTTCCACCCAACAATGTTGAGAATGGTAAGGACTACTATAAAATTCATCAAAATTATAAATATGTATCGAGTAATAATAAATTTTTTTATACGAGAACTCCAATAAGGGTATGTGATGTTCCCATGCGACACCTAAATCCATTACATAATCCCAAACCATGTATTTAAATGTTTATATTGTCTATTTAGATTTTCTATCTATCTAGGGATGATAAACCAAAATAATAGTTGACTTTTTTTCAAAATAATTTTGTATGTATTTCACAAAACAAGAGATAAAACTCATATATATATATCTAATATGATCAAAATAGGTATGTTAGGACTCTTTACCACTTAATGGGTATTGATTTTGAATGTTTACTCCACTATATGTGTTCCAAAAATATAGATGAAATGGATGGACATTGTGAGCCAATTCATAATCACCCATATTCCATCATTATTTTGAACCATTTTTGGGATACATATCAGAATATTCATAGCTATATACTCCCATTTCCACAGAAGGATAGGTAAAGAATGTAATATAAATACTTGTTGTATATGTTCTACATTAATTTGGGGACATGTTAAGAATATTTAAACACACTAGGCCACCATTATTTTCATTCAAACCAATGAGATGTATTCATTCAATGGATTATACATCTTCTGTATTATATGATGAAATATCAATCTAGAAATGTGGTAAGCAAGAAGAAGTTGTTACTGACAAGCCATAGGTATGAACACATGATTCATAAAACACAAAAGTTTATTTTCATCCATCATCCACCCCTCAATGGTCTCCCCAAAATTTTGTTTTCATCTCTTGCCACACATTCTTAATCGGGCATTTATGCCTCTGTAACTATCATTACCAATTGAGGAATCCGAGAAAATGGAAAGAAAACAAAATCATCACATTGGTCTTAAGATTCCAAATGAATATTAGATAAGAAAGATATCAACACCCACTCATATGTAGCTTGCTTTTCTAATATATCATATCGAATACTTCTTAATTCATTTTTCACTTAATTACCTTTACCGTATGTATACATCATGTCAAAATAAAACACATGAAGTTACAACATCGATATTATTTATCTCATATTTAAATACTTTATTGAGAGAACATGTTTCAAGCTATTATGATCCATGAATATATTAAACATATAAACATATATATATATATAATAATGTTGAGTCTTCAATTAATGCACCAAAGACAGATGGCATTCCTTGTCCCAATGAAATGGGACATTATTCTTTTTCAAGGATATCCTAGGTGAAGCTAGTAAAGATATGCCACACAAAAATAGTTAGTAATATTCATCTCGACCAAGGATTCTTTTTATCTCAAAGTCATTGTTCTACGATTTATATGATATTATAACTTATATCTTCTCTAGATCCCAAATTACTCCTCTTTCAAGAATTAGATGTTCGTGAAAGCATACGACTTTTATAAAAAACACACTTATATAATCTGGAAGAAAACTAATGGTCTCTAATTATTTCCAACAATATTTCCATGTTTTTACTCATGCTCACCCTTTTTCCTAGAATTCACCATCATGTCATCCCCAAACAACAAAAGAGAAAAAGTAGATATCTTTGAGATATCTAACTCATCAATGCCATAAAGACCACAGGTTAAGTTTTTTGACCAAAATGAATTACCGCATATTCATAATGTCCATATATGTTTTTGAATGATATATTTAGAATATACACCTTTTGAAATTGCAACTGGTGACATCTTGACGGTAAGGTATATTTAGAGAACCATTGAGCTATACACAATTCATCAAACAAGCCATCAATGTCTGGAAGTGGATAGATGATCTTTATAATAACATGGTTATGGTTACGATAAAAATCAAACAATCATAGAGTTACATCCACCTTTTAAACATACAAGGATAGTTCTATCCATGAAGATGTGCTTGGACAAATGAAAACATTGGTTTACAGATCCTACTGGGGTAGTTTCAATGCCATTAATTCGTTTTCTTCCATTATATAAGATGAATCTGACATAAGAATCGTTCCTCATAGAAGATCAATCATCAAATCTGCTTCACTTACATGAGATAACATTGATAATTTTTTTAGGAAAAATATTTGTAATATAATATACAACTACTATAAAATAGTTTCTGTCAAAATATCCCATTGATTCCAATGTCGTTACTATCAACTAGTAAGAGATTACTCCCACTACCGGTGCCAAAAAGTGTGTTTCAGATATCTTCATATTTTTTATCTTCCATATAGATATTTTCCACTATCGTAAATCATAGAAGTAAATATTATCCTATAATATTTAATTTGATCCTAAAATGTTTTCAAGTATTCCATACCAATGATTACATCCTAGAAATCCAAGTCCAACATAGAGGAATCCTTTTTCTTCTCGGCTGCGTCAATGGTTATTGATCATGATCGACTCAAAAAGCCTTGAAATTCTATTTGAATAAGAGGAATGTGATGTTTTTTCATAGAATTCATAATCTCATATTTTAATCTTAGTGAATCAGCAACACGAGAGAAATGAAGGAATGCGAATCACCATTATCAAAAAACACATACATAATGGTAGAATTCAAATGAATTGTACTTCTCACCATAGATGGTCCAACATGATAATTCATAGGCACTTGCTCAACACCACTTAATTTCCTCTTAGATACACATTACACCTTGTTAATACATTTATATTTCACTTTCAATGTATTTATGGTATTATTAGAATCACCATGGCTAGATTTATTCTACTAATGAGAATGATTACGTTTCCCTCTCTCTATCGATGCATATAATGCGTTAGAAATCTATGAATTTTTTTAAGCACACTACCTCTGATAACTATGATAATGTCATTAAATACATCCCATATTATTTTAATTTTGTAATTATCATTGCGGTGTCATACATTCTTTCTTCATGTGGTTGAAAAACTACATTAGAAATATATCAATTTTTCATGGGTCTGATATGTAGATTCATGGATCCTTTGATTTGATTTTGATTTATGTTACCACATTGGAAGTAGGTTTCCCTATTATAAATTCACCCATCATTAAATTTACCTCTAGTTCACATGGGTATCACCATATTTCGTCCCCCCTTATCTCTTGAGATGTCCCTTTCGTCCATTATAAATATATTCAACATCTTTGTATATTCTGTTATACAAAACACGATGATATGTGAGAGGATCTCCTACCTTAGACCTGATTCAGGTATGTGTTCCTTCAAGGATATGGTAGAAGTAACCTCAAGTAAATAGAATACTAAATTCATGAATTTACCCATATAACTGGCGATAGAGGTATTTTCCTACTTTATGCTGAAGACTACTATCATTATCCAAATCATGAATGTCTGAGGATAGAATTATTTATTGTGAAATTCATAAAAATCCACCCAAAAAGACTTTGATCTACTATATCTTACATAGATATAATCTAAATACTCACATGAAATATACTTTTTCATATATTTAACTATATTTACTTTCATATCTATTGGTGTACCTATGTAAACGAAGATATGATTAATCTTTTTAGCTGAACATCTTCTTTATCCAGTTCTGAGTCACTCCATATTATTGGTGAATTATTTTTCTAGAACTTTACAGAGTGATCCCATGGTCTTTAATTATCCCTATGCTTCCATTTTTCCACATCCTAAAATTTTGGGATGATTCTTTGAACTAGATATCAATTTATATATGGATTAGGCGAAACGATGCTTACTACAGTTTCTTTTGGTTCATTTCTATGATGCCCAACATGTTCAATTTTCTATAACTAAAACAAAATTCACTATCTATAAAAAAAAGTCATGTAAATTAAATTTATATCATATGAAATATTAGAAAAATTCATTAACGATTCCCCTTTTCCATGTTCAATATTTTCTGAAAATCCTCTACTTTCAATTGAAAATAAAACAATTTTCAAAATACCACAAAATTTTTTTTTGAACGTTATTCATTTGAAAATATTTTTAAAATTTTCCAAAATCAATATATCGATCCCAATTATATATTATTACTGAAATTAAATATTGTATCCCTGTGGGAATTAATTCCACTAATGCATGTCATGCTAGTATCATTGAAGAAATATATGACAATGAGAATACACATCTTATTAGTGTGACCAAAACACTAATGTACCCAACTCCATGCTAACATGGAGTTCAACATAAAAAGGATTGATATATTTTTTTATGCTCTTAAATTAATCCCCAAAATAATAATACTTCTTTAGATGTTCCAAAATTTGTTAATATACTAGAAAGAATTCAACTCCAATTTAATAAAAATTGTTGCCTACTTGTCCCACAAAGGAAGGACCAATATGATACAACTAATCTAAAAACAAATTGAACCCCATAACAAGTATAAAATTTCTATCATTAACTATTCTCCTCATTTTCTGGGAAATGTGGAGGAATGTTTTATAGCCTTATGTGAAATCCCCATGATGACAAAGGATAGAAATAAATTTTAAGGGCTTCATATAAAATTGGTGGATGATTTTCCTATTGAAAATAAAACAACTAATTAAACAGATGATGAATATTAAACTAATACATGATAAATCATAACAAATAAAAAATTAAAACATTTCATTAATATCAAAACCAACCAAAGAGTTCTATAAATTATGACTAATATATAACCAAGTGCACATTAGAAGACAAATTTATCAAAAATCAAAGAAAAACCAATAATCTCAAAAGCTATACATTCTCCATGCTCAAACTACACCAATAACCCAAGTATCATGATGTGATACTAAATATGTATGATACTTTACCTTTTACCCATTCTAGGTAAACAACATCTGTAAAAAAAAGTAATGTGGAAAAGTATGGGTGAGAAATTAAACTCAATATATTTTCCACAATGACTTCCCCACTCATTCCACTTTGATAGAACAAATTAATAATATTTATATAAAATAGTTTATATAAAACAATTTATAAAATAGATTATATCAAAATATTATTAACATAAAAATAAATCATTTTCTCAAAACAAAATTTTTATTTCATGTATGATACCAATCAATAAATTAAACCAGTTCCCAAACTCAGTTTTTTCATTATCCTTCAATTTTATACATCCACACGACCAACCATGCATTTATTATTAGGAATATTCCATACCCATGAGTGAATTTTCATAAATCTTCCATGTGGTCCCAAGGTAATTAAATATCAGGTTCCATGACAACTTTGTCACTGAGTACATGTTTATATATCAACCAAGACTCATAAATTCAATATTAACTCACACCCACCCATCACCCCAACCAATTCCACAATAATCATTTCAACTATATCAATAAAATCACATTATTATTTAAAACATTTTAAAATACTATTTTAATAAAACCATTATTTTATTTCAAAAACTTTTTCACGAAACAAAATGAATCTGTCATTTTAAAACCATGTTACCAAAATCACATTTCAAAACACACCCGATTTCCATAAATCTGAAAGTCATCACTCAAGTGGGTTTTTAACAATAATTCCATATAGAATATATAATAAATTGTCAATAAAAAAAATAAATTGGAATATAATACATCATAATATAAAGATATTTGTCAAGAGTGATCCACCTACCGACAATTTTATGGATGAATGATTAAAAACACTTTAAAACCCAAAAAAACAGGTTGAATATCTAAAACCCCACCTTATATATCTTCCCCTATCAACATATGGAAAAAATGAAATATATTTGACATCAACAAACCTATATGTACCCATAATGGGTGTATATTAATGAAAATGAGAAAAATGGAGAAGTAGATCTAAGAAAACTCATCATAAACTACCAAGAACAAAGGCTTATAACAAAAATAGAGCTTTAACACACTAAGGAAGAATTACAAATAAATTAAAATTCTATGGGGATGGATTATATAACCTTTAAGAGATATAAATTCTGATTTAGGGTTGGTTTTGGTGAAAATAAGAATTTAGAGTTGGTAACGCATTATATCCACAATATTATTATCTAACTATTCACTCATTCATGGTTTATTTGCATATTTAGGAAAAATTTGTGATGATCATTCTCTGGCCTCAACCATAAGAAGACCGTTCATGGTTGGCTTATACAGTTACAAAGCAATGATATAACCATGCCATATCTCACTATCTAAAAAATTCACAAAACCAAATGGTTTATCCTAAGGTTCTAGGTGGTTTGGAAAAACCATGCTTATCCTGTGTGCCTTTCCTCTTGGCCATGATTCATTGTGCATGGATTTTAAGGTATTTTATAGTCTTCCCAAAAATGGTCTATCACTGTACATATATAAAATCTTGAAAACACTCTATATGTTATAAAAACTCTTAAAAAATACAGATTAATCATTACAAACATAAAAATAATAAATAAATTTCTACTTGTTTGAAATTTGGAAATCCACACCTATCAACGTGGGGAAGCATAATACAATTATTCTAACGTGGATTAACTATAATATTTATTTTCTTCATTATTATTTAATATTAAAAAATCAAGGTTATCATGATGATGACATGAGATTGATGGATAATATAATATAATATGAAATCCTAACAATGAAGAACCATTGACATGATTCAACCTCAATTATTCAATATCACAATCTAGTTACCCAATATCTAGTTTTAAATTCTATAGTAAACCCAACATAACATTTACCTTTAACCTCTCATTCTCCTTTGCATTTTTTGTATTCAGTTTTCTTTGTGTATGAATATATATAATTATGTTTCAACATAAAATATCTTGAAAAATGTTGATTAAATGATGCAACTGAATTCTGAACAGTCTTCCACATAACTAATGTAGTATCCTCTTCACCTAAAAAATCATATTAAGGTGGATGATCTGGATTAGGTGATTTTAGGACATAAAATGACTTTAGAAGGAATAAACTATTTAATATATTAATGAAAATATTATAGAATAGGAAGTACATTTTATGGAGGCCATTAATGTTGATCCTATGGGAATCTCCTATAACATTATCAACACCACCCGAGGCTGGGAACCAATACTAGATAACTCCATGAGGATGGATTAAATAGGTTACTCTAAATCCAATAATCCAACCACATGGTCTCCTAATACCGAGTACAGAATATCTCGATGATAATGTTGATGATGGACATGTAATTGTGAATCAAGTAGATGATTTTCTTGGGGGTGTATACAGGCCTTTTAGAGTGTATATACATCTATTCAAAATTAGAATTAGTGGGGGGTATTTTATTTTTCTAGGCATGATCATTGTGGTTTAGTATTTTTGCATTCTATATTCTAATCAAATAAATGAAAATTTTCACAAATCATCTTGATTAACAATAAAAAAATTAATTAATTAATTTCGTACCTCTATTTTATTAAATTGAAACATCCCTCACTATTTTATTCTTAACATAGTGTTTCGTTGATATTATAGTGTAATGTTTCTATATTCCATAAATGAAATGTAGGTAGGGGACTAATAAAATTATTTTATGATATTTTGGTAGGATTTGATTTTGAACTACAATATCTCAAATCTCTTTTATCCATTGAGTGGACTCTTTAAACCAAAAATATGAATGATTTATTTCTTCAATAATTGTTTCAATGATTCATCATGCCTTACTATAAAAGTAATATCTTGATTACAAATCTGTTATCTTAATAAGAGAATATCATTAATACTCCCTAAAAATTCAATGGACCCTTAAGGGGTCTTGGAATGTACATTGAACTATAGTTTCCTAAAAACATATTTTTTTTAAGTAATTTTCGAACATTATAATATTGTAGGTGGATTTTATTTTATATATATATATGTTGTTTAATTTATTACTCAAATAATTTTTAATATTATTTGGAATTTAAATAATTATTTAAACACTTCTGAATACATTTTTAAAACTGAATTCCTTTATTTAATTTAATAATTAAAATGAAAGTTAATTTATTTATGTATGAAATAATGTTTAGTTTTCCAAATAAACCATGCGTCACATAAAAAAATTTCATTTCATAAAATAAAATTAAAGAAATATATGATATTTTGCTATGATTTTAAATTAAAGTTTATTTTTTGAGAAAATATAATCTATCCATGACCATTGGAGAAATAATTCATTTATCCCATCATTATATAATGTTATATTTCTTCTACATTAACATTAACAACCATTTGATTCTATTATTCACTTTATGGATACTGGATAAATATCTCTCACAAAGATATCAATCCTTTAAATTATTTTTCATTCTCATAGTTGAGGGTTAATGAGGGTTTAGGGTTCATTAATAAACATTTTTCTTCAAATTTAATATCGAATAAAGGAGGTATGGAAGATATGTAGATCTCATAATAATCTCAATATTAAATTATTACATTAATGTGAATTAAATAAATAAATTATTTAATAAATCCAACACAAACATGGATTAGTTATGGACATGTTCTATCAAACCATAAAATGACTATACAATTTTTAATGGAATTATTAATGTAAATTCTTTCTAATTAATAAAAATTTATTGAATTTAATGAATTAAAAAATTAAAATTAATTCATTAATTATCTTAATAATTTTTCCATTGATACATTTGTGATATTATATGATTATAATCCTATAATATTTTAAATTTAATAATCATATTTAATTATATTACAAAATTATTAAGCAAACAGTGTTTACTCTAGAGGTAACATAGTGCGTACCTTCATCATCAACGTAAGCCAGTTTCAATAATTTAATATATATGAGATGTGTAATGCCACATGACATGTCAGGTTACTCATGTTGTGTGTGGTCATTATCTTATAATATGTAATTACATGAAATTTACTCCTACTCAACTGGTAGTTCAATAGGTCATTCTTCATAGTATATTTTCCACTCATGACTATTATAATTTCATAAATATAGGTGGAATATATTGCTCGAATTTCAAATGATTTACATAGAATGTATGAATATAATCAGATTTTATGTTGTAATGAAATTTAAATTGATAATAGTTATTAATAATTATATCAAAAATAAATTTCAAAAGTCACACAAAATTTATTTGGTGTGGAAGGAAACCAATCACATGACATTCACATCCAACAATAAACCTTGTCTTTTTTTCTCTTTAATTAATCGATGTGTTATCTAAAAAAGTTCATAAAGTAATGGAATGCACCACACACTTGTTTTCTTTTGTTACATAGGGTGTATAGTATATTACACACAAGGTAAGATAAATAATTCCACGTATCCTGATTAATAGTCAATACAAGATGTGTAATGATGTAATGTGGTTGACTTTATTGCTGGACATGATTTACATGGGGGTAAAACCCATTTGGATTTTTTTTTCTTGTAATTAATTTACATTTACAGTAATTATTTTAAAATTATGTTACTTGCTAGATGTTAAAGGACTTCGTGAATTGATTCCTAATATTGATCCCTAGGACATGCAATTATTTTAGCAACCCACAAATTTTTTATAGTAACATAGTTATAAAACATGTTATTTATCATTACAAAACATGAAACCATGTTTTCTAAAATGAAATTGTGTAACCTCTAGATGGAGTCTTGTAATTTTTCTTAGATCTATTGGAATGATTCCCCACATTAAAATTCACATGATGAAAATATATTAAATTTTATTACTAATGGAAATATTAAAATATAAGATTAATAAAAAATACATTATTCTAATTAAATAACAAATAAAGATGTTCAAATTAGGTTTTTATCACTATAACACTACTTTAATGTTCTAGGAAACAATGGAATAAATGAATGGGTTCCTAATTTTTAGTTTTCATCAGTTTTAATTGATAATGACAAAATCATGATGAATGAACCCCTGGAAAATCCTAGAGATCATCATTAAAATTCAATTTTTAATTAATTTAAAATTTTAATTTCCTCTAACCCAGAACGATATATGAACAAATTTTTAATTGAAATTTTTAATTATAATTCCCATTGTTTACTCCGCAGGTGCTCCAATAATCTAAAAAACATTCTTTTTTTTCTTATTACTATCATGGAGAATCCTATAGTATAATTTCATTCACCATTTGTCAAACTAAAAAGGTTTATTCCACTCTATATATTCATGAGTAAGAGGGTGGATGAGTTATTCTTTAAAAGTTATTGAAATATTAGAAGAGATCTTCTTATTATGCAAAACCAATATCTCTAATTAAATATATATAATGGGGATTTTATTCTCTTGGTTAAACAATTAAAAATTTAACAAATCCCCTTTAAATTTATTTTTCTATGTAATCCCCTGGAAATATTAATACTATCATTATTGTTATTGTTATTATTATTATCATTATATCTCATATAATGAACTTACTTAATTATCATTTATTAATAATTATTTATTTCATGAAAATTTACTATATAAAATATAAAAATTTTATCTCTCCATTTACTATTCACAAAAATTATCTATGGAATTTAACAAATAATGAATCACATAATATTTAATAAATTAAATATAATTTTTTTCAATTAATAAATTACTATTATATTCACTCAATGCTTGAGTATTTTTCTTCACTATTCATACAACCAAATAAATATTTATATAATAATATTCACTAAATTGGTGGAAAATATTTGTTCAATTATTATCTATAGAATAATTAAAAAGAGAGAATATACAACTTGCATATTAGAAGAATGAATTTCTAGTTAATTAATTTTTGTGATCAACGTCACTTGAAATTTTATTATGTCACAACAAGATAATCATATTTATTCATATTATTTAATTAAATGGAATTTAATGTGATTTTTTGTAATTACTTGATGTTATATCAATGAAATTTCCCTTCTTATAGTTATTTAATTTTGTATAAATCCTTTATAATAACATATAGAATACAATATTATCTTTATAAATGATGAATGAATGAAATAAGATGTATTTATAGAATTCAATGAACCTATTCCAATAGAATAATAACTGAACATTTTGAGTAGTAATGTGACCTTATGGAGTAATAAACGTTCCAATAGAATAGTGACCTCACATATAAATATATGATTAATTTTTTTTATCTTATAAATGAAAATAAAATTTATTTATTTCATGAAATATGTAAATAAATGGTTATGAAATGATAAATTAAGTATTTAAATTTTTGTGAAAAGAAATATTAATTTAAAATTTTATAATAAATATAATTGTTTAAAAGATTATAAATTTTAATAAAATAATCTCATAAAATTAAATGCTATTTTCTTATGATTAAAATATAATTTTATGAGACCTTAATTATTTATTAAAATTTTTATAAAAAATGATTGATATTTAAATCGATATTTGTTGACTAAATGATTAATATATTTAATAAATAAAATTCTAATACTTAGAAAAATATTTTAATAAAAATGATTCCATTTTTTAATTATACATTTCAAAAAAAGGATACTTTGAATTATTGGGATTTTTTTTAAAATACCTGGATTTTTGGTGAAGTGTAAGATATAGTAATTTACAGTATAAATATATAATAAGTCAAATAAACTATTTCATCGGTAATTTCTAATAAAATCACCATAATTTATAACGACCCAGAATTATTTTAATTTATTTTATGATAATTCTCAAACTCATCATACTCCTAAACTAATATAATACACAAATGATTATAATATTCAAAAAACCCATCTCCTCATCAATAAATACCACCACATACCACCTCTTATCTTCACTCAATTCAAGATTTTAACCTTGTCCAATTCTTTCTGAATACTCTTCTTAAGACCCACCCAATGTATAGTTTCTCATTATATCATCAAAATGCCCAACCATTTTCCTTATGGTGGCTCTCATGGAGGATAAAATCCAGCGGTAAAATCTTCTTTCTTTTTTCCTTTAATTCATTTTCATGTTCGTTAATTTTCTTATCTTATCCTCACATCTGTATGCATAAGTTACATGTAATCTCCATTATAAACTATATACTACGATTTTATTTTGTATATGTAATAATCCACCATAAATTATCTTCCCTATCCTTTTATTCTAAAAAAGAAAACATCATAACCGGGATGTGGATTTACAAACTTAATGGACGATGTTATTTAATTTTTTTAATTATTCTTTTATTAATGGCCATAAAACAATTTTTACGGTTCAAACCGATGGTAAAATATTAATTACATCCTATTTAATGTTCTTGACATTTATATATACATGATTCTAATTAATAAATCAAAATGAATTTGTGATGATCGAAAACTTTCCAAAAAATATAAATAATTATCACTAAAGTATTAGCTATGAATTCATCCTAATCCCAAAAGACCGAATCACGCATATAAATATTTTGTTTTATGTAATTTATTTAATAAAATATAACATTAATTATGGATATTTATGCCCATTTACCTGATCCTCTATACTCAAATAAAATTAAATCAATCATGAAAATGAAGGAAATGAATTCTCCCAAAAGATGAAATTTTACATTATAACTCACCAAAAGTTCTACTAAAGGATTTAATCGAATTATACTAAAGAAAATAAACATATAAAAGGTTATTAATTCATTTATTAATTAATCTAATTTAATATTCCATTACTTTAATCTCAATTTAAGAACAGAATCTGACATCAGGTTAGGGATTATACCCTAACCTACATTTTCACTCAGGTTATGCTTTCTAACACATTATACAAATTTAATTATTATTCCATTTTATATAATTCATATTAATCTTGTTAATATGTTAAACACTAATCTATTTAGATCATTTCATCTATGTTTCATGATAAATACCTGTTTTTCAATGTTTGCTTCTCACTTCTTCTTGATACACAAGCCTGATTAAAGGGATCTTTTCGATTTCATACACATTTTCCTATAAAATCCATAATATATTTTAATCCAGAACTATTTTTATCAAATTTAAATTATTTTCATGAAAAAATATATTTTTTAATTTATGGTCTAAAAAAACTATCATGAAAAAATAAAAATTTTATTTCTAGAAGAGATATTCCATTAAAAAACTTATTTATCTAAAGAATTGCTCAATGATTTTGTTAGAGTATTTTATTTTAGTACAAAAACTATATTGAATATTATTATATATTGATATTTATCCCTTATTATTATCATATTCTATATTTTCATACATGGTTAATGTTCAATATGATTGCTGATATTCTATCTTAATACCATTCACCATACAACTCAGATTTGATAGTGATTATTTTTACTATTTGGGGAAGGTGAATTAATTTGCATATATATATTTTTTTTATGTCTAACCCCATTAATACTATGAATTATATATACATAGTATGCGATGGTTGGGTCCCTCTATATCCCCTTTATGTATCTGTGGGTCTCATGAGACAAACTAGACCAATATTTTACTAATTATACTGTGTTCCTTGACGAATGCCATGTCGATCTGTCTATGATTTCCAACATTATGAATTCCCTCATCCTGAATATATTAATTGATATTCCATGTGAATATCCAACTACTATAATATCCATTTTTATATTTTATTATGAAACTATTTGGTAAGCCTTTATTCATAATGTTTATGATCATGATTTTGATTTATTGTTATGTTTTTTTTCTTATTCAATGTGCCTCATTGTTTATGTTTATTTTTGATATATTTCATTGTATTTATTATCTTTTTTGAACATATTATATCTTCCATTTATTATTTTTTATTTATTCCTCAAATGAAAATATTTATATTATGAATTATTTTTAGGATAAATCTTGTAGTTTATGGGTGTTACAAATGATGATTCTTTATTTCATTCATTTCATGATATAATGTAATGGTTATGTATGTAATATGGCATCTAGAACTACAAAACTTCTCTCTAATATGGGTTTCAAGCCTTTTATTTATTCCAATGCATAATGTATTGTACTGTATCTATGATACTGGGGTCGGGGACACTATATTTTTTATTAGAGGAATCTTAGTAGAAACCATGGAAATTGGATTTGGAAAATGTAAATTAGGGAAAAAAACCCTATGATATATTAGGAGGATAAGAGTTGATAAACAACCTAGAACCATGGTATGGTGACAATATGTGATTCTTCCTAGAAAGAAATCAATGTCTAGATAATTCTAGTCAATATAGTTCTGGCATAGATGTACCAAGGGCTGAAAACTCCAACTAGGTGTCTCAATATTGAATTTGGGTACGCTTGTACAAGACAACAGTCTTTTCTACAGTCTTGGTTTGTCACTACTAGGAAATATTCTTACGATTATTCAAATCTTATTTAAAATCCATTATGAAGGATTTAAAATTAATATATCCCAAAAGAAACCATGTTTATGATTATGAGATTAAATATTTAGTAATTCCAATTAATGATAAGCATTTTCTTTTTTGAAATAATGTATTATGATTCATAACCTAATTTTCTGAATGCCACTATTTTGAAATGGTACCTAGTGTAAGGAATGTAAAATGTATCAACACACATAATCAATGTAGGTATTTTGATACTAGGTAAAATATTTTTGATGAAACTAGAGTTAAAATTAGTTTTGAAATTATTATAACTATACTGGGATATCTAATTTATGTTATGTACAATAACATTACCCGTATTGGGAATCCTGATCCATAATGTAGTGTAACATTATTATAATTATTTATGTGAAAAAATACTTTTTTTTTCAATAACACTATAATCCCATTTGTATATGAATAATGGATTGTTTCCGCATAGAAGATATTTCTCATTATGGGAGGTGATGAAATTGGTAATGTATTCAGGGTAGAGTATCATCCATCTAAAGAATTAGATAAATGGTAGTTACTGTTTCAAAACACAGAGGAGGATGATGGAATATAAAACATTTAATGAAATTATTTCTATGAAATTTTCATTTAAAAATATTCCACTCCTGATAAACAAGAAGATATGGAGATGAAATTAATCATTTTTTCAAGAATGGAAGATAACATTGTTACTAAGTATGAATCTATCTTTAAAAGGATCGAAATTCATGTTACATATTACATACACAATCCGAAAAAAATATTTATTGATTCATTGATGGGTTTAAACCATTTATTTAAAAAGAACAAGTCTACCAAAATATATAAACATATACATATATAGTCTCATGATTTATAATGAATAAAAAATTAAATCTCTATGTCATTGTAATTTAATGGAAATCAAGAGAAGAATATACAGACTATACATTATAGAAATGAAAAATGGAAAAAAGGGAATAAGGTAACAGTTTCATTTCCATCACTGATAATTATGGGAAGAAACACCATAATACATTCCAAAATTTAATGCCTATTTGTTTCAAGTGTGATAAAAAATACACGAAGCCCGTGATTGGAAGAGAAATAAGTATCCAATATTCTATGATAATATTTGAAAGATATTACAAGTTATGTAAATGATTTTCCTAAGCTTCAAAGAATCTTTCCCAAGAAGATGCCACAATATAATGTTTATTCGTATGTAACCATAACTAGTGAGGTTGAAATTAACAATTATGTGGTGGTAGGTACTATCATCATTTACTCAAACTTCCCCAATTATATAATTGACTCTTGATGGTGGAAATATTTTATATCTTCCTAGTTTTCCATGAAAATAATACATTTACCATTTGATTTAATAAATGAGTTGTTAGACAAAGCATCTAAGGTATGTCTGATTGAATCAAAGATGTATAGGTCAGTCCCAGTTATGAAACATAACCATTATTTATTTTGTTACCACATTATCATACCTGGGATTGAATTTGATGTAATCCTCAGTATTGAATCGCTTTTAAAATATTATTTGAAAACCTATTTCTCAAAAAAATTAATACTAATTGATGAGTATAATGTATAATAATTTATCCCTAGATCACAAAAAACATCATCTGTGTCACATATATATCTACATCTAGTATCAATTCTAAAGAAAATTCTCTGGGAGGAATAAAAGACATCTTCTACAGATGAGGAAAGAAATCTTCAAATGATAGATGTAATAATTATGTATGGATATATTGATGTATTTATAGAGGATATACCTAGACAAACTCTATAGTGTTATTTTGAGTTCTCTATGGTTATATTTTTTGGTGCAATACCTATATCAAATAATCCTGATAGAATCTCCACTATGCAATCAGTAGAGATGATGAAATGACTATAGGAAATATGGGATATGTTATTTATTCAACCTACTTTTTATAAATGGGTAGCCCTAATATTTTTTTATGAAGAAGAAGGATGTATCCCTAAGGTTCTGCATAGACTATAGAGAAATAAATGTTATTATAATAATGAAAATTATTTTCTACCCTGTATTAATGATTTATTTGATCAACTTCATATAGCTAAATATTTTTCAATGATTGAACATCGATTTGGAAGTCATCAATTGTGTGTGTGTAAGGATTATATTCTAAATACATCATTTATAAAAAGTTGTGGATATTAAGTGTTAATAGTAATGTCATTTGGATGGACTAATTAACCCATATTTTTATGGATCTAATAAATAGAGTGTTCAAGAAATATAAAGATTAATTTTTTTGGCATTTATTGATGATATCATGTGATATTTTAAATGCTAGGAGGGAGATGAGAACCACATTTAGTTTGTTCTGGATACACCTAGAAGAAAAGAGTTATATGGGATGTTTAGAATGTTTAATGTTTGGCTTCAAACAGTTCATTTTTGTTTTCATATTGGTTCTACATATGAAATCTCATATGATTAAGTGAATAAAAAGGTGTTTCTGGGACATCCTACACTAATGAACATATTTATGGAATGTATAATCATTTTTAGAAGGTTAATTGCATTATTTTTTAATGATTTTTTACGCTTAGTTAACACATTAAAATTTTTTACTCATAATGGGGTTATGTTCAAATGAATAATTTAACGTGACGAACAATTTGAAGAATTTAGGATTTGATTAGTGAATTCATCGATCTTGACATTTCCATCATGAAAATTTAGATTTCATATTTATAGGGATGCATCAAATAAAGGACTCGTTAGTGTCCTTATGTAAAATAATAGAGTTATTTTCCAACCTTAAATGCATTTTATAACTCATGAACATAACTATGACTACTACAAATTGGACCATTACTTACCGCTATTGGAGGTCGCTATTTGTCTTATAAGACCACCTCGGGACCTCCAATGGTGGTCTCATTAGTCCTATTAGTATAGAGATACAGTGAACACCAATGGTGGTCTCTGTAGGGGACCTAATTCTTGGCAATATAGAAGTCTCTTTCTAGATGAGCTATAGAGACTGCCAATGGTGTTACAAATAGGCATCCAAAAACATTTGGCCTACATCGACTATCATTGGGGGTCGATGGAAAAAAAATACAACCATTAGTGACCTCAATAGGCATATTCTAAGTTGGGAAATGATTTAAAAAACATACTTTGTAGATTCTAAATCTGTAGAAAAAAGAGTTAAATTTAGAAAAAAATCTTTTCAAAACAGAAGAAACATCAAGGTCCCCAATAAACAATAAATAACATACATACTTAGTCACAATTCCAGTGATCCAAACAACACCAATCCAATCCAATCATCTGCATCAATAAACCTACAATATTATACAAAAGAAACAACTCAACAAAAAATGGTCATATTTATTCAGTTAGTATATATATATATATTTAATAATCAAATTGGGCCATTAGGGCATTAGGTCATAAGGTCATTTGGCTATAAGGGTGTTAGGATGTATGGGAGTTAGGTCGTTATGGCCTTAGGCCGTTAGGGCAATAATCTTTTAGGGCAGTATCTCATTATGTCATTAGGCCGTTAGGGCCGTAGGTCATTAGGGAGTAAGGGTTTTAGGCTATTAGGGCATTAGGTCGAATGGGCGTTAGGAAGTTAGGGCTTTGTGTGGTTAGGGAATTATTTTCATTAGAGTGTTTGAACATTGAGACATTGGGTAATTTGGACCATTGGAAAAGACTCCATTTAGTGAATTGGCCATTGGGTATATAAGCTAATATGACATTAGGCCATTTGGTCCTTAGGACAATAGGATAATATTCCATTATGCCGATATGACATTATGTAGTTAGGACAGTAGTCTATTTTTCCATTTGTCCATTAGACTCTTGGGTTGTTTGGTTGTTAGGTCATTAATCCATTATGGAATTTGGACATTTGGGGATTTGGGAATTTGGAATATTGGCTATGTCTCCATTTAGTCAATTGGTCATTAGTAAAATATGATGTTATTCCTATTAGGCCATTTTGAAATTAGACCAATAAGATAATATTACATTAAGACAATAGCCAAAATATTACATTAGGACAATAGGACATTAATTAACTATGACATTAGTCCATTTGGCCAATTTTCCATTTTTTCATTAAGATCATTGGTCTTTGGGCCATTGTTAGGCCTTTGGGTGATTTGTTCATCAGGTTGTTTGGGTGTTAGTTCGTTCAGTTATTAGGGTGTTAGAGAGTTAGGGGATTATGGTGTTAGTATGTCAAGGCATTAGGCCTTTATGGATATAGTTTGTTAAGGAATTAGGTAATTTAATGGTTAAGGCGTTTGGCTGTTAGGGCTTCTGTCCGTTAAGGAATTTGAATGTTAGGTCATTTGGCTGTTAGGGAATTTGGACGTTAGGCTGTTAGGGTGTTTTTCCATATGGTTATTTGTGAATTTAGTAATTTGGAAAAATATAGATTTATCCAATTGTCCATTAGGCCAATAATATAATACTTCATTATGCTATATGGTCATTAGACCAGTATTCCAAAATGATAATACGTCATTAGGGTAATAGGACATAGGTAATTAGGACAATATTACATTTTCTCAATTATTCATTCAGTCATTACTGTGTTGAGCCGTTAGGGAATTGGGGAATTATGTCATTAGGGGGTTAAGGTGTTAGGACATTAGGGTTTTAGGACATTAGGGAGTTAGGACATTAGGGCATTTGGATATTTAGTAATTTTCCCAATTGCCCATGTATCCAATTATCTTATTGGCCATTAGGCCAATTTGGACATTAGACCATTTCCGTCACTACACTACTCTAGTAGTGAACTACTGTGTTTCTAGTACATGGTGAGGTGGCTTGAAAAGTGATTTGGAAAATCATTTCGGTTGTGTTGGATATACATTGATCTGTATAGATTAATCCTCAGTACTAAATTTCCCCCTTCAAATCCCATGTATCCCCCACACTCCCCGCTCCAAAACAACCCCCGGACGACAGCCCACCCACCCCGGACAAACCCCACCCCAAACCCCCATGCCCCCCCACCCAACATCTACACCTAGAACACCCCCCCCCCAACACCAACCCCCACTCCCCCTGAAACAGCCCCCCAACCCCCACTCCCAACCCCATTTGGACATACCCCACCCCCCCCCCTGCCAAAATAACTCCCCCCAGACATCCCCCCAACCTCCCCCAGACCTCGACACACCCCGAACAGGCCCCCACACTCAGACATCACCCCCCCCCCCTCATTCCCTAGTCCCCACTCCAAAAACCGCCACCCCACCATGGACACCCCCAAAAACCCACACACATAGTCACAACCACAAAGTCACCCCGAACTCCCCCAAAAAAACTCCCCCCAGAAATCCCCCCCACCACTCACCCCAGACAGCCCCCACCCCCAGACATCCCCCAACTCCCCCCATGTATCCACCCACACTCACCTTGGATAGCCCCCCCCCCCACCCCCACCCACCTTTGGAACTCCCCCCCCCCCCCCCCGCACACACACACAGACAGACTCACCCCTGACACCCCCCAATAACACCCCAGTCCCCCCCAAAAAACCTCCCACGGAGAGACCCCCCCACACACATTCCCCAAAAATCACCCCCTCAAACCTTCAAAACCGCTACCCTCCACCAATAATCCCCACGAATAGTTTAATTTTTAGTTAGACATTAACAATGTATTGATTTTCATAATATCTAATTATAACCCACACAAGATTCAGAATACATGACTCCTAATTCTATATCTAATTAATTATCAATAAATTTAGTCTTTACATTCTTTACCAGTTTCTATTAACAACAACATTCTAATCCAATGTATAAAAAACATTCTATCAATAATAGTATATATATATATAACACTATCTTCCAACATTTTAGGAAAACTATTATCTTGATATAAAATAACTAAATTGGCTATTAGGAAATTAGGTATTTTTTCATTTGTGAAAAAAGAAATTAGGAAAATTTGTCATTATGACAATAGGCTATTATTCCATTATTCCAATTGTACATTACATAATTAAGGAATTAGTACATTTGTTCAACTGTTCCATTAGGTCGTTTGGTCGTTCAGTCGTGGGGGTGATAGGTTGTTAGTTCATTTGACCATTGTGTTTTTGGGACATTGGGGGATTGGGCCATTATGGCGTAGGGCCATTGGGGAGTTGGGCCATTCGAGTGTTAGGCCATTGGGGAAATCGGTCATTGGGGTGTTAGGCCATTGGGGCATTAGGCCTTTTAGGCCATTGGGGAATTTGGCCTTTTGAGTTGTAGGGCTATCTAGACATTCAGCTGTTATTCCAATAATCCAGAACACCATTTGGTCCTTAGTCCAATAGGACATTAGTCCATAATTCCATTGTTCCATAAGGTCATTGGGCCATTAGGGTGTTATTCTGGAATTTCATTAGGTCGTTAGGCCATTGGGCCCCCTTTCCTAATTCTTATCCTCCAATGGGGAATCTAAAAAATTATATATCACAATAAAGTATCCAATTACTGATCATACTCATAAAAAATAAAACATTAGGTGTTTTTTAAAACATTAATTTGTCTTATCCCAAAAAATCCTATATTTAATGTCTAAATCAATATATGACATTAATTAAATAATAAATATAAAAGAAACACACCTCTTGAATATGATGTGGCATGAATTGTCATGGTTGCTACCTCTATCCGGTTTCCCAGGTGGTCAATAAAAAATAAATATTATAATGATATTCATAATTAAAATAATATAATGTAAATAAATAAATTTAGAATAAACCTATGTCGTATGATCCCAAGAACGATCACCTAGACGCATATATTCTCGCAGTGTTCTAACCACAGTGATCAATTGTGAATCTACCTCTTCAAAATCATGCAACCATGCCTCAAAATTTGATAGATGTTGCGTCATCCGAGAAATAGAGGGACTAACAACCGCATCACATGATACTATAGAATGAGGAAAACTCGTTCCATAGGATACATTATATCCAGCCCATCAGGAAAAGTACAGTAATGTAATATCTCATCCATTCGCATTGGAAGTTGTCACTGGTCCTCTGGAAGCTATTTTAACTCACCATCCAATTCATCCTGTGCAATATATAAATATATAATAATATATATTTTTATAAAAAAATTCATGTAATTATTGGTACTGGTTTTAATCAGTCACTTTACAACCTGCATCCTCAGGATAATTTCGATCGTGATTTCTCATCCACAGTTTCATTTTATTAGTTGGTGAACCTTTCTCCCATAACTATATACCAATAAAATATAAAAATAAAACACAAAAACATATTAAATATTAATTTAATAAATGAATAATAAATAAATCATGTCATATCTGAGACACATGATGAGTTCCAAGCCTTTGAGGTGGCCCTTATAACGCTCGATCATTGGAATTACGTTATGACATCTACAAGTGTCAATTTATTCAAATGTCAAGATAATATAATGTAACACATTCTTGAAAATTTATATACAAAAATATGTATACTAACTGCAATAGCCTCATTAGACCAATATGAAACTATGACGTGCCACTAAGATGGTAGAACACCTCTCCAGACTTTTTCCAGAATGTTTGGGGCACCGATGTTTGGTAACTAGTGCTCCCCCGAATATTGCCTGTATAATATTTCTAAATATTAAAAAAAAAATTCCATACACATTATCCAAAACTAATCAGGGAAAACATTCCAATTATTGTATTAAATAAAAAGTCAGACATGTTAGTATTTTTCAAATATAAGTATGAAAATTAAATGACCTTCATACATGAACATTCCTCCAAAGATGATCTAATGATTCTGGAGAGATAGAATCCAAATCACGTGTGGCCAATGGAAATCAATGTGGGTCCCATATGATATGACCTAGGAGGGAAAAAAATACATGGGTTGTCAGTACCACATGATGAAATCTTTCATTAAATAAAACATCAATGTTCGTGTCGTTATTCCATGATGAAATGCCACAACCAGGGCCTCACTTGCGAGATAAAGAAGCAGTCAAGTCTGATCCAGTTGAAAAAGAATTATACAAAATTTGAAAGATTTGAATATATATATATATTATTGTGTGTGTGTGTGTTTAAAAATTACATAAAAAAATAAACACAATTACAGTCAAAAATACCTCGACCCTGAGATGTAGATGGCTTGGATAGATGATGTGGACCTAAAAAATGTTCCCCTAAAATGCCTTCAATAGTAGAATAAATAGTATTGGGGATATCAAAATTTTGAAAAATATAATATGGATTGTTTTTAAAAAACCAAACATGTATGGTTGTTTAAAAAACAAAAAGAGGACATGTTAGAGGAGAATTTTACGACAAGGGGGGTAGGGAGTGGCAGATGTCTAGGGGTGGTGGTCCATCCAGGTGGTGTGGGAGGGGCTGTGGAGGTTGGGGTGGGGGGTGGTTGGTGGGGGGGAGTCTAAGGGTGGTCAAATGTATGTTAGTGTGGTGGGGGGTGTTGGGGGTGGTTGTCTAGGTGGAGGGGGAGGGTCTATCCATGTGGGGTGGTTATTGGGTGGAGGGGTGCCTGGGGGTGTTTTGGGGGCTGGGTTGTCTAGGAGGTGGGATTTCCAAGGGATGTTCTAAGTGGGGGATCTCTGGGGTGGGGTGGGGGATTTCTAGGTGGGGGGGGGGGGGGGGGGTTGGTGGTTGGGGGTTAGGGGACTGTCCAGGATTGGGGGCCTATCTAGGTGGAGGGCGAGGGGTTGTGCAGGTGCGGTGGGGTGGGAGCTATCCAGGGGGGTTGGGAGTGGGGGCTATATAGAGGGGAGGGGGGAGGTAGAGGGGGATGTCCAAGGTTGGGGTGTGGGGGTCTCTAGGTGAAGGGGTTAGTATAGGTGCTGGGTGGGTGATTGATTATAAATAAAAATCAATAAAAAAGAATATGTACAAAATTAGTTTTCAATTGATTTAAACAATTTTAAAACAAAACTGTAAATAGAGGAGTATGAAATTAATTATATCTTTCATTATACATGAATATCGACCATTTATCCTTCAATGAACTCTCTATCCCAATAAATCTCTTCATCATGTTGAACTATGGTATGCTGATCACATTGTTGGGAAATAAAGGGAATAGTCTCCAGTTCATCTTGTTCAAATTAAAACACTCATCACCAAGATATTTTCAAAACAACATTCCAACATGGATTCAAAAGCAATGTAACGAAGAATACTTCTTCCACTTTTGATATCAAATTGAAAGGTTCATTATCAATTCATCCATTTATGCATAACATATAGTCAAAATTAACCAATGTAAACTGATATTGATCGAAATTACATCCACACAATGTATCTACCCAATTTCACTTTAACAATATGTACTTCAACACGTGTGCATATACAACTTCAGTAATGTCTGTAAATTGACAATATTAATAACTAGAATTGAAAAATGGAAAACCAAAGACGTTGTTTTATTTTTATTTTTTTATCAACCTCATTGATGTGAAATCTAAATCCAAAAGTATCTATATATTTATAATGACGAGTCATTATAGATGTAACCTCAACTAGTTGAAAGAAATCTTTAGTTAGAGTGGGGTCACCTAACTCCCTCAGGATATGAAACTACATAATTAACATAACTCAATAATGATTCTTGAATAAATAAAATTACTATAATAATTCACTCATAATGAAAATCAATTTACATGTAAAAATCCTTGAACCCGTCATGAAATGATGCATAATGAGATTGTTCAATTTTATACACTATTGCGGAAGACATATATTTTTTTAGAACATTAATGTCTTTCTTGAAAATGGTAACATGATGTTTAAATGATAAAATAATGCAACCAAAACATGTAAATGTTAAAAAATAAAACTAATAAGACACTTACTACATTAATGGTTCTATTGAAGGAGTAATGAACAAGATATATTGATGCACTTATATCCACTCGATGTTGTCCATCTCAAATATGGTTCCTTCTACAACATGGCCATTATGGATTATCTAATTTTTTTGAACATATATTATATATTATTCACCAAAATTAATAAACTCATCCATCAAATAACTATTGACTATTTATGCATCTAGATGATCACTTTTGCATAAAAATCATTTCAATCTTTTCATACACCGCTCAATATGATAAATCCACCTGAATTGCACTTAACCAGCCACCATAATTATATCAGTTAAGTGAATTTTCAATTAAACCATAAAATTGAAAAATTAAGGGGGAAATATTTTCTCAAATTAACAAATAATTAGTACAACTCGGTCCATCAATCTTTTTAAATCACTCATTCATCGATTTACTAAAGAAATATTTAAAAAAACTCATCTCCATCAATAGTTGAACAACATTTTGGTAAAACAATCATAAATTGCAATTAGAATCAACTGATAATGTAGTATTTCATTTTCATGAATTATCAACCCTTAACATTTCATGCTCGTCAGATTCAAACAGATAGAAATATTAGGCGAGTTTCCATCAGGAACCATGAGAATATTCAAATTATAAAGAAATGTATATTTCCTCTTTATATTCATTGTATACTGTGATACATGCATACATTCCCTATTTCCCTCAACTATCTATAAATGAAACTATTTACATAAACCCATTCCGTCCAAATAATCATGTAAATTAACATGGTATTTCAGTTTCCACGGACTCCTAAAATGGTCTAAAATATATTATAACGAACATTTTTTTAATGTGCATGAACACCAAATTATGCCCTAGCATGTTACTTTTCCAATATGTGAGACTATAAAAAATACTTTTCTTATTCAATTGTGATCGCAATGACTTCCAATACCAAATCCTGAAATTCATATATCGTGTGGTTGTTTTCTTACTCAATTTGTGATACAATTTATACTCTTGTCATGATCGTTGGTGCTGGGCTGATCTCTCAAGAACCATAAAATGTGTCTCTGATCTTATTAACCTATGTTGAGTGGGTATAAAATGTATATGACCCATGTATGAACATTTTTTTGAATGATTACGCCATTCAAATTTCTTACGTTTATTAGAACATGGGAAATAAAATTCTGATTTTGTACTCCAACCTGATAAATTGTGATATGTCAGGAAGTTATTGAATGTCCACCTTAAAGCATCATGTAGTTTATAATTTTCATTTGTTTTATAGTAAAATTTCATTAAAACATCTCCCAAAAATTAATTGAACTCATCAATCAATGGTTGAATGTAAATATCAATCTTATCCCCCAAACTTCTAGGTCTATCTATAAGAGTGGAATGTAATATAAATTGTTGCTTCATACAAAGACACATAGGAATATTATAAGGAACCAACACCACGGGCCATGTGTTATGAGTTGATCCAACCATAGAATTGAATTGATTAAATACATTTTCCTCAAACCCCAATAAGACATTATTGAAACCTTTAGAAAAGTGTGGGTGTCTCTTATCGAAATCCTTCCGTGCACGAGAGTCTTCCATGTGGGTTAACAGATCACATTCTGGATTTCATTCTGCATATTATCTCATTAAATTAGAATCATTATATGACATAAAAATATTTCCACCTCATAATTAATGTAATGTAATTCATTTTCATTACATCAATCAGTTTTCCCTATTTCGTAGTCAAACTTTTATGAGTATGATTTCCCCTATCTCTTTTCACATGGAAGATCCACAGACCATACAAATATCCAAATGGTTAGTGTCTTTTCTAAACAACATAGAGTTTTTTGCTCATGAATCTATGGTCTAATATATAAAACCTATGTTCTATGTCAACTTATGAGAATGGAAATAAGACACATGAATCATAACATTGACCGGAATAACATTTTTCAGTAACACCAACAACATGTCAAACGACCTGTCTGAACCCTGCTTCCAAGTCATCAAATGAAACAACTTCACAATAAATGTAATGCCACGACCCCATTTTACCAGAGTCTGTGCATTATTACATAACATTGGAATTATACATGTAACCATGTCTTGAAAGATATATTAGTTTAGTATTATTAGAAACAAGATACAAAAACTCAACATTAAAAATTCAAAAAGAAATACAACACTAATTTATTCCATTAAAAACATCCAAGCCTCCTAGATTATTCCTAGAAGTCACTCAAAATTATCTTATTCATATTCTAGGAAGATGATACATAATAAATGGGTGATCTCAAATGCTTAGTAAGAGTATAAAATATAGCAGAAGATAACATAAATATAAGGCATGGTGTATAATTGAAAACAGATCCCTTTACAAATAATAAACATGAAAACATTGTCGAAGGAATTTGAGCTGAGTAAATAATTCAATAATAAAACATAGTCATCGGTATACTACTAGTAGAATAACTACATGAACCTCCTATATTATTTTCATAATGAGGAAATTTATAATGAGAGACATTCTAAAACATTTTTTCAAGGCCTCAACCATATTGTCTAAAAATTATTAAGGCCTCGACGAAAACCATATTTCAAAATTGGGAAAGGCCTCAGCCAAATACAAATCTCATTGTCCATTTAGACCTACCAATGACTTGAGAAGTTATTGCGGGCTCCACCTCTCACTTAAGAAGTCCAATACATTTCTCATGTAATAAGGCCGAAACATAACATAAACATTTTTATTAAAACTGGCATAAAAAATGTCAATTCATTAACCATAAATTAGGAATCATATTAAAAAAACACATCCAGAATCAGACATGTCACAAAACCATAAAAACAATATGGATGATTTTTATCATAATAAATCAACTTCTTATAATTGTATCATTTTGAAAAGGATACTGACATAGATGAAATCAAAACTATTTGAGAGAAATATCTCTTTCTATTTTCATATAATTTAAGAGTCACATAATTATAAAACAAAATATTTATTTTTAAAATATTCTTATATACTTGTAAGGGATGCTTGACAATGTTATAAAGGTTTAAAATATCTACACTCATCATATAAGATAAAAAATAAACACTCACCACAGTTTTGTTGAAAAGGTCATAAAGTACCTTGTTTGGAAAACGACGTAATGATTCATTTCAAAAAATGTTAGGTAAAATAAGGGTATAAATGAATTTATCCCATATTCTATTAAATATTAAAAATGGTTTGAATTTTTTTAAGAAAACACGGATGTTGATGATAAAGAGGTCCGAGTAGATATTTACATACTAACAACCGCAGATATGCAATGAGATTGTAAAATTAACACATAGCTTGTAATTTTACATAATTATTGGTATGTTAACCTCATGAATATTAGTTAAAACATTTCTATTATATTATAAAATAACTATACACATAAATATGATATCATTTATCATCCTCTAATATTTATTTGTCAATAATATTTCATTAGTATAATAGTTTTGGGTGTTAACTGATTATTCTTCATTTATAAGATTAGTTATATAAGCCATTTTTTTATGTATATGATGAATTTGATTAATATATATAATGATATTAATTTATTTAAACAATATTTTTTTTATCAAAAATGAAAATTATTCTATAATGGTTATGATTATAATGAATCTCATCGCATTCGTGGAGATGGTAATCTATACGTATGCACGAGAAACAATATCATTAAATTGAAGGAATGATCATATATAATTGGATGATATATCTTATATATAGAAAAATTAACATTCTATATATATTATATAAGTCAATTATACATCATTATTGTACTTTTCCAAATAATAATATATTGAATAACAACTACAATATGATGTGGAGATGGTAATCCGTACGTACACACATATGGTGACTTTTTCATTCATAGGACAGATATAATAATGAATATAGTTGTACCATTTTTATAATAACATAACATTATGTAGAATTTAGAGGAGTTATTTTTTTATAATAGAAACAACAATGATATAGGATGTCGAAGAAGAAAATAGCTTGAAAGATGTGATGAAATATTTACCTCTTCTTCTGGTTGTTCATTTTGATTTGATCCAAAGGTCTCCATAGGTTGAATTAGTGACAAAACTATAGAATTTAGGCTGAAGTGATTATTGTTGGGAGGCTATTTGGGTAGAGTTTGTCTGTGAAAAATGTCATTGGAGTTGTGATTTTGAGAGAAGGGGATGTACCCTTTTACAAGAGAGATGAGGGCCACATTAAGAAATCATGAAATATTATTTTATTATAAAATCATATTTGGTTTATAATGGCTAAAAATTGATTTATTTAGATGATAAGGTGGGGAGGGGTCACAAATATCTCAACCAATAGGATTTAAACAGGTTTAAGATTCAATTTTAACCTTATCTTTTAGATTTTACTCATAGTTAAAAAGATTCATATTCACCATGTCCCTTGTATTTTTATATTATATGGTTAATAAACATACTATAAAAAGGAAGTAGAACCCCATGTCGTCAATAATTGAAATATCTAACCATATTTAAGTCCTTTGGATGAACCTTATTTTTTATGAATATTATATCAATTAATACGAAATTATTTGTTTTAAAAACTCAATTATGTTAAATTTTGACACTATTTTGTATGTGATTTTACTGAAAGTAATAAAAACTTTATCACTTATAATAAAATTTATTTAAAAAGGCTAACATGTCAAATTAACCTATTAAATTCGTATAATTCATTAAAAGGCTCAAATTACATTTATTGTGATATTTATAATATCAATTATTTTAATCATTCATTAATAATGTAATTATTTCATCATCATTGGGTCAAAAATAAGTTTAATTAATTAAGGTCAAAAAATTACCTATAAAATAATATGATGTAGGAAATATTTTTAGATTTCTAATTAATATTTATAGTCTTATTTATCATATGTATGACTATATATTAAAAATAGTTTAGTTATTAAACATTGAATTTAACACTTTTAACTCTTCTTTAAATAAAATAATAATAAGTGTCTTAATCTAATACTAGTGGACCTAAATGATAATATTTTATTCTTAAGGTTGTTTTAGGTTTAATTAAACTTATCAAAAATAATTAAGACATGTTGTATTGTAATTATAATATCATTTTCACCTTTAATAACGATATTTTCTTTTAACCGTGATAAATAAATGTCAAAAGATACTATTCACCATATATTATTTTCATATTATGGAATCAAATTTTAAATATTTATGTCAACGGTGTCTTTTGGATTATTAAAATTCAACTCACAGAAGTGGTAAAATTGTGTTTTATGCATATTTTCAAATGCTTCTCAAAACTGGCTAAAAGGCAAAACAAGTTCAATACAATTTTATACATCAAATATAATAATAACAAGGCTCAAATGAATTAAATTTAACAAATGTAGGAATTATGTATCTATTTTTACTTAAAATAAATTTAAATAAAACTAATAATTTTTTAAATAATATATCGGTTTTAAACAGTAATGTAGTGTTTTTCACTACTCATCAAAAATTGAATGTTTTCAAAAAAAATACAAAAAATTCACCTAAAGATAATTTTGATATTCAAAATTCATAAATGATGTCTATTTTATCAAACTAAAATCATTGAATTAGACTTAACTAATTTAAAATTAATTATGTTGTCAAAACCAAAAAAGCGGGCTTTTAAAATGTAAAAACAATCATAAGATTAACATGTGTTTATGTAAAATTTAATTGTGAAATAAGTTATACTGATCTACATTGTATTAACTGATAAAAATATAATCTATTTATGACTCCAAATCATTAAAATTCATAATTTAACACAATAAAGTATTTCGATTAAAAAAGTTGTTTTCAATTAAAATTTTGTATTTTTCATTATTCATAAAAATATGAATGTTGTCAAAAAAGTACATTAAAATTATCCAATCTATATTTTTATGTCATGTTTCTGAAGAATGATTTAATTTCCTAAATTGAACATATAAAAGTGTCAAAAATTGGTTTTAAAAAAGGTTATCCATTAAAAGGCTGTAAAATTGAATTTTTTAAAAAATTTCATATTTTATATTAAAAATTGAATTTGTTCTTATATTATGTATAAGAAACACATAATAAGGATTCTGAAATTATAGAAATTATATAAAATCAAAAATTATATTAATACTATTCATTACAGTTTTTTTGAACGACTAGTTTGGTATGTTGTGGTGCGGTAAAACTCTTTGTTGTGTGTAGCACATGTTATTGAATTAAATTGAAGAGATTACGTACTAGAAAATATCAGAGTGTAACATTTTATAATTTTTCAACAAAATTTTGGCCTCTCAATATGAAATTGTTCTTAAAAAATAAATCGTTTAATATAGAAAATATCTTTGTTGAAAACCCACATCGGAAATAGGGTTAATAAAATTTTGTCTTAATTAGAAAGAAAGGGAAATGAATATGTTACCACCAAATTAGGGGTTTGAATAGAATAAAATTGGTGTAAAATATAGACACATTAATAGAGGAAAAACGTAAATATTTATATGGAGTGATTGAGGTCATCAATCCCAAACAATTGAACAATAAATGGAAAATTGAGGGCCTCTATTATTTAAATCTATGATGATTTAAAATATCATATTTTTATCAAAACATATGTTATTAGAATAACACATTTTTGGTTTTTATATCCTTTAACTAATGTTTAATAATTAATTTCATTATTGAATAATAAGAAAAATTATAATACTTGAAAATATTAGTTCCATCCATTAACTAATTTTTACCAAAAACTCATGTTTCTCTCCAAAATATAATAGAACTAAATAATATTTTATTAGTCATAATAACATAGGGTTTCAAATGAATGAATTTATAATTCATCTATCGTTCCATTTAATGAATCTACATTATACAAACGAGGACATCACAAAATCCAGTGGTAGGTGATGTACACTTGTCGCACTAAGCTTGCGGTTTCAATTCTCACAGACGTTTCAGATGCGGTGATTAGTCAACTGAACCCCTTGTTGTCCTTTTTATAACAATACAATAAAAATTTATGAAAATTTATTACCATAATAAACAGCATTAAATGTACACCTTAATTAATTCTATCCTTTAGACTTATCCAAAATACTTTTTTCTGAACTCACAGTCAATAATTTATAAGGAAGGTAAATATATTGAAGATCTCTTTTTCCACATTATAAAATGTTAATACCTTTATCATAAATTCTATTAAAACAGGGTAACACCCTTAATTACCATAAAACCTTATTGATTACATTTATTCTCCCTTATTCCTTGTAGAATAATGGATATAATCCTTATATAAAAAATGTTGTCAACTGCAACAATGATAGAATAAAAAAACAAATAATTAGTTCCTTGGTAGTCAATAATATCTGATATAACTTATCCAACTCTATTATCTCTTATTCCAAAATAATTACTTAATAATCATAACCATATTAAGGTTTATCTTTCCCACAACCATGCATTCTCCAAAATTCTTAACTTGAAACTATTTCAGTTTACTTGGCACCATACAATCTTAAATCGTTTATGAAATAGTACTACAGTAAAATATTTATTTATTTTCATAATTAATATTACCAGAATATTATTGATAAAACACTCTAATGAAAAAATGTATGAACAATAATTATTTCCGTTCATCTATGGTAGTCTCATAACATGCTTATTATCAAATAACATCATTTGGGGGCATAGCCTGATGATTTTGACATTGATTCACGTAGTGTCCCAGCTCCTTGCAGATGAATCATTATGGATTTGAAACTTTTTTCTTACCCATTCAATCATGTACATTCTGTCCTTTTTCTCCACACTTATAAAAAACTCCCGTTACCTTTAAGAAATTACTAAGTTTATTCTGTCCACAGTTATCACATATGGAAAATCCTTCTTTCCACTCTTCTCTATATTCATCAATCTATCTACCATCATTTTCTTCTCCTTATTCCTTTAAAATTCATAGGAATCAGAGAATTATTTACTTATATTATTAACACATCATACTATTTCTTGATATGATGAGAATACATGTGAGACTATTTCCCTTGTAAATATTTTCTTAATTCTATGAAAGATTTGATCTTTCTTACTCTATGGATTATTCGCATTGTTGGAGTTCTCATTCCTTCTACTGGGTGCGATTTCTAAACAATGGCATACACTAGGTTAGTTTATAAATCGAAATGCATAATTCCAAACTAGTAAAATACCTAACGTAAATTCAAAAAATTATGCATATAATCAATAATCATAATGAAATTGTTTTTTGAGGAATTATTTACTCTTACATCCTTTCATTATGGTTTGTAAGGAAAATTTGAATTATCCTAAGAAGGTCCCACATGTGCGTCGTAACCAAGAGTGCAGTAAGACATGTTGTTGTGTACCAGGATACCCCAGGTCAAGCCTGAATCTCATTGTTAGAGTTTTAATTTCATGGTGCATCTGTGCCAAAGTTGCCTCTACCTACTCGTATCTAGACAGGGATGTGTTTCATAGGAAATAAAAAAAATATTTTTCATGACCCCATTCCCACAGGTTTACCCCTCTTGGGCCAGCAATGTGAGAAGGGAGATAATGTACCCCAAGTCCCACCTCCAGTAGGCCTCGAGTAGGTGACTAGCACTGAGGGTATAATAACACACAAAATTGGAGGCATTACCCAATAAGAGAACACAAGCGGAAGAGAGGGATAAGACAGAAACCAATATACTTCAACTCAGAACTACAAATATAAAAGAAACCCATGTGCACAAATGTATTTTCATTAAAAAGTACTACAGCTGAAAGGGGAATCTACAAGTACCCAAAAGAAAGGAAAAGACAACAGCAACTACAAGCCTAGACAGCTTCTGCAACCACAAGCTAGTAGTAACCATCCTGATCTCCGACCTGCTCCAAGTGACCTGAAAAATAGTTTATATATACGTAGGATGAGTATAACAGTATACTCAGTAGGATCCTCCCCAAATCCTCTCGTGAAAAAGTAAATAAAGCATGCTAAAGCATAATGAATAATATTGAAAATAACTCGTCACCTAAATTGTAATACTATATTCCCAACATCACCATGGATACTCTCACTAAGTGACGCATACAAGAATGTATCATATAATAAATAATATCAAGGGTACCCCGCTACTACTTCCCCACTGGTTTTCCGCTTTTCCCCAACGACATAAATCATGTGCATCTCTCTCGAAAGGATTGCCCATATAAACTTGGGCTAAGCTCCACAATATGCACCACGTGCATTAAAAAATAATTCCTGTAGACACCTAGGCTAAGTACCACATTATCCTTAAAACCAAATGTAACCATGTAGTTTTCGGGAGCCACCACAACTCGTATAACATGTATCATACGTCGGGTATTATACCTCAAGCCATTACAACCCATACACCATGTAAGGATCCTCAAGCCATCAGAACCTATACACATTACAGCTATAGTAGTCCATAGGATACTATATCCCGAATATATTTGTGTGAATAACCATAAGCCATTACAGCCTTCTACACACATATTTGGGGGAATACTAACCACTTTTCCTAATGGAACTAGTATCTACCAAGAGAAGAGAGTGGGGTCGAAGGGGGTAGTCAACCATTCATCTTCCCACCGGAATGTTCGCGAAATTACCCCCCCTAGGGCTTAGAATTCCCAGGGTGTCAGTTTCTCTTACTCACAGATTGGACTAGCGTATAGAAACACAAAATGTACTGAATATATTATAACTCACAGCCACACTATGGGTATACACTAGTTTTAGACACGATTGCAACAAACGTCTCTCGGACTCCAGGATGCCACTTTTTAGACTAGGTATCCTATAAGCACATATTATTTTTAAGGGATTTATTAGATTACTTCATCCACATTTTATCAGTTCCACTGTACATTAATTAATTCTTTAAACATTAAATTCCCATGAACAATTTAACATTAAACTTCATTAGCATCACAACCAATATCCACTGTCCCTTCAAAAGAAACAGCCTCATCATTATGTTCCAGCATCTCCATCCCCATGGGTTAACAACATTTATTCAAACATTCATAATATAATTACTTTTGCATATTCCCAGGAATTCTAGAAAAGAAACCTATGCTACTAAACACAAGAGGGCTCAACACGGTGAGTAGATATACTACTCATCGAGACATTTCCGCGTATAGAAAGATGGTAGACCCATTCTCCCTCAAGAGGATAAACACGAAAATCACGTGGCATACCCCATGTGTCTTCACCCCTTTTGGAAGAAGGGAAAGCAAAACCAGCACCCATGAGCAGTGTGGAAAAGTAAAATAGATAAACATTCAATCGAACCACCAAACATTCATCCAACACATCCACCCCATACCAATATCTCTGGTGTCCCCCCCGACACCCACATGCATAAAGTGGTGCATCTCTCCACTCTAGGCGCCATCTACTGCCACAACCACAAGGACTCCCTGCCTCCACATATCACAACACCCCTCAAGGGTCACATCACAACATAAGCAACAGGAAAAACAAACACCACATCAAATGGGATCTTGGCCCTTTAACAAGGCATACAGCCTTCATACATAATGAGAACTCATGGTTCTAAAGCATATGGCACCCGACCATATGAACAAGAAGTTAACTAAGAACCCTACCAGGTATTTTATTTTATCAATCAACATGTTCTTTAATCCCTATTAATTTAATAGATTCAATTCGTAGGCTCCAATTCAAGGAAACCTATTCAGTAATCAATCACCAAATATTTAACATGCTTACTATGCCAATTTAATAAACATAAAATTAGAACAACAGAAAAAATGAAAACAACCAGATCCATTTATATGCCACTTTATCATTATCCAATTAATTATAAATTAATTCCAAATTTACGTTCGTCATCAATTTCCATCAAGGACAAATAGTTAAACCAAGCAAGCATAGATATCACACTATCTAGAAAAACAAGAGGCAAACCGTTATCACGGTACCAAGCAACATCATTTGATCAAACCAATTCTTTTAATCCAATTATAGTATTCAATTAAGTCAATTTCACTATGATCCAAATGGATAAATAATGCTAACTCTACGATTTCACAGAAACAATTAAATAATCCATGAATCCCATACCTCAACAGTTCTTGACATTCTTTATCCACACAATGGGTCACGATCCTCCTCTCGCAACAACTGCATCCACCCAAGGATGCCACGGTACGACAACACCAACCAAACCCCACAAAAAATCAAATTAGAATCTTATGGATTACATAGTATAATTTGGAAGGGAGAACAAGAGAAGATGATCCTCAAAGGAACGATGCTAAAACATACCTTATATCAAATAATGATCGACACATCTTGGTTGCATCAAAATAGAGCGAAAACAATCGGAGGAGTAGGGTTTGATTATGAGACTCCAACGGGAAGGATTGAAAGGTTCTAGAATCTCATAGCTGAGAAAATAGAGGAAGAATTTTGTAGGATGATATCTTGCCCCTTTCAAAAATTTACTGGGGTGACGGTTTAAGATCCGCTTAATTCTCCATTAAAAACAGATTACATTAACCAACGTTGTTTGACCATATAAAAACATCTCGGCCTTATGAAAATTTAATATAGCATTTATGGGCTTTGAAACGGACTTAAGAGCCCTTAAAATAAATCAATAAATGTATTTTACATCAAATGGAACGTCAAAAAGTGGAAAAACTGTAGGAATCTGGAATCACTGTTCACATACCGTTACAGTACACCAAACAGATCTGTAAAACTGATCTGTGAGACCGGTCTGCGAGATCGATCTGTGAGACTGCTCTGTGAGACCATTCGGTTAGACCGATTTGTGAGACCGATTGGTGAGACCGATCTGTGAGACCCATCTATGAGATAGATCTGTGAGACCGATCTGTGACACTGCTCTCTAAGAACGATCTGTGAAACCGATCTATGAGACGGATCGGTGAGACCGATCTGTGAGACTGATTGGTGAGACCGATCTGTGAGACTGATCCCTGAGACCGAGTTGTGAGACCGATATGTGATACCGATCTATGAGACGGATCTCTGAGATGGATCTGTGAGACCGATCCGTGAGACAGATTCGTGAGACAGATCCGTGAGACCGATATGTGAGACCGATCTGTTACTATTCATAAAACTAGAAACACTATTCACAGAACTGGATAATTGGAAAAGAGTTGGGGATAAGTCACCTTGACCTCCCGGAAGACTTCAAACACCACATTTTCAAAAATTAATGGACCGATGAGTTCCAAGCCATTACATCAGATACCTCTCAACACATTCTCATCGTCGAGAATTTAAAACCAACGTAATGAAAAGAGGGGTCTGAACAACCACCCAATTATATACATCTCAGGGAAAAAACCACCTTCAGTTGTTCTAAATCTGGAACAAAACCACGATATCCGAGAGCAAGGGAACAAAAAATCAATATCCAAAAATTCTAGCATCACATCACATCAAAGGTACATAAAAGGAAGTATCAAATAATACTCATCGCAACAAATTAAAATAGCTCTGGGTACTGGACACGCATCTCTAATTCACGTTCCCATTTACTCTCTTCGATGCCACTGTTTTTCCACAAGACTCGAACCAAGGGAATAGATCACCCACACAACACCTTCTCCCTACGGTCTTGGACCTCCACAAGTCGCTCCTCGATGGTTGCATCATCATCAACATCAATCTCTCCCAAATCGATGATGTGAGAGTCATCATGAAGATAACGACAGAGCTGTGATATATGGAAAACATCATGTATCAGACTCATCTGTGGGGGAAGTGCTACTCGATATGCCATAGCTGCAACATGAGATAACACCTCGAAATGCCCAATAAACCGGGGATAAAGCATACTTCCATGACCAAACATTCACTGCCCAGGACGTGGAGTCACCTTTAGAAACCCATGATCTCCAAAAGTAAACTCCAAGGGTCTACTTCTTTGATAGGGATATGATATCGGACGATCTTGTGTTGTCTTCATCCTCTGACGAATCACCTGAACCATCTCTTTTGTATTCTGCACTAGTTCTGGTTCGAGAATTACTAACTCTCCGACCTCAGTCCAGCACAATGGAGAACGACAAGGATGGCCATACAAGGCTTCAAATGGAACCATACAGATTGTATAGTGACAACTATTATTTTAAGAAAACTCTACCTGGTGTAAGTGCCTCATCTAAGAACCTCCAAAATCAAGAACACAAGAGCACAACATGTCTTCAAGAGTTTGGATAATTCGATCAGTTTCACCATCCGTTTGAGGATTAAAAGCAGTTCTAAGGCATAGCTGAGAGCCAAAAGCATGCTGGAGACCTCTCCATACCCTAGAGGTAAAATGATGATCTCAATCAGAAATGACCGTCTTAGGGACTCCATGATGTCTCACCACCTCCTCTAGATACTACCTCGACAAAACATCCACTATGCTCGACTTCATGATCACTATGAAGTGGCCCGATTTTGTAAAGCGGTCTACTACCACCCAAATAGCATCATGTCCTCCCGGAGCTCAAGGTAAACCTATAAAACAGTCCATTGAGATGTCCCCCCACTTCCACTGAGGAATATATAATGGAAGGAGAAGACCACCAGGAACATGGTGTTCGGCCTTCACCTTTTGGAAGACTAAACATTGAGAAAGAAACTCTGCAACCGCACGCTTCAGCCCAGGCCACCAAACTGACTCCTCTAGGATCGGTATATCTTTGTCACACCATGATGTAATGCTAAGGGTGATCTATGGAACCCTCAGAGAACATTCTCTCGCATCACTAATGGAACAAAAATCCTTCCATGATACAACACTCGGTGTTGTTCATCCTATGACCAACCATTAGGGCCTCACCACAAACTACTCCATCTCTCCAAACTTCCACCTATGGATCACCCAACTAGAACTCTTCTACCTTATGCATTAGGGATGACTTCACCATCATCTGGAAAAGACAACCTCTACCTCCAACCTCTTCCAACTAGTCTTTCATGACCACATCTGAAACGGAGCCCTCGTACTTCTGCAGACTCTAGCGCTAAAACTCTCAGAGTGTCTTCCTCCAAGTGGCATCGTCGTCAACCTCTACCCATTCAGACATAGGCACAAAGAATAATGATGCATGATCATTTCCTAGGTCTCTACCATGGAACTGGTATCACCTTGTTTAGTAGCCATTGTAAACAAAAATGTCTGTGCATCATATCTTAGGGGGACCTAAAATCCAATGTCTCAACCAGTTTCCAGTGTATACCGCACCTAATAAACATGAATGACACTGTTTTCTTTACCAACCCATGCAACCTCACATGCGCCTTACTCCAAACTCCATCATATCCCTCAACCAGTGCTCTGATACCACTCTGTCACGACCCCCTCCTCACATGTGCATCCCTCATGGGCTAGCAATGTGAGAAGGGAGATAATGACCCCTGAGTCCCGCCTCTAGTAGGCCTCGGGTTGGAGACATGCACCGAGTGTATAATAACAGTCAAAATGGGATCCATTACCATCTAAGAGAACACATACGGAAGAGAGAGATAAGACAGACACCAATCAAATCCAACTCAGAACTAGAAATATAAAAGAAACCCATGTGCACAAATGTAATGTCATGAAAAAGTACTACAACAGAAATGGAAAGCTACAAGTAACCAAATGAAAGGAAAATACAGCATCAAATACATTCCTGAACAACTCCATAAACCACAAGCTAGTAGTAACCAGCCTGATCTCCAACCTGCTCCAAGTGACATGAAAAATAGTTTATATATACGTAGGGTGAGTATAACAGCATACTCAGTAGGATCCTCCCTAAAGCCTCTCGTGCAACAGTAAAGAAATCATGCTAATGAATAGTGACTAATAGTGAAACTAACTCGTCACATATTCATGTATACTATATTCCCAACCTCACCATGGCTACTCTCACCAAGTAACACATAAAAGAATATATCATATAATAATGAATATCAAGGGTACCGTGCTACTACTTCCTCACGAGATTGCCGCTTTTCCACAATGACATACGTCCAGTGCATCTCTCTCCAAAGGCTTTCCCATATAAACAAGGGGTAAGCTCTACAATCTGCACCACATGCACTACAAATGATTTCCTGCAAACACCTAGTCTAAGCACCACACTATCCTCACAACCAAAAGTAAACATGCTTTTTCCGAGAGCCACCACAGCTCGCATAACGTGTATCATACGTCGGGTATTATACCTCAAGCCATTACATCCCATACACCGAGTATGGATCCTCAATCCATCATAGCCTATACACGTTAAACCTATAGTATTCCATAAGATACTATATCCCAATTATATGTGTGTGAAAAACCACAAGACATTACAACCCTCTGCAAACATATACGGGGAAAAACTAACAGTTGTGCATAATGGCACCAGTATCTACCAAGTGAATAGAGTGGGGTCAAAGGGGGTAGTCAGCCATTCATCCTCCCACATGAATGTTGGGGAAAACACCCCACTAAGTCTCAGAATCCCTAGGGTGTCAGATTCCCTTACTGACAGGGTGGAGTTGCGTATATAAACACAAAAAGTACAGAATATATTATAACTCACAACCACACTATGGGCATAACCTAGTCTAATACACGACTACAGCTAACGTCTCTCGGACTCCGGGGTGCCACTTCTAAGACTACATATCATATAGGCACACAACCAATTAATGGTCTTTATTAAATTACTTCATCCCCTTTTTATCAGTTCCATAGTACGTTAATTAATTCATTAAACATTAATTAACCATGGACAGTTTAACAATCATCTTCATTAGCATCACACTCAATATCCACTGTCCCTTCAAAATTTACAGCCTCATAATTATATTCCAGCATCTCTAACCCCATGGGTGAACATCATTTAGTCAAACATTCATTATAGAATTACTTTCCCATATTCCCATGCATTCTTGAAAAGAATAATATGCTACTAAATCCAAGGGGGCTCATCACGGTGAGTAGATAAACTAATCATCGAGTCTTTTCCACCTATAGAAATAGCGTAGACCCATTCTCCCTTGAGAGGCTAAACACAGAAAGCACGTGGCATAACCCACGTGTCTTCACCCCTTTCGGAAGAAGGGTAAGAAAAACCAGCTACCATGAGAAGTGGGGAAAAGTAAAACAAATAAAAATTCAATCAAACCACGAAACATTCAGCCAACACATCCACCCCATACCAACATCCCTGGTGTCCTCCCTGACACCCACATGCATATACCGATGCATCTCGCCACTATAGGCGCCATCTACTGCCACAACCACAAGGCATTCCTGTCTTAACACTTCAAAACACCCCTCCAAGGTCACATCACCACCCAAGAAGCAGGAAAAACAAACACCACATCAAATGGTCTCTTGGCCCTTTAACAAGGCATCCGTCTTTCATACATAATGACCACTCATGGCTCTAAAGCACAAGGCACTCGGCCCTAGGAACAAGAGGTTATCTAAGAACCCTACCAGCCGTTATCTATTACCAAACAACCAGTTCTTTAATCCCTCTTTAATTAACAGATACAATTTGTAGGATCCAATTCCAGGAATCCTATTCAATAAGCTATCATAAAATATTTAACATGCTTAATTTGCCAATTTGATTAACATAATATTAGAACAACTACAACAACGAAAACAACCTGATTCATTTATATACATCTTTATAATTATCCCATTAATTATCAATTAATTCAGGCTTTATGTTCTTCATCAATTTCCATCAAGGACAAACAACTAAACCAAGAAAGTATAGATATCACACTATTTAGAAAAACAATAGGCAAAATCATTATCATGGTACAAAGCAACAACATGTGAGAAAACCAGTTCTTTTAATCCGGTTGAAGTATTTAATTATGTCAATTTAATTGTGATCCAAAGGGCTAAATCATGCTAATTCTACAATTGCACATAAATAATTAGAGAATCCATGAATCCCCTACCTCAACAGTTCTTGGCGTTCATTATCCACACAACGGGTCACGCTCCTACTCTCTCAACAACTACATCCACCCAAGGATGCCACGGTATGACAGCACCAACCAAACCCCACAAAAAACTCATTAGAACCTTGGAGATTACATGGAATAATATGGAAGGGAGAACAAGATAACATGATCCTTGAAAGAACAATGATAAAACATACCGTATATCGAAGAATGATCGACACAGCTTGGTTGCCTAAAAATAGAGCGGAACCAATCAGAGGAGTAGGGTTTGATTGTGAAACTCTTACGAGAAGTATTGAATTGTTCTAGCATCTCATATCAAAAAAAAAGAGGAAGAACAATGTAGGATGATACCTTGTCCCTTTTGAATATTTACTGGGGCGACGGTTTAAGATCCACATAATTCTCCATTAAAAACAGATCACATTAACCCACGCGGTTTGACCATATAAAAACATCACGTCATTAAGAATAATTAATATAAGAATTTTGGCCTTTTAAACGGCCTTAAGAGCCCTTAAAATAAGGCTTTAAATGTATTTTACGTCAAAGGGAACGTCAAAAGGGGAAAACTGTAGGTATCCGGAAACACTATTCACATACGGTTACTGTACACCAAACCGATCTGTGAAACCGATCTGTGAGACCGATCTGTGAGACCGCTCAGTGAGACCGATCTGTGAGACCTATCTATGAGACTGATCTGTGAGACTGATCTGTGAGACTGATCTGTGAGACCGATCTATGAGACTGATCTGTAACTATTCATAAAACTGGAAACACTGTTCACAGAACTGGAATATTGGCAAAGTGTTGGGGATAAGTCACCTTGACCTCCCAAAACACCTCCAACACCACATTTTCAAAAATTAATTGACCAGAGAGGTCCAGGACATTACATTATATACATTACCAATATTCTAGGATGTTCTTCTATACTGTTCCGCAAGGTATATCATAGGGTAATTTTCACTAATATGAGTTATTCCAAATCTAGTTTCCAGGAATTGTACTAAAATTCCATTTATAACAACTATATCGCCCAGACCCCAGTTACCTAGAGTCAAGGCATTATTACATAACATTATAATGATATAAAGAGTCATGTTCAAAAGACCGACAATTTACTAGTATTGGAAATATGATACATAACTTCCAAATTACAAATTGAAAGGAAATACAACACTTATTTATTCCTTTAGAAACATCAAATCCTCATAGAATGTGCATTAAAGTAACTCATAACTAACATCTTTATATCCTAGGAAAATGAAACATAAGAAAGGGTTGAGCTGAAATTCTCAATAAAAGTAAAAAATATAGTGGAAGATAACATAAATATTGTCATGGTGAATAATTAAAAACGCATTCCTTTACAAATAATAAACATGAACACATTATGGTAGGAATATGATCCGAGTAAATAATGCCATAATAAAAAATTATCATGGGTATTCTATAAGTCTAATAAACACCTGAACAATCAATATTATTTTGACAATGAGGGAATGTATAATGTGGGACATTCTGAAACATTTTTTCAAGGCCTCATGCAAGACGACTAAAAATGATTAAGTCCTCATCCAAAACCACATATAAAAATTGGGAATGGCCTTGGACAATTCAACGTCTAATTGTCTAATTATACCTACCGATGCGTTGAGGAGCTATAGTAGGCTCCACCCGTCACTTACTAAGTCCAATACATTCTTTAAATGAAAAGGTTGAATCATAACATAAACAATCATATTAAAACTAGAATAATAAATGTCAATAATATAACCATAAACCATGAATGGTATAAAAATAACACATCCACAGACAAACACATCACAAAACCATAAATACAATATCGAATATTTGGATAGAAATATCTGAACATCAAATATCTATAAAATTTTTCAAAGGATGTCGACATAGATGAAATAAAAACTATTTGAGAGAAATATATCTTTCTTTTTTGAAATTATATAAGAGTCACATAATTATAAAAGAAAACATTTAGTTTTAAAATATTCTGATAAATTTGTAAAGGAAGCTCCAACAATGTTATAACAGTGGAATATTGTGGCACCCGGCGTATAAGTTTAAAAAAATGAATTCTTACCTTAATTTTATCAGTAATATCATAAACTACCTTGTTTGTAAAACAACAAAAATATTCCATTCAAATAATATAAGGTCAAATAAGGGTATAAATTACATTAACACATAGTCTAGTATATAGTAAAAATGTTTTGAAATTCATTTTTATGAAAACACGGATGTGGATGATAAAGAGGCCCGAGTAGATACTTAGATATTAACAACATCGCATAAGTAAAGAGATTGTAAAATTAATGCTTACCTTGTACTTTTCCATATTAGATGGTATATTAAACTCATGTATAATAGTTAAAACATTGTTATTAATTTATACAAGGACTATATACAGAAATATGATATCATATATGATCATCTAATGTTGCTTTGTTAATAATATTTCAGTAGTATCATCCTTTCGGGAGTTAACTGATTCTTTTTTGATTATATGTTTAGTTACATAAGCCATGTTTGATATGGATAGGATGTAATTTAATCATATCAGTAATGATATTAAGTTATTTAACCATTATTTTTAATCATCAAATGAAAATTATTCTTAAATGGTTATGATAGAAAATGAATCTCATCACGTTCGTGGAGAAGGTAATCCGTATGTACACACGAGCGACTATATCATTCAATTGAAGGTGAAATCGTATATAATTTGATAAAATATCATATATATAAAATAATTATCATGTTATATTTAATATTTAAATCAATTATACATCATTATTATACTCACCACAATAATAATGTATTGAATAACACCTATATTGTGACGTGGAGACAGTAAGTTGTATGTACTCACATACTGTTACTTTTTCGATCATAGGATGGACATAATAATGATTATTCATGTACCATTTTTATAGTAACATCAATTTATGTAGATGATATTGGAGATATTATTTTATAATGGAAACAACAAAGAATGTGGAAGTGGAAGAAGAAAAGAACATGAAAGATGTGATAAAATATTTACATCTTCTTTAGGTTATTCTTATTGATTTGATCCAATGGGATCCTTATGATGTATTTATTATCAATAAAAGGCCTATAAATTGAAATTAGGTTATTCGGGAGGATATTTGGGGAGGGGATATCTGAGCCAAATGGATTTGGAGTTTTTGATTTTGAGAGAAGGAGAAATACCCTTTTATAAGAGAGGTGAGGGTCACTTTAGGAAAGCTATATATATTATTTTATTATTCAATCATATTCGATTTATAATGTATCAACAATTACTTATTTTGAGCCTATGGGGGGGATTGGTCGAAAAAATTTAATCCAATAGGTTTTGTACAGGTTTATGTCACAATTTCAACCGTATCTTTGAAATTTAACTTATAGTTAAAAATATTGTCATTCATCATGTCTCCTTGTATTTTTATATTTTATGGTTTATAAACATACAATAAAAATTCCAAGATAACCCCATTTGGTTTATTATTGACATATCTATCCATATATAATCCATTTTTCCAATCCATTTATTTTTATGAATAATATATCCTTTAATTAAATATTATTTGTTTTAAAACACATTTATGTCCATTTTGACACAATTTAGTATTTGATTTTTGTGAAAATCATAAAATCATTATCACATCGAATATTATTTTTTTAATCAACCCTAACATGTTATGTTAACATTTAAAATTAGTGTAATTCTTTAAAAGTTTCAAATTACATTTACTTTTAATATTTATAAAATTAATTATTTTAATATTTCATTAGTAAGATAATTATTTCATCATTGTTGTGTCATAAATATATTTAATTAATTACATTCTAAAAATTATAAATAAAATACCATGATGTAGTAAATATAATTACCTTTATAATGAATATTTATATTCTATTTTTTATTTTTTGATACCCTATATTAAAAATGGTTTAGTTTTTAAACATTGAATTTAACACTTTAAACTCTTCATTAACTAAAATAATAATAACTATCATAATCTAATCCATGTGGACCACAAGGATCATATTTTAGTCCAAAGGTTTTTTTAGGTCGAATTAAACTTATCCAATAGAATTAGGACATGTTTTATATTAATAATAATATCATTTTTACCTTTAATTACCATATTAAATTTTAACCGTGGAAAAAAAATCAAAAGGTACTATTCAAAAAAATTATTTTCATCTTATTGAACCACATTTTACATACTGATGTCAACTGTGTCTCTCTTATTTATGAAATTATGCTGAAATAAGTGGAATAATTATGTTTATGCGAATAGAAAAATGCTTCTAGAAGGAGGGTAAAAGGCGGTAAAATGTTCAATAAAGTTTTATACTTATAATATTAAAATAAAATGGCTCCAATGAATTACATTAAATGTATAATAGAATTATTTATCTATTTTGAAATAATAAATAATTTAATAATAAATAATTTTAAATAAAATTTTGGTTTTAAACAATAACATAGTGTTTTTAACTATTCATAAAAAATTTAATGTTTTTAGAAAAATAGCACAAATTCCCCCTAAGATAATTTTGATATTACAAAATAAAAAATGAATTATATTTCAACAAATTAAAGTCATATAATTTTCATTAATCATTTTAAAATTATTTCCATTTTTTAAAACCAAAAAGCATGTTTTTAAATTGTATAAACTATCAAAATATTGACATGTGTTTATGTTAAATTTTAATTTGAAATTACTTATAAGGACTAGAAATATATTAAATTAAAAAATTTTAATTTAATTATACTTTCAAATCATTAAAATGTATAATTTTACACTATAATTTATTTTGATAAAAAATGTTGTTTTCAATTAAAATTTTGTATTTTTCTCTATTCATCAAAAACATGAAAGTTCTCTGAAAAGTACCATAAATATATAAAAACTAAATTTTTATGTCCTACATATAATTTATAATTTAATTACATTAAATTAAATAAATAAAAGTGTCCAATATTGGTTTTAAAAAAGGTTCTCCATTAAAAGGCGGTAAAATTGCATTTTTTGAAAAATTATTATTGTATCTGAAAAAAGAATTGGTTCTTATATTATGTTTAATAATCACATATTATGGATTATAAAATTATATAGAGTATATAAAATAAAAATATATCTTCATGTTAATCATAAATGTTTTCTGAATGGCTAATTTGATAAGACGTGGTGCGCTCGAACTCAGTGTTGTGTGTAACACGTGTTATGGAATTACTTTGAAGAGATATTGTACTATGAAATATTTGGGGGTAACAATAAAAGAAAATTTATTGTAAGGAGTACAACAAGGATATAATTCTTTTTTTTCATCATCATGTACATCATAAAATCACTTCAAATCACGATCTGCACCAGAGCACTAATTTATCACACTAATCTCATCATTCTAGATGTCAATGCCTTCATGATAAAACCCACGTACCATTTCAGTAAGTATTTCATTCATTGAATCAGTCATCCTCGCATCAACATTCATCTGAACTACATCCTTATATTGAAAATGAATATATTCTTCTCCATGAAGAGTCCACCTCTTACAATTTTTCCGAAATCCATTCAAGAATAATTTCTCCCTCACAGCATCTCATGGGAATTAATATTCATTTTCACATTTTGAAGATGGAAAACTAATACAGTCACGTTGAAATCCTCCAGTGAACTCCATAAACTGTATAATGCCTCTAAAATATTCTCTAGATGTTGGATTTGGAAGATCAATCAAACTCTTATACATAATAACATTTGTATAACATACATTTACATAAAACATCATATTAAAGGCATTTTCCATATCAAATGTATTTAAAATAATTACTGACCAGTTTCATGTATACCATTGAAAAAATAAACATTTTAAATCTCATAATAAAAAACATGAGAATAGATAATTGAATGGAAGTGAAATCCAATGTCATTGCTACCATGTTGGTATGGTAAATCTAATTATGATTATATATTCATGAAACTGTATTGAGAATGAATTTGGTCTATAATTCCATAGAGTAATCATTTTTCAAGAAAGGAATATTATAGTTATGGAAGTTCATTATTTAGACAACATGTATACTAATTTTTGATCACAACTATTTAATTTTTCACAAGAATTGGTTAATTTTTATCCTAAGGTAACCAATTGGATTATCAACAACATGATTCTCATCATTTAGCTAATTTGGTCTATAATTCCCATTTTGGTTACCTTCAATATATAGTTCTTCATAAAATGATGGTGGATATATCATGGGTCATATATAATTAAATTAAATAACTCATTTGATCAGATGGTTGGGGGAGTCGATTGGTTAAGAAACGTAATATATTATATACTTTGTATAGTAAAATATACCAAACGAACATGAAAAATAAGGAATTTTTGGTCCACTAGTATTATAATGCATAAAATTGGATACATTATAATGAAAACATATAAAGAAAATATAAATATAGAAATTCAAATGCTAAATCAAGAAAAAATGAAACACAATATACCAGCCACATGAATATGCGGTACACGAAAAAATTAATCAAATACCAATATTGAACTATCAACTATAGAAACTAAGTTAATACCTAACAATAAATCAACAAATATAAGTTGTGATGAATGTGATGAAAATAAATAAGTGATTAACAGTCTTCTCAAACATTGAAAAACTGTATCCTTGTATAAATAATGCCTCACTGCCTCTTGGATTAACATTACCTTTGTACCATTAGAGGCAGTAATGATTAACAATCAAAGATACCAATAAATCTCAAATTATTGGGAAACTAACTAATATATATCAAGGATAACATCAAGTATATACAATTCTAGAACAAAAAATTACCAATCTATCTTGACTTATGTTATTGATAGATAATTTTTGGGACAATGGATGCGATTCCCCATGATAAATCACAGGGTCCAAGAAAGTGTTCTTCACGGCCTCAAGCAGGTATCCTTTTATGCATGACGTTTTTACTAGAAGTAATGGACTGAATTTAATCGGTGTAGAAAATATATCCTTGGTATCAATAAAGAAAAAGGATAAAAAGTTATAGAATAGAGTCAATAAACAATGAATAATCATAATCCATGGTAGGTATCTGAATTCATATAGTAAAACCCCAAATAACCACAAAGTTTTAGGTCAATAAAACTTTGGAAAATAACTAGAATGTGAAAAAATATTGATACACCACCTAAATTTCATCCCAATTATACATACAAACACCATTCTCTATATCCTAGCCCCTATAATCTAGTCCTTTCCGTAGTATCCCAGACTATGAATTCATCTCATGAATCGAGATGCCCAGGAATTGTGGGATTATGAATGTAGATGGAAAGAACAAATTTTTCATTAAAAAATATGCAATGGTATAATTGTTTATGTTTTTCTAAAAAATTAATGTGAAATAAATTAAACAAACAACCATGATCATAGTGGTCATGTGGTAAACAAAATTTGGATCTCTGATGGAAATGTAATTATAATAAAATTCATGAACTTATCCAATAACAATGTAACATAATGAATTCCTAAACATAAAAAAAGTAAGAGTATCAATTCAAAACAATGAACAATATCATTCCCCATATCTATCTCGGTTAATCCATAATACCGACATATTTTTACAGTCCCTTAGGTCTTTGTATCCCAAAACAATGTCTCATGTCATGTCCTTGAATACCATCATGCCCCATAATCGCCGTAATTTTTAGATAACATAAGTCTACCATGACCTTATGGGATGATAAAAAACACAATATACCCTATCATATATCTCAATTCAATCTTCATGGAACATACATCATCTCATCACGATCCCCCATAATGGAAACTAAGACATGATGAGTACACCAGTAAATTTGGTACCATGCATAGAACAAAAAAATATAAAATATAGAATTTACATCACATTAGATCCTGGAATATCATATATAGGAACATCATATAATATTAATAATAACATATAGTATCAAAACACATGTGATCAACCTCAAACATGGGTCTCATGAGCTATGCAAGCACACACATACAGTCATACCTCATCCATTTTCTCATGGGATACACACAGACACATAGACATGTGAAAAAGTCATGAATGGTATAAATAAAATAACAACACAACTTAATATCAATCCAGTCAACATATACATTGACATTGTATTGTATGTAACATCCATCCTCAGGTAATTTGTTAATTATTCTCATACATACACTACCAAGATATATTATTTCATAATTCTTCATTCACATAAACACATATACACATGAACATTCACTTCTAAAATATTTATTCAAACACAATATTCATATAATATTCATGCATGTAAATTTTGTGTTGTAAATTTCCAAAAATTAACAACCTAAAATGGAAATTAAGGGATACCTGATAGCGCAATAAATTTGTATTGGAGGGGGAGCTGGAAGTGGTTCTTCGAGGGAGACAATGGGTAGTGGAGGGGAGATGGAGGAGGAGACGGTGTGTCTAGGGAGGGTATGGGCAGTGATGGTGGTGGGGAGTCAAAGGATGAGGCGGTGAGGTGTATGAGGTGCAGTGAGGGAGGGGATGGGAGGTGCGCTGAGGGAGGGGACACGCAACAGTGTCGGCGGGGAGCTGGTGGCGGAGGTTGTATGACGTCAGGGGTGAGGCATCGTTGGTGTAGTGATGGATGGGATGGGCTGCATTGGCAGTGAAACAAGGTAGGGGATGCGTGGATGTGGGGGTTAGGGTTCGGGCATGAGGGATGGAGGGAGGGGGCACCGACAAATTTTTTTTATAAGCCTTGTGACAACCGATGGCAGTCTCTATAGGGTACCAATAGCGACTGCCAATGGTGGCCTCTAATGTAGGGGGTCTCCAAAGCCTCCGATTATAGTAGTGTATAGAACTAAGGATCATTAGATAGGAACTGTAGTCCTTCATCTGAAGTTATGGAGAAACTATCATTATTGTCAGAGATGTGAGATACATATAGATCATAATAGTTTAAAATATATCGACTCACATAATGAACTCAAAAAGAAGAAATGGAGATGGCTCGAGCTACTTAATGATTATGATTGTCCAATAAAGTACCACCCATAGAAGAGGAATAATAATAACTTCATTGAGCTGGAAGGATCATCGAGTTCTGATCAAAAATAGGATTGATAGGGATTATATGTACGTGGATCTAGAGGAGATGGATATGTGAATTTTCAAGGAAGGTAAAACCTAATAGATTTTCAATTTATTTTTAAACCATCATTAATGGAAATGATTAAAAAATTTCAATCTGATGATGATAATTTTCAATAAATAATTCATGTTGTGAATGATGGGAAGTTGGGAGAATTCATGTGTGAAGATGAAATTCTAAAATTTGGTAAGATTATATGTATACCCTATTTACCTGAGCAAAAATGGGAGTTATTGGATGATTCCTCCAGATATAATTGCTCTATACACCTTAGTAGCACTACTATATATGGAGATTTGATAGAATAATTTTGGTTGGATAATATGATGTTTGAAATTGATGGTTGTTTATCAAGATGATTAGTCGAGGACCATGTGAAGAATAAAATACAATATCCTAGAAGAGATATTCAAACTATTCAAATTAGTACCTGAAAATGGGATGAAATTAGTATGTATTTTCTCAATGGATTACAAAAAACATTGATAAATAATGATGTAATATGGCTAACAGTTAATAAAATTACAAAATATACACAATTATTCACTATAAGTGTTGATTTTCCAAATGAACACCTTGAAAAACTCCATATAAATAATGTTTTATGACATTATGGAAAACCTATTTAATTTTTTTGTAAATATGATCCATGGTTTACATTAAAATTTTGGGAAATTCATTCAATGTCTTTGGATTGTGAGATTCATTCGTGTAATGATTATAGCCCACAAACTGGCGGGTAGTCAGAAAAGATGATCCAAACATTAGAAGACGTTTTGAGATCTGGCTACATGACATTCATGACAAGTGTGATTGTTGTTTACCCTTGTTAAAGATTTACTAAAATATTATTTTCAATTCATGTATTCAATTGGAACCTTATGACGAATTGTATAAAGAGATATTTTATACACCAACTAGTTGGGATGAAGTTAGAGAAATGAATCATTACAGATAAATCTTTTTAGTAAACAAAAAAAAATTTAATGTTTATTCAAACTCATATCAAAGCATCTCAAAATTTAGAAAAATAGTAATTCCATTAAATGAAGGAAATATATGGAACTTCAGGTAGGGTATCATGTTTTATTGGATTTATCTCTTTAGAAGGGTGATGTAAGATTTAAGAAGAAAGGGAAACTGAGTCCAAGGTAAATTTAACATTTTAAAATTCTGGAGAGAATTAGAGATGTTTATTATCATATTTTTAGTTCCACCCATCCATTCTAGTTATCAAAATGTGTTTCATGTCTTATTTTTAAGGATGTACATGTGAGACCCAACATGTGTTCTCACATATGGGGATTTAGAATTCAAACCTTATTTATGGAAATGTAAAGAGCGTATTTAAATTATGGACACTAGATAATTGGTGTCGAGGGATTTGATGTCTCGACTAATAAAGAAACATTGTAAAACCACTATAATTAAATAGGTTATGTGAGAACCAGAGGATTTTATGATGACGAAAAACCAAAATATTTTTTTAAGGTTCCATTCATGAAATTTTGATGAAAAAATTATAATAAGAGGGTATAATATATGGATCTTGAATTCTATCAATGAAATTGAAATTATTATATCTATTTAATATATCATAAATCACCTACAATCCATTGAGAATATAATAAAATCTTCATAAATGGATAATGAATGAAATAAGAGAAATTTCTTGAAGATAAAGAGTTTATTCCAATGGAAATGTATGTTGAACATTGCAATAGTAATTTGATAATTAGAAATAAGAATCCTGAAAATAGAATTTTAAACACACATAAGATATTATTAACAAAATTTTGGTGTCTTATAAAACAGTATGGTATATTTTTATCATGTAAAGAGAAAATAATTATTTTTCAAAATGATAAATTATGTATTAGTATATTGCAAGACATAAATTTTTATTTAAAATAATATATTTAATATAATGGTTTAATAAAAAATATATTTGTATAAAATAGACTCATAATTTATTATTTTGATTTAATAGGATTATAAATTAATTTAATGAGACATTAATTAATATTTCCTGGTTTTATAAAAACTATTATAATTGTAAAATAACTTTTTTTGAGTAAATGTTAATTTTATTTATAAAATAAATTTATCATATTTAGAAAATTATTTACATAAAATGAAGTCAATTTTATAATTCGATATTTTGAAAAATGGTTAGGGTTTGTATTTTTGATTTTACAAAGATTCCTGAATTATTGGTGAATAGTACAATATGGTAGGTTAAAGTATAAATACATTATATGTTAAATAAACTATTAATTGAGACATTTCTGATTTAATCTCCATACTCTACAACACTGATTAAATATTTTATTTTATTTTTTCACAATTCTCAGTCTATTCATATTCCTGATTCAAAATAAAAAAAATAATGATTAAAATATTAAAAAAACACCCATCTCCTCCACAATAAATATTACCCCTCACCGCCAATTCATCCTGCACTGTCAAAGAATTGATAATTTTATGATTTCTACCAATTAATCTTCCCAAGACTCACCTATATTCATGATCCCTCAATCACATCAAAAATACCAAACCCTTTTCCCAAATGAGGTCTCAAATAGGAGAAAATCAAGAGGTATAAATATATTTCTATTTCATTATTTTCTTTTGAAGTTCTTTTCTGTTCTTATCATCTCATCAAATAACTATCCCCATGTGAAATTATATACATAGTATCTTTTACCTATTATAATTTTATTATGTTGAGATAGTATTCAATTATTATTTATCTTACCTCTCATTTTATTATAAAATTGAAAACATTGTCTGTGTGGTGTCGATTTACCGCATTTACGGAAATTGTATTTTAGCTTTTCAATTCCACCATTAGGGATATTCACAAAGACATAGTTATTTTTCAACTAGATTAAAATATATGTATTTTATAATACATAATGTTTTGTAAACATAATATATACATTATTAAAATAAATAAAACAAAATTTGTTCTTGATTATCGATAAACTGCCAAAATAATATAAATTACTATAACAAACATCTTATTTAATGATTCATCCTTTCCCCAAATAAAAAAATACATATTTAACCATTTAATTTTATATATGTTTTTTAATTAAATTTTAATTCTATTATAAATATATATTACCAATTATACGATCCTCTATATTCATATACAAGTAAACTAATCATGAAAACCATTGAAATTAATGAACCTGAATGATAAAATTGTATATTTGAACACATAAAAAATACAATAAGTGGACATAATAAAATTATACTAAATACGATACATGTAGAAACTATTATGAATTAATTTATTAGGGAATTTAATTTCATATTAAATTAATGTCATGTGTATAACATATTCGTACATATATTATGGTATTTTACTAAAACCTCCATTTTCCATTAGGGTTGTTCTTTCTTACTCATTAACCCATTGTAATTATTATTTATATATATATATTTATACTAAATGTTGTTAATTTGTTCCGAACTCATGTATTCATATCATTTCAACTTTTGTTTATGTTAAATACATGGTTCACAAGGTTCCCTTCTCAATTATTTTTAATACACAAGTTCCATTAAAGGTAACATCCCAATTCCATACCCTGTTTCAAGTACAATACTAAATATATTTTAAGACACTATTATTTTTCAAAAATTACTACATTATTTCAGGAGAAACAATATTTGTTCAATTCTTGTTTTACACATAAAATAATGAAAAAACAAAATTATTTTTCTAAAATAACTATTCTTAATAATGTATAAGTGTATTCCACTTATGAGTGGGGTCTGCATAGCCACTCGATGCATTATTAGGTCTCATGAGATAGACTAGGGTAGGATTCAGCCATTGTGTATAGTGTCTTGGTCGAAGCTTTAATGATATGTTTATGATGTCTGACATTATGATTTATAAAATTAAAAAAATATTAATTTATATTCCATGTCAATATTAGAATATTATAATATAAATGGTTACTTGTTATTATGTAATTATATCATTAGCATTTATTCAGACCATATTATGCCCAAGATTATGTTTTTTGGAATGTGTTTTTAATTATTCACCATTCGTTGTTGTTTATGTTTATTAAGGATAGATTCTACTATATTTCTAACCCATATTGAGAAACTATGCTCACCAATTTCTTATGTTTTATTTATCCAAAATATTTTATTTTCTATATTATGATATGAGTTTTTGTTTTAATATTGGAGTTTTCTATTGTTACCAATGGTGTTTATATGTTTATCATCCTTTGATGTTCTAATGTAAAGATAATGTATGAAATATGGCTTCTAAAATTATGTAATGGACATGTTCTTTGGGATTTATTTCCTATGTTTGTGCTAACGTATCAATGTAATGTACCATATTTGGGCTACTAGGATTGATGTCTCTAAATTAAATATAAAATTAGATTGTTATCATGTAGTCATGTTCTTCTATGGGTTTCGGTGAACTTATATAATGTCATAGATGAAGTTATAGAAACACATAATGCCACTTATATATAATGTAATCAATTTGACATCAATAACAACCAGCCTATGAACAATATTATACAATCTAATCCATTTTAATTATATAAGATAAACAAGGATGAACATATTATTCATCGCCTTATATTCTTGATTTATCAGTCCCAAACATTGCAAAATGATATTAATAATGGACTACCATATACAATGATTTAATCAAATAGTTTTATTTAAATAAATTTAAAACGGATATATTATTCTAGTATCTCATATGGTATGAAACTGTTCATGACTTATTAAAATAATGTAATATAACTTATGATGCACCAAAAATTTTCTACCACACTAAGTGAATGCCTTATTAGGTTTTACCTTCATACATTAAATTAAATTATTCTTATATACATTAATAACTGTCTTATTTTGAATGAATAAAAAAAATCGTAGACATAAATATTAAATGACATCTAATCATGATGAGTTCCAATCATTTTATTTTTCCTTATATCCTATCTTCATAGAAATTTCCATGTGTGAACTTCTTTTGAATATGTCTCAATGTATTATGACCCCCATCACCAGATACAAAAAATCATATGTGTCCCATCATATGAATGTTATTTAGACCTAAATATATATTTTTATGGATTTTTTAGATAATATACAGGTTCTCACCATTTATATTCTTCTTATTAAGGAAATAATAAAATGAAATTATTACATTAATTATACAAAAAATATCATTCATCATGATAGAATATATCTTATTATTATTATTATCAAAAATCAACTATTACATTCATTTTTGGAACCATCTCAAATAGAGGGGGTCATTTTTTTTGGAATTTAATGTTTATTAATTTTTCTCCCATTGGGTAGGGTTACAATGATATTTTCATAGATTTCAGTGTTTTCCCCCACTCTGACCACTGGGGGAATATATGTTCTTTTTGGACCATAGTTTTCCTTATAAGGACTTATCTTCTTTCCCTCATCCTAATTCCATCTGGTTTTCCCTGATATTTCATTCATCCATCATGTTTTTGTAGTTTTATAAATTATTTAAATGGCATTTATTTACCCTTAAGACATTACTAGGGATACATCACTTCTCTTTTTATCTCTGATTATGATCTTTGGACATTTATACAATGTAATAATATTTTTCAAGGAGCATGTAAAGGAATTATGAGGCTTCACTAACCACATAACAGTCAGGCAAAATGATCCTTATTATATACTTTCTTGGATTAAAAATGAAGAATATTTTGAGATTCCATGTCATGTAATCATTTAATTCATTAAAACATTATGGTTTCCCCAGTTAAGATAGTATATTTATTTCTCTATCAAGTACAACCATTTTTCTATAGAGATTTTGGTCAATTTTCTGTGAATTCTTAATCATTTTTAATATCACAAAATTTATTGATTTTACTTCAATAAAATTATAATATTTCAATATATAGATATATTAAAAATTAATAAATTCCATCTAGTATATATTTTTATATTTTTTTTACATAAAATTCATAGAATCTCCTCCATGCTATTTTTAAAAAGAAATTTCCATGAAACACCTCTTTAAAAAATATGTGATGTTTGAGTCGCGGAAAAATCACTACAACCACTATATTTGATAATTTTATATATCAAATTATATTCAAAATAAGTATCCTAAAAAATAATACCACAATAAATTATTTCCTAATTTAAATATCTAAACTCTAATTCTGGTATTTATTACATTTGATATTGAAACTGATTTTATAGAATAATATTACTTAATAATCATGGAAGGAGACATTGATACGTGTATGTATTCATAGTTATACCAATCTTCTCACGTCATTTTATTCATACATACCTTGTATAATAAATTTTTTCTTTCAAATAGGATGTTACATGCCATGATAATTTTGGGTTTGAAACACGATAGAGAATATCAATTTATTGTTTCATGAATATAACTGATTATTAAAATTAAGGGTATGATTGGAATTTTTAGAATTTTAGTTCCCTATGTAAATATTATTGTACATTAATTGAGACATGGAATATTTTTCATTTTCATCATTGAGATTTTAGAGATTTAGTTTTATTTTAGAATTTTTTTAATTGTTTTTTTACCCAGTAAACATATACAACAAAATTGGGGTCAATCATATTGGAGGTTTTAGAATGGGTAATTCCTCTTGGTTGACTCATGATTGTAATGAAACAACACAAAAACTAAAAGTCATTTTTAACGGGTTTTTAAATTTTTAGATCATGGTTTCACAACTCATTTGTCTAGTACATGAAGTGGTGATGTATTAATGTTATTCTAAATATATTGTTAAAACATGGTTCCAAAAACATTATGAACCAATTTTGTGTCCTATATGATTTCATTAAAGTGTGGGGAATTATGGTCCCCCCACCTCAATATATTCGTATCGCCCATATCCTACTCCTCTCATTCATGTAAATTCCATGGGATATCCATTCAACACAATTTTCTATGATCTATTTTATTTAGGGTATGTTTTGGTGTCATTCATCATTGGTTGAGGTGAGTTTCATCCTCCTATTTCAACATTTACGTTCCTAATATTCATCCTTTCATTTTACGGGATTTTATTTTGTGGATGTTGATTATTGGTTCAAGAAATTTTTTGAACTAAACAATTGTGATATGGATTTTGTTCAACATTTCTTCAGAATATATTGATATGATTAAAATAGAATTTTTGGGTGATGATGTATAATACAATGAATTTTCATATGGTTTTTATTAAATTGGATGAATTTGAAGGTTTTACAAGGAATAAAAATATGGTGTTTTTTTCTTTCCATGATAGGGTGCATGTTAGGAGTAGACATCACTGATTTGATAGCATATTATTGTAATAGATGATATATGGTATGTTTTTTTTGGCATTATTACTATTTAATTAAAATACTAAAACTAATTATAAATTTCAACATTGTTTTAAAAATTTTATGGAATCTGTTAAGGCCCATTATTATTTTTTTATGGGTGGTAGGATATGAAAAGGCCTGGTAGAGAGTTGTCTGCCTATGATAACTAGTAAATGGATCATATGAGGTTAGTAGTCACTATGAATATCCCATATAATTATTCATCTTATTTATATATCATGGGATATGTTATATTTTCACCAAAAAGGGGATTTTAAATTTATTTTATGTAATAATGTTTCATTCAAATATATTCCTATAAATGTAAATGAAAAAATGTGAGCAGGTTATTGTTGACTCTTTAACACCAGTTGATTCCATATCCATCGATTTATGAGTCTATGATAAAAAAATATCTCGTGAGATGTATGGACTATAAGGGGTGTTAAAAATAAAATAAACTAAATTTATATAATGGAAATTTTTGTAGATTCTGCTTATGTGTCTTTATAGAGGTAGAGTAGTTACTAACAGTTGCTCTGATTGTCTCGTGATATAGACATGATATGACTTTAAACCTCCAAGATATTTGAGAAAAGTTTTGTGTGAGCATTACTCTTTCACTTTTTTTATTTACTAGGTTGGTTGAGAATGTACAGTAGAATTTATGGTTGTTTCCTAAAAACTATGTGATGGTAGCTTGGGAGGGTGATTTCCCAAAGGTCATCTCCATTATTTGACACTAATAGTATATTGAAAATGAGAAAAATGATAATTCATTATGTTTATAGTGATATCAAGGGATCTTATTCCTCCAATGTTATAAATATTGACCCGAGGGATGAGATTGATATTGATGATTCCATGATGGGAGTTTTTTATTTGATGATACATAGTGGATTTTAGTGTGTTCTCTAGTAATTATGAAAAAACATTAGAGGGTAATTTTGGGAATGGGTAGTGATGATTTCATTAAATACCATATAAATTAGATAGAATGTGGGAGCCTATAATGGATGTAGTGATGTGGGTGGTGGTGGATATAAGTGCCTGACATTGATTTTTTATGATGGTATGGGATATAGGATAAATCCTTTAAAAAACATTATTACATATTATAAGATGGATGGAGTACACTCATATATTATAATTGGAGTGCCCCATCCCTATCTCATAATATTGAGATTATCCATGATTAATATGGCATACATGGGATAATTCCAAATATATGGAATTTTAGCCTGATGTGTGGGATTCCCATGAATATTCACCGGATCTATTTGAGTCTCCTCATTAGTGGAATTCTTAAATTGATTAGTAGGATTCGTCCTTGGGTGTAAATTTAATTACCAAGTCATTATACATAAATTTAGTGAGTTGCCTCTATGGGATGGAAATTATGTTCTATATGATCCATATCACTTTCATAACGTATTCACAACATGTATATGCTAATTAGAATATAATTGAATCACACTGTATTTATGGGAAGACTTATATCACCTGCGATCTGACAAGTATAACTGATGACTATGGGATGACCATGAAATTATCTCATATCTTGTGAGTAAGATTATTTATGAATCATATTATGATACAATTGAATTAATTATTATTACCACATGTTATTTCCAGGATTCCATAGATTCATCCATTTGGCCTATTCGTATTTCCTAGGATTACAACTTAAGAATCAATGCTTTCACTTTCAATATTTTTAATGCATATATTATTACTCTGAATACATCTATTAAGCCTAATACTAGAGTTCATGGTCGTTCATGTATAGAGTGGAATTTTTGAACTAGATTAATATGTATATTAAATCTCAAGAACCAAATTTAAAATATCTGGATCTATGGTGTTTTTTTGTTTTTAACATAACCACAATATTTATTTATATATGTGAGCATATCATTCCTATATACACCGATTTAATAATTATTTATGTTCTCCTATTAGTGGTCTATAATATATTGTACTAAAACCATACTCATAAATCCATCGAACATGGTTAACCAAACACGTCTACCCCAATCGAAGGCTATAAAAGGGAAGAGGCCCATCGTACAATAATTTATTGGAGAAACTGATATGATATTGGATACATGTTTGAGGCGAGGATAAACTATGGCAGTAGATCCATATTATATATTAGAAAATATATTGATTCTTTTATTTATGTTTAGTGTAGTAGATGATTAGTTGAATTATTTTTTATTTCCATTAGTCTATATGAATGAATTATTCCACAATAAATTTATTTTTTGTAATATGATTTATTTATTTAAAATACTCTGAGGATTCATTTTTATTGATGATTTTTGGTTAATTAATCTATGTTTACTATTATATAATGGTACATTATAAAATTTAAAACACCCTACACACCAACTAATGTTTGGAATTCTTTGTTGTATGTGTAGGTGTGCTTGAGTTCCTATGGTTACCATAGATTTGATAAATAGTCAAGTGCTATGGGGTAGTAGGTATTTAAAAATTAGATTCATATCATTGAATTTAATTTTACAATTTTGGGAGATATTTTATTTTTTCTAATAATATTTTACCCTAGATTTTATTAGACAACTGACTGGTGCATTAAAAGAACCATATCTGATGTAATAACAATATTACCATTGTTATAGAACTATTATATCTTTTGGTTACAATTACAATTTTATTAATATATATACGGTGATACACTAGGGTTTTTTTGATTTTTTATTTATCGATTTTCTGCTCCAAGCCTGTTTGAAAGGGACCTTTGTACTTACATAATTTTCGGACCATAGGACTAACTTGAAATTTCCTTTTTTCATGAAATTGATACTATTAATAGAGAGGTATCAGTTGTTTGTTATGTCGACAAATAACTTATATTGTGTTTTTCATATGAAAGGTTGGCAGAATTATAATTACTAGAATAACATTATATTTCTTCTCATAATATGTCGTGTGGATCAAAGGGTGAGATGTTCCTTAACCGAAACTATATAGTCCATATTGTATGGGAGGTTTTGTTACTCCAATTTTGTCCGAAATGTAAATTGATTCTTTGATATTGGTTTCAATATGTATAAAAATCAATGCTATATAATGTTTCAAAATAAATATCTGTATTGTTTTCCCAAATATATTTTCAGTGATTGTTTACAAAACAGATCTATATGACCTGTTTCACATGGAACAGATTGTCTTCAGGATATGTCAAAATATACACTTATATGAGATTGTGTAAATTAGGTTTTTTATCTCAAAATCATATTTCAAGTGTAGATTAGTGCCCTAATAAATTTTTTGATAGCATATGCAATTTTTGATTCAGTATTGTGAGAACCATAGTGTGGGGGTTAGTAGATAAAATATAATGTAATATTCGATATATTTGAATGGATGTTTGCCAATTATTTTTTGATTATGATTGAGATTATTCATGGGAAATAAAGGGTGGCCTAGATCCATTGTGATGAGTTATGTTATCTAAGGGAAATACAAAAAAGAGGATTATCACATTTTTTTGAATGACATATAATTGGGAAGCGTGGGTAAATTGTTTTCATTATGATATCATTAAGTAATAGTTTTTTGCAAAGATTAAATGTCATTATATGAAATCCATGATGCTTCTTGTTAAAAATATATGAGGGTAATTAGAATTGGATTATTTTTTTGGTAGGGATGTATGGATAGGATTCCAATACCATGTGGTTTAGGTGTACCTACAAAAGAGACACCAGATCATGACCCTAAATGAATATATATAAAATGGAAATTGTATTTTTATATGGTTCATATTTTATTGGAAATTCCCATTTTGGAAGGGGATCACTTTACTATCCTTCGAATGATTGAGATATCAAAAATGTAGATAATGTCCTTGAGGTTATTCTGATTTGACTACATTGACATATCGTGAAAATGCTTTTTTATTTGGGTATATGGGCCTAGTTTTGATGGTGTGTGACTCATGAGGGGCTGATTTTGGTTTTAGAATAAAATTAGTTAATTTTACCCCTATAAAGATCAATGCAGATTCTGATACTGCAATACGGTTATACATTTGAATGTTTTATTAACAAGGTGGTAGGTCATTAGTTTGATGAGGATCAATGGTTTTGATGAAATTCTATTGTTCGTGGATTATATATTCGTTTAGTGAAATGTGATATGTACATTTATTGTGGGAGGTGATGTCAGAGATGGATTTGGGTATCGTGGTATGGTTGACTTAATTGGGTGCATTGAAATGTATTTTCATGGAGATATATTTTTGGAAATCTCTCATGTTTTCTAGTAATAATGTAATCTAAATGAATCTACATTGTGGTGGGGGGACCCTTGAAAATGGAGGTATTGTACATCATTTTTTATGATTTTGAATTGGATTCAAGGATTTTATTCCTAGTGTGACGTGAATTGGAAACAATTAGAGTTTCATATTAATTAATAGGTATGTGCATATGGTAAAGTCCAATCATTAAATATTTTAATGGATATATAATGAACTGATGAGTGATGAATGTTCTTTAAATTGGGTCAAGGGGGTGATGAGACTCGTTATTGTACTATTGAAGAGACACATTTATTTGAATGTGCATATCATTCCAATTTATCAAGTTCCATGATAAATGCCACATTAGAACATCAAATGTGTTGTTGGAAAGATCTCGTGCATTTAAACTAGGTAAAATATGATATTTCATATAATAGAAATGTATGTATGGTTTGTGATGTGAGGTTTCCTCCATGTAGACTATGATGGAAGAATTTAATGTGTGAGGAATTAGTTGTGAAATTAAAAAAATTCAATATATACCACATTGTTGGTGATTTTGAAATCTAATAATTATATAGAGAGTTGATGTCTTAGGATCAGAAAATGATACTTTTTTTCAGTGGATGTGATCAATAATTTTCCAGAATATTATTCCATATATATTCTGATCATTTATTTTTATCCTAATTATTTGTCTTTAGATAAATACAACATCATTTGGGTTGACTCACACTTATATTTTAAATGGGGGTTTCTTAATGTGGAGACCACAATTACAGGGGTATAAACCATTAAATCACACCATAGTTCCACATGATAGATATATATGGTTTATCACAATCTAGGACATGGTGATAGTGAATATAAATTAGTAAGGTTTTGATGAATTTTTTGGTTTTAGTTTTCAGTTATGAAATGGATGGTAATTCTACATTATGGGATAAAACATGATGGGTTGACAATGATGTTTTTATAGAGGATTATGGCGATTAATCAGAGAATGATCATTGAATCATTATATGGTTGATAGTGTATATCATGGAGATTTTGTGAAACCAAATTTTTTGGGTTAGAAATTCATGATGGAATTTGGTTTTTTGGTTTTCAGAGTTGAGGGAATTTGGATATTTGGGTTCAGATTGTAATTTTATTATTTAAATAACCCCGTGTAAAATTTCAACATATGAATAATTGAATAATATGTTTTTCATGTGATTAAATTATTATCAAGAGCTCCATAATTTCATTAATAAACTTTTTTGAATGGGTTTTACTCATATTCATTTTAACCGCATATTGTTGTAAAACCCTATGTCTAAACCATGTAGATTATTTTTAGTGTAGGTTATGGTACAAAATTGGGACATGGTTTCATAGAATCCTTGAAAATACAATTAGTCATGTTTGTTTGGGTTAACCGTGTTCCAAATCCATACATAGTTAATGGGTTAATATAATTGGAAAACTATAGTTTTTGAATGGTTAAAAAAAAGTGAGGCCAACCTATTTGGCCTAATGAAGATCACTAAATAATGATATATACTATTTATCACATAGAATTTAACCCCAATCCTTCTCATTATCCATTGATGTGTCTCATGGACAAGGGGTATCCCTATCTCTTTTTCTCCTATGATCCCCTTCGTTTAGATGATGTTTTGATGGTTTATAATGACGGTTGTGGTAAGTTTCCTTCTCATACTTCATCCAAGTTCTTCCACATGTTCTCTATGTAATATATTGATTTTTTTTTCTAGGGGTTTATAATTATTTTCATTACATAATTCTAGAAATCATTTAATATGATATTTCCATTTCATGAAGTGTTTAGGGGACATTTTAATATGATGATTGTATGCCTTTTGGATAAAGGGATTACACTAGATGAATTTTATTTAAAAAAACTAGAAAATATAAAAAAATTGGATGTTGAATCTGGTGTTATAATTTTTACTTCTGTATGTATTTGGATCAAGTTCATTTAGAGGATTTTTGTGCCCCATTTATTAAGGTTTCATTGAGTAGATATTGCAGTATAAGGTTTTAGTCCATATTAGTAATTCAATATTATTTTTAAATTATCAAAAAAAAATCAATAACTGGTTTTGAAGAAATTTGTGTTTCATGTACATATATGGGTTTTTGTTGGAATGTTGGTCTTTTATGAGATTTTGAGGGAGCTCATAGGGTGTGATAAATAAGGAATGGATCATATGAGATATATGTTCTATATGCATTTCTATAGGTAATTATGCATTTTATTTGTGAGGAATGTGATAGTCATGATCATCACTATGGAATATTGTAATTTTTATTTAAATATATTTTATCAATATAAAAATTTCCTTTGAATGAAAATATAAAACTACCCTAGATTTCGGCTAACTATTTGATGGACATTGATTCTATTAGCTCTAATGACTATTTCCACTATTATAAATATTGTCCATGATATATATGGTAACTAAATTGTGTAAATAAATAATAATAATGTGAATAGACATAATATCATTTAGTACAGTTGTGTTTATGCCTTTATATAGTAGATATAATTGGTTTGTTATAGTTGGTCAGAGTAGGATTCTGTAAAACCAAGAGATTCTATAAAATATTAAAGTTTGTTGTGATGATAATGTGGTGATAATTCCTCCCCCATTTAGATAAGATTTCATGGACTGGTATACTCTAAATAAATGGATTTATTTGTTGGTATGTGAGGACTAACCTATAATTTCTATAAAAGAGGATGGGATTGAGGGAATCTCCAATGTGTGACATCAATATAGCTTTTTCTATGAGGCCAATGATATCTCATTTTTATTAAAATTATGTAAGTGGATAGTTTATCCACTATGTGAATGGAGTAAAACAAAGGTAAAATATATAGATTCAGGATTCCTTTAAGGTTTATCATTCTACAATGAGACTTAAGGGGCCTTTTGGGTTCCCCATTAGTTATGTTAACCATAATAAGGGTTAGTGTCTAAAGGGTGATGATTATTTCTGATATCACCTAACAACTCAGATCTATGATGTGATCCTAACATAGATTTAGTGACATGGGTGAGTACTTCTAATGAATGGAAAAATATGAATATTTATGTTGATTTGGGGAATTTGGATTACCCCATAAATTTGTTTATGAGATATGTTAGGAGTCAAGCACTATAATAAAAACATTTAAATCAAATTCCTTTGATTTTTCACATGGGATTCATATTATACCTAATAACTATGGTATTTCTAAGACACTATGTAGTATTTTTTATTCGATCATGTTGTATGGGATTCATATTGCATATCCTAGGATCCACTAGTCGCACTATATATGTGGAAAGAAAATGTTAATAAATGTGATATTGCCTTTCGTTGTACATGGAATGCTCATTTCATGACATCAAGGATTTCGTCGATACATATGTGTGATATATAGTATATACTAAGGTTCTGTCCCCTAACTTTGATATTATGCTATACCTAGGATGATCCATAGGATCTAGTGTAGTCACCTAATATATAAGATATTCCAATAATAATACCTATGATATAGAGATTATTCCTGATGGCTGTGTGATTCCTAGGATATTACCTTGGGTCCATAGACTATATTTACATGGGATTCCAATGATGTTACTTGTGATCCATATGTTGTTCCTGCATTAAATACAAAATATTCATAGGATTTTTTCCATGAGGATTAAATAGATATACTAAGATTATATCCTAATAATTGGTTCCAAATCGTTATTCATGTTGAATATCCAAATAATTAAATTGTATTTATACATTGATAATAATAGTAGATGGTTTGGTATGTTAGATTATTATAGAAACCATGGTATTTTCCAAAGTATGAATAATTGATCATTAGGTCCCATGTTATAATCCTAGTATCAATGTTGGTCATTTATTTATTCTTCTACACCTCATTTATTTATTCAACTAATAATAGCATGTTATCATACACAAAATTACTATTTATTATTTGGGAAATTTTTATGGTTCCCTTATAAGTTGTAATCACATGCTACTAAGGTGTCTATGTCACATATATATCTAAAGAGATAATTTCATGATAACATATTCATGTTGGATCAATGACCAATTTTGATGATTTAACTAGAGAACTCAGATGATATTAGATATTGGAATGAAGTGAAAATTAGGGATATTAATAGTGTCTCAATATAATGTTATTTATTAATATATATATATATATATATATATATATATTATCAACCCATGTGGTGAGGATTTTATTGATGTTGTAATACCTTGTGTTTTCACAATTTTGTGTTTTAACAATAATTTTCTATATCATGTATGGTTTTTTTATTCCATTTAATTGGATTATTATAGTTTATGTATTCCATTTTGTAATTTCAATTACTTTTACTCTAATATTATCTTATTTTCTCCCCATGTTAACACCCTAAATAGTCCCTACAACAGAAAAGTATCTAACATATGGGGAGGTGTACTTATAGTGACATGGTGACTGACAACCAAGGAACCATTAGAGTGGTTTGGAGTAGCAATGTTTTACATAATTGATGATGAATATTAATGAAATATGTAATGAAATTTATGGGTGTTAATCATGTTATATAGGTTTAAATGCTTTTCAATGTGATGTAATTACCCTCTTCCATGAGGAATGAATTGTTTTATGAGATCCTCTTGGAATTTAAGAGGGTTTAATTGATGAGTTAATAAATGTTGTGTGGAAGAAGGTAAAATATTTTCTTATTTTTAATTAGGTTTTATCTATGAGTTATTCATGGTTGGGGATAAACCATAGAGGTTCCATGGATTATAAATATACAATTATTACTTCAACAAAAACATATGTGTTTGATTCATATAATTTAATGTCAAACCATTTATCTCTAGTAATATAATATTCAATAAATAATGATCAAATTATTTATATTGATGTATTGGAGGATGACATCATGTCTCAAATGCGGGGTAGAAACTCAAACATCCTATAAATAGTTAGAATCAGATTCAACCATCTCTACAAAAACACATCCCAAAAATAGGAGGGGATTGAAAGGTTAGAAATTTTTTATAAATAAATGATTTTATAATAGTAGAAGTTTCATCGAAATATCATTTAAAAAATGAGGAGGATTAATAGGTTGATGAACATTTCCATTTATTTTTTAATAACCTCATGAAATCTATGTTGTATGTTCTACGATATAAAATATTTTTTTGGAAAATGTATTGAAGTAAAATGAATTAATTGAACTCCCCTAAATTGTTCATGAATATGTATAACTGTGATTAATTTGTTTGAAATGATCATTTGAAAATATTTTCTTTAGTTATTTTAGTAATACCATCATAACCCTTCCGATAATAGATGAAACAATTAAATCGAAATCAAAAGTATCCAACACCTATAATCAATGGTGGAGATAACAAAACCTTTACCTTTTTCTAAAACCCACCCCAAATTTCATTAAAATGATGAAATTATTGTATTATATTTATAAAAAATTCACTAAATGATGAATTTAATGTGGTGAAGGATAAAAAATTTATCTCAATTAATCACCAGATGACTTTTGTAAATAAAAAATACATTTTATGATATTTATTTGGGGCCTTAGTGATATCCTTGTGGAAAAGATTTACATGAATGATATATTTCTCACCGTAGAAAATGAACATGATATTTTCACAATGGAATACAACCAAATAGTTTGGAATATGATATCCAATATTAATAAAAATAACCCACACTATATTCTGATTATCTACCTGTGGTTTCTGTCATCAAAATATCAATGAACTTATCCAAACTTATGATCTCATTAATCATTATTTTTCATTAGTCAAAATGTTGGTGTGGTTCTCTTTTCATTGGGTTTCTATTACCTAGATACCATTAATCCTAAACATGGATTATTATAAATTGAATATATGTATATTAGCTGAGTCATCACTATGATTGATAAATGGTATTAACCTACATCTCATGGATATTTTTGTGTTCCATGTTCCCTTGTTTAATATGAAACAAATGGTATTTCATAAGAGATTCTATTAATACTTATAATGATGTTGTATATTATCTCTATTTGTAAGGGCTATTATGATGATGTGAATTATGAAATAGTTAAACACCATTGAGTCATTGATGAAGTGAAAAAATTTGTGCATATGTGATGAAATAGATAATAAATAAGTGTATTACAAAGTTTTATAGTGAGTACATGGGTTCAACTAAATTTGGAAATTTCTTCAGGAATAATATTGGAAAAACGGGTCATATCTACATAATATATGTCCACCATACCATGGGATGATGGGAATGTCTTTTATACATGTGTCATTTGTCTCACATGGTAACTGATAAGGACTTAAATAGTTTATTATAATAATGGTGGATATTCTATCTATGTCTGGGACCTTTTCTGGTAATGGGAAGTGACACCTTGGGTAAAAAGAAAGAGAGTTCGTGACAGAGAGTAGAAAATATCATAAACATGATATTTAAGGGAAATTATATATGCATTACATGGTATTAATATTATTTCATGGGTTTTAAAGACTATACTGATGATTACTGGGAGATTATTTTAACCAGATGCTCTATGCTCCATATAATCTACATAAAAGGACTAACTACACAACCATAGATAACATGCGATGTATAATTCCCATGTATGAAGATTCATTTATATATTTGGGAAGTTATTCCATTACACCTTATAATTACGGACCACATCCTATCTTAATATGGGTTCTTATCAAGTTATTGGTTATAGCCCTTAGAAAAAACAAAATAGTGATGTTGGGAGACAAAGGGAACAATATCACATAACTAAAATTGAAGATTCATTTTTCATGTGTGTTATTAATGAAATAATATTATGATACTCCCCGTGAATTAAAATATATATTTTCATGGGTTTTTATTCTCTCCATTTTACTATAATGTTCATATTTTCTTTATTTCTATAGTATTTTCTGAAAGAACAACCATGAAACTCAAAATTTGATATATTTCTCATATATTTAAAAAAATCTAGTTGAAATCAGAATAACATCTTTAATTAATCTCGATCAAAGCATAAAAAATATGAGTTATAATTCTATAATCCTATGTGATATAAATATCAATGCATGAAATGAAAGAAGATTCCCCTTGTTATTGAATATCATGTCCACAAAATCACTTCCCCTTTATGTTTTATAAATATATATTTTTTCATAGATATTATTATCATATATGGATTCAGCTTCAAAATAAAAAAAAATTGAATGATTTAATACTTCTCTAAAATTATCATAAACCCTTCTTCTTCTTCATAAATTTCATTCTGTATGGGAATTAAATAATTTTTTCTATAATCATAATAAATAAAATTTATGTCAATCAATTAAATAATTTTCTGTATTCTCTTAATGAATCTTTTATTACCTTGCTTTTAAATGTGAATCTATGAAATATTTTTTCCTCTATAATATCCCACAATTAACCAAAATTTCATTCTTTTTCCTAGAATAATCACATGATAAAGAAAATGATGAAATGTTTTGATGTTGCATTTTTTCAATTTCACAAATCATATGATATTCTATATAATTAAAAAATATTATATGTTTAGTATGAACCTGGATATTAATTTCATGTTCAAATATGGATTTCGGGTGTTTTTGAGAAAAATCGAAGAATTTAGAAATTTTATAAGGGCATGTTGTGTACTTTGCAGTACACACTGTGTAGTCTGTTACTATGGGCAGCTGTTCAATGGCTTTGTAACAGCTACGTACATGGTCGTGTGGGGTGATGTGGATGATTGCTAATGTCGAGGGATGGTTGAGTAAAATAAACGACATCTTCATTAATAGTACACCCCATGTACTATTATTTTTAATTGATTTACTGACTGGGGTTACGTATCACCCACATATTCGTCTTCATCTAGTCATGACTCTCGAAGGAGCATGAAGAATTAACGATTCTTCTCTAATCCACTGATACGTTATCCATTCTTTGAATAAAACATAGTCATTTGCATTGGAATTGCCTCAGTCAGTTCTTCCTTATTATAATGCCTCTCATCATGATATGTTATATATCTTGAGTTATTAATTGTTATAATTTTTTTGATGTTTTTTTATATCAATGTCATTCTAGGATGGTTCAATGGCTGACGTTCACATGTGTTCATCGTACACCATTGAGGTGGTTATTTTTTCCAGTAGTTTTTTTTCTTGGAGTTTTATATGCCAAAGTGCTGATTACCCATGTATTGAGTAATTAATGTTATGAAAATTGAATCATGTTTTATCTATCGTAGATTTTTTGTTGGATTAAGGCTTTGTAGATGTGATATTATGTTAAATTTCATGTATATGGAACATAACATGGGTGCATTTCCATTTCTGAATGACTATGGAATTTGGTCAAGGATTCCTATGGGGCAGACCTTGTTTCCTTTTGTAAAGACCCGTAAAATTCAAGGGAATTTTTTTTCTTAATATTCTTTGTAATTTTACAAGAACGCAGTTTCTGACGGCACCGGATTCCGAGGCCCGGAGTGCCCGGAATTAATTTCCGAAGTTTGGCTCGGGTACGTTCAGTGAACGAACGAGCGGGAATTTCTAACTTTTGATCCAGTGCTCGGAATTGAATTCCGAGGAAACCGATGAAATCGCAGCGCCGATATTCGCTTAAGGAGTCCTTTTCCGAGGTTGCGTTTATTTTGGGTTGAGAGTTAGTTTTTGGGAGTTTAGAATAAGTTAAATAAAAATTATGGAATACAGATTTTTATTTTAACGTATTGGTTAACTTCTCCCAAAGGGAGTTAGTGGTGGGACCCACATCCACATAACCTCCCTTGGGATTATTAAGTGTGTTTGGGCCCACCTGAAGCATAACTCTTCTTCTTCACTTTTAAAACTCCCTTAACCTTCTCTTTTAATTAACTTGACAAGTTGGGTTATTAAATGGGTTGAGTTGACTTAATTCAAACCTTTGAATTTCAAATTGTTTGGTTGAGTAAATAAAATAACCCCTTAGCTTATTTTATTTGGTTAGAATTCTCTAGCCTCCTTGGGAGTTTTTGAAGCCTTCTTCTTCTTCTTCTTCAAGCTTTGACGAAGAACGCGAAGAACCTTCGAGCTTCGACGAAGAATGCCACGTTCTCGGGAATCGTCTTCCACGACGCCATAACCGCGACACCGACGACGTACTCCTTCCGCGTCATTTCTCCCGCGACGATTTTTCCGTGACGAAATCGTCATCAAAGAACTTTGAATCCTCGCTTCACGACATCGACGTCCTTCTTCCGTGACGCCGACCACCGCGACGCTCGACTTCCGCGGGTCGTTGACGATCATCGTTCTTGAAACCGAGGTAGGGGTTGTTGTTGATTATTTATTTACACTCGTTCTTGGTTCTAGCATGATAATCTTGTGGATAAATATTTAAGGGTTATCATCTAACGAGAGGGGGGGGGGGGTCGGACCGCACAAACACGGCCGAATTCCCCCTCCTTGTTCTCGATTATTATTATTTTTTCTTGAGGATGAACGAGATGGTGTGTTGTCGTCGCACCACGCGGGAATCACACGGCTATAGATGCGCGGCGCCGTCGCGCCGTGCCGTGGAAAGATTAACATGAACATGACGCCGTCGCGCCGCGTTGAAGGAAACCAAAGGCGCCGCGGCAGGAGCGGGGCCGCTGCGGAGGGGTGTGATGTCGTCGCATCGTGCCAGATGACGAAGGCCGTGGCCGGTTCCGGGCCGCGGCGGAACGGGAAGACCGGCGGCCAGCCGGGCCACCGGTGTCGGAAGCCGGAAGGGGGACCGGCTTTGCCGGTCTCGTTGAGGAAGAACCGGTCGGCCATGTTGGGCCGGACGGAAGGGAGAAGTGCCGGGGGAATTAATTCCCCCGGCTGGCCACAAGCAGGCCCCCCCACGTGAGGGGGGGACCGGTTACAGAAACGGGGTGGGGGGGGGGGCAACGCCCCCCCGTTTTTCTCAAAGGCAGGCCCCCACGAGGGGGGCTGGTTTCTCCAAAGGCGCGGCTTTCAGCCGCGCCGCCAGCTAAGAGGGGCGGGGGCCTTACCCCCCGCACGTGGCACCTGAGTGGCGCCTAGGCCGCGCCGCCGGCCGGGCCGACCCAGGGGGGGGGGGGGTCGGGCCGGGTCAGCCCGGACCCGGACCCCCCGTTTTCGAATTGACTTCGGTATTTTGCCCATAACATGAGCTACAGACCTCCGATTGATGAACCATCTGCGGCGATGTGATCCTTGGATCGAGATGGTCGATTCGGTATATCGCACTCAAGGTTTCGAAATACTTTGAGTTCGACCGGGTTGGTTCGTACACGAAACCAACCGGGCCCTCGGAGCGGAAATGCTCATATCATGAGCTACGGATATCTGATTGACGTGTTGTCAGCTTTGTTGTGTTCCTATTAGTGAGATGGATCTTTTGGCATACTCCGCCCGAGGTTTGGACGCAGGTGGAGTACGGTCGGGTTGGTTTTGCCTTAAAAACCAACAGGGCCCCTGGGGCAGAAAAGCCAATAACTCTCAGATCGGGCGTCCGATCGACGTGTCGTCTGTTGTGTTGAGTTCCTGTTGGCGATACGGAACTTTTGGATACATAAACTCTGGACTTAGTGACAGTTGATGTATCACCCTCTCTGCTCGTGGAGCGGACCCTCCCAAACGAGCTTGCTGTGTGCGGGAACCCTAGTGCTGGCTACGACTGTGACTGCTACTGCTACTGCAACTGCTACTGTGACTGCGACGACGACAGTACAGAGATCCTGTGTGGATTCGACGACGACTATAGAACTCAGCGATCCTACGTGGATCAGTGCTACAGGTCATGTGTGGGCCCGATCCTGTGTGGGTACGATCCTCTGTAGGTCTTTGCGCTCAGCGGTCCTGTGTGAACCAGCGCCTACAGGTCCTATGTGGGCCCGATCCTGTGTGGGTCTTTGCGGGGGTTAGTTACCTATCGATCCTTCATGGGTCCGATGACTTAGATGGATCAGAGATCATCTTTATCGTCCTTCGAAGAAGTATACCTGTGTGAGCTGAATCCTGTTTCTTTTCTGTGTGGATTGTGTTGTGCTATCCTGTGTGGATTTCGTTTTGCTTTCCTATGTGGAATACATATACTTTCCTGTGTGGACTGAGATGTACTTGGGCTCGGACGATGGAGCGTATTGGACTTGATGTCTTAGGTATATGTATGGGCATATACCTAAGCAGTGTCGGTTGTTACTTCGTGTTTTTATCTCACCTTTGTGGTTTATCCTTTGTGTATTTTGGGAGACCATCAGGGGTCTCGGGGTCCCTACTAAGTAGATTATACTCACCCCTACACGGGCTATGCCCGCACTACGTTGTGTTGGTTGCAGAAATCGGACAGCGTTGATCTTGGCTGAGGCTTGCAGAGAAGGACGGTACCAGGAGGTGGACCACTGGGCGGGACGTGTTCGGAGCGGACGGCGGGACCCGAGGAGCAGTGGAGCTATCTGTACCCACCCTTCAGGTGGGATTTCCAGTGGACAGCTCGGTGTAGAAGCCTTTACTTTACAGTTGCTGTTTTCCCTTTTGAGTTGTACTTTACTTTCAGTTTGGGTTTGTATACTGGCCCATTTACTTTTCCGCACTTTCAGTTGTACTCTGTTTTTACTTAGTGTTTACTTTTCTGCTTACTTACTCTGTGGTGTTTGTTTACTTTTCAAAGGAAATGCCTTCCCTTTTACTGGGAATTACGCCTTGGTGCTAGTCGCCAGCCCCTGGCCAATGGAAGGCGGGCTTGGGGTAGTCATGGCACGGGCCCCGAGGGTGGGTCGTGACAAATTCGTATCAAAGGAGTTTGGTTCTACCACGAACTCTGATCTTTACTATGTGAAGTAATAATGTTTAGCATATTGAGTGTGGTTATCAGTCCAGGGAGTCCAGTGTTGGTGCGGCGATCGATGTATCCGTACACCAGGACCCTGACTTCTGATTTCCGACTTAATGCACGAAAACATTGATTGCGTGTGTGTTTCAAAGTTTTCTTTGTGATTACTTTATATCAGCTCACCAGGTGTACTGTTCTGACCGTGGCACACCTGTTTCCTTTTAAGGATGGCCCCACGACGGCAGCCAGCTAGGGTTCCGAGAGTCGAGTGTGACGACAGCCCACCGAGCGACGAGGCCTCGGTGCAGGGCCCTTTGTCAGCAGTGGCACCGGCGGTAGCTCTACCCGTCGAGCCACCGATGCTTCCAGCACCAGCCGCTGACGATGCACATCGCCTCAGCACACTGCATGAGTTTCAGCGCCAGCGACCACCCTGGTTTCGTGGGGAGACGGACCCCCAGGCAGCAGAGGACTGGCTGGAGGCAGTGGTACGAGCTTTTAGGCTAGTGAGGACACCTTCAGACCTCATGGTGATCCTCGTTGTAGCCTACTGCATGCAGCAGCGGGCCGATGGTGGAGCTTGATGCTCTAGGTGCGCGATGAGGCATCTCTACTATGGATGGACTTTGAGAGCCTCTTCCGCTCGTAGTTCATCCCAGCCACCCTTCGTGCGGTGCGTATCCAGGAGCTTCTTCAGCTGCGGCAGGGCATCATGACGGTCGCTCAGTACTCGGCGAGATTTACCGATCTCTCGCGCTACTCGACTGACATGGTATGGGACCCATTCTTCCGGGCTCGGACCTTCGAGCAGGGTTTGAGACACGAGATCAGGGCATCACTGATCTCCCTCAGCATACCGACTCAGACAGGAGTACTGGAGCGGGCCCTTTTGATCGAGATCTTCCTTGCTGAGTTTACACCAGCGCCGAGACCCACCGCAGGGCGGCACGTGGCAGAGTCATCTGCAGCAGGCAGTCGACGGATGACTCAGGGGTCCAGGCATACCTGACCCTCAGGCAGACGACCTCAGGACACTGGCACAGCAGTGCGGGGCACACAGCGCGGAGCCAATCTTTCGAGAGGCAGACAGTGCTACTCGTGCGGTGGGCAGGGCTACATGGCTCGTGATTGCCCGACCCGCCGTGCCGAGGAGAAGCAGACGGTTGAGGGACCACCGAGGCAGAGGTATAGGGTTGACCGTGGCGGTTCGTAGGGAGGAGGCGGACGAGGTAGAGGAGCTGGCCGAGCAGCAGGTGGTGGGTGACGCTTTGAGGCTCTGTCACCACCACCACCAGGAGGTCCACCCCGACCATAGGGAGCAGGCGGGCAGAGACAGGCACATCTCCAGGAAACAGAGGCCTACGACCATGGCGCACCCGAGATGATTCGAGGTACTATCTGTGTCTATTCCACCCTTTCTGCAGTACTTATAGACACAGGAGCGAGTCACTCTTTCATAGCTGCTGCCCTTGTTCGGAGCTCGGAGATTCTGACAGAGCCGTTGGCTCGATCCTTACGGCTAGAGACTCTTACGGGAGCAGACTCGGCGATTACGCACTGGTGCCGGCAGTGTGAGATTACTCTAGGAGGCGATAGCTTCGGCTGGGATCTTCTTGTAGCAGCGTCGAGGCCTTACGATGTCATCTTGGGCAAGGATTGGATATCTACGGTCCATGCGCAGATTGACTATTTTAGGCGCAAGGTGCGATGTGTACACACCGACGAGAGCAGGTTCACCTTCACCGGTGAGAAGGGAGCCTTTGTAGCACAGGATGGACTTCTGCGGAGGAGAGGACAACCCATTACTCATCAGTTGGCTAGCCTCATCCTTGGAGTAGGTGACGTGCGGAGTCCTGGTTTTCCTGCAGTGGTGGATCAGTTTGCGGACGTTTTTCCCGACGACGTTCCAGGGCTACCTCCTCGCAGATATGTAGACTTTTATATTGAGTTGTACCCCGGGACAGCCCCGATATCCACTCCAGCATATCGGATGGCCCCCACCGAGCTTCGAGAGCTACGAGTACAGTTGGAGGACTTGCATGGCAAGGGGTTCATCCGACCCAGTGTTTCTCCCTGGGCTTCCCCGATATTGTTCGCCAAGAAGGCGGACGGGAGCTTGCAACTTTGTGTTGACTATCATCTCCTGAACCAGGTGACAGTGAAGAACAAGTATCCGCTACCGAGGATTGATGACCTCTTTGATCAGCTCAAGGGAGCACGGTGGTTCTCGAAGATAGACCTCAGGTCAGGCTATCATCAGCTCAGAGTCAGAGACGAGGACGTGCAGAAGACAGCTTTCAGATGTCGGTATGGCCACTATGAGTTCTTGGTTATGCCTTTCGGCATAACCAATGCTCTAGTAGTGTTCATGGACCTCATGAACAGGATCTTTCAGCCATACCTTGATCGGTTTGTCATGGTCTTCCTTGACGACATTCTGATTTACTCTACGACTGAGGAGGAGCACACCTATCACTTGCGAGTTGTACTAGACACACTCAGAGAGCACCAGATTTATAGTAAGATCTCAAAGTGCCAGTTCTGGATACGTGAGGTCCACTTCTTGGGACACGTTATCTCTGAGGCGGGAGTTCCAGTGGATCCTGCGAAGATCGAGGCTGTGTTAGAATGGGAGCCACCCAGGAGCGTGACTGAGGTTCAGAGTTTCTTGGGACTAGCTGGATACTATTGGAGATTCATGACAGACTTCTCTAGAGTTGTAGCACCACTCATAGCTTTGACGAAGAATGGAAAACCCTTCGTGTGGTCAGACAGATGTCAGCAGAGCTTCCAGGAGCTGAGATAGAGATTGACTAGCGCACCTATCTTGAGGTTGCCTGAGGAGGGAGTAGGGTACGTAGTCTACTGCGATGCATCAGGGACCAGACTTGTTTGTGTCCGGATGCAGGAGCGAGCAGTGATCACATATGGATCACGACAGTTGAGGCTGCATGAGCAGAACTACGCTACCCATGACCTGGAGTTGGCAGCGGTGGTCTTCGCTATGAAGACATGGCGGCACTATTTGATGGGCGAGCGCTTTACAGTCTTTTCTGATCATCAGAGTCTCAGGTATATCTTATCACAGAAGGACCTGAACCTGAGATAGCGGTGATGGCTCGAGTTCCTACAGGACTATGACTTTGAGATAGTCTATACTCCTGGGAAGGGGAACGTGGTAGCTGATGCCCTCAGCAGGAGGACGGGCATTCAACTACTTGAGGAGGCGACGGAGTAGCTAGCCTCTGTGCAGATATCTTTCGTGGATAGAGATGGAGAAGCCTTCCTCCAGTCTCTCACAGTCACCCCTCCGCTACTACAGCGGTTCAGAGAGGCACAACGTGAGGATGCTGACGGTGTGACACGGCGTGCACAGATATCCTCGGGACAGGCACCTGATGGTTTCTCCCTTGGAGCAGAGCACGACATCCTTTTCAGAGGACGTACCATGGTACCCGTCTCTTTGTGAGAGGCGGTGCTGAGAGAGTTTCACACTTCTCCTTTGGCGGTACATCCTGGAGTGGCGATGATGTACCAGGATCTCAGACGACATCACTGGTGGCCGGGCATGAAGAAGGCTGTAGCAGAGTTCGTTTCTCGATGCCTCACCTGCCATCAGGTGAAGGTAGAGCATTAGGTACCAGCAGGACTGGTACAGACCTTGGAGGTCCCTAAGTGGAAGTGGGACGGCATATCTATGGACTTCGTGACTGGAATTCCACGCACTTCCAGAGGTCATGACTCCATTTGGGTGATTGTTGACCGACTCACCAAGTTGGCACACTTCTTACCCATCAGAGAGCAGGGCTCAGTGGAGAGCTTGGGACGTCTCTACATTCAGGAGATTGTGTGGCTCCATCGTGTGCCATCATCTATCGTCTCTGATCAAGATGCTCACTTTACTTCCCGGCTTTGGAAGGGGTTACAGGAGGCGTTCGGGACGCAGCTACGTCTGAGCACAGCTTTTCACCCTCAGACGGATGGTCAGACTGAGAGGACCATTCAAACTCTCGAGGACATGCTCCGCGCATGTGTCCTAGACTTTGGTCGTAGCTGGGAGGACCACCTACCCTTGGTGGAGTTTGCGTACAACAACAGCTACCACTCCACCATCGGGATGGCACCGTACGAGGAGTTGTACGACCGACCTTGTAGATCTCCTTTGTGCTGGACAGACCCTGGGGAGTCAGCACTTGTGGGACCAAAGATGGTCCAGGCCACGACAGAGAAGGTCCAGGTCATCCAGGAGCGGATGAGGATAGCTCAGAGCCGGCATAAGTCATACGCTGACAGGAGGCGGAGGCCACTCGAGTTCGAGGATGGCGACCACGTCTTCTTGCGGGTCTCACCTCGACGTGGTATATGGAGATTTGGCCGAGGCGGCAAGTTATCTCCACACTTCATCGGACCCTTCCAGGTCCTCAGCAGGATTGGCGAGGTGGCTTATCGCCTGGCTCTACCACCTCAGTTGCATCGGGTGCTCGACGTCTTCCACGTATCTCAGCTGAGGAGATACGTTCATGACCCGACGAACATCATTGACCATGGGGAGCTTGACGTTGACGATGGGGTGACTTTTACGGAGGTCTCGGTGGAGATAGAGGATCGACAGGATAGGGTCCTACGTGGGTGATCGATTCCTCTTGTGCGCATCAGATGGCAGCACGGGAACCTCCAGGAGAGCACATGGGAGCGGGAGGCTCAGATGCGTGCTCAGTACCCTCATTTGTTTCCCTAGTTTTTTATTTATCTTTACGGGGACGTAAAGCCCTGATGTAGGAGTAATGTAAAGACCCGTAAAATGCAAGGGAATTTTTTTTCTTTATATTCTTTTGAATTTCACAAGAACGCGGTTTCTGACGCCACCTGATTCCGAGGCCCGGAGTGCCTGGAATTAATTTTAGAAGTTCGGCTCGGGTACGTTCAGTGAACGAACGAGCGGGAATTTCTAACTTTTGATCTGGTGCTCGGAATTGAAATCCGAGGACACCGATAACTCGCAACGCCGATATTCGCTTAAGGAGACCTTTTCCGAGGTTGCGTTTATTTCGGGTTGAGAGTTAGTTTTTGGGAGTTTAGAATAAGTTAAATAAAAATTGTGGAATACAGATTTTTATTTTAACTTATTGGTTATCTTCTCCTAAAGGGAATTAGTGGTGGGACCCACATCCACTTAACCTCCCTTGGAAGGACTAAGTGTGGTGGGGCCCACCCGAAGCATAACTCTTCTTCTTCACTTTTAAAACTCCCTTAACCTTCTCTTTTAATTAACTTGACAAGTTGGGTTATTAAATGGGTTGAGTTCTCTTAATTCAAACCTTTGAATTTCAAATGGTTTGGTTGAGTAAATATAATAAGACCGTAGCATATTTTATTTGGTTAGAATTCTCTAGCCTCCTTGGGAGTTTTTGAAGCCTTCTTCTTCTTCTTCTTCTTCAATCTTTGACGAAGAACGCGAAGAACCTTCGAGCTTCGACGAAGAATGCCACGTTCTCGGGAATCGTCTCCCGCGACGCCATAACCAAGACACCGACGATGTACTCCTTCCGCGTCATTTCTCCCGCGACGATTTTTCCACGACGAAATCGTCATAAATGAACTTTGAATCCTCGCTTCACGACATCGACGTCCTTCTTCCGTGACACCGACCACCGCGACACTCGTCTTCCGCGGGTCATTGACGATCATCGTTCTTGAAACGGAGGTAGGGGTTGTTGTTGATTATTTATTTACTCTCGTTCTTGGTTCTAGCATGATAATCTTGTTGATAAATATTTAAGGGTTATCATCTAACAAGAGGGGGGGGGGGTCGGACCGCACAAACACGGCCGAATTCCCCTCCTTGTTCTTGATTATTATTTTTTTTCTTGAGGATGAACGAGATGGCGTGGTTCCGTCGCACCACGCGGGAATCACACGGCTATAGATGTGCGGTGTCGTCGCGCCGTGCCGTGGAAAGATTAACATGAACACGATGCCGTCGCGCCACGTCGAAGGAAACCAAAGGCGCTGTGGCCGGAGCAGGGCCGCGGCGGAGGGGCGCGATGTCGTCGCATCGCGCCAGACGACGAAGGCCGCGGCCGGTTCCAGGCCGCGGTGAATGAGGAAGACAGGCGGCCAGCCGGGCCACCTGTGTCGGAATCCGGAAGGGGGACCGGCCTTGCCGGTCCCGTTGAGGAAGAACCGGCCGGCCATGTTGGGATGGCCGGAAGGGAGAAGTGTCGGGGGAATTAATTCCCCCGGCTAGCCACAAGCAGGCCCCCCACGTGAGGGGGGGACCGGTTACACAAAGGGGGGGGGGGTGGCAGCGCCCCCCCGTTTTTTCCATGGGCAGGCCCCCACGAGGGGGGCCGGTTTCTCCAAAGGCACGGCTTTCAGCCGCGCCGCCATCTAAGAGGGGCAGGGGACTTGGCCCCCGCACATGGCACCCGAGCGGCGCCCAGGCCGCGCCGCAGCCGGCCGGGCCGCACCGCCGCCCCGGACCGCGCCGCCGGCCGGGCCGACCCGGGGGGGGGGGGGGGTGGTCGGGCCGGGTCGGCCCGGACCCAGACCCCCCGTTTTCGAATCGACTTCGGTCTTTTTCCCATAACCTGAGCTACGGACCTCCGATTGACGAACCGTCAGCGGAAATGCGATCCTTGGATCGAGACGGTCGATTCAGTATATCGCACTCAAGGTTTTGGAATACATGGATTTCGGCCGGGTTGGTTCGTACAGAAAACCAACAGGGCCCTCGGAGCGGAAACGCTCATATCTTGAGCTACGAACGTTCGATTGACGTGACGTCAGCTTTTTTGTGTTCCTCTTTGTGAGACGGATATTTTGGCATACTCCGCCCGAGGTTTGGACGCAGGTGGAGTACGGTAGAGTTGGTTTTTCCTTAAAAACCAACCGGGCCCCTGGGGACGGAAAAGCCAATAACTCTCAGACCGGGCGTCCGATCGACGCGCCGTCTGTTGCGTTGAGTTCCTGTTGGAGATACAGAACTTTTGGATACATCAACTCTGGACTTAGTGACAGTTGATGTATCAGCCTCTCGGCTCGTGGAGCGGACCCTCCCGAACGAGCATGCTGTGTGCCGGAACCCTAGTGATGGTTGTGACTGTGACTGCTACTGCTACTGCTACTGCTACTGTGACTGCGACAACGACAGTACAGAGATCCTGTGTGGATTCGACGACGACTACAACACTCAGCGATCCTACGTGGATCAGTGCTACAGGTCCTGTGTGGGCCCGATCCTGTGTGGGTCTTTGCGCTCAGCGGTCCTGTGTGAACCAGCGCCTACAGGTCCTATGTGGGCCCGATCCTGTGTGGGTCTTTGCGGGTGTTAGTTACCTATCGATCCTTCGTGGGTCCGACGACTTAGATGGATCAGAGATCATCTTTATTGTCTTTCGAAGAAGTATACCTGTGTGAGCTGAATCCTGTTGCTTTCCTATGTGAATTGTGTTGTGCTATCCTGTGTGGATTTCGTTTTTATTTCCTGTGTGGAATACGTATACATTCCTGTGTGCACTGAGTTGTACGTGGGCTCGGAGGTTGGAGCATATTGGAATTGATGACTTAGGTATATGTATGGTCATATACCTAAGAAGTGTCGGTTGTTACTTCGTGTTTTTATCTCACATTTTTGGTTTATCCTTTGTGAATTTTGGGAGACCTTTAGGGGTCTCAGGGTCCCTACTGAGTAGCTTATACTCGCCCCTGCACGGGCTATGCCCGCACTACGTTGTGTTGGTTGCGGACGACGAAGAGCGTTGATCTTGGCTGAGGCTTGCAGAGCAGGACGGTACCTGGAGGTGGACCACTGGGCGGGACGTGTTCGGAGCGGACGGCGGGACCCGAGGAGCAGTGGAGCTATCTGTACCCACCCTTCAGGTGGTATTTCCAGTGGACAGCTCGGTGTAGCGGCATTTACTTTACAGTTGTTGTTTTCTCTTTCGAGTTGTACTTTACTTTCAGTTTGAGTTTGTATACTGGCCCATTTACTTTTCTGCACTTTCAGTTGTACTCTGTTTTTACTTAGTGTTTACTTTTCCACTTACTTACTCTGTGGTGTTTGTTTACTTTTAAAAGGAAATGCCTTCCCTTTTACTGGGAATTATGACTTGGTGCTAGTCGCCAGCCCCTGGCCTATGGAAGGCGGGCTTGGGGTAGTCACGGCACGGGCCCCGAGGGTGGGTCGTGACACCTTTCCAAACATGATAATGTCGAACTGCTAGTCATTTTCATCTTGTTAAATTCTTGTGACATGCAATGGAATTGTTTATCCATGTAGTAGTTGAGAATATTTTGGGATGCTTGATATCATATATAGACATTTTAATTACATGCGGTTTGGAGAACTTGGTGTAGTTAGAACAAATGGGAATTGACGTTGAGTGCTTACTGAAAGAGTCTGTTATATTTTCATGCTACGAGACCAGACGGGGGATTGATGGTGACTGCTCCCTAAAATTTTCAATATATTATGTTATGAGACCACTTACAAAATTTTCATTGAGTGATTACCAATTGAGTCTACAGTTATTTTATAAAGACCATAGGGGGAATTGACAGTGACTTATTGCTCGTAGTGTATATTCCTTTAATATAATTACATGGCCAGAAAAGTAAGACTATGTGAGCTACCATGATGGTTAATGTAAATTTGGATGTTGTGATGCATCTGCCTAGCCAAAGCATGATCTTTGATTCAAGTACTATTTGGTAGTCTACTAAGATACCTATTTGTGATAATTTCGAAATTAAATGATGAACACTAAATGCTAATGAATGTATATAGAAAAGTGATATCTTTTAGATTTGGGGAATCCTAGTTCTTTGTATAATTTCCATTTTTACCTACAATAAATAATCACTAACAGTTAGGCATAGATCTTTTAGTGGTTGATTACTATGAATCTTCTAGCACTGTATTTGGGTATGGTTTTTAGACCCAAACAGATTAGACAGTTGCGTGTATAGATATTTCCAGGAACCCTTCTTCATCACGTACTTGATTTTTCTGGATTTGGAGAAAATGGGACCAAACTGAGGATTGAGATGATACTAGAGATTTTTTTCTTTGGTACTTTGGTTTAGTTATGTATTTCTACCATTGCGTCATGATTGGATATTTTCCTAGACATATGTCACATTCATCATTTATATATGTGCTCTAGTTCCTTAGTTACATTCAATATTATGTTGTTTACTTGTTTTATTTTATTTTTTGTTCCGTTATTTTTATTATTATTTTTTCTATTTTTTTACTCTAAATGTGAGGTCATAGTTTCCACACTATCACACCCAAGGGCCTCGCTGCAAGTCAGCAGCCTCTAGCATTCATGGAAATTCTCTCTAGGCGATGTCATAAACCCGGTACGAGGCACCTTTCGGCAGAACCAGGAACTGAGACATTAAAAAGTGGCATCAAATTAATGTTATTTTATTTTTTATCCTATAGTTTGGAGCCTATATATAGGGATAGTAATTTATAAGAAGTTGGTAATATGTTGTGCCTGAGAGTAGCTAACCTATGTACAGGGAAAATCCAATATTCCTCGATTATTGCAATTTTTCAGTTTATTCAGTTGTTACAGTTGATTTGATTTCACTTTTCGGTGATAAACATGTTTTGTGACATTGTGATTTATATCATTGGGAATCTATTTCTATTGCAACCCAATAAGATTATGCTTTTCCATCTCGTGCATCCTATAGGCACTTAATATGGATCGCATGTCATGCATTCTTGTCAAGCCATTTAGTGTGCATTAATGATTGCATGATGTTGTGATATATGTTGTGCTAGATATGTATGATGTTGTGATATATGTGGTGATAGAATGCCTTCTATTTTGATATGGTATTGGAAAAATTAATGTTTCATTTGGATGGACGACAATATTTGGTCCCTAAGGTGTTATGGGGCCACATAGATCGTAATTTGGTGGATGATGTGATAGTTTTCACTGTTATAATATGTGATATACATGAATATGATGCCAAATATTGATTCTTAGGGAGTATGGGCCCCCACGGATCGGAATATAGATCTTTAATGATTGATTTTGGGGTTTTACGGTGTTAAATAGAAGTTTATGACGCTTAATATCTGGAAAAAACTAGAATAGATAGCATGTGATGATTAATACACACCATGTATCCTTTTTTTTGGGAAGAACCAGTTTTTCTTATGTACACGCCCTGTAGTCCTTATCCGTGTGACTGACTATGTGAGCAGACACATAGGATTGGGAAATGATTGGTAACACACGTCATGTACTTGGAGTACACGCTTTTTTGTAAGAGCTTTGTATCCAACCGTTTGACCAACAACATGGGTGGATGAAACATAGTATCTACACATCGTTTCATGTTCTTACACATTGTGTACAGTCAACCATGTCTTCGACCATGTGACTAATGACACATTTGGTTAGAAATTAAGGTGGTACACGTCTTATCTTGGGATAACACGATGTGTAGTGTTTCCCAGGAGAGAACCTTGGGTTTATCTATGTAGAGGAACTAAAGAAGGGGAATATGATTCATGTACACACCTTGTCTCAAGGAGAACACACTATTTGTAAGGGTGTTACATGACCTATATTGTCATAGGAACACGCCGTGTTAAAATCCTAAGGGAACACACCATATAGCATTTGTACAAAACCTGTACCCCTATATTTAAAAACATGATTATTTTCTATTCATTATCTATTCTTTCTCTTATATGTTTCAGTACATACTAATCATGAACTGAGTTGTACGCTTGACCTTGCAGATTCAATCCAATGAAACTTACTCCCGTCGTATGCCACATACGTGCCATCGATTACAGAGTAGAAATGGTAGATCAGGGAATACCAGGAGATCCTCCCATCATGACTCTCTTGGAAAAAATGGTTATACTAAATAAAGGTTCCAATTCACAGTTCAGATAATTCTTCATGAAGATGATGATGACATTCCAGGGGGCACTTCATCCTACCCTCTCTATTGAAGAATTGATGTGCGTTTTTAGTAGCATCATCCTGCCACATTCTCAAGGGATGGCAGACGTCATGCTGGATAGTCATGGTTGGAATCCATGCAATCTATCTTCAAGAAACTAAATACACTTCTTGAGATTAGGGTGATGATCGCAAGCTACATGGTTTGAGATTCAACCAATAGATTTTAAGAGGTTATAACAATGATGGGATTCCAGTGGGTTATGGCATGGGAAGAGTTCCATTGGAACTTCTATTACTACTCCTACATGTAGACCATGAGGACCGAACACTCTCGAGAGTTCATGAGTTTTTTGTAGGGTACTCACTCAGTCATTGAGTATTATTCTCGCATCACAAAGCTAAATCCCCTCAGACACATTCTTGGGGGTCATGAGTTATTTATTGAGATAATGTTTGAGAATGGTCTCAGGCATGACATCTAATCCCAGGTGAACAACTTTAGGTGGACTTACATATCATTTTTAATAATCCAAGAATTGATCCCCAAGTGAAGCATGAGGGATTCTAGAGTCGTGGTCTAGGGATATTCGACATCCATATTTAGTATTCTTTCAACTTATAGAAGTATGATTCACATGGAGTCTACGTTTGGAGATCTGAGTAGGTTGGTTTTCCTTCTGTTAGCCAAGTGGTGTGTTACCTGTTCGAGAAGGGTGGACATAAAAAATATTAGTTCCCTAGATACGTAGTAGAGTGACAATATTTCAGAAAAATGGGACATATATAGGGTTTTTTCAACTCCCTACTTCCAATAGCTCGTGAGGGAGGATCTGTTTTGGATCCTCATATGAGAGTAGGACCACTGGTTCCACATCATTCTGGGGGGATGGAGTTCTTGTGGTTTTCCTGGATAAGTTGGTGGTCATGGATATAGTGGTAAGACACAGGGTTTTTGACAGCCTATGGTTGAATCAGCTTAAGGATCTCAGATAGATTCACAGGGTCGTGACGCAGTCCAAGCCTTTATACTTGAATAGATCCAATGAGAGAAAAATCATAAACACTATACAATTATGCGTACAATTTTGGATGCCTTTGTTTTATATTCTTCTCTCCTAGATACAGGGGAATCCCATAGCATTATATCTATGCCTTTTGTGGATATCCTTGGTCTGTGTAACTTTAATTCTGCAAATATCATGATGTTGGACTCTCCATTGTGGATTAGAATGGATAGTTTACATTAGAGAAATGAAATCCCTCTTGAGTTAGGTGGATGTAATTTCTTATAGAACTGTTATGCCTTAGATATGATGGAGTATAACTTCATTATCAAAATGGAATGGTTAGTTCCCTTCTAGGATGTTGCCAATTTCTATCTTCGTAGGGTGAGTTTCACATCACTAGAAGGTGGATTGCCTCTACATATGGGAAAATGGGATGTCCATGCGAAAAAATCTAGACCCAAGCATCATAGGATGAGAGGTGTTACAATCCAGATTTATAGTATGTGTCTTGATGTCCAGGGGACTTCCCAAAAGGATTTTCCTCCAATGGTCGATCATTATCCATATTTTTTTCAGGAAGACTTTTCAGGTTTTCCTCCGGATCGAGAGGTATAATTTTCTATTTAATTTGTTGTAGGGGAAAAAATAATGTTTATATCTTCTTATAGGATGTATACTACATGGTTTTTGGAGATCAAGAATAAATTATAGGAGTTTAATGAAAAGAGTCTCATCCAACCCAGTACATCTCCTTCGGGTTTTTCTATCCTTTTTTGCAAAGAAGGCAGACGGTACCCTCATTCAATGTGTTGATTATCAGAACCTGAACAAGTAAATAGTCCATAAATAGATATACCTTTCTTATGATTGATGATCTCTTTTATTGGAATCCAGAAGCTCAAGTGTTCTCAATGATTGACATGAGATACTGTTATCATTAGTTGTGAGTTAGACCATTTTATATTCCTATTACAACCTTTTAGAGTAGGTAGGGTTTATAAGAGAATGAGGATATGTCGTTAGATCTCATGAATGCGCTATTAGTTTTAATGGAACTAATTAATCAAGTGCCCCATCCATACTTGGATTCAATTGTTGTAGTCTTCGTGGATGATATCTTGGTTTACACTCCCAGTCAATACGACCATGTCACACATCCTGGGATCATTTTGAGTGCACTAAGAGAGAATCGATTATATTATAATCTCTCAAAATTCCACATTTAGATGGACCATATTCACTTCTTAGGTTATGGTATCTCATAGAATGTAGTATGAGTAGAGCCATAGAAGGTGAGAGTAGTAGTTTTTGGGTACAATCCAAAGAATTCCTTTGAGGAACGATGTTTTCTAGGGCTAGTTGATTACTAAAGTCGTTTTATTCATGACATATCATGCTTAGAATCACTTATAAAGGGATTCTATAATAGTGGTTTATGAATGTTTGGTCATATGCCTGTGATTTATCCTTTGAGGAGCTAAAAGAGTGATTGACATTATCCCCAATAATGATCTTACAATAGCCAACAAAGAGATATAATATTTTTTGTGATTCATCATGTATTGGGTTGGGGGTAGTGCTTATGTGGGAGGATCATGTAGTTGCGTATGGATATAAGTAGTTGAGGCCACATTAGTTGAATTTCACAACCCATGATATTCAGTTTTATGCAGTTGTACATGTTTTATGTTGTTGGAGACATTATCTTTTTGGATAGCATTTTGTGATTTTCAAAGAAAACAAAAGTCTCAAGTATATCATTTCTCATATTTATCGAAATTTGAGACAATGATGTTGGGTTGAGTACCACTAGTATTTCTACATTGAGGATACCTATACACCTGGGAAAGACAACGTAGTGGCTGTTGCATTAAGTAGGGAACCCAGATACATGATGTTCAGGAGGCTAGCAACTTGTTGTATCCTATAGCTCTATTCCCTGAGATGCATTTGGGTGTGCACGACAGATCAGGGAAGACTTATCTTTCTTTTATAGTTGATACCTCTAATCTTCTTGATAGAGTGAGAATGAGGAAGCTATCAGATACTGAGGGCCAACTCTTATTGGAGAGTGTGTGAGGAGAGGACACTACTCTTGTGTGGATAGTAGGAGTGGATGAGATCTTGCACTTCCATGTACGTATATGGGTGTCCGCAGACATATGTGAGGAGATGATGTGGGATTTTCATTCCTTATTTTGGGATGATCATCATAGTGTCACCAAGATTTATCAAGATTGTGACTATCAGTATTGGTTTTAAAACTCCTATATTTCATAGTAAGTTATCTATTTAAATTAATTTACTAGTATACGCTATACACATCACCGAGTTCCAGTGCACCACGACTTACCAAACATGCCGTTCAAAAAGTGGATATGAATAATGTTAACTTCATCGTGAATTTTATATACTAAATATAATTTTAAAACCCATATTATGCTATTCGTTGACATAATATAAGATAAAATTCAATTTTTCAAATAAAAGAAGTATTTTACAAAAAAAAATTACAATCTTTTAATGGAGAACACATTTTCAATCCAATTATGACACTTATATATTCAATTTAAAAAACTAAGCATCTTCATTAGAATCAAGACATCAAAATTTAGTTTGGATAAATTTTTAGTTTTTTTAATAACATATATATTTAGATGAATAATAAAAAATGATAAATTTAAATTGAAAACAACAATTTTAATAAAAATAATTTATAGTGTTAAATTTTATATTTGAATGATGTTATAAGATAATTAGATTATATTTTTTATCATTTTATCCAAATTTTGTAATTGGAATTAAATTTAATTTTAAATTGAACATAAACACATATCCATCTTTTGATAGTTTTTACTTCTAAAAAACGTGCTTTCAAGTTGTAACAACAGAAATTAATTTTAAATTATTAAATACAAATTATAATTTTTGAAATTGTTAAAATAAAAATAATTTTTTAATTTGGAATATCAAATTTATCTTTGTATTATTTTTTGGTATTTTTATGAAAACATTCAACTTTTGATGAATAGTGAAAAACACTCCGTAGTAGATAAAAATCGACTTTTTCATTTAATTAGTATTTTTAATTAATATATATATTAAAGTAAAAATAAATTTATAATACATATATATGTCCAATATAATCCATTTAAGTCATTTTATAAATAATATATGATCTATAAAATTTTATTTAACATTTTAACTACTTTTACCCACCATCTAGGAACACTTGAAAATTTTCATCAGACTTATTTTTACTGCTTCTGTTAATTGAATTTTAAAAATATGAAATACATGATTGACATCAGTAGATTAAATTTGGTTCAATATGATGAAAATTATTTTTGTTGAATATAATCTTTTGAATTTTATTTCCCACAATTAAAAGTAAATAAAGTAATTATTGGATGAAATAATATTATACTAATATAAAATTACCCTAACATATGTTCTAATTCTATTGTATAAGTGGTTTTCAACCAAAATAAACCTTAGGAAAAATTTGATCCTTTTTTATTAACATGGGATAGAATATGACATTTATTATATTTAATTAAAAATGTTAAATTCAAATTTTAATAACTAAATCATTTTTAATATTGGGTTATACATATGATAAATTCTAAAATAAATATTCATTACAAAGATAAAAATATTTATTATGTTTGGGTATTTTATATGTAATTTTTATAAATTAAATAATTAAATTTATGTATGAAAAAATGATGATGTAGTAATTACCTTGTTAATTTAAGATTAAATGAATTTACAGTATATATATTAAAATAAATTTAAATTAAAACTTTTTATTCCATCAATGAATTTTATAGGTTAATATAACATGTTAGGATTGATTAAATGTATTTTTTTGATGTAATAATGTTGGGATGAATTAGAAAAATACTAAATAGTGTCAAAATAGACATAAATGTGTTTTTAAAACTAATATTATTTTATAAAATGATATAATATTTATAAATATCAATATTCAGCCAAAGGATTTATATAATGATAGATATGTCATTAATGATCCACTTTAGGTTCTCTTTATATTTTATAGTATGTTTATTATCCATGTAATATAAAATTACAAGAAGACGTGGTAAAAGACAACCTATTTAAATAAGAGTTAAATAAAAAAGATAAGGTGAATATGGTGATCTAAACATGTATAAAACCAATTGGTTGATTATTTTTCAACCAATCCGCATCATAGACACGAAATAAATCAATTTGGAGAAATTAAAAATTGAAAATTATTTAAAAATATATATTTTTCATGCTTTTTCTAAAGTTACCCTCACCTCTCTAATAAAATGGTACTTCACCTTCTATTAAATTCAAACATCTGTAGCCATTTGGCTCGGCCAACCCCTCCTCAAATCTCCTCCCAACTACTATAAATTTAACATAGAGGCCATTTTTCCAAAAGCCAACCTATGGATCCACTTTGTTCAAATCAAAAGGAAGAACATGAAGAAGAAGTTGTTAAATATGTCCTCGACCAAAGGAAATTACAATGTAAGGGTTAGTTCTTTAATCTCATTATAATCCAAGATTTTTTATGTGTATGTATTTTCTAGGACATATTTATCCTCCATTTTAATGATTCTTGATTTTTTTTAAATGATTATTTTATGTTTTATGGAAGGTACTCTTTATGAAGATCATCATTTTAAATGTTTTAAATATTTTTTTTTTCAAAATCACTTTAATTAATTTCCATGTTTTAAAAATGAATTTATTGATTTTTTATATGGACTTGATTGTATTAAAATGTTAATTACATTCAAAAGTTTTAATGTGTTGTGGGATACCTTGATTAAAAAATATCTTTTAAATTGTATCTTTTATAAATTTTGTGACTTTTAAATGATTTAATAAAAAATTATATTTACCTCAAAGAGTTTTAGTGGTTATTTTAAACTATGTTAAAATAATTTATTGGATATTATTTATTAGTTGAGGTTGATTTATTATAATAAAATCTTCCATATTGTATTAAATGTGTTATGATATGTATGACTGTGGATATGTTATTTTTATACCATTCATTATTTATGATTAAAGTATTAACATTTGGTATGCTAGTTTTAATTTGAATTTTTATGTTATGTTTCACCCCTTATCATATGAGTAATTAAATGGACATAGAATATGAAGGGTAGGGTCCCCCATAGCACCTTGATTCATCGATAGGTCTCAGGAGGAAAACCCATGTCATGGCACAAGGCCTTGAAAAAATTTATATTTAGGGTCATAGAATGAGGCATTGTCCTTTTTGTTTAGATTTCAGACATTATGAACTCCCTGGATATGAAATTAGTTATTAAATGGGATTATTCGACTAGTAAAATATCCATGTGTATGTTTACATGGTAATATTTGACTAATTTCTACTATATTATGTTCATGTTTTATTTTTAAAATGTTTTTGTATTTATTATACATCTTTCCTTAAATGTTTATTTCTTCTAGTGAATAATTTAACCGTATTGAGCATCTGAGCTCACCAATTTCTTATGAATTATTTTCATAGGATTCCAAGAAGTGTACAATGATTGATATGTTAGGTTAATCTAAGGGAATAATGTCATTATCATAATATTGTTTATATAGTGTTGTATTTTAGAATGTGTAATGTAACATTCATGTATGTAATCTATTTTCCAATACTTGTAAATTGATCGGTCCTTTGGAACAAAATTCTTTTTAATCATGGAAATGTATTAAAATAATGCTTCAGATCTAGGTAACTGGTGTCAGTGCATTACAGTTTGTATCAGAGAAATTTTAGCAATAACCATGTAAATACATTTAGATATACACTAATTAGAAAACATTCCCCTAGGATACAATTTGAGTATTATTATATAAGAAAATCAAAAAAGTTTTGGTAATATATATTATATGGGTTTTCCTAGAAATATATCCTTGTATTGATACTATAAGTAGACATGGTTCTGGCCCAGATGTACCTAGGTGTAAAAACTCTGATAAAGAGTTTTGGGCCTGACCTAGGGTATCCATGTATGCAACAATGGGCCATACTACACCCCTGGTTTGACACTTCGAGAGGATATGATTAGGATAATTCACATTTTCATTAAAAACTGTAATGAAGGATTTATGACTAAATATGTCAACAAGGAAACCAATGTTAGGATTGTGAGACTAGATGTGTGTAAATCTTCAATTCATGTTGAGAATTTTTCTATTTTTTTTATTATAAATAATGATATGATCTGACCTAGTTTATGTGATCATTTATAAATGACTCCCAATAGAAGTAATGAAAAAACATGAAATATGCATGATCCAAAGAGTAAGTAGGATCATACCATTAAAGGGCTTTAAGCCAACATTTAGAAGTCAAATAGTCTCAGACATATATTAATGATATGAATAAATAGTATCATTTGTTAATAAGATATGTTATGAATTCTATATGGCCTATGGCTTTGACAGGAATAAAGAGAAGAAGTGTATGGAGGGGAAAATGATTTATAAAGGGAGAAGGGATAGAAGGATTTTACCACATGTGATTAAAATGTAAATAATCACCATGGTAAATGATTTAAGGGAATGTGTGTTTTTTATAATTATTGAGAAAAGGGGCATCAAGAAAAATAAATCAACGGAAAAAATATAAAAGACCAATATGAAGTGTTTCAACAGTAGTGAAATGTGGCGTTATGAAAATAAATGTCCTAAGCATCATGGATATATATGTAAAAAGATTCAAAGGGATAAAAGTCCAGAAATATTATGTCAATATAGTCGATTTGGAATAATTAATGTATTTATTCTTTTGGATTGATTAATTATGTCATTTGATTGTTGTTTCAATGGGGTACCAGTTATATTAAATATGGAAATAAATAATAATTGTACTTTAGTACTATTTCATTTACGATAGGAGATTTTATTTTACTAAGATAAGTGACTCAATAGTTGTTAAATTGTTTTGAAAATAAATGGTTGTGGAAAAGATAAACCTTAATATCATCATGATTCTGAGATAACTAATTTGGATAATTTAAAATGGGTTTTATTCACATCCTTAGAATTGATTAATGGCTTGTTTAAAAAGAGGTTTATACAATCATTATTAAGAGTTTTTAACATTTTAGAATATAAGGTGTATATCCAGTATTCTATGTCTTACATAATGAATAAGGAAGAATAAACCAATTCAATATGGTTTTCTTGTAATTTAGTTTATTAACATGTATTATGATAATAAACTATGAGGGTATTCACATTTATTTTAAGTTAACATCCTTATAAATTTGGGACTTTGATTTTGGACATAATTATTTATGACATGTTTAAAGGGTGGAATGGATTATGATGGACATCAGATACTATTGTATAATGTTAAAACATTTCTTATGATTGTTTTTATATAGTTATAGAAATGACAACACACAGGTCAGGGAACAACACATTGCATCAATCAAGGCCACAAGAATGAAAACAGTAACTAAAGGGTGATAAGGGTGCATACCCTACCTCTGGCCTACATGATGTACACTTTTTTATAATTTTTTTAGTTGTTGGTTAGAAATATGAATTATAATTTTATTTTTTTTATAACCCCATATGATTATTTTAAATAGAAAACTTTTGGGTTCTATTATATTTTGGATTGATGGATGAGTCTCTGGTAGAAATTAGTTAATAGAAGGAACTATATTTGTGAATAATTCTATTTTTTCTTATTCTATGAAGATAATAATTCACAAACATTGGGGAAAAGATCTTAAAACTGAAGATGTGTTATACTAATACCTTATGATTTGTTGAACCAATGATATTTTTAGTCATCATAGATTTTTTCCTTTGAGGTTCTCAATTTTCTATTTATTTTTCACTTGATTCTGATTGATGACCTCAATCACTCCATATAAATATTTATATTTTTTCACAAATTATGTGTCTCAATTATCCACCAATGTTCTCCTATACTAAATCCTAATTTTTTTGTCACAGTTTCATTTCCCTTTCCCTCTTATTAAGACTAAATTTAATTAACCATATTTCTGATTTGGGTTTTCCATAAAGGTATTTTATATTTTTATACCTTTATTATCAAAGAACATTTTTTAATTGAGAGGAAGAAATTTATTGAATTAGGGGATAATGTAACACCATAGTATTTCAAATTACATTATCTATTTAATGAAATTCAATATATTGTTCTACAAGCAACACCGAGTTCCAGCACACCATGACTTACCAAACTAGTCGTTAAAAAATTAGTTATATGTAATATTAACTGAATTTAAAATATTATATACACCATATAATTTTAACATACATATTATGTGATTCTTATACATAATATAAGAACAAATTATATTTTTTATATAATAGATGTATTTTAAAAAAATGAATGTTTACCGCCTTTAAATAGATAACACTTTTTTAATCCAATTTTTGAAACATTTATATATACAATTTGACAAAATAAACATATTATTTATAATAGGGGCATAATAATTTACTTTGAATAAATTTTTTGTGTTTTTCTGATAACATTCATATTTTGATTAATAGTGAAAATACTAAATTTTAATTGAAATCAACTTTTTTAATCAAAATAATTTAGAGTGTTAAATTATGAACATCAATGTTATTGAACTATAATTAGATTATATTTTTATAATTTAATCCAATGTTGGTCATTGGATGTAATTTTACATTTAAAATGGACACAAACACATATAAATCTTTTGATTGCTTTTATTTCTCAATAACACGCTTTCTAGTTTTGACAGTGGTAATTAATTTTAAATTAATTAATGAAATGTTTGTGTTTTTAATATGGGAAAATAGAAATAATTTCTTTATTTTTAATATCAAATTTATCTTTGGGTGAATATTTGGTATTTTATTAGAAAACATTCAATTGTTGATGAATAGTGAAAACACTACGTTGTAGATAAAAACAAACTTTTTTATTTAAATAAATTTTTAAAATTAAAATTTATCATAAAGTAAAAAATATATTAATAATACATATATTTCCCCAATATAATACATTCGAGTCATTTTATAAATTAGAGTACAAATATATAATTTTATTGAACATTTTTAAGTCTTTTACCCACCTTCTAGGAACATTTTTTAATTTGCATAAAACGTAATTTTTCTATATCTATGAATTGAATTTTAAAAATATGAGATACGTGTATGATATTATTAAGTAAACTATGGTTGAATTGGAAGAACATAATTTTAAGTGAATAGTAACTTTTGAATTCTATTTACCATGGTTAAAATTATAAAGAAAAATTAAAGATAAAAATAATATTTTAATAATATTAAATTACCCCAGTACATGTCTTGATTCTATTGTATAAGTTATTTTGGCCCAAAATCATCCTTAGGGAAAAAATATTATCCTTTCTTATTCATATGGTTTTGATTGGGACATTTATTTAATTTTATTAAAATTGTTAAATTCAAATTTTAATAACAAAATCATTTTGAATATATTGTTATACATAAGAAAAATTTAATTATATTATTAACTAACAATATAAATCAATCTATACATCATGGTATTTTAATTATAATTTTTAGGTATTAAATAATTAAATTTATATATGACACAATGATGATGCAATCATTACTTTATTAAATAATGATTAAAATAATTGATATTATAAATATTAAAATAAATGTAAATTTAATCTTTTTATGCCATCCATGAATTTTCTAGGTGAATATTACATTTTATAATTGATTCAATGTATTTTTTTCAAATTAATATATTTTTCATTGTGTTAACCAAAAAACAAAGACTAAATAATGTCAAAATTTACATAAATGGGTTAAAAAAATATTATTTTATTAAATAATATAATATTTCCAAAATTATAATATTTGGGGAAAGGATTTTTAGAATGAACGATATGTCATTAATGAACCACTTTTGGTTATATTGACATTTTATATTATGATTATTCACCATGTAATATAAAAATACAAGAATATATAGTAAAATAGTAACTATGTAACTAGGAGTTAAATAAAAAAGTTATGTTTAATTTGGGGAACTAAACATGTCAAAAACCTATTGGTTGAGAGTTTTATGAGCCATACCCACTTTATCCTCGATATAAATCTATTTGGAACCATTAAAAACTGAAAATGATTTTATAATAACATAATATTTCAAGCCATTACTAAAGTTCCCCTCACCTATTTTATAAAATGGTACTTCCCCTTCACTTAAATTCTCAAATCCAAAGCCATTTGGCTCAGCCAACCCATTATCCAATCTCCTCACAACAACCCTCAGTTCTAAATATAGGCATTACATAGTTTAGAAACCCATCCTAAGGGGCCCTATTGTTCAAATCAAAACAAAGAACCCAAGGAGGAGGAGGTTAAACGTACCCTCAACCAATGGAAAGTACAATGTATGGAATAATTCCTCAATCACATTATTATCCGAGATTGTTTATTTGTATTGAATATCTGGGAAATATTTATCATATATGCCCATGTTTCATAAAATTGTTTTCAAAAGTTATATTATAAATTTATGGAAGGTACGATTTAATTAGATCATCATTTTAAATGTTTTAAAGACTTATTTTTAAAAATATCATTAAGTAATATCAAAGTTCTAAAATTGTTTTTATGAATTTATTTATATGTGAATGATTGTTTTAAAAATTTAAGTCCTTTCAACATTTACAAAGTGGTATGGGACACTTTTATTCAAAAATCTCTTTTAAATGACATATTTTATAAATTTTGTGACATTTAAATGATTTCATGAAAATAGTATATTTCACTTAAAGTGTTTTAATAATTATTTTTAACTATGTCAAAATCCATTATTGGATGTTATTCTTGATTGATTTTGATTTTTTATAAAACAATCATATAGATTGTATTGAATGAGTTATGATATGTTTGAATCAAGATGAACTATTTCTATATCATTGACGTTTTATGATAAAGTATTAAAATTTAATTTTTAATACGAATTTTTATGTTACATTTCACCCAATTTAATATGAGGAATGCATTGGACTTCGTAAGTGATGTGTCGGGCCCGCTATAGCCCCTTAATGCATCGGTGGGTCTTATGAGACAAACTAATGCTATGGCATAAGACATTCACAAAATTTATATTTTGGGTCTTGTAACGAAGCCTTGACATTCAGTTTAAGATGTCCGACATAATTCATTCTCTCGTTATTAAATTAATTATTACATATAATTATTCAACTAGTATAATATCCATGTGAATTATTATGTGGTAATGTTTGAATTATTTCTACCATATTATTTTTATGTTTTATGTTTACAAGGATTCTATTTTTATTATACATAATTCCTTAAATGATTATATCTTCCGTTGAATTATTTAACCATGATGACCATCTAATCTCACCCCCTTCTTATCATTTATTTTAAAATGAATCAAAGATGTGTATTATGATTGATAATCTGGGTTAAGCTAATGCGAAAATGGCATTCATAAAGGATTATTTATGTTGTGTTGTATGTTAGAATGTAATGTAACAAACATGTATGTAATCTATTTTCCATGACTGCTAAACTGATCGGTCCTTCGAGAATTCATTCCTTGTAATCATGCAATTTTATTAATGTAATGAACTTGTTCATGGTAACTAGGATGTGGCGTTACATTAGTAGTGAGGTATGAATAGGGATGTAGCTTTCTTTGTTATAAGATGTTCCACCTATCAAGACGTGAAGGAGGAGCATCGGTGGCCAGCAAGGGCTTTTACAATAGTTACCCATTCCCAAGTGGAAGTGGAATGATGTCACGACAGATTTCGTGATAGGGTTACCAATATCTATTCGAGGGAATGATGCAGTTTGGGGTTTCATTGAAAGACTTGGGAAGGATGCACACTTCTTACTGATTAAATATACCATCAGTGTTATTTTTCATTAATGGTTGTACATATAATTGATTATAAATTTTCATGGGGTGACACACTCTATAGTTTCAGATAGGAACACCCTCGTTACATATAATATTTATTAGTGTCTACAGAAGAATTTGGGTACACATGTTCTTCTGAGTATAACTTACCATCCCCAGACAGATGGCCAATCATAGCACACGATTCTGGTGTTGTAGGACATTCAATGAGCATGGGTCCTAGATTTTGGAGTTTCTTGGTAGAATCACATAACTTAGGTTTTTTTCCTGTAATAATAGTTTTTAGGAAACAATTTAGATGGCACCATATGAGTATTTGTACAGTAGGCCATGTCGATCACCACTATGTTTGATGGAGGCAGGAGTGGCAGCCATGTTGGGGCTTCGTCATGTCCATTGAACCACTATGTAGGTGGTTTGGGTTTAAAAAAGGATGGACACATCACAATATTGCAAGAAATCAAATGCTGATAGACCGAGACGACCTATGGCGTTCCAGGTCCGAGATAAGGTTTTCATAAGTGTCACACCAAGATTGGGACACAGGAGGATTAGGAGACAGAGAACTCATTCACTGAGATATGTTTGGTTGTTTGGGGATTTGGAGAGAGTCATTAAGGTTTCCTGTCATTTTCAGTTACCTCATAGGTATCGGGTTATGCATGACATCTTTGATTCTTCTAAGCTATGTCATTACACCTCAAAATTGACTCATGCTTTTCAACCAACAAGGGTTGAGTTAGAGGTGGACGCTTCGTTCGAGGATCACCCTATCTAGATTGTTTATCGAAGAGAAATGGATCTCCATGGTCTGGTCTCTTCCTCTAGTATGGGTGCTATGGAAGAACAGGCGAGTACATAATGAGACTTGGGAGAGGGAGACTGATGTTTGATCGTAGTGGACAGAGTTATTCGAAGATTCTTCTTCATAAAATTTTTAGAATAATTTCTGGATGAATATTCTAAGTGTGGATGTTTTTAAGAACATTTTTCTTCATTACATGTTTAAATCTTGATTTTCTTTGTTTTTTAGAAAAATGGGAGAATTTGAAAAAATTTATAAGTACATGCCTTGAACTCGGTTGTCGCGGACAGCCATGTACTAATGTTATAATAGCAGATTACATGGCTGTGTGGGGTGATGTAGTAGACCACAAAATTTTAGGGTGCTGGTTGAGGGAAATACATGGCATGTTAATTAATTGTAAATTTCATGTACTTTTCTTTTTAATTGATTTATCAGACTGGGATCAGGTCTAACCCTCACATCTGTCTTCTTTTGGCAGTAACTCGTGAATGGGCGAATGGAATAATAGATTCTTCTACAAGCCACTGATCTATCCACCATTCTCAGAATACAACACTATCAATTGCGTTGTAATATTATCAGTGATTTATTCCTTCTTCTATAGCATCTCCTACTAATTTCTTCCCTCTTTTGAGTTATTCATGATTGAACGTTTTTTACATTATTATAGATTAATGTCGTCCTTGGCCAAATTAATTTCCTAGGTTTGAGAGTGTTAATCATACATTGTCTAGGTAGGGGTTTTGTTTCCTATCATTGGTTTTATTTGAGTTTTATATTCGATTGTGTCGATTACCCATGTTTCTGGTTTTGTGGGTAATGGAAATTAAACACTATTTTGTCTGCCTTAGATTGATTATTGGAATAAGGGGTTGATGATGTGATGTTATGTGATATTTATTATTTAATGAAAATATTGTGGGTGAGTTTTCATGTTTGAATATTTATGCTTGTTTGGTATATGATTCTTATGAGGCAGACTTTGTTTCCTTTCATTGCTTTATATAATGTAAATTCTTGTCTTTTTCTTATTGATAAATGCTTAAGAAGTGAATTGGAATTTTTTAACCATTTAGTAGTTGAGATTAAATTTGGATACTTGATTCCCAATATAGACATTTTAATTACATAGTTCTATGAGAACGTTGTGTATTTAGACCATAGGTGGAATTGACATTGAGTGCTTCCTTAATGTGTCTATTTTATTTTCATGCTACATGACCATAGGGGGGTTGACATTGAATGAATCCTTAAAGTGTCTATACATTACGTTACGAGACCACATGTGGAATTAATGTTGAGTGCTTCCACAGAGATTCTATAGTCATATTGTAAATCCCATAGGTGGAATTGATGGTGAGTGCTTCCTTAGAGTGTCTTTGTCTTTAATTTTCCTATATGGCCAGTGGGGTTATAAAGTGTGAGTTACCCAAAGGGTTAGTATAAATTTGTATATTGTGACACATCTTCCAATCCATATAACAATCTTTGATTCGGTCCTATTAGGTAGTTTTCTGAGATACCTATTTGTGATACATTCTTGATTAAATTTTAAACATTAAATTCTAATGAATGTAAATGGAAACTATGCAATTATTTACTTTGGGGTACTCAATGTTCTTTGTTGCATTTCTATTTTTACCTTCTATAAATACTCACTAACAGTTAGTTATAGATATTTTGGTGGTTTTTTACTCGTATTTGCCTCACACCGTATCTGGGTTATGCTTCTGGGCCCAAAGAGATTATATTGTTGTAGGTATAGATAAAGGAAAGCGCCATTTTTCATCAGGTAATTGATTTTTGTGGAGCTGGAGATTATGGGACCAAGATGAGGCATGGTATTCTTTGTAAGTTTTTTTCTTTCGTACATTTGTTTGGTATTATATTTACAGCATTGTGACATGTTTATCTATTTCCCAATACTTATGTGAAATGAATTTTTTTATATATGTGCTCCAATTGATGATTTACATTCAGTGTTATGTTTTTTACATGTTTTATGATATTATTGCTTTCTATATTGTTTATTATTTGTTATTCCTCTTCGGTAATATGCCGATGGGGTAGTAGTTTCCCCACCATCGCACCCAAGGACCTCACTACTAGTCGGCAGCCTCTAGAGTTTGATGAAATTCATTTTATGTGATGTGAACAATCGGGTACATGTCACATTTTTGTGGAACTCAGAACTAGGGAGTTACAATGATGATTATTTATTTCCCAATTCGAAGGATGGGGATCACAGAGAACCCCATTATAATGTTTTGTGAATACCTCTCCTATAATGATGACTTTTTCTATTGGATGCTAGAGGGTTAGATCCCATGGAAATAAAAATCATGCGGGCTTGGCCTAAAGAGGACAATATCATGATTGTGGGCTAGACTAGGATGTTACCAATGATATTACAACTAGTTTCTATTTGATGTTCCAGTGAGGAAAGTAGTCCCTTCAAGGGGGGAGATTATGGATATCCCACATTGAAGGAAGGGGAGAGTGAATTACCCCTTTATAAGGTGGTGTGGATACCTCTCCCATCATGCAGCCTATTCCAGGGGGATTCCTAATGATTTGAGACCGTGGAAATAAAAGTGGTGCAATATAGATCAAAAGTGGTCAAATATCATGTTCCTAAGATGGAATGGACCGTTCCATGATAATTTTGATCTTCAGAAGAAAAATTTTTCTACTGCAATCAAGTAATGATAAGAGATTTCACTCACATTTTACAAAGTTATTTCACAGTTATTATAAATTTTATAATTTATTTTAAGAAATGAGTTTTATTGAGGGGAAATAAAAAATAAAATCCATGTTTTATTAGATATTCCACAAAAATAATTTCCACATCAATATTAGTTTAGTGGGTTCCATTATCTAATTGTGTAATCATTATGTTTTTTCATGTTTTATTATCCAAAAATCCCTAGATTATATTAATGATGAAAATCACATAATTTTTATATTTCATTAACATAGAACATCCCCCACAACATTATTTGTTAATAAATAGGATGAAATATACTTATACTCTTGTTTTCGCATGAATAATTGGAACACATACATCATTTTGAACAAAATCCACCAGATTTGATACTTGAGTATTCTATTAATGATATTGATTTCTCACAATCTTTATTCCCAATTATATATCAGAAGAAATTTATTCTTATTTAAACTAGGAATATGTTTTATTTCCTTTCATTATGACATTTTTTATATAATTTTCATTGGATTTGTAATAGTCATTCATGTCCTCAATTATTTTCCTCTTCAACTATAAGGATAAAAATACATCAATTATAATAAAATAAATTAAAATTTCTATTCATTATGAGTTCTGGAATTATATAATTTAAATCCTTTAAAATACATTTATAGACTTTCTAGTTGAATGTGATATTCTATCCAAAGACATATAACTATATTAATCATAATAAGTCATTTCAAATTAAATCCTCATAGAGAATATAAATATTTTTCAACTCAACTCCATATATATTTGTTTAACCACATTTTAGAATCATTGATGCTCCAAAATTTCCAAATCATACAATCCATCAACACTTCCTTTCACATTGTTCTTAAAATTTTGGATTTTTATCATTTGAAATAGATTCTTACTACCAAGAATCTGTTTACCGCTATTATTTTTTTAATTAAAATGTGTTTTATTACGCAATGCCGTTCATATTTTAATGTTGCAAATTTATTTCAAGAAGTTACAAAGTTGAGTAGAGATATATGTCTATCACATCTCATATTCATTGATATAAATAACAACATACCACTATTCTCATTATAGTGGATAGAATATAATCACTCAGAAAACCAATTTAGATAGTCTCATATCATTAAATCTGTAACTTCTATAGACATAATTAACACTTCTATAATCGAGAAATACATATATCAATCATATATATTACATAATTTATGATGAAATTAATTACATTACCCAAACCCATATCTAATGATCTTAATAATTATGTGTACTAAGAAACATGGAAACTAAAACAATGATTCCATAGGTATACTACATCATCTCCAACTATGATCATAATAACTATAACCCTTCTTTTATATATCATGTTTTAAAAATTTATCTATAACATTGGAAATGAAAACATTAGAATGTGTGAGATCATATTCATTGTAAGAGTGATCAAGGGAGGTACATATGAATAGAATCAATATAAGGTTATAAGAATATGATTATAACATTTTAATACCATTTTTTTCATATAATATATAATAATATAGAGTAGTGAAATTAATATTGGATGTTCGTATGTGTCACGAACCAGGCCGGGTTGCCATCCGACCCGCCGCCCGACCCGATCGACGACATGGACCGAAAGGCATTCCCGATCCCCATGGGCTGGCAGAAATGCCCGGGTATCAAAAATAAACTTGGGAATGATTTACCTGGATGAATAAATATAAAATAGACAACAAGCTGAAAAGTTGAAACTAAAAACAGACAACCAAACAGGCCCTTATACCAAGTTCAGATTTTAAAGTTTACAACTTGAACTAAAAACCCAAAAGAGACTACAACAATGGAAACCAAAACTCCAATAAAAACCTCCATGTGACATGAGGAGTCACACCCCCAAGCCACTGCTACCAACCAACATGAGGATGCTACCGAAAACCCGAACCACCAATGCTAAGCTTGATGCCTCAACCTGGAAAGAAAAAGAAACAGGATCTACATACACCCAAAGTTGTATGTAGGGTGTGAGCTAAAAGCCCAATAATATTCCACCGATAAAAAGGTTCCATGAACAATTATTAAATGAAAAATACATTTGCAACTATAATTAGAGAAAGGAACAAAAATCTTAAACAAATTTAGAGAAAACAGTTTTAGGTAAAACAGTTTTGAAAAGAAACAATTTAAATTAAAACACACGCACACACACACTTACTTTTATAATAACCAAAGTGTCACACTGATTGGCATAAATTAAACAATGAGCACTAATATGGGAGAGGCCGCATGGGTGTCATCTAGCTTCAGTCCCTAGATCTTCGTGTCTTAGTGAAACGTGGCTTAGAAGGCCACGAACCTCAGAAAACATGGATTAGAAGGCCATGACCCTCAGAAAACGTGTATTAGAAGACCACAATCCTCAGAACAGCATATGTTTAGTTATTTGTTCAATCGTCAGTCCTGCTAGTGAAACCGTGTCGAGTCACCTCCAGAACACTAGCCCAATAGTCTAGTCTACCCTTCTAGCTACCCGGACTTCCTAGTTTGTTATCGAACAATTTTCAAGTTCATTTCACATGTCATATCTATGCACCCAAATAAAAAAAGACACCACAAATGCCAAAACCCACTAATCTCACTCAGAAATACAATTTTGGAAGAATACACACCCTAAAAATATTTCAAAACTAAATTTCCACTACTTACATGACTAATAAAAAAATACATTGTGGTCACAGAAAACACTTTCAAAGTAATAGAAACCCTTAAAAGAATTTATTAAACAATTTCAACCTTCGTCACACTAATTTAAACACCGATAACCATTACACCATGTAGTCAAAACAAATGGGTCATATTTAATAATTAATTAATAAAACAATCCAAATTTTCATAAAATTTTTTTAGAGAAATACCACTACTTTACGCACCTAGCCAACCCAAACCCCCCTTACATGACCATACGCACACGACGTCACCTCAGGAACACAACACGCATTACACACGGAGTTAAAGAAGACCATCCACACAGTTAAAAGACCATTTCTACAATTAAACGAACTACCAGAAAATTGTTTCAAACCATTTCAAAATACTCTGCACAACGTTAAATGCCAATGACTCATTAAAGGTTCATTTTGGACTAAATAAAACAAGATTCAATATCAAAACAGTAATTGCACCTTTTTTGCACATCCTAACAAATTGACTACCTAATAAAGAAAAACTGATCTCCAGTACAACATGAGTTCTCACAAAAACTTACTTATATCATGAGGCACCCTACCTAACACATCAAATCCACTAAACCTCAAGTAAAATCGAGCTCACACCAAACTAACGAATTAATAAGCTAACCGCACAATAACTAAAAAACACTAACAATTAACTAGAAATAAGACTTCAGCAGAATGCTCACACATTATAAATAAAGTATACTAAATAATTCAACTGCAAATCAAATCTCATAGAAGAACAATTTTCCATGACACAAATTAATTAAATAAAATTCTAAATTAATTAAACATGAAAATTAATTAATCAAATAATAATTAAATAGGGAACCACCTAACTCGGTGTGTACCAACATCACAAATTTGGCACAAAACTCCCTCTGCATGAAAATCACATTGCAAGGAACCACACATTGACTATAAATCAAACATTTGAACTGAAATCATCAACATAGACACAAAAGAAAAGAAATCATGAAACCATAATGAAAAGGCCTTCAATTGTAAAGGGAGTTACCCTTGTGGACCACACGTAGCAAGAATTTCTGGCAGGGGGCATCGCACAACTAAAAGAATGGTGGCTTCGGTGCGAGATCTGGCCAAGGGAGGGTGCCGCAGAGCTGGGAGAGCCGTCGCAAACAAGGGATCGACATGAGGAGTAGGGGCGGAGTGTGGCAGCGCGTCAGGTGTCGAGGCGGTGTGACGAAAGGTGAGTTGCAAGAAAGGAGGGGTGTGCTGCAGTAGTCTGGGAGAGAGACAAGGGGGCACAGGCTTGGTTCGGCTTGAAGGGAGATGGAGGCGCCAAAGCAGGGAAAGGCGTCGGCCAGGATGGACGATGCTCGGGCTAGGGTGCAACGGGATAGGAGGGATTCCAGTTGCAGGGATGGTGTGCGGGTGATTCGGCTAGGGATAGGAGGGGAGTGCGCCACGAACCAGGGAGAGAGGCTACTGTGCAAAACAACAACCGGGGAAGAAGGGGTATAGCGCGACAGGGAGAGATAGAATAGTGGGAAAAGAAAGAAAAATAAATAAAAAGGAATGAAAAAGAAATAAAAAGGAAATGAAAATAAAGATAAATTAAAACCTAATTAAAATCATAACAAAATTAATAATAGAAATAACATTAAAACTGACATGCTGAAAATTTTATGACCATTTTAATAATTTAATATTATCCAACTATTAAAAATATTAGCTGAAATAATAAGAAGAATAATCCCCAATAAAAATAATAACAATATTAAACAATTGGTAAATTAATTAATCATTTTTCAATTTTTTTTGCGATTAATGTATCATTCAAATCGTTAATTAATTGATTTCCCATGAACCGGGTAGGTCACACAAACATCTGAAGAAGCCATGCGGCTCCGCCCGTTCTGTGAGCATGCGCCAGTCACTACCGAGTCAAAACAATCATTTATCATCAAAACGCAAAGACTCATGTCGGGTCTGGCAACGTGCATGGGGTCGTGTGTAAGGTATCACACACAAATAATAACATATTTAATAATAAAACATCATCCAATTACGATTGGGCGCTACACACGGTTGCGCGTACGGGTGCACACCCGTATAAGATCACAAATCCCTTTTAAATTAGAATCGATTCAAACTACAACTCAAAGAAAGACCTAAAATAAATTATAATATAATAAGCATCAGGTCGGGGTGTGACAATTCTCCCCACCATGACACTTTATTTCCCCAGAAAGTCCCAAAATACTATGTCAACTAAGGGTTCCACGCAAGACCATGAAGACCCCTAAAACAAAACCACAATCACCCGATAACCGGGCATTCAAAAGCCCATGACCTGAAACTCCAATTTCTCAAAACCAGAATCACCATGAAAAATGACTAAGAACGAATTCACCTTGAAGTAGAACTGCAATATGGAACACCCTGACCCCTGACATAGGGATCACCAGTGCCGCTTGAGATCTCCAAGAACACTCATCCAACGACCCATTATCTGAGCTAACAAGTTATCATGGTCGAGGCCAGGTGGAGTGAAAGTAAGATGTCACCCCACTAAGTGCACATTCAAAACAGAGTCTTCCACAAGTATGTCATATGGTGGTCTCCCCATCATATTAGGGTACTCGTCATACATTGGTTCTCCAAATCAAAACGACTCCCAAACCCAGACATCTCTAACACTGGATTGACCCTTCAAACACCCTATGTTTAACCAACACAAGACGGGAGATCGGCGCGACCCGCACTGGGTCTCCCCACCATTTTAAAATATCCTAACACCACGAAACCCGCGCGGACATTACCAGTTTAATTTTAGAAATACTGACTGAATCCTTCATTATGAACCCACCAACACCGGGCGACCCACACTGATTATTCCTACAGTGGACAACAATCTTCCACATGAGATAGATTTGATAGCAGAAACCCCTATCCAGGAGTCGAACCAGACAGACGCACAAAAATTCCACAAGACATGAGCATCTATGACCACAAGAAGGTTCAAGGAGCACCCCCACTAGCTTTACAAGAATATGGGTTTCTTTTATCCTCTTTAAGGCCCAAGAGGAACTCCCATAAAATAAGACCATTATAAGTAGACAAGGGCTCCATGCCCCTCACAACAAGAATGACGCCTTTGGAGAGGGTACCACAATAGAGAAATTTAAGTTGTCCACGTCCCGACATTGCAGACTAAAGTTAGACCAAGCCCGTCCCACATCCGACAAGTTTTGACTGCGCACAAGCTTCGCCCCGAGACCTATGGCTAGGGAACCGATGTCTAAATCATCTCCCGCCTCGCAGTCACAAGCTGACCAAATCTAACTGGAACTTCCTCCGCTGGAAAAGAAGCCTGCATACTTCTCCTTCGCTACATGTTGACTGTTCAAGCACCTACGAGGTCAACCACCTTACTTTCTTTCGCTACTTTAGGTACAACCATGGAATGAATCTAGTCTTGAGGATCGCTCATGACATCCCCATTTGCAACGAAAATGGAACGATCGCCATTTACTAGTTCAGTCCCGCTCCACCAGACGTACTCGAGACAATACTACATCTGCACAACATTTGGAGTTCCTCCAAAACCAGAGGCACTTCCATCTTTCCCAAATCACCCAACGACATCCAACTTACATCAACGTCTATGACCAGTCGACACCACCGTGTAGAATCCAACTCTTCTACTCCACTAAGAGTATGGGTCGGGCCAAGAATTGAGAGAGACTTGCTGAAACCCATGGAATGTTTCTAGGGGGCATATCCCAAACAAGAAACACAAACTAGACTTCCACAAATCCAAACACATCACAAAACAAACATCATCATTCCAGAAACAAATCCAATAATCCCAAATTCAAACATCAATTAATTTTCAACGAAAAACACTCACTTGGAAAACCATGCACCGCACAACAAGCCCAAAATCTATTTTAAAAATCCATCTTTACTCTAAACGCAATGTCATTTATTATTATTGTTATTATTATTATTATTATTTTCCATTTCCAAAACCATTTGTGCACAAAAAACCATTTATGAAAAAGTCCCACTTTCTCGGAAAGAAGAATCAACCTTAGAAATCAATCAACCACCACTGATATTCCATGGTTCCTTGCAAGTGTGCTTTTCCGTGCCACTCAGGCACCCTTCCACACGATTCAAAAACTATCCATTAATCAAGTCCACACGCACATGCGAGCACCCCTAGAAATACCACTAGAACAAAACAAGCCTACTCCGCTTTAAAAACAAAACATTATCAAAATCCGAAAATACACTTTTTTCAAAACCATTTCAAAAATTAACGGAAAATTTCAAGAATGCATTCCATTTCAAAAACAACCAATTTTAATTTCAGATAACCGAATACGTCCTTTTAGAAATTCAACTTTGACAATTCAACGTCGAATTCCAAAAACAATGTCCAAGAGAGAAGCACCGTAAAAATCATGTCAAACACATACCAAAATAAAATAAGAGCAGCACCAAAGTCTGCTTCCCTCTTTAAAAGAAAAACAATCTCGCCCCCAACCCAAAATTGAAGCAAGATATCACAAACATTATAACACCTGGACAGAGGACTAGAGGTTGTGTCTAACCCAGCTACATGGTTTAGCAGACCATGCAATATGTAAGAACCAACCACTAGGAGTGTGGAATCGTACTATCGGGAATCACATGGGACGCTACTCCATATGAGACCACGCACAATACTGTTTTACTCATATTTTCATCCCCCATACACAAATACCAAAGCCAAAACATAAATCCTGAAATACCCCTGGTTACCCAAGGATCGAAACAAGCAAGAGTTCGCGACGCTCTTCTCGCACCTATCCCTGGAGTACTGACAGTCCTATCGTCAATCTACCTGACATCCGGAATAACAACTGCAAAAACATCCCTCTGATACCATTTTGTCACGAACCAGGCCGGGTCGCCATCCGACCCGACGCCTGACTCGGTCTGTGACATGGCCTGACGGGAGTTCCCAATCCCCACGGGCTGGCACAAGTGCCCGGGTATCAAAAATAAACTTGGGAATGATTTACCCGGATGAATAAATATAAAACAGACAACAAGCTGAAAAGATGAAACTAAAATAAAACAACCAAATAGACCCTTATACCAAGTTCAGATTTTAATGTTTACAACTTGAACTAAAAACCCAAAAGAGACTACAACAACGGAAACCAAAACTCCAATAAAAACCTCTGTGCGACATGAGGAGTCACATCCCCAAGCCACCGCCACCAACCAACATGAGGATGCTACCGACCACCCGAACCACCAATACTAAGCTCGATGCCTCAACCTGGAATGAAAAAAAACAGGATCTACATACAGCCAAAGGTGTATGTAGGGTGTGAGCTAAAAGCCGAGTATGATGCCACCGAGAAAAAGGTTCCATGCACAATTATTAAATGAAAAATAAATTTGCAACTTTAATTAGAGAAAGGAACTAAAATCCTATACAACTTTAGACAAAAAAGTTTTAGATAAAACAGTTTTGAAAAGAAACAATTTAAATTAAAACACACGCACACACAGACACACATACTTTTAAAATAACCAAACTGTGACACTGATTGGCGTAAATTAACCAATGAGCACTAATATGTTAGAGGCCGCATGATTGTTAGCTTGCTTGGGTCCCTAGATATTCGTGTCTCGGTGAAAAGTGTCTTAGAAGGCCATGACCCTCAGAAAACGTGGCTTAGAAGGGCACAACCCTCAGAAAACGTGGCTTAGAAGACCACGACCCTTAGAACAACATATGTTTAGTTAATGTTGCAATCGTCAGTCCTGCTAGTGAAATCGGGTCGAGTCACCTCCATAACAATAGCCCACTAGTGTATTCTACCCTCCTAGCTAGACGTGTTTCCCAGTGTGTGCTCAAACAAATTTCAAGTTCATGTCACATGTCATATTTATGCACCCAAATTAAACAAGCCCACCACACATGCCAAAAACCATTACTCTCACTCAGAAATACCATTTTTGAAGAATACACAGACTAAAAATATTTCAAAACTAAATTTGCACTACTTACACGACTAATAAAAAAAATATAGTGTGGTCAAAGAAAACACTTTCAAAGTCAATCAAACCATTAAACGAATTTATTAAACAATTTCAACCTATGTCTCACTACTTTAAACACCGAAAACCTTTACACCATGTAGTCAAAACAAAATTTTCATATTTAATAATTATTTCATAAAACAATCCAAATTTTCATAAAATATTTTTTAGAGAAAGACCACTACTTTACACACCTAGCTGACCCAAACCACCCTTACATGACCTTACGCACATGAAGTCACCTCAAGAACACAACCCGCATTACACACGGATTTAAAGAAGACCATCCGCATAGTTAAAAGACCATTTCTATAATTAAACGAACTATCAGAAAAATTTGTCAAACCATTTCAAAATACTCCGCACGACTTTAAATGCCAAAGACTCATTAAAAGTTAATTTTGGACTAAACACAACCAGATGAAATATCAAAAGACCAACTGCACCATTTTTTCACATCCTAACAAATTAACTACCTAATAAAGAAAAACTAATCTGCAGTACAACATGAGTTCTCACAAAAACATACTTATATCATGAGGCACCCTACATAACACATCAAAACCACTAAACCTCAAGTAAAATCGAGCTCACGCCAAACTAACGAATTAATAATATATCCGTACAACAATAAAAAAACACGAACAATTAACTAGAAATAAGTCTTTAGCAGAAAGCGCACACATAGTAAAAATAGGGTTCTAGACAATTCAATTGCAAATCAAACCTTAGAGAATACCAATTTCGCATGAAAAAAATTAAATAAATAAAATTCTAAATTAATTAAAATTGAAATTTAATTAATCAAATAATAATTAAACATGGAACTACCTACCTCGTTGTGGACCAACATCACAAATTTGGAACGAAACTCCTGGTGCACGACAATCACACTGCGAGGAAACTCACTTTGACTCTAAATCAAACATTTGAACTGAAATCATCAAAACAGACACAAAAGGAAAAAATAATGAAACCCTAATGAAAAATCCTTCCATGGTAAAGGGAGTTACCAAAGTGGACCTCACATAGCGAGGATGTTTGGAAGGGGCGTCGTGCAACTAAAAGAGTGGTGGATTCGGTGCGAGATCCGGCCAAGGGAGGGTGCCGCGGAGCTGGGCAAGCCATCACAAACTAAGGATCGACATGAGGAGTAGGGGAGGAGTGTGGAAGCACGTCGGGTGTCGAGGAGGTGTGAGGAAAGGCAAGTTGGAAGGGAGGAGGGGCGTTCTAAAGTAGTTTAGGAGAGAGAAAATGGGGCGCGGGCTTGGTTCGGCTTGAAGGGAGATAGAGGGCGCCAGAGCAGGGAAAGGTGCTGGCCAGGATGGATGATGCTTGGGCTAGGGTGTGACAGGATAGGAGGGATGCGAGATGTAGGGATGGTGTGCGGGTGATTCGGCTAGGGTTAGGAGGGGAGTGCGTCATGAACCAGGGGGAGAGGCTGCTGCGCAAAACAAAAACTGGGGAAGAACGGGTCTAGCGCGACGGGGAGAGAAAGAATAGTGGGAAAAGAAAAATAAATAAATAAAAAGGAAAGAAAACGAAATAAAAACGAAATGAAAATAAAGATAAATTAAAACCTAATTAAATTCTTAACAAAATTAATAATAGCAATAACATTAAAACTTACATGCTGAAATTTTTATGACCATTTTAATAATTTAATATTATACAACTAATAAAAATATTAGCTGAAATAATAAGAAGAATAATGCCCAATAAATATAATAATAATATTAAACAACAGTTAAATTAATTATTCATTTTTCATATTTTTTTGAGTTTAATGTATTATTCAACTCGTTAATTAATTGATTACCCGCACACCGGCTAGGTCGCACGAACATCTGATGAAGCCATGCGGCTACACCCGTTCCGTGCGCATGCGCCAGCCACTACCGAGTCAAAACACTCATTTATCATCAAAATAAAAAGACTCAAGTCGGGTCTGGAAACGTGCACGAGGTCATGTGCAAGGTCACACACAAAAATAATAACACATTTAATAATAAAACATCATCAAATTACGATTGGGCGCTACAAACGGTCGCGTGTACGGGCGCCCACCCGTATAAGATCACAAATCCCTTTTAAATTATAATTGATTCAAACTGCAACTCAAAGAAAGACCTAGAATAAATTAAAATATAAAAAGAATCAGTTCGGGGTGTGACAGTATGGCATAAATCTTTAGGTACTCAAGGAACACGATCCATGAGATAATGATATTTTAATAAGACATATATTTTTTGGGATTAATATGTCCCAAGAAAATCATTTCCATGGTGGTGAAGGTTTATATATAAGGATATCATAGTGTAATGAGCTCAATACCCAAACCATCATAGTATTCTTGTTTCAATCCCAAGACCATCCTAGCATTCAATGACCCTTAATGAACTAGGTTCACATCCCATTCTATTCATATCTCTCTAATTAGATAAAAATATATACCCCACGAATTAGAGTGATATATGGGTCCCATATATCTAATAATGAAAGCAATATTTGTGTGTGTTAAAAGATAAAAAAATAAATCATATCATATCCCATGAAATGAATTGGGTCCCGAAAACATTTCAATATCTCAAAACCTTTCAAAAAGATATAGGATTCCTAATCATTTTTTTATTTGATCATAGAATAACCTGAGAAAAACAGAATTATTCATAATTTCTTATTTTTGGTATAAGATATTCAAGAGAAATGTGTTTCATAAACATAATTCCATCATAAAAACACACGATTATGGGAAAGGATATAAATGGTATCCTTCGGTGATATTTTTAATAACACATAGGTAACATTAATGGATTTAACCTTAGATTGAAGTTGATTTTGAAATATTATTTGAATCATTAATTGGGTAAAATATCCTTTGTACTTTGGAAAATAATTTATAAAAAATGAAACATTTTGAAAACATTTTTAATTAAAAATAAACCTAATAACATGAAAAAATAATCATCAATGTAAATAATGTTCATGATTATGGAATGTTTCATTCATGTCGTACATGATAAAACAATTATTCCTCACACAATTTTTATAGATTTCGAAGGGGATTTTTTTTGAAAACTATATGAATATTCATTTAAATTTATTTCAAAAATTAAAACATGGGAAAAGTTGTCTCTTCAAAATCACAATATAATAAATCATTTTTTTAAACATTTTCAGAAAATATTTTTTTGGTAGAAAATGGATTTCCAAGTGAATAGATAAATATAGATAGATTTTTTTAAAAACTTTTATAAAATATTTTGTTAGTCGGAGTAGATCACTAAAGAGGGGGGTGAATTGAGTATCTTTAAAAATTGCAGTCTAAAATGTATTATTAACAGGGATCCCCAATAAATTTAAAAACAAGCCACTTAATCAATGTAATACAATAATGAATGTAAGACTATTCAATTAACTTCTCAGAAGACTGATTAATTCTCAGTGATCTTAATAGGAGTTATTAAATATACTTTTGAACCTATAATAATAAGGAAAAATAGTTTTAACATATTTTGCAAGACTAACTATCATAGTAAATTTAGTGGTATATGAATTATATAGTGAAACAGATAAATCCAAATTAAATAGGACATCGGATATAAAACAAGTGGTTCAGTCTCTAGAAGCGACCGAATCCACTCCACTTGTGATCTCCTACAACCAGGCAGTTTGTATAAATAATCCTCATCCACACCCTAGATCAGGTTTATCAACAGTACACATGACTATTAATCTCAAACGACCTATTAAACAGTTCATTGTGGGTATGAACTAACATGCCACATAGGGGCCTCTTACACACTTATCATTGAAATAGTCCAACATAAAAATATGTATGAGAAATGATATATTGAAACCTTCAATTTAATGAAGTTGAAAGTGTCTGTTTTTGGTATAGATTTACACCCACTGTTCAAATGATAATGATAGGACACAAAAAGTCAAATATGGTGATATAGGATTAGAAGTTCTCTCAGTGTTATTCTATGTAGCTCTAGACTTCTAGGATGAAGTAGATACTTGAATCAAGATCTCAGGAGGAATAATAGAGTATCACATTTTCGTTGTATCTGACATGGGTTACCCTTGATGTTAATAGTGCAAAGATATTCTTAATTCTGATCTATGGTGTCTCAGCTCTTGAATTCAAGAATGCATCATATTTTCTACATGAATGTTAAGTTTCATGTGTCTATTCTTTTTCAAGAAAGCTCGTGTGTTCTTCGTTATCACCCTACGCGTATCTTTTTTTCTAGGCCACAATTCTCTTTTAATCTCCGAGTGCATGTGTGGAGCCGGAAGGTAGAATGTATATTGTGCCTCGTTCCTTGTAATATCATGTTACATGTCTATAATGAATATATGATAAAATTAGTGTATTTAAAGGCTTCAAATATGACCGCTAGAAATTAAATAAAAAATGACAAAGCATATTAAGAAATAGTGTCACAGTCTATCTAGAAACAATTTCTCCATAATGTGGTGCATCCTTGAAATAGAGTATACTTATTTTCCTTTGAGTGGTGATAAATTAATGGTTGAACAATTATATAATGATCTAGAACCAGTAGCATAGATTCGGTGCTAGGATCACGGTGTCGGGTCCTTTTTCAAACCTCAAACGGTGTCTGGGTCATGATGTTTGGATGGTCACAGTTTCTGGATAGTCACAATGTTTTGATGGTCATAGGGTCTAGATAGTCACGATGTCTATATGGTCACACTATATGGATAGTCATGGTGCGTGGATGGTAATGGTGTCAGGATGGTCACAATGTCTAGATGGTCACACTGTCTGCATGGTCATAGTGTCTAGATGGTCACGGTGTCTGGAAGCTCACGGTGTCTTAATGGTCACAATGCCCTAATGGTCACAATGTCTAGGTCATAGTTTCTCAGACAATGCCAAATATATGTATACATAACTAAATAATTATATTCATAATTTGGTCGAGACCTAATCATTCATCAAAGAAATCTTTATGAAGTAAATTAAATATATTGTACAATAATAAAATTTAATGTTTACCAATTTTTATCTTGGATAGCTTTATTTAAATCATAATGATATTAATCATATTTACAAATTATTTGAGATAGAATACATTGAATTAACAAGTTTCATAGAATTTTTAGGATTTGTGATCATTAAATCATTATTAACACATGAGTAGTCCAACAATCTCCCCCTTTTTGATGATCACAAATAATGTGAGTGATAGATTTATTATTAACTAATGATTCAAATTCATTAATTTTCATGTAGAATACATATTTCACCCTCTTTTGGGATTATCAAAAAGAATACCAAAGAAATATTCAATAAAAGTGCACAACGAATTTTATAAAAGAGTGTTATTTGAAATAGTAAACAACAGGAATACAGAAAGAATCCCTATCAAATGATAGTAGTAACATTTCATTAGAACTATCATTTCTTCTATTTTCTCTTGGAAACACCATTAGAAGTGGAATCCATAAGAGCATAATTATATGTGGAAAAGGGAGTGAACTAGTGGACAAAAAAGGTAAAGGTATACCTTCCAAAATAGAAGGGTCCAAAGTGAGTATAGTAGAAGACCAAGGAAATTTTTGATCAAGGATAACTAGTCTGATCTGAATTAGAGCCTAAAAGACATACATATATGTAGTGGAAATGGTAGAGGATTAAGAGGTAGGCAAACCGGAATTCAAAGGTGAAGATGTTGGAGCTACAATGGCAGTACTCTGTACGTAATGATAAGGCCTCAAAAGCTTGATAATGTCATCAAAGATCTATCCACCATACTGCATGGATTTTTAAATTTCATCCTTGTTCCACATAAACTTTTCCAAAAATGGGGTGATTTTTTTGAGTTTTTCAACTTTAGTTTTCAAAGATTGAGTGATATGAGGGATTCCTAGATTCTCCTAAAGATACATGAAGGGATTTGTCATGTAATGCTTGGTAATATCATATTGAAGTAGAATTCCACCTTCTTATTAATCTCCTCTTGAGAATAATTTTCTATTTTCGAATGGATCCATACCAAATCAAGAACTCTACCACTATAATTGACAACTTCATATAGAGATTCTTTTTCAAAGACACTAAGCACAACCTGAATTTCTTCTTTAACAATGGTTATAACAAGATCACTCTCTAAAGAAGGTTGAGATTATTTCTTTGAAGCATTAGAAGAAGTAATTGTTGAAGTAAGGAACTTCATTTGATTCATAACTTTTTAGAGATTACCCTTATACTCATAATCCATCTTTTTAAGACCAATAACAATATTACACATCTCTTGAACAATTATCTTGTTTTTAGTAGCTATAATGTATGCTAAATAAATTTGTTTAGGTTGAATCAATGAGGATACTTATTGAACAATCTAACTACCAATGTCCTCAAAATGTTGAGAAATAGATTCTTTTCATGAGTTCAGTAGTCTTTTCATATCTTCAACCATAACTTGGAGAATCATTACTTCATCAATTAACCATTTTTTCTCAATTCTGGTTTCATGAATCCCATGAATCATCTTAAGCTAAATCTGAAATATAATCTTTTCGAATTATAGGGCGGCATCCCTTTCACTTAAATTCGTCATAGTATATGGTTGATGATTCATAATATTTTCAACCCCATCCAATAGTGTAGCTCAAAATGCTTTTAGATCATCCTTATTTACAATGGAGGAAGGTTCTTATGATAGTTTGGGAATATGAACTGAGGCAGGATAATGTTCATTTGCATAGCCAAGATCAGAAACTAATTTCAATTAAAACATAGCAGATAAATCATGGACATTGACTGGGAAATCCTGTGAATAATTTACATCAAATTATCTGGAGAATTTATACCATGAATCCACTTAGCATGGATCAACTAGATTATGTACAACAACACATTCCATATTGGGGGGGTTGCACCTCCTCAAAAGGTGCATCTTTCTCATGACTATGATATTTTTATCCATGATCAACTTCAAATATTTCATCCCTAATTTCCTCATAAGTCTCTTTTCTAGAAAACCGAAAGGTTTTATCCATTTTATCTTTAGTAGATGGGATAACTTCTGGAACAGCTTATTCCTATTGGTGTTACTCAAGAGAAGCTTCTTTAACAAAAAAAATTATCTTCTTCATAGAGATATTCTTGAACATCCATTTAATTTACCTTAGAAATAGGTTCTTCCATTGAAGAAGGTTGTTTTTTCGATCCAAAACCATTTCAGGAACATGTATTTCTTTATCATTTAAGACATGAGGAGTATATTCAGTGTATGTCTTCTCGAGAACAATTTCTCTAGTAGGTGCAATAGCCTCTTCAACATCTTCCTCATCAGAGTACACAACTATATCTTTTGGTTCCAAACAAGGATCAAGAATTACTCGTGGTCTAGATGAGTTCTCCACATGATTGAACCTTTCATGTATCCTATCATTATCTTCAACCCATGTTTTTTTTCAATTGATTCCTACTATTTTCATTCGCTTTACTGTATCTTTTGAATAAAAAACTCATAATCCTTAATAACTTTTTCAATATATCCATCCAACCCTTTTCATTAATCATAGATGAGATAATCCTTGAATAGAACTTGGAGGTAGACTTGGAGTTGGTTTTGATCAACACAAACATATGTAGTATGACATTCTTTCAATGATTCATCTTATGTACATTATTCATGAGATGTATCAAAAATACATCCAGATATTTGAGTACAGCTAAATCACTTTTTCTGAGGCTAATCTAATTCTGAACATACTTAAACATGAGTCTGGTTTCACCATCTAGCTTAGAACCTATGGCTCTTCTCTAAGCATTAATACCTGTTAAGATTCTAAATGATTCTTCCAAAACAAAGAATTAACTTGGAGGTGGTGGAACCCTCTAATTGTCCTCAAAAATACCCTCATGAGGTATCCTATGGCACGAATCCCATAACATTGAAGAAATGGTACATCTATGGCCACTGATCCATCTTCGTATAACAACTCTATCTTCTTTATCAAAAGTTAAATGAACATACTGGTAAAATTGGGCAACTAATATCGAGTAAATTGGAATATCCTCCTTTGTAAACCATTCCAACCATATTTTTATCTATCTACATTCATTACCAAAGAATTAGTTGATATAAGACACTTAGGGAAAATCTCTTCTCCAGGAACCACTATTATATTCACCAGATCCAGAGTCAGAGGACCTTTGGGCCCCAACTTTGCTGCTCTTTTCTTTTTCTTCAATAAACTACGCGTCTCTGGAGTTGATGAAGATGGTCATTTCAACCTGTGCATTAAGTGAATGTTTGAGAGGAAGATAAGGGTTGAAAGAGGGATTATGGGTTGAGAGAAGAAATCATGATTGAAGAACGATGTAAAAATCATTAGTTTTTATCATTTAGGGATACCATGTTTCACAAAAATAAAAGCACAGGAAAGTAAAAATAAAATAAATAATTACCACAATATAGGATAAAATTATTAAATAGAATAATAAAAAATCATTATGGTGAGACACTAACTGACTCTCATGGTGAGACCATAACTAGATTTCATGGTGAGACCATAAACATGAAACAACAATCCTTTAGACAGTAAAACAATAGAACTGTTAGAGTTAAACAGAAATCTCAATACAGTGGCTTGTGAAATAGTAAACACGAAACAATATACTTACTAATTTTGATTTATCATTCGTAATTCAGGTATGGATTAATATATTCATTCAGAATTTAATGGTTTGGTTAATATATCATAATGATGATATTCAATACTAGTGAATTCCAATGTGATATCACCTTTTTGATAATTATCTATCAAAAAGTGAATTATTACATCAATATGTTTTTTCCATGACTGTAAAATAGGATTTTTGAGATGTTAATAGAACTTGTATTGTCACATTTATAAGTACATGTCTAAATTGATATCCATAATCTATTAAATTGTGTTTCATCCACAAAAGTTTTGCACAATAACTACCAGCATAAATGAATTCAGCTTCTTCAGTAGATAATGCAATATAGTTTTGTTTCTTACTACACCATAATACTAGTGACATGCCTAAAAAGCGACATGTTCAAATGGTTCTTTTTCAATCTAACTTATAACCATTGAGGTCAGCATCCAAATTACCCACTAACTCAATTGATTGTCCTCTACGATAGAACATTCCAAGATTGGGTGTATTCTTGAGGTATTTGAAAATCATTTTTAATATCATATAAATGATATTACATAGGGGTTTCTTGAAAATGATAACACATACATATAATAAACATAATATCATGTCAGGTATAAGTTATGTAGAGTAGACTTCTAATCATTCCTATGTATGTGGCTTGACCAACAGATTTTTCATCTTCATCAAGATCCAACATTTATGTGGTAGTCATTAGAGTGTCACTACATTTAGTGAAATACAAACCAAAGGGTTTTAGATGATATATAGTATATTTTATTTGATTTGAAAGAATAAAATCATTATTTTTAATGATTTTAAATCCAAGAAATAATTTTATATCACCCATTAGACTCATTTCAAATTCATTTTTCATCACTGTAGAAAATTCAACACATAATTAATACTTTGAAGATCCAAAAATAATGTCATTTATATAGATTTGAACTAATACACCATCATTGGAAATTTGTTTTATAAAAATTTTAGGTTCATATATTCCTTTTTTAAAACCATTGGATATAAGAAAAGTACATAATCGATCAAACCAGTCACTCAGATCATGTTTTAAAAAATATAAATATTTAGATAATTTAAAAATATGATTTGGAAAATGAGGATTTGTAAAACATTTGGGTTGCTCAACAAAGACATCCTCAGCTGTGTACCAATTTAGGAAATCAATTTTAACATCCACTTGATATTGATTGAAATTCAGATGTGCACTATAATCAAGCATAATTCTTATTGCTTCAAGTCAAGCTACTAGTGCCAAAGTTTCATCCTAGTAAATTCCTTATCATCTACTATATCCTTGTGAAACCAATCTAGCCATGTTTCTAACTATGATACCATATTTGTCTACCTTGTTTCTAAACACCCTCTTAGTGCCTATGTTGAATGTGTCTTGGCGTCTTTCAACATTTTCCAAACATTGTTCCTTTAAAAATGATAAATTCTTCTTGCATAGTGATCACCCAAAATTCATCAATGATAGAATCATAAAATTTTTTAGGCTCATGTTGTGACAAGAAGACATGATGTTCAACTTGATTTTTAAGAGAAGCTCTAGTTTGAGTTCTGTTATCCATGTCTCCTAAAACAATATCTAAAAAATGGTTCTTAAGAGTTCTATTAGATCTAAAAAATAAATGAATAGTGATTTTAGGTTCTCATTTTGGCTCATTGTGAATTGAATCTGATGAATTTCCAGAAATTGATATTTTCAAATATTTTTTTATTAGATGGTTAGAAGATGTTGAATTAATATCAAGACTTTCTGCATCATCCTCAAGGTTCTATGCAGTGGTTTTAGGCTTTTGTGGATCTATTTCATCAAATTTAACAATAAGAGATTCTTCCACAGATTTAGTTATTTAATTAAACACTCTACAAGCATTACTAGAGATTGAATATACTATAAATATTCCATCACCACTCTTGGATACATATTTTCAATGATTTTCCATAGTATTAAGGATATAGAATTTACAAATAAAAACACTGAAGTAGCTTACTTTGGGTTTTCTATTGTTCCATACCACATATGGAGTTCTTTTAATAATAGTTCAAATCAACACTCTATTGATAATATAGAATCCAATATTTATAGATTCATCCCAAAAATAATTAGGCAGGTCATATTCACTAAGATTGTTTCTAGGATCTTGTGCATGATTCAGTTTCTTCTATCACCAAATCCATTCTATTGAGATGTTATAAGGGAAGAACAATTATTAATATAGACATTGTGAGACCAATAATGATTCAATATCTTGATTTTCAAACTCATAGTGAAGATCACTTCTCATTGATTTAATTCAAATTCCACTATGGTTTTTTATAGATATGGAATATTTGGTAAAATAAAATAAAGCTTCACTTTTGTATGCCAAAAGTAATGTCCAAGTACATCTAGAGAAGTCATCTACCAGAACACAAAAATAGTGCTTCCCACATAAACAATAAAGTTTAGATGGTCCAAACAAATCCTTGTGAACCAGTTAGAGAGGTTGAGAAGTTGACACTACTTTCATTGGTTTGAAAGAAATTTTTTGTTTCTTTCCCTTTTGACAAGGATTTCACAATTATCAATTTCGAAACTCATGTTTAGATAGGTCATTGAATATCCTTTTTCTAGTTATCATTCTAAGGGAGTGAGTATTATAATGAAAAAGTTTTCTATGCCAAATCCAATCCACATTGTGAAATATACATATATATTAAACATTAAAAGGGATTAAAGAATCTATGTTAACAGAGTATACATTTACATTTCTTAATGAAGAAAACACGAATTCATTTTTAAAATTAAAAACATTGAAAAAGTCAGTTTCAAATTTAACATGAAATGCATCATCACATAGTTGTAAAATACTGAGCAGATTGTATTTCAATCCATCAAGAAAAATAACATTGGAAATTAAAACTGAGTTAGATTTATCGATTTGGCCAGGGCCAATGATTTTTCTTTTGGTATTTTCATAAAAGGTGAAATTTCCACCATCAATTTTTATTAAATTATTAAAGCATGAATAGTACATTATCATGTGTCTTGAACACCCACTGTCTATGCACCATAATATTTTACATGAGATCTTTAATAAACATTCCAACAAGATAGTAAATTAAAAATAGATTTTTGTACACATATTTGGTTGGGTCTAGTAATATTAGTGACTAGTGCTTTAGGATCCCATATATTCTTCATAGGTTTCCTATATGAATTTTATAGAGTACTCAAAAAGTAAACCTTATTTGGTGTATAAAACCATGAAATAGTAGAGAGAGTATCACAGCTTGAACTATTTGAATTGTTTCCAGAACTGGGAGTAAAGATGTATGTCCTATACATAAAGACAAAATTGGTTGTCCCAAAATTTCTTTTACAGGGGTAATAGCCAATAATAGTAGTATATATAGGGGAAATCTATTTACCTAGAATTTTTAGTAGAGTATATGTACCATTGGTAACCCTTTCTAGGTCCTTTTTCAAATTCTCATTAGATAGATTTAACTCATTGTTCCCCTTGAGTAATTGATCAATTTTCTCCATTTCTACAATATGTTCAGTTTTAAAAGTTGAGGTATGATAATGTTGTTTCAATATAGACTTTTATTTATCTTGTAGTTCATTACATATATCATCAATCATATTATAGTGTGAAAAAATTTATTAATTAGTCATATTTTTAGAGTCACATTCGACTAAAAATAGTATGAATTGTGTACATGATATTCCAGTGTTACCACAGATGTCTTTGTCATAAAACACATATTGGTTTTGTTAGCTTGTTCACTATGTAAAGATTCTGAATCACATGTACTGTCCTCAGAAACACACAATTTTTCATTCTTTTCCTTTATATAATTCCAATCTTTGTTCTCATATATCTTTTTATACATTATCTTGGGATAGTCTGAATTTATATGTACCTTTTTCTTACACTCATAGTAGAAAATATCATTGGAATTTTCACTTCTTTTCCAGTCTCTCATCCAACATCCTATTTGATCATACCATTCATTAAAGTTAGGATTTATGAAAAAAATTATTCTTATTATAAAATATCACAAACCTTCTAGTTAATTGAGCCGTCTCTTCATCACTGTAGGATGATGTTTTTTCACTGCTAGAAAATTTTTCAGAGGCTTCTAATTTTCCTTTATATTTGTGTTTGAAGGTGGGGGTATTAAATGCAACTGATTTTATTTTGGGTTCATACTCCTCTTCTTTATTGAATTTTAGCTCCTCTTCATACATAATTAGGTTCCCAATGAATTATTTGATAGGTTACTATATGATATCACATGACTCTCTAATATAGACTGAGGTTCCCCTCTATCTGTCAGTCAGCCATCTGAGAAGTCGCATTATATGTTTTTGGAAGTGACTTCTCTTCCAAGAGAAATAATTGTGTTGACAATTTTTTTGAACCTGAGATACATTTTTGAAATAGGCTCATCAGGATTCATTTTAAAGTTATCATATTTAATAGTATGGGTATAATGCCTCATTTCATTAACACTATAAATTTCATCAGTTTAGACAAAAAAAGTATCCAGAATTTTATGTGATGTTTTACGTGCAGAAATTATATTAAATTAATCATATCATAAAGAGAAATATGATGCATTAATGTATTTGAAATTATTATTATAGGGAATGTTGGTAGGGTCGTCCCATTTAATTCTATATATATTAGTAAACTTATACTCATCTATAATTAAAGGCCAGATTTCAAAACACATACTTTCTAAATGAATTTTCATTTTGAATTTCTATTGAGCATAATTGGTTGCATTAAAGAACGATGGTCTATTTGTGTTAGCACCTTACAATCTATTATCCATAATAAATAAATATACTAAAAGAGCTATAAATTTTTAATTTAAATAATTTATAGATCTTAAAAGTACAATAGTAATCTTAGTAGAATAGGGTCCAACAACAGATTCCTAAAACAACCTATGATTCCAAATGTTGGTCGGAGTAAGGGGGGGGGGGGGGGGTTAATTGAGTAGCAAAAAAAATTTATATTTAAGATGTATTATTAACAAGGTTCCTTAATAAATTTAAATACATGTCAATTATTCATATTAATACGGTTATGAAAGATTGATTTTTTCATATAACTTCTCAGAAGATTCATTAATTATCAGTAATCTTAATAGCAGTTATTAACATTACTTTTCAAGCTATTATAATAATTAAAACAATTATAATTTCATTCCAAGGTTAACTATCAATGTAAAATTAGTGGTTTATGAATTATACATTTAAACATATAAAACATTATTAAACAACATAGTGGATATAAAACAAGTGGTTCAGTCTCATGATGATACTTAATCCACTCCACGTGGTGATCACCATCCACCAAGCAGTTGATATAAAAAAATTAATACATGCTAGGGATCCGGGTTAGAAATATTACACAATTTTGTCCAGGTCACGTGACGTCTTCCAACATTCATCATGGGTATGAACTAACACGTCACCCAGGTACATCATCCATACTTATCCATGGGAATACACAAGGGTATAAAGATGTATGAGAAAAGATATCTTATATCCTTCAGTTTAATTCATGATACAATGTGTGTTTTTGTACATCTGTACACCCACTGCTCAAAAGATAAAGATAGTACAAAATAGTTCATAGATTATGACATAGGGTTATAATTTCCTTGAGTGTTAGTCTAAGCATCTCTAGACTTCTAGGATGAAGCCGATGCAGGAATTGAGACCTCGTGTGGTAAAAAAGAGTATTCTAGTTAGTTGGACCTGGCTTGAGTTCTCCATGAAGTTGATAGTGAGAAGATGTTCTTGATTATGATATAGTGTACCCAAGCTCCTGGATTCAAGAATTGTTCATGTTTTCTCCATGAATTTTGAGTTTCATGTGTCTGTTCTTTTTCAATAATGATCGTGTGTTCTTTGTTATCATGCCACGTGTATCTTTGTTTCTTGGACTCACTTCTCTATTATTCATCAAGTGCATGTGTTGGAGCCGACAGGTTGTAGGTATTCTGCACCTCGTACCTCGTACTGTCAGGTGACATGTTTATAAAGAAACATTAATTATGACAGTGTATTTAAAATCTTCAAATATGACCATTAGAAATTCTATTGAAAATTTATAAAATAGATTAGGAAACGGTGTCACAGCCTATCTGGAAACGATGTCTCCATGATGTAGTGCCTCTAAATTGTTGAATACTTATTTACCATTGAGTGATGAAACATTTATTATGGGAAAAATTTATAGATATCCGGAATTGGGGTCACTGATGTTGTGTTAGGATCACAGTTTCTAGTCTTTTCCAAACCTCAAACGGTGGCTGGGTCATGGTGTTAGGATGGTCATAATGTCTAAATGATCATAGTGTCTAGATGGTCAGGGTTTCTTGATACTCATGGTGTATGGATGGTTACAGTGTCTGGATGGTCATGGTGTCTTGGTCGCGGTTTCTGAGACTTAGCCAAATATCTATATACATACATAAACAGTGATATTCATAAAATGGAATATACATAATCAATTATCAATGAAATCATTATGATGTAAATTAAATATAGTGTAAAATAATAAAACATAATATATAGAAACTAAGATCATGGATAATTTTATTTAAAGCACAATGATATTAAACATTTGTACACATGATTTGAGACAAAATAAACAAGACTTACAAGTATCGTAGAATGTGTAGGATTTTTTATCATTAAAAATGATTAACACATGAATATTCCAACATATTTTAATTACTGAATAGTGTTAAAAAGGAATTATAAAATAAAAAATATCACTAATATCCATATATGAATGAAATTTAAGTGATCATAGATATATGGATCAAAATTTTTTATGATCATGAACAAAATCATATGAAATCCTGATAACCTAGGGGATTGTGAAATAAAATCATGACAACTTTGGAAACAATGATTCAAAATCCCCATGAAGCAATAAAACAAAATAAAACATCAAATGAAATGAGTAAAAATAAATTCATTATACTAAAACTAAATGGGGATATATATAAACCTCATTAAATAATATAGGATCATAAAATAACATATATGATAAATAAAGAAGATCGAGACAAAAATCACGTACCGCTTTGGTGACTTTTGAATCATATAACATGTGAAATTGATATCCTAAAATCAATATTTAATTCCAATAATTTTCAATAGAATCGTCTTATAATGAATTCATGATCACTATATAGATGAAAAATTAGGAGTGTAATATGGAATGTGTCTCACAAAATTAAAAGGTTATAAATTAATCCCATACCTTATGTCCGGAAATCCATCATACATGATCAGACATCCAGTATAATAGATATAACATTATTAATAATCTTTTATTGAAAATATTAATATATGTATAACACTATATATGACTTTCATATGACATTTTATTTATTGTTTACATACAATTCCATGATAATGTTACAATTCTAGAAATAACTTATTAGGTTATCATATATTTGTTGAATTTTTGTTTTGGTCCACTTAATATGATCATGGTTTAATAATATATAGAATTATGTCCAAAATACAAATTTATTGAATATTAATTATATATTATTCTTATTAATTCATAACATATAGTGATATAAAATTAAATACACCATTCATGGAGATGGTAGGATGTATGTACACATGACTATTCATAAAGCTTCATATAGGATTGGAAGAAGAAGTAAAAGAAGACATATCACCACTCTATAATAGTATTTATTTTATATATTTCATATATGTTCCTTAATTAATCATTAATACCTTATATTACATGCATGAATGAATCACATCACATCGTGAGGTGGTAGTCTCCCATACACACGAGGGTCATGATCATATTCCTAAAAAAATGGAACGTATGATGGAATATGTGATATAAAAATTAAAATTAATAATAATTGTAAAGACCCAAAAATTACATGAATTGTTTTTAATTGTATGGGAATTTAACGTGTCCACAAAAATTGACAGCACATGATTATGTGGCTCGTAGTTCTCTAACTGAATTTCTGAACATTTTTTTGGTACGTTCAGTAAACATACGAGCGTGTTTTTGTAACATTTTAACTAGTCCTCAGAATTGAAATTGGAGGGTTCTGTTGAACTCACAGCACCCATATTTGTTTCAGGATACCCTAACCTCGACTGCATTAGGTTGGGGGTGGAAGATAGTTTATCACTTTTTCTTGGATGAAAAAAATAGTTTAACATTTTTTTTTCTTAAAACCCAACCTTTTCAGTTATGGAGGTGGGGACCACCTAAACCCCTCTTAATTGAAGAAAAAATTCTCAACACCCCATTAATTTATTTCTCTCATTTAATTGATCCAATTAATTCCACCAACAAATTTAATTGTTAATCGTATTTTAATTTATATTGTATTCTTAGTTTATTTTGGGGAAAATCGTTGGAAAATGGTGTTCTTAATGGATGATCCTGAGGAAGAACAATTCTCACCAAGAAGGAACAAATGAATGGAGGATCATAAATCAAGCGACATCCTTAGAGGAGGCTTGGTTCGGGATAGTGAAATGCTAATCCTTCTTCAACCATATAAAATCTACAACAGAACCTTCGAGGTGGGGATTATTGTTGTTTTTATACCCTCTTCCATCGTTCTTATAATTCTTCATGATTCAAGAACATTCTAGTTGATTGTTATTGTTCTAATGTGGAGAGAGCGGGCCAATAGAACAAGGCCCGACCTCTCTAAAATCGTTGTGAAATTTGATGGAGCTGAAATAATGGGAATGTCCTGAGACAAGTGTGGATATCTGAGGAATGAAGACCGAGACACAGGGGTGTGCCCGGTGACCCGGGGAACATCAATGATGAGACTCGGGAGTGGTGGTCAGCCGCAATTAAGGATATGATCTGACCGTGCTGTCAGAGAAGGGTCACAGCCTGTCGGCCATGGTGGAGCAAAGGCGGTGGTTGGAACATGAGTCGGCCAATCTATGGGGATGATAGTGCACGTCTGTGCAGCCCGACGTGCAGAAGTTGTGGCCCTGTGCCACGACAGAGAAGGAAGAGCGGCCAGCCGAGTGGGCCGTCGGTGGAGGGTGGCGCGTGACCACACCGCATGGAGGAGGTCGGCCAGCCGACAGACCTAGCGGGCCGCCACAACGTGGGCTGGGCCAGAACGGTAGGCTGAACCAGACCCAGCAGGCTGGGTGACCCGAGCCAGGTCCCGTGGGCCCAGGCTTGGTCGGCTCGGGTCGGACGAGACCCTGACCAACAACAACCCTTTTCATTCTTTAGGCAATATTGTGACATATGGGCATCTGTTCGATGAACATTCTGTGGTTCTAGAAAACTTGGATCGAGAGGGTAAATTTTTTATACCCCACTTGATTTTTGGATAATTCTGGGTTACAACAATGTAGGATCTAACATGAATCCAACTGGGCCATCGGGTATAAAAGGCCAATAACATACAAATTGGGCATCTTATTGATGCACGGTCTGTTGCGTTGAGACCCTTATTATGTGGTATTCCATTGGGATTATTTTTTGTGGGACTTTCTGGTAGTTGGCGTATCGACCTTTGCCTTGAGGAGTGGACCATCTCAGAATCATGCTAGCTTAGTGCGGGAACCATGTAGCCGACTATAACATGAGAAATGGACCCTTTGTTGGTTGTTGCTTTGGATCCTTTTTGGGTCTGTGTTTGAGATTCTCACTTGGATCCACTCTAATAATCCACATGGGACTACTCTAGGATCCTACCTGTGTCTTATGTACTAGGATCCTATGCCGGTATGATGATGTACTAGGATCCTATGTGGGTCTGATGATTTAGGATCCTACGTGGGCCTGATGATTTTGGATCCTACGTGGGTCTGCCTCTAAATAGAGTAACATGATTTAATAGTTACATCTAATCATGTTTACTACCATACCTAAGTTATACCTAGTGTGATCTGAGTCCTTACCATTGTGGTATTTTTTCTGTGGAATACCTTTGTTGTACTTACCTTTGTGGTGATACCTTTGTGGTAGTCTTCTGTGTGGCATAACATTGTGGTGCATACCATCGTGGTGATACCTTTTTGGTATTCTTATATCTGGTGTTACCTTTGTTGTACTTACCTTTGATTTGTTACCTTTGTGGTATTCCTTCCTTCTTGGAACAGTTGAGTTTTTGGCTAATCGGTTAGGCCTTGTGTTTTTTCATTAATGAGATTAGTATACTTGAAAACATAGGTATATGTATGGGCATGTACCTAAGTAGGGCTTTCAGATGTTTTCATGCCATTTGGTTTATACTTTGTTGGATTTGTGAGACATTTTAGGGTCTCGGGGTCCCTAATCAGTATCGTTATACTCACCCCTACATGGTTTACGCCCACACCATGTCAAGATTGGTGCAGATGATGGACATCACAGACTGATGACAAGAGTACCAGGACTGGAGGTAGACCAGAGGTGGACTTTAAACGAGGCGTACTGTAGTGATGATCCTTTTATAGTTGTGCCTACCCTTCCGGTAGGGTCCTCGATTGGTGTTCATAAGATCTGTTCAGTTTACTTTTAATTCCCAGTTTACTTGTACATTTCAGTTTTCTACTAATTTACAATTGGTCTTGTATTCTGCCCCCTTTTACTTTCTGTAAAAACTCTTTTTCACTATATTGTTCACTTGTGATCGTATCTTGTTGTGTGCTTGTTTTTCTATGTTACAGGATATAAAGCCAATGCCTTCCTAGATTTAGGGAACATGACTTTCGGTGCTAGTCGCCAGCCCCTGGCCAATGGATGGCAGGCTTGGGGTATCCATGACACGGGCCCTAGGAGACAGGTCATGATAATAATATCAAATATATATTATTTGAAAAAATAATCTTTCATTAATACCAACCTATTTGATGTCTTAATATAAAAATTAGTGACAATTTTTTAAAAAGTGGCAGTCATCTGTACACATGAACCATGATTTCATAACCCACATGACAGATGATAAGATGACTATAGGTAATTAACAAAACATGAAAATATCTTAGTATATGGATTATTATGTGTTTATTATATAATATTTAATTATAATAATTTTAGGAGTTGGTGAATGAAAAATTATAAAAAAATATCAATGATGAATGTTACCTCTTTATTTAATATCTTCCACAATGTTTCACCAAGCACCTTGCTAGGTTGGATTTATTTAAAATAAAAGGATTAAAAGATTAGAGGTTGGATGAATTGATGTTATATGGTTATATCTCATCTAAAATTTTTTAATGGTGTGTAGAATATATTAGTTGTAGTTTCCCTTTATTCGTGAGGTGAGTGGCACAATAGTATGTCTTCAATAGAAATATTTTGAACCACTTTTTGATAGTGAAAAAATGTTCCAAAATGTACCATTAGGAATAGTTTATGGTATAAAGTAAATATATGAATATAAAATTAGTGTTTGAAAATCTTATTGTTGTTTTTATTCCTCGTGTTTTTTTAAACCCCTGGTAAAACATTTTTTACCTTAGCTTCTGTGTATGTGTTTTATTTTTTTTGAATTCATTTTGGGAAAAAATTATGTTTTACATAATGGATTATATAATGTATTATGGTTTTAAATATTGATTCAATTTTTTAAAATTCCATTCTTAATTGTGGAAATTTTTATTTTGAAAATAATCTCATATACATGATGAGAAACAAGGTTTTTAATGTGAAAATGTTCAAAATCATACATAGTTTCTATAACAAAAATCGATATAAAATTTATTCAATTAAACTAAATTGGATTAGTGAGTTTATCACTGAACATATTTTACATTAATTTTAATTTATAATTTTTGTGAATTTATAAATAAATTTAACATAAAGGTGGTTTTCAATGAAAAGTTATTATTTTTTCACCAGAAAATGATTCTTTTCAGTAAAATCCAAAAAATCACCTTATGATAATTCTGACGTGCAGAATTAAAAATGAAGGTTAATGTTTCAAATTAATTAACTAAATGTTTTTATATTTAATTTTAATAATTTTCAAAAAAAGAATCAATGAATTTCCTTTTAAGGAAATTAATTTTTCAAAAGTTATAAAGACATTACAAAAAAATTATACATTTAAATAAAAATGTGTCCTTTATAATGGAAAATTATAATTAATTTTAAGAATTAGTTATTTATATTGCTATTTAAATTTTTATTTTCTATGTAATGTCAATCATGCTTAAACAACTATATAAATAATATAGAATTGTATTGTTAAAACTCAATGTTGTGTGCAATAGATTCTAACCAAGTGTTGTGTGTAGTGAGAGAATAACTTAGTTCTGTGTGTAATTTAATCTATCAATGGTATTAAATTTATTCAAAAACATATGTGGTGTTACATTCTACCCTACCTAGAAATTAAATTATCCATTGAAATTTAACATTCTGTTAAAAAATGATTATTCTACCTCATTATTTTAATAGGATCACACATAGCTTCTTCAAACTTATTGTCTCTCCCCAAAAACATACTAGGACAATGGTAAATTTTTATAGAAATTTATATATATGATATATAATATAAAATAATTAATCCTCATGGAAATATCCATCATAAGTGGTATGACCTAATATTTTTGTACATGTTAAGGAATCAGTATGTACTTCCTCATCAGAGTTGCGTGGAACATATCATAGACTTGATAGAGGTTAGGTATAACCACAAAGGGATAATGCACAGTCCCGACACAATCATGAATTTATAATGGAATGATTTACCAAGGGTTCATTTTACCTTTGTTTTAATCTCATATTCTTCGTCCATGGATAAATTCATCTAAAAACCTTATCAGCAACATCAAATTGAATATCACGATAGTATTTATCATACTAACTTTTCATATCACTCAGAGCTTCCATGATGTGTTGATAAAAGTATTTAACCTTCTCCTCCATTTCATTTGTTGTCTAAATTCAAAATTTCACCCAAACTCTGAATTCATTACATCACATTAGATATATATATTTATTTCACTATAGTCTTTATAAAGAGCTATCATACTTATTTAATGGACTCTATTATTGTATGAAAAATAAACTAGTGGAATGTGTTCTTCCCAACCAACTTTCAAATCCAAATAACATGATATCAAAATATCCTATTGGGTTTGAATTTTTCTCTAATAGTGATAATCGTTTTGAGGATGATCCATAGTGAAGAAACACAACTCTGTGTCATGTTCTTCATAAATAATTCACATGAACATTGAGGTAAGGCTCAGATACAAATCGGGAACAGTGGAATGTGGTTCTCTACTAATCCCTACAACACCATTAATGTGTATTGTTGAAATATGATCAAGATTTATGTCTTTTATGATATTGATTATATGTAATGACTTCGTAAGGAGATTAAAAACAACCCATATATAATTATTCCCATTAGATGTTTTGGGGATTCCATGGGCAAAATCAATTGTGATGTTTTTCCATTTCCAATATAGTATGTGTAATGGTTGTATCATTCCTTTTTATTTTTTCATTCAAACATAACTTTATTATACCCCAAAAAATGATATAAAAAATCTATGATAAATCACTTCATTACATCAAAGCAGAAATACTTTTTCAAAGAACTACTGATATTATTACTTACAGAGAAAATAGAGAATAAAGAACTATGATATTCTTCTAAAAACACTTACATAAAATCAATTATGGACACAATTCATATACGGTTATTGAACACTATCATTCATTAATAACCCTTAAATTACAATGGAACTTTTCTATTAATCTTTTATAGCTATACATGTTCCTTCTAAGCCCATTTAATAATATATTTGATCAATAGTTTACCATTACATTGAGAATGATAAATATTTCCCCTTCCACCAGGATTTCTAAATCCATATTTTGAAAATCAAAAAATATTGGATAATTTTTTATCCTCACCATTTATACCCTAGCACAATCCTTTCAATTCATGGAATCATCTAACTAATTCTTTTTCCAAAGGAGGAAATCTATTTTTTAGTTATAATATATAATCGACTCTTGCAACATTCAGTGGTGCATATTTAAAATCATTTTTTAATATATACCTTAATCATTTATTATTTTTATATATGTCACATTTTTCTACATAATGATTATTACTCTATATTATCAATCAAAAAATAACAACAACAAACTCCAAATCACGAGTTGGGTAATTATTCTCATCAATCATTAATTTTCATGCTGTAAAAAATGCATCCATTTCATTCTTCAAATAAACACTTCCTAATCAATTATTTTGTGAATCAGTATATATTTTATACACTTCTCAACAATAGGGTAACGTAAGAAGAGGAAAAATAACTAATATTATTTTATTTTACTTTTAATTTAAAAAAATTCATATATCTAGAGAAATTTTAATCCCTTCTCAGTTAACATGTTCTTAATATTAGATAATCAATATAAGTTCTCCACACCCTATCATAAATATATATGTGATCCAAAAAACTATGGATCTCAATCACTACGGTTGGTCTAGAAAAAAATTCAATATACTTTATCAATGATGGGTCTACCAATATACTATAGATGGATATTATATGACCCAAAACTAATACAATTTGTACCAAAATTCACACTTTGTAAAATCTGAATATAGTTTCTCCTGCTGATGGGTCATTATTACCATTCTAATGTGGCATTAATTTTTACACTTTCCATTTAAATATATAAGAATATAATTGATAAATACTACCACAAACTGAAAATTGTAATATCTAAAGACTATAATAATTAAATCTATAAATATTGAATTATAATTACTTACAACAATTAGAATCGTGATATATTCACATTTTCTAAAGATTTTAAAGACTGATGTCACACGTATTTCTTCATTCTTGAACATAAATTTATGTCTCCCAAAATGAAGGTCAATATTGGTAATTTATCCTTCTCTTCACATTTGATCAAACAAGACATCCATAATTAGAATATGATACATTTTCATAATTGTGATCTTGTTTAACTCCCGATAAACAATTCAGAGTTTCATTGATCAATATTTATTTAAAAGAATGAATAAGATCAACACATGATGACATAGTGGGCCAATTGAATTTTATCACAATGTTTTCATATAGTTTCTTCTTTAATCATGTACATTATATAAGGATACATTGAAAATATAAAGACATTATGAATGAGAATTGTTAAGAACCCATCATTATGTTTTGGTGGAAGGATACGAAAATCTTCCATAAATACATCAAATGTTTCTTACAATGTATAACTATCAGTGATGGTATGTTTCTCTCCAACACATTATGAAAAACACCTTCTACGAATGGGAAATAATAACCATACAATGGTTGTGATATCCATCAAAACATCATAATTATTGTAACATGGATAGAAAATCATGTGTTCGCCTTTAAAATAACATCTAACATACATTCCTTGAAAAAGGATTGGTGATTTATGTAGAGAAATCCAATCCATTCCCAATATAACATCTATTTCAAATATTGGATGAATTATATGGTTTAAAAAAATCACATTACATCCAACATCAACCGGATAGAAATCATAGAAATGAGATGCAATCATCTATCCATGAAGATTTTTCACAATTTATTCTATAAATAATCATTTTGGTGGAATCATGGTACCCTTATAAAATTCAGTTGATATGAAATAATGGTTACATAATGAAGAAAATAAGGGATTATAAATTGTAGAGTGGATGATAAGTGTATGTTTTACCCCCATCATTATTACACATATTGTCAAAAATAGTAATCACGTGATAATCCTTATTGTCACATGGCATAACGGGTGTCTATCCCTGATCAACATCATTAACCTTATAATCTGGGAAATAGTTACAATATTCCATGTAGTCCTGGAATTTGATTCGCTAGAGTCTAGGTGGTGCCATATGTGCATCATTATATCAATTACCACCATTATCTAACTTTTCCACATCACATCTACAATTAGTTTCCTAATGGAATTAACATTCATAATTAAAATATTTACAAGAACCCTATGATAAAATTCCTCCACACCTCTTCCAAAAATTTATCATATATGAAATCATATATTATTTTTTCCATGGTTATTATACATTTAATTGAAATCATTTTTTATCATCTCAGCAAAACAATGATATTGATACGTTACAAAATCTTATATTCAACCATAATATATCATTTAAAAATATTTTCACATTTAATGAAGTCAATTATGGATAAACACCATCGAATAATTGGTTTTATTTCACTTATGTATCTATCAACATTTCCTTAAAATATAATGATAATACTTGAATTGTACAACACATGTTATGAAAAATTTTCCTCATTGGTATCAATAGATTCATCATCCTTTTGATTTACCTCAAGTAATCAATTCTCTATCATCTAAAGAAGAGTATGACAGATGTAATAATTAAAAAATTTGTTCTTAAACTCATCCCAATCCATGAATAAAATTTCATCATAATTATTTATATTATTCATAATATTATAAAAATAACATACATCAAAAATCAAATAGTAGACAACCAAAAATAATTTTCATGTTCTTAATATTGGATTAAAAATGTCATTATAATGTTATTGGCCACATTACTAGAAATTTGTGGTATAAAAGTCCCACTGAAAGATAGTGGATATTTCCTCATTAAGGACTCAACAAAATATTTTTACCTTCATTTCTCATATTGAAGTACGTCTTGATTTATATCTTGAATAATATTTTTGAGTGTAAAAACAATATTTTTCATGCTATCCACATGGTATTCTAGAATCTTAGGAGGTCAATCATTGAATTTTCTATTTCACTTAGCATAAACATGGATCCTTTGGGTTCATTTCACTACCTAATTCTAAAATACATAACATAAGAAACAATAATATTTATGGTGAACCAAATAATCATGATAAATTAATTATATGAAGTCTAAATAATTAAACCATCATTATTGTATGGCATTTTAGGATTATCATTGGCTATTCATATTCAAAATTTATATAAATTCTTTAGAGTGGTTCATAAAAATTTCAATAATTTACAATGTTTATCCCATGTGAGTTTCAATCCTAGTGTACAATATAGACCATTTTTCATGCACTAGGTGATGATAAAGTTTAGGTAAATGCTTCGTATTCATAATAATTCATCCTAGGTACATCTCAATTATAGAAACATTCACTTTTCATAAACAAATAATGATTTACCATCCTAGAATCCACTTTCTCAATCATTTCCCAAAATTAATGGATTTTTTTTAATAAATGAACTCACCCAAAGACATATCCTTGGACATGTCCTTTGGAATATCATTATGATTTTTGAAATCTAGTCGCAATATTAGAGCTTCAAATATCCACTAATACCAACTATAGTAACCCAATCATATCAGGCATAGATATTAAATCCTTTTTATGAATATTCATTACATTATAGAAACTCACAATTGAGGACTATAATATTTTAATGACATTTAAATCATAGAAACACTTTCAACCTATCTATAGAAAAATAGCTTCATCACCCATTATGATATTTATAATGAGCACCCTTCTTCGACATATCTTAAGTAATAAATTTTTTTACAACATAGAGAAATGAAACATAAAAAATGTTGCAATCAGATTTTTAGTAAGGAAACACTAGGGAGATACATATGTATAAAATGTACATAAGAGTATGAGATCATAAAGATCAAATTTGAAAACAATACCTCATATATCAAAATTTAAGATGAAATTTATACGAGTGACCTTAATTTTATTTACTAGTGTATAAGTTAACTAATTTTATTTTAAAATCCATTTATTTTTAATTTAACATAATAAATAAATTAATTGAAAGTGAACTTTTCAATTAAAATTAAGTATTATTCACTATTCATCAAAATATGAATCTTTCAGAAATATACCACAAATTAACCCCAATATAATTTGACCTTATTATTTAAAATTTATATTTTAAATATAATTTTCTATATGTTTGAAATTTTTATTTTATTAAATTTCACAAAAAATATTTAAAAATAATTCATTGAGAAAATATAATTTTCAAAACATATAAAGGATTTATTGAAAATTTTGTTCTATCTATAAATACGATTTATTTATCTAAAAAATTATAATTAATATTTAAAAATTATATATTTTTATTCATATCACTATGATTAACTATTAGGTAATAATGGACGCATTTAAATAACTATATTGATAATAAAGATTGATTTTTTTATAAATCAATGTCTGGTGTAACTCAAGGTAACCTTGTGTTTACTTTAGAAAAAACATTTCTTGGTGTTGTATATAATTAAATAAATCAAATAAATTAATTATATTCAAAAAATAATAACCCATAAAAACATTATTTGGTAAATTTCCATTTCATTTATTCAATTAATTTGTCCATGATTTAATAGAAATAGAATCAATATCCATAACATAATTTTTTAATTTATATAAGGGTTATATCTTAGTTCTTGATATCTAAAATCCCATTCCTTCCCCTCAAAAATAAATTTTGGATTTATAACAATATGATAACATGTGGACTAGGTATTCATAGAATTGTAATTTTACCCTTGAAAAAATCTATTGGTTCCAAATCTATACATATCCTTAATTAATGAATAACTCATCCATAGTTTCATAACCATTGATGATTGAGATAATATAATTTTTTCTACTTTATAACACTATTTATACTTTTTCATGTTTTTTTTGGACAGTAAATCATATTCCACTTTTAACCATGAAATTTGGAATTTGATCCCACAACACCTATTGTTCCCCATTATAATGTATCCAATAGATCATTATAAATGATAATAAAATCTATATATTTTCATTTGAATCAAATAATTTCATTTTATTCACAATAATATATCTATCAGCAAAAACTCATACTCATATGTAATGGGATACATGCACCCTAGTCCTTCGGGCTCCGTAATGGGTCTCCCTCTACCCAGTTAAAAGAGGTATTTGATTTGTTTTAATAATAAAAATGAGGATTCAGCCCCAACCATTAAAAAAGAATCTTTGCTATATCATCCTATTCAATATGAAAAATTTATTTCCCAATTATAGAATACATAAATTCGTTCATTTTAGATATTAAATAATTTTCCACACCATTAATAGGGTTTTATTTAGTTTCATATTCTCCTTTCGAGGGAAGAAATTTTCTCATAATACATATCACATGTCTATTTATAAAATTTCATCTCTGTAAAAACAACATTCATATTTTTGAAGTCATATTTATCTCACTAACCTCTATGTTAAATTTTTTATTCACATAGATGGAATGTGTGTAACACCCCAGGCTTCTACGATACGTTTCTCTTGGAATAATGTGATAGCGTGTGTTGTACGCAACATCGAGTTCTAACACACCAAAACCAATCAAACTAGCCGTTATGAATAGTAATACCTACATTTTTAGATTATATATATTATATATTTCAAAATGGACTTCATTTTTGGATTCAGAATATCGAAATTATCCTAAGTTTAATTTTTGGTATTTTTCTGAGAACTTCAAATTTTTATGAATAGTGAAAAATAATTAAAAACATCTTTTTTAATCAAAATAATTTATACTGATATATTATATTATTTAGTGGTTTTAATGTATAATTAGAATATATTTTTACCATTTTATCCAATGGTGTTCATTATAATTAATTTCACTTTGAAATTGGACATAAACAATTGCCAATCTTTTGATATATATTGTTTCTCAAAAGCATGCTATTTGTTGTGACAGAGGGAATTAATTATAAATTTAACTAATTAAACTTTTATGTTGAGAATTATGTAAAATAGACATCCTTTCTGAATTTCGAATATCAATTATAGCTTAGGGTGAAATTTTGGCATTGTTCGGAAAAACTTCAATTTTTAATGAATAGTGAAACTACTAAGTGGTAGTTAAAAAAATCAATTTTTCATAAAACAAAATTTTACCGCTTCTCTGATTGAAATTTTGAAAATCCGAAAGACACGGTTAATATCAAGGAGTAAAATGTGGTTCAATGAGATGAAAATAATTTTTGGTGAATAGTAACTTTTTACTTTTATTTACCACGGTTAAAAGTAAATAGGGTAATTATGGGTAAAAATGATATTAATATTACACTAACACATGACCTAATTCTATTAGACAAGTTTATCTCGACCAAAAACAACCTTAGGATTAAAATATTATCATTTAGGTCCACTTGAATTAGATTAGGACATTTATTATTATTTAATTCAAAGAAGAGTTAAAAGAGTTAAAATCAACGTTTATTTACTAAATAATTTTTAATATTCGTTTATACATAAGATAAATTCGATTTTAAATATTAATTAGAATTCTAAAAAGATTTCCTACATAGTGATATTTTATTTATAATTTTTAGATATAAAATAATTTAATTTATTTATGACACAATGATGATGTAGTAATTACCATAATAGTGAAACATTAAAATAATTGATATTATAAATACCCAAATAAATATAATTTCAGACTTTTAATGAATTAAACTAATTTTATAAAATCATATGACATATTAGGATTGATTTAATTCACTTTTTTTTAAGTAATCATTATGTTATAATTTTTAAAAAAATCAATTATTGAATAGTGTCAAAATTGACTTAAAAGAGTTTTTTAAAACAAAAATTATATTATTAATTGATATTAAATTCCTAAAAATCTAAGGTTCTGCCAAGAGACTTATATCATGATAGGTGTATCATTAATGGACAACTAGGGGGTCTTTTGGATTTATATAGTACGTTTATTAACCATATAATATAAAAATACAAAGAGGCATTCTAAAAGTGAAACTAATTAACTAAGAGTTAATACTCAATGATAAGGTTAATATAGTAACCCAAACTTATATAAATACTATTGGATGAGTGTTTTTCGACCTATCCCCACCTTAACCTTTAAATAATCCACTTTGGAGCCATTAGAAACCAAATATGAATTTATTATTAAATAATATTTCTAGCTTTTCCAAAGGTACCCCTCACCCATCTTATAAAAGGGCACTCTCCCTTATCACTAACTCACACCATAAAACCCTTTTGGCTCAGCCAGACTCTCCCCAAATACTCTCTCAACTTCCCTCACTTCATCCCAGATGCCTTAATTTAGTCAGAAATCCAACCTAAGGGCCCTTTTGATCAAATCAAATAGAAGAACCCGAAGAAGAGGTAATGATTTCACCACCCTTCTTCCAAGTTCCTTTATTCTTCCACTTCTTCCTTCTTTTTTATTACCACTCTAAAATAATAACTCTAGTATCTTATATATACTGTAATGTTATTATAAATATCTTACAACCATATTCAGTATTTTATCCATCTTTTGAATAACATGTCACCATACCTGCGTACGTACGGCTTACCGTCTCCACGTAGTGGTTTAATTGTTATTTAATAAATTACTATTTGGATGGGTATAATAATGATGTGTAACTCATGTAAATAATAAATATTACATGATAATGATTCTGTATATATGTTATACCATCCAATTATATATTATTTTAATATCAAAAGAATGATATTGTCGCTCGTGCGTACGTACGGACTACCGTCTCCACGAACGCAGTGAGATTCATTCTCCATCGTATTCATTCAAGAATAATTAGCATTTGATGATTTAAAAATAATGTTTAAGGTCTTGATATCATTCTGGATATGAATAAGATACAACCTATCAATACAAAACATGTCTTACGTAACAAAAACATATAAAAAACAAGTAAGTTAACACCTGAAACAACGATAATACTATGATATTATTAACAAATCAATGTTAGAAGATCATATATGATATCTTATATGATTCTTGTATAATTTAATAACAATTATTTCCCCATTAGACAGGAGGTTAACCTACCCCCAACCAAGGAAAAGTACAAGGTAAGGGTTTATTTCACAATCTCTTCATTATCCGAGGTTGTTTATACATAATATTATACTGGGATCTGTTTATCATCCACATCCATGTTTTGTAAAAAGCTATTTCAATTTTTTTTAATATTTACATGAATATGGGTTAAAGTCATTTATAATCTTTTTTTACTTATTATAAGAGTTTTATAAAGGAATCTTTCCGTCGTTTTCCAAACAAGGTTCTTTTTATCCTTTTCGACAGAATTAAGGTTAGAATGTTTTTTTAACTTATACGGCGAATACGGCTATTTTCGGCCGTTATAAAATCATCGAAGCTTCCCTTACAATCTTATAAGAATATTTTCAAAGAAAATGTTTTATTTAAGAAATATATAACTTTTAAATTATTTCAAAATAAAAAGAGATATTTCTCTAAAAAGAGTTTTGATTTCATCTATGTCAACATCCTTTGATAGATTTTACTCTTATTTGAAGTTGATTTATTATGAAACAAAAAATCTATATTGTATTGAAGGTTTTGTGATATGTTTGACTATGGATGTGTTATTTTTATACCATTCATGGTTTATGGATGAAGTATTTAAATTTCATATGCTAGTTTTAATACGAATGTTTATGTTATGTTTAACCTTTTCATATGGGAATGCATTGGACTTAATATGTGATGGGTAGAGCCCGCTATAGCTCCTCGATGCATCGGTAGGTCTCATGAGACAAACTAGTGTCTTGGCACAAGGCCATGACAAAATATTATTTGTAGTCTCGGCACGAGGCCCTGGCTATGTTGTTATGATAGTCTGGCATTATGCATTCCATCATTATGAAAGTGGTTATTGATATTGCATGTGATTATTCAATTAGTAGAATATCCATGTGAATATGTAAATGGAATTATTTAATTTTATTTTTTCCATACTATGTTGAAGTTCAATGTTAAAAGGCTTTTGTTTTAGTTATACATTTCCTTAAATGTTTATTCTTATTTATGAATGTTTCTGCTATATTGATATCCTTAATGGGAATTTAAGCTCACCCCTTTTGTATGTTTTATGTTTCCCAGGATGTGAAGAAGTAAATTATAAATGACCTGCAGGGTTATTATGAGGGGATAAGAGTGTAGACTATGGAGACTATGTTATTGTAGTATTCATTTTAATGATGTAATGTAAATATTTATGAATATATCTAGTGTTTCCAAAGCTACTAAACTAATCGGTCTTTCGAGACATTATCTTTCTTGTGATCATGCCAGTGTTATGTAATAATGCACCGACTCTTGGTACCTGGGGTCAGGGTGTTACAGTTGATATCAGAGGAAGTTTAGTTCAAACCTTGGAAGCTATATTTAGATAAACTCTGCTTAGAGCATGTAGACCTAAGATGGACATTGAGGATTAGTATAGATGAACTTCCTAGAATTTTTTTATTGTAGTGATTTTGTGCGTTTTCCAAGCTATACATCCCTGTCTGGATACGAGCAGGTAGAGGCAGCTCTGGAACAGATGTACCTAGGTGTAAAACCCGAAAACAACTCTTTGATCTAGACTCGAACGAGAACTAGTGCACGACAATGGGCCTTGCTGCACTCTTGGTTACGACACTCCCGGGGAATATGCTTAGGATAACTCTAATTTTCTTTACAAATAATTATGAAGGGTTTATGAGTATATAAATCCTCAAAGAAATTTTTTTTATGACTATGGATTATATCCATAAATAGTTCAATTTATGTTAAGTGTTTTATAAGTATGGGATTATGTATTTTGATTCATAAACTGATCTAGTTTATGACATTGTTTAGAAATGGAGCCTAATGGAAGAAATGGAAACTGTATCAATGCACTCACTCCATGTAGGGATTTCCCTCCTCCTCAAGATAATTATAGTGGAACTGGTGATCCAACTGGTTCCGATCAGCTAATCACCATACTGGGACAACTCACTCAGGTTATGAATAATAACCTTACCAGTATGGAGCACCCTGATCCGCAGCGTGGAGGATCAATGATAGATCGCCTCAGGAGGCCGCAAACACCAACATTCAATGAGATTACAAATCCATTAGTAGCTGAGAAATGGATAATCTCCCTAGAGAAAGTATTTTAGGCTTTGGATAGTAGTGAAACGGAAAAAGTTTTCATGGCAGTTTACCACCTCAATGGAGATGTTGATCAATGGTGGTCATTGATTCAAAACACCAAGGAAGATGATGAAGTATCAAATATGTAATGGAGGGAGTTCAAAGATCTGTTTTTAGAAAAATATTTTCCTCGTGACCATCGAGCAGATATGGAATGGCATTTTCTGAGTCTGAGACAAAAGGAGGATGAGAATGTCACAAAGTATGAGGATAACTTTACAAGGTTAGAAATGTATGCTGGAGATTATATACGTAACCCCAGAAGTAAGATTGATCATTTCATTAATGGTTTAAAACCATTTCTCCATCGATCATTAGTCTCACAATCCTTCTTGTCGTACGAATACATTGTCTCATGTGCTATCAAGACAGAAAAGAAATTCTCTAATTCTTATGACTTCAAAGAAAAGCAAGAGAAGATGAGATCTTATGATCAATCTGGGAATGGAAATAAGGGGAAGAAGGGAAATGTTGAATATCCATCTTGTGGTAAATGTGGGAAGAAACACCCTGGTACTTGCTCGAAGGGAACGAGAGTCTATTACATGTGTGGTGAAAAAGGCCACCAAGCTCATGATTTCAAGGGGAAGAAGGAAGATACCGATGTCCAATGCTACAATTGCAGGGATGTGGGACATTATGCAAATGAATGTCCTAAGCGTCAGGGGAACTTACCTTAGAAAAGGCCAAGGGATCAAGGCCAAGCTTATGCTATCACTACTGCTGAGGTAGAAGCTCCGAAAGACATGGTGGAAGGTAATTTAATGGTATCCTCACGTTTTTTAAATGCATTATTTGATACTGGATAATAACATTTTTTCATATCTTCTTAGATTTCCTAGAAAATTATATATTTCCAATTTGATTTAACAAGGGAGTTGTCAGTTAAAACTCCTAAGGAAAGTATCATTGCAACAATGTTCTGTGAATCAGTCCCCATTAGAGCACATAAATGTTCTTTATCCACTGATCTCATCGCCATACCTATGATTGAGTTTGATATAATCCTCGGTATGGATTGGCTTTTGAATTATGATGCGAAGATTTATTTTAAGAAGAAGGAGGTTACAATTTTGGATGATGATGATAAGGAACACCTTATCTTTAGAGCAGAATCGTCACCACCAAATTCTTATCTAGATCCACCCCCAATAGCTCAACTAAATTCAATTATTGGGGAGGAAGAGAATGAAATGACAGTGGGTGAGGAAAGGAATGTTCAAATCGAGGATGTATCTATTGTGAAAGAATATGTTGATGTGTTTCCGGATGATTTACCTAGACAACCTCCAGAACGAGAAGTTGAGTTTTCCATTGTTTTAATTCCTGGATCAAGCCCTATATCAAAGACCCCTTATAGAATTGCCATTGTAGAATTAGTCGAACTAAAGAAACAACTAGAGTAATTGAGTAATAAGGGATTTATTTTCCCAAGTGTTTCTCCTTGGGGAGCCCCTGTTCTTTTTGTTAAAAATAAAGATGGATCTATGAGGTTATGTATCGACTACAGGGAGATCAATGCCATAAAAATAAATAACAAGTATCCCCTACTTCGCATTGATTATATATTTGACCAACTGCATGGTGCAAAATAATTTTCAAAGATTTACCGTTGATCTGGATACCATCAGTTGTGTGTAATGAAGGAAGACATTCCGAAGACAGTATTTTGAAACAGGTATGGGCATTACGAGTTTACTGTAATGCATTTTGGATTGACTAATGCACCCTCTATATTCATGGATCTGATGAACAGAGTTTTCAAAGAATATCTCGATGAATTTGTGGTGGTATTTATTGATGATATCTTGGTATACTCTAAAAGCTACGAGGATCATGAAAGTCACTTGCGCATTATCCTAAAGACTTTGAGAAGAAATGAATTATATCGGAAGTTTTGCAAGTGTGAATTCTGGCTTCATGAGATTTCTTTTCTTGGCCATATTGTCTCTAAAGATGGAGTCTTTTTTGATCCTTCTATGACCAAGTCAATCCATGAATGGCCAGCACCTACGAGTATAACTGAGGTATGCAGTTTTATTGGTTTGGCAGGTTATTATCGACGTTTCGTCCAGAATTTTTCCCGATTGGAAAACCCATTAACAAAGCTCACACGTAACGGTGTTAAATTTGTTTAGAGAAAAGAGTGTTAAGAATGTTTTGAAGAACTGAATAGATGATTATTCAATGCTTCTATATTGACTCTACCATCGGGGAATGATGGGGTCGTTATTTATAGTGATGAATCGAAGAAAGGACTTGGTTGTGTCCTTATGAAGAATGATAGGGTTATTGCCTATGCATCACGACATTTGAAAATTCATGAGCAAAACAATCTTACTCATGATCTTGAGTTAGCAGTTGTGATCTTTTCTTTGAAGATATGGAGGCTCTACCTCTATAGTAAAAAATGTGAGATTTATATTGATCACAAGAGTTTGAAGTATATTTTCTCACAAAAAGAACACAACATGATGCAAAGGAGATGGCTTGAATTACTCAAAGATTATGATTGTATGATACACTACCACCCTGGGAAAGCAAACAAGGGGCAGATGCTTTGATCAGAAAAGAACATGGAGTTTTGAACAATATGAGAATTGAAAGGGATCCAATTTTCATGAATCTAGTGAAGATGGACATGGGAATTACCAGGGAAGGTGAAACATCAATTCTTTTTCAAATGGTTGTCGAACCATCATTACTAGAAAGGATTAAGAGTTCTCATACTGATGATGAAGAGTTTCAAAAGAAGATTAATGTTGTGAATGATGGGAGATTGAGAGACTTTGTGTATAAAGATGTAATTTTGAAATTCGGGAAGAGACATTGTGTTCCAGATATACCTAATCTAAAAAGGGAATTGTTGGATGATGCTCAGAGTTCCAATTTCTCAATACACCCTGGGAGCACCAAAATGTATAGAGATTTGAAAGAACATTTTTTGTGGGACAACATGAAGAGGGAGATTGCTGATTTTGTGTCATGATGTATGGTTTTTCAACAAGTGAATGCCGGAAGGCAACAGCCTGGAAGATTCATGCAACCTCTTCCCATACCGGAGTTGAAATGGGACAATATTATGATGGAATTTGTCATGGGGATACAAAACACTCCTAGAAAGAACGATGAAATATGGGTCATTATTGATCGTCTTACCAAGTCAGCACATTTTCATGATATAAGAGAACATCTACCACTAGAACTTCTATCATGACTATATATTAATGATGTTGTGAGACTTCATGGAGTACCCCTATCGATTGTTTCTGATTGTGATCCCTGTTTTACTTCAAGATTCTGGAAAAGTCTTCAGAAAGACTTGGATACTGAACTTCATTTGAGCACTACCTACCACCCTCAAACAGATGGACAATCAGAATGAACATTTCAAACCATAGAAGACATGTTGATATCCTGCTCCCTTGACTTTCAGGTTATGTGGGATCAATATTTACCTCTGGTAAAATTTTCCTATAACAATAGCTTCCATTCGAGTATTCAAAGGGAACAATATGAATCATTACACAGAAATAGATGTCGTACACCAACCTTTTGGGATGACGTTGGTGATAGAAAACTTGTAGGCCCAGAACTAGTGAAGGAAACGATGGAAAATGTGAAGGTAATCCAAAATCACGTCAAAGCTGCTCAAAGTAGGCAGAAGAGATATGCTGATAATAAATTGAAGGATTTGGAATTTCCAGTTGGTGATCCGGATTTTCTGAAGGTATCTCCATGGAAGGGATTCATACATTTTGGTACGAAAGGTAAATTGAGTCCTAGGTACATCAGACCTTTCGAAATTCTAGAACGAATTGGGGTTGTAGTTTACTGATTGGAAATGCCGCCAAGTCTCTCCAAAGTTCACGATGTGCTCCACATATCTCTTTTGAGGAAATACATTCCTGACCCAACGCATGTACTCACCTGTGAGGAATTAGAACAGGAACCCGATATGTCTTATTTCCAAGAGCCCGTCAGGATTCTTGATACAAAAGTACAAGTACTGAGAAATCGGATGACTCGTCTGGTAAAAGTCTTGCTGAGAAACCATAAGATGGAAGAGGCAACGTGGGAACCTGAGGAACTTATGATGAAGAACCACCCGAGTCTTTTCATGCGGTATTATTCTAGAAATTTCGCGGACGAAATTATTTGAAGTAGGGGAGAATGTAACACCCCATGCTTCTACGGTACACTTCTCTTGGAATAATGCGATAGCGTGTGTTGTACGCAACATCGAGTTCTAAAACACCACAACCAATCAAACTAGCCGTTATGAATAGTAATACCTAAATTTTGAAATTATATATATTTTATATTTCAAAATGTACTTCATTTTTGGATTCAGAATATCGAAATTATCCTAATTTGAATTTTTTATATTTTTCTGAGAACTTCCAATTTTTATGAATAGTGAAAATATTTAAAAACAACTTTTTTAATCAAAATAATTTATAGTGATAAATTATATTATTTAGTGGTTTTAAAGTATAAATAGAATAAATTTTTCCCATTTTATCCAATGGTGTTCATTATAATTAATTTTACTTTGAAATTGGACATAAAAAATTGTCAATCTTTTGATATATATTGTTTCTTAAAAACACGCTATTTGTTGTGACAGAGGGAATTAATTATAAATTTAATTAATTAAAATTTTATGTTTGGAATTTTCTAAAATAGACATCATTTTTTAATTCAGAATATCAATTATATCTTAGGGTAAAATTTTGGCATTGTTCTGAAAAACATCATTTTTTGATGAATAGTGAAACTACTAAGTGGTAGTTAAAAAACTGAATTTTTCATAAAACTTAATTTTACCGCTTCTGTGATTGGAATTTCGAAAATCCAAGAGACACGGTTAATATCAAGGATTAAAATGTGGTCCAATGAGATGAAAATAATTTTGGGTGAACATTAACTTTTTACTTTTATTTACCAAGGTTAAAAGTAAATAGGGTAATTAAGGGTAAGAATGATATTAATATTACCCTAACACATGTCCTAATTCTATTGGAAAAATGTTTCTCGACCAAAAACAACCTTAGGAATAAAATATTATCATTTAGGTCCACATGGATTAGATTAGTACATATATTATTATTTAATTCAAAGAAGAGTTAAAAGAGTTAAAATCAATGTTTATTTACTAAAATAGTTTTAATATAGGATTATACATAAGATAAATTCGATTGTAAAAATTCATTAGAAATCTAAAAAGATTTACTACATAATTATATTTTATTTGTAATTTTTAGATATTAAATTATTTAATTTATTTATGACACAATGATGATGCAGTAATTACAATAATAGCGAAAAATTAAAATAATTGATATTATAAATACCCAAATAAATATAATTTGAGAATTTAATGAATTACAATAATTTATAGGATACTATGACATATTAGGATGTATTTAATTGACTCTTTTCGAAGTAATAATTCTTTTATGATTTTTACAAAAATCAATTATTGAATAGTTTCAAAATTAACATAAAAGAGTTTTTTAAAACAAATATTATATTATTAATTGATATTAAATTCCTAAATTTCTAAGGATCGGCCAAGATACTTATGTCATGATAGGTTTATCATTAATAGACCACATGGGGGTCTCTTGGATGTATATAGTATGTTTATTAACCATATAATATAAAAATACTAAGAGACATTGTAAAAGTGAAATTAATTAACTAAGAGTTAATACTTAATGATAAGGTTAATATAGTAACCCAAACCTGTATAAATTCTATTGGTTGAGTGGTTTTCGACCTATCCCCACCTTAACCTTTAAATAATCCACTATGGTGACATTATAAACCGAATATGAATTTATTATAAAATAATATTTCTAGCATTTCCATAGGTACCCCTCACCCCTCTTATAAAAGGGCACTCTGCCTTCTCATTAACTCACACCTTCAAATCCATTTGGCTCAGCCAAACTCTGCCCAAATAATCTCTCGAATCCCCTTAATTCATCCTAGAGGCCTTCCTTTAGTCAGAAAGCCAACCTAAGAGACCTTTTGATCAAATCAAAAGGATGAACCCGAAGAAGAGGTAATGATCTCACCACCCTTTTTCCAAGTTCCTTTCTTCTTCAACTTCTTCATTCTTTGTTGTTACCATTATAAAATAATAACTCCAGTATATTATATATAATGTGATGTTATTATAAATATGGTACAACCATATTCAGTATTCTATCCATCCTTTGAATAACATGTCACCATACGTGCGTACGTACGTCTTACCGTCTCCACGTCGTGGTGTATCTGTTATTCAATAAATTACTATTTTGATGGTTATAATAATGAAGTGTAACTTATGTAAATAATAAATATAACATGATAATTATTCTATATATATGTTATACTATCCAATTTTATAATATTTTAATATCAAAAGAATGATATTGTCGCTTGTGCGTACGTATGGACTACCGTCTCCATGAACGCGATGAGATTCATTCTCCATCGTATCCATTCAAGTATAATTATCATTTTATGATTTAAAAATAATGTTTAAGGACTTGATATCATTCTGGATATGAATAAGATACAACCTATCCATGAAAACATGTCTTACATAACAAAACATATAAAAAACGAGTATGTTAACACCCGAAACAACGATAATACTAAGATATTATTAACAAATAAATGTTAAAAGATCATATATTATATCATATATGATTCTTGTATAATTTAATAACAATTATTTCACCATTATACAGGAGGTTAACCTACCCCAAACCAAGGAAATGTACAAGGTAAGGGTTTATTTCACAATCTTTTCATTATCCGAGGTTGTTTATACGTAATAATCTACTGGGATCTCTTTATCTTCCACATCCATGTTTCTTAAAAATGTATTTCAAAACATTTTTACTATTTACAAGAATAAGGGATAAAGTCATTTATACCCTTGTTTGACTTTTTATAGGACGTTTATAAAAGAATCTTTCCGTCATTTTCCAAACAAGGTTCTTTTTAACCTTTTCGACAGAATTAATGTAAGAATGTTTTTTTAACTTATACGGCGGGTGCGTCTATTTTCCCCCGTTATAAAATCATCGAAGATTCCCTTACAATCTTATAAGAATTTTTTCCAATAAAATGTATTATTTTAGAAATATATGACTCTTAAATGATTTCAAAATAAAAAGTGATGTTTCTCTAAAAAGAGTTTTGATTTCATCGATGTCAACATCCTTTGATGGATTTTACGCTTATTTGAAGTTGATTTATTATGAAACAAAACTTATATATTGTATTGAAGGTTTTGTGATATGTTTGACTATGGATGTGTTATTTTTATACCATTCATGGTTTATGGATGAAGTATTTACATTTCTTATTCCAGTTTTAATACCAATGTTTATGTTATGTTTAAACCTTTTCAAATGGGAATGCATTGGACTTAATATGTGACGGGTGGAGCACGCTATATCTCCTCGATGCATCGGCAGGTCTCATGAGACAAACTAGTTTCTTGGCAAAAGACCTTGAAAAAATCTTATTTGTAGTCTTGGCACGAAGCCTTGCCTATGTGGTTATGATAGTCTGGCATTATGCATTCCATCATTATGAAAGTGGTTGTCGATATTGCATGTGATTATTCAATTTTTATAATATCCATGTGAATAAGTAAATGGGATTATTTAATTTTATTTTCTCCATAATATTTTGATGTTCAAGCTTAAAAGGATTTTGTTTTAGTTTTACATTGCCTTAAATGTTTATTCTTATTTATGAATGTTTACGCTATATTGATATCCTTACTGGGCATTTGAGGTCACCCCATTTCTATGTTTTATTTTTCCCAGGATGTGAAGAAGTAAATTATGATGGACCTTCAGGGATATTATGAGGGGATAAGAGTGTAGACTATGGAGACTATGTTGTTGTAGTTTTCATTATTATGATGTAATGTAAAACTTTATGAATATATCTAGTGTTTCCAAGGATACTAAACTAATCATTCTTTCGAGGCTTGATCTTTCTTGTGATCATGCCAATGTTATGTAATAATGCACCGACTCTAGGTAACTGGGGTCGGGGAGTTACAATGTATATATCCATTCAATGATGAAAAACTACAACGTAATATTATATTCAAACATGTCACTTTCCTCACTTAAATATCCTCATCCATTGTGATAAGAAATCATCATTTACACCCTCTTCTTTACTTTTAGCATCCAGAATATCATGTAGTTCTGTATTTTTAAATTATATATCTACATACAATTTCCTTAATTTACTTTTTTTATTTACCAACATTTCACCAATCGCGTCTTTCTTATGTAGATCGTCACCTGTTAATTTCTTAAGACACACTTCTTCAACTACCAATTACTATTGAATATATATTGGTGTAATGTATATATAATATTAATTATCATAACAATATATTTCATTTCATGAGGTATTCTAGATATATGTATATATACCTATATAATATGGATGAATTTACAATAAAAATTTTCATATGATCAATTCCATAGATTCTGAAATTTATTTTGAATAACATAATGATGCACCTCCTCAATTTTCATATAACATGTAATGATGTTGGAATGTTTTTTCCTAATACATTTCACAAATTCTAAAATCAACACCTTAATTTATTTTTTATTTGATAGAGTTTTTTTTACATAATAATGAGACATAGACTCTCATTTATCATTTTAAGAACAACTTTTTTATAAAATAATCCATATAGACACTAACTTATATTCAGTTAAATTCTTCTGAAAAGATATAAATCACTATTGACTAAAAATAAGATCTTATCATGTTTTTCAAGACCTAAAATTCGATCCCATAAAATAGTTTTAAAAATAATCCATTTATATTATTCTATAAGAAAAAAACCTCACTTACATGATTCAACGAAAATTGAACACTCTATTTTATTCAACATATTACAAGTCTTCTTCCTAATATACACAATAATAAGGGGTTAAATAAGGTGTTATAAAAAAATTATCATCTAAATCTCAATTATATCATGTCATAAAATTTACTAAGACACTTATTATCCATCATATAAACCACATAGATTAAAACCCATACTATGGAAATGAAATATTTATAGAAAATATGATTAAACATGGTTCACATACACTTGGATAAATATAATAACAATATATAATTGTTTCATTATTATGGATTATAATCACCACTTAACAAGATTTTAGTTACAAAAATTTGTAAAATTTAACTATTTTCTTAGGATCCATGATCACTTCTTTTATTCCATTTATTAATTTAAATATTTTCACAATGATTGGAAGGAAAACATGCATGTCACTTATAGAACTATTACTTAAAAAGAAATGACACCTCATAATGAATGATTTTACTATTACGATGTATATATTTATTTCAAATATTTAAAAAAGGTCTTCAAATGAAACATATTTTTAGATGTTATTGTAACTGATATCCATTCAATTAAAAATTAATACTTCATCCAATATTATTGAGAAAATTATCACTTATCATTTTCGTATATCTCTACTTGTATATCATCAATGTATTCTACAATTTTCTTCATATATTTCAGCACTTCATCACACTTATATAGAATAAATTGAAATTAAAATTGAAATTAAAATTCAAAATATTATCATTATAATCACATTCTTCTTTAAAACCTTATATGGGTCCGCCTCTTTATAAATCTCCACCATGAAACTCCATCTCGACCAATAGTTTTCTTCCCAACAACACTAATTTCTTTTCCAAGTCTAATTCATCTATCCATATCTAATCATATGTTTAAATATATATATATATATATATATCCATCCAGGACCACCAATATTGAGGTGTGATTTTTTTGTTTCTCAATATTTTTAATCATCTTCTAGATATGTTGTGATGTGGTGATCATAATAAAAGCATGACGTTCATTCTGTCACCAATCAAAACTATGTACAATTTTTAGGGCCTCAAAATTATTGGATTATTCAAAAATATATTACATTCTAGTGTCACATAAAAAAACTATGATAACCTATTAATTATGAAGAGCATATATTCATAACAATACTATATATGTTTCAAAATTACCTAAACATACATTGACATGGTTTATTGCAATTAAATCATATTTTCTCATAATATTTTTTATGTGGTGCAATGCATCTTCAAAGTCAATATAGTTTTATATAAAATATCATTGGATATGAACTATTTCATGGATTTATCCCTAAAATAAATCCATTAATATTTTTATAAATTTTCTATCATATATGGTAGCATGAAAATACATATTGAGGAATGAAACCCAAGAAGTTAAACTTACATAGTTTTAGTTTAATACTAAGAAAAATGAATTAGTTTGCAGTCCCATCGTTGATTATATATACACAAGCATTCACTAGTTCAAAAATTACTTATTAGAAACATTCTAGGATATTTTGGAAGCAAATTTTTTACAAAATACACCAATATATTTATATTATTGATGGTGTAATGATAATAGAGTCTAACATATGTAAAAAAAGACAAGTAAAAAATAGATTCAATGATGAACATGTCCAGATGATATGGTGAGGTAGAAGACAAAATGTAGGCTTCACTTAGTTGATGAAACAATGTAAATAAATGATTTTAACAGAACCACGTTACACTATAAGTAGATTTGTAATAATAAATAGATACAATATACATACATGTATAATTGATCAGACGAATTAGTTGTAACTGATAAAATTAGTGAACTTCAGCAATATTCAGATTTTGGAAACACCAATTTCACAAATTGAATACTTCAATAAATAGTGTGTTGGAATCCCTCGAATTACAAATAGTAAAAGTTGTAATTTTATTCTATTTATGTCAGTTATAAAAGTATACATAGTTTCCCATTGGAGTAATAAATTGTCCAAGCCGTGTAATAATTTTTGTTTTCAATACAATTTTAAAATATTATTATAATTTTATATTTATTATTTTGAGTATGTTGGGGGTTTTTTGGTAACTGGGTTGTGATTTATTCTTTGTTATAAATATATTTTTTCACATTTTTTTCAATATTTTAATAGTTTTTAAATTTGGTTCAATCATTTATATTACAAATTTTAATTTCATTTTATAGGACATTGAACTGATAAAGGGGTATCCTTGGAGACATCATTCCAAGCCAATCGAAGAATTCCTTTTTCTTCCCTTATTATTTGACACCTGTAAATGAATATTTAGATCCTTATGCTATAGAAAATAATTTATCTATATTTTTGAAAATCTAAAATTTATTCCAATGAGGATTTCAAGAAAGAGATTTCAATAATCCAATGACATCCTTCTAAAATCATTGAACACTCACTAAATCATAAAATTTTGATGATATTATTAGCAAATTACTAAAATTATAATATTATTCTTTGAGTGGAATGTATATATTAAACCATTATCTAAAAAAACTAGATGAGGTTTAGATTTATTAAGGTATATGAAAAGAAACCAATATGACTTTTTTTGTCCAAAACAAATGAAATATAAAGAATATATATAATTTATATAGTATAAATTAGTCATAGAATGAAATAAATTACAAAAAAGTGATCTAGTGATCTTTCCAAAATATAGAAGGACAAAAATTATCCAATATATGAAAGATTTATAACATGTAAGAATCATTTAAATTTAAAATAATATTTACATTCAAATACTCTGTTGACACAAGACATAAACCTAATGGATGTTACGAACTTCTAATCAAACATGAATTTATTCATGTAAAATGAAGTGTACGAATATTTATATCGATTAAAAACTGTATTAATTAAGAAATATTTAAATTGATTTAGATTTAGTGGAAATATGATCTATTATAAAACATGTAAACAAAATATAAATTCAGTTGTTTTTGTTTTTCTAGTAAAACTAAATAAAATATGAATGTAGACCATGGACATGAAAAAAATTGGAGTATATGATTGCAAAACAAAATACCATTTAAAGGATCCTAAAATGATATTAATTTACAAAATAATAAATAAGTTATTTAAAACTAGATTAATATATCTCCTACATAAAGTAATTTACATGTTCTATGATCTTATCTCAAAAAATATCAACATTAACCCTTTAAAATTTGTTTTTCCTTCCTATCATAATATTCCTCAATAATAAATATTAATAAAATAGAACATTATATTCCAATACATTAAATACCTAGATCTAAATGATTGGAAAAAAATATTTACAATATTAAAACATATTTAATAAATAACTAGAACATTAAAAATATATTTTCATGTGAAAGATCCAAAAAGTAGAACTATATATATCAGAATTTCACAAAGAAACATGATATTACATTATTCAAAACAATATTGAAGCTGGTTCTATAATTATCTTTTTTTTTACATCAAATACTCAATAAAATGGTATTTTTTGGAAAAATTAAATTATGAAATATCATGAACATTTTGGTCAGTTGTAACTACATTTAATAAATCTTCATATATTTTTTGATAAATTCAGCATGACTTGACAACTTATAATGATGTTATTAATGAACCGTAGATGTGATAATGAATTTTGTGAAATCGTATCGTGGTATAATAATTTATTGAACTAGATTTTCATCATTTATAAACAATCTTCTATAATTTCATCTACCTGATATAAATTTTTGACGAAGCGTATCCAAAAAAAATTTAGTTCCATAAAATTATTACTAACTATATTATTATTTAAAAAAAAGTTAATAACATATTTATATTAATTTAAACAAATCGTACCAACAAATAACCAAAACTTCCCATACCCGAGACAAGAACATTTATTATTCAGTGATAGGTGTTTAAATTAAAGAACAAGACAGTGGAATAATTGTTCAGAACATAATCCATCTATGTGGGGGAATCAATGAAATCTTTTTTTACTAGAACAATAAAAAATTTAAAATTCAATAATTTCGTGTAAAATTACCCAAACTCACAATTAAGACTATGGAAAATTCATCTAAAGTTGTTCCATAACCATAAAATGTTTTTAGATGACCAGATACTCAACCAATGGCAGTTGATGAAAAGAATCACCTTAATAGACACGTCTAGAGATCAACACATGCATCCAGGTCACATCAACTTTTCCATAAACCTCCTTATAAAGTATAAAATACATCATTATAATCTTATAATTGATCTACAAAATTAATGGTGTAAAATCTATATAGTGTATTCTTCAAAAAAATTCAACATCTAGACTGAGACAACATTTAAGATGATTTAATTTATTCCCTGTTCATTACTTATCAAAATTGGTTATATCCCCCTATTATTTATCTCCTTCTACTTAAAAATTTGATAAATTTATGTTTATAAATAAAACAATAAAATATTGAGAAAAAGGCATTACCACAATATAGATCAAATAAGTACACTATAATGGAAGATATCACAACACATTAGGTCAGTCATTGGTGTATACTCATGAAATATAAGAGTAACTAATTTAGTTACATGCCACAATAAGTACAATAAGTATATAATTGATGATACAGTATAGTAAAAAACTATTATGTGTTAATTTTAAGGATAATTATACAAGGTAATTTCTAGCCATTGATATTCTGTATTACACTTTATAGAATTAATAGAAACATTGCACCATGGAGTAAGAGATCATGGTAAAATATGATATAACTTATCGATTTTATGAAATAATAAATCATACTGAAATTCATGTCACTAAACAATCAATATATTGTGTGTATTTGAATTGGTGGTGATTCTCGCTCAAATTTACCCAAGAGAAGAATGTAGGACAGTCCTTGTAGTTTAGCGTGGGTTGTCGAATCCTCAGAGACTTAAAAAGAAACCTATAGACATGTACATTCTATGAACTGTTTTTGGATATGAAGTGGCCAACTTGGGTTGATTTTAGATGGGTTTAAATAAACTCTAAGAGACTTAAGTGAATTCAATTTAAAATAATGAGTTGATCCTAGGTTATCACTCGGGGTGGATTGGACATATATATTTTTCAATGATTTCAATTTCTTATATATGAGATGGGTTCATTTATGAAGTTAAAACAACATCATAACATACTGGTGTAACCAATGGTGATGCACTTCTGCATATACACCCTTTATCTCAAAATAATCAATGAAAAGGCACATTGAACCATCCCTTTTCATGATGAAGAGGACTGGTGTAACCAATGGTGATGCACTTGTGCATATACACCCTTTATCTAGATTATCATATAGTTGTTTTTTTAACTCTTGAAGATCCACAATAGATATTCAATATTTAGTCTTGGATATTGGAAAATACCTATGTATATGATCAATTGATAATTCAACATCTCTTCCAAGAGGAAGACCATTAAATTCCATGATAAACACTTCAGCAAATTACCTCACAATAGGAATGTATTCAAGGATTATTTCTTCCTTAAGATCAATCATTTGAGAAAGATATGCTTGACCATAGGGTAGTATTATCCATGATTGAGATGATGGTGATAAATATGATTCTTCCACCTCCATCAAATTTACAGAATTAGGGGTCGATTGACTATATAGTTAGTGATTTCCTTCTCATGTAAATTTATGTTGGATCTATGTAGGGAAATCCAATCCATGCCAATAATTGCATCAAATTACACAAGAGGGGGTATGTAGAGGTTCTCCAAATGTTAAATACACATATTGTGGCATGGGATGAATTATATTTATGGGATGAAATGATTTCCCCATTTTTAATTGTCATCTAAATCTCTACAAACATGATTTTATGTGGTGTTGAGATTGTTATACTAATCATCTGGGATATAAAAGAAAGTGTATAACTACAATAAAAAATTATATTCATTATTCATAAATGATTAACTACCTTACCTTTTACCAATTCATTGAATGGGTTTAATTTAGCATTACTAATGGAAAAATCTCACTCTTGCTATCTTGGAAATTTTTGGTTTCCTCCGAAAACCCTTGGCTTAGGGAACTAGTTCAGAAAGTGAAATATTTATTTGAATTTTAAGGAATGAATTATACTTTGAGGGTCAAACAAAGCATTCATTTCCTTTGTCACAGTAGTGTGAATTTATTATGGGAAAATAATGGCCATGTTCCATTATCATCCACACCAAAATCATTTCTCTGTCCCCTTTAAGAAATTTATAGGGTGCTCATTTCTTCACCTTTTGAAAGGGGGTGCATTAATTTCATAACACCATTATATTAATCCATTAGATAGGCAAAATTCATGTTCAAGTTCTGCTTCTTTTCCCCAGATACCACTAAGATTCACCGATCTCCATTTCAACTTTGAGGGAACATCAGAAAACATCATCGTAGCTATCGAATCCAATGATCTATAGGGATTTTTGTATACTAGGTTATATCCCACCAATGATGTGGTCAAACTTGCATTCTTGGGTAACGACAATGCCAGAGGCATATCGTTCATTCCTTTTGATGTTTGTGTCAAATGATCTGATGGATTCTTCATCTTTTTTCTAGAATGGATCTCCTTTTACATATTAAATCAGAGCGTCTAAGGAAAATATTTATCGATTTTTTTTTTCAGAAATCCATCCAATCAAACACCTCGATCTCTACCCAAGGCATGTTATTTTTGATCAATGCCCACAATTTATCTGTTTCACCCTCCACATGATAAGCAGCCTGAAAAATCATCTATTGTTTGGAACATTGAAGGATGGAGAATATATTTTTTGTGGAGTTTATCCATTTTTCATTAATTGAGGGATTAGATAATATAATAAAACTAGTAGGACTTTGTCTCATTAATACGTCGATTACGTATGCCATTTGGGGGGGGGGACAATCCTACTGACCCATATTTCTATTCAAGCATGAGTTAGATGAGAGAGTATCATGTCAATGTTTGTGATTTCTTCTACCATCCGATTGGGAATCTCATTAGAATAGTCATCACATTTATATTAAAATAAATTGTAGCATGTGTCCTCATATTACCAGCCATTGGATTGAATAGAATGAATTTTAAGGGTAACACATAAAGTGGAATCCATAGAAAAAAGGATAACTTTTAAATTACATTTATTTCATTAATATACGAATTTATATTCTTCAATATTTGTTATCCATGGTATACTTCCCAACATATATGCTTAAGGTCATTTCTTATTCCATTTAATAATGGTTAATACTACACTCATGAATTTACCAAACCTTATACACTATGAGTTTCGTAACCAATAGTGCATCAAGTCCCATTGGTTTGCACGAGTTCCCAGTTGAGTCTAGCTCAAAGCGGATTTTTTTGGTTTTACCCCTAGATACATTTGTGCTAGAGCTAACTCTAAGTGTTTGTATCCTATAATGAATGTATATTTTTTTATAAACCAAACACTCTATAATAACAAAAACAAAGGTATTATTTTATTATACTTAGTCTAATCCCTAAGGATTTCAGTAGTGGTTTCTTTTACTAATCCCAAAAAACTAAACATATCCTATATTACCAACTAAACAACCATTTTCTTTATTTCACACATAAACATGATTTGTTACATACAAATGAAATTAAGGCAACTTTGAGGGTCGAGAGTTATATTGTATTGGGAAACTAAGAACATTACACAAAAACATAAGATATAAAAACAACTTTTTATTAAAAACATCTTTTACAGGACCACATCATTCCTTCGTACATAGCATTTCATGGGATTACCTGAGAAGATGCATAAGAAAAGGGTGATCTATACATCCCAGTATGGGTGTAAACAAGGCTAAACATGAAGAATACAATAAATTTTAGGAAATAGGTATATAAATGGATCATAAGAGGAATAAAAACATAATTCATGATATATCATGATTATCATAACATGAGGATGTGGAAACTACATTTAACATGATATTAGCACAAGACAATATCCATGAACTTAGAGCTTGATTTAATCCTTATAGTACATGAATTAGCATGAGAAATCCTTCAATGAACATTAATTATGACGATTAAACTCTCATTTCACATGAAATATCATGATAATATTCATTACATGATGAATTGGAGTTCTATCAGCACAAACCATATAAAAAAAATTTCATTTCATGAATAAGTGTTCCACATGGGTCATACAACATGGAATAATTCAACATCATAATTTTTTCTATAATAATGGAATGTGGGATACATACATGAATCTCAATAATAAATAAGTAAATGTTTACTATGGTGAATGACCTTGATAGTGAAATCAGAATGGTATTCACTACACAATGACTTTGGCTTGGAAAATCATGGTGCAATTTCGCCAGCATAAAAACGTGACATAAGAGTTCATAAAAATGGATGATGTAACAACTCGACTCATTAATGAAGTTATGGATCATTAGTTTTGCATTAAAATAAATCCATAAATATTTTGTAATGTGTGTAGCATCCTAAGGACAGTCTGGGGAGTGTCCAAGGTTTGTTCGGGGCCCGGGAGTTTGGAAAATGGACTTGCAGACAGTGGGGAATAGATTGCGAACGGTCTGTGCTTAGTTTGGTATAAAATGTGTGACTACAGATATGGGCACTTGCAGGGTCGCATGACCATGTGGACCAGGCTGCATGAACTTGTAGATTTTGTCTTGGAGGTAGTGAGGTGTGCACTGTTTGTGCATGGTTTGGGTAAAACCAGTGCCTAAACCGTGCGACCCTATTCTGGGTAAAATTTACTTTTTTTCCTTACTTTGTTTTAAAATCCAAAAAGCCTTCTTTCTTCCTCTAGCAGAGATAACCAGAAAAGTATCCCTCATTGACCTCCAAAATCTATCTCCCTCTCTTTTCTTGGTTGTTCATCCCACCGATGTCGGAATCTCGATCTGTCGAAGGTGTTGGATCACCCTTGTTAAGGCTTACCTCACACACCCTTCTTTACACGGTGAATCTTGTTATCCATTTTTTTATTTTACTGCAGGCTCATATGCAGTATTTTTAGGTCATTGTACTGGGACCAGATCTCTTCCAACCTACTACAAATCTGAGGTTGATATCAAGCTACCCTATTCCTACAGATCTAAGGTAGGTGTTCACATGGTTTCCATTTTGGGTTTTCGCATTATTTGAGTTATTATCGTCGTGTCGTGGTTTGTCTTTTGCCAAACCCCATATTTATAATGACTGCTTCATATCTAAATGACCCATGTGGTATGATATTGATGAATCCAACCTTTATATGGTGTGTGGATGAGGTATGGACCACGACTGGTCAACCATAGGTGATATTCCTTGAGATTTTTCCTTTTCCCACCTTTAGACATTAATGCTATGTCTGGAATATGATTTTCGATGTTATGAAAATGAGATAGTTTGGTTAGGGGTTGGCTTGGATAAGATAGCCTGAACCCTTCAATGAATTGAGATGTATGTTTTCCTTATAGGGTGTTTGGGAAATGTCATTCTTTGTTAATGTGATAGGATATAAGATGGAATGCCTTATATAATGTGATGTGAATAGTCATGCCTTGTTGTGTGGACATGCCTGATGAATCTCCTTGTGTGGGCGGGAGGCATTCTTACCCTGTACCAAATGAATCTATGTGTGTGTGTGGGAGGCATTCATACCCCATGCTAGATGAGCCTCAGTGTAATAAGATGAGAGGAATTTATAACTCGTTCCTATATAACCTTTATGGGTGGGAGGAATTCTTCTCCATGCCATCTACAATGATTATGGATGATAGGCATGTTTACCTCAAGCCAGTGATAACCTATATATATATATATATATAGTCATACCTCTAGTGATTGTTCATATTACCAGCCACGAGCTGAAGCAGGTAGACCCGCCATGTGTCCTTCTAGAACCTGAGCAGGAGGGTTGTTTATTACTTTTATATACTTACTTGAATTTTACTACACATTGTTTATCTTACGGAAGCTATTTGGAAAAATCGTAGACACCATTGGTGGTGGCCTACTGTGACATGTCTCACACCCTACCCGGGCAGCCTCCATGGAACCCGTGTAGACTTTACTGTTGTAAGTACTATTAGGGGAAAAGGCCCAGCTTTAGGCTGTTGACTCATATATGTTCTAGCTTGAGTTCTAGAGAAGAAGACTGAGCATGTCTATAGATGCTCGTGGACTACTTTTGATCTTTGTTATTTTTTGTATTAATGTATAACATGTTTTCCATCTATTCTCGTTGTATCAGCATTCCATGCATCCATATTGTATCAGACACTACCTATGTGACCTTTTTATTTTTATCAGGGTTTTACTTACTTCTGTTGTTTGGTTTGTATGTTTCCATTTTTATTCTATTTATACATTGGTTGTGCTTTCTGTATTTAATCACTTGATACTATACCGTTGCGTACTCCGACATGGGTGAACAGTCTCCCCTATGACAACCCATTACTCCCCTATTGCCAATCAGCTTCCCCTAGCATATGGGGAGATGAGCCAGGGGCCATGTGGCCAACCAGGCTCAGTGTTCGGGTTGAGGGGTAGTCAGGTCTGGGACGTCACAATGTGGTATCATAGGAGGTTTTTCTTTCTTAATTTACTATTTGGCGATGATAGACTTGTTGAATGGGAACACATAGAGACTTAGTTATATGTCATGATTGGGTGTCGCAAAATCATGTACGAGGAAATGACCAAGATTCATAAATTACGTTGTTATTTATTTTTCTATTTATTGTTGATATTATTTCACCATTGGGTGCTTCACATGATTTGTGATGTTAATGACATCTTCAAGGTTAAAATTTTTATTTCATGGTTCGACCCGATGAAATGAGGGTTATGCATTAGAACATGCATCACGATAGGCACAATATGATTAGGATATGCATCTTTCCATGCCACAATTAAATTTTCAGTGATCATTGCTTGTCATTTATTTCCATGCCATGTTAATATGCGTTCAACTGTGTTAGCCCTTCTTGCATGTTGTGAATTGGGGAATGATGTGGTTTTGGTGGGTGACACTCTATGGTTCATAAGGTGTATGGGCCCATATGGATCATAAAATGTCATCCCAACGAAACCAATAATTTTATTTAAAGAAAATTCAAATACTTAATTATCACAAGTAAATGAGAAATGACATCCAAATGTGTGTAATCTTTCAGTTCATGAGGGTTTTGGACCCTTATGGGCTTGGAAATGCCATGTCACTGTATTAAGATAATTTTGAACAGTTGCAAGTTTTACTAGGAATTTCTATGGGTGTGGATAGGTGATCTTAGAGGTAGGAAGGATTAGTACCTGTCCTAGATTCTGGAGTTCAACCTTTAATTTATTGGTTTATTATTTTGAGATGTACATTTGGCATTGTAACACAATGCCTTTGAGACGGCCTCGAGTCGCGCGCGCTGAAGGAGGTGGCGATCACATTCCTAATGTGGCAGGCCCTGAGCTGCCATTTGATCTTCCTGTCGAGAAACCTGTGGCTACTCTTGTTATTCCTGAGATGGGCGTCGATGCCCATTTCTATGTTGGTTTCATGCGTATAATTCATGAGTATGCAAGGTGGAGTGCGACTTGCCCCAAGTATGGTAGAGTTGACCCGTGAGTTTCACACATAGTATCCTCCAACATTTATGGGATATGGTGGACCACATACAACGGATTCCGGGTAGAAATATATTCTGACCATCTTCGAGCACCTTGAGATGCCTCCAGAGTGGTGGGTCATGCTCGCAGCTTATATGCTATGTGGTTTATCAAGGAGGTGGTGGGATTTCATCACCCAATTGGGACACAAAAGAAATATGATCAGGACTTATTTCCAGACCGTCTTCAATGATTATTTCTTTCCAAAGACTTTGACGGCTGACAAAGTTGGGGAGTTTATGAATCTGCAGAAAGGGTCAATGACAGTCATGGAATATTCGTCCTGTTTCACTGAGTTACAGTGTTTTTCTACTACACTATCTGCTAATTATCTCACGGCCGCTATGCGTTTTGAGGATGGGATGTGTTATGCCATCCGGTCGCAGGTTAACCTGTTCAGGTTGATGACCATTTCAGAGATTTTAAATCAGTCTTTCATCACAGAGAGGAATTTGAGATGTGTGGATAGTGCGAACCAGGGAAGCTCGGTACCTAAGGTTTCTAGTGGATCCGCTTTAGGGAAGTAGCGGCGTTTTGAGGACTCTCATGGTGTTAGTAGTGCTAAGACCCTTTTCTCAGGTGGTACTCAAATCTGTCACCAATGTGGTGTACCAGGACATATGAGGAGGCATTGAACGCAAAATACAGTGGAGTGCAGTGGTTGTGGTAGGTTAGATCATCTCCACCGTTTTTGCAGGACTTCTCCCCCAAGACCTAGTGAGTAGTGATCTATACATACTCCATAATCTGGTGCTAGATTGGCAGGATCACATTATTCAGGCAGCAGGAATACCACCAACCGATTAGGCCGTGGTTGCAGTTGAGGCAGAGGAAACAGGTGTTTGACTCTCAGCGCTAGTAGGGTAGGTCTGCTTAGGGTTGTGAGGCTATGACTCAGGGTCGTGGTACTGACAAGTTTTATGTAGTCAACCCTATGCCACATGAGCAGTACACTGGACCATCTACTATACAAGGTACGATTCGAATTGCCTCTACGTCCGTATCTTCTTTGATTGACATAGGTGCTTCTCACTATTTTATATCAGAGGTGATTATTGGGAGTTTGGGCCTGAATGTTGATTCATATCATGGTATGATCATGTTAGATACCCCTTTAGGTATCCATTCAGAGGGCATTCGTCATTGTTTGAATTTTCCCCTCGAGGTGGGTGGTTACCTTTTCCTGTGGAACCTGTATGTTCTGGATATGACAGGTTTTTATGTAATAATCGGGATGGACTGGTTAGTTCCCTATAGAGCACGGATTGACTGCTATCGTTGGAGGGTGGCATTTACGTCACGATAGAAAAACACACATATTCATAAGGGAGAATGGGATATTAGTGCGACACTAGCAGGACCAGAACACCAGAGTTTAAGAGGTGTCACAAAACATGTTTCCAATCTTTATCTCGATGACCAAGGGTCACTACGACAAAAAATGCATTTAGCGGCAGTTTTTTTTCGTTTAGCGGCGGTATAAACCGCCGCTAAATCGATTGGCGGCGGTTTTCAAAACCGTTTATTTATATATTTATTTATATATTTATTTATATTTTTATTTATATATTTATTTATATATTTATTTATATATTTATTTATATATTTATTTATATATTTATTTATATATTTATTTATTTATTTATTTATTTATTTATTTATTTATTTATTTATTTCGTATTTATTTTATTTATTTATTTCGTATTTATTTTATTTATTTTATTTATTTATTTTATTTATTTATTTTATTTATTTCTATATTTATTTATTTTATTTCGTATTTATTTTATTTCGTATTTATTTTATTTATTTATTTATCCATGCATGCACATGCACATGCACATGCACATGCACATGCACATGCACATGCACATGCACATGCACATGCACATGCAATATAAATAAATTCTGCGTTTGGTGAGATTTGAACCCCTAACCTCTTGCATATTTTCCAAAGACTTTACCACTCCAGCAAGCTCGCCATGTGTTTAATAAACAAAATTTAATATACTTATATATATTAATTGAAAAAAAAATACATAAATAATAAATATAAACTCAATAATAAAAAATAATAAATAATAAATAATAAATAAATATAAATAATAAATAATAAATAAATATAAATAATAAATAATAAATAAATATAAATAATAAATAATAAATAATAAATAAATATAAATAAAAAATAAAAATAAATATAAAATAAATATAAAAAATAAATAATAAATAATAAGTAATAAATAAATATAAATATAAATAATAAATAAATATAAATATAAATAATAAATAAATATTAATAATAAATAAAAAATAAAAATAAATAATAAATAATAAATAAATATAAATAATAAATAATAAAGAATAAATAATAAATAAATATAAATAATAAATAATAAATAAATATAAATAATAAATAATAAATAATAAATAAATATAAATAATAAATAATAAATAATAAATAATAAATAAATATAAATAATAATAAATATAAATAATAAATAAATATAAATAATAAATAATAAATAATAAATAAATATAAAAAATAAAAAATAAATAAATTTAAATAATAAATAATAAATAAATATAAATAATAAATAAATAATAAATAAATATAAATAATAAATAATAAATAATAAATAAATATAAATAATAAATAATAAATAAATATAAATAATAAATAATAAATAATAATAAATAAATATAAATAATAAATAATATATAATATATAATATATAATAAATAATAAATAATAAATAATAAATAATAAATAATAACTAATAAATAATAAATAATAAATAAATATAAATAATAAATAATAAATAATAAATCAATAAATAATAAATAAATATAATTAATAAAAAAATATAAATAATAATTAAATATTAATAATAAATATTAAATAATAAATAATTAATATATATAAATAATAAATAATAAATAAATATAAATAATAAAAAATAAAAAATAATAAATAAATATAAATAATAAATAATAAATAAATAAAAATATTAATAATAAATAAATATTAATAATAAATAATAAATAATAAATAATAAATAAATATTAATAAATATAAATAATAAATAAAAATAATAAATAAATAAATATAAATAATAAATAATAAATAAATATAAATATAAATAATAAATAAATATTAATAATAAATAATAAATAATAAATAATAAATAATAAATAAATATAAATAATAAATAATAAATAAATATAAATAATAAATAATAAATAAATAAAAATAAAAATAATAAATAAATATTAATAATAATTAATAAATAATAAATAATAAATAAATATAAATAAAAAATAATAAATAAATATAAATAATAAATAATGAATAATAAATAATGAATAATAAATAATAAATAATAAATAATAAATAATAAATAATAAATAATAAATAATAAATAATAAATAATAAATAAATATAAATAATAAATAATAAATAATAAATAAATATAAATAATAAATAATAAATAATAAATAAATATAAATAATAAATAATAAATAAATAAAAATAATAAATAAATATTAATAATAAATAATAAATAACAAATAATAAATAATAAATAATAAATAATAAATAATAAATAATAAATAATAAATAATAAATAATAAATAATAAATAATAATTAAATATAAATAATAAATAATAAATAATAAATAATAAATAATAAATAAATATAAATAATAAATAATAAATAATAAATAAATATAAATAATAAATAATAAATAAATATAAACAATAAATAAATATAAATAGTAAATAAATATAAATAAATAATAAATATAAATATAAATATAAATAATAAATAAATATTAATAATAAATAATAAATAATAAATAATAAATAAATATAAATAATAAATAATAAATAAATATAAATAATAAATAATAAATAAATATAAATAATAAATAATAAATAAATAAAAATATAAATAATAAATAAATAAAAATATAAATAATAAATAAATATTAATAATAAATAATAAACAATAATTAATAAATAAATATAAATAATAAATAATAAATAATAAATAATAAATAATAAATAATAAATAAATATAAATATAAATAATAAATAATAAATAATAATTAATAAATAATAAGTAATAAGTAATAAGTAATAAGTAATAAATAAATATAGATAATAAATAATAAATAATAAATGATAAATAATAAATAATAAATAATAAATAAATATAAATAATAAATAATAAATAATAAATAATAAATAAATATAAATAATATATAATATATAATATATAATATATAATATATAATAAATAATAAATAAATATAAATAATAAATGAAAATAAATAATAAATATATATAAATAATAAATAATAAATAACCAGTTACAAATAATAGATAATAAATAAATTAATGTATATTATAATTAATAAATAATAAATAATAAATAATAAACAAAAAAGGAAACACATGAAAAAGTATGAAAAGACGTGGTAAGGGATGAAAAATCATGAAAACGCATGAAAAAGGATGGAGAAGCATATAAAGAATGAGGCATTAGAAAAAATGAGAACGCATGAAAACTCGTGACAACTCTGGAAAACACCTTAATAATTCAACATAACCATCATAATAACCCATAAAAAACCATTGATAAAGATAAAAAGTCATGAAAACCCAAATAAATAGTAATAAATGGAGCTACCGTTGAAACCCGTCAAAACGGTCATAAAGAGACAAAAACATTAGACTCACATTAACGGAGATAACTTATGATCCAAGAGTCCGTTTTAGTTCCGCGACCTGTCAAATCAAAGATCCTGAAACGCTCTTCAACCTAAAAGGTTAAAGAGTTTGAATGGACAGACGGATCAGATGTTATGACCATTTAAAAAAAGCTGATGGAGAACGGGTACTAGAAACGAGCCACTGAAAAACATAACAAACCTCATACCCACTAAAAAGGTCATAACATATGATCTAGGAATGCATGTGGGTGCCGCGACTAGTCAAAATGAAGCTCATAGAACGAGCTATGATCTGGCAGGTGGAAGAGGCCAAACTGACACGCGGATCGAAAGTTAGGTATGTTTGAAGACAAGTTCGACGGGACACCGGTGACGGAAATGGGGTTTTGAAGGCCTTCGGAGGGGTTTTTGTGGTCGAAAAACCTAACAAAAGCATGCTTATGTCAAACTTGTGCATAGCTCTCTTCGCTGGCTTCGATTTGATATGTGGTAGAGCCCAAACGGACACCCGGAGCGAAAGTTATGGGCGTTTGAAGTTGGAGAACTTTTTTCAACTTTTTATAACTCTAATATCTTCCACACCTTAGACCGTCTCACGATTTTGATTATATGTGACTCTAGATATCTTTATTAGCTTCGAATTGACTAGTCGTGGCGCTTCAACGGATGCACGGATCAAAAGTTATGGTCATTTTAGTGATTTCGGGGTTTCTCAAGTTTTTTATTTTTCATTTCATTTAGAGGCGGTTTTACCGAAACCGCCGCTATTTCGCGGCGGTTTTTTAAAAAACCGCCGCTAATCCTCAAATAAAATTAAAAAAATAATAAAATAATAATAAAATAATAATTATTTTTTTTCCGTTTAGCGGCGGTTCTTAAAACCGCCGCGAAATGACGACCCGAAAATGCGTTTCGCAGCGGTTTTAAAAACCGCCGCGAAAAAACCGCCGCTAAACGGCGGTTTTCATGTAGTGGGTTACATCCCTCGGTTTATCCTCCTGTGGTGGAGCATTTCAGTGATATCTTTCTTGATGATTTCTCTAGTCTACCACTAGTATGAGAGTTGGAATTTACTATTGAGCTTATACCAGGAGCAGCACGAGTGACCATTCCTCCTTATAGGATGGCACCTAAGGAACTTCTAGAGCTCAAGAGTCATCTGACTCACATTGAAGAAAAAGGAATTATAAATCCCAATACCTCTCCTTGGGGATCACCGGTTCTCTTTTCTAGAAGGTAGATGGTACCCTTTGTCTTTGCGTAGATTATCGTAAGTTAAATCAGCCAACTATTATGAATTGTTAACCATTGCCTCAAATTGACGACCTCTTCCATCAGCTCCAAGGAGAGATGGTGTTTTCAAAGATAGATTTTAGGTAAGGATATCACCAGGTTCATGTTAGGACTTCAGACATACCTCGTACGACATTAAGGAGATGGTATCGTCTATATGAGTACATAGTCATTCCATTTGGGCTTACAAATGAACATGCAGTGTTTATGGCTATTATGAATCGTATTTTTCACCTTTACCCTAATTAATTTGTGGTTTAATTTGTGGATGATATCTTAGTCTATTCACGCTTGAGAAACTACCATGAAACCCATCTTGAGAACGTGCTGAATACACTAAGAGAGGATCAGCTTTCTGCTAACCTCAGTAAATGCCACTTTTGGATAAATGAGGTTCACTTCCTTGGTCAAATTATTTCTGAGTCCGACGATTCAGTTGACCCTGAGAAGGTGAGTGCTATAATTTCTTGGGAGAAGCCCAAAAATGTATTTGATATCAAGTGATTCTTGGGGCTTGCTGGATATTATAGGCGATTCATCAGGAATTTTCACAACTAACATAACTACTTACAGCATTGACCAAAAAGTGGGTGAGATTATTTTGTTCAGAACCATGTGAATTAGCTTTTCAAGAACTGAAGGGAAGACTAACTTCAGCATTGCTACTAATCTTGACGGAGCCAGGAAGAGATTATATGGTCTATTGTGATGAGTCAGGTATCGGGCTTGGAGATTTCGTTTTGCAGGACAAGCGAGTTGTTGCGTATGGTTCTCGTTAGTTAAAGCGTCATGAACGGAATTTTCTGATGCATGATCTCGAGCTCGCAGCGGGTGCACATGCCTTATGCTATTGTAGTTAGTATTTTTTGGGAGATCATTTTGTGGTATTCACTGACCACAAAATCCTCAAATATATCTTCACCTAGCGGGATCTAGATCTCAGGAAACATAGGTGGTTCTAGAACTTGCAATCCATTAATTTTGAACTAGCCTACACTCTTGGGATAGGAAATTCTGTAGTCGATGCGTTGAGTCAGAAAACTCATTAACAAGTTGTTCAGGAATCTAATGAGGATTGGAAGCTGACGGCCATATTTTTGGAGATGCATGTTGAGGTTCAAGAGGGACAGGGCCAGACTGTTCTCTCAACCTTAGTGGTGACATCTACTCTTTTGGAACGAGTCAGGGCAAGATAGTTATCAGATCTGGAAGGCCTTGTTCTACGAGAAAGTTTTTTTGATGATGCCTCTATATATTGGAACATGGAAGAAGGTGATACTTTATTGTTCTGTGGGCGTGTTTGGGTCCCAGCTGACATTATAGAGGAGATGATGAGGGATTTTCATGCCTCATCATGGGAAGTTCACCCAGGGATCAGGAAAATGTATTATGATTTGCGATGACAGTACTAGTGGCCTAACATGAAGTGGGAGATAGAAGGTTTTATCACGCGTTGTTCCACCTGTCAGTAGGTGAAGGTGGAACATCCGCGTCTGCCAGGGCTTTTACAGCCATTGTCCATTCTAGAGTGGAAATGGGATGATGTTTCTCTGGATATTGTAACCAGTTTATCTACGTCACCTCGTGGTAATGATGTAGTATGGGTTATCATCGACTGTCTAACGAAGTTCTCACATTTATTACCTATGCGGGAGACCTTCATTGTTGATGACTTGGGAAGATTGTATGTCAATTAAATAGTGCACCTTCATGGGGAACATCGTTCTGTTGTCTTGGGCAGAGATCCTTGTTTTACATCTCGGTTCTGTTAGGGTTAACAGAAGGCCTTGGGTATGCAGGTAATTTTGAGCACGGCCTATCACCTGCAGACTGACGGATAGACCGAGCAGACTATAAAGGTACTATAGGATATATTACTTCCACGTGTTATCGATTTGGAGGTTCATGGGAGAAACACATTCCTATTTTCGAGTTCAGTTAAAACAACAACTTCTAGGCTACCATTGAGATGGCTCCCTGTGAAGCCTTATATGGTAGGACTTGTCGCTCGCCTTCGTGCTGGATTGAAGTAGGGGAGGTAGCTCTTCTAGTTCCATGTCTAGTGAAAGAGACAACATAGTAGATACGACTTATTCGGAAGCATATGCAGACAACTCAGTCAAGACAACTGTCCTATACTAACAAGCACCGGTGACCTCTTGAATTCGAGGTTGGGAACTCGGCTTTCTTGAAGGTCTCACCCAGGTTGGGGAAAATACGTATTTGGAACCAGGGTAAGCTTTCACTGAGGTTCGTCAGAACCTTTGATGTGATGAAGCAGATCGGGCCAGTATCTTACCAGCTTGCACATTCGCAGTGATATCAATCCAAGCATGATGTTTTTCATTTATCTTAGCTACAACATTAATTTTTAGATCTAACACATTTTTTCATCCTGATGATGGTGAAAAGGATATATATTCATCCTTCGAGGAGTATCTAATGCGAATTTTTGACCAGAGTGTGAAAAAACTCAGTGGCAGGTTTGTTCCTCTTGTACGGGTGCTATGGTAGCATGACCGGGTACAAGAAGTGACCTGGGAGCAGGAGTCTGATAAACATTCTCAATGGCTGGAGCTTTTCATTGCTGACACTTATGTTCCCTTGGAATCCCAACTCGAGGACGAGTTGCCTTACAGAGGGGAGGTTGTAACAACCCGACTCGTTGGTAAAGGTACAGATCATTAGTTTTTCTTTCAAATCTTTCCTTAATGCTTTTCTAATGTGTGTAATATCCTAAGGATGGTCCAGGGAGTGTATGAGGTTTGTTTGGAGCCTGGGAGATTGAAAAATGGACTTGTAGACAGTGGCGCATGGCCTGTGAATGGTCTGCGCAAGGTTAGGGATAAACCATGGGGATGTAGATGGGGGCACCTGCATGGGCGCATGGCCTGCGAATGGTCTGCGCAAGGTTAGGGATAAACCATGGAGATGCAGATGGGGGCACCTGCATGGGCGCATGACCATGGGGACCAGGCTGCATGGCCTTGTAGCTTTTTTCTGGGAGGGAGTGAGGTGCAAAAGGTTTGCACACAGTTTGCGTAAACCATGCGCCTAAACCGTGAGAACCTGTTCTGGGTAAAATTTACCATTTTACCTTAATTTGTATTAAAATACTAAAAGCCTTACTTCTTCCTCTAGTGGACAGGACCAGAGCAGGATCCCTCCTTGGGCTACAAAATCTCTCTCTCTTTCTTTTATTAGTTGTTCTTTCCCCCGGTGTCCGAATCTCGATCCGTTGAAGGCGTTGGATCACCCTCAGTAAGGTTTACCTCACACACCCTTCTTTCCTTGGTGAATCTTGGTATCCATTTAGTTATTTTACCACATTCTCATATTCCTGATTTTTAGGTCATTAGACTGTAACTCAGAACTCTTACAACCTACGTTGAATCTATGGTCAATATCAAATGAGGTTACGACTACAGCTCTAAGGTAGGTGGTCATGTGGTTTCCATTTGGGGTTTTCTCCTTTTTCAGTTATTAACATCATTTCATGGTTTATATTTCGCCAAACCCCATATTTATAATGGATACATCATATCTAAATGACCCATGTGGTATGAGATTGATGAATCTAACCTTGATAAGGATTTTAGATGAGGTATGGACTGGGATTGGTCAACTATAGGTGATATGCCTTGAGAATGCGCCATTTCTCACCTTTAGACTTTAATGTTATGTCTTGAATGGGATTTTCCATGTTAGAAAATGAGATAGTTTGGTTAGAGGTTGTCTAGGATGAGATAGCATAAACCCTTTAATGAATTGAGATGTATGTTTTCCATAAAGGGTGATTGGGAAATGTCATGCTTTCTTAATGTGATATGATGTAAGATAGAATTCCCTATATAATGTGATGTGAATGGTCATGCCTTGCTGTGTCGACATGCCAGATGAATCTCTGGGTGTGGGCGGGATTCATTCTTACCTCGTTCCAGATGAATCTCTATGTGTTGGTGGCAGCCATTCTTACCACGTGCCAGATGAACGTCTATTTAATAGGACGGGAGGAATTTATACCTCATAACTATATAAAATTTATGGGTGGGAGGCATTCTCCCTCATGTCAGCTACAATGATTATGGATGAGAGGCAGGTTTACCTCATTCCAGTGATAACCTATATCTATGTACTCATAACTCTTGTGATTGTTCATATTACCAGCCATGAGCTGAAGCAGGTAGACCCACCAGGTTTCCATCCAGAACCTGAGCAGAAGGGTTGTTTATTAATTTTCATTACATACTTGCAGTTTACTACACACTTTTTATCTTACGGAACCTATTTGGAATAAATGTAGACATCATGGGTGGTGGCCTACTGATACTTGTCTCACACTCTACCCCGGAGGCCTCCTTGGAACCCATGTATACTTTACTACTACAAGTACTATTAGGGGAAAAGGCCCTACATCAGGTTCTTGACTCGTATATATTATAGTTGTTGTTCCAGAGCAGAGGACTGAACATGGCTAGAGATGCTCGTAGACTACTTTTGTTCTTCGTTCCTTTTTGTATTACTATATATCATGTTTTCCATCTTTTCCCATTATATCAGCATGCCATGCATCCATTTTTTATCAGACACTGCCTATGTTGATTTTTTATATTTGTCAAGGATTTCCTTACTTTTTTTTCGGTTCGTATGTTTCCCTTTTTCTCATTTTTATATATTGGTGGTGTTTTTTCTATTTAATCACTTGATGTTATACCACTGCATACTCTGACATGGTGGTACCATCTTCCCAATGACATAACATTACACCCCCGCTGCTAGTCACAAGCCCCTGGCATATGGGGAGATGAGCCAGGGTTTATGTGGCCAACCGGGCTCGGGGCTCTGGTTGAGGGGCATCTGGTTCCGTGACGTCACAGTTGATGAGAGAGAAAGGGTTATCTCATCATATATAGATTAAATTGATAGTAAGGGGTCATATATATAAATGTACCACCATATGAAATGGAATTCATATGCATAATATAAAATAATTTTTTGAATGTAAATGAGGGGAGATAAATAATTTACGTGATTTTGTTATGGTAACAAGTGTAAATGAGAGGGCTTAATGCGAATGAAAATGGTATCTCATAATTAAAATATAAAACTGTTAATATTGGGGAGGTTAGAAATCATACCCCAACATTTTTAATTGAAAATAATAGGGCATTACAATATAAGGAAATTTGGACATAAATAAGGATGGATGGAAAGTGAGGATCTCTTATATGGAAGTGTAATCCCAATGGCCTGGGAGAGGATTTAGATGTGCTTATTGGGATCTTGGGGCACCTTGGAATGATTATAGAGAGTGTAGTGTATATTTTTATCAAGATTCAAATGGATTGAGTGAAGACGAATGGGAAAATGATTTTGTTTATATTGAAAAGGAGAGGGAATTCATTAAAATTTAGCTTTTGGACACTACACATTAAACTAATCAAAACAAAAAAAACATCCCAGGGTTTTTTCCCACGGTTTTCACTAAATGGGGGTGTAAGAACGTATTTTATATGGCCAATGGGAGAAACTATAAAAATATTATTCTTTTATATATGGTGTAGAGTCACACTCTGAATGAAATAATTTTAAAATGTTAAAATTTTTAACAAGTCTTTGTGGGTCCAATGAGGCATTTCCAGATTAATACAAAAAATAAAAAATCACATTTTTTTAGACGTAAAACATATATTGACCGAATATATCATTTATATTATTTTATAACATCAATAATTGGTCATTATAATTTCATAAAACACATTATATATTTAATTAGTATTTTTACCCAAAAATCAGATATCTCATTAAATTATGAAAAATTAACAATTGAAAATTTTCAACATCTTGAATCCAAAAAAACTATTCATTTTAACAAAATAATTTTCTTAATATTTTAATTTTCACTTTTAAAATAAAAAGTGACATTTATAATAAATTCATGGTTTTGACAATTATTGCTTTCAAAGAATAATAAAAATTTCAATGGTATTAATGAAAAATTATATGATCATTAATATTTAATAATAATTAATTTAGTAATTATATTTTATTAAAATATTATTTAATTAAAAAATACATTATTTCATCAAAATAGATTTCGTAATTGATTATAAAAAAAATACAATTTGTGATTTAAAAACAAATTACAAATTAATAATATTACAATGAATGTATATTCATTATTCTAAAAAAAATATCGCACAGAATCATAGTTCTATTGTCTTGTCACATTACCACTTATAAAACCCACATATGACCTAAGGGTAAGGTGTGTGATGGTGAAAAAGTCTTGGGGTTTCTCAGATAATTTCACTCGGGTGGTAATCTCTATTAACATCCACTTATCCTATAGGAAATTACGTTCAATATTAATGTGTTGATGTTCAGCATGGGCTTGGTCTAGAGGGAAGCCCAATGATGCTACCTCTTATTAGAGATCTGAAGAATGGGCTTCGTATGGAGAAATTCTTTTAGATGAGATCATTACTTCCTTTTTCTATATAAATTGGATTTGTTAATTCCCTTCCTTTATACTAATCATATGATTACTATTCAATGTTTATATGAGAAATGGTAATAATTCTTCACAATATTTTAAAATCCAAAGTCATAAAACTGAGGAAGTTCTAATGTTCTATATAAGCAGTTGATATAATAATATGTTTAATTCGATCAAAAATATTTTTTTACAAATGTTTGGACCATTTAAATTATAATAATATATTTAATATAGTTTATGAAACTAAATACATCATTCATGGAGATGGTAGGTTATATGTGATCCTGGAATCTATTGTTGTTTAATTGTCATGTTGAAAGATTGAAAGTAAAAATAATATCAATATATCTGAATGTATTTTTATTTATCATTATCACATTAGATTTATGATATCATATATATCATATATATTCACTAAAATTTCGTTCATACAATCCATGTAGCGTATAAACAAATAATATCACCTTAAGGGGCGGTAGTGCACACTTCCTCAAACAAAATTATCATATTTACATGAGTGAATATTACATTTATAGTAAGATGAATATAAATTCATAGAGACCATAAAAATATAATTTATAATATATTAAAATCAAGATTCCATCATAATTTATACCTCTAGGGGGTAAGAATTATTGGACATTTATCTTTTAGTGAGGAAGTAGATTGTTGTAAATATAAATAGAATTTTAATTATCATTTAGATAGAGGTGTGAGTATGTCTAGGTTTAAACCATAGATTAAAATCAACCATGTATAAGGAGGATTCTATTTTTATCATACGATGAAGGAAAAAGTTGATTGGAGCGGTGGTGCAAGAAACAAAATTAATGCACTTAAGAGAATATGTTACCTCCTAATTGGGTAACTCCTTTTGATTTGTTCTAAAATTATTCCTTGTATTTCCATATTTCTAAGAGAATTTTTCAAGGAGGAAGGGATGATTTGTTAGAAGTGTATTGGGTAGTTCATGGAGAAACCTATTAAGTTTGAGAGGTGTGTGTATGTTAGAGAGGTGGTGGGATTTTATTGGGAAGTAAATGGACTCAGTTGAGAATTTTTAATTCATGTTTTGGGTAACACATGTTATTACCTAACAAGTTGGTCTTGCGTGTAGCACAATTCATATCAGTATTTTGTGTAGCTCAAACCAATTTGGATCCAAGTGACATGAATGTTTGACATAGTGATTTCATATAAATATATATATTAAGTCATTTTTCTATTGTCATGTGAAGTTAAATCTATCAAAAAGATAAATAAATTCAAAAACAATATCACAAATTTTTGCGGTATTAAATTCTTTACACACCACATACATTGTTAAGAAATGAATAAAAATGAAATACTCTAACTTGTCGGATTCATAACTTGAATTTTTTTGGAAATTATACTACAATTAAAGCCTCTGGTCATGAGAATCTAAGTTCTTCCAAAATTCAACCCTCAATGAAATATCCTTTTACTTTTCATGGGTTAATTGAAATATTACATTGAATTGTGAAATTGAAGCTTCTGTCTTTTCATGAATGTGTATATTACTATCTATATGGGCCTATACAAGCTCACACCAATTGATTAGTCCCTTGTAGCGATCACATTACTACTATTACCTTTTCATATTTAGTGAAAATACTAAGAAATATTTTTTACTACATCACTAAATCCCATCATAGGATCATTTTGATTTACGTGGGAAACTACTTCCCTTATCAAATTAACCTCATGAATTATTATTATTCTATTTTTTTTGTTGAAATTACACCCCTATACATTCTATACATGCGCTTTATTTTCTTAAAGTACTCTGAGAAAGTGGTATCCAAAACATGGTACCAGTGATCATTTTTGGATAAATTCCTAGGATAACACATTCCACTGGTGGAGTAAGAATTTAAATAAATTAATTTACCCATTTCCATAAAATCATAATGGAAATGTTATAAATAATAATATTTATGGTTCCCCTTATTATAATTATCTATAACATTCTCCATTGATAATGAATATATTATTTGCAAACTTTTTTTTATAAAAAAGGAATTATTCTTTTTATAATAGAATGGATATGAATTGAAAATGGATGCACACTAATCATATAAAAATTTATATAACTATATAATTAACCAGTTAATAAAATTTGAATCATTTAATTAATATGACCCTATTGATATTTATTGTCTAAGATTATGTATTTTTATTCAAGAAACTATTTTATATTACTAAGATGGAATCATATATACGTTTTTTGTTATTTAGAATAGTATTTTCAATGATTTAAATGATAAAGAAATTGGTATTTATTTTCTTTGTAGGAATTAGGCTTCCAAAGTTTAAACATATAAAATACAAAAAAAAGAAAATTTTCTATAACATGTAATGAAGTCTCATTACACAATGTGTTGTAGAGTATTATAGCTTGCTACAATTGATGACTCGTGTAATTATAGAAGTCATGAAACCTATATGTGGAGAATAAATTACATGAAATTTGTTTCCAAAAAACTTCTTAAACACATTGAATGTAATTCACTCACTGAAGATAAAGCATAGATGAAGTTACATTTCATTTATCTCATATAAAAATCATGAAAAAGTAAAATATTCAAATATTTTACAAGATATGAGTCTTATACATGTAGTTCCAAATACATAGAGAGAAGTATAAATTATAATTACATAATATTTGTCCCCATTACATGTCATGTAATATTGTGTCTATATATATATTAGTAGGGCATCATATTATAAAATTTTCTTGACAAGAAGAAATTTTTGTTTCATTCCTATCTTGTTTCCTACTACTCCATTTACACCATAAAAGAAATTTCATAGTTTTTTCTTATTTATTAACCTTAATAAAAGAATTGTGAGTTTTCATAATTGTGTTATTCATTCCATTTCACACAATTTTCCTCATTCATCACCATTTTAAGAACCAAATATTGTATAAATTTTTCATGTATTCATTATCGCTCATATTTCAAGTATGTTTTTTTATTGAATTGTGTTTGAAATAATATTTTATATTGATTGTCCTTAATTGATTGACTAAAATTAATTATTTTATATTTTACAATCCCTTATCCTCAATTATTGCTTCCATGTTATTAATTATTTTAATTATTCATTTAATTGAATTTGAGCCCACCTGGATTGGCTAAACCACAAGGGTTACAAACCAAGAGTTTGAGTATCTGAATTTAATAAAACATAAATTTCCAAATTTCTATCCTTAATTATTTTCAATCAGGATAAATAAACAATTTCATAACAATTCATTTGAACATACATGGTAATGAAAAAATAAATTAAAGGAAACTATCATTATTAGAAGATATAAGGTGATAACTAACATCCAAAAATACATTCAAACTTTTAATCAACGTTTTATGTATCTTGGTTGTCACTATTTATAAATTATAAAAAATGATTCATCTTTGGTAGAACTAGTTGATTTTACAATAGTTCACTAGAAACAAATTCATTCCTCTAAACCTAATCCTTATGATCCAATCATGTTAGAATTAAGTCAATATTTTATAAAGAACACCAAAATTGATCATAATCCATCTCTTATTCCTGATATCACCCATCAACTCTCAAAAAACATTGGTTTGAAAAACTATTTTAACTCATGAATACTTCCACGCCTATGGGTTCTGAGACAAAGGTTATAATCCCCATCCCAATTCCTTGTTGGATCAACCATGGAATTTTGCTATACGATATACTAGTAGCAAGTGATATATGGGAAACAATCAAATCAAATCAGAATGCATCCCACAAAAATCAAATTCCGTGTGCAGGAACATCATATAGATGTGTCTTAAATAAATTTTATTTTTTTCTAGATTAGATCAAAGCTATAAACACTATACTAGACATGGGGAAAATATTAATTTTCACACTAACTGGGATGATTAATGGGATTATGAATCATTTTATATGAATACAAGTGTAAATGATGATAGAGATTGTATGGAAGAAATGAATATAGAAATTAATAATGACCATCTTGATTATCCAATGTTGATTGTGAATCTAAATAACTATTCTAAGACACAATTTTATAATTTTCAAAATAAATAAATAACGTTTCAATATATATTGAGATTATATAATTCTCATTCTGGAAGTCGAATGGGTGACACAATATTTACTGAAAAACCATAGTCTCATAATATAATATAATAATAGATGAAACTAAACTTCCTTGTCATAAATATAATGATAAAATTATAATACATTCAATGTGGATGAATGTAAAAAAATGCATTCCCATAAAAATGAATGCATACTATTTCACAACCACCATGGAACACTCAAAAAATTCCCTATGTGGGGGTGAAGATCAATACAAAAAGATGAATAATTTCCACAAAAATAAGTTTGGTAATATCATATCATTACATCATTTAAAAGATTATATGCATGTCAAGAAACTATGAGGTAATTATCATGGAACAGAAATACAATAATTAATGAATGAAAAATACATTGTCCATCAGACACTCCTCAGAGGATGAAAATTAATTACGAGGGTCCTAAATTTGGAAATGTGCTAGGAAAATATCATCTTGAATTTTTTAATAATGGTATAATTTCTATTGTTGTGTAGAGTGTTACTCATATAATTTGGCCATTCATATAAGGTCTCAGTCTTAATCATTTCATATTCAAGTTATTTCAACTAGATTTCAATTCATTAAATTCCCAAATATCATTTCAGTTTAATGTTTTTTAATGTTAGTACATTACACATATATATCAACCCATATGAATAAAATGTGGGTACCATTGAAATCATATCCTTTTCACCAAAAACATAAAATATTAAACATGAAACAACAACATGATTTCATTTAAAAATCTTCATAACATTTAACTTGACATCTTTATTTTCCATAGAAAACATTATGACCAATGATAATCATTCAAGAACATAGGATGAGAAAAATATTTCTAAGGGATATAAGAATATTGAATAAAAACATTATTACATGATTAAATGTAAGATTATGAAATCAATTTAAAAGAGACATACATGACACACATATGTACATATATTGTGAATCTTGTGATTTCCACTAGATTTCCAAATAACCTAAATAAAAATAATTGAATCACAAAGGAATATTGGGGAATTACTTAGATAATCATTTATCCCACATGGCTACCTTATGATTAGTAAGACTCACAAATACATGACAATATAACCATCACATCTACCTTCTTGGTCAACCATCATATTTACACATGGAGAAACTACACAGTTGTCCACCAACATATACATTCCCAATTCATTGGAGGTAGTTATGGATCCCATCCTTCATTATAAACAATTACATAGAACCAGAGCATAATCATAAAACATGACTAATTTCATATTAAAATGATTTTGAATTTTGTAAAATATATTTTCTAAAGATGATTTTAATTGAAAGTAACTTACAAATATCATATAATTGATATGAGAATAAATATAAAAAACAATATATATATATATATAAACAATGAATAAAAATAAAACATCATAATAAAACAATAATTTTTCCCAAAAATGACAATAAATCCAAGCAATTAATGAATAATAAGGTTAAACCATAGAATGGAAATTGGGTTATTAATTCCATTAACTCATGTTTACCTTACTTAAAACATTTTTAAAACGCTTTTATAATTGTTAAAGTAGAGTTATTAATATATCAAATAAATTTATTCACGTTTATAACACCATATATAAACATTTCCTAACATCATTTCACTTTTAATTGTTAGTATTTTCTTCCTTCAATTATTTCGGGTGCATTGTTTACATTATTTATATGGCTAGTTTGTATTTGATTTCCATATTGTATGGAAATGAAAATCCAAAAGTGGAATGAAATGGTATTCATATTTTTTTAAATATACTAAATTATTCTACAAATCCTTTTTTATATACTATAAGGATGAATTAGTAGGTAAATCTATAGTGATATATTTTTAGACCATTTTGGTGGTTCTTTGATAATCACAAACATATTTCGTTATATATCATAATATTATGTATATATGTTAAATCCTAAACATGAAAGAGGATATATAATACACATTAAAATATATTTGAACCATTAAAATATATTTGTAACCGCTTTTTAAGTAAGTAATGAGAATTCAAAACACATCACCCATGATTTTGGTAAATCGGCCGATCACGGACCGTGTTTCAATTTTTAGAATAAGAGAATGTGGATAGGAATAATAATGATGAATGTTTTTAATAAACATGATAACATTTAGAATATATATGATTAGAGATCATTCATACCTTTTGGGTAAGTGAATGTGAATAGATTGTATGAAAAGAAAAACAATTGAAAATAAACCATATAAAAATGTAAGAGGATTCTTACCTCTTGATATCTTATCCATGATGTCCACCTTAAGGCAGCTAGTTTTGGGATTTTTAACCTGATATAAGCCTTTAGAAAAGATACTCAGTGGGAAACTAGTCTGACATTATCCACGATTTTATAAGGTCTATTGAATCATGGTCTCATCTTCCCTTTCTAACCAAAATTCATTAAACTTTTCCATGGAGTGATTTTAAGAAAAACAAGATCCATTACCATAATAAGAAAATATTTTATCTTTTATCATCAAAACTATCCTTCAAGCATGGATCTATCTTTGTGTGTTGCTGGATCACTTTCAATTTCATAGCCATTTCCTCAACAAATTTAGGTCCCATCAACATCTTTTCTCTGTCATCGTCATAAAATGATGGAGGCTGGCACTACATCCCACATAATGATGTAAAATGTTTCATCTATATAATTAAATGAATATTTTTATTGTAGTAAAATTAAACTAAATAAATCTATTTAACCCAACATCCCTGGTAATCCATTGAACAAGCTCAAAGAATATCCTCCCAAGTCTGAATCGTCCATTAAGACTGCCCATCCTAATGATGATGAAATTCTATAATGCAATTTAATTCTATTCCCAATTACCTTTAAAGGCCTCTCTAAAAGTTATAAGTGATATTGGGATCACAGTTAGATACAGCGGAAAGCATAACTCTATGTAACTTAACAATGTCTTTCTGGTATAGTAGAGAATGTAGTTCCAAATACATATTATATAGAATATGAAATAAATGAGATGATATAGTTAGTTGATCAACAATAACACAGACTCCACTGTTACTTTAAAAGTATTAGTTAGTCCCATAATGAAGTCCATGGAAATATTTTATTATTTCCACTCTAGAAATCATAAAGGATAAAGTATCTCATTCGGAAACTACTATTATGCTTCAACTTGTTTACATGTCAAACATTTCATAGTAAAATCTTCCATATCTCATTTCATTCCACACAACATATAATATTCTTGAAGGTCACTGTATAGTAGTGTACACCCCAGATGAATTTAAAATGGAAAACAATTAACTTTGCACAATAATCTTTCTCCAGGTGAGAATCACAAGAAAGACACAAAATTTTTCCAAATCTCAAATCCCAATAATTATCAATGTTAAATTTTTGAAAAATCACATTTTTACCAATTCTACATTTTTCTAAATCTCTTTATATTCCTTTTGGGCTTCCTTAATTCTGTTTCAAAAAAGATGACTTCACTGAAACATGACACAAAATAAAGGAATTTCCTCCACCAACGACTTCCAAGAAAAAATTCATCAAATCATTAATCAATGGGACAATTTCAGAGCATAAAAAGGTTAATGGTGCATAATGTTATTGAATGAAGTCATCGACCATTTGTTTCTTTCCCCGAATGTTAATTGATCATGTAGACATAAACATTTATGAATTCAATCCAAATTTACTACATCATGTATAGTTCCTTCTAAGTGAATATATACTTTAGACTATTATTGTTAGTATATATATAAAATTCGGCTCTATAAAAATTATGCCTCCAAATTTACAAAGAAAAATCCAGAACTGTTAATTCCAAATCATGTGTTTGATAATTTAACTCAGTCGGTTTTAGTTGTCTTGGAGAATAATAAATTACCGGATCATTCTATATCATAACACAACATTGTACCTTCAACAAAGCATCGTTGTAGATGAAAAACGAAATACTTTTGGATGGTAGGGCCAAAACTAGAACATTCATCAATCACTTATGTAGTTAATAAGAAAACATCACCTTATTCTATCAGTAAAAATTATACACATTTCATGTTAACATAGTTTGTGGGCTAGGAAACTGTGCAATGATTTTAAAAAACCATCGGTAATAACCTACTAGTCCAAGATAACATTTAATATCAGTAATATTTTTAGGTCTCAGTCATTCATAGATCACTTTTATTTGAAAAGATCAAATGTTATTACATCCATATTTACAATACTCCAAAGAGAAAAAACCTGCTACAACAAATAGTCAAACATTATTAATTTTTCATATAGTTTATTTTCTGTTATTTTATGAAAAACAACCCTTAGATGTCTTTCAAGATCCTATTTTTAATTAAAAAATACACCAATTTCATCAATAAAAAATCTACAACCATCTCCATGAACTCATGAAATACCCTATTCATAATATCCATAAATAAAACAGTTTCATTAGGAAACCAATTCAACATAAAAACAAATTCATAATGACCATATAAAGTACATAATGTAGTGTTCGGGATGTTTCCTTCCTTTACATTCAACTGATTATTCCTCGACCTCAGGACATCCTTTGGAAAATTCTTTTTCCCTATAGATAATAAAAAAAATTCATCGATATGAGAAAATGTATACTTGTTTTTAATAGTGATTTTTTAGGTCTATATAATCAAGTAAAATTATCATGGATCCATCTTTATTTCTGGAAAACAAAATAAGAGCACCCCATGGTTTTGTGCTATGATGAATGATACCTTTATCAAAAAACACCTATGAATGATTTTTCAATTCATGAAGATCCATTTGAGACATTTTATATGGTGTTTTGAAATTGGATAAGCATTATGTCCTAAGATAATTGTGAATTCAACTCCCCGATCAGGTATAAATCTGGGTAACTCAGCAGAGAAAACATCATGATATTAATTTACCATATGCACATCATTAATTTAAATAATTTATTTGTTTTTATTAATATTAACAATATAAAATTCATTTTCATCATTCAATAGTTTCTCAGCTTCATAATATGTTATCAACTGTATGGGTTCATACATGTATACAAACTGATAACCATTTGAAAAAAAAACATCTTTAACTCTACAATTAATCATAGGTTGATAAACTGAAAGTGAATCCAAACCTAAAATTACATAAAACACTAATAAGAGAAAAAAATGATTGTAGGTAATGTATTTCTATAGAGAACAATAGGAATAGTCATAAGATTTATTTTTTATAGTAAAATATCCCCTAGGTTCTTAATAATATGTTCTGGATTCATTTGATGTAGTGATATTTCCAATTTACCAAAAAATTTCATAGAAATAAAGGAATATGTTGACCCCGTATCAAAAAATAATATAGAAAAATATATATAAAAAAACATAGTACATGATACCATTATATTGGATGCCTTGACATGTACTGACGTAGTCGAAAATGATCTCACTATACCTTTATGCTTATAGTCTGGCTTTTTCCCAGCATTTAGATCTTTCTTTTGGAATGTATTTGGATAATTACCCATCTCACCACATTTGAAACCCTTTTAGTTATCTTATTAGGATTAATATTATATAATTTTTCATTATAATCTCATGACATATGTCAAAATTTTCAACATCAAAAATACTTCCCAAATTTTTTAGGCTATTCCCTATGGAGATTTATACCACACTATTCACAAAACGAAAACTGAAATTTCTAACACTTAGACTTCATTGATTGATTCTTACCAATCTACTTCCAACTAAGACTCTTCTTATATTGTCTCACAATGTAAATCTGATCATCGTAAAACTACATTTATACCCTCTCATCACAACAGAAATTTTCCTATAAATTTTGTACTCTTAGGAAGCCAATGTCCTTAGATATCTTGGATTTAATCCTATGTAAATATGGTTGATTTTTCAATCAACACCCAAAATAAGATTTAGATAATAACATCCTTATCTGTTGAATTTCTCTTCATACAAGACCATTGCATCTTCATCATTTTGAATCAATTGAAGAAATTGATTTTCCATCCGAATTCGGACCGCATTTTGAAAAAAAAAATCAAGTAAAAGACGATTAAATTCATCCCATTCTAAGTGATCAATATCTTACATATCCCTGATATTCATGAACATCTTACACCACTAATTATCTTTACCTTTAAAAGGAATAATTGAAAGAAAAACATTTTGATTATCTGAATATCCCAAAAATTTGAATGTCTTTTTATGTTCTTTAATCTATCCTTCAACAGCTTCTGGGATAGAAGATCCACTAAAAGAAAGAGGCTGTTGCCTCATAAAATGTTCCACAATTTACATGTTTTTTTGAGGTAGCTCTATGTGATCTCTTGCAAGGATGACACTACCATTTATTTCCTATTTTAGCTGATCCATATCCATCACAAACAGCTCGGTTCCAATTTCATCCATTCTTAGTTGCAGATTCAGAATGATATTATCTTCTCAGTTCCTTCTAACATTATCTTCCCTATTTCTTCTACAAAAATCCATTCTGAACAGACATATCTTAAATGAATAAACATGGTATTCTATAAATGATATACCATTTATACATAAACATAGGTGAAAATCAAATATTTTATTTTTTCAACATCATACTAACTCTTATTGTTATATAAACCTGGTTCTGATACAAACTATAAGGCATCGTCCTTAAACATTACATATTCTCATTAATCCAACTAGAATTCACTTCATTTCATTCCAAAAGATAATTATTGTTTAGAGTTTAATAACATTAGGAAATAACTGATACATATCAACCCATAAGCATAAATGTGGGTACCATTATAACATTATCTATTTCTTCTAAAATATATGTAACATCCCGGCCCGGCTCACCATCGGACTAGTGGTCGGACCGGTCGCCACATGTCCTTGTGCATGTCTCCTTGTACGCCAGAGGCTGCCGACTAGCACTGAGGGTCTCAGGAGGTGATTGTGGGGAGACTATACCCTCTTATCATAGTTGAAAAATGGTATTATCAATTTGAAACATAAAAGTAGCGGAAGCAGTAATAGATAAACAAAGAATGAACAGTCACAGAAGACAAATAGTGATCATTTTCATAAAAGGTCTCCAAAAATAGTTGTCACAGTACATGGATGATGATACAGATATGGAAAGTATTAAAAAATAGAACATGATTTCAATATAATAAAAAAAATAAGGAAAAGATAGAAAGGCCCAATGGGCATTCTCCTAAGCATCCCGACCTCCTGCTCGGTCCTTTGCTATTATCCCCAGATACAAGCAACACAACCACCAACCTAGGCCCTGCAAGCAAGAAAGGTCCACTCGTGTACCCCAGTGCAATGCCTCCCAAGTAGGGTGTGAGATATAAATCTTAGTAGGCTGGCACCACCATTGTCTAACCCAAACCAGACAGTGTATAACAATTAAACAGTGAGAAAGTGTAGTAGGATTCAATAAGCCGAACAAAATAGAATAACCACACCCGTCCAGGTTTCACCAATGGAAACCTAATGGCTATACCAGCTTCAGATAATTTCTTGGATATCAGTGTGATCATGTCACCATATACATATATATATATATATATATATATAATCATTTAGGTCATAGATGGTGTGGGGTAGGAATTCCTCCCACCCATAAATCGATATTAGCGGGCATGATGTAAGAATGCCTCTCGTCCCTATATGTCAACTAGAAATGGGTATAAATTCCTCCCTTCCATAATTCGTGACTAGTGGGCATGAGGTAAGAATGCCTCTCATCCCTATCAGTCAATTGGAAAGAGGTAAAAATGCCTCCCTTCCATCATATACTGTCACACTAGCATGGGGTATAACTGCCTCCCATCTAACCACATATCTGTCTCACTTCCTGCTCTGGCATGTGGTATAACTGCATCCCATCTAGAAATGAAATCATCACCAAGTGGCATCTGCATTTTCACACTGACATTACAACCATGTTTATATTATACTACTATTGGAATTACCTCATAATCATTCAATAGTCATATCACAATCACAAACAATCATAGAGCCCATATCCACATAATAGATTATAATCACGTTCATAAAAAAATACATAAGGAAAACCATCTCAAGTACCATTTTTATAGTATTCGTCATATTCATCCCAAATATATAAGGTACATGAGGAAACCCACTCATGTACGGTATTGGATAACCCCCAATTAATTCTCCATTCACATAAGCTGTGCCTATTCCATTATCCTAAGACATGGTCTTACCACCCTAATCCATTTCCTTATCAGTTTAACCACTTCATTTGATTGGGTGCAATTATCATACTTCAATCATTTGGTAAAATTCAGAGGAAAAATTGTCATCACAATTATCACCCAAGTATCATAACTATCAAGAAGGCAAGCATAAGAATCTACTTCCTACTTTTATCATGAAGACAGCGCACCTCTGATCGAGGGGTTTTATTATTAAATCGTGAGTTTAGTGATCAAGCAACTATTTTAATCTTGTCCCTGCAATTCATACTCTTTCCATGGAAGCATTTAATCAAATAAACTTTCATAATTTAAATATAAAAACAAATCAGTATTAAACTCTTAAAATGCTTCACTTATATTAAAGGTTCAAGGAGAGGGACCCTAACTTAAGGTGGATCCATCCGTCCACTCCGGCTCTTGATGCTTTCTAACTAAGAGCATCCTAAGCTCCGGAAAAGGGAATCCAACCCAAACCCTCCAAATAACTAAGAATAACACAGTATGAACATTAAAAAACTAAAGATAACAAATTGGGAGCTACATAAACAAAGAAAGGTTAAAACCCTTAAATTTGAATCAAACTTGTGGATCAAAATCACCGCAATCTGCCACGCCTTCGGCGGCAGACCTCAAATCTCACCCAGAGGAGTCCTAACAGACCCTTTGCATCATCCTAGAACAAGAGAAACAAGGAGGAATGTGAAATCAAAAACCAATCCCCAACCTAGGGTTTGGCCGAATAGGATTAGGGTGGGGGAGAAGCCCAAAATTGGCCAAGGAAGGAGAGGGAAGGAGGGGAGTGACCAGCCATGGAGATTTGAAGAAGAAAACGCCATGAACGGATGAGGGATCACAGGTCTAAGGGAGGCTGAGGTGGGATGTCGAGCGCGCGGCAGGGAGAGCCCCCTTGGGCTATTCGTCGAGTGAGGGGGGATAGGGTGACATATTAGATATTAGTTTTTTTTTCATTTTAAATTAATTTTAAAATAAATTAAAAACACAAAAGGAGGGCCGCACACGGTTTGAACCTCACAGTTTTCCAAACCTTGTGCAAACCGTGCAGCAACCCACTGGACATCTAGGGCATCCCGCACGGGCTGGCCTCATGGTTTGGGTAAACCGTACGCAGTCCATGAGGACTCCACTGCCTCCCTGATTTAGGCCGCACTGCTTGGGAAACATGTTTTGGGAACCCATGCACCAACCGTGCAGCTTCATCTGATCTTTAAAAATCATCCTCCTTCGTGTATGATGCACCTAAAAAACCTTGAGAAACTCAGGGACCTCCTCGGGTCTTTTCCCAACACCAAAAACATTTAAAAGAAGGGTTCAAACCTTCCAAACCTCTTTCTGAAGCCCGATTCTTAAAATGTCCAGTTCAGTAATTGAAAAAGATCAAATTCCCAAACTTTTTAACCATGTGGAAACGCGGGTCATTACAGCCGTCCCACCTTAGAACATCTTATCCCCGAGAATCCATTGTGTACAACACACACCCCACTTGACCTACAAGGGTCTTGATGCTCCGTTTAATGATTTTGTTATGTCTCTAAGCGTTCAACTCTCCACGATCATCCATTTAAGCACACAACACTTAAGTTGTCAACACTCGAGCCAACGATCGTTTTCCCACCGAACCAACACGAAAGCTCTTACCCGAGTCCATTACACAAGAGTCATGATCACATATTCATGTCATCATACAACCAAACAATTGAACTTCACACCTTATATTTTTCACGTTAAACGACCAAGACTCAAACCACAGCTCCACCACCTTTTGAACTGTTTTTCAAAATCACACTCTAATCATTCCAATGACGCACCTAGTGTGATTTTGAAATGATGAAATGGTTGATTTCCCCATCGACCTCTAAAACCAAGTTGAAAAGTGTCAAGCCACTCTGGCTGACTATTCATGAAGACACCCGACTTAGGTGGTCGGTGCTTTACAAGATGAACAATGATGACTTCTCTCCAGGCATCCCACATTTACCATGAGAACGTTCAACGAAGGTCATACCTGACTTCCGATGACACCTCTAAGATCAAACCATACAAGAAACCACACATACCTCATGTAACAACAAAAGAGAACCACCCGAACAAGCCCAACAACTTTTATGCATTAGCGTAGATAAGACCGACACTCTCTTAGCACATCTATGATGGGGACAAGATAGGGGAAAAGATCGTCCCATAGTAGAGTACAATATTAGTATTGAAAACAGATTCCAGTTTTTTATAACAAAAAACTGGAAATGAGATCAGTCGAACCACCCCTGGTCGACTCTAAAGAATAAACTCGGCTTCACCTGTAGACACATCAAGAGTTCAAAACCAATCACAATGCCTCATTCCCACACAAGGCATTACGCGATCGTTCACAATTTACCACCAAATTACTCCACGGCCAACGATGTTTCTTAAAAAGGGTTTCATACACCGCCAACAATATCAGTGTCATTCTACCAAGCAAGCATCGACACATAACGACACCTGCAATCCTCAAATTCATTCAAAAAACCCCGAACATTCCCAGATGGTCCTTCTTGACATGTTCCTTCTACCCAAAATAACACACATTACTCAACTGGCACGAAGCCTCCCACCATAGAAGGGTTGGATTCATCGAAAGGAGAAAGACAAGCTTCTCTAAAGCAGACTTTTTCATAATTAATTGAATGGATGTGCGTCGCTCCTCTGAGCCACGATCCCCACATCAAATGTTAATGGAAACCAAAGAAACAAGACTGGTGGGTCAACCACCCGAGTCTTCCGAAAATCATCTCGAGCATTGGGATTACTTGATTCTCAAACACATAGGTATCTCTACCACAGAGATGTCCTGAGACCATACACAATAGTGCAAGAGATATAACCACACATCATATTGCCCCATACGACCATTCGCTTGGATGATGATATGTCAATTCATCCATTATTGTGGAAAAAGAAATGGTCAAACGACCAACAAGGCGAACGAACATGGCCGAGGCATGTGTAGCCGACTGATACAGAGCATTAACTAATGCCCAAACACTTAACAAGATCAAAAGAAGCATCGCCAGCCATCCAAACAAGGGTGTCATTAGAACTGGAAGTCCTACACGGGAAAACTTTACCCAAACAGTACCAAACTTCAGAAAGTTCACAGAACAAGCCGAGCACATAAGATCTAAGGGCGCTGCCTACCACAGGCTAGCCCCTCACGAAAAACAAGCATCAACCTATGTACTTGGTCACACCCAACAAAAGTCATCTGGCTCAAAGCCTAACATTTAACGTCACTGCTAAAAGAAAACAGCCTACAGAAAACACGTAATGTTTTGTTCCAAGGCAATCACAAGAAAGACTTAAGCTACACACACACGGGGTCTCAACAGAGTACACCACTACAGGTTCCTTTTCCATGACCTTTATATTTATTCAAATTTATCATTTAATCACATGAAGAGATTATATTCTACACATCAAGTACCATTTCAAAACAAAAAATCACTAGGCACTTGATCATTTTTTGTCAAACAGCTCAAAGCAATGCAGGCAAGTTTCAACAAAAATTCTTTTAACTGTTTAACATTCTTCAGACATCTCGTCTATTTTCAGGAAAAATTTCATGATAAATTCATTTTAAAAAATTCTGGTGACCTATGAGGGTCCTAACAGACCAAAACACTCCAGTTCCATATCAACCAAATTTTCCACACAAAAGAAATTCAAAAGACATCCTACCATCACATTCCTTATGGGTTGCCATTTCCCAACACATGAATCGCCCATACACTCCACGAGTTGAAAATTGGCTTCAAACATAGAGAAAAAAAAACAAATTTCAGAAATTAACATGATCAAATCTACAGATTAGTCACACGGGTTGTCACCTACAAACCTGTAAAGTGACAATACACATTAAAATTTGGAATCTGGATCCCTTCATTCAAAACCAATTCAATTCATGTCACAATTTAAACATTAGCATCCCTTTTTCGGAAATATGATTACACATGTTACCATTTCCCAGCTAAAAGGCGCCCATACACCTTACAACTGAAAATTGGCGCTTATCGTAACTGTAATCACTTAATTTAGCAAAATCATCCAATTTCATTTTTGATGAAAAACAACATGTTATCATAAGAAATAACACCGAACATGCTATATCACAAAAGCATAGAATAACTACAACAGTACTTATCACAACAACAGGCATTACTAATGCATCCTAGATGGCATGGCATGAGATTTATAACAATGTGCCTATATGATGAATTAGGTGGAATACCCTCATATCATCAGGTTGCAACAGAAATTGAACCCAAATTTTTCATCAACAGTATCATCAAAAAACATGTGTGTCACCCAATGTTGACATCAAATCAACCGTAACAATCCAAATCATTAAAATAATACTTGCATTCGAGGCAATTTTGATTTTCAATGTGTAGGGGGTGGGAAATCCTAGACACAACTCATTGCCAAATTCTAATTACTTTATATCCCTGTCTAATGTTGCCAAACCTTAAAACAGACCAGAAGAGAAAACTCCTTTGATACCACTTTTTAACGTCCCTTCCCGGCTCACCATTGAACTGGTGGTCGGACCGGTCACCACATGGCCTCAAGCGCATCTCCCTGTACGCCAGAGTCTGCCGACTAGCATCAAGGGTCTCGAGAGGTGATATTGGGGAAACTATACCCTCTTATCCGAGTTGCACAACATTATTATTAGAATAAAACACTAAAGTAGAGGAAGCAGTAATAGATAAACAATGAACGAATAGTAGCGGAAGACAAATAGTGATCATTTTCATAAAAGGTGGACAAATCCAGTTGTCACAATGCAGGGATGATGATACAGATATGGAAAGTATTAAACAATACAACATGGTTTCAGTACAATAAAAAAGAATAAGGAAAAGACAACGAGGCCGGACAGGAATTCTCCTGAGCATCCTGAGTTCCAGCTCGGTCCTTTTCTCATATCCCTAGATACAAGCAACACAACAACAAACCTAGGTCCTACAAACAAGAAAGGTCTACTCGGGTACCCCATTTCAATGGCGGCCCGAGTAGGGTGTGAGATATAAATCTCAGTAGGCCAGAACCACATGTGTCTAACCCAAACTAGACTGTGTATAACAATTAAACAGTGAGCAAGTGTTGTAGGATTCAATAAGCTGAACAAAATATAATAACAACACTCATCCAGGTTTCCCCAAAAGGAAACCTGACGGCTACACCAGGTTCAGCTCATTGCCGGGATAACAGTCTGATCATGTCACCATATATATATATATAAATATAAAAGCATTTAGGTCATAGATAACATGGTGTAAGAATTCCTCCCACCAATAAATTGAGATTATCGGGAACGAGGTAAGAATGCCTATCATCTCTATATGTCAACTAGAAAGGGGTATAAATGTCTCCCTTCCATCATTCGTGATTTGTGGGATCAAGGTAAAATTCCTCTAATCCCTATCAGTCAACTGACAAGGGGTATAAATTCCACCCTTCCATCATGTACTATCACAATGGCATGGGGTTTAACTGCCTCTCATCGAACAATGTATCTGTCACTCTCACTGCTCTGGCATGGGGTATAACTGCCTCCCATCAGGACACGCAATCATCACTAAGTGGCATCAGCATGTGCACACTTACATTACAACCATGTATATATTATACTACTTATTAAATTACCTCATAAGCATTCAAGATTCATATCACAATCACAATCACAAACAATCATACAACCCATATCCACGTAAAATTTTATAATCATGTTCATACAAATATACTTATGGAAACCATCTCATGAAACATTATCACATCATTCATCATATTCATCACATTTATATAAGGTACATGAGGCAACCCACTCATGTATGGTATTGGCTATCCCACAATTAATTCTCTGTTAACATAAGTCGTGCTTATTCAATTATCCTAAGGCATAGTCTTTCCACCCTAATCCATTACCTTATCAGTTTAACCACTTCATCTGATTGGGTGAAATTATCATACATTAATCATTTGGTAAAATTCAGAGGAAAACATGTCATCAAAATTATCACCCAACCATCACAAAGATCAAGAAAGCAAGCATAAAAATCTACTATCTACTTTTTTCTTGAAGACAGTGCACCTCTGATCGTGGGGTTTTATTATTAAATCACGAGTTTAGTGGTCAAGAAACTATTTTAATCTTGTCCCTATAATTCACACTCAATGCACGTAAGCATTTAATTGACTAAACTTTCATAATTAAAATAATAAAACAAAGAAGTATTAAAATCAATAATTCTTCACTTAAATTAATGGGACAAGGAGAGGGACCCTACCTCAAGGTGGATACATTCGTCTACTCCGGCTCTTGATGCTTTCTAACTAAGAGAAGCCTAAGCTCCAGCAAAGCGAAACCAACCCGAACCCGCCAATGGACTACGAAAAACACATTACGAACGCTAAACCAACTAAAGATTACAAATTGGGAGCTACATAAACAAATAACGGATAAAACTCTTTCCTCCGAATCAAACCGAAAGATCGAAATCACCGCAATCTATCGCTCCTTCAGTAGTGGACCACGAATCTCACCCAGAGGAGTCCTAACAGACCCTTTGCATCTTCCTAGAACTATAGAAACAAGGAAGAACGCGAAATCAAAAACCAATCCCCAACCTAGGGTTCGACCGGATGGGATTAGGGTGAGGGAGAAACCCAAAATCGTCCAAGGAAGGAGAGTGATGTAGGGGAGTGACCTACCATGGAGATTTGAAGATGAAAACGCCAAGAACGGAGGAGGAATCTCCTGTCGAAGGGAGGTCGATGTGGGAGGTCGATCTCATAGCAGGGAGAGCCCCCTTGGGCTGTTCGTTGAGTGAGAGGGGAGAGAGTGATGTCTTAGATATTCGGTTTTTGTTTTTATTTTAAATTCATTTTAAAATTAATTAAAAACACAAAAGGAGGGTCGTGCATGGTTTGACCTGCACGGTTATCCAAACCGTGCGCAAACCGTGTGGCACCCCGCATGGGATGGCTGTACGGTTAGGATAAACCATGCGCAGGACGTGCAGACTCCTCTGCCTCCGGGATCTAGGGCGCATGGCTTGGGCTGCATGGTTTGGGAACTTGTGCACCAACCGTGAGCCTTCAGATTATCTTTAAAACCCATCCTCTTTTGGGTATGATGCACCTGAAACACCTTGTGACTCTCGAGGACCTCCTCGGGCCTTCTCCCAACACCAAATACATTAAAAAGAGGGGTTTAAACCTTCGGATCCTCATTTTGAAGCCCGATTCTAAAAAAAACCTATTCAGTAATTGAAAAGGTTTTATTTGCCTCACTTTTTAACCTAGTTGAAATCCGAGTCATTACAATATAAATTTTTAAACATAAAATAACATCATTATTTATTTGAACAATATTCATTACAGTAAAATTAACTTCCTTCTTTCTCTTAAAAATACATATATACAATGAAAATTATTTAAAAACATGGTATGCACACCAAAATCTCAGTAAGGGATATAAAAATAACGATATAAATCATTAGATCATGATTAATTGTAAACGTATGAAATCAATTTCAAAAAAGACATACTTGACACCCATATATACATACTTTGTGAAAAAAAAATTTCTATGAGATTTACACAAAACATGAATAACATAAATAGAACCATAAAGGAATATTTGGGCATTATATACATAATCTTGTACCCAAATTAATTCCTTTTGATTTGTAACCCTCACGACTACCATATAATGTAACCATCACGACTACCGTATTGTGTAACCATCGCACTGTCTCTTGAATTAACCATACGACCAACCTATGACTTATATATACCATATACTTTAGAGGGATATATAGTTCTCACCCTTAATTATAAACAATTCCCAAAAACCAAAAGATGATGATAAAACATGAATAATTTCATAAAACCATTTCTTTTCATTTTCATAAATTAAAATTTTTAAAGAGTATTTTTGAAGGAATATCCCTTAATAATCTCATATAATTAAAATGAGAATAAATATAATGAAATTAATATGTCTATAAATAGTATATACATATAATAAAACACAATATAAAAAGAAAAGTTAATCACAAAAATAATCTTAAATCCATGCGATTAAAGAAGTACATTGTTAACACAACGGATGGAAATTGGGTTAAAAATTACCATACCATGGGTTTGTCTTACATAAAATGTGTATAAAAATCATGTATAGTGGTTAAAATAGTGTTATTAATATCATACAAAAACATATTCATTTTTATAATTTCTTATATGATCATTTCATAACATCATTTCACCCTATAATTTTTTGAATTTTGTTCCTTCTATTCTTTCAGGTGAGTTATTTAGATGATTATCATTGCCGGTTTGTATTTGATTTCCTTATAATATTTAAATGAGACTCCATAAGTGAAATGAAATGGTATTATTATGTTTCTGTAACATTAAATTATTCCTTAAATAAATTTTTTTAATATTTTATGATGATGAATCATTAGACACATCATTAATGATATCTGTTTAGTTCATTTTGGTGGTTCGTTGATAATCACAAACTTGTATCATTATAAAACATCATATTATGTATATATGTTAACTCCAGAACTTGAAATATTATATATCAAAAAAAATTAATATCTTATTCATCCATTAAAATGGTTTTATTTCCTTGTTTGAAAGATGTAATTAAAATTGAAAACACAAATCCATTAGTTTTTTAAATTGACACATCAATGACGGTTTTCTATTTTTAGAATAATCTACAGTTTTCTACTCCTTATCCCTTTATGAATGGAAGAAAGTTCAAATTATGGATCTTTATAGAATGATGAAGAATTATATATGGAGAGGGTCAACACACTAGATGCTGCTAATCAATTTAATTTGGAAATAATGTACCAAGATAGTTTATTTAGTGTTCCTTGGATTGATGGATCTGAGAACATTTATTAATGACCTGATTGGGAAATTCACATGGATCCTGATTCGTAATGATATATTTGACGATTTCCATTAAAATATATTTACACTATGGTTTTTTAGTGGCTGCAATCCTTATATGGATATATCAGTTTGGTCATATCTCAAGCATTCCTACATTAGTAACATATATGGCAAAAATTGTATTGTTTGTATGGACTACACCCTCAATTGTTAGACTACGAGATTTTTATCAAAAATAAATTCTTTTGATATCATGATTCCACCATTGTATGTCTGAAATAAATGATTACACATTTTCATATTATGAAATTCTAGTTTGGATTCACAATAGATATGTGTTGTTTAATAGAAAATTCTACTATTAGCTGGAATGTGGGGTCCCATTCACCCACTTTTATGGCTCATGATTTTTTGGGAAAATTTTATCTGGCCCTATAGATTCACTCTGATATGATGAATATAGAAAAACCGCCTCCCAATTTATGAACATCTCAAAAGTGATGGTTTCTCTCTCACTTTAGTTTTTCCATTATGTATGTGTGCTAATGAAACATTATAGTAGTGGTTATGGACTATTCCCCATCCAAAAATCAATCATACAATGTTTTTTTCATATTTGGGATGAACCTTGAATCAAGTATACCACTCATTGATATGCTAAAATAGATTTATGATGTCCATTGTTGTGATTTGTTTTGTCACATTCTGCTGGTCTTTATTACTACATCCATTTCATCCATATGGTATGCTAAAAAACACTATATTGTTTGACTATGAACACAATTTTCTTCAATTAAAAATGGTGACCATCCACAGTAATTTTTATAATACGTCACCTATCTAAGAAGGTTTCATGAATAACAATATTTCTAACATGAATACTCTAATATTTCTTGTATTTTATGGGCAGTAACCGAAGCAGTGGATGCTAAAGTGTATTCGGTGGATACTTATGATTGTTCCATGCCCCAAGGTGAATGTTAATGGGGTTTCATCGGGTGCACCTAGTCCATCAAGTTATGGTGGGGTGTTTTTGAATTATATTCAATTTTTAAAAGGACACTTATATCAATTAAATGGAGTTGGCAATGATTATGATGCCAAATTATGGGTAATGATTCCCGAAATCATGTATGTCTTTCACTTTAATTGGAAATGGTTATAAATTGAATCTGATTCACAAATTGCGGTTCATGACTTGATGAGAAAGATGTGTAATGTGTGTTGTCTTGTGTTACCTCCTCGGATTTAATGTCTTAAAAACAACACTAAAATTAAATTGGTTGTGTCATGAATATCATTAAGGCAATCAGGTGGCTGATACTCTGGAAAAGAGGGATATCATTACAATGGATACGATGTTGTATTTTACAGCCCTAAATTACTATTCCTCATTAGTGAAAGTGGATATATGTGGTCTCACACAATCTATTTTATGTAATAACCCCTTATACGATGGAATATCTATCCTTTTTTATTCAATAATTTCACCATGCTGGCTTCCACCAGACCTCTGTCTTTTGGTTCATATTTCCTATTTATTAATTATACCTTGTTAATGTTGTGTTTTGGGTAATATCCTCTTTTCTCACATGTTTTTTGATTTGAAATATTTATTATCATATTATATATATTTATATATGATGATTTAATAATATTATTTGTGATATCCATGAAATAAATATCATTTATATTAATTATATAAGTATTTATAATAAATAAAATGAAATACATAGTTCATGGAAATAAATGGCCATATGTAAGCGTTATAGTTGTTTCCATTTTGTGTCACGTTGAATGAAATAAAATAAAAAATATATATATATACGTAAAATATAAATAAATAATTTTAATTATTTCTTATATATCATATATTTTCACTAAAAACTTCATTAATACATTTTATGTTATGTTTGAACAAATCACATCATCTTGAGGAGGTGGTAGTCTACATGTCCAGAAATGTAGGTATCATATTTCCGTAAAATGAAAATATTGACAGTTTGAGTAATAAAATAATTCTCAAGAAATAAATACGTAATAAAGATCATATATATATATATATATTGAATTTACATAAGTATTTCCATCCATGAATGGTTGAAATCGAATAATTAATACCAGTAGTTTGGAGGCGATATTCCACTGTACACATAAATGATTATTATCTATCCCATTTAATTGATGTGTGGTTGAGTATAGGTTAACCCCATAAATAATATAATTATATTGGGAAATCATTAGTAAATATATAATCATTAAATAAAAATAATTACTTCTTGAAGTATTAAATAAAACAAAAATTCTTATTGATGAACGTTACCCTTACATTATGTATGTCCTTTTGATTTTCACAAAAGGACATCATTGGCCAGCTTAATTCAAAAATTAAGTCTTATAATATTAATATATGGACGTTGGGAGGATATTTTTATAGATTTTGGACAAACTAAATATGATACGAAGTGGGAATAAAAGAGAATATGAGGTGCTACTTTATAAGAGAGGTGCGGGGAACTTTTGGAATTTCAAAAAAGATTATTTTATGATAAATTTTATCAGATTATCAAAATCTAAAAAAATAAATTTATATTAAAATAATAGTACATATGATTTTAATAGAATCCACCAGTATATTTTATAAATGTTTTTTATATTAAACCTTTTCCTTTTCATTAATACTTAATTAATCCATTTACATTATAACTATGGTAGCAAAATTTTCAATATTATGAGGATGTAATTTTTTTAATATAAAGTATATATTAGTCCATAAATGTCCATTTTAGGATATTTTTTACCTTATATAATCCCAATATCCATATTTATTATTTTTAATGTTTTTAAATAATTTAATATAATACTATTTTTATAAAATATAATAAGTGTCAATATTGACACTATTCATTACATTGACTTTAAGAACCTCAATCTAGAAGGATAACATCAAAAAAATCATTTAATACACCCATAAAATTTCATATTATCCAAGATAAGTTTTTGATCATCTTAATTAAATAAAACTATTTTTATTTTAATATTTATAATTTATTTAATTGAACTTTTTACTATTAAATTATTACTTCGTCATCGTTGTGTAATTATTTATGATAATTATTGCTTCAATAAAAATTAAAATCAAAATTTAATGATGTATATAATACTTTAATATTTCTTATATATATATATATATTCAATCATATATTCCATTTAATACGAAATTAAAAATATTATACCTAATAAAATTATGTGTGGCATTTTTATACTCTCTTTGAATTTAATAATATCTATTTAATTTTCATGGATGAGTTCCCTTTTAATAATTTAATTTAGAAAATAATGTAATAAGGGATGAATTATCTTCATCAATTAATATTTGGGCATGTGTTAGGGTTATTTTATATTATTTATAATATTACATTAATCATTAATTACATAATTTATGATAAATCGTAGAAAAAAATACTAATGTTACTATTCATACTATCTACAAATAAAAGGGTCCTAATTACTAACTATCTACCACTTGATCCCAAAAATTTATAAACTTTAATATATTCAAAAAAAATATTAAATAAAAGAAATTTTAAATTAATCTCATCGATGGAATGAGAAAACATGTTTTTAAAGAGAAAAGCTCCTAATGTATAAAATGATTTTATATTCAATTTCAATTTAAATTGATTAAAATGAACTAAATTGGTTCAATTGATGTAAAATTATTCTAATTAATTATTTAAAAATCTAAAGAAAATTATATATAAAATAAGTTATGTAAAAAATAAGTTTTCAGTCAAATTTCATTACATTCACTATTAATCAAAACATGATAAATATTAGAAGATTCCATAAAATTAAATTAATGTAATTTTTTATTTTGATAATTCAAATAATAAATTTATTTTCAGTAATATAACTTTTAAATTATCAATAACATGATATAGAAAAAGTGTGCAATCAATATGTTGTAAAAATACATTTTAAAAAATACATATTTTATGCATAAATTTGGATTTGTTCTTATATCCTAGGTAGAAAATACATAAGATAAATGGTAAAAATTAGGATTAATATTATATATATATTTGAATATAAATATAAATATATATATATATATATATTTCATTAATATAATCAAACAAGGGTGATTTTCTTATTTATTTTTATAAAATATACTTGTAAATAATTTTAAAAAAATAATTGTAGTTTAATTATAATTTTAAATATATATATATTTAATTTTTCAATGAATTATAAATATAAGTGTAAACCATAATTTCTTAATAATGTTAACTATTTTAAAACTTGGTATTCTAATGACCAATTTATAATTTTCTTGTTTAAAAAATTATAATAATAAAATGATATTTTTCAGAGACACAATGTTATGTGCAATGTGAGCTAATATAGTGTTGTGTGTATCGCAAAACATCATGAAATAAAATTATTTAAAAAATATTTATAAAAAGAATGATTATTTTAAAAAAACAAAAAACATTATTTCCCTAATATAATTTATAATTATTTCTAGTATATAATATACATTAATTTTGATTTTATGAATCAAAATATTCAATTTCTAGAAACCTTTTAAAATTCATATTTTATTTATTATTTTGAAAATGAATAATATTAAATGGAATTCAAATTTTTGTTCATCACACAATAATATTTCAATAAGGGTTACTTATTAATATTATTAAAATACAAATTCCATGAAATAAAGATTTATACAAATTATAAATTTTAAAATAGTAAAATGTAAAAAACTAATGTCAAATGTCATGTAAAATATTTATTACCTCAATTGAAATTTAATTTTTAGGATTTTTTACACATTCCTAACCCAACACTCTATTAATTCTGAATTTTGGAACCATTAAACCATGAGTAGTTTCATTCCCTTTTAGAAAATATTTCAGGTTTAAAAAAGATTCCATTCAGCACTTATGGGAGGGTACACTTTAACCACTTCATACCATACACATCACATTTAATTTGATATTGAATCTATTTCATTTTTCTCTTATTAGTATTATCTATCATATTTTTATCATAATTTTACTAAAATATATACTCTATTATTAATTTATAAATATTCATTGAAAATAATGTTCTACATCTAAAAGATATTATGAATCCTTTTATGAATGTTGAGAAATAAGTTAAGGGTTTTTACTGACTCAAATCCTTTAATTATGTTATTATCACAACTCACAATGTATAATATTTATAGATATATTGATTATTCATTATGATGATGTTATAATATATTTACACATTCATTATAGGAAAATCATGTTTCACACCAATTTATTATTCTTTAATTACTAACATGCTTCAATAAAATTTATTTTTAAGAATAAAACCCATCTCATTTAAATGAATTTCGATTGATATCAATTTTTACATTAAAAAATGTTCTCCAAACTATATTAGAATCATAAATAGATTTTATCTTCAATTAATGTTATATTTCCCTTTATATATTTTTAATAAAATATTCATTATCATGTTAATGAAGTGGGTTTTCAGTAATTCCATTTAATAATGGTCAAATGATTTTTTTCATTACATCATATAATTCCATTATATATCACATTTTGAAATTATGTTTATTTCTTACAATTGTCTCTTTATTTTAGTTATTTTGACGTAATTATTTAATAATTTTTATGTTTACAATATAAAATTGGATTTTGGAATGTCACACCAAAATAACCCCATTTTAATATTATATTATTTAATGATTTCCAGTGAAGAAATCATTTTTCATATTTCCCACTCATTTTAATAGTATTAAACTCCAATGGTATAATGGTTCCTAAATCATCTTCATATGAACCCATTAAAAAATAATTTTGTATGATCATTTTATTGGTAAAAAATGACCATGTTTGTTTATGTGTCTACATAATGAAATATTATAACACCCATTTTATTCGATATGGTTATTTTTTCAAATATTAATGAATTAATTTTATGTTTTACTAATTTGTATAGATTATGTCATGTGGGTTACTATGAATCCCTCTATTTAATTGTTTCTGGTTATTTATCTCATATAATAATAATGTTAATTAATTATTGAATACTCAGTAAACTCTAGGAATCTGCTAGTGATGTTTGATACAGTACGTGAATCAGTTAGTAGAACCAACTAGACATTGTAGTGAATGTAGTAATACATTGTCTACTTTGAGAAACTGGTTGTGTTTGCTACTCATATATGGTAATTAGGTATGTATTAATAATACATAGTGATAATATGTCAGTGATTCCTAGTCTAATATGGGAATAATGGAGTGATGCACTCACCACTACGTAATGGTAATTATGTGGTGAATCCTTCTCTACTATGGTATGGGTTTTTATTCTCATGATTGTTCGAATATATTTTTCAAAATATATTCCTTAAATCTATGATATGGAAAAATATTATGATATAACTTGTTCTAATATTATTCCACATTATTAATATAAGTTTTCATATTTTTTTATTATTGTCACATGGCTCCCATCCATGTCATGATAACCATTATTTGGAATTATGATTATCCTTAATGTTCTATAATTATTAATTATGTTTAATGTTTCTATTTATGATTACATGGGTTTTAAATTATTATTATACAATTAATAGATTTTTTTCTATTTAATATGATTCAATAGATACAACTAGTTAATGTTGCCTTACAAATAATTCAACAGTCCCCTTTGAAATGTTTTCATTCACCATTTTAGAAATATTATTATATTATATGAATTTTATATAATAGGTCCTTGATAATAATGACATTGAATATATTTTCACAGAGTATATAAAATAATATGACTATGTATCCAGTCCTCAAGACTCTTAAACTTTCATTCCTCAGGGTGTCTAATATATTTTAGTGGTATTATCGAAATCATGTTATTAATTTATAATTTAAATTTTGTTTCACTTGAGTCTCTATATAGATACCACAATTATTTTTAAGAATAATAATTTTTTTATTTCTCATGTGGATTTCAGATATATGAAATTATGTGAAACAATCATGGGATTCGGTTTCCCACCAATCATCATTTTCAATGTCACCTAAATTAATAAATCAATTAAAATAAAATTCATAGTATATTTTTTTCATATATCATGAAAATTAAAATATATTTAGTTATAAAATACCACATTGGATTTGGATTTGACCTTATGATATTCATATCCCATGTAACTTGTTGCCATATTTAATTATTTGTTTTTTCTATTTTAAATTTAAACTAATTCAAAACTATTGAATGTAATAAAAAAAATTTCTAGAGTCATTTTTATTATTTTATTATTATAAAATAAGAATAAGTTTAACTATAATATTAGGAAAACAATTTTGTCCCCTAATTTATGATTTATGATTTTAACATAGATTCCATTTATGATCTTTCCTTCATTATAAAAGATTTTAATTTTATATTTAGAAGGAGGGGAAAACTCCAAATGAATGAGAATGATAAATTTTATGTCTATATTATAAACCTTTTCTATAATGTTTAAAATATTAGAAGGATACCTAGTTAGGATGAAATGATCCAACGAACGTACTCGATCATGGAAGAAACACAACTCATTGAACTGGGTTTTTCATTTATTGAGGCAAGACAAGATTTGGAATATATGTTCCTAGAAATAGTGATTCAAAAGATATTTACAAAATTGATAATGAGTCTAATGATATGTTATTGGTAAAAATATTTTTGTAATCCAGATTAGTTTATTTAGATGAATATCTTACAAATACAAAAAACTAGGAGGTTGAATAAGATAATAAAATTCATACATTTACTGAATTATATAACAACAAGATCAATATAATGATGGATAATAAATATCTAGCCTTATTTTAGGACGAATGAGAGGATGATGAGAATGGGTTAATGTTTTTTTGTTTGATGAGATTTTTATAGACACAAATATCATATGGTGGAGGAGTCTATTATTAAAGAAGGCACATGATGTTAGAACATTCTACAGAAAGAAAATAAAGTATAATATGAAAATTCATGTGAAATATTAAATAATATGAAATATTTTTATAAATTTCATCCATTATATTATGAGAATGAGGAGTGGAGTCAAGTGTTAATTTTCTAGGAATTATTTCATTAAACTCTAAATCGTTCCATCACATAGTTCCCTCTTCATTTTTTAATGAAATTTCAATTAAAAGGAGTATATCATGTGACCCATATTAGAAAAAAATATTATAATTGGGTAAATCTGATTTATTAATCATAACACCATAATCCTATTATAGGATCCAAGGTGTTATGTTCAAAGTTACGAATTCTAAAAATTTCCCTTTTTTTTGATGAAAACTAACATTATTTTTATAAATTTCACTTTATAAATTTAGTTTGTATTTTAGGAATGTATTTTAGGATTGAATATCAATCCCAATTTTTATGAAAAAATGTATATTCCATTTTTCATTCCATTTCATAGTTTCTTTTAAAGAACCATTTTGGGAAAGGGGTAATTTGAAAAGAAGAATGTAAAAACTATTAAGGTAGAATGAGAAGTGTCATTTTAAATTATTCATTTTTACCAGCACTATTATTTTTCAAAAATATATTATGATCATTAACTAAAAAATGCATAACTAACCATATATTGTTACATTCAATGTTTTTATGAAAAAAAAGTATCACATACAAGTAAAATGATATCATTTATTATATTTAATAATTAATTAGGTAGAATCAGTGTGGGAAGGTATTGAATTATTAGAGATAATCAAAATGGTTTTCAAGTGATGAATGATAATATTTGGGGACAAGTTGATTTAATTAGATGAAATTTAACTTATCAATTTTCATACATTGACTTTATAAGTTTATTTTGAGAAATTTGTAATTATAATTCCATTAAATTATTAATTTACATTTATTATATATTTCCAATTATAGAGATGTTTGTAAGATAATTTTTCAAATTTTTATTATAACTTATTTCTTTAGAGATATTTGTAACATATAAACAAATGAAAGACCATGATTTAGTAAAATATATTCTATATGAAAACATTTTATATCATCTATTTTATCAAAAAAATAGTAAAAGATAATGGAATAAAACTCATTACTAATAGTGATATTGATCAATATTTCTATATTTAAAAAATTAGGGAATAATTAGTTATTAAAAACATATTAAATAATTGTCCCACTTCATTTATATTAAACAACCACAACTAAAAAACTATTAAAATATTTTTTACCAATAAAATTTTTTAATACAATTTATATTTTCCATCTCTTATATATATTTATGTCTAGAACTATTACTTTAGTCATTATTTATTTTCAGAAAATGAATACCTGTGAAACACGATTTTTCACAACATGTTGTAAAATTATATTACAGATAAATTTATGAGTTTTTGATTTTCATGTTTAAAATAATTAATTACTTTGGGAGCATATCATAATAATATTAACATGAGATTAATATTTTTATATTTTACAAAAAAGGTTGATTTCATGGAATGTATGGGAAAATACTATTTTTTTAAAATAAGAGGGATTTTTAGACATTAATGTTCTATATGTATGATCTATAAATTTTTGAATCATTCATAAAAAAAATTATTTTTTTAATATAATGTAATTTAAATAAAATATCTTTTAATAGACAACATCTAGTTTTAAAAATAAAATGTTAAATTATATCCTCAAATAAAATTATTATTAAGTCATTACATATTTTCTATATTGACGTATTGTTTTATCAGAATAATAAAAATAATATAATAAAATTAATTTAAAAATTTGGATCATTAGTTTCATGTTATGTACAAATGATGAGTTTATTTTCAAGAACAAATGAAAAATTACATTGACAAATATGTGTTACCTTAGAAATTTCAAAAGGGGTTATATAAGAGGTGAAAGACAACAAAAAAGTTTAATCCATGTGTGAAAATGGGTCTTTATAGCATAAATAGAGATCATTGGTTTCCAAATACATTATTTAATAATATTGGAGACACATTTCTTATGAGTGACATCAAATTAATGAATCATTTAGTTTCATAAAAAATACTATCCCTATTCACTTACGAAGGGAGAATGATTCTCCTCACATCCAGTCACAATAATACACACATAGTTAGAATCAATATCTAATTAAACCACTCATAAAAAGCCCAAACCTCCATTAATATGTTTTTTTATTCTCAAAATTAATTCCCTCAAATTCATACCCCATTTTCAATAATTATAATCCCTGAAGTGATTTAACGATTTAAAATCAGTCCTATCTTATTTCAATATCATAATGTGTACATATTTTTCACATAATTCCATTAAATTATATTAATATGTTATGAAAAATATCATTTTTAAGTTTTATTGGTATCTTAATTATTGTTCAATCATTCACCACATTTCACTTTTATATTAATTAAAATGAAACCATCATTCGTTTGTTGTGACAACAACAATCTCTAAAATGCGAGGCATTTAATTTTCCACACCACTATACAAGAATTGTCGTGGTAAGAAATTTTATATACAAAGATTAATTTCTTTTAAAATTTTTATATTCTAATTTGATAAACCATGTATATTATTACATTAACCCTTAAAAAATGAAAATTTCATCTATGGAAATGTACAGAATAAATTTTCCATGAAATGAAATATTCTATTATTTAATATGTCCTTAATGGAAGGTTTTTTATTATATTTTCGGATTAAATATATATATATATATCTGTGTGTCTAAAATATATCATTAATATATTTATTTATATATAATGACAAAATAATTGATCATTCCATGGTTCTCCATTAATAACAGTAAATATCATGAACCTAGTTTAATGTTGGTATCATCTTCATGAAGATAAAATTAAAATCACATGTTATGGAAATATAAAATTATAGTTAATTAAAAAACATATATACAAGTTACATTAATGGTTTGGAAATGAAATCTATTAGTAGATGAAGGAATAATTACATAACCTATAAGAACATAGTTCAAAACTATCAACATTACTAACTAAAAGTGTCCAAAAAAGTCTATAAAAATCTAAGACATGAACATTATTTTTATTTGTAAATAGTATAAATGGAAATTTAATTTAATAATGTTACAAAATAGGTAATTAGTTTTTTTATTTTTAATATATATGAGGTCAAACATCATACATGGAAAGTAATGGTGATGGTAAGGGACTTGGTATCTTAAAGGACATTTGAGTTGAGAAATTTACTATTATACTATATTTTTCAATGACCATACATTTTGAATGAGTTAATATCTTTTACTTCTATAGAGAATGAGTTTTTGGTCAAAATACCATTCAATGAAATGTTTCATTTCCGTTTATTTAAAAAACTATTGACAAATTTTTGAAAATAGAACCGAAGTAATAACTTTTACAATAATGAATAAAAAGTGTTTTCAAAAACCACATTTTCATGATTTTTTCATTATCATAATTAGGATATTCCTCCAATAGAATTATGTTTCATATTTAACCCTATTTATTATTTAATTATTTATTTATTTTGGGAGATCAATTATTAAATATAAAATAACATTTTTCATGATGTTATTTAATAAAAATGTATGTTTTAATAGTCCAATTTTATTTTCATTGATTATATATAAAAAATGATTGTGTGGTTTTATGAAACTAATTTTATTTAGAAGGATTCTATATGAGTAGAAACTGATTTTCATATGGGTCTTTTATGAAATGTATTTTATTTTCATGTGTTATTTATGATGTGAAAAGTGAATTATTTTTAAGGGAACACATAAGAGAAGTGGAATGATATATGGGGTCATGTATTTCCCCCCATTTCATTAAGGTATGTCTCATGATATATTTATACATGTGTATTTTTCTGTTTCACATAATAATGCTCACATGTATTTTTCTCATTAATGTAATATTTATATGTTCTTTTCGTGTACCAATATTAAATGATGTTATTATTTATAATATTATCTTATCATGATTTATAATATATGTTAAATGATTTTAACCTATGAAATATTTATTATAAAGTAGTTTTTCTCATTTAAGGTTTTTTCCATACTCTATATATATTAAATCCTGGTTATGTCTTATAATAATCATTCATGATGTTATGAAATTTAGTTTACACTGATATTTTTAGTTCTTCATATGAACACATCTATAATGAAATGTTTATTCATACCATTTTGAGTTTTATATCTCACACATTTATTATGTTTTCATTCCCATTTTTTAGCATGAGTCATAACAATGAGTTATCTTTATAATGGTATTCTATTGTGCCTTTAAGGATATATGATCATGAGTCCTTTAAAAAAATACCCATTATGTATTCGGTCTCGAATAACACCATAAAATCACCCCTTTAGAAATTATTAGTAATGAAATGTAGTTTTTATATCATGTTATAGATGTAATATAATAAAATTATATTCATTGTATCTATATATATTTTAATAGGGTGGTTTAGTTGTTATTAGATATTACATTAGTTACTTTAATTAATTAAATTATGGGTAACATATTATAATTCCAAAACGATGAGCCTATATATAGGATAATATCCTAAAATTATGGTAATATTAGTTGTATGTGAGTTTTATAAGAAATAAATATCAATCATGATACTACTCTATTGATATGGATGTGGCATAGATTCTCCATAGAGTAATCAACCAAAAAAGATTTGGCTGAGGATTATCATCAAAATAACATTGATTCATGATGATTAGACCTAAAATGGAAAATGATTCTAGACACTAGTATAGAATATGATTTTGTTGGTAAAATTAAATTAACAAAATGTATAGACAAAATGATTTCCATGTTAAATTAAGCGAATTCCAACTTAAATCATCCAAGAGAAAGATAATATTAATTACATACTGATTATACAAAATATACTAGTGTATTTCTATATATACATCCATGTATTTTCATAAAGAATGTGTTTTATTCTATATTTTACATATTTTTAGGTCAATTCATATCTCAAGAGTCCATATATAATGAAACAAATTGAATAACATAAATTAATAAAGATGCTCATGGATAATTTGAAAATGGTTTTAATCCACCCTAAAACTCCACCATGGAGATAACCATCCCACTATGTACAAAAGAATGTTATATCAATGTTTCTTTACAATTATTACCATGATCTTATGAAAATCATGATAAAAACTAGAATCCACTTCTTGAAATATAATATTTTTCAATAAAAACCTTTGACATTAATAAATATAAAAGATGGATCATTGATCATTATATTCACATTTAATTTTATAAATGGTGGATATTTATAATGTAGCTTTAAAAACAAGGATATATAGATATGAATTTATTGTAATCCCATATATACTCTTGAATTCATATACATGGATTCAGGATTTATTGAATGATTCCTTAGGGTATGCGAATAAAACTAATGTTTGTCATTATATGTTATATTATCATATATTTTAATGTAATATAAGAGTATGAAGATCATATTTTTATTTTAATGATTAAATTATTAATGGAGAATTTCTAGGAAAAATTTATATCATGTAAATTCTATCATTAGACCCTTCAATGATGGGTTTTGTCAAGAAAGACCATAGAATATCAACTATTACTTATATACATACTTTTCAATGGTTTTTTTGTATATTATAGATGGTTTTTGAGAAATTTATCATAGTTGTTGAATCTGGGCATCATGTTTAAATGGATGTTATTAATGTTATGTTTGATGGTTTAATGTGTATAATTTTTAAAGGAATTCATCAATATATTTGTCATAATTTTTATACATACATTACCTGACATTTGTGAAGGATTTCTAATATATACTAATAATATAAATAATTTATTAGGATGAGTCCTCAAGACAAATGAAAATGTATTTTATTTTGAATCATAACAAATTAATAATAATGAAAAAACTTACATGACACATTATTTTGGGATATCAGTTGATATATTTATTTTATAAATGTAAAAAAAATATCTTTCATACAAAGTGTGATATTTATACATATCAAAAGATTTTAAAATAATTATTTTAACACAAAAGGATATTCCATAAAACTAGATGGTTGAAACTAATCATTGATGATGACTGGTCAACACTTTACCATCCTGGGAAGGAAAACAATGTAGAAGATGCTTTGATAGGGAAAGATCAATCTAGATTATATATGATTAGTGTCGAAATATATTTAGTTATCTTGTATTTTAAGATGATATATCATGATTTTATAAGTGAATGTGGGAATTCCTACAATTCCAAAAATATTTACTATTCATTCATCTATATGACGAAAAAATATTCCTAAAACATTGTAAATATAACTAAAAAATATGGTATCCAATATTCCTTCATTAAACAATGATAAATATGGAGGTATAGTGTTAGAAACTCAAATATCACTCCCATAAAAACTGTAATTGATGAGGGATATTTCTTCATGATGACAACTCATCATTCTCGATTTATCCTTGATCTATGATTATGCATATAGAACTAAGACAAATATTATTGTGGAATAACATATAGATTGATATTACAAAATACATATACATGTTTTATATATTATATAAATTTTTTGATCAATTAAAATTATAACAGTGTGATTCAACCAGTACCCATGGTAATATGGAAATGGAAAAATATGACCATGGATTTCATCATTGGACTCCCCAAAATGTTAAAATTCCACAATGATATTTTTTAATAGTATATTTTATTACTAAGATAGTGCATTTTATTATGATCAATTAATATTACCCTATTAAAAAACTCTTCATACTATACATTTTAACATCCCATTCTTAAAAAAAGGAATACTATGATAGATCATGTATAAACAATAATCAACGAGACAAAACAATCTATATAATATTATTATCTTAATGTTATATCAAATATATTAAATTGGATAATAAAAATATAAATAAATTATTTAAGAAATATATATTAGTCCTATTTGATATTAATTTATTTTTAATTTATAATTAAATAATCGCTCAATTTTTAGTGATGTCATTTATTTTTTAAAAATTTGTTTTCTTCGAATATTATTTTTATTGATTTTTGTGTTAAAAAAATATTATCTATTTCAAGAATATTTAGATATTTTATATCCTAAAATTAATATTATTTTAAAAATAATAAATTCAATATTATCTTATGGTGAAATTTCGATTTTTTTAAAAATGATTGAATTTTCATTTGGTAATTTAAAATCAATATTTTTTGATGACCATATTCTCTTTTAATGATTGTAAAAGTTATAATCTATTTTTTAAGAGTTTAATATTTTTTATAGTTCATATTGATTATAAATAATCAAAATATAGTGATTGGAATTAATTTATTACTTCAATTTGGTATATAAAATTCAATACATAAATGGAATTTAAAAAAATACATTTTTTCATTTTTTCGTATAATTTTAAATTAATATATCAAACATTAGTAAACTGAATTTTAAAATCTGAATTACATATTTGGAATTATAAGGAAAATTTGTTAATTATTTCACTTTTATTTGTTATAAATATTAACCTTAATAAATTTTTACAACTTATGTTAGGAAAAAATCGACTAATTAAGGGTAAACACCATATAATAACGAATAAGAAATATCCTTGACACATAAAATTATTTCACTCTTTGACAATATTTCATCCATAATCATCAAAACATCCAAATAATGCCATTTTGATTCCATTTGGATTGGCTTTTTTAATTAATAATATTTAAGTAATAGATAATTTAAAAAATATCACATTCAAAATTTCAATATATATTATAATTTATTAGTGCGATATGAATAAATATAAAACTATTAATAAAGGTTAGTTTTGAAGGTTCCGAGCAAATTAGAAGTGTGGTAGGGTCGGAAACCAACATTAATTTTTACCATGATCAACTATTATTATGGGATCAATACTGTGATGAATGTCCGACTCAATGGAATTGAAAAATAGATATAGATAAAAATGGAAGAGGTTCAAACCTTTAAAGATAATGTCAGATATATTTTTTATAACTAATTTAATTTCTAAATAAATAATATACATGGATCTTTGATACTTTTTTCACTAATGGTGTTAATCGTCTGAAATGACCCCTCTAAATTGTTTCATTGCGCTAACGATAATCCAAATGAAAATCCCAATAGAGGTGATCCACACATGCTTTGATAGCATCTGATCGACACCACATGTCCTCGGGGTACTAGCATGAGGAAGTGATTCTCATGCGTTAGTGGTTCTTGATATCATGTTCTTTGGTTTTGAGAACACCTCACATTCAAGAGACGGGCGGGAATATGATTCGAGATTGAAATTTTCTATCTCAACAATTTTCAATTCACCGGCTATGTGGTTAGGTACAAGGAATAATATATGTATGTGTATATTTATCTACATGGCTCTTCCTTTTCCATATTTAATTTCATAATATCAATTAAATGCATTCATTTCCTTAGAGAAACCCGTTTATATTAATAATAATACTGTGACATTATTTATGGTGTGCCGCCGTGCACAAAAAAAGAATTATAAAAAATTCGTGACCCAAAATAATAAAACCGTTATTATTATTTTAACTTGTTTCAACTAGTTATATTACTATTTACGATCTTCCAATAATTATTTTACTACGAGACTAGAATTGCTCTTTTCGAACTCTGTGTCCATTTATTGAACTCCCAAATAAATAAATAATTACATATATTATTCTTTAAAATAAATTTTTTATTTACAAAGTATTAAATAAATATTTAAATGTTTAATAAAATAAATAAATATATTATACTCACAATCTGGTGAATTGATATTTATTTAATTTATTCAACAGTTTTAACTTGAATAAAATTATTCCACGGTCTTGAGAATACTATTTATTTCAAAAATTAAATTCAAAAATAATGTTAACTAAGACCAACAAAAAAACTTATTATGTAACCATCTAGGATTTTTTATCATTTGCATTAGGTGGGCTTTCCTAAAGTCCACATGTACTCTCTAGCAATGGGTCATGTCACCCAAGAGAATGAACATAATATCAAAACAATGACATTAAAATAAGAATGTTCAAAGTGTAATATATTTCATTTTCCGTAATATCGCATCAAGCTTGTTTCATAATAGTTTCGTCACCCTTTGTGCTTGATACTTCATTCTTTGACTACCTAAAATAAACTTATAATTACACCAAGGCCATGGAATTTCATGTGACAGTTCTATTTTAATCAAAGGGCTAAGATATCAACATCCATAAATGGAAGGGAAATTCCTTCATCAACTTATCCATTAATTACATAAAATTTGTGACACACCAAATGTTCCCTACTTCCCATCAACATATAGTGTTCAATTTTCATCAAAAAATCAAATCACACGAGTCATGAAACATATTAATGATAATCTTAAAGTCTAAGGATCATTAAAAACCCTCACAAATATGAATATATGTTGACCCCAAAACATGTGGAATTCATATTGGAGAGTACGTTCTCATAATATACCGTATTGGAGATTACCAAGTGCGAACATCAAGAGAAGAAGTGTCATCTAGATATGTGTACTCACACCTGATGGTCAATATACTAGGTTTCCCCTAATAGTATTTCATCCAACAAGAAAACTATATTTAAGAATATTGTCATAACTCTTCAATGTTCACATCATAGCGATCACTACATTGACCTTGTCAATATTAAAAATATACTACTACATTATTACAGTATATCCGTAAATAACAATGAAAAACATGTAACAAGATGTTTAATATTTAAATATATTATATATTCAGGTAATCAATGTACAAACAGTTGGTTCTTGGACACAAACTCTTACAAACTATCAATTGTACTAGATCCTACTTCCTGTGATGTTTAGTCTATAGGACCGCACATTATAATAATGTTTATTCTGAGTTAACGATTTAGTCAAGTGTTCCGGCATAGGTCATCCGTGGAAATACTATTCACTAGAACATCACTAGTATGAGAAAATTCCCTCAAGATATTATATTTCATATGTTTGTTATTTTTCTACTGATGTGAGCTTGGTTATTTTTCGAGAGCCAATACTTTAGTAATAACACAATACAATGTGATCAGATCTTTACATCTAAGCAACACATCGAAATCCTGGACAAAGCATCACATCCAAACATCTTCTTTAGAAACCTCAAAAGATGTTATATCATTGAATTAGGCTGTAAAATATGCAACCACTCTCTTCATTTATCTCTTCCATCTCACTTCACCTCCATTCAAAATGAATGTTTATCCCGTTTATGACTTATTTTCATCTTGATTAGTCTTAAAACTATAATTTTGATATCTTATAATGATTAGTTCCTCATATTATCCATAAAATGGGAATAAATCCTTAGTATTCCTTAGATAATTTAGGATATTCTTGAATTCCATCCAATGGAGGTCATCTGGTCCATCTTGATATCTCTTACCATACTCATTGCGTAGGTGAAATCCAGCCTAGTACATAAAATCAAATATATGACCGACCCAATTGATGATTTTTATGTATTCCTTTCCATTCTCATTCTTTACTCTTGTTTCCGAGGACACATTTTCTTGGAAAAATGATTGACATGTGAAACTGAAACAATCCCCTCATAGATTGTTCTATAGTGAATCTCTTCACAATCATGACAACGCATGTACTTTGAATTAGGCCCAGAAATATCTTGGATATATCATAATGTATCTTCATCCCAAGAATATATGTTGACTTTCCAAACACTATTATAGAGAATCATTGATTAAACTAATCCTTAAGAGACTGTAAGACTGTAATCTCATTTCCAATAAGTAATATGTCATCAACATATACTATTAAAAAATTGACCGCACTCCCACTAATCTGTTTTTAAACAAAATGCTCATATTTGTTCTTGATAAAACCAAATTTTTTTATAGCTTCATCAAAACGAGTGTACCATTACATGGATGATTTCTTTAATCCATAAATGTATTTATGCAAATTTCATACCTTATTGGAATCCTTTGGAGTCATAAACACTTCAGGTTGAGTAATGTAGACATATTCCTGAAGGTTTCAGTTATGGAATGATATTTTGACATCCATTTTCCTAAATTCATTGTAATGGTAAGCAGCAATGGGAAATTGAATCCAAATGGGTTTCAGCATTGAAACCGGTGAAAACGTTTCATCATAGGCAATACCTTTACAATACATGAACCCTTTTGTAACCAGTCATTCCTTACAAGTGCTGAATTGTACTTCCATGTCCATTTTTTTAATGAATACCCATTTTAAACCAATAGTAGTTACATAAACTGGATGATATAGCAAAATCCAGATATGGTTTTTATATGTGGATTCCTTTTCAGAATTCGAGGATTCCTTCCCCTTGGCAACATTTAAGTGACATACTAAATCATTGTAGTATAAAAGATCATTATTATAAACTAATAATGAGTCACCATCTTGAGTAACTATATAACCATACCGTTCATGTTCTCTAACCTCTCTTGTACTCCTACATAGTTCTTCTATCTTTGTAATTTCTCTTTCTTCCATGAGGCTTTGTGGAAACTGTTCTTGTACCAAATCTTGTGTATCTTTGAGTCTCGACTTCAATGAAGTCTATCTCGCTCCCTCTATATCTTTTGGAGATGTGATCTATATAAAGTAATATTGTCTGTCTTTCCACTATAACCATTTTTTCTAAGGCGTTTTATAGTTAATATCAAATTGTTTCCTTAGGGTCTCCTTTAACGGTACAATTTTGTGACTCAAGGATTATGTTAATTACTTAAATAGGTATTAAAAAATGAATATCTTCCTCAGACATGTAAATTTGATAACATGGATTTCATTCCACTCTATAACTCATATGGAATACCATTTATCGATTTGTTTGGTTCTTGGTTTAGTATGCGTGCTTCTATTTTTAATTCATATCCCAAAAAAAATAATGGAATAATCACATGACTGATCATTGATCTATCCATTTAAAACAAGGTGTGGTTTCCCATTTTGATCACACCATTCCACTAGGGCATGTAAGGGGGAGTGAGTTTGGGAAGGATCCAAAACTCTCATAAGTAACCAATTAAGTCATCATTAAGATATTCTCCACCTCAGTCCGAGTAGAGTTTCATAATCTTCTTACAGAGCTGGTTCTCAACATCATTCTTATATTCTTTGAACTAATCAAAAATAATTTGACATATACCTCATTAAGTAGATATATCGATATCTAATAAAATAATAAGCATAAGTTATGAAGTATGAGTACCCTCCACTTTATTCAACTGGGAATGGTCAACATATATCAGTATGAATCAATTCAAGATGCTCTTTATTCCTTTCAAATTTCTCCCTAAAATATGATTTGGTCTTTTTTCCTTGTAAACATGCATGAAATACGCCAAATGGTTTTAGTTTTGAAGAATCTAAATATCCATATTTATGTAACATTTTTAAGTTTTTCTATTTTACATGACCTGGCATGTGATTCCAATGTTGTTTGTGGTTTGATTCAAGTGAAGTTTGATTCTCATCAATTACCATTACTTGGTTTGGGTAATCCAACATGTAAAGATCGATGTTTAAATTTTCCCTACCAAAACAAATGTTATATTTTAAAAAAAATATCATTCATTTACAAACACAAAAAATATCCATATGTATCTAATATGGATAAAAAAAATAATTTTTTTAGTAATATAAGGCACATAACAACAACCCATAAACACCAAGATCAACCTAGTTGGCAACATGATGGGGTAGTCCCCGACATATATAACAGAAAGTCCTTAGGTGATGGCTGATCATAGATCTAACTCCCCTCAGTCAATCTTAATGAATCTACTTGGTTCATATATATGGATACATATGTGATAACCACAATATGTATCTAATACTGAATATTTTGCAATAGATAAATTTAATTCAAAAAAAATGTACCTGAAGCTTCACCTTCCTTCTTAAGATGGGTGCAGTTTTTTTCTTATAATGTCCCTTCTTTCCACATTCAAAAAATACAACTTCATATTCTCTTACCTCCAACTTGATCATTATTTTCAACGAAGGCCATGAAGATTCTTTGGGATTATATCTCCTCTCCTTCCCTTTCCCCTTATTCACCATAAGAACTGAAGGATTTCTACGATTCATATCGTTGTCCACTATGAGAATTATATTAAGAAAATAAGATAAAGAGTTATCATTGTATTTCATATTGAAATTGACAACTATGTTGGAGAAACATATAGGTTTTTATGGGATAATGAGATCGGTTCCTATTTCACTGAAGATTTTAAACCATATAACCTCTAGTTCCTCAACGTAGCCAATGAGCGTTACTACATGAGGCCCAGTTTGGGGAGCCTCTCTAAGCTTACTATGAAAGAGTTCCATTGATATCTCAAAACCTTATTTTATTTCTATACCCTGGTAAATACCAAAGGGGTGCTCGACAATGCTCTATGAATATATGTTTTCGTGAGACATCATGATCTCACTAGATGTTAATGATAGCATCAAGCATTAAACGTCGACCACGTCAATCATATGTTTGTCATAGAATAATAATTCACCCCCAATCAACTCACTGGTTGGAGGACCAGGTAATACTTACTCCAACAATTACGACTTCCGATTATGGCATTGGATAAACCAAATTCATCTAAACCATCCCTAGAAGATTATGTAGTTGAGGATTTTATATTTATCTAGGCTTTATCACAATGATAGTGTGTATGATGATCTTATAATTTTTATTAAACAATAAGAAATAAGACCATTAATACTTTTTTAATGAATTTTTGTGGAATTAATAAATTAATTTTATTAAGTATCCCACTATTTTATCAAGTACCAATTCCCCCCCACCATTTAACTCATAATGTATAGTTGGAATGAAATACTAGTGTAATGGATCTATATTCCCCATCCCATAACCCCAATAAGGGTCAGTCAAGCTACATGTAGGTATTTAGGTAGGCAGGTCTTTGCCAATTGTGGGATTATAGAATATTGATCTTTTGAGTGGACACCCTAATCCAGGAATCCTGGCGTGAATTTTCCCCACACCTACCTCCAATAGTACATCATGTTTAGCAAGGGCTACTCGTCTTGATGTAATATGGTTAATTCAAATAAAAACCATTCATAAGGGCTTCTCGTATAAAAATTAGTGTCCAAAAAAGGGTTGGTCAAACAAATAATTTTATTGAGTATTTCATTAAATCATGTAATGGAAGTCTTAGTCTGGCATTATATTTTAATGATGGACTTTTATCTCATATGAATAAATTACATTAGTATCCTTATAAAATTCTTTTTAATATTATGTGGAACACACTTACCCATGTTTTGATAGTATTTATGAACTAGCCTAGTTTATTTTAGTTCCATATTGCATGCATTGTTAGATCATTAATTATGTGATCACGACAAAACATCTGTAACAAAAAACCATTCAGTTGATCGAAATAATATAAAGCCAATGATCAGGATATTTTATTATGTTTTTGTTTATCAAGAGGATGATAAAATAACCCTAACCTAGGGGAGAAATAGATTGAACCCTTCGTGTTCATGTTTACAACTTTCCACCTGTCCACCTCTATATTTCCTATGATTGTTTTTTGTCTTGGCTTCAGATTGAACTGCATCCACTAGCTTGGGAGTTCCATCCATTACATATACTTTTTTTAAACACACATAGGTGAGGGGTAAAAAGTGATTTACATTAAGGAAATGATGAGCACACATGACATATATATTAATGAGGAGAGATGGCACGCTATCCAACAATTTATTTAATATGTAAATGAAAAGGAATCCAATCATATAAAAAGATCTAGGTCTTCCTCATGATCACCCACATACATATAAAGAGTTTCACATTTAATAAAACTAGTAATAAATTATTTAGTTGTACTTCACAAGATAATTGTTTCAGAAATTTAATAATTCTTATCTTTAATTAATCTATCATTTTGTCTTAATCCTTTTCTGAAAATCCTTTCGATTCCAATTCTAGTAAATAAATGCTCCTTGGAGGCATCCCCATGATTACATATTCGTATACACCAAAAATTTATTATATTCGTAAAATGTTTTTACACTTATGACATATGGAATATAAGATGTTTCAATGAATATATTAACAAAATATAATATGATTTATGCGTGATAGGTAGCTCGGAACATTACACAATCATTAATGTTTTATCTTTGTATACTTTTGTAATGTACATGGTGTGTAGTTATGACTACACAACACGTACTACATTCACAATCTATCTTAATGTACATACATAGGGACTCGGTGTGTGAAGTGTAATTTTAAAACATCAGAGTACACAATGTGTACAATGGATACACGGTTTGGCCCCTGACCTGAAGAGACTACACATCATGTGCAGTGGGCCAGACTACATGTAATCTGGTAAGAATGTGAATATCTTTCATTGTCAACAAACAATGTTTAATTAACTACACCAATATAATAAATGAAAATGGACTGAGTAATTGACAAATTACTCTTGATGTGCTATAAATGACTACACGACATGTAGTGTATATTACACAACATGTTATGGAATGGTTGACAACATGCATGTCCGAACACATGCCATTTTCTTTTATGTCACCTGGGCAGAATTTTCAGCACCTCTAGATGAGGACCGTGTTTTAATTTTATTCAAAATATTATTTTTTTCTGTGAAATATGTGACAAATGAAAGACGAATAATAAATTCCAAAATTCAGATTAATTGAACGATTAAAAATTGATTTAAAAAAATTATCAAAGAATAAATCAATATTGATAATTAGTAACTATAAATTATGATAACCTCCTTCTGATACCACTAGAAGGTTCTAGGAGCAGCGGAAGCACGGATGGGTTGAAACCCGCCTTTAAATTTAACAATGATCAAGGATTATTCCAGGATCAGTACGACAATGAATGTTAGTCTCCATGAAATAGAATCAACAACATAGACAATGATAGATGATCTATAAAACTGTTTTAGGGTGTCTTCCATATCATGTTTTTAATTAATATAGTATCTAAAGAGAAAAAACTTGGATCATCGATAATTTCTTCATTGATGGTGTTAATATAAATAAATGACCCTTATGGATTGTTTCATTGTAATTACAAGGATCTAGACCAGAGTCCCTATAGTGTTAATCCACATGTCCTCAGATGGCCTCAGATCGACAACACTTGTTCTCCAGGTGTAAGCATAGGGTGGCGACTGTCTTACATCGGTCATTCTTGAACACTTGTTCTTTAGTCATGAAGAATGATTCTATTTATTGAGAGGGGAGGGATGAGGATTCGAGAGATATTTCTTTGTCTCCTCAATTCTCAATTCACTGGGTGTATGTTAGGGTACATGAAAAAGTACACGTATGTGTCCATTTATTGACATGTGGCTTTGATTACAATATTTAATTGAGTTACCATAATTAAATACATTCATAACCATAGATAAACCCATTTTTTTAATAATATTATTGCATCATTATTTATGGTGCACCCACATGGGAAAACATAATTATAAATAATATTATGTATCCCAAAATAATAGCAGTATTATTTTTATTTTAACTTTTTCTAACTAGTTAAATAATTATTTTACTATCGGACTAGCCTTGGTCCGCTCGATGTCTACTTCCATTTACTGAACACATTAACAAAGAAATAAAAAAAATATTCTCTAAAATAAATATTTTATTTAAAATCTCATAAATAAATATTCATATTTTCAATATAATTAATAAATATAATTTACACACAATCTAGTTAATAAATATTAATTTAATTTATTGGATCATTTTAACATGAATAAAATTCTTTCGTGGTGTTGAGAATAAGACATAATTCAACAAATAAATTCAAATTTAACATAAATGGGACCACTGAAAACAATTACTATGTGACCCTCTAGGATTATTTCTCATTGGGATTAGGTAGGCCTTACAAAGTCCAACATTACTGTATAGAAACTGTACAAAGAACCCAAGAGAAAGAACACAAAACTGCAACAACGATATCCAAATACAATCATTCACTATATAATATAATCTTGTAGTCTCAATTTCACATCCAAAAAGAATCATGATAGTTTCTTCAAACAATGTTCTCGATATATCATTCTATGACTACCTGAACTAATATCATCATTACACCATAGCCATGGAATATCATGAGACTATTCTATTACAAACAACGAGCCGAGATTTCAACTTCCATAAATGGAAGGGCATATCCTTCCTCGACTTATCCAATAAAAACATGCCACTCATGATGCAACCAACATATCGTACATCCCTCCAACAAATGGGATGACTATTTTCATTTTCAAATCAATGTGCGAATGTCATGACACATATTAATGATAATCAAAAAGTCAAAGGACCAATACACATGCATCTAGAGAGGAATATCCAATGACACTAAAACATGTAGAATATCTAATGTTGGGTCGGTTCTCATAATCTATTGTCTTGCTGATTACCAATTTTGAATTTCATGAGAATAATTCTCATCCTCTTACAGGTACTCACACCTGATAGTCAGCATATTGTGTGTCCCATTACTGTATTTCATCCATCCCAGAAATATATTTAAGAATATTTTCATAGCTCTTCATGGTTGTCATCATATTAGGGTACTTATATGATTTTGTTAATATGAAAAATACTCAAGGAAAATATTACACTATATTCATGAAGGACATTGAAAAATATGTAACAAGATGTTTAATATTTAAATATATTAAATATTCATGTAATCAATGTACAAACAGTTTGTTCTAGGACACCAAATCTTACAATTTTGAAGACATTTTTTTCATGTTTATTTTATTTTAAAATATATTTATAAATTTATTCACTTAGCCTCATATGAAATACTGACACAATATTTATTCAATTACAAAAAAATAAATGTTTCAACAAAATTTAAAAGTTATATAATTTCTATCAATTATACATTAGATTAAGTTTTTTATACAAATATAACATATTTTTGATTTTTGAGTGGTTTATATTATAATTTATTTGTTTCCTTACTATTTTTATGTAAAATTAAATCAATATTATTGACATTTTATTATAAAAAATATTTTATTAATTTATTTACAAATTAAAAAATTAATTAAAGTGGGTAAGTATAATGATAGATGGTTTAATGTTTTTTCCCTTTCCCATTTCAGAATATTTTCACTTTATAGGTATAATTATAAAACATTAATAATGAAAATAGCATTAACACAATTAAAGATATAATTTGTTAAGAAATGTGTTAACCCAAATAATACGATTTAAAGTGATATGTAAACCTATATAAATATCATTTGATTAATATTGTAAGATAATATTCTCCTTATATTTTAATTTTTTTAATTTGAACCATTTACTTGATTTATATATATATTACATTATAATGACCCATGTATTTCCAAAATATAAATTAATGATATTTTATGAAAGAAAACATTTAATAATTTATTTAATCTTACAAAACACCAATAATAAGTAAAATTAATGGTATAAGGTTTTAAATATAAAATTTTATCCATTCATGTGTCATTTTTCTGTTTATTATTACTTTCCTGACCCCAAAATATTAATATACATTGATGTCACGGTAATTTTAAGAAGTGTTAGGAGGGATTTAAATAAACTTATAAGGGAGATATATCAACAATAACATTAAAAATAGAATTTTATTACACTATTTATAAACATTATAATCGTATCATAAATTATATCAGTTTAGAGATATTTTTATTTGAATGCTAACTTATATTTATTTAATAATTTAAAAAATTCAATGAATGTCCTCTCCCCATTTATAAAATGGTGCACACCATCCAATATTCTTAGAATAATAATAAAATTTTTGTTCAGCCAATACCTACAATACTACAATCCATAGACCACTCTAAAAATTCTACAATTCATTTTTTGGCATAATTCTATCCTTAAACAGGTTATGGTGTAATGAAATGTTGGTTATCTGAAGATGAAATATAGATTTTTAATCAAATGGTTTAGTTTTATTTCATATTTTTACTTGTTCAAATAATCATAAAACATGATTAAATAAAAACACATATATATTCCATATATTTGAACTTATTATGTTAATGGAATGACATATATACATATTTTAATTAATCAAATGGGAATCAAAACCATCATTCGTTTGTTTGGAAGACTACCTCCTCACAAACAAATGTAATTATTTGTCCATCATCACCTTGCATGGAATTTTATAATGATAAATATAATGTGTATATATATGTATATATGGTATAAATGAATTATTTATAATTATATAAAAGTATCATGTCATCTTTTTACTTAATTTATCATTAAATGAAAATGATGATTTTGTTCATGAGTACATGTGGATTACTACCTCCATGAAGCGATGTGATTCATTTTTTATCACCATATCACATAACAGAAATATATATGTGTCTTTGTGAAAATAAATAATTATTATTATGTAATTATAGTAATTTATAACAAAAATAATACATACCTTATAGCCATCAGGATCCGTGGAAAATGTAAATGTTACTCATGCATACGTATGCCCTACCATCTCTATGATTGCAATCCTGTTCTATTTTTCAAATTCATCATTCATTGATATTTATAAAAAAGAATAATTGATATATAAAAATAATCATTATGTCAGGATTAAAATTCTAGATAAGGTGGAATAATTTATTTTCCTTGTTCATAAAACAAAAGTTGATTGTGTATTCTGAACTAAACATCCAAAAAACAACCGATATAGATATAGTAAAATAAGTAATTAAATATGTCATTAGATTAAATTGTTTTTTTAAGATAATGGCATTGAACTGTAAAAAGTATCATAAGGAAAAAATTATTTAAATTAGTTTAGTATGAACGAGATAATGGAAATAAATTTATTGTATATACTTCATGTAAAGGATTTCTAGTTTCATTATTATTTATGGGAGACTTATTACATTTTTACCACTAATTTATTTTTTGTTGTATTTATAACTCCCCATTAATTATAATATCATGAATATCAATATATTAAATATGTTTTAATTATATTTTTGGATTTTTTTATTATTTAAAGGGACTTATGATTCAAATTTTAGGAATGTTTAAAGGGATTTATGTTACAATGTATTTTTTAAAATGATTTTGGGAGATTATGTTTCCAATTATGAAATTTTATAATATAAATCTCATAAATCTATTTAATTTAATTCGACTATTGTTATTTTTTGATATTACATGATTTTATTTCCATTTATAATTTATTAAATCATGACTTACATAAAATATTTTTTAAGAAATCCTTTTTTATTTCATGTTTTGAAGGAATAAAATTTTCTTGGATCTCCATGTTATCAAAAAATGTTTTCAATTGTGATTTAAATATTCCATTTTTATTTTATAGTTTTTTGTCACCATATATGACATCATAAAAAATTGTTAAAATGAATCATGTTTTCATTTCCAAATGTGAATGTTTGCTTACTATTTTACAGTAGTGTGAACAGAATGTTTTCACTTAACATATATTGAATGAATAGAATTTCATTATACCCTAAAACATTAATGTTTTGAATCTTATTTTATAAATTTAGAAGGTATTTTTTGAATATAATAGTATTGTTAAATTTTTTGAATTTATTATATTGTAAATATTTTTTGTTTAAGTGGAAAGTATATTTTCATGAACAAATATTCTATGTGATTTTTAAAATGAATATTTATATATGATTGAATACATTGATATCACATATTCTATAATGAGGATATGTTTCAATGATTCCATCATCATCATATCATTGGATGATTTATGTTAAAGAAGATAAGATTCTTATGAAACCCATTTTTTATATAGGTAATTCTAAGATGATTTATTCATGAAAACCATTTCATCACCATGGTTTGTTCTATAATTGAGTGTTTAAAAATCAATTTTCTTTTCAAGAAGTTATCTTATGATGAAATGTTTATGGAACCCAATGTTTTATGAGTAATTATGTGAGGAATGATATATTATATTATGTAACATATATGCATGGTCGTAATTACGTTATTAGTGGGCATGTAATATCCCGGCCCGACTTACCATTGAACCAGTGGCCAGACCTATGTGTCACATGGCCTCAAGCGCATCTCCTCATACGCCAGTGGCTACCGACTAGCAGAAAGGGTTTTAGGAGATGATAGTGGGGAGACTATACCTTAATATTAGAGTAATGAAATAGTATTATCAGAGTAAATATCATTCAGTTGCAGAAGTAGAACACAATTGAAAGACAGCAAGGAAAGGCAGAATAATATCCATTTTATAAAAGGTGGCAGACGCCAGTTTATAATGAATGCATGTATAGATGACGATATATTTACGAAAGAAATAAACAATACAACATTCTTTACAGACAATACAAAAAGAAATGACGGCAGATCCCAATGATGAATCTCCTAAGCATCCCAGTCTCCCGCTTGGTCCTTTGATCTTAACTCCTTAGGTACAAATAGAACAGAAAACAACCTAGGTCATGAAACCAAGAAGGTCTACATGGGTACCCCAATGCAATGGCAGCCTGAGTAGGGTGTGAGATATAAATCTCAGTAGGCCGTCACCATCGATGTCAAACCCAATCCAGACAGTGTATAATAATTAAGCAATGACCAGGTATGGAGAAATTAGTAAACATAATTACATAAGTAAATAACACCCATCCAGGTTCCCAAGGGACACCTGATGGTTATACTTGCTTCGGCTCCTTTCAAGTAATGTAACCTGATCATGTCACCATATATATATATATATATATAATCATTTACTTCATATGTGGCATGGGGTAAGAATGCCTCCCACCCATTAGTCGTGATTAGCAAACATGAGGTAAGAATGCCTCTCATCTCTATAGATCAACTGGAAAGGGGTAAGAATTCCTCCCTGCCACACACATATCGAGATTAGCAGGCATGAGGTAAGAATTCCTCTCATCCCTAAGGAAATTATCAAGGGGTACGAATGCCTCCCATCCACACTCGTATCGAGATTAGTGGGAAAGAGGTAAGAATGCCTCTCGTCCCTAAATAAACTAGCATGGGGTAATAATGCCTCCCTTCCATACATGTTCATAATACTAGCATGGGGTATAATTGTCTCCCATCGAAACACGTAACACACCACTATAAGTCAACTAGCATGGGGTAAGAATTCCTTCCTTCCAGACATGAACTATCACATTGGCATGGGTAAAACTTCCTCCCATCGATCCATGTATCTCTAACACTCATCACTCTGGCATAGGGTATAACTGCCTCCCATCCAGACATGAAATCATTTAGAGTAGATGGCATGGGTCATGAATGCCTCCCATCCATAACCATACACATTCATTATCATCCTTATAATACAATGCATAAGGAAATACCTCTTATTCATTTCATGTAAATATTCCACATTCACAATCAATCATATATCTCATTTCTATATAAGTTTTCGTACAAGCGTTCATCACAAGTATACTTAAGGCTACTTCTCTCAAGTATCTATATCAAGTAATTAACATATTAATTTTACTAACATAAGACATGCATATTACTTTATCCCAAGGCGTGGTCATACCACCCTAGCATGTTCCCTCCTAGTTTCACCATTCTATCTTAAAAGATACATATATCATTCTTTAACCCTTTGATAACATCTAAAGGTAACATGTCATATAGTATTAGGTCATCCCACTAAGGTTACCATCGTACTCAATTTTCCTGACATTGAAAATTGACCCAAACACACGTGTCACAGCCATTCCATTTACTTTTTCTCAACAAAGAATGTTCACAACAAGGCATAAAACGGTACCACATCAATTCAGCAGGAAAGCATAAAAAGTCTATCACTACTTTTTATCTTGAAGCCAATGCATCTCTAATTGAGGGGTTTTATTATTAAATCATTAGTTTAGTGACCAAGCAACCCCTTTTATATTATACATTCAATTCACACTGTAACGCCACGACCCCAGTTACCCAGAGTCGGTGCATTATTACATAACATTGGTGTGATCACAAGAAAGATCAAATCTCGAAAGACCGATTGGTTTAGTATCCTTGGAAACACTAGATATATTCATAAAGTTTTACATTACATCATGAAGTGAAAAACTACTACAACAACATATTGTCTCCATAATCCACACTATTATCCCCTCATTATATCCCTACAAGTCATTCATAATTTACTTCTTCACTTCCTGGGAAAAAATAAAACATAGAAAAGGGGTGAGCTCAATTGCCCAGTAAGGATAACAATATAGAGGAAACTTTCATAAATAAGAATAAACATTTAAGGCAATGTATAACTAAAACAAAAGACTTTTAAACATGAACTTTACATAGTATGGAAAAAATAAATTGAAATAATGTGATTTACTTATTCACATTAATATTCTACTAATCGAATAATCACATGCAATATCAATAACCACTTTCATAATGATGGAATGCATAATGCCAGACTATCATAACCACATAGCCAAGGCCTCGTGCCCAGACTACAAATATGATTTTTCCAAGGCCTTGTTCCAAGACACTAGTTTGTCTCATGAGACCTACCGATGCCTCGAGGAGCTATAGCAGGCTCCACCCGTCACATATTAAGTCCAATACATTCCCATATGAAAAGGTTTAAACATAACATAAACATTCGTATTAAAACTACCATACGAAATGTCAATACATTCATCAAAAACTATGAATGGTGTAAAAATAGCACATCCATTGTCAAACATATCACAAAACCTTCAATACAATATAGAAGTTTTGTATCATAATAAATCAACTTCAAATAAGCATAAAATGCATCAAAATATGTTGACATAGATGAAATAAAAACTCTTTTTAGAGAAATATCTCTTTATATTTTGAAACGATTTAAGAGTCATATATTTATGAAATAAAACATTTTATTTGAAAATATTCGTATAGTCTTGTAAGGGATGCTTCAAAGATTTTATAACAGCGGAAAATAACTGCACCCGCCGTATAAGTTAAAAAAACATTCTTACCATAATTCTGTCGAAATGGTTAAAAAGCACCTTGTTTGGAAAATGACAGAAAGATTCTTTTATAAACCACTTATAAAAAGTAAAACAAGGGTATAAATGACTTTAACCCATATTATTTTAAATAGTAAAAATGTTTTGAAATACATTTTTAAGAACCATGGATGTGGATGGTAAAGAGATCCCAATAGATTATTACGTATAAACAACCTCGGATGATGAAGAGATTGTGAAATAAACCCTTACCTTGTACTCTTCCTTGGTTGGGGTAGGTTAACCTCATGTATAATGGTGAAATAATTATTATTAAATTATACAAGAATCATATACATTAATATGATATCATATATGATCTTTTAACATTGATTTGTTAATAATATCTTAGTATTATCGTTGTTTCGGGTGTTAACTTACTCGTTTTATTTTATATGTTTTGTTACGTAAGCCATGTTTGTAATGGATACGTCGTATATTATTCATATCCAGAATTATATCAAGTCCTTAAACATCATTTTTAGATCATCAAATGATAATTATACTTGAATGGATACGATGGAGAATGAATCTCATCGCGTTCGTGGAGACGGTAGTCCGTACGTACGCATGAGCGACAATATCATTCTTTTGATATTAAAATAATATATAAATGGATGGTATATCATATATACAGAATCATTAACATGTTATATTTATTATTTACATGAGTTACACATCATTGTTATGCCCATCCAAATAATAAAATATGGAATAACAATTACACCACGACGTGGAGACGGTAAGCCGTACGTATGCACGTATGGTGACATGTTATTCAAAGGGTGGATAAAATACTGAATATGGTAGTACCATATTTATAATAACATCAAAATATATATATGATACTGGAGTTATTATTTTATAATGGTAATAACAAAGAAAGAAGAAGTGGAAGAAGAAAGGAACATGGAAAACAGTGGTGAAATCATTACCACTTCTTCGGGTTCTTCCTTTTGATTTGATCAAAAGGGCTCCCTAGGTTGGATTTCTGATCAAAATAAGGCCCTAGGTTTTAGTTAGGTATGATGGTAGAGTATTTTGGCAGATTTTGGCCAAACCAAAAAGCTTTGAAGGTGTGATGAAATAAGAAGGAGGAGTGCTCTTTTATAAGAGGGGTGAGGGGAACCTTTGGAAAAGCTAGAAATGATAATTTATAATAAATTAATATTCATTTTTTAATGGCTCAAAAGTGGATTATTTAAATTTTAAGGTGGTTATGGGTAGAAAACCACTCAACCAATAGAATTTAGACAGGTTTGGGTACTTATATAAACCTTATCTTTAAGTATTAACTCTAAGTTAATTAGTTTCACTTTTACAATGTCTCTTTGTATTTTTAAATTATATGGTTAATAAACTTACTATATACATCCAAGAGACCCCCAAGTGGTCCATTAATGATACACCTATCATGATATAAGTCTCTTGGCCGAACCTTATATTTTTAGTAATTTAATATCAATTAATAATATAATATTTGTTTTAAAAACTCTTTTATGTCAATTTTGACACTATTCAATAGTTGATTTTTGTGAAACTTATAACAGAATGATTACTTCAAAAAAATTGAATTAAATCAATACTAATATGACATATTATCCTAGAAAATTAGTTTAATTCAATTAAAAGTCTCAAATTATATTTATTTGGGTATTTATAATATCAATTATAATTTTTTACTATTATGGTAATTACTGCATCATCATTGTGTCATAAATAAATTAAATTATTTAAGGCTTAAAAATTATAAATAAAATATAATTATTTATTAAATATCTTTATCTTTATAATGAATATTTATAGTCTAAAATGCAACATATATAACATTATGTAAAAATTGTTTTTCTAAAAGATATATGCTTGTGTCATTTTTGTATTCATTTTAACTTAATTAAAATTAAGAGTCTCTATCACCTACAAGTGGCTCCATGGGGTCCCAAAATCATCCCTAATATGCCTATGGTCGAACATGTATCATCCAAAAAAGCTAGGACACGTTTTAGGGTAATTTAGTATTATTATAATATTATTTTTTAACCCTTATTTACCGGATTTACCCTTAACCATGGTAAATAAAATATTTACCGAAGTAATTATTCAAAATGTCTAAAAATAAAAGTTACCTATTTAAAAAATTTTAACATCCTGATTGAAAATATGGAATCCATTTTCCCAAATTCAAAACCAAGAAGTGGCAGAAATTAATTTAAAATTAATTCCCGCTTTTAAAACAAAAAGCGTGTTTTTAAGAGATAATAACTATCAAAAGATTGACACTTGTTTATGTCTGCTTTAATTGTAAAATTATGTCCAATGACCAAAATTGTATTAAATGGTAAAAATGTATTCTAAATGTACATTAAAACCACTCAAATTCATAATTTATCACTATTAATTATTTTTATTAAAAAAGTTGTTTTTAATTAAAATTTAGTAATTATCACTATTCATCAAAAATATTTAAGTTATCTAAAAAGTACCAAAATATCACCTTAGGCTAAAATCGATATTCCAAATCCAAAAATGACGTCCATTTTGAAAAATAAAATATACATAATTTCAAAAAGTAGGTATTACTATTCATAACGGCTAGTTTGATTGGTTATGGTGTGTTAGAACTCGGTGTTGCGTAAAACACACGCTATCACATTATTCAAAGAGAAACCTATCGTAGAAGCTTGGGGTGTTACATTCTCCCATCCTTCAAATAATTTCATCCTCGAAATTTCTAGAATACTTATCACATTAAAAGACTCGGGTGGTTCTTCATCATAAGTTCATCGGGTTCCCACATTCCCTCTTCCATCTTATGGTTTCTCCACAAAACATTTACCAGACGCGTCGTCCGGTTTCACAGTACTTGTTCTCTCGTATCAAGAATCCTGACGGGCGCTTCGCAATAAGACAGATCGGGTTCCAGTTCTAACTCCTCATAGGTGAGTACATGCGTTGGGTCAGGCATGTATTTCTTCAACAAAGATACATGGAACACATCGTGAACTTTGGAGAGACTTGGCGGCATTGCCAATCGGTAAGCTACAGCCCCAATTCGTTCTAGAATTTCGAAAGGTCCGATGTACCTGGGACTCAATTTACCTTTCTTACCAAAACGTATGACTCCCTGCCATGGTGATACCTTTATTAAAACATGATCACCGACTTGAAATTCCAAATCCTTTGTTCGATTATCGGCATAGCTCTTCTGCCTACTTTGAGCTGCTTTGATGTGATTTTGGATTACCTTCACCTTTTCCATCGTTTCCTCCACCAGTTCTAGACCTAAAAGTTTTCTTTCACCATCGTCATCCCAACAGGTTGGTGTGGGACATCTCTTTCGGTATAACACTTCATATGGTGCCATCTGAATACTCAAATAGAAGCTATTGTTATAGGAAAACTCTACCAGAGGTAAATACTGATTCCACATACCCTGAAAGTCATGTGAGCAGGAAATAAACATGTCTTCTAAGGTTTGAATAGTCCATTCTGATTGCCCGTCTGTCTGAGGGTGGTAGGCAGTGCTCAAATGAAGTTTAGTATCCAGGGATTTCTGAAGACTCTTCCAGAATCATGAAGTAAAACGAGGATCACGATCAGAAACAATCGATAGGGGTACTCCATGAAGTCTCACAACTTCATTAATATATAGTCTTGCTAGACGTTCCAGTGGTAGATCTTCTCTTATAGCAAGAAAATGTGCTAACTTGGTAATACCATCAACAATAACCCATATTTCATCTTTCCTTCTAGGAGTATTTGGTAGCCCCATGACAAAGTCCATTGTAATATTGTCCCATTTCCACTCCGGTATGGGAAGATGTTGCATGACTCCTCCAAGGTGTTTTTTTCTAGCTTTCACTTGTTGAAAAACCATACATCTTGACACAAAATTAGTAATCTCCCTATTCATATTGTCCCACCAAAAATGTTCCTTCATATATCTATACATTTTGGTGCTCCCAGGGTCTATAGAGAAATTGGAACTATGAGAATCATCCAGAAATTCACTTTTTAGATCAGGTATATCGGGAACACAATGTCTCTTCCCGAATTTCAAAATTCCATCTTCATACACAAAGTCTCTCAGTCTCCCATCATTCACAGCTTTAATCTTCTTTTGAAATTCTTCATCATCAGTCTCAGAACTCTTAATCCATTCTAGTAAAGATGGTTTGGCAACCATTTGAAAAAGAATTGATGTTTCTCCTTCCCTGGTTATTCCCATGTCCATCTTCACTAGATCAATGAAAATTGGATCCCTTTCAATTCTCATATTGTTCAAAACTCCATGATCTTTTCTGCTCAAAGCATCTGCCACCTTGTTTGCCTTCCCTGGGTGGTAGTGTATCGTACAATCTTAATCCTTGAGCAATTCAAGCCATCTCCTTTTCCTCATGTTGAGTTCTTTTGGTGAGAAAATATACTTCAAACTATTGTAATCAGTATAAATATCACATTTTTCACCAGAGAGGTAGTGCCTCTATATCTTCAAAGCAAAGATCACAGCTGCTAACTCGAGATCATGAGTAGGATAGTTTTGTTCATGAATTTTCAAATGTCGTGATGCATAGGCAATAACTCTATTATTCTGCATAAGGACACAACCAAGTCCTTTCTTCGATGCATCACTATAAATAACAGACCCATCATTCCCCGATGGTAGAGTCAATATAGTAGCATTGACTAATCTTCTCATGAGTTCTTCGAAACATTCTTCACACTCTTTTGTCCAAAAAAATTTAACCCATTTACGTGTGAGCTTCGTTAATGGGTTAGCCAATCGGGAAAAATTCTAGACAAAATGTCGATAATAACCTGCCAAACCAATAAAACTACGTACCTCAATTATAATCGTAGGTGCTGGCCATTCTTGGATTGCCTTGGTCTTAGAAGGATCAACATAGATTCCATCTTTAGAGACAATATGGCCAAGAAAGGAAATTTCTTGAAGCCAGAATTCGCACTTGCTAAACTTCCCATATAATTCATGCCTTCTCAGAGTCTTCAAGATAATGCACAAGTGATTTTCATGATCTTCGTAGCTTTTGGAGTATACTAAGATATCATCAATAAATACCACCACAAATTCATCGAGATACTCCTTGAAAACTCTATTCATAAGATCCATGAATACAGAGGGTGCATTAGTCAATCCAAAAGGCATTACAGTAAACTCGTAATGCAATACCTGGTTCGAAATTCTGTCTTCGGAATGTCTTCCTTCTTTACACAAAACTGATGGTATCCAGATCGAAGGTCAATCTTTGAAAAGTGTTGAGCTCCATGCAGTTAGTCAAATAAATCATCAATGTGTGGTAGGGGATACTTGTTCTTTATTGTTATAGCATTGATCTCCCTGTAGTCGATACATAACCTCATAGATCCGTCTTTCTTTTTTAAAAAAATAACAGGGGCTCCCCATGGAGAAACACTGGGGAGAATAAATCCCTTATTACTCAATTCCTCTAGTTTTTTCTTTAGTTCGACTAATTCTACAGTGGAAATTCTATAAGGGGTCTTTGATATAGGCCATGATCCAGGAATTAAATCAATGGAAAACTCAACTTCTATCTCTGTAGGATGTCCAGGTAAATCTTCTGGAAATACATCTACAAATTCTTTCACAACAGGTACATCCTCTATTTGAACATTCCTTTCGTCACACATAGTTATTTCATTCTCTTCCTCCCCAATAATTGAATTTATTTGAGCTACTGGTGGAGGATCTAAATAAGAATTAGGTGGTGACGATTCTGCTCTAAAGATAAGGTGTTCCTTATCATCATCATCAAGAATCGTAAACTCTTTCTTCTTACAATAAATCTTCGCATCATAGTCTGAAATCCAGTCCATACCGAGGATTATATCAAACTCAATCATAGGTATGATGACGAGATCAGCAGATAAAGAACATTTATGTGCTCTAATGGGGACTGATTCACAAAACTTTGTTGCAATGATACTTCCCCTAGGAGTTTTAACTGACAACTCCCTTGTTAAATCAAGGTGGAAATATCTAATTTTCTTTGCAAACTTGGAAGATATGAAACAATGCGATGATCCAGAATCAAATAGTGCATTTGCTAAACTTGAGGAAACCATTAAATTACCTGCCACCATGTCTTCCGGAGCTTCTACCTTAGCAGTAGTGATAACATAAGCATGGCCTTGATCCCTTGGCCTTTTTTGAGGTACGTTATCTTGATGCTTAAGACATTCATCTGCATAATGCCCCATATGCCTATAATTATAGCACTGAACATCAGTATCTTCCTTCTTCCCCTTGCAATCATGAGCTTGGTGGCCTTTTTCACCACACTTGTAAAAGACTCCCATTCCCTTCAAGAAAGTACTAGGATGTTTCTTCCCATATTTACCGCAGGATGGATAATCAACCTTTCCCTTCTTCCCCTTACATCCATTAGTAGATTGATCAGCAGGTCTCTTCTTCTCTTGCATTGCTTTAAAGTCATAAGACTTAGAGAATTCATTTTCGGTCTTGATAGTACATGAGACAATGTCTTTGTACGATGAAAAGGATTGTGAGACTAATGGTCGACGGAGAAATGGTTTTAACCGATCAAAGAAACAATCAATCGTACTTCTTGGGTTACATATACAATCTCCAACATACCTTTATAACCTTGTAATGTTAGCCTCATACATTGTGACATTCTCATCCTCCTTTTGTCTCAGACTCAGAAACTGCCTTTCCATATATGCTCAATGGTCGCGAGAAAAGTATTTTTCTAAAAACAGATATTTGAGCTCCCTCCATTCCATATTTGATACTTCATAATCTTCCTTAATATTTTTAATCAATGACCACCATTGATCAACATCTCCAGTGAGGCGGTAAACATCCATGATAACTTTTTCCCTTTCACTACTCCCCAAAGCCTGAAATATATTCTCTAGGGAAAATACCCATTGCTCAGCTACTAAGGGATTTGTACTCCCATTGAACATTGGTTGTTGTTGCCTCATGAATAGATCTAACATTGATCCTCCATGCTACAGATCAGGGTGCTCCATACGGGTAAGGTTATTATTCATAACCTGAGTGAGTTGTCCCAGTATGGTGATTAGCTGATCGGCACCAGTTGCATCACCAGCTCCATTATAATTATCTTGAACAAGAGGGAAATCCCTACATGGAGTGCGTGCATTGATACAGTTTCCATTTATTCCACTAGGTGCCATTTCTAAACAATGGCATAAACTAGATCAGTCTGTGAATCAAAATACAAAATCCCATACTTATAAAACACTTAACATAAATTGAACTATTTATGGATATAATCTATAATCATAAAAATGTTTTCTTTGAGGAATTATATACTCATAAACCCTTCATAATGATTTGTAAAGAAAATGAGAGTTATCCTAAGCATATCCCCCAGGAGTGTCGTAACCAAGAGTGCAGCAAGGCCCATTTTCGTGCACCAGTTCCCGTTCGAGTCTAGCTCAAAGCGGTGTTTTCGGGTTTTACCCCTAGGTACATCTGTGCCAGAGCCGCCTCTACCTGCTCATATCTAGACAATGATGTATTGCTCAGAAAACTCACAAAATCTCTACAATACCAAAATTCTAGGAAGTTCTTCTATACTAATCCTCAAAGTTCATCTTAGGTCTACGTGATCTAATCAGAGATTATCTAAATCTAGCTTTCAAGGTTTGTACTAAATTTCCTCTGATACCAACTCTAACGCCCCAAACCTTGTTACCTAGAGTCGGTGCATTATTACATAACATTGGCATGATCACAAGAAAGATCAAATCTCGAAATACCGATTGGTTTAGTAGCCTTGGAAACACTAGATATATTCATAAAGTTTTACATTACATCATGAAGTGAAAAACTACTACAACAACATATTGTCTTCATAATCCACACTATTATCCCCTCATAATATCCCTGCAGGTCATTCATAATTTACTTCTTCACTTCTTGGGAAAAATAAAACATAGAAAAGGGGTGAGCTCAAATGCCCAGTAAGGATAACAATATAGCGGAAACTTTCATAAATAATAATAAATATTTAAGGCAACGTATAACTAAAACAAAAGCCTTTTAAACTTGAAATTATACATAGTATGGCAAAAATAAAATGAAATAATGCCATTTACTTATTCACATGGATATTCTACTAATAAAATAATCACATGCAATATCAATAACCACTTTAATAATGATGTAATGCATAATGCCAGACTATCATAACCACATAGCCAAGGCCTCGTGCCAAGACTAAAAATATGATTTTTCCAAGGCCTTGTGCCAAGACACTAGTTTGTCTCATGAGACCTACCAATGCATCGAGGAGCTATAGCTGGCTCCACCCGTCACATATTAAGTCCAATGCATTTCCATATGGAAAGGTTTAAACATAACATAAACATTCATATTAAAACTAGAATACGAAATGTCAATACTTTCACCATAAAATATCAATGGTATAAAAGTAGCACATCCATAGTCAAACATATCACAAAACCTTCAATACAATATAGAAATTTTGTAACATAATAAATCAACTTCAAATAAGCGTAAAATCCATCAAAAGATGTTGGCATAGATGAAATCAAAACTCTTTTTAGAGAAATATCTCTTTATATTTTGAAATCATTTAAGAGTCATATATTTATGAAATAAAACATTTTCATTGAAAATATTCTTATAGTCTTGTATGGGAAGCTTCGAAGATTTTATAACGGCGGAAAACAACCACACCCGTCATATAAGTTAAAAAAACATTCTTACCTTAATTCTATCGAAAAGGTTAAAAAGCACCTTGTTTGGAAAACGACGGAAATATTCATTTATAAACCACTTATAAAAAGTCAAACAAGGGTATAAATGACTTTAACCCATATTCTTTTAAATAGTAAAAATGTTTTGAAATACATTTTTAAGAAACATTGATGTGGATGATAAAGAGATCCCAGTAGATTATTACGTATACACAACCTCGGATAATGAAAAGATTGTGAAATAAACCCTTACCTTGTACTTTTCCCTGGTTGGGGTAGGTTATCCTCCTGTATAATGGTGAAATAAATTTTATTACATTATACATGAATAATATACATTAATATGATATCATATATGATCATTTAACATTGATTTGTTAATAATATCTTAGTATTATCGTTGTTTCAGGTGTTAACTTACTCATTTTCTTTTACATGTTTTGTTACGTAAGCCATGTTTGTAATGGATAAGTTGTATATTATTCATATCCAGAATGATATCATGTGCTTAAAAATCATTTTTAAATCATAAAATGATAATTATACATGAATGGATATGATGGAGAACGAATCTCATCACGTTCGTGGAGACGGTAGTCCATACGTACGCACGAGCGAAAATATCATTCATTGGATATTAAAATAATATATAAATGGATGGTAAATCATATATACAGAATCATTAACATGTTATATTTATTATTTACATGAGTTACACATCATTATTATACCCATCCAAATAATAATATATTGAATAACAATTACACCATGACGTGGAGACGGTAAGCCGTAGGTACGCACGTATGGTGACATGTTATTCAAAGGGTGGATAGAATACTGAATATGGTTGTACCATATTTATAATAACATCACAGTATATATATGATACTGGAGTTATTATTTTATAATGGTAATAACAAAGAATGAAGAAGTGGAAGAAGAAAGGAACTTGGAAAAGGGTGGTGAAATCATTACCTCTTCTTCGGGTTCTTCCTTTTGATTTGATCAAAAGGGCTCCATAGGTTGGCTTTCTGATCAAACTATGTCCTCTAGGTTGTATTTATGGATGCTGGGAGAGTATGTTTGTAGAGTTTTGTCGAACCAAAAGGCTTTTACGGTGTGAAGAAATTAGAAGGAGGAGTTCCCTTTTATAAGAGGGGTGAGGGGCACCTTTGGAAATGCTAGAAATATTAATTTATAATAAATTCATATTGGTTATATAATGGCTCCAAAGTGGATTATATAAATTTTAAGGTAGGGATGGGTCGAAAACAACTCATCCAATAGAATTTATACAGGTTTGGGTACTTATATTCACCTTATCTTTAAGTATTAACTCTAAGTTAATTAGTTTCCCCTTTACAATGTCTCTTTGTATTTTTATATTATATGGTTAATAAACTTACTATATAAATCCAATATACCCCCAAGTGGTACATTAATGACACATCTATCATGATATAAGTCTCTTGGCAGAGCCTTAGATTTTTAGGAATTTAATATCAATTAATAATATAATATTTGTTTTAAAAACCCTTTTATGTCAATTTTGACAATATTCAATAGTTGATTTTTGTGAAACTTATAACAGAATGATTACTTAAAATAAGTCAAATAAATCAATCCTAATATGTCATATTATCCTATAAAATTATTTTAATTCATTAAAAGTCTCAAATTATATTTATTTGGTTATTTATAATATCAATTATAATGTTTTACTATTATGGTAATTACTGCATCATCATTGTGTCATAAATAAATTAAATTATTTAATGTCTAAAAATTATAAATAAAATATAATTATGTAGTAAATTGTTTTATATTTCTAATGAATATTTATAGTAGAATATCCAACATATATAACCCTATGTAAAAATTGTTTTTCTAAAAGATATATGCTTGTGTCATTTTTGTATTCATTTTAACTTAATTAAAATTAAGTGTCCCTATCACCTACAAGTGGCTCTATGGGGTCCCAAAATCGACCCAAAGATGCCTATGGTCGAACATGTATCAAAAAATAAGGCTAGGACACGTTTTAGGGCAATTTTGTATTATTATTATATTATTTTTTAACCCTTATTTACCGGATTTACCCTTAACCATGGTAAATAAAATATTTACCGAAGTAATTATTCAAAATGTCTAAAAATAAAAGTTACCTATTTAAAAAATTTGAACATCCGGATTCCAAATATGGAATCCATTTTTCCAAATTCAAAACACAGAAGTGGAAGAACAAAATTTAAAATTAATACCCGTTGTTAAAACAAAAACCTAGTTTTTAAGAGATAATAAATATCAAAAGATTGACACTTGTTTATGTCTGGTTTAATTGAAAAATTATGTCCAATGACCAACATTGTATTAAATGGTAAAAATATATTCTAAATATTCTTTAAAACCACTCAAATTCATAATTTATCACTATTAATTATTTTGATTAAAAAAGTTGTTTTTAATTAAAATTTAGTAATTTTCACTATTCATCAAAATATTAAAGTTATCCGAAAAGTACCAAAATCTCACCTTAGGCTAAATTCGATATTCCGAATCCAAAAATGAAGTCCATTTTGAAATATAAAATACATATAATTTCAAAAATTAGGTATTACTATTCATAACGACTAGTTTGATTGGTTATGGTGTGTTAGAACTCGGTGTTGCGTACAACACACACTATCACATTATTCAAAGAGACGCGTATCGTAGAAGTTTGGGGTGTTACACACACGATCTGCACATCAACATTTAACCGAAACTAAACTTGCAGAATTAAAATTCTAAGGTAGTGAAATATTAAATTCACTTTCACTTTACATAAATAAAAGGACAAGGAGAGGGACCGTACCTCAAGGTGGATACATCCATCCAATCCAGCTCTTGGTGCATTATAACTAAGAGTTGCTAATACTCCCCCACGAGGCATATGTGATTTAACATACGTATAAGGACACCTAGCCTCTATGCACACGCTCCACATGGCCATGAGCATGCACAAGAGGATCCTAACACATATACTTATACAAATAAGCCTATCTCCGCTCATGTACGCAAGAACTTTTATATATGGAATGGGGAAAACTAGCCCCGTACATGTATATTCTCTACCGTGCATGAATATATGCATATCGGTGGAACCCACATACATATAAATACATACCTATGCCTATGAAGGTGAGTCACCTAGAATTTGGCGACTCGAAACCATGCCAAAACCATCAAGTAACTATCAAACTACCACGAAGAACCTTAAGACACATAATGAGATCAATTTAGGCAAGGCGAAACCATCTAGATATATTCACCCTTATCTTAGGTGTTGGAGAAAAAAAATGAAAGCGAACCCACACCTCAAGCTCAACGCACTGCCAACATATAGTCGGGGGCTCATAAACCTCAAAATCCCCAAATTCAATTAGTCCGAAACAAAGATAAAGGTGAAATCCTCAACCCAAAACCATTATATCAATCCTAAACAACCCGAACTGCTTCGCCTTCAGTGGCAGTTGCTGGAATGCGCACCAAGGAGTCCCAACAGACCTTTCGCATAACCTATAATAAAAGGAAAACAAAAAACGCATCACCATATACCATATGGAGTTCAGCCAATTCTCACCTGGTAACAAATAGGCCGAAAAAGGCCAAGAAGATAGAGGAGGAGATAGAGGGAAGCATACCGTGGAGATTCGATGATGAAACTGCTGTAAATCAGAGGGAGGATCTCGATCAAGAGGAGGTCGAGAGAGGTGCATCGTGCAACTCACAGTGGAGAGCCCTTGGCTTCATGCGGGTCTGGTGAGAGAGGATGTTAGGGAGTGTTTTTTGTTTAGTTTTTATTTATTTTATATTTTGTTTTTTATAATTAATCAAAAACCCAAAAAACACCCATGCAATTGGTTTGACTGGCATGGTTTTCCAAATCGTGTGCAACTGTGTGGAGTCTTCTGCCTCTAAGAGATCTCTCGAATGGGCTAGGTGCAAGGTTTGGGAAACCGTGTGCAGCCCGTACACAAGACACTGTCTCTTAAAATATGGCCGCACAGTTATCCAAACCGTGAGCCAGTCGTGCGCCCTCTGCAGCCCTTTATAAACATGGGTCTGGCGCTTCTGAAACCTCTCGGGCCACTCAAGAAACTTAATGGGCCTTAGCCCACACCTGAAACAATTAAAAGGAATGGTTCCAACCTTCAGAATCTTGTTCAGAAGCCTGGTCTCCAAAACCACCGGTTCAGTAAATGAAAAGTTCAAATTTCTTCACTTTTTAACCTGGTTCAAAATGCGGGTCATTACAACCATCACACTTTAGAACTTCTCGTCCCTGAGAAGCCTTCGAGAACAACGTGCACCTCACCCAACCTACAAGGGTCGTGAAGCATCATTCAAATTATCATGTTGCATTCACAAACATCCAATACACCCTTAAGCATCCATTAACGCTACGACGCTTATGTCACCAAAACACAATCCAATGCCCTTTTTCCAATCAAAACACCAAGATGGCACTTCCCGAGCCCATCAACCCAGAGACACGAACTCATCGTCATCTCACCAAGAATATAGTCAAAGGTACATCCCACCTTAGATTTTTAACATCAATCAACCAACTCCAAACTACGGTTTGGACTACCGTTGTAATTATCTTTCTAAGCACACCCCACGTATTCCCACGATGCTCCTACCATGATTTGAAACAGATCACAGAGTCAGTTCCCCATCGAACTCAAGGCCCAAGTCAAGCTAGTTGTTCATATAAGGCACCGGCCGACACAAACCACACTCATACATATCTGAAGATATTCCTTAAAAGGGTTCTCCACCAATCGTATTCATCTAAACCAAGGAATAAAAGAGTCAAGAATCAACAAATGACCATTAAAAAGATGCTCGGCTTTGATGGACGGCGTATTTCGAGCAATACCACAATGTCTCCTCCAAGGCACCTTACCTTTGTCATAAAAACTCTCACAAAAGCCTACACCTGACTTCTAATGAATTTTCCAACATCAAACCATACAAGAATCCATGAATCACGTGTGAAATGCTGAAAGAGTACCATCCGATCAAGGCCAACGGCTTAAAAACAGTAGTGCGGATGAGACCGACGCTCTCTTAGTGAATCTTATACAAGAACAAGATATGAGATATGCTCGTTGATAAACAGAATACACTAAGAGGTTTGAACAGAATCCTATTAATCCTACTAGACTACTGAAATGAATAACAATCGAACCTCAACTGGTCGACTTTAAAGAAGGAACTCGACTTCAACTGCCGACACATTCTCACGTTTTAAAAATGCATGCCTCAAGGCATTCAAACATGACCAAACCTTTTCCAAAGGCATTCCATGAAGAATCCATTCCATGTGAAAGGACACTTTTACAATATTCGACACGACACTCTCCCAACCATAGGAGTGTCCTAGTCGTTGAAGGGAAAGGAGATAACCTAGCTGAGCACAAACACGCTAGTACACAAACACCGCAAACGATTGTGTGATGCTCCTCCACCACGATCACATCAGCAAACATAAAATGAATATCCAAAAAATGAATCCAGCGTGTCAAAACACCTGATTCATTCGAAGGCCATCCCAAACATTGGGATGAAACATTTTTCTAACGTCAGGCCACTCTACTGAGGAGATGACCCAAAGCCGCAACGAAAGTAAAAACCCAACGACCACCCATCCGAACAATGGTGTCATTAGAAAAAAATGGTCCAACAGGGGACAATGACACCCAAACGGCACCTCACTATAGAAAACCCATAGTACAAGCAAGGCACTAAAACGCTAAGGGTGCTAAAAACCATAGGCTATCCCCTTACGAAGATCAAACATCGACCCAAACGCAGGGTCACATGAAACAAAGTCGCTAGGTTAAAAATCCAATCATTGAAACACCATTATGGAAGTAACGCACTCGGGAAAAAGCTACAGTCCCATTCGAAGGAAACTCAAAGAGAAACTCAAACTACCCCTTACACTAGGGTCTCAACACACCACCACGGGTTCCATTACCAAGCCCTTAACATTTTCTCTCGTTTAAACTCTAACCATCAAAAGTTTCAACTGCACAACAAAGTAAACAGGCATGTTTCACAAAAACACACTTTTAAAAACATTTAAATTCATAGACATCCTATATTTATCAACCAACTGAGAAAAAACAAACCATTAAACAAAAGGGTGAACTACTAGGGTCCCATTCTATCCATCTTGGGTTCTTCCAAAAAAGCAACCCCAATAAAGTTATTCAAATTCATTTAAAATTTCAAACACCCCAACCAGGTTATCTCATACAAAAATCTCTAACTGACCTACTCAGGTCCAGTTGCGCTTAGACATCCACCAATTCATATAAAATTAAATCCAAACAATTATTACATTTAAAACCATTTCGAGACACCTCATAGTCATTTCATTTAACATGGGTTGTCATTTCCCAATTCATGAAGCACATATACACTTCATGGATTGAAAATTGACTCCCCTTTTTTATCAAAAGCAAGTTCCAATTCATAAGTTAACATGCTTACATGAAATGGCCAAGTATATGGGTGGCCATCTACCAAACTATAAAGCACCCAAACACATTAAAAATTGGAATTTGGATCCCCTTTTTAATCAAAACTAACTCACATATCATTTTAAATTGTTAACAAACCCTTCCAAAAGTCTGATTACACGGGTTACCTTTTCCCATCTATAAGGCGCCCATACACCTTATTACTAAACACCTGCTCCAGTCATAATCGCAACCAATATATTTTATCACATGAAAATATTTACATATTAAAACATTTATAGCATTTTATCATTAGTAGTAAACACAGTAGCATGCTATATCACAGAAACATGTTATAACACATAAGCATGGAATATAATCACTTAATAATATTATACAGGCAATCTAAGGTGCAACTACATGGCATAAAACTATGCAAGATATGTTAAACACTATGTGCCTATAATGATGCATGAAATGCAGTTTCCTTACCATATATGGCCAAGGGAAAAATTCTAGAAATTTTCTTAAACCGTAAGAGGTATAAATTTCAACAGTCACTCAAGGTGAACTCATATCAACTCTATTGCAAACAATAAGAACAAAAAATCCCACCCCTGGCCAATTGGTCATTTCCCATACGTGGGGTGATCAGTCCCAAGCACGGCTATTATCCAAGTGCCGAAACATTACTAATATTCTGTATACCAACCAAAAACAATAAGGAAAAATAAAAGAAACACCTTTGATACCACTTTGTAACATCCTGGCCCGGATTACCATCGAACCGATAGCTGGACTGGTGGGTCACATGGCCTCAAGCGTGTCTCCACGTACGCTAGAAGCTGCCGAATAGTAGTGAGGGTCTTAGGAGATGATAGTGGGGATACTATACCCTCATATCAGAGTAACAAAGCAGTATTATCAGAGTAAAAACCATTCAGTTGCGGAAGTAGTAAGAAATTGAAAAAAAAACAATGAAAGACAGAATAATATCCATTTTAGAAAAGGTGGCAAATACCAGTTTACAATGCATGCATGTGTAGATGATGTTACATTTCCGAAAGCAATAAACAATACAGCATGCTTTACAAACAATAAAAAAAGTAAAGACAGTAGAGCCCAATGACGAATATCCTATGCATACAAAGATCCCGCTTGGTCCTTTGCTCATAACTCCACAGTTACAAACAACACAGAAAACATCTTAGGTCATGCTTCCAAGAAGTTCCACTCAGGTACCTCAGTGCAATGGCGGCCCGAGCAGGGTGTGTGATATAAATATTAGTAGGTCGGCACCACCGTTTTCTAACCCAATCCAGACAATGTATAACAATTAAATAGTGAGAAGGTATGTATAAACAAGTAAACCGAATTGTATAAGTAAATAACACTCGTCCAGGTCCCCAGGGGACACATGATGATTATACGAGCTTCAGCTTGTTGCCGGTAAAGTAACTTGATCATGTCACCATATATATATATATATAATCATTTATATCATAGGTGGAATGGGGTAAGAATCCCTCCCACCCATTATTCGTGATTAGCGGGCACAAGGTAAGAATGCCTCTCATCCCTATAGGTCAACTGGAAAGGGGTAAGAATGCATCCCTTCAACACATGTATTGTTATTAGCAGACATGAGGTTAGAATGCCTCTCTTCCCAAAATAAACTGGCAATGGTTAAGAATGCCTCCCTTCCACACACGTATCGATATTAGCGGGCACGAGGTAAGAATGCCTCTCGTCCGTAAATAAACTGGAAAGGGGTAATAATGCCTCCCTTCCATACAAGTTCATAATACTGTCATGGGGTATACCTGCCTCCCATCCAAACACGTAACACACCACTAGAAGTCATGTAGCAAGGAGTAATAATGCCTCCCCTCCAGATATGTATTGTCACACCGGTATGGGGTATAACTGCCTCACATCCAACCACGTATCTGTCACACTCATAACTCTAGAAATCGGTATAACTACCTCCCATCCGTAGAAGCAATCATTCAGAGTAGATGGAATGGGGTATGAATGCCTCCTTCCATAACCAAACAAATTCATTATCAGCATTATAATACAATGCATAAGGCAGTACCGCTTATGCTTTTCCAGTAAACATTCTACATTCACAATCAATCATGTATCACATTTTTATATAAGTTCCCATACACACGTTCATCACAACTATACTTATCCAAACTCCTCTCAAGTATCTATATCAAGTAATTAACGTATTCAGATTACTAACATAAGTTGTGCTTATTACGTTATCCCAAGGAATGGTCATACCACCGTAGCATATTCCCTAAAAGTTTCACCATTCCTTCTTAAAGGATACATTTATCTTTCTTTAACCCTTTGATTCCTTCTAAATGTAACATGTCATATAGTCCTAGGTCATCCCAATAGGGTTACCATCTTACTCAATTTTCTTGACATGGAAAATTGACCCAAACACACGTGTCACAACCATTCCATTTCCATTGTCTCAACAAAGAAAGTTCACAAAAATGCATAAAAAGGCATCACAACAATCCAGTAGGGCAGCATAAAATGTATATCATTACTTTTTATCTTGAAGGAATCCCACCTCTGATTGATGGGTTTTATTATTAAATCGTTAGGTTAGTGACCAAGAAACCTATTTTATCATATACATGCAATTCACAGAATTTGCACAACAACATTTAACCGGAACTACACATACAGAATTAAAATTCTAAGGCAGTGCATTATTAAATTCAAATTCACTTTAGTTAAATAAAAGGACAAGGAGAGGGACCCTACCTCAAGGTGGATCCATCCATCCATTTTGGCTCTTGGCGCCTTTTAACTAAGAGCTGCTGCTGCCCCCCCCCCCCCATGAGGCATATGTTATTTCACATACGTATATGGACACCTCGCCACTATACACAAGGTAGGCATGTCCATGAGCATGCACAAGAGGATCCTTAAACCTGTGCATATACACATATGCCAGTATTCGATCACCTGCATAGGTACTTATATATATGAAATGGGAAAAACTATCCCCGTACGTGTATATTCTCTGCCATGCACAAATATATGGAAATCAGGGGAAGCCACATACATATAAATATGTACCTATGCCTACATAGGCGAGCCGCCTAGAATTTGGCTACTCGAAACCCCACCAAAACCTTCAACACACTATCAAACAACCATGAAGAACCTTAAGACACATAAAGATATCAATTTAGGCAAGGAAAAACCAACCAGAAATATTAAACCTTACCTCGGGTGTTGGAGACAAACCAAAATGAAGGCGAACCCACACCGTGAGCTCAACGCACTGCCAACATCAAGTCGGGGGGCTCATAAACATCAAGAGCCCCAAATTCAATCAGTGGGAAACAAGTATAAAGGTGAAATACTCACCCCGAATCCAATCCGGAGATCCGAAACCACCCAAACCTCTTCCCCTTCAGCGGTGGTTGCCTGAACGAGCACTAAGAAGACCCAACGGACCTTCCGCATAACCTAGAATCATTGGAAAACAGAAAACGCATCACCCTAAACCCTAGTGCATTCGTCTGATTCTCACAGGGTGACAAATAGGTCGAAATGAGGCCAAGAAGAGAGAGGAGGAGATATAGGGGAGCTTACCGTGGAGATTCGACGAAGAAACGACAAGAAATCGGTGGGAGGAGCTCGATCGAGTGGAGGACGAGAGAGGGGTGTCACGCGGATCACTGGGGAGTGCCCTTGGCTTCGTGTGGGTATGGAGAGAGATGAAGTGAGGGAGTGTGTTTAGTTTATGTTTTATTTATTTTATATTTCTTTTAGAAATAATCAAAAACCAAAAACACACCCAAGCACACGGTTTGACCCGCATGGTTTTCCAAACACTACAGAGTCTCCTACCTCCAAAATATCTCTCGCATGGGCTAGGAGCATGGTTTGGGAAACCGTGTGCAGGCCGTGCACTAGCCACTATATATTGAAATAAGGCGGAACAGTTTAGGCGGCATGGTTAGCCAAACTGTGCACCAATCGTGCGCCCTCTACAGCCCTTTATAAACATGGGTCTGGCGCTTCTGTAACCACTCAGGACACCCGAGAAACATTACAAGCCTTTTCCCATGCCCAATAACATTAAATGGAAGGGTTTAAATCTTCAGAATCTTGTTCGGATGTCCGGTCTCTAAAATGACAGGTTCAGTAAACGAAAAGTTCAAATTCTTTCGCTTTTTAACCCGGTTCAAAACGCGGGTCATTACAGGGCCCTAAATTACATATCTTGCAGATGACATAGGTAAACATGCTTATACCATGAGATAAATAGGATTGGAATAGGATTTTCAACCAATTTAGTAATATACTATATCCATTATGATATAATTTGGTGTGAACCTTAGATAATACAATATAACGGGATGTGATTCCAATCCACAAGGATAGTAATGGAAATGATCATTTTATTCGAAGGGAAGTATTTTGTATTATTATTTGTAGGATAAAAATTTATATTGTATTCCATTAATATAATTTCATGTCTCATGTTATCAGATTCTCCTATGACGTATTTCTTTTGATCTACTATGATTTATGTAATTTTTTAATATTGTGATATATGAAATCTGAGGCATGGATTTTTATTTGTTTATATTATATTCATGTACAAATATTGTCATTTATTATTTATGTTTTTATTCATATCTCTTTTATTATCCCTTATTGATCATATAACCTCACCCTCTATTATTTTTATTTTCCCTATGTTATAATTAATGGATTTATGTTTGTTATTTCTAATATATTTAAAATATGTGCAGAACTATTTAGTAACCATATAGATTATTATTAAATATTTATTTATTTATCGATGTTTTTATGTAAGAGGTATTTCAAATTATATGAAATTCTCAACCAAAAAGGTCCATCAGTATGTAAGTTATCAAATATTTTCTTTTATATTGAATGTTTTGAATTGTTGAAACTAGGTCCTGTTTTTTCGTATAAATGATAGAAATGTAAAAATTATTTTTTTTACCATTGGATGAGGGAACATGGGGTTGAGGCTATAAAATATGGTATCCAAGTTCTCGGTAGATAACATTTTATATTAATATGATTTTAAGTTATGTTAACATAAGAGTTGTGAATACCATCATGTGTTTATAAATATACAACTATTAGCATATATAACCCATTTTATGTTTCGAATAAAATGATTTCTAGGTGTTTGGAAACATTTATTATGTTTCATAAAGAGTACACTATTAAGTATTAAATAAACCATTCCATTATTATATGATTTTTTGCAGCATTGATTTTTCATTATTTTATTAGCAGATATAGTTAAACTTCATGGCTAAAAATATAGTCATTTACATGGTAAAATTTAATAAGAAAATTGATTTCAAGATAATGAATACCTTTCAATATAGTCTTTGAAATTGATTTAGGATATTTTGGGGAAGTACACATTATTATAATATTATGTAGTTATTTATCAGGGTGATTAATGATTCCTTAAATGGATTTTCATTGGATAGAGTTATATATAACACTTAAGTATGGAATGTAAAAAAGTTAGTTAATGAATAATATATTTTTTTATCGACATATCATTGTTTCCATTTTCAGACTTTATGGGTTTATATGATATTTTATATGGATTTAGTAATTTTTTACTATAATTAGACAAATAAAATGTTATTTTATAGATAACGATGATATTGATAACTAATTTTATGATTTTGTGATTAATTTTTTTAAGTATAAGCTAAATATTATGGGAAAATTATATGATAATTGTAAATGGAAATATTTATTTGGATAATATGTAATTTTAGAAATTGTGAATTATATTTTGTAAGAATACATTCTTTTAATAAGGATTTATGGTGATTTATTTTATTAATGAATATTATTATCATATTCTGGAGATAATATGATTATGAAATATACAATTTTCTATATATGTAATTATGAGTGAATAATTTTGATTGGTGGGGAATATTAACTTATCATAGAAGAATATGTGATCAAACACTTTGGATTATTGGGTTTCAGAATTATTTTATAACAATTTGAAGAATTTTATTGTTATATATTTATTAAATGATCAATGTTAAAATTTTTGTTCCCTTTTTTAGGCATCCGTTATTAATGTTGTAACAATTAATATGATTCATTACACATTTTGGGATTTATCATCAGTAATTATATTCCATTTTCCAATAGTTTTTAAAGAATTTTTTAATTTCATTTTATCCTTTTGTCGAAATATGGGATATACTATATGTTGATTTTTATGCATTACATATGCAAAAATAATCATTAATATTAATCGTTTGGGGTAAAAAATGGGATTGTGGTGCAAATTTGTTAAATGATTTAATTAATTTTTTCAAGTAAATTTCCCACTTTTTTATATATATTGTGGTAATTTAATTCACCAACACAAATACAAGTATCTAGAAATAAAAAATGACTTATTATTACTATCATTTCAAACAAAATGATGGTCTTTTTCACACATCAACAATTTACAATTTCGTAGTCATTAAGATTGTCATGATCATTCACATTTTCATGATGAATGTTCTCTATAACTATCAATTTGTATATGGAAATTAATTTTACATTAATTTCCAATTTTTTTATATAAAACTAATGTTATCAATTTTTAAAACATATTTATGTGTTATTCCAAATGACTTTTTTATTTCTCATTGCCTCATTTCATTGATATGTTCTATAAACCCTTTTTACAATGTGGATATACAAAAAGGTATTCTCAAACATCAAACCATTAACATCATAGATCAGGTTCAAATTTGGTTCATTCAGTCTATTAATGGTTGGGGCAGAATGTAACACCCATTGATGTTTTTTAAATAGAATAGTATATTTGATAACATAAGTAAGACACAACCATATGCCAAAAATAACCCTAAATCATGATTATATTACTATTATAAGATTATTGTAAAATTTATAGGTATAAATATGATTAACATACATATAAAATATATATATTGTTCTTAATAAAAAATGTGCAGATAAATGCATTTCAAATAATCACTCATGTTTTAGTAACATCATTTTATTTAAAAAAAATTATTTTCAAAAAAAATGAATTTAATTTATTTTTTGAGATATTTTTACAATTATTTTCTTGAAATCATAGAATAATTATTTGATAAATTTAAAATAATTTTTTAAAAACGATCATATCACAATTAAACTGTGATTTAATATTGGTATTTTTAAGAAATTATTTATTTTTATTGAAAAGTGAAAATTTATAGATTTTATTGAGAATTGTATTTTCATTAAAGTATTTGGAAAGTGAAATTATATTTTGGATTAGCTTAAAATATTCATTAGTAAATTTGAATTATGAGTAATTATAATATTTTTATTCTAATTAATTTAATGTAGGAATTTGATATCGAAATATCTTTACCCTTCGAAATACATTTTTATGAAAAAATTGATTTTCTTTGAATTTTTATGGTACAATATTAATTAATATTTTTCAATTCTATGAATTAAATCCTAAAAAATGAAATGAATATTTTTAATCAAGATGTAATTTTTTTAAATATTTAACAATTTTTTTCTATCATTAATTGTAACTTTAATAAACAATTTTCTCATAAGTAAGGGTAAATGGAGAAATTAATGTTAATAAAAATATGATAAAAACTAGAAAATTTACCCAAGAACTAGAATTTTTTAAATTTTATAATTAAATTTCATCCATAATCTTCCAAAAGTCAAATTTATATCCCTTATTTCTCATTTGGATATTATCTTGACATTGATAATATATTTGTAAAAGATAACATCAAAAATGTAATCTTCTTGATTTTAATATTTGTAATATTTTGTGACAGGGGTTTGTGAAAATTATAATTGCTTCTAAATGTTTATATAAATGATAAATATGTTTTTCTTATGTATTATTATTTATTATTTTATTGATGAAAAAATTTCTTGAAATTTTTTGTAACACTGGTGTAGTATTAATTCAATTAATAGAAAAATAAAATAAATGAATTTAAAAATATTAAAATTAATGTAATATGATTGAATTAATCTGATCCATGAATTGTTTAGCTAAATATGACATGCTATATATGTTATAAATATTTATATATGAATTTATTTAAGGTCATGTTTTTTCAGAAACTAATTAATAACAAATTGATATTTATTTTAAAATAATATAATATTAAATTATTTATAAATACATTATAAATATTAAAATAGAAGAATTAGGATGAAAATTATTATTAAATTACATCTCTTGTAAATTTAAGATCCAATTTTCACTTAATATGTTATATAACAACCCTATAATATTAAAAAAATCATTAACATTGTTACATTGAAAATTTGAAACCTAAGGGTTAAAATTAAAAGTGGAGGTTTAAAATGTTATTTTAATCTATATAAATTATTTTGGATATATAAATTATGATTAAATCCTCTTTACATTATCATTCATATCATTTTGTTACAATTTAACATGAGTTAGACATAGAGTATATTATAATATTTCATATATTTCCAAAAGTGAAATTACTGATATGTTATAATAATGAATAATTTAATAAGTGATTTATGATTATGAATTATCATATATTTATCCAAATTAATTGGATGGGGATTAAAATATTATATATTATCTATTTATGGGGTTTTTACTTCAACAATACATTTCAGGACCCCTAATGACTAGTAAATAATTATATTAAGGATATTGTGAAAAGGGTTGTTAAGGGGAATAAAACAAAATGACAGGGGTGAAAACATCCAAAACACACCTCCAAATTTTTATTAATGTAATTATTTAAACATTTAATCATTTAATATTAAATTTTTTTTGTTTGGATCTATTTTTTTCAATGTTAAATTCTATTAATGTAAGACATTAAGATATTCATAGAATTCCCTCACGTCACTTAAATACCAAAACCGCTCATCTCCCTTCACACAAAATATTAATTTACAAAATACCTAAAAAAACATTCCTAAAATTTATCTCCTAATTTTAGTGGTCATTTTTTTGGGGGAACAACTACCTTTGAGTGCTTAATTTTTTAAATATAGGAGGTTGTATGTATATGATTTATAGCTTTAGAACCAAATGTTTTTCTTTTATTTCTTATTATACATTATTCAAATCATCATCAATATTTATTTTGAAAAAATAAAAAAATTATATCAAATATATTTTTGTATTTATGTTAATTTCATAACCTTCATTTCTCTATTCATCCATCAAATGGGAAGCAAATCCGTAATTGTTGTGTGCTGTAGACAGCTGCCTCACAAATTGATGTAATTTTTAATCCCCCACTTCCCCACATGGATATTTATAATGATGGATTTAATATATATATATATATATATGATATTCATTAAATACATTTAATTATATAAATATAATATAAAACTTACTTTTTTAACAATCCATTCATTGAAAAATTGTTAGAACTCCCTTTCGTACGAGTGTATTACCAACTCCATAAAGAGATATGATTCAATTTTCATAACTTCAACTCATGGATGGTATATATAAGTATATTTTAATAAAGAATACATTAGTTTTTAAATAATTATAATTTTATAGAAGATAAAATAAATCCTACCTTATTTTCATCAGGATCATTGAAAAATGTATACATTGCTTATGCCTATGTGCAACCTATTATCTCCATTATTGTAATGTAGTTCGTTTTTCCTAATAATATATAATTGTTAGGATTTAAGAGTATAATGGATATACAAATATGATAATTATTTTTGGATAATTTTTATATGGATGATGGAAAAAATAAGTATTTCACCACATTCTTCCTACCGATGTTGTTTTTTGATTATACACAGAACATCCTCAAAATACCCTGCATAGACATAACTGAATATGTAATCAAATTTTTTATTAAAATAAAATAAATTAATAGAGTAAAGATAAGTTACTATAACTTTAAATTATTATTAAGGAATAAAATAAATAATATTTGTTTATTATAAAATATTCTTTATAGTATTATATAAAGGTATGTGATTTTAATGATTAGTTTTATTTCTAAGATACCTATGCCATAGTAACATTATGTATCATGGATCTCCTCATTTTAAATATATTTAATGTAATGTTTATTTTTTTCCCATATTGGCACCTAAAATATTGATGTTTCCACGGTGGTTAGGGATTTAAATTACAATCTCATTGTTTATCAGGATTGTTTAATAGTAAGTTTCTAACAATGAAATATAATGATATACCTCTCTAAAAAACTATTAAATTTTATTCCTTAAATTTATATATAATCGTTATAAGTTTTTATATCATTTTAATTTCATTAAGAACTCAATAGTCTAGAAAATTATTTTTACGGAAAAGTTTGTTTATTTTTATCTTCGATAGAAAAATTATATACATCAATTCCCATGTTTTTTTAAAAAATCTAATTTTTTAATATTGACTTATAATAGTTTAAATTAATTTTCCCCGTTTTTTATTTTGATTAAAAAATTAAGTGACTATTTTTCCATTTTTATTAATTATTCAATTTTTATGTTTTTAAAAAAATGTTTGAAATTATTGTCTTCATATAACACATTCTTATTTGATAAAATATCCAATCATCATGAAATGTCAAGGAATTTAGTGTTACATTATAATATTCCATGTTTTTTCATAATAAAATATTTTATTCTTATTTAAGAAATTTAAATATTTTAATTAATTAATTAAAAAGTTTAAATAGTATTTTGACCCATAAATATTCCATGTGATATTTAAAATGATTTTTTATTTTTGATTACAGAACATTATATTACATATTCTCTACAAGGGATATGATCCTATGATACATCCTAATTCTTTCTTTAGATTATAAGTTTTTATGATGAAAATATATTTATAAAACCCATTTTTCCCATGGGTTTTTCAATAATTAAATGTTTATGAATCCTATCTCTTTTCCTTGGTTTATGTCATGATAAATTTTAATGACATGTACTTATTTTCCATGGGAAATATTATGAAGAAATTTTTAGGATAACCATTTCATTTTCATATGTTTTGATATTATGAATTTTTATAATCATGGGGAACACATATTTACGGTTGTTATTATGAGATTAGTGGGAAAACAATTATATCCCCCTCTCACACATTATGTAATGATTGTAATAATTTGAGATAAAAAGTAAAATAATTGAGAGTAAAAATGTTTTATAAGAGACTATATCAACTATAATGTTCATCATAGTGACTAATATAAAATATGATAGAAGTGGAGTTAACCTAGTCAACTATTAATTTATTGGTTTTAACCTTTTCTTCAAAGAATATAATTTTTTATACATGTGTATATACCAAAATATTATATATTATCATAATTTTATATAATAATATGTCATTTTGTTTTTTTAGTTTATGATTTATATCCTATAAAATTTCATTAATTAATCCATGATTTAAAAATATGATCTATGATATCCAATTAATTTTTTTAAAATTTTATGATAATGTTCAGATACCGTTTATCTAAGAAAATTTAAGTTATAATTGATACCACCATTGATTTCACTTAATAATATTATAATTTCACCCCATATTATGTTTCCTTTATCTAGGTTATGAATTATGGGTTTAAGTATGTTATTCCTATTATTTTTACTAGATGTGGACAACATTTGGGAGATGATATTGATAATTACGAAAAATTTATTTATATATCAATATTTTTTTATAATGGATTTTCTTAATTATATAAAAACCTAATTATTAAAGGTTCATTGTTAGGAAAATGTTCTTTTATATCCTTTTACATTGTATGTTTTGGATGGTTTAAATTGGGTCATGTTTATCAGAATCATTGGTAGAAATGTAATTATTTTATTATCACTGTATATTGGAGGGATGGTTTTTGGATATCAGATTCATAAGGGATGTGGTGATCCAATATAGAGTACCATTATCCATTTTATAAGATTTTTATATGAGATTTACCTCGAAATATTATAAATTATTCAAAAATATATAGAGATAGATATGAGATCAATCACTAATTATCTTTTATAGATTGATGGTATCTATAAATGGGCTTCTCAATCATCCCCCTTTCGATAATATTTTCTCCACTTTCATTTTATTATAAATTTATTAATTGATAATGTCTGGTACATAGATTATATCAAATAACTCCCTCGAGACCTCCACCATGTACAAGATGGGTTATATATGTCACATATAATAATGCACACATCATTCGATTCAAATGTTCTGAAATTGAAATCCATATAATAGAAGCATGATCTCTAAAATTATAAACAAAAATTTGAGATCCAATGTTATAGAGATAGGGTGCTAAAGAACAAAACAAATTTTCAAGTAAATTTATTTTGTAGAAATCATAAATTTGAGTAGGATACATCATAACTTTATGATGTGATTAGATAAAATTACACTTACATGTTTTCTTCCATGTAACAAAATTTCAAGGATAACATTATTTAAAGGGGGAAGAATGTAACAACTAGAGTTTTTGTAAATTATATCACCTTAGATAAATATAATTTTTTATATCTTTTTCAAAAAATAATGAAGAACCCTTATCTATGACTTAAAAAAAATTGAATTAAAATTTTAAAAATAGTTGGTAGTAATTGAATAAAACAGTATAAAACATTATAGCCAAATTATGAAATAATGGCCTTTTTAATACTATTTCAATAACATTTGCTTAGAATAAAATAAAATATTATTTTTATTTAAAATAAATTTTTTTAATAATTTATCTTAATAATATTTGATATAGAGGCGATTAGAACTTATTTTATATATATATTTAATATTCCAAAATATTATTTCTTAAAAAATTAGTTTTTCCTATAATTTTGTGATTTTATTTTTACAAAAAATATATAATATTTTGAATGTTTATTTGAGAAAATTGTACTCATTTTTTGAAATTTTCATTAAAATATTATCTTATGATTAATTTTTTACCTTCATAAAGAGATTTATTTTTTAGTTAATAATGTAAAATATATTTATTATAAATATCATCACTTTTGTGAAAGTTAGAGTACATAAGTTTGAATTGAAAATTTAATAATAATTTTTAATACTGAATACATATTTTATAATTGAAATTAATTTTGAAAGTATTTTATAATTTAAAAGCCTATTTTTTACAAATATGAACATTATTTATATTAAAAAAATTAATTTTCACAAATTATACATTGGGTAATATAAAATTAATTTTTATCACTTTTTGAAAATTAATATTATAAAATTTTGTAAAATTTGAAAATCATTATATTCAAATTATTTAGTGACTTCATCTTTATTTTGAATAAGAAATCTAAAATTACATGTCTAACAACTATTTACATTGGCAAAAAATGGTTAAAAAGGGTTTAACCAAGAGGGAATAACCACAAAAATGATCAAACTATATAAGAGGATGGGTAGTAAAAACCTAGCTCAACCTTATATATTCTCCTAACAACTATTTCAATATTTTTTATACACATTACTTGATATATAATTCGTTTAATTTAAATGTTTTGGGTATTCATAAAATTTTTACCAATTTTAACCTAAAAAGGTGAAATCACCTAGCCAATTATCCTCATATTATAACAAAGTAAGTTAAGAACAAATTCTACTCAGAAATCTCCAAAAAATTCCTTTAACCCATTAAAATTTTATAATCTTGTAAAAATACCGCCACATAAAGGATTAACACCCATTTCAATTATGATCATTCAATAATTGAGCCTCAAATTTTAACTGATCGTATCTACTTTTTAATAATTTATATACACTTATTATTCCACTATTTCCATTTTAGAAAAACAAAATTCAAACATAAAAACAATAATTATAATGTAATATTATTAAAACTATACTTCAATCATTATTCACCATTCTAATTTATATAATGGAAAAAATCGTCATTCTTGTGTTGTGTGGACTACGGCCTCGACGACACAATGTGTTTTATTTTCTGTTACCACATTAAAAAACTGGATCTAATAGTCAACTTAATATATTAAATTTTTATATTTATTAAATATATGATATTTTTTTTTAAAATAATTACATCTTGTTTCTTCACATAGAAAAATGACCACACCATTCATGAATATACGGGGATACCTCCTCTATTGTACAATGCTTTCAATTTTTCACTACCACCATCATAGTTTTTTTAATTTGTATATTATAAGAATATAGGATTTGTATATATACCTCTAAATAATATATTTATCATGGGTCCTAATTTAGAAATCAAATGGTAATGATCATTTTTTTATAATTAATTGATATTTGAAAATAACATGAAACATGTTTATAATGGATTTCATCATCAAGAAACATGTCTAAAACTAAATTGTAATTGAATAATATTTTCTTCTGTATTAATAAAAAATACATTATACTACATTTAACATATTATAAATGGTTTAAATTTGGTTAAGAATGATGATATATACCACTTTTATAAACATTTTTTAAAATGGTCAAGACTGTTCACACATGATGTTGAAAAGAGATTATAATAACATAATACCTGATTTATTTTTCACACCAAATATTTCAAATTAAAATATATATTAATAAGGTTATAATAAGGTAAATAAAATTTTAATATTTATGATACATGAGTTTAAATAATTGTTTCCAGAAATAAAGGGCAATGCTAAGGGACTTTGTATCACCAATGTCATTAATTGAGTTCTAATATTTCTTGTTGAAATTATTTTTTATAATTATTCCCTTTTTCAATTAAGATACCTCATTTTATTATGGAGATATATAGTTTTTAATCAAAATCCTTTTTTATTAAATTTATTCTTTTCAATTAATTTGATAAATGAATGAGACTTTTTGAAAAGTGACTCATAACAATGATATCTAAAATAATGATTACATATTTATTTTGATAATATAATTTCATGATTTTGTTTTCATTATAATCATAAGGATATACCAATAATGGATTTAAATTTATAGTCTCACCCTATATTTTTCAATAATTATGTCATTATTTTGTGTGATCAAGATATCAGAATGAATAAAATTAGTTCATTATGTTATTTTATACAATTTTTTTGTTTTAAAAACCCCATTTTATATACATGGGTCCGTTAAGAAAATGTAATTACTATTATTTTGATGTGTAATTAATCCTACATTATTTCAAAGGGTCATTTATCAAAATTGAATGATTTAATTTGGCTACTTTATGAAACAAATTTCATTTCAATGGGTTTATTATGAAGTAAAAAGTGAATCATATTTATATGGACCATGTATGTATGGATGAATAAAAATTGGGGAAATATATCTTCCCCTAATATATTTTTTAATATTTATATCTAGTGAAATATTTTTCTATCTTTAAATTTTAGATTTTATATATGTCGGTACAGATAGTGTGGCTTATGGATGTACTTTTTAACTATGATATGGTTTTTGTCATATTCAAAGAATGATATTCATTATGGTATTGTGTTCCCATTATATTATTTTTTTATTAAATTTCGATAATCTATGTTATATCTATTATGATTTCATGATGATATATTGTGGTATTACGTTATTATTATTTTAAATTTGAATCCTACATATGTATTATGATTATATCTATTTATGTTAAAATATTATTATTATTTCAATTTTTTTATAATGGATTATAAACTCATAATTGGTGAAATATTTATTCATACTTTATTGGGATCCCAAGCTTACCCCTTATTTTATAATTCTAGAGGTTTATAAATATGATTCTAACTATAGATATTTCTAGAAGATGATCTAATATGGTTCTATTGGAGATAATTCATTGTCAATAATGAAAACTAAGTTTATTATGTATTTATTATCTAAATATAAATAACCTATTGATACTTGGGATATTATTATGTATAAAATTCAATGTATATATATTTTAAAATAGGTAAAATAAATTAATTTTTATCTGGGGTAATCATGGATTGGTATATTATGAAAGTTATGATTATAAAAATTTTCATTTAAAATCATTGTGAAATATTATTTTCCATACCTTATCAATGAGACTAACATGTAATATAATGATTTTTATATCCCTTATAATCCATGAATTTTCATTATTAGAGAAGATCCACATTATAAAAATATTATGCATCCTTACACTAATCATTTTTCATGATATTTGATAGGTTAGGTTAGGGAGTGACATTTTCATTTGTGGAAGGTAAGTATTTTTGGGTATGGTATTTTAGATGGTTTGATAGGTTTGGGTAAGGATAAGTTATTATAGTTGAATTATTTTTATTTTCGAACACTATTAGAAATATAGAAAAAGTGAAACACAAAAAAACATTTATAAAGGAAACAAATAAGAGAAATAATTTTTTTGTATTTGGAATTTATAAAATTACTATTACATTACAAATGAAAAATAGTATAACTATTTCTAATAGATTCAGTAGTATATCCTATGGGGTTGTGTGATGGTTGTGAAATATTCCTTATGCAAAAAATCAGGAATAAAATGAAATGATATGATGGAAATAAAGGGAAAATTCATTATTCATGATTTCATATCATATATTATGAACTTTTATTTGAGTTTCAGGTAATTGGGTGTGATGTAACCCTATATAGTATAATTTAACTATGTTTTTTAATATTCATAATGAAATATACTCAAGGGATCATCAATTTTTTTTATATTTTATGATTTTACATCATTAACCACCTACTCTGAAATTATAGAATCAATTGATAATTAATTCTATAAAAAATGTTTATTTTTCTTTTTTTAGATGGATATTTAAGATTAAATTCCAAAATATAGGTAGTATCATGTATAAAAGGTATGGGAATATAAATATGATGATTCCTTTACTAATAATTGAAAAAATTAAACTGAGGTAAATCACCAGTGAAACGATTCATAAAAATAACTTAATATCATTGAATTATTATTTTGAGAAGATTCACTAATTTCTATTGGATAAAAGAAAAATACATGATACATTTTCATCATTAATAAATGAGGGGTTAAAGGTAAATATTTATATGGGTATTTAAATTTCATTACACCTACTAATTATATTTATTATTTGGTTGATTAAGGATTTTTGAGTATTTGAATTATGTTATTCCATTATATTTTATATTAGATGCATGCATGAGGTAATTCTTTATTTATGTGTTGGTGTAATTTGAAGATTATATTCTCTTCATAATATATTTTTTTTAATTTTATGTATTTTAACTAAAACATTTCTCATGTATAAGTTGTCTTAGTTTTTTTATTAATTTATATTTGAAATTAAATTATTAAAAATTAAATGAAAAGAAATAATTTATTATGTTATCAATGAAAATTTTATCAAAATTAATATTTTTCCCTTAGGAAAAAAGGTTTCCTTTTATACATTTTCCATGTCACCATGAATAAAACCATATCAACATACAATCCCACACATGGAGAATGTATGGTAAATAGTAGTTCAATAATTATATACACAAATATGCACAAAGGAGGATGATATACAGGATCTGAAGCTCATGGATGAATATGAGGTAAATATTCTATACTAAAACTATTATAGAATTTATCTTCCTTATATGGAGGTTAAATGTGTTATTACGGAGCACTAGAGCCGAATAGATTTTGATGTATAAGGAATATGAACTCAATAACTATTCAAAATGAACAAAATGACGATGTATAAACCCCATTCAGTCATTTTATACCTCGGAACAATCTTTTGAATCCAAACTAGTTTCTACCAACAATATAATTACCATTAATGGTCATGGGAACCATGGTGTCTCACTTTATTCATAATTATTTAAACACTCTACGTTATGTATTCCAACACATCTAACTATATTGGTTGATAAAAAATATTTTAACTAAAAAATAGACATTTGATTATCATTTTGGACCTAAATTATTCTTGATGGACCAGCCTTGATATATGTGTATCATCCCACCATCACTTCCAATGTGTAAGATTAAATTCATAAAAAGAATATGTATATGGATTTAAGTATGGCCTATAGATTTTTTGAGGTTTTAGAGGTTGATGAAGATTTTTCAATGGGGGGTTTAAGTCTCCTATAAATATAGATAATTTATGTGGTTGAAATAGAATGATATATTATATAACTTGGAAGAGTTTACTATGATTTTAAGATTATAATATTAATATAAACATTTTTTTATATTATAGTTATCACTATGTTAGAGTAAACTTTTATCATTTTTGGGTGGGTTAAAAAGTTATGATTTTTCTTAATAACTATTTCATATTCCAAAAATTTCATATATTTACTGATATATAGGTTTTATATTATTTTAATATAATAGTTATTTCATATTTAATATAGGAGTAGTATGATGGAGCTTCATGGGTATTTTACATGGTGATCTTACCTACATATAGGGAGTTAGAATTCACCATATTATAGGGAAGATATGTTCATATAATAAAGTATAAGATATACATATGATATTGTTCGAAAGATGAAAATACTTTCAGATATAAAGTAGTTTATCCATAGTGTTTATCTCACTTAGATAAGTTGAAGGATATAATTAAATAGAGATAAAAGGGATTATTGCATGTGGATTCCATACATACCATTTTTTGATTTCAATGTTCAATTATTTGGATAAGGTAATTGAGAGATAGATACAATAAAGGTAAAAATTTAGAGTTCATTAATAATGAATAAAAAGATCAACTTCAATTAGAGGGGATCATCAAAATTGTGGTAAAGGTAGTATGGGTGGATCAACCACCCATGGGATCACATAGTTTATGAAATTATATTCTTTTATGATTTTGGTTTTGTGATAATTGTTTTATTTCATTGTTTTTAAAATTAATGTATTACTGTTTGACCATTATTTTACAATATTATCATAGGGTAGCTTTATTCTTCCCTTATATATAATGCATAAATAATGTTGGGTTCATGGTAAATTGATCATGTGTGGATATGATTTATAGGGGTGGAATTCAAAAATAGTATGTGTGTGACATGAATTAATGAATTGTAGAGTTTTTTATTTTAAAATCATTAATATTTCATTATTTATAATCCAAATCATTTCCCCTAGTTCCCTGGAGACTATTATAGTGGATCATGGGAGATACCCTAGGTGATAGAGGAGAGTTGGGGTGTGAGAGGAGACTTAACTCCCCCTTCTATATTTTGGGATTTATTTTAATGCATCTAGGATAGTTATATATTTCTATTAGAGAGTTCTCAGTCAGTATATTCATTTTTAAATTATATGGATTGGTGAATATACAGGCCTCAAAAACTCCCCTAGAAATAATTTTCTTTGTTAAACAAGTTGAGTTTATTTGTAATAAATTTTGTGAAACTATCATTGGATTTAGTTTTGCACTCTCTTTATCCATTTCTATAAAATCTATCATGTTCAATCATTTTATTTCACTTTCATAGTATATCTCATTTTTATATTTCATGACATGATATATATATATATATATAATTTTATTAGTTACCCTATTCTTTATGTGTTCACCCTTCAGAATTTTGTATCCTATATTAATTATTAGTAGTTTTTTATTATTAATTTATTTTTTAAATTCTAAACTAATTCAAGAAAATTATATATAAAGAAACATTAGTTCCCATTCATATTATATATGTATTTTATTATATGATATCTCATTGAAATCGAAATTTTCAATAATGGATTGAAATGACAAATCCTCTATTATATATATGTCAAATTATTTCTATACCCGCTTTGGTATAACGCAATATACTTTTTTTATATTAAATTGATGGAATTGAACTTAATTTCTTAAAATAGTATCACAGTCATAGTTAAATGTAATAATTTCATGTGAACTGACATTCCTGATATGTTTCAATGACATAAAACTATTCCTGCCATAGTCCAGGAGAAAAAAATATATAATTTCATAATATAATTATTAAAAAATGAATCCCATCATAACATAAAAAATAAATAATATAAATCACAACTCCATGCTAATATGTACTTCAACTCATCTTAGTGTTGGAGAAGAATTTAATAAAAAAATCCATACTAGTTCTTAATTATTAATATATTCTATCAACCATATCATAAATAGTAAGATAAATAAAACATTACACAATTAAAACTATGCAATATCCCATTATGACTCACTCTATAGTCACCAAACCATTCTATTAGATATCAATTTGATAAATTTCCCATACGTTATTGGTTTTAAACTTGCACTGATACACTTTTGTTATAGCATGGGAAAACAATATCCTCATATCATGGTATACAAAAAAAGAAATAAATATACAATAAATGTTCAATAATAAAAAATAGAATAAAACAATATCACAACCAAGGACATTAAAGTATTATAACATACTATGTTTATAACATATAACCATTGGTCTCTTATTTAACAACACCTACAATCCTAAAATGTACATGATAAATAATGTTTATGGTTTAATAAAGTAGTGTGTGAGTGTTACTATATAGAACACCATTAATGGTGTCCCTAACATTACAAGTAAATACATTTTCATTAATCTATGTTACGCTTAGAAAAAAAATAACCACCTATAACATGGAAAAATAAATCCCCATTGTTTTCTATATTCTAAGGGAATAGCATGGATCTATCCTAAATTATATTTCTAGGGTTAAATATATTTTATTAGAGAAAAAACATTCTAAGTGTACTTGTTCCCCTCCCTCAAACCATTTCAGATCTTCTATCACATCAGGTGAAGAGTAACCATAATAAAACCATATAATTTAATACATCACTCAATGGGTATGGATCTCCACACTGAATAATAATCTCATATCTCATATCAATCTTGCGAGAACAATGTGCCTCCCTATAATCATCTCATACTATTCATTTCTAAAGGGGGGGATCACCTCACCTAAGAGTCATTTTAATTCTCCTATCACTCTAGGGGAAACTTTCCCACCCAAGAATCATCTCATAAAACAATTATCTTATGAATTGGGGAGCCCTTGCCTGGAATCATCTCATATATCACATCTAATGTGTAAGAAGAAATATGTACCATTTAATTATCTCATATAACACATATGTAAAAGGGGTATAATCATTATATGAATACATCCATTATATTCAATTTTTTATTGGTGTCCATTTAAAAAAATTCCATTAATATATTGTGGTTTTTAAAAAATTCATGTTTTTTGATATTATAACTCATTTATAATGTTTTTCTAATGTATAGAGGATAAATAGAACATGTACAAATCATATTTTTCAGCAGTTAAGAACTATCATGTAAATATAATGATAAATTATTTTTTTAGAAACTTATTTTCAATTAAATGGTTTTTCAAAATTATAATAGTATTACAATAATATTTTATGAACAAATTACCCAATTTTGGGTAATTAATGACTAATTTTAAACAACACATAGTTGTATAAAAAAATTTAGAAACAGTTTTACATTGCGTAGTTATTGTCTAAACCTCAATGAAATAATTTCTAGTAGTTTTTATATTTAATGGTACTTAAAATTACTACTATTTAATGTAATAATTTATTAACTCATAAAATAAAATGCCATATATATTATAAAAATATAAAAAATGTACACCATATAGACTAAAACTATTTAAATAGTGAAACCAGAAATAAAAAATTAATCATATGAAAATATATAAATATCATAGAAACATGAATATGTAGGTATTATTTCTTTAATGTAGCGTATATAATATTCAGTTATAAATATATCTGTTATAATTATGAATTGAAAAACAACACTACAATCCAGTTTCTTTCTCAATACCTCTTGATCATACATGTTTTTGATTTTCCTGCCAGCTAACAAGATTTTATAGCATCTAATTCCCACATTAAATAAAATTTTGAATAAAATATTATAAATATGATGATAAATTAAAAATATTTATAAGAAAATTATAATAATATAACAATATCAAAAAAAAATGAAGAAATTCCATTACATTGGTTATGTTTTATTAGTGATGAAATGTCTTCGAGAATGTCGTCAGTCAAGGTAGTGTCACTGAGCTCATACCACATCCAATACTTTATATATTTCCACTTTTTACTGAGATGTTTCGATATCCATTCACTCACAAAGACATCATGTATATAAAAATAAAAAAACAATATATTTGATATGAAAAAATAATTATATTGGAATTTGATAGGAAGATTTTATAAAAAGGATGTAAATAGGATGTTGTAGAAAATTTGAATTTTTCTGAAAAAATTCATTCAACCAAATAGTGGTAATATGTCTCTATTCCTAATATGTGATGGGAAGATACGTTATATCACAAAATATATAACCTAATATTTTAACATATAACGCTTTATCATCATCTGTAGAACTAAAAATATATCAAATAATACAACTTAATTAAAATTACTCATTTTCCAATCATTTGATGTATTCATGTTCATTTATATCTTCTTATCATATAAATATGTTAAAAAAATATATTAAAGAATTAATATAATTGTTTAAGGAATTATTTTTTCATAATAACTATTACACAACAATAATAGTTACCCACAACTACCATTATGATGGAAAGCGGATAAACAAAAATATAGAACATGCGTCATGTTGTTGAGAGCATATCTAAAGGGTTATCTCACACTATAGGAGTTATGGATGATCATATCATACAATAAAATCATGTTTTTTAAATTTGTTCTTCCAACTAGAATATAAAATAAATTAGAACATGATATAAAATATCAAAAAAAATAATGATTTCAATATTTTTTACATAGATCAATTATATTCATGTTTTAAAAATAAATAAATAAAACTATAATATAAACCAATTGACTTTCAATCCATTTATCCATTATTAGAAATATTATTTTCATTATATAACATTAATGTGATATCATCATCTTCACCCCCATTTATTGTCAAAGTATTTCAGTGTTATCATGGAAGGATAGGCCAATCTATTTTTGTTACTGAGGATTTATGTCATAAAACAGTTCTTCAACATTTTTGAGATATCATAGAATTTTACTATTTTGACGTGGACTACATAACTCCACCCATCATGGACTCATAATTCATATAATATTCCATTATATCTTGTGACTCTAATGTATATACATCACGTTTTTCTAGTTGATTTTGTATCAATCAACCTTGATAATTTATATAAGTATTTTATAACAAACCAATCTTTTAGACCCAATAAACATTTACCCAATTTCATTTCAATAAAATAGTTTAGAATTTTAAATAATAATTCAATTTGATATTTTCAATCAATGTCAAATTGTATCATAATTATGTGAAATCTATAAATTTTCCAATATTTATTATTATAAAAAATTATTCCTACATATGTGTGTCAAACATGCATCTGTGATATTATACATGTAAAATCTCCAAAACTTCTTCAATTTCCTTCAATATAAATATTTAAAATAATCTTTCACACTATATTGGTTATCTTCATACAATATCTGTATTTTAATTACTTAATATTTTGTGTTTCAAAAGATAATAATATCAAAATATTATGAATATTAAATTTATTAGGAAAATAAATATTTCCAAACAAATCAATAATTTCTTTGTTGATTTATTTTTTTATCCCATTCTCAAAACATTATCGAATTTAAATAAATCTCTTTGGTATCATCTTCAGTTCATCAATAAAATAATCTAAAATATCACTATTGAGTATCAAATATCATTGTGCCTATATGAAAACTATATATGTCAATAAAACTATTGATATTTTCAAAAAATAAATACACAATAATGTAATGTTTTTTCAATTATTGTTTGCTTTAAATTTATTTTACTTATCCTCAGGCTATCCATCTTTATTCAATTAAATTTAAATTATATCAGAATACATAAAAATAATGTGAGACACTCTTATTCCATATTAAATCTTGAAATATATCCTTCTATATTTCCATTAAAAAAATATTAATTAGTTTCATAATGAATTTACATAACATAAAATAATTAATCTATTATGTAAAGAGTTTGAAAATTTCAATGTATTATTCTAAATAATGTAATTTTATAATACTTCAATATGGAATATATCCACAAATTTTGTGTGAGTGCTCCAAATATTACATACTAGATCAAATGAAAAATTATATGAATTATAGTAGTGAAAAAACACAGTGAAATAAGACCTCAATATTAAAATGTCTCAATACAACTCTTTCATAGTGTTTCTTAAGCTCAATGGGTTTTAGTGTTTTAAGAGAAATCTAATTTATTTTTATGAAAAAAATTAGTAAACCTAGTATTGTTTAATAATGTATCAATTTGCACAATGAAAATGGATGAAATAACTCCAATAAATAATTATATTTTTTATTCTTAAGTCAATATAACACATTGTTTTTCAAGTAAATACCTCATAAATTATCATGTCAGTACATACACATTTTGTTTTCATCAATGGAAAAAATAATTTAATGATATTTAAATGGGAAAATATACAACTATATAATTTAAATTATCATTTTCACATATATAAATATGTATACTCATTTATTCCAGGTCCTTAAAATGATTATGTTGATCATATTATATTCTTAGGTCTTTAAATATTATAAAAACCAAATTATCCCAAATATTTTTTAAAATTTCATTATGTCCAGATTATGATTTTATAATTGAAATTCATAATAATAGAGTTTGGAAAAAATAATTTCATTCTCCTACTGTTGTGTAACAACTATATCTGCTGATTTTTTAAATATTTTCCTAGAAACCATCAATTGATACACTTTCCAAAAAAATCATCAATAAATAATTATTGTGACAAAATTTAAAAACCTGATAGTAATTTTGGTGGTGGCCTTGACTAATATTTTCCAAAAAATTGTGAGAAGATAAAACTATATCTATGAAATTAATCCATGAATTAATGATGAAACATGAAACAATACAATATACTATAAGGTATTCTTCTCAACTCAATGTCAATGTTACAAACTATACTAATATTACAAATATAATTTGTCCATCTAGACATGTTTCCAAATAAATGAAATTCTTTTATCATCTACATTATAGTATCCCACATTTAGAAAAGAAAATTTTATCGAAATATTATATTCATCAAAAAAATTACCATGTCCTATTGATTATTATAAAATCGGTAGAACATATACATCATTATAATTTCATATAATTTCATTATAGGAATGATGATCAAAATAACGATTTATGTATCTTTTGTACACATACATAGAGATGTATTTTAATGGATAAAAATAACCATCCATATTCAATAAGTTGTACATAGATTCTCAAATTCATTAAGTCCATCATTATCGAATAAAAATTCACATCCAATGGATCTAAAGAGAAATATTGAAATTAGTAATCAAATAATTTATATAAATTCAAATTTCATAGATGATGTATACAATTATCATTGTTTTTCTCTATAAAATTTCACTTAATTTTCTCTATCATTTTATATAATAGGAAGTTTTTGACAATCAATGTCTTATTGGAAGGAAATGTAAAAAATTCATAGAATTTTTTTCACTTCTTCTTCATAGTTCGTTAATTTAGACTTCTATGTGTATTCATCGATTCCAATAAAGATGTAAAACATATTTTACATCATTAAATATCTCAATCTTCTCTCTAATTAAAAAAAATTCATTTGGACATTAATTTATGTATTTAAAATTAAGACCATGTTAATTAAAATAATTCTTCCTCTCAAAAAGTGATTGATGTATATTGTCATAAGATATTGAATCACGATAAAAATACATTAACATCGACATTTCATTTGCATTAACTCCATTAATGAAAAATTTATGGTACCACTTCAGTGGGAATAGAAATTTTTTATAACTAACACATCCTTTGTAAAATATTGGATTTCAATGTTTAACTAACTCAAACCCTCAATTTATTTTTCATTAACCTCATCATTTTTATTAATCTATAGAATATAAGAATGTGGATCCATTGAAATGTTACAATATTCATCAATCTATAATATAGGAAATGCATCCTTAAAATTTTTTCAATCCTTTTCTCCTCTATCAAGTAAGAGGGTTATTAAATTTTGTGTTGGATATGTCAAGAACATTCATAAATTATCAATTACCCATTCCAAATCATTCTAAAATATCTAGTTGGAACTATTTTCAAAATTAAGGTGGCATAATCATCGTGTCTTTTTACCCACAATTTAAAATTACAATCATGACATGAAATATTTACTCTTCAATTTACATAATAATATTTAATTGAAAAATATAATAACAACTCCATACCCTTAATATGATAAGAAATATTTTTTTGGTAAATTAAAAAAAAAATTATCCATTTATATCATGTTGTGAAAATTATGTATAAACATAATTATATGTATTTAAATAATAAAATTTTATGAATTATACAAATGGTTTTTATAATAATAAAACAGTAACATTAAAATGTTATCATTATTTTAATAATTTAATTAAAACAAATCATCAGATAGAATTATGATATAATATTTTAATTATTAATTAAAGAAACCTGGAACATATAAAATGTTTTTTATAGAAAATAACTACTATACTTTTAAAATTAAATACTACTTCAAAATTAAATATAATTTAATATTTTTAATTCTAAATTGTCATGATGATATCATAAATTAACATATAACTATGATTTTTATATGATAACAGTAATAGTGATGATTTTTTAGATGGTTTCCAATATATATATTAGGATAGATGAAATAGGTCATTTAACACATAGACCTAATAATAGTGTTATATGACATGGAATGAGTTATACAAGGAGTTAAAGGATATGTTACCACAAAAGGAGGATCTATGCCAAAAGATCGTTGAATTTTTTTAACAATGTTATGTGTTATATAATTACGATTTGTAATCTTGGGATACTTTTAATTAAATAATGGGTAATGAAAAAACATCTCATGCATATCAATTAGATTCAATTAATGTATAATTTAACCCTATAAGTGTGACAAGATCATAAAATAAATTATATATAATTAAAATGGTAAAGCATTATTATCCTAAAAAAATGGATCATAGGATAAATTATTTCTATTTATATTAGAGGTCATAAGAAACCACCAATAGAAACCACCATTATTTATATTTATCCTGATGTGATTACCCTTTAATAGAGTAAACTCATATAAAACATCACTTAGTTTGAAGATCACCCTTTCCTGTAATAATCTTTGATAACACATCTATCCGCTGGAACAACTTCCATCCAATGATTCATATACGTCTATAGTTATAATGGGACCATCTATATAGAATCATGGGTCTCATAAGTGGATGATAGAATTCCTACCATGAATAACATATCACATACATGGAAAATAACACCCCTCCATAAAAATATATACCACATAAATCCTTGAAAACTCACACTCATCAAAGCCTTATATATCATATGTTGTATTGAAGGGGAATAATGCATTACCAATAAAAGTCATTATATAATTTGTTCACATTGGTTGGCCACTCACATAAACATGATGCACATTTCATATTTCTGCCACTTTAGAATATATCCTTTAACTATAACAATATTCTTAACGTTAATAAAAATGGTTGTTCCCATTCTCTAACCCTCTCAATAGTCAACACAATAGTAGTTTTCCAAATGTGGTCCTCTTATACACAACAATTCCTGGACAACCCATAAGTGTTCCAATATCCTATTTATTAACTCAAATGTCTAATACCATTACATAGAGTTTATAAAATCCCTCCACAAATCTATTCCTACACCATGTTCTAATGGCCGAATTGATGACTAAACATAAGTATCCACTTAGAGATATTACCTAATTATCATCATACTACCAATTTTAATAGGGTTTGATCCTCTAACTAAACCTACACTGAATTCTATCCCATGGTATCACCAATATGATAATCAAACTGTAAGGACCCGATATTTCTGTGGAAAATGTTTTCTTAAATACCTGGGAATTTTACGAGTCTGAGAGAACTGACGGTGCGTGATTATGAGGTCCAGTGTTCCCAGAATCAAATTCTTATGTTTTTTTGGGTACGTTCGTTATACTTATGAGCGGGAGTTTATAACTTTTGAACTGGTGATCAGAATTCAAATCTGAGGGAACCGTTGAACTTGCAGCACTGGTATTCTCTTAAGAAAACATTAACCTCCAAGGCAGATGGTTGGGAATCAAATATAGTTTTTGGGTTTTATGTGGAATAATAAAATAAAATAAGTGCATGACTTATATTATTTAATTTTATTTAAAAAACACCATTTAGAGGTTGGATGTGGTGGCTGCCACACCTTAACCTCCCTTGAGATGTTATGGTGGGGGTTCCCACCCGAACTCAACCTCCCTTGTGAGGATTAATTTGGTGGGGACCACCTGAGTTGGAAGCCTCTAGAACTCCCCCCATTAATGAGGGTGAGCCTATTGATCTCCTCTACACATAATGGTGCCATCCCACCCCATTTAATTAATTAATCCACATCAATTAATAAAATGCCTCAATTTTGAATTTATGCCAATGAACATAATAGTCTACATAATCTATTATTTCTGGGAGGGGGGATATTCATTTGTTGGAAAAGAGGATTAAGGAGAAGTGGAGCTCTTAGAGATTGAATGCCAAAGAGGAAGGGCTCTCCAACTGAGAAATCCAACGAAGGATGCTGACCTTTGTCACACTTTTCGTCATGATTTCCTCTCAATGTGGGACATCATCACCAATGATGAACAACATCCATAATTCCTCCTCATCACTGCCAAAAAAATATATGAGGTAGGGGTTTGAAGTTTGTTTCTGTTCATCGTTTTTCGTTTTTCGCCGTGGGTTAGAAATCGAAGATGCTTGATATCACCCTATTGCGGAGGACGCAATACAAACAAACACAGCCTGACCCCTCTGTCCTATTTGGGGAAATTGACGCTAAATGCGGCATGGGACCATAAAATGTGACTCTTTTCAACGATGTTTTCGGATCGAAGGCTATGTCCCGAGGAGTGCATGGATTCTACTAGAATGAGAAATGGGCCATTGGAACTCGTCCACTGAACTCTAGAAAGATTGCTGGTAGATGGAACCGATGAGCGTCATCGCATGGTGGGGGCGGCACAACTGTGCCGCCAGAGGAGTAACTGCGGCCCTTGGCCGCAGCAGTGTAGCGTCATTCGGTGCAAGACCAGCCGCCTACAATACCAGCAGTTCGAGCCACCGGGTTGCCGAGGAGGGCACGACGCAACAGCACTGCTAGGTGGACCAAAATGGGGGCCTCAACCACTAGACGATGTGGAGCAGTAGTGGCTGGAGCAAGGCTGATCGCAATGAATACCGACAACCCGAGCTACCGGTCCGCTGAAAGAGGTGCGACTCAACCAACATCGTGCAAGGAGTCTGCTGTCTGCACCACCATCCAGAAATAGTGGGACCCCGCTGGGTCTCGCATGACACACTGGCACTAGCCTGGCGTCGGTTCCACCCACCCGGACGGATTTCCCATTCGGGAACCAGGTGGCACGACATCCCCCATGGATGCAACTAGGGCGGACCCCTATGGACCGCTAGGCCAAACCCAGCACAGGCCGGACCTAGCGCAGGCCGGACCAAGCATGGGTCGGGCCGCCCCCGCGGACTGAGCCACCCCCTCGGGTCGGGACGGACCCGAAGGCCTAGTCGGACCCACAAACCGAGTCAGAAACATATACCGGGTTGGTCCCCAGTCCAGACCTGGGTCATGGCGGGCCAGTCTGACTATGTTGGACCAGAGCCGGACATGTTTGTTCTTATTTTAACTTTTCACACATAACATGGGCTACAGGTGTCCGATTGATGAACCATATACGGGGACAGATATCTTTGAGTAAGATGATTCATTTATTATACCCCCTCTTGGTTTGGACACATTTGGGGTACGAATGGGTTGGATAAATCATAAATCCAACTAGGCCCTTAGAACGGAAATGCTAATAACTCATAGACGAGGTGTGTGATGGAAGAACCGTCTATCGCGTTGGGTTCTTTTTGACAAGACTGAACTTCAGTATACATAAACATGGCACTACATGGTAGTTGATGTGTCGAAACTTTTCGTGAGGACAGTACCCTCCCAAAATCAAGCATGCTTTATTGAAACCCAATGGCTTGATATTCTCTGACAACTGTTCTTAGATCCTGTGTTGGTTCGATAGCTCTGACTACTATTACTGGATCCTATGTGGGTCCGACAGTTCTGAATTCTTTTCCTGGATCCTGTGTGGGTCTGACAGAATAGCTGGTCCTGGATCCAATGTGGGTCCGACATCATAGCTCGTCCTGGGTCCTGTGGGGGTCTGACAGCTCTGACTACTGTTCCTGGATCTTGTGTGGGTCTGATAGCATAGATAATTCAGTGGCTACATATGACAATATCTATCTCTCAAAATAAGTGCTTAACTATGTGATCTGAGTTTGTAACTCTTGTGTTTCCCCATTAATGAGATGGATTACTAGATAACATAGGTATATATATGAGCATATACCTAAGTGGGGTTATCTGCTGACTTCATACTTTTTGGTTTATCCTTGTTTGATTTTGTGATACCTTGTGGGAATAAGGGTCTCTACTAAGTTACATTTTAGTCACCCCTAAACGGGCTTTTCACGCACCTCGTTGTGTTGGTGCAGATGATGGGCAGTGCTGACCGAGGCTGAGTTGATAAGACCGGATGGTACCCGGAGGTGGACCACATGGCATAATGGTACTCAATGGTGACAGATGGATGTGGAGTGTTGGGGAGGCCTTCTGTACCTACCCTTCTGGTAGGAATTCCCAGTGGACGATCTTGCACCTGGTTACCTTTATTCAGTTGAACTTGTTTTTCTGTTTTCATTACCTTACAGTTGGGATTGTATTTCCAACCCCTTTACTTTTTTGTACTACATTTGTATACAGTTATTACTTAGTGTTTGCTTCTAGTTTGTACACTGATTGTGTGTGTTTACAGTTTATAAATCCAATAACTTCCCATTTTTAGTGATAAATGCCTTTGGTGCAAGTCTCCAGCCCCTGGCCTATGGAAGGCGTGATTGGGTTAGTCATAGCACGGGCCCTGGGGGATGGGTTGTAACAAATTGGTAACAGAGGAGTCAGTTCTATCATAGAACATAGGACACTGATCTTTAATTTTTGTGAAGAAATTGTTTTTACAGTACTGAGTGTGTTTTTCTATTCAGGGAGTTCAGTTTTTGTGGTGCAGCTGACTTATCAATACACCAGGGCCCTGACTTCTGATTTCCGACTTAGTGCATGAAATCACTGATTGCGTGTGTGTTTTCAATAGATTTATTTCTGATATATCCAGTCAACTCACAAACTATTACTTATTGACAGTGGCTCAACTTTTTTTATTTCAATATTCCTCCATGCAAACATCCATCCAGGGTTCTGAGAGTTGTGCATATGCATAGCCCACCGAGTGAAAAGGCCTTGGTCCAGGGCCCTTTTCCATTAAAGGAACCAGTGGTACCACTACCTGTTGGGCCACCGATACCACCAGCACCAGTAGTATAGAGTGCACGCCACCTGAGCACATTTCACGAGTTCCAACGCCAGAGGCCACTCAGGTTTAGGGGCGAGATGGATCCACTGGCAGCTGAGTATTAGTTGGTGGTTGTGGTGAGAGTCTTCAAACTGAAAGGGACACCAGCTGACCATATGGTGATCCCTGCCGCAAGTCTCCATTAGGCAGTAACAGGAAGATGGTGGAGCCTAATGTTCTATGTGCATGACGAGGAGACACTACTCTGGGTAGACATCAGGAGTCTTCTTCGGGTGGAGTTTTTCCCAGCCACCCTACGTGCAGTGCAGATACAAGAGCTAATGCATCTACATCAGGGTAGCATGATGGTGGAATAGTACTCAACGAGGTTTACCGACCTCTCATGCTACTGTATAGATATGGTATGAGACCCATTATTTAGGGATCATACTTTCAAGTAGAGGCTCAGGAGGAAGATCCGGGCCTCAATGATCTCCCCCAACATCCCAACACAGGAGGGAGTGTTATAGAGAGCCCTCCTAGTGGAGAGTTTCCTTTCTGATCAGTCTCCATCAGTGAGACCCACCACTAGTAGAAATGCAGCAGAGTCTTCTGTAGTTGGCAGTAGAATGATGTTACATAGGTCCAAGCGGACCAGACGATCCGGTGGATGACCTTAGGACAGAAGTTTAGTAGTGCGAGGTACACAATACAGAGAAAGTCATGCCAGGAGTAGGTAATGTTACTCATTCTATAGGGAGGTACACATGGCTTGTGACTGTCTGACCCGCCAAACTTGTGATAAGCAGACAGTTGAGAGACCTCCTAGGTAGAGGATGAGGTTTTATCGAGGTAGACCGCAGCGAGAAGGAGAACCTGGCAGAGGATCTGGCCATGAAGCTTGTGGTGGAGGGAAATTCGAGTTGTTTCTGCCACCACCCCTAGGAGGTCCTCCCATGACCGCAGGGAGCAAGTGCACTGGGGAAAGCATAGCTCCAGGCAGTAGAGGCATACGACCATGGCACTCCATAGATGATTTGTGGTATGATATGTGTCTAATCAACCTTATCTGTAGTTCTTATAGACACATGTGTCATTCACTCATTCATTTCCACTGCCCTTATTTGGGGCCCAGAGATTATGACAGAGCCTTTGGCTCGATCTTTACTTCTAGAGACTCATACGAGAGAAGATTCAAAAATTACGCACTGGTTCTAGTAGTTAGAGCTTACACTAGGAGGGGAGAGCTTCAGTTGGGATCTCCTCGTAGCAACATCGAGGCCTTACGACATCATCTTGGGTATGGATGAGTTATCTTCAGTCCATGCTCAGATTGACTGTATTAGGAGCATTGTACATTTGTTTCTGCACATATGGGACAAGTTTCACCTTCACCGGCATGAAGGGAGCCTTTGCAGCACAAGAAAAACTTACTCGGAGAAGGGTGCCTCTGATCACTCATCAGTTTTCCTGCCTGACCCTCAGAGCAGTTGATGTGGAGAGTCCAAAGTATCCTGTAGCGGTTTACTAGTATGCAGATGTTTTCCCTGAAAATGTCCTGGAATAACTCATCATAGAAATATAGAATTATATGTTGAAATATACCCCTAAACGATGATGATATCCACTGCATCATATCGAATGGCTCCCGCTGAGCTTCATGAGCCGTGGGTACAGCTGGAGGACATGTAGGGAAGGGATTCATCTAGCCCAGCGTTTCTCCCTAGCCAGCCCCGATTCTGTTCTTCAAGAAGGCGGATGGATTCTTGAGGCATTATGTCGACAATCGTCACCTGAACCAGGTGACTGTGAAGAACAAGTACCCACTTCCTAGGATTGACGACCTCTTTGATCATCTGAAGGGAGCGTGGTGGTTATTAAAGATAGACCTCAGATCAGGCTATCACCAAATCAGAGTTTGATATGAGGATGTGCAGAAGACGACCTTTAGAAGTCGGTATAGCCACTACGAGTTCTTGGTTATACCTTTCAGCGTAAACAATGCTCCAACAGTGTTCCTAGGACTGATGAACTGTATCATCTATCCATTCCTCGATCTCTTTGCCGTATTCTTCATTAACAACATTATGATCTGCTTGACTACTGAGGAGGAGCACACCTACCATTTTCAAATAGTACTAGACACACTCTAAGATAACCAACATTTTGGTAAACACTTGAAGTTCCAGTTTTGGATTAGTGAGGTTCAGTTCTTGGGACATGTCATCTCTGAGGCAGGAGTTGCAGTATATCAGCGATGATTAAAGTTGTACATTCTTGGGAAGTACCCATGAGTGTGACAGATGTACGATGATTCTTGGGTTTGGTTGGATACTACTGAAGGTCCGTACCAGACATATACAGAGTTGTATAACCACTATCATCCATGAAAATGAAGGGTAAACCCTTTGCATGGTTGAAGAGATGCCAACAGAGCTTCTAGGAGATGAGGCAGAGGCTAACTAGTGCCCCCAACATGAGGCTTCCAGAGGAAGGCGTAGGGTAGGTAGTTTACTGTGACACATCAGGGAGCAGACTTGGGTGTTTTATGATGTAGGAGTGAGCAATGATCACGTATGGTTCTCGATAGCTGAGACAACATGAGCAGAAAAATGCTACCAGTTACCTTGAGTTAGTAGTAATGGTATTCGCCTTGAAGATGTGGTGAAACAATCTGATAGGTAAATGTTTTAGCATATACTCTGATCACCAGATTCACTGGTATATCTTCTCTCAGGAGGATCTGGACATGATACATCGGTGATGGATTGAGATCATTTAGTACAATGACTTTGATATAGTCTATACTCTTGAGAAGGGAAACATTGTTGTAGATGCACTCAACAAGAGGTCTAGTATACAGCTACTAAGAGAGGCGATAGAGAAATTAGATATTTTACAGATATCTTATGAGGATAGAGATCGAACAACTTTTTTACAGTCTCTTACATTCACTCCCCCACTTCATTAGCAAGTCGGGGAGACACACCATGTTGATTCTAACTATGTGACACGACATTCCTATATATCCACAGGGAAGGCACCTAAGAGATTTTATGAATGTGGGGAGCAAGCCATCCTCTTCACAGGATGTACTATGGTACCAATGTCATTTCAAAAGGAAGTATTGAAGAGTTACACACATCCCATTAGTGTTATATCCAGGTGGGATTAAGATTTATCAGGACCTCAGAAGATAGAACTGGTGGCCTGGTATGAAGAAGGGAGTAGTAGAGTTTGTCTCTCTATGCCTCACTTGTCAGCAAGTGAAGCCGGAGCACCACATACCAGCTGGGCTAGTTCATCCATTAGAGGTACCATAGTGGAAGTGGGATGGGATATCCATGGACTTAGTGATGGGTCATTCACGTATATATGAGGGTCACGACTCAATTTGGTTGATTGTCGACTGACTCAGCAAGTCAGCCCACGTCCTACCGATCAGAGAGTAGGGTTCATTAGAGAGCTTTGGATGCCTCTACGTACAAGATATTATGTTTCTACATGGATTAACTTATTCTATTGTCTATGATCATGATGCACATTTTATATCCTATACATGGAAGGAGATGCATAAGGCTTTTTGGAAACATCTTCGTCTGAGCACCGCCTTCCATCTTCAGACGGATGGTCAGACTGAGTGGACCATTCAGACCCTCGAGGGGATGATCTGTACTTGTTTTCTTGACATTGTTCATAGTTGGGAGGATCACTTACGTTTGGTGTAGTTTTCATACAACAACAACTATTACATCTCGATTGAGATGGCGCCTTTTAAGGCCTTGTATGGTCGACCATGTAGATCACCACTATGTCGGACAGTCCTAGGGGAGTCAGCACTAGTGGGACCAGAGTTGGTACATGCTACCACAGAGAAGGTGCAGATCATCCAGGAACGTATGAAGACTACACAGAGCAGGCATAAGTCATATGATGAAAGAAGACGGAAACCTCTGGAGTTCGATAATGGTGACCATGACATTCTACGAGTCTAACCTGACGAGGTCTATGGTTATTTGGTCGAGGTGTAAAGTTATCTCTGAGGTTAATCAGACCTTTACAGGTCCTTAGAAGAGTTGGCGATGTGGAATGAAGCTTAGAAATTCCATCTCAGGTGCACCGGGTGCACGACGTCTTCTAGGTGTCTCAGCTGAGAAGATACGTGCACGACACTTCTCACATCATAGACCATGGAGAGCTAGACATCGACGATGGGGTGAATTTTATGGAGGTTCCAATGGAGATTGAGGATCAACAGAAGTGGTTACTTTGTGGACAGTCGGTACCACTAGTGTGCATACACTGGTAGCATGGGAACCTCCAAGAGAGCACATTGGAGCGGGAGGCTCAGATGCAAGCTCAATTTTCCCACATGATCCCTTAGATCGAGTTGTAGCTTACGTCGACGTAAAGACCTGAGGTGGGGAAAATTTAATGTCCCAAAATTTCCATGGATGTTTATTCCTTAAATACATGGGAATTTTATTAGTCCGCAAGAACTGAAGGCACATGATTCTGTGGCCTAGTGTGCCCTTATTGAATTTATGATTTTTTGTTCAGGTATGTTTTTTAAACATAGGAGCATGATTTTATAACTTTTGAACCGGTTCACGAAATTAAAATATGTCGGAACCATTGAACTCGAAGTGCCCATATTGTTTTAAGAAGACTTTCACCTCAATGGAAGATAGTCGGTAATCAATGATGGTTTTTTGGTTTTATGTGGAATAATAAAATAAATTATGTTCACGACATATTTTTTTTTTTTTTATAACCACCATGTAGAGGTTAGAGGTGGGGACTGCAACCCCTTAACCTCCCATGAGAGGTTATGGTCGTGGGGCCTATCAGAAATCAACCTCCCTTGTGAGGTTTAATTTGGTGCAGACCACCTGAGTTGGAAGCCTCTATAACTCTCCTAATTAATGAGGGGGAGCCTCTTGAACTCCTCTAGACATAATGGTACCAAGCCACCCCATTTAATTAATAAATCCACATCAATTAATTGAATGCATCATTTTAATTTTTTTCCAACGGACAAAATAGACCACATAATCTATTATTTCGGGGGGGGGGGATATTAATTTGTTGGAAAGGAGGAATGAGGAGAAGAGAAGATCTTAGATATTTAATGACAACGAGTAAAGGATCTCCAACGAATAACGCCAATGAAGAATGCTGACCTTCATCACCCTTTTCCTCAGGATTTCCTCCCAAATTGAGACATCCTCACCTATCACGAATGACGTCCACACTTCCTCCTCGTAACCACCAACAAGCGATATGAGGTAGGGGATCAAAGATTGATTTTGTTCCTCTTTCTTTGTTTTCCATCTTGATATATAATTCGATGTGGCTTGATATCACCCTAACGTAGTGGGCGTGGGCCGAACTGAAACTGCCTGACCCCTCTGTCCTCTTTGTGGAAATTGACGCTAAATGCGGCATCAGAACGGAATGAGAGACTCTTGTCAATGATGTTTGAAGATCGAAGGAAACGTCCTGAGTAGTGTGCGACTTCTACTAGAATGAGAAACGGGTCACAAGAACTCATACGATGACCCGTGGAAAGATCGCTGGCGGATGGAACTGATGAGCGTCATTGTGTAGTGGCGGCGACACAACCGTGATGCCGTTAGAGTACTAGTAGCCCCTGACCGCGGCGGTGCAACAGTGGCAGGCATAATCCCGACTGCTAAAGAGACTGGCAGATCGAGCCGGAGGGTTATCGTGGAGGTCACAGTTCAACCGCACCGCATTGTGGATGAAAAGCGGGCTCGCGTCCCCTGGCCGTGGTGGTGCAGCGGCGGCCGACGCAAGGGAGGCTGCAAATAAGACCGGCGGCCCAAGACACCGGGCTGCCGGAAGACACGTGGCGCAACAAGTACCACCCGAGGAGTCGGCTAGCCACACGAAAAGTCAGAAATAGTGGGACGCCTATGGGTCCCGCGGGACACACTGGCACCGGCCTGGCACCGGTTCCACCTGCCTGAATGACAATGTGGTTCGGGAACTAGGTGGCATGACCTCCCCCCTAGACGCAGCGAAGGCGGACCCCCATGCACCGCCGGGCTGCAAGGATGGTCCCAATGTGGCTCAGAGCAAGCGCAGGCCAGACCCAGCATGGCCTGGACCCAGTACGGGTTAGATAAAGCACGGGTCGAGCCCATCATGGGTTAGGCCGCCATCGTGGGTCGGGGAGCCTTCGCGGGTAAGGCCTCCCCCGCGTGCCAGGACTCCCCCTCGGGCTAGGCCCTCCCATCAGTCTGGGTATGTCCCACATACCGGGTCAGACCTGCAAACTTGGTCGGACCCTAGTCTGGACCCGGGTCTGGCAGGGTCTGTTCGACCGGGCCAAACCGGACCTGGACCCGTTTGACCCGATTGCACTTTTTCTACCATAACATGGGCTACGGGTGTCCGATTGACGAACCATCTATGGAAAAAGAAAGATTAAATAAATATAGTCCTTTTATTATACCCCAATTGGGGTTTGGACAAGTTGGGGTATGGCCATGTTGGATGAAACATAAATCTAACCGGGCCCTCAGAATGGAAATGCTAATAACTAACAGATCGGGCGTCCGATTGATGAACCATCTATCACGATGGGTTTCTATTGATGAGACGGAACATAGGGATACATAATCATGGGAATAAATGGCAGTTGATGTATCAACTCTTTTCTTGAGGAGCAGACCCTCTTTGAATCAAGCCTGCTTTATGGAAACTCTGTGGCTGGCTGGGCTCTAACGAATATTCTTCGATCCTGTGGGGGTCCGACAGCTCTGACTACTGTTCTCGGATCAGGTGTGGGTCCAAAAGTTCTGAATTCTGCTCCTAGATCCTATGGGGGTGCTATAGAATAGCTGGTCCTAAATATTTTGTGGATTCGATAGCTTAGCTGTTCATAGATCCTATGTGGGTTCGATAGCTTTGGCTGGTGTTCTTGGATCTTGTGTGGGTCCGACAGTTCTAACTGCTGGTCCTAGATCCTGTGTGGGTCTGATAGCAGAGATGATTTAGTGAATATATCTGATCATCTCTATCTCTCTACATAAGTGTATACATGTGTGAGCTAAGTAAGAAACTCTTGTGTTTTTTCATGATTGAGAATGATTACTATATAACTTAGGTATATGTATGGACATATACCAAAGTGGGGTTATCTATCAATTTCAAACATTGTGGTTTATCCTTGTGGGATTTTGTGAGCCCTTGAGGGTCTTGGTGTCCATAATGTGTATCGTTATACTCACCCCTACCTAGGCTTTTCTAGCACAACATTTTATTGGTGGCAGAAGACAGACAACGCTGACCGAGGCTATGTGGACAGGACTAGACGGCAGCTAGAGGTAGACCACATGGTGTGTTAGTACTCGGAGGAGACGGATGGACATGAAGTATTGTGGTGTCCTTCTTTACGTACCCTTCCGGTATGAGTTCCCGATGGACGACCCAGCAGCTGATTACCTTTCTTCAGTTGTACATGATTTTCAGTTTTCTTGTACTTTACAGTGGGGCTTGTATTTCCAGCCCCTTTAATTTTCAGAACACCATTTGTATATATTTTTACATAGTTTTTGCTTCAATTTTGTACTCTTATTGTTTGTGTTTACCATTCATAAAGTCAATGCCTTCCTAGTTTTAGGGATTTACATCTTTGGTGCGAGTCTCCATCCCCTGGACTATGGTAGGCGAGCTTTGGGTAGTCACGACACGGGCCCTGGGGGACAGGTCGTGACACAAACGTATAAGTAGCAATTTAATTCTCCCCCTGATATTAGTTATCTATCTAATTAGATTTAATGTACCCTAATGTAATACAGGTCCTACCACAGGTTTAATAATTTCCATTCTATCACACATAACCACATAAAGGGTGTTAAAAACACCTACTGAAAGTCACAAGGCATTTATTTATTATATTTAAACATCTATAGTTTCCATAAATCAAATAATACACATCTATTGTAATTACCATGAACATGAACTTCCATGGAGTCAAGATAATATTCAAGGATTTAACAAATCCATCAAAACAACCTTAACACATTATAAATAATAGTAAATAGTTCATTTATAATTATAGGATGATCACATAAAAGTAGAAATACTGTAAATCCTATTCTATATAAATTAAAAGAAAAAATTCTAATAGAGTAGTTTGGAGACCACTACCTGATTTATATTTATTCTCCTTATATGTTAATCTTTTTTCCCAACAGAATATTTTCCATTCCTCATAGACCCTCATCCATCATCATAGGACCCTAACTCTAGAGAATACCGATATAAATGAATTATAAAACATTCAAAAAGTTGTGGAAGATTATGATACATATACACCCTTATATGTAGTGTTAAAAATAGTCGGTGGTTATAGTCCACCTATCTGCTCAACCAATATAGACTATAGTGATAAGACCAAACTATTTGTACCTACCACCAGTGTCAATGTTGACCATTAATAGTCTCAAATGTTGATATGTTCCACCAATACAATGGTGGTATGTGTATGTGGGAAATAAAATTTTTAATAGTAGTGGAAATATAATAGGTTATATAATCACACAGACACATAAATATTTTCCTACATATTTTTATGCAATGTGTCCCAAGAAATTGGAAAAGTATTCATTAAAGAAGTGGGAGGTTTCAAGTTCAATCGATGACATAATATTTTATTTTATACCTAAGGACATCATTACTAATCACGACTATAAATCACATTCGATGTATTCTTGGATTTTCATGGATATGAAATAGGTTATTAGCCATGGACATTGACATTTTTTGTTGATGGTTTGTTACTATTTGTGTCCATAGCCTGTTCCAAAAATGGTATCCATTAAAAGTATCTTGACTGTGGCCAATGGTTGTGACAGTGGTTTAAGGGGATATTTCCATTGTTATGGACCGTAAAATTGTATGATTTTATATTATTGTTAAATAATTGAAATATTAATCTATTATAGGTTCCATAATTAATATATTAGAAATAATTAATTAATTACTATATATGAAATTATCCATGTCTATTCCATATTATTTGTAGTGTTAAACTACCTTTATATCCCCTTAAAAATCTAATTCTCATGTTCCCATTATTCCTATTTTAATAAATCATTCAATTCCACTAGAATTGATTAACATATAATTAATATTACAAAATTCATACCTCGATTAAAATAAATGAAAATTTGAGATTAATCACCTAATGATCCCATATTATAATGTTACATAAAAATCCAATCTCATCATTTACATTCCCCATTCTCTTATTGGATTGGAAGAAGACCTATTCTCAAATATAGAATATTAGTAGTGAAAATAAGGGGATGAAGCCACAGAAGGACCACAATAGAGGGATATTCTAACATAAGGCTATCATCAAGACCAAAAAAATATGATATATTAATAATTTATAGAGATACCACTCTTGGCTAATTTAAAGAATGTGGTAGATATTCTTGGTGTATTTTTAAAATTTATCATTTATACATGCTAAATACCCTTTTATCACATAATTTAAAACCAGAAACACTCATTTTCTAATTCATCTAAATGTATTATAAGCATTTTAGAAAAATTTGTTAAAATTCATGAAAATAAATTTAAAATTAAATCCCTAACCCTAATGTATAGTGCTTTAATCTTATGTATCGACCAACATACTGACCCTTGTGAATTAATATTATTCAACACATACCCATACAAATCACCCTTCAAATATTATAATTTACAAAACATTTACTATGGTATAATCGATGGTAATTAATTATCATCCCATTTACCACAATACACCTTTATTTATCATACAATATATTACAAAAAATACTCCTACACAACAGAGCTAAAAAATTGGCCACAAATGTGTATTTTATAATGATAATATTATTTTTTAATTCATCATTGAATAACTATAGTATAAAGAATGAAATGTAGACTTATCTACTTACATTTATACATTTATAAATCTATATTGAAAGGTTTTAATTTTAATTATCAAACATAAATCCTTATGTAACCCATAACTAGATAGGGTAGATAAATAGTTACTCTATGTATTGAATTTATTGATTTCAACAGAAATGGTTATTATAATGTATTTGGTTCCCAAAATTATGAGTAATATTTGTTTATAAAACTATATAAATATTTATTGAACCCCACATAGGGTAAATATTATAAATGAAGAATCTAATGTTTTTCATTAGATATTTAACTTATTGGATAATGAGGTTATATTTTATGCGTATATGGTAAAATTTACATGATATATAGTCAAAATCTCTATAATTCATACCATTAAAAATCAAAAAATTTCATTTATTAATGTCATTTTTTCAGAAATCAAGAGATATGATACAAGATTTAACATCAACAATATTTCAAACTAAAATCATTCTGTATTCTTTAAAAAAATCTCACCCAAATAAACTACCAAAAAATTTATCACATAAAATTGACCTATAATAGAATTTAATTATCAATACAACCCCCATGAATATACAAACTCAAATTATCTTTTACTAATTATATATCGGCATACCCTTTACCAATATAGGGTACCAGAATAAAATAATTTCCACTTTCTGACACAAATACCAATTTTTGAATAATTATCCATCTCATAATATCCAATTAAATAATTTTATAATATTTTTGAAAAAAAATTAAAACTATACTTTATGAATAAAATTAAAATTATTAGTCACCTCAATTTCATCTTGGTTGTTACATGAATAATCATCAAAATGAAACCCTCCTTTCCCATATGAGACCCAATTTTGAAGATAGATTTTTTATATTAAAAACAATAAATACTTTACAATGTGGAATAATTTAAAAAGTAAATTATTTTTGGAGCGTATGGTCATATTCACATGTAAATTAGGTTTTTTGAGTCTGTAAGATGAATCTTCTATGAACACCAAGTAAGGTGATCAATAAACACTTTTTTGAACACTCATTTCTACAAGTTGTGTGGGTGATAAATACACCTTATATAACCACTTTTAGGTATTTTGTATTGTAATTGAATTTTAAGAGTCTTATATCCCATGAACTCAAATATCATATATCATGTAATAAAAATCAATAAACCTTATATAAAATACAATTAGATAAAAATATTTTGAAAACTTCCCAATGTAATCCCCTAAATGTTTTTGAATATTTTTGAGAATATATAATACAAAACTTATTCCATGGTAAAAATTCATCACAGAGGTTTCCAATGAATAATCAAACCCAAGGTCTCATGTAACCATAATTTTACATGAATCCCATGTTATGGATTCCAATTTGATACACTCATTGAAATGAAACACATCATTCTAAAATCTAGAAGATAGGAGAATCAATCATCCTTTACTAGATCATTATTTAAATCTCTATATGCATGAATAGAATTGTATACATTATTCATTAATACCATTAAAATCATACTAAATTTAGGTAGAATATAATTTATCCCCACACATTTCCTTACCACACTAACAAATGATCTAGGATTCCTAATCATAATGGCCACATAATCCCTAGTTTTTGCATATCTCATGAAAAAATATTTCTAACTAAATTAAATTAAACTACTTGTACAATTCCTATAAAAATAAAATAAACCATATAACTACAAGTCTATAAATTTGGATTCCTTTTATAAGATGATAATTTTGATGCCTCTCTTAGTTTTCATCACAACATGAATACAATCACAAATCCCTTTGAGAAGAGTTATTCCCCAAACATAACCATTTTCAAGTGAGAAATAAAGACTGAATGATTGATTATCATTGAGGATTCATTAAATTTTTTATCACAATGATACATAATTCAATGTTTATGATATATTTTTTTCTAATATGTGTTTCCCAAATCAAATATATGCTTTTATATTTCCCATTGTTCTTTAAATCATGAGTGTATTCCTATCAGAATTTAAACCAACAAACATATCTTTCCTTATGATATGTGAGTAAGATAATGCATCCTTCCTTGTGTGATTTCCATTAGATGACATATTATTCCATATAAGAAGATAAATATATGACCTTACATTCCATATGTGATGATAATAATATGTCTCATCATTATTTATGGGATAAGCATAAGAGACATGCTTCCCATTATGTGATGAGTATACATCAACCCACTATTCCTTTTTAAATATTTATAGTCTAACATGTAATTCGTTATTTGATTTGAGATATAAAACCAACCCAACATCTTGTTATGATAATATTATGGACTATTTTCCATTTTTTGATGAGCATAATATTATATCATGGCATAAAATTGGAAACATAGGACCAAATTAGTTTTTTGATTTTAACCCATAAGCTTATTCTTCCTTACACAATGACAATAAAATTCTCATGAATCCTAGCATGTTATGGGAAAATAGGCATCCACAAAGATACCCAGAACACTCATCCTCTTAAAAAATATTTTCTCATTCATCAATTGATGTAATTAATCTCTTTCCATCATACATTTGGTATTTATGAGTATGTATCAAATCTATTAGTGTGTCGTGAAATATTAAAACAGCTCAATAGTTATAAAAAATGACCTAACATCCTATAGTTTTTATCTATGGTTCTATAATAACAACCTATATAGTGAAAGGCCACAAGTATTTATTAAAAATGGAACATGGATCAGGATCATCACCATTCCACACATATAAGAGGTTCCCTGGTTAGAAGGCAATAATATCTAATTTATACAGGTAAATATTAGTTTTGGAGTAACTCTAATATATTTTTAAATGAGTAATAAATTAATTTGTAAGATATTTATTTAAATAACATTCATATAGGGTAATAAATATTTTACAATCTATATTAATTACACTGCTTTAACTTCATAAAACCTCTAAATAGAATCTCGTGAAATTAAATAATTTTCCTATTTCATCTCTATTGAATAGTTAGAACATACATTTTTTAAAAGAAATATGGAATAAATTTGGACATATTTCCATTAATATATAAAGGGATATTTTTTATTAACTTAAATAAGATTTTATATCAAAACACCTACGATTTTCAGCTCCAAATATTATAAGCACCCTTATAGGAATACCATTGATAATTATTTTATTTATACATGAATTATAATTATCCTTCAATATCATTGTATTATAATGGTATTTTTTTTTAAATTTATGGTAATTGAATTTATTGGCCATAAAATCTTTAAGTATTATTAAGGTATAAATTTTTTATGATATACCATAAAAAATTCATTTCTAATTTGTAAAAATGTCTTGTTTTGTCTAAAACTAAAAATTTTGAAAACATTTTTTTGAAACATTAAATATGGAAAAATAGTTCTACCAAAATATATCCATAGGGAAATTTTATTTTCTGACCATATATTAATTGACATTGGAATCACAATTCTTTAGATACCTAGGAAGTTCAACACACTTATTATAATATTTCTAAAATTCCATGGTTAATTTACATGGATACTTTAATGTGAGATTGATTCTGTACATAATATAGAATAACTGAATTATGAATATATCATACAATTTTGAATACACTTAATGTAGATGATTAACCTCTATTCATCATCAAATCATTAAAATAATTCATCCAAAGTCCATTTATGAAACATTTGAATTATATAACTACAAATTTAATATTATCATTATTTGAATCATCTACATATATAGTATATGTTGTGAATGTATCATTGACTATGAATATTTCATCATAATTTCATTATTTCCCTCAAATTGTTCACCAAAATTATTGAGGAGCAATGTTACCACAAATCAAAATTGTTATATCCCTCCTTCACCCAATTTTCATGAGTAGGTGGAGGAATGTTACATTCCATTTAGCAACATCATGAAGTTGAAAATGGTTGGGAATAAATCACAATGGCGTCATATTAAATTGGGTGATGATTTTCCCATTGAAAATTATACAACCATCAAAAAATATTGCACCTTGTAGACTACTACATTATTCATGATAAAAATAAAAAAATATAAAAAATTTAATTTATATCAGAACTATCGAATGATTTCTATAAGGGAAGTCTTCAATAGCACCAAATGGATTACATAAGACAAAACAATAAAAACTCCACGAAAAAAAATAATCTCTTCATCTACACATGATCCACACACCAACTAATAAAAAAACCCATGTATCACAATGTACTAATAAAGATGAGAGATATATTACCATTTCCAATGTACCGGTAAACAACATCTACAAAAGAAAAATACTACCAAATAAGGGTTATGTAATAAAACTGAGTAGATTTTCCTCAATTACATTCCTACACCCACCACTATTATAGAACACATTAGCAGCATTTATAGAAAATATTTTATATGAAAAATTTTCTAAAAAATTTAAATCAAAATATAAACTCGTTGGCAAAAAAATATTCACAAATTAACATCAAATTCTAAAGGATGATACTTAAAAATATTTTAATCCATTTCACACGTTTTATTTTCTCATAATAATTTTGGTCCACATATCCATGCTACCAATCGTGAATGTATCATTATGACCATTACTTAATCATGACTACTTTCTCATTGATATTACAAGTACACAAATGATAATTAAATATTATGTTCCATTTCTCCAATGGAACCATGAAAAAGGTCATATTTCAACTAATAGTTGTAAATGTAATATGAACTCACTCTCCTGAATTATGCCCACCAATGCCACAATCATCATCACAACAATTTTATTAAAATCACCATTTTATTGAAAACTATTTAGAAAACAATTAAAATAAAGCCTATTATTTGAAACCCAATTCCAAGAATCAAAACCAATATATCATTTTAAAACAGTATTTTTAAATTTAGGTTTCCAAAATCACTTTCCAAAACACACATAATTTCCACAAATCCAAAAAATTTCACTCGAGAGGGGTTTTAAAAATTGTTGCTTGGAAAATAAAAAAATATCAATTTTCAATCAAAAAAAAATTAAAAATAATTCATCATGTTATAAATAGAAGAGCTGATCCCCTACCATGAGTTGTTTTTGAAAAATGAAGAATTAAACATTAATACTAATTAAACCATGATGAATTTCTAAACACATGCATTAGATGTCTTCCCCTATCAACAAACGACCCAATATATGCATATTATTTGTCCCTAACCCTGATCTAACAACATCAGTTGTATCTCTATGAAATCAAGATAAAGGGAAAAGTAGATATAGGAAAAATCATCAAGAACTATCAAGAACAAAGTATTACAATAAGAACCAATATTAAATTCACCAACGAACATCTCCATATCACTTCTTATTCAAAGGGCAGAGGCTCTCCATCATATGATGTAGACAAATCCCATGTTATGGAAGTTTTGGAGAAATAAAAAGGCCTCCATAGGTGGAAACATGTTATATCGAATATTTTCATATCTGTTAGTTGACCTGTGCATAGTTTACTTACACGGTTAGTAAAAATGTGAAATAAAAATGATATTATCTCAACCTAAGGGGATTCATCACATGGTTGGATTGTATAGTTACCAAGCCAAGAGAAAACTATGCCAAATATCATTATCAAAGAAATGATCAACATAACATGGTTTCTCTTACACTTTTGTATAGTTCAAACAGACCAAGTGTAGGCCATGGAACTTCCCCCTACCAACTGATTAATTGTTCATGGTTTCTTATTGGTGTTTAATAGTTTTACCAAACCATGTATCTTTTGTGACACTGTATAAAATCCCCCCAAACACTCCAAAAGTTATCAAATATCTCCCAAATATCACTAATGATAATTATACATATAATACTCAGAATTAATGTATAACTTACTTGAAATTGAGGGGTTCTAGATTCTCCCCACAATTGGATTTTCCCTCCTTAGAATGTATAATTTCATCACTGCCCCAAAACAGTTATGGAAAATGTTATTTCAAATCCTTCTCACATTCCAAAGTCTCTTCTTAAATCTTACCAGGATTCTAAATACCCTACACTAGACTATTGCTTCTTCCCATGAAATAATTTCTCATCCCTATCCAAAATTTTCACTAGCATCTGCACCATCAAAACATCAACTTATAGTTAAACATAATCCCACTAAATTATATGGTTAGGAAAATGATAAAAAAATTCAACTATGATACGTGGAACACATTATGCACCACACTGAACATTAGTGGTAATTATGACCAACAATCCATATAACCAATCCATTCCAGTATCCCAAAAGTGCACATGTATTGAAGAGATAACATTCCCTAATTCCAAAAATGATGATGTCCAAGACATGGATATATCATAAAGAACATGTCATCTGCCATATTGTATGATAACCACCATTGAAAATGATCAATATATGATTTATAATGACTCTAATATGTCTCTATCCATTTTCTAATCAATTGAATCTTATCTGTTTTTTTGTTCTGGAATGCACTACCCAACTAGTGATGTCTCACCTATTTCCACCCAAAAATGTTGAGAATGGTAAGGATTACAATAAAATTCATCAAAAGGATCAATATATATCGAGTAATAATAAATTTTTATATATGAGAACTCAAATAAGGGTATGTGATGTTCCCATGTGACACCTAAATCCATTACATAATCCCAAACCATGTCTTTAAATGTTTTTATTGTCCATTTAGATTTTATATCTATCTGGGGATGATAAACCAAAATAATTGTTGACTTTGTTTCAATAGAATTTGGTATGTATTTCACAAAACAAGAGATAAAAACCATATATATATCTAATATGATCAAAATTTGTATGTTAGGACTCTTTACCACTTAATGGGTATTGATTTTGAAGGTTTCCTCCACTATATGTGTTCTAGAAATATAGATGAAATGGGTGGACATTGTGAGCCAATTAATAATCACCCATATTCCATCATTCTTTTGAATCATTCTTGGGATACATATCAGAAAATTCATAGCTATATACTCTCATTTCCACACAAGGATAGGTAACGAATGTAATATAAATACTTATTGTATATGTTCTACATTAATTTGTGGACATGTTAAGAATATTTAAACACACTAGGCCACCATTATTTTCATTCAAACCCATAGGATTTACACATTCAATGAATTATACATATTGTGTATTCAATAATGAAAAATCGATATAGAAATGTGGTAAGTAAGAAGAAGTTGTTACTGACAAGCCGTAGGTATGAACACTTGATTTATAGAACACATAAGTTTATTTTCATCCATCTTCCACCCCTAAATGGTCTCCCAAAAATATTGTTTTCATATCTTTCCACAGATTCTTAATCGTGCATTTATGCCTCTGTAACTATCATTACCAAATGAGGAATCAGAGAAAATGGAATGAAAACAAAATCACCACATTGGTCTTAAGATTCCAAATGAATTTTAGATAAGAAGGATATCAACAGCCACTCATATGTATCTTGTTTTTCTAATATATCATATAAAATACTTCTTAATTCATTTTTCACATAATTACCTTTTCCTTATGTATACATCATGACAAAATAAATCACATAAAGTTACGAAATCCATATTCATTATCTCATATTTAAATACTTTATTGAGAGAATTTGTTTCAATCTATTATGATCCATGAATATATTAATCATATAAACATATATATATAATAATGTTGAGTCTTCAATGAATGCACCAATGACAGATGGCATTCTTTGTCCCAATGAAATGGGACATTATTCTTTTTCAAGGATATCCTAGGTGAAGCTAGAAAAGATATTCCACACAAAAAGAGTTAGTAATATTCATCTAGACCAAGGATTCTTTTTATCTCAAATCCATTGTTCTACAATTTATATGATATTATAACTTATATCTTCTCTATATCCCAAATTACTCCTCTTTCAAAAATTAGATGTTTGTTAAAGAATACCACTTTTATAAAAAACACACTTATATAATCTGGAAGGCAACTAATGTTCTCTAATTATTTCCAACAATATTGCCTTGTTTTTACTCATCCTCAACCCTTGTCCTAGAATTCACCATCATGTCATCCATAAACAACAAAACAGAAAAATCAGATATCTTTGAAATAACAAACTCATCAATTCCATAAAGACCACATGTTAATTGTTTTTGACCAAAATGATTTACCGCATATTCATAATGTCCATATATGTTTTTGAATGATATCTTGAGAATATCCTCCTTCAGAAATCGCAATTGGTGACATCTTGACCGTAAGTTATATTTAGAGAACCATTGAGCTCTACACAATTCATCAAAATAGCCATCAATGTCTGGAAGTTGATAGATGATCTTTATCATAACATGGTTATGGTTACGATAATAATCAAACAATCATAGAGTTCCATCCACCTTTTTAACATACAAGGATGGTTCTATCTATGATTATGTTCTGGGACAAATAAAAATATTGGTTTACAGATCCTACTGGGGTAGTTTCAATGCCATTAACTCTATTGCTTCCATTCTATAAGATGAATCTGACATAAGAATCGTTCCTAAGAGAAGATCAATCATCAAATCTGCTTCACTTAAATGAGATAACCTTGATAATTTTTTTAGGAAAAATATTTGTAATATAATATATAACTACTATAAAATAATTTCTGTCAAAATATCCCATTGATTCCAAAGTCATTACTATCAACTAGTAAGAGATTACTCCCAATACCGGTGCCAACCAGCGTGTTTCACCTATCTTCATATTTTTTATCTTCTATATAGTTGTTTTCCACTATCCTCAATCATAGATGTAAATATTATCCTATAATATTTAATTTGATCCTAAAATGTTTTCATGTATTCCATACCAATGATTACATCATAGAAATCCATGTCCAACATAGAGGAATCCTTTTTCTTCTCGGCTGCGTCAATGGTTATTGATCATGCTCGACTCACAAAGCCTTGAAATTCTCTTTGAATAAGAGGAATGTGATTTTTTTTCATAGAATTCATAATCTCATATTTTAATCTTAGTGAATCAGCAACACGAGAGAAATGAAGGAATGCAAACCACAATTATCAAACAACACATACATAATGATAGAATTCAAATTAATTGTACTTCTCACCGTAGATGGTCCAACATGATAATCCATAGTCACTTGCTCAACACCACATAATTTCCTCTTAGATACACATTACACCTTGTTAATATGTTTATATTTCACAATCAATGTATTCATGGTATTATTAGAATCACCCTGGCTAACTTTATTCTACATATGAGATTGATTATGTTTCCCTCTCCCTATCGATTCATATGATGTGTTGGAAATCTAATAATTTTCGTAAGCACACTACCTCAGATAACTATGATAATGTCCCTAAATACATCCCATATTATTTTAATTTTTGAATTATCATTGCAGTGGCATACATTCTCGCTTCATATGGTTGAAAAACTACATTAGAAATATATCAATTTTTTCATGGGTCTAAAATGTAGATTCATGGATCCTTTGATTTGATTTTGATTTATGATCCCACATTGGAAGTAGGTTTCCCTATTATAAATTCACCTATCATTAAATTTACCTCTATTTCACATGGGTATCAACATATTTCTTCCCCCCTTATCTCTTGAGATGTCCCTTTCGTCCATTATAAATCTATTCAACATCTTTGTATATTCTGTAATACAAAACATGATGATATGTGAAAGGATCTCCTACCTCAGACCTGATTCAGGTATGTGTTCCTTCAAGGACATGGTAGAAGGAACATCAAGTAAAAAGAATACTAAATTCGTGAATTTACCCATATAACTGGTGATAGAGGTATTTTTCTACTTTATGCTGATGACTACTATAATTATCCAAATCATGAATGTCTGATGATAGAATTATTTATTGTGAAATTTTTAAAAATCCACCCAAACAGACCTTGATCCACTATATCTTACATAGATATAATCTAAGAACTGGCATTAAATATCCTTTTTCATATATTTAACTATATTTACTTTCATATCTATTGGTGTACCTATGTAAACGAATATATGATTCATCTTTTTAGCTGCACATCTTCTTTCTCCAGTTCTGAGTCACTTCATATTATTGGTGAATTATTTTTCTATAACATTACAGGGTGATCCCATGGTCTTTAATCAACCCTATGCTTCCCTTTGTCCCCATCCTAAAATTTTTGGATGATTATTTGAACTAGATATCAATTTACATATGGATTATGCGAAACGATGCTTACCATAGCTTCTTGTGGTTTGTTTCTATGATGCCCAACAAGTTCAATTCTCTATAACTAAAACAAAATTCACAATCTATAAAATAAATTCATTTAAATTAAATTTATATCATATGAAATATTAGAAAAATTCATTAACGATTCCTCTTTTCCATGTTCAATTGTTTTTGAAAACCCTCTACTTTCAATTGAATATAAAACCATTTTCAAAATACCACAACCAATTTTTTTGAAAGTCATTCATTTGAAAAGATTTTTAAAATTTACCAAACTCAATATATTGATCCCAATCATATATCATTACTCAAAATTAAATATTGTATCCCTGTGGGAATTAATTCCACTAATGCATGTCATGCCCGTCTCATTGAAGAAATCTATGACAATGAGATTACACATCCTATTAGTGTGACCAAAACACTAATGTACCCAACTCCATGGTAACATGAATTTAAACATAAAAAGGATTGATATATTTTTTTATGCTCTTAAATTAATTTCCAAAATAATAATACTTCTTTAGATGTTCCAAAATTAATTAATATACTAGAAATAATTCAACTCCAATATAATAAAAATTGTTTCCCACTTGTACCACAAAGGAAGGACCAATATGATACAACTAATCTAAAAACAAATTGAACCCCACAAAAAGTATAAAATTTCTATAATTAACCCTTCTCCCCATTTTCTGGGTAATGTGGAGGAATGTTTTATAGCCTTATGTAAAATCCCCATGATGACAAAGGATAGAAATAAATTTTAAGGGCTTCATATAAAATTGGTGGATGATTTTTCTATTGAAAATAAAAAAACTAAATAAATAGATGATGAATATTAAACTAATACATGATGAATCATAACAAATAAAAATTTAAAAAATTTCATTAATATAAAAACCAACCAAAGTGTTCTATAAATTTAGACTTATAATAACCAAGTGCACATTAGAAGACAAAACTATCAAAAATCAATGAAAAACAAATAATCTCCAAAGCTCCACATGCTCCATGCTCAAACTACACCAATAACCCAAGTATCATGATGTGATAATAAAGATGTATGATAATTTACCTTTTACCCATTTTAGGTAAACAACATCTGTAAAAAAAGTAAAGTGGAAAAGTAGGGGTGAGAAATTAAACTCAATATATTTTCCCTAGTGACTTCCCCACTCATTCCAATTTGATAGAACACATTAATAATATTTATATAAAATAGATTATATAAAAAAATTTATAAAATAGTTTATATCAAAATATTATGAAAATACAATGAAATCATTTTCTCAATACAAAATTTTTATCTAATGTATGATAAGAATCAGTAAATTAAACTAGTTCTCACACTCATTTTTATCATTATCATTCCATTTTATACATCCACACGGCCAACCATGCATTTATTATTAGGAATTTTCCATACCCATGAGTGACTTCTCATAAATCTTCCATGTGGTCCCAAGGTAATTAAATCTCATGTTCCAAGACAATGTTGGCACTGAGTACATGTTTATATATCAACCAAGACTCATAAATTCAAAATTAAGTCACACACACCCATCACACCAACCAATTCCACAATAATCATTTCAACTATCTCAATAAAATCACATTCTTATTGAAAACATTTTAAAAGAATATTTAAATAAAACAAATTTTTTATTTCAAAATCATTTTCACGAAACAAAATGAATCTTTCATTTTAAAACTATGTTACCAAAATCACATTTCAAAACACACCCAATTTCCATAAATCTGAAAGTTTTCACTCAAGTGGGTTTTTTACAATAATTCCATAAAGAATATATAATTAATTATCAATAAAAAATAAATTGGAAGATAATACATCATAATATAAATAGAGTTTTCAAGAGTGAGCCACCTACCGACAATTTTATGGAAGAATTATTAACAACACTTTAAAACCCAAAAAACCGTTTGAATATCTAAAACCCCACCTTATTTATCTTCCCCTATCAATATATGGGAAAAATGTAATATATTTGACATCAACAAACCTAGATTTACCCATAATGGGTGTACATTAATGAAAATTAGAGAAATGGAGAAGTAGATCATAGAAAACTAATCATAAACTACCAAGAACAAAGGATTATAACAAAAATCGAGATTTAACACACTAAGGAAGAATTCAAAACAAATTAAAATTCAATGGGGATGGATTATACAACCTTTAGGAGATAGAAATTCTGAGTTAGGGTTGTTTTTGTGAAAAATATGAATTTAGAGTTGGTAACACATTATATCCACAATATTATTATCTAACTATTCACTCGTTCACGGTTTAGTTTCATATTTAGGAAAAATTTGTGATGATCATGCTCTTTCCTCAACCATAAGAAGACCTTTCATGGTTAGCTCATACAGTTACAAAGAAATGATCTGACCATACCATATCTCACTATCTATAAAATTCACAAAACCAAATGGTTTATCCAAATGTTCTGGGTGGTTTGGAAAAACCATGCTTATCTTGTGTGCCTTTCCTTTAGGCCATGATTCATTGTGCATGGATTTTTAAGGTATTTTATTGTCTTCCCAAATAACGGACTATCAGTGTACATATATAAAATCTTGAAAACACTCTATATGTTATAAAAACTCTAAAAAAATACACCTATAATCATTACAAACATAAAAATAATGAAGAAATTTCTACATGTTTGAAATTTGGCAAGCTACACCTATCAACGTGGTGAAGCATAATAGAATTATTCTAACATGGATTAAATATAATATTTATTTTTTTCATTATTATTTAATATTAAAAAATCAAGGTTATCATGATGATAACATGAGATTGATTGATAATATAATATAATATGAAATCTCAACAACGAAGAATCATTTACACGATTCAACCTCAATTATTCAATATAACAATCTAGTTACCCAACATTTAGTTTTAACTTCTATAGTAAACCCAACATATCATTTACCTTTAACCTCTCATTCTCCATTTCAGTTTTTATATTCAGTATTCTTTGTGTATGAATATATATAATTACGTTTCATCATAAAATCTCTTGAAAAATGTTGATTAAATGATGCAACTAAATTCTGAACAGTTGTCCATATGACTAATGTAGTATCCTCTTCACCTACAAAATCATAATAAGGTGGATGATCTGGATAAGGTGATTTTAGGACATAAAATGACTTTAGAAGGAAGAAACTATTTAATCTGATAATGAAAATATTATAGCATAGGAATTACATATTATGGAGGCCTTTAATGTTGATCCTATGGGAATCTCCTATAACATTATCAACACCACCCGAGGGTGGGAACCAGTACTAGATAACTCCATGAGGATGTATTAAAGAGGTTCCTCTGAATCCAATAATCCAACCACATGGTCTCCTAAAACCGAGTATAGATTATCTCGATGAAAATGTTGATGATGGACATTTAATTGTGAATCTAGTAGATGATTTTCATGGGGGTGTAGATAGGCCTTTTAGAGTGTATATACAACTAGTCAAAATTAGAATTAGTGGGGGTATTTTATTTTTCTAGGAATGATCATTGTGGTTTTTTATTTTTTCATTCTATATTCTAATCAAATAAATTAAAATTTTCACAAATCATCTTGATTAACAATAAAAAAATTAATTAATTAATTTTCATACCTCTATTTTATTAAATTGAAACACCCCTCAATATTTTATTCATAATATAGTGTTTCATAGATAGTATAGTGTAATTTATCTATATTCCACAAAAAAATGTAGGTAGGGGACTAATAAAATTAGTTTATGATATTTTGGTAGGATTTGATTTCGAACTACAATATCTCAAATCTCTTTTATCCATTGAGTGGACTCTTTAAACCAAAAATATGAATCATTTATTTCTTCAATAATTGTTTCCATGATTCATCAAGCCTTACTATAAAATTAATATCTTGATTACAAATATGTTATCATAATAAGAGAATATCATTATAACTCCCTAAAAATTCAATGGACCCTTAAGGGGTCTTGGAATGTACATTGAACTATAGTTTCCTAGTAACATATTTTTTTGAATGAATTTTCGAACATTATAATATTGTAGGTGGCTTTTATTTCATATATATATATTTTTTAATTTATTACTCATATAATTTTTAATATTATTTTGAATTTACATAATTATTTAAACACTTCTGAGTACATTTTTAAAATAGAATGCCATTATTTTATTTTATAATTACAATGATAGTTTAATTATTTATATATGCAATAATGTTTAGTTTTCCAAATAAACCATGCGTCACATAAAAAAATTACATTTCATAAAATAAAATTAAAGAAATATGTGATATTTTGCTAAGATTTTAAATTCTAGTTTATTTTTTGAACAAATATAATCTATCCATGACCATTGGAGAAATAATTCATTGATCCCATCATTAGATAATGTTATATTTCTTCTCCATTAACTTTAACAACCATTTGATTCTATTCTCCACTTTATCGATACTGGATAAACATCTCTCACAAAGATATCAATCCTTTAAATTATTTTTCATTCTCATAGTTGAGGGTTAATGAGGGTTTAGGGTTCATTAATTAACATTTTTTCTTCAAATTTAATATCGAATAAGGAAGGTATGGAAGATATGAAGATCTCATAATAATCATAAAATTAAATTGTTACATTAATGTGAATTAAATAAATAAATAAATAAATAAATCCAACACAAAAATGGATATGTCATTGAAATGTTCTATCAAACCATAAATTGACTATACATTTTTTAATGGAAGAATTAATTTAAATTCCATCTAATTAATAAAAATTTATTTAATTTAATGAATTAAAAAAATAAAATTAATTCATTAATTGTCTTAATAATTTTTCCATTAATACATTTGTGATATTATATGATTATAATCCTATAATATTTGAAATTAAATAATGATATTTAATTATATTATAAAATAATTAATCAAACAGTGTTTACTCTAGAGGTAACATAGTGTGTACCTTCTTCATCAAAGTAAGCCAGTTTCAATAATTTAATATATATGAGATGTGTAATGCCACATGACATGTCGGGTTACTCATGTTGTGTGTGGTCATTATCCTATAATATGTAATTACCTGGCATTTACTTTTAATCAACTGGTAGTTCAATAGGTCATTCTTCATAGTATAATTTCTACTCATGACTATTATAATTTCATAAATATGGGTGAAATGTATTGCTCGAATTTCAAATGATGTACATAGAATGTATGAATATAATCAGATTTCATGTGTTAAAGAAATTTAAATTGATAATAGTTATTAATAATTATATCAAAAATACATTTCAAAATTCACACAAAATTTATTTGGTGTGGAAGGAAACCAATCACACGAAATTCACATCCAACTATAAACCTCGTCTTTTTTCACTTTATCTCTTTAATTAATCGATGTGTTATGGGAAAAAGTTCATAAAGTAATGGAATGCACCACACACTTGTTTTCTTATGTTACATAGGGTGTAAAGTCTATTACACAGAAGGTAATATAAATAATTCCTTGTATCCAAATTAACAGTCAATACAAGATGTGTAATGATGTCGTGTGGTTGACTTTATTGCTGGACATGATTTACATGGGGTAAAACCCATTTGGATTTTTGTTTCATGTAATTAATTTACATTTAGAGTAATTCTTTTAAATTTATGTTACATGCTGGATGTTAAAGGACATCGTGAATTGATTACTTATATTGATCCCTGGGACATTCTATAATTATAGCAACCCACAACTTTTTCTGAGTAACATATTTATAAAACATGTTATTTATCATTACAAAACATGAAACCATGTATTCTAAAATGAAATTGTGTAACCTCTAGCTGGAGTCTTGTAATTTTTCATAGATCTATTGGAATGCTTCCTCACATTAAAATTCACATGATGAAAATATATTAAATTTTATTACTAATGGAAATATATAAATATAAGATTAATAAAAAAATATAGTATTCTAATTAAATAAGAAATAAAGATGTTCATATTAGGTTTTTATCACTATAATACTTCTTTAATGTTCTAGGAAACAATGGAAGAAATGAATGGGTTCCTAATTTTTAGTTTTCATCAGTTTTAATTGATAATGAAAAATCATGATGAATGTCCCCTGGAATATCCTAGAGATCATCATTAAAATTCAATTTATAAGTAATTTAAATTTTTATTTCCTCCAACCCAGAACAATATGTGATCAAATTTTTTATTGAAATTATTAATTATAATTCCACTTGTTGACTCCACATGTTCTCCAATAATCTAAAAAACATTCTTTTTTTTCTTATTACAATCATGGAGAACCTATAGTATAATTTAATTCACTATTGGTCAAACTAAAAAGGTTTATTCCACTCTATATATTCATGAGTCAGAGGGTGGATGAGTTATTATTTAATAGTTATTGAAATATTTGAAGAGATATTTTTATTATGCAAAACCAATATCTCTAATTAAATATATATAATGGGGATTTTATTCTCTTGGTTAAACAATTAATAATTTGACAAATCCCCTTTTAATTTATTTTTCTATGCAATCCCCTTGAAATATTAATACTATCATTATTGTTATTGTTATTATTATTATGATTATTATTATTATGATTATATCTCATATAATGAACTTACATAATTATCATTTATTAACTATGATTTATTTCAGGAACATTTACTATATAAAATATAACATTTTTATCTCTCCATTGACTATTCACGAAAATTATCTATGGAATTTAATAAATAATGGATCATATAATATTTAATAAATTATATATAATTTTTTTCAATTAATAAATTACTATTATATTCACTAAACGCTTGAGTATTTTTCTTCAATATTCATACAACCAAATAAATATTTATATAATCATATTCACTAAATTGGTGGAAAATATTTGATCAATTATTATCTATAGAATAATTAAAAAGAGAGAATATTCAACTCGCATATTATAAGAATGAATTTCTAGTTAATTAATTTTTGTGATCAACGTCACTTGAAATTTTATTATGTCACCACAAAAGAATCATATTTCTTCATATTATTAAACTCAATGGAATTTACTGTGATTTTTTGTAATTACTTGATGTTATATCAATGAAATTTTCTTTCTTATAGTTATTTAATTTTGTATAAATCCTTTATAATAACATATAGAATACAATATTATCTTTATTAATGACGAATGAATGAAATAATATGTATTTATAGAAGTCAATGATCCTATTCCAATGGAATAATAACTGGACATTTTGAATAGTAATGTGGCCCTATGGAGTTATAAACTTTCCAATAGAATATTGACCTCACATATGAATATATGATTAAAAATTTTTATCATATAAATGAAAATATAATTTATTTATTTCATGGAATATGTAAATAAATGGTTATGAAATGATAAATTAATTATTTAAATTTTGGTGAAATGAGATATTAATTTACAATTTTATAATTAATATAATTGTTTAAAAGATTATAAATTTTCTTAAAATAATCTCATAAAATTAAATGATGTTTTCTTATGATTAAAATATAATTTTATGAGACCCTAATTATTTATTTAAATTGTTATAAAAAAGATTTATATTTAAATCGATATTTGTTGACTAAATGATTAATATATTTAACAAATAAATTTCTCATAGATAGAAAAATATGTTAATAAAAATGATTCCATTTTTTAATTATACATTTCAGAAAAAGGTTACTGTGAATTATTCGGATTTTTTTAAAATACCTGGATTTTTGGTGAAGTGTAAGATATAGTAATTTACAGTATAAATATATAATAAGTCAAATAAACTATTTCATCAGTAATTTCTAATAAAATCCCCTTAATTTATAACTAGCCAGAATTATTTTAATTTATTTGATGATAATTCTCAAACTCATCATACTCCTGAACTAATATAATACACAAATGATTATAGTATTCAAAAACCCCCTATCCTCATCAACAAATACCAGCACAGACCACCTCTTATACTCACACAATTCAAGATTTTAACCTAGTCCAATTTTTTCTGAATACTATTCTTAAGACCCACTAAATGTATAGTTTCACATTAGATCATCAAAAGACCCAACCATTTTCCTTATGGTGGCTGTCATAGAGGATAAAATCCAGAGGTAAAATCCTATTTATTTTTCCTTTAATTAGTTTTCATGTTCTTTAATTTTCATATCTTATCCTCACATCTGTATGGATAAGTTACATGTAATCTCTATTATAAATCTTATACTATGATTTTATTTTGCATATGTAATAATCCACCATCAATTATCTTCCCTATCCTTTTATTCGAAAAAAGAAAACATCATAACCAGGATGTGGATTTACAACCTTAATGGACGATGTTATTTAATTTTTTTAGTTATTCTTTTATTAATGGTCATAAAACATTTTATACGGTTCAAAAAGATTGAAAAATATTAATTACATCCTATTTAATGTTCTTGAAAATTTATATATACATGATTCTAATTAATAAATAAAAATGAATTTGTGATGATCGAAAACCTGCCAAAAAATCTAAATAATTATCACTAAAGTATTATCTATGAATTCATCCTAATCCCAAAAGACCGAATCACGTATATAAATATTTTTTTTATGTAATTTAATTAATAAAATATAACATTAATTCAGGATATCTATGCCCATTTACCTGATCCTCTATACACAAATAAAAGTAAATCATTCATGCAAATGAAGGAAATGAATTCTCCCAAAAGATGAACTTTTACATTATAACTCAACAAAAGTTCTACTAGTGGATTTATTCGAATTATACTAAAAAAATAAAAATATAAAAGGTTATTAATTCATTTATTAATTAATATAATTTAATATTCCAGTACTTTAATCTCAATTTAAGAACACAATCTGACATCAAGTTTGGGATTATACCCTAACCTACATTTTCACTCAGGTTACGCTTTCTAACACATTATACAAATTTAACTATTATTCCATTTTATATAATTCTTATTAATCTTGTGAAAATGTTAAAAACTAATCTATTAAGATCATTTCATCTATGTTTCATGATAAATAATTGTTTTTCAATGTTTTCTTCTCACTTCTTCTTGATACGAAAGCCTGATTAAAGGGATCATTTCGATTTCATACACATTTTCCTATAAAATCCATAATATATTTTAATAAAGAACTATTTTTATCAAAATTTAAATTGTTTTCATGAAAGAAATATTTTTTTTAATTTATGGTTTTAAAAAAATAGTCATGAAAAAATAAAAATTATATTTCTAAAAGAGATATTCCATTAAAAATAAAAAAACATATTTATCTAAAGAATTGCTCAATGATTTTGTTAGAGTATTTTATTTTAGTACAAAAACTATATTGAATATTATGATATACTAATATTTATCGCTTATTATTATCATATTCTATATTTTCATAAATGGATAATGTTCAGTATGATTGTTGATATGCTATCTTAATACCATTCACCATTCAACTCAAATTTGTTAATGATTATTTTTACTGTTTGGGGAAGGCGAATTAATTTCCATATGTATATTTTTTTATGTTTAATACAATTAATATTAAGAATTATATATACATAGTATGTGATGGTTGGGTCCCTCTATATCCCCTTTATGTATCTGTGGGTCTCATGAGACAAACTAGACCAATATTTTACTAATTATACTGAGTGCCTTGACCAAAGCCATTTCGATCTGTCTATGATTTCCATCATTATGAATTCCCTAATAATGAATATATTAATAGATATTCCATGTGAATATCCAACTGTTATAATATCCATTGTTATATTTTATTAAGAAACTATTTGGTCAGCCTTTATTCATAATGTATTATGATCATGATTGTGTTTTATTGTTATGTTTTTTTACTTATTCAATGTGCCTCATTGTTTATGTTTATTTATGATACATTTCATTGTATTTATTACCTTTTTTTGAACATATTATATCTTCCATTTCTTATTTTTTATTTATTCCTCAAATGAAAATATTTATATTATGAATTATTTTTAGGATAAATCTTGTAGTTTATGGGTGTTACAAATTATGTTTCTTTATTTAATTTATTTCATGATTTAATGTAATGGTTATGTATGTAATCTGGCTTCTAGAACTAAAAACCCTCTCTCTAATTTGGGATTCAATTATTTTATTTATTCCAATGCATAATGTATTGCACTGTATCTATTATACTGGGGTTGGGGTCACTATATTTGTTATTAGAGGAATCTTAGTAGAAACCATGGAAATTGGATTTAGAAAATGTAGATTAGGGAAATAACCCTACGATATATTAGGAGTATAATAGTTGAAGAACAAACTAGAACCTTGGTATGGTGACATTATGTGGTTCGTCCTAGAAAGAAATCAATGTCTAGATAATTATAGTCAATATGGTTCTGGAATATATGTACCAAGGGCTGAAAACACCAACTAGGTGTCTCAGTATTGACTTTGGGTACCCTAGTACAAGACAATAGTCTTTTCTACACTCATGGATTTTCACTACTAGGAGATATTCTTACGATAATTCAAATTTTATTTAAAATCCATTATGAAAGATTTAAAATTAATATGTCCCAATAGAAACCATGTTTATGATTATGAGATTTAATATTTATGAATTCCAATTAATGATAAGCGTTTTCTATTTTGAAATAAGGTATTATGATTCATAACCTAATTTTGTGTATGCCACTATTTTGAAATGGTACCTAGTGTAAGGAATGTAATATGTATCAACACACATAATCAATGTAGGTATTTTGATACTATGTAAAATGTTTTTGATGAATCTAGAGTTAAAATTAGTTTTGAAAATATTATAACTATAATAGGAAATCTAATTTATGTTATGAACAATAATTTTACCCGTATTGGGAATCCTGATCCATAATGTAGTGTAACATTATTATAATTATTTATGTGAAAAAATATTTTTTGTTTCAATAACACTATAATCCCATTTGTATATGAATAGTGGATTGTTTCCTCATAGAAGATATTTCTCATTATGGGAGGTGATGAAATTAGGAATGTATTCAAGGTAGATTATCATCTGTCTAAAGAATTAGATCAATAGTAGTTATTGTTTCAATACACGGAGGAGGATGATGGAATATAAAACATTTAATGAAATTATTTCTATGAAATTTTCTTTTAAAAATATTCCACTCCTGATAAACAAGAAGATATGGAGAGGAAATTAATCATTTTTCTGGAATGGAAGATAAGATTGTTACTAAGTATGATTCTATCATTAAAAGGATTGAAATTCATGTTACATATTACATACACAATCCGAAAAAATATTGATTGATTCATTGATGGGTTTAAACCATTTCTTTAAAAAGAACAAGTCTACCAAAATATTTCAACATATACATATATAGTCTCATGAGTTATCATGAAATAAAAAATAGATCTCTAGGTCATTGTAATTTAATGGAATTCAAGAGAAGAATATATATACTAAACATTATAGAAATGAAAAAAGTAAAAAAGGGAATAATATAACAGTTTCATTTCCATCATGTGATAATTATGGAAAGAAACACCATAATACATTCCAAAATTTAATGGATATTTCTTTCAAGTGTGATAGAAAAATCCACGACGCCCGTGATTGGAAGATAAATAAGTATCCAATTTTCTATGATAAAATTTGAAAGATATTATAAATTATGTAAATTATTTTCCTAAGCGTCAAAGAATCTTTCCCAAGAAGATTCCAAGATATAATGTTTATTCGTATGTAACCATAACTAGTGAGGTTGAAATTAACAATTATGTGGTGGTAGGTACTATCATCAGTTACTCAAACTTCCCCAATTATATAATTGATTCTTGATGATGGAAATATTTTATATCTTCCTAGTTTTCCATGAAAATATTACATTTACCATTTGATTTAATAAATGAGTTGTCAGAAAAAACCTCTAAGGTATGTATCATTGAATCAAAGATGTATTGGTCAGTCCCAATTATGAGACATAACCATTATTTATTTTGTTACCACATTATCATACCTAGGATTGAATTTGATGTAATCCTTAGTATTGAATCACTTTCAAAATATTATTTGAAAACCTATTACAAGAAAAATGAAATACTAGTTGATGAGTATAATGTATAATAATTTATCCCTATATCATAAAAAACATCATCTAGGTCACATATAGATCCATATCTCGTAGCTATTCTAAAGAAAATTCTCTGGGAGGAATAAAAGACATCTTATAGAGATGAGGAAATAAATCATCAAATGATATATGTATCAATTCTGTATGGATATATTGATGTATTTATAGAGTATATACCTAGAAAAACTCTATAGTGTTATGTTGAGTTCTTTATGTTTATATTTTTGGGTGCAATACCTATATCAAATAATCCTTATATAATCCCCACTATACAATCAGTGGATATGATGAAACAACTATAGGAATTATGGGATATGTTATTTATTCAACCTACTTTTTATCAATGGGTAGCCCCTATATTTCTTTGAGAAGAAGAAGGATGGATCCTTAATGTTCTGCATAGTCTATAGAGAAATAAATGTTATTATAATAATAAAAATTATTTTCTACCCTGTATTAATGATTTATTTGATCAACTTCATAAAGCTAAATATTTTTCAATGATTGAACATCGATCTGGATGTCATCAGTTGTGTGTGTGTAAGGATTATATTCTAAATACATCATTTATAAAAAGTTATGGATATTAAGTGTTAATAGTAATGTCATTTGGATGGACTAATTAACCCATATTTTATGGATCTAATAAATAAAGTGTTCAAGAAATATAAAGATTAATTTTTTTTGGCATTTATTGATTATATCATGTGATAAATTAAATGCTAGGAGGGCAATGAGAACCACATTTAGTTTGTTCTAGATACACCTAGAAGAAAAGAGTTATATGGGATGTTTATAATGTTTAATGTTTGACTTGAAACAGTTCATTTTTGTTTCCATATTGGTTTTACATATGAAAACTCATATGATTATGTGAAGAAAAAGGTGTTTCTAGAACATCCTACACTAATGAACATAATTAAGGTATGTATAATTATTTTTAGAAGGTTGATTTAATTATTTTTTTATGATTCTTTACGCTTAGTTAACACATTAATAAATGTTACTCATAATGGGGTTAAGTTCAAATGAATAAATTAACGTGACGAACAATTTGAAGAATTTATGATTTGATTAGTGAATTCATCAATCTTGACATTTCCATCATGAAAATTTAGATTTCATATTTATAGTGATGCATCAAATAATGGACTCGGTAGTGTCCTTATGTAGAATGATAGAGTTATTTTCCAACCTTAAATTCATTTTAAAACTCATGAACATAACTATGACTACTAAAAATTGGACCATTACTAACCACTATTAGAGGACGCTATTTTTCTTCTAAGACCACCTCGGGACCTCCAATGGTGGTATCATTAGTCCTATTAGTATAGAGATAAAGTGACCACCAATGGTGGTCTCTGTAGGGGACCTAATTCTTGGCAATATAGAGGTCTCTTTTTAGGTGAGCAAAAGAGACTGCCAATGGTGTTACGAACAGGCATCCAAAAACATTTGGCCTACATCGACTATCATTGGGGGTCGATGGAAAAAAATACAACCATTAGCGACCTCCATAGGCATCTGCTAAGTTGGGAAATGATTTAAAAAACATACTGTGAAGAATCAAAATCTGTTGAAAAAAGAGTTAAATTCAGAAAAAAAAAATTCAAAAGAGAAGAAACACCAAGGTCGTCAAAAAACAATAAATAACAGTCATACTTCTTCACATTTCCAGTGATCCAAACAGCACAAATCCAATCCAATCATCTACATTAATAAACTTACAATATGATTCAAAAGAAACAACTAATCAAAAAAATGGACATATTTATTTAGTTAGTATATATATATATATATATATATTTAATAATCAAATTGGGCCATTAGGGCATTAGGTCGTAAGGTCATTTGGATATAAGGGTGTTAGGCTGTATGGGAGTTAGGTCGTTATGGCCTTAGGTTTTTAGGGAAATAATCTCTTACGGCGGTAGGTCGTTATGCCAATAGGCTGTTAGGGTCGTAGGTCATTAGGGAGTAAGGGTTTTAGGCTATTAGGGAATTAGGTCGTATGGGCGTTTGGCAGTTAGGGCTTTATGTGGTTAGGGAATTTTTCTCATTATAGTGTTTGACCATTGAGACATTGGGGAATTTGTCCAATTGGACAAGACTCCATTTAGTGAATTGGCTATTAGGCATATCGGATAATATGACATTAGGCCATTTGGTCATTAGGATAATAGGATAATATTTCATTATGCCGATATGACATTAGGTATTTAGGACAGTAGTCTATTTGGCCATTTTTTCATTAGACCCTTGGGTTGTTCAGTCGTTAGGTCATTAGGCCATTAGGGCATTTGGCCATTTCGGGATTTTGGACTTTTGAATATTGGCTAAGTCTCCATTTAGTCAATTGGCCATTAGTATAATATGATGTTATTCCATTAGGCCATTTTGAAATTAGACCAATAAGATAATATTACATTAAGACAAAAGCTAAAATATTACATTAAGACAATAGGACATTAATTAACTATGACATTATTCCATTAGGCCAATTGTCCATTTTTTCATTAAGATCATTGGCCTTTGGGCCGTTGTTAGTCCTTTGGGCGATTTGTTCATTAGGTTTTTTTGGGTGTTAGTTCGTTCAGCTATTAGGGTGTTAGAGAGTTAGGGGATTATGGTGTTAGGATGTCAGGGCATTAGGCCTTTAGGGATAAAGGTTGTTAAGGAATTAGGTAATTTAATGGTTAAGGCGTTTGGCTGTTAGGGCGTCTGTCCGTTAAGGAATTTGAAAGTTAGGTCATTTGTCTGTTAGGGAATTTGGACGTTAGGTTGTTAGGGTGTTTTTCCATTTGGGTATTTATGAATTTAGTTAATTGGAAAAATATCCATTTATCCAATTGGCCATTAGGCCAATAATCTAATATTTCATTATTATATATGGTCATTAGACTAGTAGTCCAATATGATAATATGTCATTAGGATAATAGGACATAGGTAATTAGGACAATATTACATTTTCTCAATTATTCATTCGGTCATTACTATGTTGAGCCGTTAGGGAATTGGGGAATTATGTCGTTAGGGGGTTAAGGTGTTAGGCCATTAGGGTGTTAGGACATTAGGAAGTTAAGACATTAGGGAATTTGGATATTTGTGAATTTTCACAATTGACCATCTATCCAATTATATTATTGGCCATTAGGCCAATTTGGACATTAGACCGTTACCATCACTACACTACTCTAGTAGTGAACTACGGTGTTTCTAGTACATGATGAGGTGGTTTGAAAAGTGGTTTGGAAAATCATTCAGTTGTGTTGGATATACATTGATATGTATAGATTAATCCTTAGTACTAAATTTTCCCCCTTCAAATCCCATGTATCCCCCACACTCCCCACTCCAAAACAACCCTCGGACAACCCCCACCCACCCCGGACAAACCCTACCCAAACCCCCCATGCACCCCCACCCAACTTCTACACCCAGAACAACCCCACCCAACCCCAACCCCCACTCCCCCTGAAATAGACCCCCCCCCCCAACCCCCACTCCCAACCCCATTAGGAAATACCTCCCCCCCCCCCCCCCCGTGCCAAAAAAACTCCCCCCGGGCATCCCCACAACCTCCCCCCAGACCCCGACACACCCCGAACAAGCCCCCCACACTCGGACATCACCCCCCCAGTCCCTAGTCCCCACTCTAAAAACCCCCACCCCTACCATGGACACCCCCCACAACCCACACACATAGTCATAACCACAAATTCACCCTGAACCCTCCCCCCCCCCCCCCCCCCCCGCAAAAAAAAACTCCCCCCAGAAAGCCCCCCCACCACTTACCCCAGACAGCCCCCACACCCAGACAGACCCTAACTCCCCCCCCATGTATCCTCCCACACTCACCTTGGATAGCCCCCCCCCACCCCCACCCACTTTTGGAACGCCCCCCACACACACACATACAGACACACTCACCCCTGACACCCCCAATAACCCCCCATGCCCCCCCAAAAAAACTCCCACGAAGAGACCCCCCACACACACATTCCCCAAAAATCACCCCCTCAAACCTTCACAACCGCTGCCCTCCACCAAGAATCCCCAAGAATAGATTATTAATTAGTTAGACATTAACAATGTATCTATTTTATTATTATATAATTATAACCCACACCAGATTCAGTATACATGACTCATAATTCCCTATCTAATTAATTATCAATCAATTTAGGCTTTATATTATTTACCAGTTTCTATTAACAACAACATTATAATCCAATGTATAAAAAATCATTCTATCAATAATAGTATATATATATATAATACACTATCTTCCAACATATTAGGAAAACTATTATCCTGATATAAAATAACTACATTGGCTATTAGGAAATTAGGTATTTTTTCATTTGTGAAAAAAGATATTAGGAAAATTTTTCATTATTACAATAGGCTATTATTCCATTATTCCAATTGTACATTAGATAATTAAGGAATTAGCCCATTTGTCCAATTGTTCCATTACGTCGTTTGGTCGTTCAGTCGTTGGGGTGGTAGGTTGTTAGTTCATTTGACCATTGGGTTTTTGGGACATTGGGGAATTGGGCCATTGTGGCGTAGGGCCATTGGGGAGTTGGGCGATTTGAGTGTTAGGCCATTGGGGCGTTCGGTCATTGGGGTGTTAGGCCATTGGGGCACTAGGCCTTTTAGGCCATTGGGGAATTTGGCCTTTTGAGTTGTAGGTCTATCTAGACATTCGACTGTTATGCCAATAATCCAGAACACCATTTTGTCCATAGTCTAATAGGACATTAGTCCATAATGCCATTGTTCCATAAGGTCATTGGGCCATTAGGGTGTTAGTCTAGAATTCCATTAGGTAGTTAGGCCATTGGGCCCCCCTTTCCTAATTCCTATCCTCCAATGGGGAATCTAAAAAATTATATATCACAATAAAGTATCCAATTACTGATCATACTCATAAAAATAAAAATATTATGTGTTTTTTAAAACATAAATTTTTCTTATCTCAAACAATCCTAAATTTAATGTCTAAATCAATATATGACATTAATTAAATAATAAATATAAAAGAAACACACCTCTTGAATATGATGTGGCATGCATGGTCATGGTTACTACAACCATCCAGTTTCCCAGGTGGCCAGTAAAAAATAAATATTATTATGATATTCATAATTAAAATGATATAATGTAAATAAATAAATTTAGAATAAACCTATGTCATATGATCCCATGAACCATCACCTAGACGCACATACTCTCGCAGTGTTTTAACCAGAGTGATCAATTGCGCATTTACCTCTTCAGAAGCATGCAACCATGCCTCAAAATCTAATATATGATGCGTCATCCGAGAAATAGAGGGACTAACTACCTCATCACATGATACTGTAGAATGAGGAAAACACGTTACATAGGTTACACTATATCCATCCCATTCGGAACAATACTGTAATGTAATATCTCTTCCATTCGCATGGGAAGTTGTAACTGGTCCTCTGGCAGCTATTCTAACTCACCATCCAATTCATCATGTGCAATATATAAATATATAAAAATATATTTTTATATACAAATTCATGTAATTATTGGTACTGGGTTCAATCACTCACTATACAACCAACATCCTCAGGATAATATCGATCATGATTTCTCATCCACAGTGTCATTTTATTAGTCGGTGCACCTTCCTCCCATAACTATATACCAATAAAATATAAAAAAAAACACAAAACCATTTTAAATATCAATTTAAAAAATGAATAATAAATAAATCATGTCAGATCTGAGACACATGATGAGTTCCAAGCCTTTGAGGTGGTCCCTGTAAGGCTCGATCATCAGAATTATGTGATGAAACCTACAACAGTCAATTTATTCAAATGTCAAGAAAATATAATGTAACACATTCTAGAAAATATATATACAAGAATATGTATTCTTACTACAATAGCCTCATTAGACCAATATGAAACTATGTCGCGCCACTGAGATGGTAGAACACTTCTTCAGACCTTTTCCAGAATGTTTGGGGCATCGATGTTTGGTAACTAGTACTCCCCCAAATATTTCCTTTATAATATTTCTAAATCTTAAAAAAAATTTCCATACACATTATCCAAAAATAATCATGGAAAACATTCCAATTATTCTATTTAATAAAAAAATCAGACATGTTAGTATTTTTAAAATATAAGTAAGAAACATAAATGACCGTCATACCTGAACATCCCTCCGAAGACGATCTAATGTTTCTGGAGGGATAGAAGCCAAATCACATGTGGGAAATGGAAATCGATGTGGGTCCCATATGATATGACCTAGGTGGAAAACAAATACATGGGTAGTCAGTACCACAGTTTGAAATCTCTCGTTAAATAAAACATCAATGTTCGTGTCGTTATTCCATGATGAATTGCCACAACCAGGGCCTCTCTTGCGAGATAAAGAAGCAGTCAAGTCTGATCCGGTTGAAAAAATATTATACATAATTTTAAAGATGTGAATATATATATATATATATGATTGTGTGCGTGTGTGTTTAGCAATTACATAAAAAATAAACACAATTACAGTAAAAAATACCTCGACCCTGAGATGTAGATGGCTTGGATTGATGATGTGGATCTAAAAAATGTTCCCTTAAAATGCCTTCAATAGCAGAAAAAATAGTAAGGGGGATATCAAAATTTTCAAAAATATAAATTGGATTGGTTTTAAAAAACCAAACATGTATAGTTGTTTAAAAAACAAAAAGAGGACATGTTAGAGGAGAATTTTATGACAAGGGGGGTTGGGAGGGGCGGATGTCTAGGGGTGGGGGTTCATCCAGGTAGTGTGGGTGGGGCTGTGGAGGTTGGGGTGGGGGTGGTTGGTGGGGGGGAGTCAAAGTGTGGTCCAATGTGTGTTAGTGTGTGTGTGTGTGGGGGGTGTTGGGGGGGGTTGTCCAGTTGGAGGGGGAGGGTCTATCCATGTGGGGGTGATTGGGTGGAGGGGTGTTTGGGGGGAGTTTTGGGGGGTGGGTTGTCCAGGAGGTGGGATTTCCAAGGGATGTTCAAAGTTGGGGATCTCTGGGGTGGGGTGGGGGATTTCTAGGTGGGGGGGGGGGGGTTGGGGGTTAGGGGACCTTTTGGATTGGGGGGATATCTAGGTGGAGGGGGAGGGATGGGGCGGGGGATGTCCTGGTCTAGAGGTTGTCTAGGTGGAGGGGGAGGGGTTGTGCAGGTGGGGTGGGGTGGGAGCTATCTAGGGGGGTTGGAAGTGGGGGCTATATAGAGGGGAGGGGGGAGGTAGAGGGGGATTTCCATGGTTGGGGTGTGGGGGTCTCTAGGTGAATGGGGTAGTATAGGGGCTGGGTGGGTGGTTGATTATAAAAAAAAATCAATAAAAAAGAATATGTACAAAATTAGTTTTGGGTTGATTTAAGCAATTTTAAAACGAAACTTTAAACAGAGGAGTAGGAAATTAATTATATCTTTCATTATACATGAAAATCGACCATTTATCCCTCAACGACCTCTCTATCCCAATAAATATCATCGTCATGTTGAACTATGGTATGTTGATCACATTTTTGGGAAATAAAGGGAATAGTCTCCGGTTCATCTTGTTCAAATAAAAACACTCATCCCCGAGATATTTTCAAAACAACATTCCAACATGGATTCGAAAGCAAAGTAACGAAGAATACTTGTTCCACTTGTGATGTCAAATTGAAAGGTTCATTATCAATTTATCCATTTATGTATAACATATAGTTAAAATTAACCAATGTAAACTGATATTGATCGACATTACTTCCACACACTGTTTCTACCCAATTTCACTTTAACAATATGTACTTAAACATGTGTGCATATAAAACTTCAGTGATGTCTGTCAATTGACAATAGTAATAAATAGAATTGAAAAATAGAAAACCAAAGATTTTGTTTTATTTTGATTATTTTTTCATCAACCTCATTAATGTGAAATCGAAATCCAAAATTATGTTATATTTATAATGACGAGTCGTTATAGATGGACCCTCAACTAGTTGAAAGAATTCTTTAGTTAGTGGGGGGGGTCACCTAACTCCCTCAGGATATGAAACTACATAATTAACATAACTCAATAATGATTTCTAAAGAAATAAATTACTATAATAATTCACTCATAATGAAAATCAATTTACATGTAAAAATCCTTGAACCAGTCATGAAATGATGCATAATGAGATTGTTGAATTTTATACACAATCGCGGAAGACATATCTTTTTTTAGATCATTAATGTCTTTCTTGAAAATGGTAACATGATGTTTAAATGATAAAATTATGCAACCAAAACATGTAAATGTTAAAAAATAAAACTAATAAGATACTTCTACAATAATGGTTCAACTGAAGGAGTATTGAACAAGATATATTGAGACACTTATATCCACTCGATGTTGTCCATATCAAATATGGTTCCTTGTCCAACATGACCATCATGAATCTAAGATGGATTATCTAATTTTTTCAACATATATAATATATTATTCACCAAAACTAATAAAATCATCCATCAAATAACTATTTACTATTGATGCATCTAGATGATCACTTTTTCATACAAATCATTTCAATGTTTTCATACACCGCTCAATATGATAAATCCACCTGAATTGCACTTAACCAACCGCCATAACTATATCAGTTAAGTGAATTTTCAATTAAACATAAATTGAAAAATTAATGGGAATTATTTTCGCAAAGTAATAAAGCATTAGTACAACTCAGTCTATCAATCTTTTTAATTCACTCATTCATCTATTTCCTAAATAAGTATTTCAAGAAAAAATAACTCATCTCAATCAATAGTTGAACTAAATTTGGGTAAAACAATCATAAATTGAAATTCGAATCAACTGATAAAGTATTATGTCATTTTCAAGAATTTTAAACCCCTAAAATTTCATGCTCGTCAGATTCACACACATAAAAATATTAGGCAAGTTTCCACCAGGAACCATGAGAATATTCAAAATAGAACGAAATATATATTTCCTCTTTATAGTCATTGTATACTATGCAACATGCACACATTCCATGTTTCCCTCAGCTATCTATAAATGAAACTATTTAAATAAACCCATTTCATCCAAATATTCATGTAAATTAACATGGTATTTCAGTTTCCATGGACTCCTAAAATGGTCTACAATATATTATAACGAACATTTTTTTTAATGTGCATGAACACCAAATTATGCCATAGCATGTTACTTTTCCAATATGTGAGACAATAAAAAAATACTTTTCTTATTCAATTGTGATTGCGATGACATCCAACACCATTAAAATTAGGTAATGTATGAGACACCAAATCCTGAAATTCATATATTGTGTGGTTGTTTTCTTACTCAATTTTCGATATAATTTAAACTCTTATCAGGATCGTTGGTTCTGGGCTGATCTCTCACGAACCATAAAATGTCCCTCTGTTCTTATTAACCTATGTTGAGGGGGTATAAAATGTATATGGCCCGTGTATGAACATTTTTTTGAATTATTACGCCATTCATATTTCATACGTTTATTGGAACATGGGAAATAAAATACTGATTTCGTACTCCAGCCTGATAAATTGTCATATGGTAGGATGTTATTGAATGTCCACCATAAAGCAACATGTAGTTTGAAAATTTCATTCGTTTCATAGTAAAATTTCATTGAAACATCGCCCAAAAATTAATTCAACTCATCAATCAATGGTTGAAGGTAAATATCAATCTTATCCCCCAAACTTCTAGGTCTATCTATAAGAGTGGAATGTAAAATAAATTGTTGCTCCATACAAAGACACATATAAAGATTATAAAGAACCAACACCACTGGCCATGTGTTATGAGTTGTACCAACCATAGAATTGAATTAATTAAATCCATTTACCACAAACCCCAATAAGACATTATAGAAACCTTGAGAAAAGTTGGGGTGTCTCTTATCAAAATCCTTCCGTGCACGAGAGTCTTCCATGTGGGTTAACAGATCACATTCTTGATTTCATTCTGCATCTTATCTCATTAAATTAGAATCAATATATGACATAAAAAATCCATCAACCTCATATTTAAGGTAATGTAATGCATTTTCATTACATTAATCATTTTTCCCTGTTTTGTAGTCAAACTTTGATGAGTATGATTTCTCCTATCTCTTTTCATATGGAAGATCCACAGACCATACAAATATCCAAATGGTTAGTTTCTTTTCTAAACAACATAGAGTTGTTTTCTCATGAATCTATGGTCTCATATATAAATCCTATGTTCTCTGTCAACTTATAAGAATGGAAATAGGACTCAGGAATCTTAGTATTGACTGGAATAACATTTTTCAGCAACAACAATAACATGTCAAACGACGTGTCTGACCACCGATTCCAAGTCATCAAATGAAACAATTTCACAATAAATGTAACTCCACGGCCCCATTTTCCCAGAGTCTGTGAATTATTACATAACATTGGAATTATACATGTAATCATGTCCTGAACAATCAATTAGTTTAGTATTATTAGAAACAAGTTACAAATATTCAACACTAAAAATTGAAAAGAAATACAACACTAATTTATTCCATTATAAACATCCAAGCCTCCTAGATTATTCCTAGAAGTCACTCATAATTATCTTCTCCATATTCTAGGAATATAAAACATAAGAAATGGGTGATCTCAAATGCTCAGTAAGAGTAAACAATATAGCGGAAGATAACATAAATATAAGGCATGGTGTATAATTGAAAACACATCCCTTTACAAATAATAAACATGAAAACATTGTCGAAGGAATATGAGCAGGGTAAATAATTCAATAATAAAACATATTCATGGGTATACTACTAGTAGAATAACTACATGAACCTCCTATATTATTTTCGTAATGAGGAAATGTATAATGCGAGACATTCTAAAACATTTTTTCAAGGCCTCGACCATATTGTCTAAAATTTATTAAGGCCTCTCCCAAAACCATATTTCAAAATTGGGAAAGGCCTCAGCCAAATCCACATCTCATTGTCCATTGAGACCTACCAATGACTTGAGAAGCTATTGCGAGCTCCACCTGTCACTTAAGAAGTCCAATACATTTCTCATATAATAAGGCTGAAACATAACATACACATTTTTATTAAAACTGGCATAAAAAATTTCAATTCTTTAACCATAAATTAGGAATCATATTAAATAAACACATACAAAATCAGACATATCACAAACCCATAAAAATAATATGGATGATTTTTATCATAATAAATCAAATTCATATAATTGTATAATTTTGAAAAGGATGCTGACATAGACGAAATCAAAACTATTTGGGAGAAATATCTCTTTCTATTTTCAAATCATTTAAGAGTCACATAATTATAAAACAAAATATTTATTTTTAAAATATTCTTATATGATTGTAAGGGATGCTTGACAATGTTATAATGTTTTAAAATATCTACACTCGGTATATAAGATAAATAAATATACACACTCGCCTTAGTTATGTTGAAAAGGTCATAAAGTACCATGTTTGGAAAACGACGTAAAGATTCATTTCAAAACATTTTAGGTAAAATAACGGTATAAATGAATTTATCCCATATTATATTAAATAGTAAAAATGTTTTTAATTTTTTTTTAATAAAACACAGATGTTGATGATAAAGAGGTCCCAGTAGATACTTGCATCTTAGCAACCTCAGATATGTAATGAGATTGTAAAATTAACACTTAGCTTGTTATTTTACATAGTTGATGGTATGTTAAACTCATGAATATTAGATAAAACATTGCTATTATATTATAAAATATCTATAAACATAAATATGATATCATTTATCATCCGCTAATATTATTTTGTTAATAATATTTCATTAGTATTACAGTTTTGGGTGTTAACTGATTAGTCTTCATTTATACGATTAGTTACATAAGCCATATTTTTTATGTATATGATGTATTTGATTAATATACATAATGATATTACGTTATTTAAACAATATTTTTTTTATCAAAAATGAAAATTATTCTATAATGGTTATGATGGTAATGAATCTCATTGCATTTGTGGAGATGGTAATCTATACGTATGCACGAGAAATAATATCATTAAATTGAAGGAATGATCATATATAATTGGATGATATATCATATATATAGAAAAATTAACATTCTATACTTATTATATAAGTCAATTATACATCATTATTATAATTTTCCAAATAATAATATATTGAATAACAACTACAATATGACGTGGAGATGGTAATCTGTACGTACGCACATATGGTGACTTTGTCATTCATAAGACAGATATAATAATGAATATAGTTGTACCATTTTTATAATAACAATAATTATGTATAAGTTAGTGGATTTATTTTTTTAGAACAGAAACAACAATGATATAGGATATAGAAGAAGAAAATAGCTTGAAAGATGTGATGAAATATTTACCTCTTCTTCTGGTTGTTCATTTTGATTTGATCCAAAGGTCTCCATAGGTTGAATTTACGACATAACTATGGACTTTAGGCTGAAGTGATGATTGTTGGGAGGATATTTGGGTAGGTTTTGGCTGTGAAAAATGTCTTTGGAGTTGTGATTTTGAGAGAAGGGGAAGTACCCTTTTATAAGAGAGGTGAGGTCCACATTAAGAAATCATGAAATATTATTTTATTATACAATCATATTCGGTTTATAATGGCTAAAAATTGATTTATTTTGAAGATAAGGTGGAGAGGGGTCACAAATCTCTAAACCCATATGACTTAGACATGTTTATGATTCCATTTTAACCTTATCGTTTAGATTTTACTCATAGTTAAAAAGATTCATATTCACCATGTCCCTTGTATTATTATATTATGTGGTTAATAAACTTAAAATAAAAAGGAAATACAACTCCATGTTGTCAATAATTGAAATATATAACCATATATAAGTCCTTTGGATGAACCTTATTTTTTTATGAATATTATATCATTTAATACGATATTATTTGTTTTAAAAACTGAATTATGTCAAATTTTGACACTATTTTTATGTGATTTTTTTGAAAGTCCTAACAACTTTATCAGTTCTAATAAAATTTATTTTAGAAAGTATAACATGTCAAATTAACCTATTAAATTCGTGTAATTCATTAAAATGCACAAATTACATTTATTGTGATATTTATAATATCAGTTATTTTAATCAGTCATTAAAAAGGTAATTATTTCATCATCATTGGGTAACAAATAAATTTAATTAATTAAGTTCAAAAAATTACCTATAAAATACTATGATGTAGGAAATATTTTTAGATTTCTAATTAATATTTATATTCTAATTTATCTTATGTATAACTATATATTAATAATAGTTTAGTTATTAAACATTGAATTTAACACATTTAACTCTTCTTTAAATAAAATAATAATAAGTGTCTTAATCTAATACTAGTGGACCTAAATGATAATATTTTATTCTTAAGGTTGTTTTAGGTTTAATTAAACTTATCCAAAAATAATTAAGACATGTTTTATTGTAATTATAATATCATTTTCACCTTTAATTACGATATTTTCTTTTAACCGTGATAAATAAATGTCAAATGATACTATTCACCATAAATTATTTTCATATTATTGAATCAAATTTTGAATATTAATGTAAAATTTTTCTTTTTGATTATTAAAATTCAACTCACAGAAGTGGTAAAATTGTGTTTTATGCATATTTTCAAAGGCTTCTAGAAACTGGCTAAAAGGCATAACAAGTTCAATACGATTTTATTCATCTAATATGATAATAACATGGCTCAAATGAATTAAATTTAGCAAATATAGGCATTATGTATCTATTTTGACATAAAATATATTTAAATAAAACTAATAATTATTTAAATAATATGTCGGTTTTAATCAGTAATGTATTGTTTTTCACAACTCATCAAAAATTGAATGTTTTCAGAAAAATACAAAAAATTCATCTACAGATAATTTTGATATTCAAAATTCATAAATGAAGTATATTTTCTCAATCTAAATACATTGAAGTTGAATTAATTAATTTAAAATTAATTACGTTGTCAAAACCAAAAAGCGGGCTTTTAAAATGTAAAAACAATCATAAGATTAACATGTGTTTATGTAAAATTTAATTGTGAAATTATATATACTGATCTATATTGTATTAAACGATAACAATATAATCTATTTATGATTCCAAATCATATTAATTCATAATTTAACAAAATAATGTATTTAGATTAAAAGAGTTGTTTTCAATTAAAATTTAGTATTTTTCACTATTCCTAAAAATATGAATTTTGTCACAAAAGTACTTTAACATTATAAAATCTATATTTTTGTGTCATATTTCTGAAGAATAATTTAATTTCCTACAATTTAAAATATAAAAGTGTCAAAAATTTGTTTTAAAAAAGGTTATCCATTAAAAGGCTCTAAAATTGAATTTTTTAAAAAAATTCATATTTTATATTAAAAATTGTATTTTTTCTTATATTATGTATAAGAAATACATAATAAGGATTCTAAAATTATATTAATTATATAAACTCTAAAATTATATTAATACTATTCATTACAGTTTTTTTGAACGACTAGTTTGGTAAGTTGTGGTGCGGTAAAACTCTTTGTTGTGTGTAGAACATGTTATTGAATTAAATTGAAGAGATTACGTACTAGAAAATATCAAAGAGTTATATTTTATAATTTTTCAATATATTGTTTCCTCTCAATTTGAAATTGCTCCTAAAAAATAAATCGTTTAATATAGAAAATATCTTTGTTGAAAACCCAAATCAGAAATAGGGTTAATAAAATTTTGTCCTAATTAGAAGGAAAGGGAAATGAATATGTTACCACCAAATTAGGGGTTTGAATAGAATAACATTGCTGTAAAATATAGACACATTATTAGAGGAAAAACGTAAATATTTATATGGACTGATTGAGGTCATCAATCCCAAACAATTGAACAATAAATGGAGAATTGAGGGCCTCTATTCTTTAAATCTATGACAATTTAAAATATCATCGGTTTAACAATACATAAGGTATTAGGATAACACATTTTTGGTTGTTATATCCTTTAACTAATGTTTAATAATTAATTTCATTATATCATAATAAGAAAAAATGTAATACTTGAAAATATTAGTTCCATCCATTAACTAATTTTTACCACAAACTCATGTTTCTCTCCAAAATATAATAGAACTAAATAATATTTTATTAATCATAATAACATAGGGTTTCAAAAAAATGAATTTATAATTCATCTATCATTCCATTTAATGAATCTACATTATACAAACGAGGACATCACAAAAGCCAGTGGTAGGTGATGTACACTTGTCACCCTTCGCTTGCGGTTTCAAGTCTCACAGACATTTCGGATGTGGAGACTAGTCAACTGACCCCCTTGTTGTCCATCTTATAACTATACAATAAAAAATTATGAAATTTTTTTGAACATAATAAACAGCATTAAATGTACAACATAATTCATTCTAACCTTTAGACTTATCCAAAATACTTTTGTCTGAACTAACAGTCTAAAATTTATAAGGAAGGTGAATATATTGAAGATCTCTTTTTCCACATTATAAAATGTTAATACCTTTATCATAAATTCTATTAAAACAGGGTAACACCCTTAATTACCATAAAACCTTATTGATTACATTTCTTCTCCCCTATTCCTTCTAGAATAATGTGTATAATCCTTATATAAAAAATGTTGCCAACTGCAACAATGATAGAATAAACAAACAAATAATTAGTTCCTTGGTAGTCAATAATATCTGATATAATTTATCCAACTCTATTATCTCTTATTCCAAAATCATTAACTAAGAATAAGAAACATATTAATGTTTATCTTTCCCTCAACCATGCATTCTCCAAAAAGTTTAACTTAAAACTATTTCAGTTTACTTGGTACCATACAATCTCAAATCGTTTATGAAATAGTACAACAGTACAATATTTATTTATTTTCATAATTAATATTACTAGTATATTACTGATGAAACATTCTAATGAAAAAATATATGAACAATAATTATTTCCATTCATCTATGGTAGTCTCATAACATGCTTATTATCAAATATCATCATTTGTGGCATAGCCTCATGATTTCAACATTGATTCACGTAGTGTCCCAACTCCTTGCAGATGAAGCATTATGGATTTGAAACATTTTTCTTACTCTTTCAATCACGTACTTTCTATCCTTTTTCTCCACACGTATAACAAACCCTTGTTACCTTTAAGAAATTACTAAGGTTATTCTGTCCATAGTTATCACATATGGAAAATCCTTCATTCCACTATTCTCAAAATTCATCAATCTATCTACCATCATTTTATTCTCTTTCTTCCTTTAAAATCTATAGGACTCAGAGAATTATTTACTTATATTATTAACACATCATACTATTTCTTTATATGATGAGAATACATGTGAGACTATTTCCCTTGACAATATTTTCTTAATACTATGAAAGATATGATCTTTCTTACTCTATGGATTATTCGCATTGTTAGAGTTCGCATTACTTCTACTGGGTGCCATTTCTAAACAATGGCATACACTAGGTTAGTTTATGAATTGAAATTCATAATTCCAAACTAGTAAAATACCTAACATATATTAAAAAAATTATGCATATAATCAATAATCATAATGAAATTTTTTTTAAGGATTTATTTACTCTTACATCCTTTCATAATGGTTTGTAAGGAAAATTTGAATTATCCTAAGAAGATTTCCCAGGTGTGTCGTAACCAAGAGTGATGTAAGGCCTGTTGTTGTGTATCAGGATACCCTAGGTCAAGCCCGAAACTCATTGTCAAAGTTTTAATTTCAAGGTGCATCTGTTCCAAAGCTTCTTCTACCTACTCGTATCTAGACAGGTATTCATTTCATGGGAAATAAAAAAAATATTTTTCACGACCCCTTCCCACAAGTCTACCCCTCTTGGGCCAACAATGTGAGAAGGGAGATAATGACCCCCAAGTCTCGCATCTAGTAGGCCTCGAGTAGGCGACTAGCACTGAGGGTATAATAACACACAAAATTAGAGGCATTACCCTCTAAGAGAACACATGCAGAAGAGAGGGATAAGACAAAAATCAATCAACTCCAACTCAAAACTAAAAATATAAAAGAAACCCAAGTGCACAAATGTAATGTCATGAAAAATTACTACAGTTGAAAGGGGAAGCTACAAGTACCCAAAAGAAAGGAAAAGACAACAGCAACTACAAGCCTGAACATCTCTTTAAACCCCAATCTAGTAGTAACTAGCCTGATATCCCTCCTACTCCAAGTGACCTGAGAAATAGTTTATATATATGTAGGATGTGTATAACAGTATACTCAGTAGGATCCTCCAAAAATCCTCTCGTTCAAAAGTAAAGAAAACATGCTAAATCATAGTGAATAACAGTGAAGATAACTCATCACCTAAATAGGAATACTATATTCCCAACCTCACCAAGGATACTCCCACCATGTGACGCATACAAGAATATATCATATAATAAATAATATCAAGGGTACCCCGCTACTACTTCCCCACTGGTTTTCCACTTTTCCCCAATAACATACATCTTGTGCATCTCTCTCCAATGGATTTCCCGTATAAACTTGGGCTAATCTTTACAATATGCACCACTTGAACTATAAAGGAATTCTCGTAGACACTTGGGCTAAGCACCACACTATCCTCCCAACCAAAAGTAACCAGGTAGTTTTCGGAAGCCACCACAGCTCGTATAACATGTATCATACGTCGGGTATTATACCTCAAGCCATTACAGCCCATACACTAAGTAAGGATCCTCAAGCCATCACAACCTATACACATTACACCTATAGTAGTCCATAGGATACTATATCCTGAATATATTTTTGTGAATAACCACAAGCCATTATAGCCCTCTACACACATATATGGTGGAAAACTAACCACTGTTCCTAATGGAACTAGTATCTACCAAGAGAAGAGAGCGGGGTCGAAGGGGGTAGTCAACCATTCATCATCGCACCGAAATGTTAGGGAAAACACCCACCCCCCCAAGGCTCAGAATCCCCAGGGTGTCAGTTTCTCTTACTGACAGAGTGGACTAGCGTATAGAAACACAAAAGTTTCTGAATATATTATAACTCACAACCACAATATGGGCATACACTAGATTTATACACGACTGCAACAAACCTCTCTCGGACTCTGGGATGCCACTTCATAGACTAGGTATCCTATAAGCACACATTCATTTAAAGGGATTTATTAGATTACTTCATCCACTTTTTATCAGTTCCACTGTATGTTATTTAATTTTTTTAAACATTAATTTCCCATGAATAATTTAACATTAAACTTCATTGGCATCACACCCAATATCCACTGTCCCTTCAAAAGTTACAGCCTCATCACTATGTTCTAGCATCTCCATCCCCATGGGTTAATAAAATTTATTCAAAAATTCATAATATAATTACTTTTGAATATTTTCAAGCATTCTAGAAAAGCAACCTATGCTATTAAACACAAGGGGGCTCAACACGGTGAGTAGATATACTACTCATCGAGTCTTTTCCGAATATAGCAATAGGGTAGACCCATTCTCCCTCAAGGGGATAAACACAGAAATCACATGGCATACCCCATGTGTTTTCACCCCTTTTGGAAGAAGGGTAAGCAAAACCAGCTTCCTTGAGCAGTGAGGAAAAGTAAAACAGATAAACATTCAATCAAACCACCAAAAATTCATCCAACACATCCACCCCATACCAACATACCTGGTGTCCTCCCCAACACCCACATGCATAAAGTGATGCATCTCGCCACTCTAAGCGCCATCTGCTGCCACAACCACAAGGACTCTCTGCCTTCACATATCACAACACCCCTATATGGACACATCACAACACAACCAACAGGAAAAACAAACACCGCATCAAATGTGATCTTGGCCCTTTAACAAGGCATCCAGCCTTCATACATAATGAGCACTCATGGCTCTAATGCTTAAGGCACCCAGCCTTACGAACAAGAAGTTAACTATGAACCCTACCGGGTATTTTATTTTATCAAACAACACGTTCTTTAATCCCTATTAATTTAACAGATTCAATTAATAGGCTCCAATTCAAGGAAACCTTTTCAGTAAACTATCATAAAATATTTAACATTCTTACAATGCCAATTTAATTAACATAAAATTAGAACAATGGAAACAATGAAAACAACCAGATCCATTTATATGCTTCTTTATCATTATCCAATTAATTATAAATTAATTCCAACTTTACGTTCTTCATCAATTTCCATAAAGGAAAAATAGCTAAACCAAGCAAGAATAGATATCACACTATCTAGAAAAACAAGAGGCAAACCATTATCACGGTACCGAGAAACAACATTTGATCAAACCAATTCTTTTAATCCAGTTCTAGTATTTAATTAAGTCAATTTCATTGTGATACAAATGGATAAATCATGCTAACTCTACGATTTCACATAAAAAATTAGAGAATCCATGAATCCCCTACCTCAACAGTTCATTACATTCTTTATCCACACAATGGGCCACGATCCTCCTCTCGCAACAACTGCATCCACCCAAGGACGCCACGGTACGACAACACAAACCAAACCCCACAAAAAAACCAATTAGAATCTTAGGGATTACATAGTATAATTTGGAAGGGATAACAAGAGAAGATTATACTCAAAGGAAAGATGCTAAAACATACCTTATATCAAATAATGATCGACACAGCTTGGTTGCATCAAAATAGTGCAGAACCAATCAGAGGAGTAGGGTTTGATTATGAAACTCCAACGGGAAGGATTGAAAGGTTCTAGCATCTCATAGACGAGAAAAAATAGGAAGAATTTGGTAGGACGATATCTTGTCCCTTTCGAAAATTTACTCGGGCGGCGGTTTAAGATCCGCTTAATTCTCCAGTAAAAACATATTGCATTAACTGACGCTGTTTGACCAAGTAAAAACATCTCTGCCTTAAGAAAATTTATCATAGGATTTATGGGAATTGAAACGGACATTAGAGCCCTTAAAATAAGTCATTAAATTTATTTGACGTCAAAGGAATCATCAAAAGTGAAAAAACTGTATGAATCTGGAAACACTATTCACCTACCATTATAGTACAACAAACCGATCTATGAGACCAGTCTGTGAGATCGATATGTGAGACCACTCTGTGAGACCGTTTTGTGAGGCCGATCTGTGAGACTGATTAGTGAGACCGATCTGTGAGGCCGATCTGTGAGACCGATCTATGAGACCGATCTGTGAGACCGATCTGTGAAACTGCTTTCTGAGACCGATCTGTGAGACCGATCTGTGAGACCGATCTGTGAGACCGCTCTATGAGACCGATCAGTGAGACCGATCTGTGAGACTGATCCCTGAGACTAATATATGAGACCGATATGTGAGCCCGTTCTGTGAGATAGATCTCTGAGAAGGATCTGTGAGACCGATCGGTGAGACCGATCAGTGAGACTGATCTGTGAAACAGATCCTTGAGACCGATCCGTGAGACTGATCTGAGAGACCTATCTGTTACTGTTCATAAAACTGGAAACACTGTTCACAGAACTGGAAAATTAGAAAAGTGTTGGGGACAAGTCACCTTGACCTCCCGGAACACCTCCAACACCACATTTTCAAAAATTAATGGACTGATGAGTTCTGGGGCATTACATCAGATACCTATCAAAACATTCTCATCCCCGAGAATTTAAAACCATCCTAAAGAAAAGAGGGGTCTGAACAACCACCCAATAAGATAAATCTCCGGGAAAAAACCACCTTGAGTTGTTCTAAAGCTGGAACAAAACCACGACATCCGAGAGAAAGGGAACAAAAAATCCATATCCAGAAATTCTAGAATAACATCACATCAAAGGTACATAAAAGAAAGTATCAAATAATACTCAGCACAACAACTTATATTATCTCTGGGTACTGGACACGCAACTGTGATTCACGTTCCCATGTACTCTCTTCGATGCCACTGTGTCACCACAAGACTCGAACAAAGGGAATAGATCACCCACACAACACCTTCTCCTTGCGGTCTTGGACATCCACATGTCGCTCCTCGATGGTTGCATCATCATCAACATCAATCTCTCCCCAATCGATGATGTGAGAGTCATCATGAAGATAACGACAGAGCTATGATACATGGAAAGCATCATGTATCTGAATCATCTGTGGGGGAAGTGCTACTCGATATGCCATAGCTTCAACACGAGCTAACACCTCGAAATCCCCAACAAAATGGGGGATAAAGCTTACTTCCATGACCAAAAATTCGCTGCCCATGATGTGGAGTCACCTTTAGAAACACATGATCTCTAACAATAAATTCTTAGGGTCTACTTATTTGATCGTCATATGATTTTGGATGAGCTTGTGTTGTATTCATCCTCTCACGAATCACTGGAACCATCTCTTTTGTATTCTGCACTAGTTCCGGTCCGAAAATTTCTGACTCTCCGACCTCAGTCTAGCACAACGGAGAACGGAAAGGCTGGCCATACATGGCTTCAAACGACATCATACTGATGGTATAGTGAAAACAATTATTGTAAGAAAACTCTACCATGTGTAAGTGCCTCATCCATGAACTTCCAAAATCAAGAACACAAGAGCACACCATGTCTTCAAGAGTTTGGATGGTTCGCTCAGTTTGACCATCCGTTTAAGGATTAAATGCAATTCTAAGGCATAGCTAAGAGCCAAAAGAATACTGGATACCTCTCCACACCCTAGAGGTAAAACGATGATCTCGATCAGAAATGACCGTCTTAGGGACTCCATGATGTCTCACCACCTCCTCTAGATACTACCTTGACAAAACTTCCACTAAGCTCGACTCCTTTATCGCTATGAAGTAGCCAGATTTTGTTAAGCGGTCTGCTACCACCCAAATAGCATCATGTCCTCCCAAATATCAAGGTAAACCTATAAAAAAGTCCATTGAGATGTCCCCACACTTCCACTAAGGAATACCTAATGGAGGGAGAAGACCACCAGGAACACGGTGTTCGACCTTCACCTTCTGGAAGACTAAACATCAAGACAGAAACTCCGCAACCGCTCGCTTCAGCCCAGGCCACCAAACTGAATCCTCTAGGATTTGTATATCTTTATCACACCCATGATGTACTGCTACGGGTGATCTATAGAACTCTCGGAGAATCGTCTCTCGCATCGTTAAGGGAACAAAATTCCTGCCATGAAACAACACTCGGTGTTGTTCATCCTTTGACCAACCATCAGGGCCTCCCCAAAAACTACTATGTCTCTCCAAAGTTCCACCTCTGGATCACCCAACTGGAACTCTTCTACATTTTTCATCAGGGATGACTTCACCATCTTTTGGAAAAGACAACATCTACCTCCAACATCTTCCAACCAGTCATTCATCACCACATCTGAAACGTAGCCCTCGTACTTCTGCAGGCTCTGGAGCTGAAACTCTCGGAGTGTCTTCCTCCGAGTGTCATCATCGTCAAACTCTACCCTGTGGCAACCAGCTGAACATCTTCTATGAAAACCTGATGAGGCAGTCGACCTGGATCCATACCTGTAAAATAATAAACAGTTAGAGATCCTAAGCCTGGAATATGGAGACTCAAGATTAATTAATTAATTGTTTTCTTTCATTCATTTATGGATAACCGACCCGAAGGTCTTCCCATTCAAACATAGGCGCAAAGAATAATGATGCATGATCCTTTCCTAGGTCTCTACCATGCAACTAGTATCACCTTGTTTAGTATCCATTGTAAAAAAATGTTCGTACATCATATCTTAGGGGGACCTAAAATCCAATGTCTCAACCAGATTCTAGTGTATACCGCACCTGATAAACATGAATGACACTGTTTTCTTTACCAAACCATGAAACCTCACATATAACTTACTCCAAACTCCATCCTATCCCACAACCAGAGCTCTGATACCACTCTATCACAACCCCCTCCCCACATGTGTATCCCTCATGGGCCGACAATGTGAGAAGGGAGATAATGACCCCCGAGTTCCGCCTCTAGTAGGCCTCGGGTTGGAGACATGCACCGAGGGTATAATAACAAAAAAATGGGAGCCAATACCATCTAATAGAACACATGCGGAAGAGAGAGATAAGAAATACACCAATAAAATCCAACTCAGAACTGGAAATATAAAAGAAACCCATGTGCACAAATGTAATGTCATGAAAAAGTACTACAACTAAAATGGAAAGCTACAAGTAACCAAAAGAAAGGAAAATACAACATCAAATACATGCCTGAACAGCTCCAACAACCACAAGCTAGTAGTAACCAACCTGATCTCCAACCTGCTCCAAGTGACATGAAAAGCAGTTTATATATACATAGGGTGAGTATAACAGTATACTCAGTAGGATCCTCCCTGAAGCCTCTCATGCAATAGTAAAGAAAGAATTCTAATGAACATTGACTAATAGTGAAACTAACTCATCACATAATCATGTATACTATATTCCCAACCTCACCAGGTCTACTCTCACCAAGTAACGCATACAAGAATATATCATATAATAAAGGATATCAAGGGTAACCTGCTACTACTTCCCCACGGGTTTACCACATTTCCACAATGTCATACATCCAGTGCATCTCTTTCCAAAGGCTCGCCCCTATAAACAAGGTCTACGCTCTACAATCCGCACCACGTGCACTAAAAATGCTTGCCCGCAGACACCTCGTCTAAGAAACACACTATACTCACAACCAAAAGTAACCAGGTTGTTTCCGAGAGCCACCACAGCTCACATAACGTGTATCATATGTCGGGTATTATACCTCAAGCCATTACAGCCCTTACACGATGTAAGGATCCTCAATCCATCATAGCCTATACATGTTACACCTGTAGTAGTCCATAGGATACTATATCCCAAATATATGTGTGTGAACAACCACAAGACATTACAACCCTCTAAAAACATACACGAGGGAAAACTAACAGCTATGCATAATGGCACTAGTATCTACCAAGAGAAGAGAGTGGGGTAAAAGGGGGTAGTCAGCCATTCATCCTCCCACACGAATGTTGGGTAAAACACCCCACTAAGTCTCTGAATCCCCAGGGTGTCACATTCCCTTACTGACAGGGTGGAGTAGCATATAGAAACACAAATATTACATAATATATTATAACTCACAACCACACTATGGGAATAATCTAGTCTAAGACACGACTACAACTAACGTCTCTCGGACTACGGGGTGCCACGTCTAAGACTACATATCATATAGGCACACAAACATTTAAAGGTCTTTATTACATTAATTCATCCCCTTTTTATTAGTTCCATAGTACATTAATTAATTCATTAAACATTAATTAACCATAGACAATTTAACATTAAACTTCATTAGCATCACACTCAATATCCACTGTCCCTTCAAAAGTTACAGCCTCGTCATTATATTCCATCATCTCTAACCCCATGGGTGAACATCATTTATTCAAACATTCATTATAGAATTACTTTCCCATATTCCCAGGCATTCTAGAAAAGAAGACTATGCTACTAAATACAAGGGGGCTCAACACGGTGAGTAGATAAACTAATCGTCGAGTCTTTTCCAACTATAGCATGAGCATAGATCCATTCTCCCTCGAGAGGCTAAACACGGAAAGCACGTGGCATAACCCGCGTGTCTTCACCCCTTTCGGAAGAAGGGTAAGCAAAATCAGCTCGCATGAGAAGTGGGGAAAATTAAAACATATAAACATTCAATCAAACCATGAAACATTCAGCCAACACATCCACCCCATTCCAACATCCCTGGTGTCCTCCCTGACAGCCACATGCATATACTGATGCATCTCGCCACTATAGGCGCCATCTGCTGCCACAACCACAAGGCCTTCCCGTCTTAACATTTCAAAACACCCCTCCAAGGTCACATCACCACACAAGTAGCAGGAAAAACAAACACCACATCAAATGGTCTCTTGGCCCTTTAACAAGGCATCCATCCTTCATACATAATGACCACACATGGCTCTAAAGCCCAAGGCACTCTGCCATAGGAACAAGATGTTAACTAAGAACCCTACCAGGTGTTATCTATTATCAAATAAACAGTTCTTTAATCCCTCTTGAATTAACAGATTCAATTCGTAGGATCCAATTCCAGGAAACCTATTCAGTAAGCTGTCACAAAAAATTTAACATGCTTACTTTTCCAATTTGATTAACATAAAATTATAACAACTACAACAACGACAACAACCCGATTCATTTATATGCCTCTTTATCATTATCCAATTAATTATCAATTAATTCAGGCTTTACATTCTTCATCAATTTCTATCAAGGACAAACAACTAAACCAAGAAAGCATAGATATCACACTATCTAGAAAAACAACAGGAAAATCATTATCACAGTACAAAGAAACAACATGTGATCAAACCAATTCTTTTAATCCGGTTGAAGTATTTAATTATGTAAATTTCAATGTGATCCAAAGGGCTAAATCATTCTAATTCTACGATTTCACATATACAATTAGAGAATCCATGAATCCCCTACCTCAACAGTTCTTGGCGTTCCTTATCCACACAACGGGTCACCATCCTCCTCTAGCAACAACTACATCCACCCAAGGAAGCCACGGTATGACAGCACCAACCAAACCCCAAGAAAAACCCCTTAGAATCATGGAGATTACATGGAATAATATGGAAGGGAGAACAAGATAAGATGATCCTTGAAAGAACAATGATAAAACATACCTTATATCGAAAATGATCGACACCGCTTGATTGCCTAAAAATAGAGAGGAACCAATCAGAGGTGTAGGGTTTGATTGTGAAACTCTTACGAGAAGTATTGAAAGGTTCTAGCGTCTCATATCCAAAAAAAGAGGAAGAAAAATGTAGGATGATACCTTGTTCCTTTTGAAAATTTACTAGGGTGACGGTTTAAGATCCACTTAATTCTCCATTAAAAACATATCGCATTAAACCACGCGGTTTGACCATATAAAAACATCATGTCCTTAAGAATAACTAATATAGGATTTATGGCCTTTGAAACGGCCTTAAGATCCCTTAAAATATGTCTTTAAATGTAATTTACATCAAAGGAAATGTCAAATGTGGGAAAACTGTAGGAATCTGGAAACACTGTTCACCTACGGTTACTGTACACCAAACCGATCTGTGAAACTGATCTGTGAGACCGATCTGTGAGACTGCTCTGTGAGACAGATCTATGAGACCTATCTATGAGACCGATCTTTGAGACCGATCTGTGAGACCGATCTCTGAGACCGATCTGTTACTGTTCATAACACTGGAAACATTGTTCACAGAACTGGAATATTGGAAAAGTGTTGGGGATAAGTCACCTTGACCTCTCTAAACACCTTCAACACCACATTTTCAAAAAGTAATTTACCGGAGAGGTCCGAGACATTACAATATATACATTAACAATATTCTAGGATGTTGTTCTATACTGGTCCTCAAGGTATATCATAGGGTAATGTTCACTAATCTGAGTTATTCTAAATCTAGTTTCCAGGAATTATACTAAAATTCCTTGGATAACAACTATATCGCCCAGACCCCAGTTACCTAGATTCGGGGCATTATTACATAACATTGTAATGATATAAGGAATCATGTTCAAAAGGCCGATCAATTTAGTATTATTGGAAATAGGATACATAACCTCCAAATTACAAATTGAAAGGAAATACAACACTTATTTATTCCTTTAGAAACATCAAATCCTCCTAGATTATGCATTAAAGTTACTCATAACAAACATCTTCATATCCTAGGAAAATGACACATAAGAAAGGGGTGAGCTGAAATTCTCAATAAGAGTAAAAAATACAATGGAAGATAACATTAATATTTTCATGGTGAATAATTTAAAACACATTCCTTTACAAATAATAAACATGAACACATTATGGTAGGAATACGTTCCGAGTAAATAATTCCATAATAAAAAATATTCTTTGGTATTCTATAAGTCTAATAACCACCTGACCAATCAATATTATTTTGACAATGAGGGAATGTATAATGCTGGACATTCTGAAACATTTTCTCAAGGCCTCATGCAAGACGTATAAAAATGATTAAGTCCTCAGCCAAAACCACATATAAAAATTGGGAAAGGCCTTGGCCAATTCAATGTCTAATAGTCTAATTAGACCTACTGATGCATTGAGGAGCTATAGCGGGCTCCACCCGTCACTTACTAAGTCCAATACATTCATTAAATGAAAAGGTTGAATCATAACATAAACATTCATATTAAAACTAGAATAATAAATGTCATTAATATAACCATAAACCTTGAATGGTATAAAAATAACACATCTACAGACAAACACATCACAAAACCATAAATACAATATGCAATATTTGGATAAAAATATCCGAACATCAAATATCAATAAAATTTTTCTAAGGATGTCGACATAGATGAAATAAAAACTATTTGTGAGAAATATATCATTCTTTTTTGAAATTATATAAGAGTCACATAAATATAAAAGACAAAATTTAGTTTGAAAATATTCTGATAAATTTGTAAAGGAAGCTCCAACAATGATATAACAGTGGAAAATTGTGGCTCCCAGTATATTGGTTTAAAAAGGCATTCTTACCTTAATTTTATCAGTAATATCATAAACTACCTTGTTTGTAAAACAACATAAATATTCCATTCAATTCATATAAGGTCAAATAAGGGTATACAGTACTTTAACACATAGTCTATTATATAGTAAAAATGTTTTGAAATTCAATTTTATTAAAACACGGATATGCATGATAAAGAGGCCCGAGTAGATACTTAGATATTAACAACATCGGATAAGTAAAGAGATTGTAAAATTAATGATTACCTTGTACTTTTCCATATTAGATGGTATATTAAACTCCTGTATAATAGTTAAAACATTGTTATTAATTTATACAATGACTATATACAGAAATATGATATCATATTTGATCATCTAATGTTTCTTTGTTAATAATATTTCAGTAGTATCATCATTTCGGGAGTTAACTGATTCGTTTTTCATTATATGTTTAGTTACATACGCCATGTTTGTTATGGATAGGATGTAATTTATTCATATCAGTAATGATATTAAGTTATTTAAACATTATTTTTAATCATAAAATGAAAATTATTCTTAAATGGTAATGATAGAGAATGAATCTCATCACGTTTGTGGAGAAGGTAATCCGTATGTACGCACGAGCAACTATATCATTCAATTGAAGGTGAAATCGTATATAATTTGAAGAAATATCATACATATAAAATAATTATCTTGTTATATTTATTATTTAAATCAATTATACATCATTATTATACTCATCACAATAATAATGTATTGAATAACAACTACACTGTGACGTGGAGACGGTTAGCCATACGTACACACATACTGTTACTTTTTCATTCCTCTGATGGACATAATAATGATTATTGTTGTACCATTTTTATAGTAACATCAATTTATGTATTATATACTGGATATATTATTTTATAATGGAAACAACAAAGAATGTTGAAGTGGAAGATGAAAAGAACATGAAAGAGGTGATAAAATATTTACCTCTTCTTTAGGTTATTCCTATTGATTTGATCCAATGGCATCCTTAGGATGTATTTATGATCAATAAAAGGCCTATAAATTGAATTTAGGTTAGTTGGGAGGATATTTGGGGAGGGGATAACCGAGCCAAATGGATTTGGAGTTTTGATTTTGAGAGAAGGAGAAGTACCCTTTTATAAGAGAGGTGAGGGTCACTTTAGGAAAGCTAGAAATATTATTTTATTATTCAATCATATTCAGTTTATAATGTATCAAAAATTACTTATTTTGAGTCTAAGTTGGGGATTCATCGAAAAAATTCCAACCAATAGGTTTTGTACAAGTTCATGTCACAATTTTAACCTTATCTTTGAAATTTAACTCTTAGTTAAAAAGATTGGAATTCATCATGTCTCCTTGTATTTTTATATTATATGGTTAATAAACATACAATAATAAATCCAAGATTACCCCATGTGGTTCATTATTGACATATCTATCCATATATAATCCCTTTTTCCAATCCATTTATTTTTATGAATATTATATCATTTAATTAAAAATCATTTGTTTTAAAACACATTTATGTCCATTTTGACACAATTTAGTATTTGATTTTTGTGAAAATCATAAAATATTTATCACATCGAATATTATTTATTTAATCAACCCTAACATGTTATATTAACAATGAAAATTAGTGTAATTCATTAAAAGTTTCGAATTACATTTACTTTAAATATTTATAAAATTAATTCTTTTAATATTTCATTAAAAAGATAATTATTTCATCATTGTTGTGTCATAAATAAATTTAATTAATTACTGTCTAAAAAATATAAATAAAATACCAGGATGTAGTAAATATAATTATCTTTATAATGAATATTTATATTCTATTTTATATTTTTTAAATCCCTATATAAAAAATGGTTTAGTTATTAAACTTTGAATTTAACACTTTAAACTCTTCATTAAATAAAATAATAATAACTCTCATAATCTAATCCATGTGGATCATAAGGATCATATTTTATTCCAAACATTTTTTTTGGTCGAATTAAACTTATCCAATAGAATTAGGACATGTTTTATGGTAATAATAATATCATTTTTACCTTTAATTACCATATAAAATTTTAACCGTGGTAAATAAAAGTCAAAAGTAACTATTCACAACAAATTATTTTCATCTTATTGAACCACATTTTACATACTAATGTCAACTGTGTCTCTCTTATTTCTGAAATTCATCTCAAATAATTGGAAAAATTATGTTTTATGCGAATAGAAAAATGCTCCTAGAAGGAGCGTAAAAGGCGGTAAAATGTTCAATAAAGTTTTATACTTCTAATATTAAAATAAAATGGCTCCAATGAATTCAATTAAATGTATAATGGAATTATTTATCTATTTTGAAATAATAAAAAATTTAATAAAAAAATTATTTAAATGAAATTTTTGTTTTAAACATTAACACAGTGTTTTTCCCTATTCATCAAAAATTTTATGTTTTTAGAAAAATAACAAAAATTCACCCTAACATAATTTTGATATTAAATAATAAAAACTGAATTATATTTTAACAAATTAAAATCAAATAATTTTCATTAATTACATTAAAATTAATTGCATTTTTTAAAACCAAAAAACATGTTTTTAAATTGTATAAACTATCAAAATATTGACATGTGTTTATGTCAAATTTAAATGTGAAATTACTTATAAGGACCAGAATTATATTAAATGAAAAAAATATAATCTAATTATACTTTCAAATCATTAAAATGTATAATTTTACACTATAATTTATTTTGATAAAATATGTTGTTTTCAATTAAAAATTAGTATTTTTCTCTATTCATCAAAAACATGAAAGTTATCAAAAAAGTACCATAAATATATAAAAAACTAAATTTTTATGTCCTACATATATTGTAGAGTTTAATTTCATTAAAATAAATTAATAAAAGTGTCCAATATTGGTTTTAAAAAAGGTTCTCCATTAAAAGGCGGTATGATTGCATTTTTTTAAAAATTATTATTGTATCTGGAAAAAGAATATGTTCTTATATTATGTTTAATAATCACATAATATGGATTATAAAATTATATAGAGTATATAAAATCAAAATATATCTTCATGTTAATCATAAATGTTTTCTGAATGACTAATTTGATAAGACGTGGTGTTCTCGAACTCGGTGTTGTGTGTAACACATGTTATGGAATTACTTTGAAGAGATAATGTACTATGAAATATTTGGGTTTTACAATAAAAGAGAATATATTGTAAGGAGTACAACAAGGATATAATTTTGTTTTTTGCATCATCATGTACATCATAAAGTCACTTCAAATCACGATCTGCACCAGAGCACTAATTTATCTCACAAATATCATCATTCAAGATGTTAATGCCTTCATGAGAAAACCGACATACAATTTCAGTAAGTATTTCATTTATAGAATCAGTCATCCTCGCATCAACATTCATCTGAACTACATCCGTATATTGAATATGAATATATTCTTCTCCATGACGAGTCCTCCTCTTACAATTTTCCGAAATCCATTCAAGAATAGTATCCCCCTCAGAGTATCTCATGTGAATTAATATTCATTTTCACATTTTGAACATGGAAAACTAATAAAGTCACGTTGAAATCCTCCAGTGAACTCCTTAAACTATATAATGCCCCTGAAAAATTCTCTAGATGATGGATTTGGAAGATCAATCCAACTCTTATACATAATTACATTTGTATAACATACATTTACATAAAACATCATATTAAAGGCATTTTCCATATCAAATGCATTTAAAATAATTACTGACCAGTTTCATATATACCATTGAAAAAATAAACATTTTAAATCTCATAATAAAAAACATGAGAATGGATAATTGAATGGAAGTGAAATCCAATGTCATTGCTACCATGTTGGTATGGTAAATCTAATTATGATTATATATTCATGAAACTGTATACAGAATGAATTTGGTCTATAATTCCATAGCGTAAACATTTCTCAAGAAAGGAATATTATAGTAATGTAAGTTCATTATTTAGACAATAGGTATACTAATTTTTCATCACAACTATTCAATTTTTCACAAGAATTGGTTAATTTTTATTCTACGGTAACTAGTTAGGTTATCAACAACATGATTCTCATCATTTAGCTAATTTGGTCTATAATTCTCATTTTGGTTACCTTCAAAATATTTTTCTTCATAAAATGATGTTCGATATATCATGGGTCATATATAATTAAATTAATTAACTCATTTGATCAGATGGTTGGGGGAGTCGATTGGTTAAGAAACATAATATATTATATACAATGTATAGTAAAATATAGCAAACGAACATGAACAATAAGGAATTTTTTGTCCACTAGTATTATAATTCATAAAATTGGATACATTATAATGAAAACATATAAAGAAAATATAAATATAGAAAGTCAAATTCTAAATCAAGAAAAAAATGAAACACAATATACCAGCCACACGCATATGTGGTACATGAAAAAATTCATCAAATACCAATATTGAAGTATCATCTATAGAAACTAAGTTAATTCCTAACAATAAATCAACAAATATAATTTGTGATGAATGTGACCAAAATCAATAAGTGATTAACAGTCTTCTCAAACATTGAAAAACTGTATCTTTGTATAAATAATGTCTCACTGCCTCTTGGATTAACGCTACCTTTATACAATTAGAGGCAGTAATGATTAACAATAATGATACCAATAAATCTCAAATTATTGGGAAACTAACTAATATATATCAAGGATAACAGCAAGTATATACAATTCCAGAAAAAAAAATTATCAATTTATCTTGACTTATGTTATTAATAGATAATTTGTGGGACAACGGATGCAATTCCCCATGATAAATCATAGGGTCCAAGAAGGTGTTCTTCACGGCCTCAAGCAGGTATCCTTTTATGCATGATGTTTTTTACTAGAAGTAATGGCCTGAATGTCATTGGTGTAGAAAATATATCCTTGGTATAAACAAAGAAAAAGGATAAAAAGTTATTGAATAGAGACAATAAACAATGAATAATCATAATCCATGGTAGGTATCTGAATTCATATAGTAAAACCCCAAATAACCACAAAGTGTTAGGTTAATTAAACTTTGGGAAATAACTAGAATGTGAAATAATATTGATACACCACCTAAATTCCATCCCAATTATACATACAAACAACATTCTCTATATCCTAGCCCCTATGATCTGGTCCTTTCCGTAATATCCCAGACTATGGATTATTCTCATGAATCGAGATGCCCATGCATTGTGGGAATATGAATGTAGATGGAAACAACCAATTTTTCATTAAAAAATATGCAATGGTATAAGTGTTTATGTTTTTATAATAAATTAATGTGCAAGAAACAAAACAAACAACCATGATCATAGTGGTCATGTGGTAAACCAAATTTGGATCTCTGATGGAAATGTAATTATAATAAAATTCATGAACTTATCCAATCACAATGTAACATCATGTATTACAAAACATAAAAAAAGTAAGAGTATCAAGTAAAACTAATTAACAATATCATTCCCCATATCTATCTCATTTAATCCATAATACCGACATATTTTTACACTCCCTTTGGTCTATGTATCCCAAAACAATGTCTCATGTCATGCCCTTGAATACCATCATGCCTCATAGTCTCCTTAATGTTTAGATAACATATGTCTACCATGACTTTATGTGATGCTAAAAACACAATTTACCCTATCATATATCTCAATTCAATCTTCTTGGAACATACATCATCTCATCACGATCCCCCGTAATGGCAACTAAGCCATGATGAGTACACCAGTAACTTTGGTACCATGAATAGAATAACAAAATATAAAATAAGGAATTTACTTCACATTAGAACATGGAATATCATATATAGGAACAACATATAATATTAATAATAACATATAGTATCAAAACACATGTGATCAAACTCAAACATGGGTCTCATGGGCTATGCAAGCACACACATATGGTCATACCTCGTCCATTTTCTCATGGGATACACACAGACACAGAGACATGTGAAAAAGTCATGAATGGTATAAATAAAATAACAACACAACTTAATATCAATCCAGTCAACATATACATTGACATTGTATTGTATGTAACCTCTAACCACAGGTAATTTGTTAATTATTCTCATACATACACTACCAAAATACATTATTTCATAATTCTTCATGCACATAAACTCATATACACATGAACATTCACTTCTAAAATTTTTATTCAAACAAAATATTCATATAATATTCATGTATGTAAATTTTGTGTTGTAAATTTCTAAAAATTAACAACCTAAAATTGAAATTAAAGAATACCTGATAGCGCAATAAATTCGTATTGGAGGGGGAGATGGAAGTGGTTCTGCGATGGAGAAGATGGGTAGTGGAGGGGAGCTAGAGGAGGAGGCGGTGTGTCCAGGGAGGGTATGGGCGGTGATGGTGGTGGGGAGTCGAAAGATGAGGCGGTGAGGTGTATGCGGTGCAGCGAGGGAGGGGATGGGATGTGCGCTGAGGGAGGGGACACACAACATCGTCGGTAGGGAGCTGGTGGCGGGGGTTGTACGACATCAGGGGTGAGGCGTCATCGGTGTAGTGATGGAGGGGATGGGCTGTGTCAGCAGTGCAACAAGGTAGGGTATGCGTGGCTGTGGGGGTTAGGGTTCGGGCAAGAGGGTTTGGGGGAGGGGGCACTGAAATTTTTTTTATAAGCCTTCTGAAAAACGATGGAAGTCTCTATAGGGTACCAATTGCGACTGCCAATGGCGGCCTCCAATGTAGGGGGTCTCCAAAGACTTCGATTATAGTAGTGTATAGAACTAAGGATCAATAGATAGGAACTGTAGTCCTTCGTCTGAAGTTATGGATAAACTATCATTATGGTCAGATATGTGAGATATATATAGATCATAATAGTTTAAAATATATCGACTCACATAATGAACTCAAAAATAAGAAATGTAGATGGCTCGAGCTACTAAATGATTATGATTGTCTAATAAAGTACCACCCATTGATGAGGAATGGTAGTAACTTAATTGTTCTCGAAGGATCATAGAGTTATGATCAAAAATAGGATTGATAGGGATTATATGTACGTGGATCTAGAGGAGATGGATATGTGAATTTCCAAGGAAGGTAAAACATAATAGCCTTTCAATTTATTTTTAAACCATATTTAATGGAAATGATTAAAATTTTTCAATCTGATGATGATAATTTTCAATCAGAAATCCATGTTGTGAATGATGGGAAGTTGGTAGAATTCATGTGTGAAGATGAAATTCTAAAATTTGGTAAGATTATATGTATACCCTATATACATGAGCTAAAATGGGAGTTATTGGATTATTCCTCTAGATATAATTTCTCTATACACCATAGTAGCACTACTATATATGGAGATTTGATGGAATAATTTTGGTTGGATAATATGATGTTTGAAATTGTTGGTTGTTTATCAAGATGATTAGTCAGGGACCATGTGAAGAATAAAATACAATATCCTAGAAGAGATATTCCAACTATTCATATTATACATGAAAATGGGATGAAATTAGTATGTATTTTCTCAATGGATTACAACAAACTCTGATAAATAATGTAGTAATATGGCTAACAGTTAATAAAATTACAATATATACACAATTATTCACTATAAGGGTTGATTTTCCAAACAAACACCTTGAAAAACTCCATATAAATAATGTTTTATGACATTATGGGCAACCTATTTAATTTTTTTGTAAATATGATCCATGGTTTACATTGAAATTTTGGGAAATTCATTCAATGTATTTGGATTGTGAGATTCATTTGAGTAATGCTTATAGCCCACAAACTGGCGGGTAGTCAAAAAAGATGGTCAAAAAATTAGAAGACGTTTTGAGATCTGGCTACATGACATTCATGAAAAGTGTGATCGTTGTTTACCCTTGTTAGAGATTTACTATAATATTATTTTCCATTCATGTATTCATATGGAACCATATGATGAATTGTATAAAGAGAGATTTTATACACCATCTTGTTGGGATGAAGTTGGAGAAAAGAATCATTAGGGATAAATCTTTTTTAGGAAACAAAAATAAATTTAATGGTTATTCAAACTCATATCAAAGAATCTAAAAATTTAGAAAAATAGTAATTCCATAAAATGAAGGAAATATATGGAACTTCATGTAGGGTATCATGTTTTATTGGATTTATCACTTTGGAAGGGTGTTGTAAGATTTAAGAAGAAAGGGAAACTTAGCCCAAGGCAAATTTGACATTTTCAAATTCTGGAGAGAATTATAGATTTTTATTATCATATTTTTAGTCCCACCCATACATTCTAGTGATCAAAATGTGTTTCATGTCTTATTTTTAAGGATGTACATGTGAGTCCCAACACGTGTTCTCACATATGGGGAGTTAGAATTCAAACCTACTTTATGGAAATGTGAAGAGCTTATTCAAATTATGGACACTAGATAATTGGTGTCGAGGGTTTGATGTCTTGACTAATAAAGAAACATTTTAAAACCACTATAATTCAATAGGTGATGTATGAACCAGTGGATGTTATGATGAAGAAAAACCAAAATATTTTTTTAAGGTTCCATTCAAGAAATTTTGATGAAAAAATTATTATAAGAGGGTGTAATATATGGATCCTGAATTCTGTCAATGAAATTTAAATTATTATATCTATTTAATATATCATAAATCACCTAAAATCCATTGAGAATATAATAAAATCTTCATAAATGGATAATGAATGAAATAAGTGAAATTTCTAGAAGATAAAGAGATTATTCCAATGGAAATGTATGTTAAAAATTGCAATAGTAATTTGATAATAAGAAATAAGAAACATGAAAATAGAATTTTAAACCCACATAAGATATTATTAACAAAATTTTGGTATATTATAAAACAGTATAGTATATTTTTATCATGTAATGAGAAAATAATTTTTTTTTTAAATGTAAAATTATGTATTGGTATTTTGTGAGACATAAATTTTTATTTAAAATAATATATTTAATAAAATGGTTTTATAAAAAATATATTTTTATAAAATAGAATCATATTTTATTATTTTGATTTAATAGGATTATAAATAAATTTTATGAGATATTAATTAATATTTCATGGTTTTATAAAAACAGTTATAATTGTAAAATAACTTTTTTGGAGTAAATGTTAATTTTATTTATAAAATAAATTTATCATGTTTAGAAAATTATTTACATAAAATGTAGTCAATTTTATAATTCTATATTTTGAAAAATGGTTAGGGTTTATATTTTTTATTTTTCAAAGATTCCTGAATTATTGGTGAATAGTACAATATTGTAGATTAATGTATAAATATATTATATGTTTAATAAACTGTTAATTGAGTCATTCCTGATTTAATCGCCATACACTAAAACACTGATTAAATATTTTATTTTCTTTTTTCATAATTCTCAGTCTATTCATATTCTTGATTCAAAATAAAAAATATAATGATTAAAATATTCAAAAAACACCCATCTCCTCCACAATAAATTTTACCCCTCAACACCTATTCATCCTGCACCGTCAAAGAATTGATAATTTTATGATTTCTACCAAATAATCTTCCCAAGAAACTCACCTATATTAATGATCCCTCAATCACATCAAAATACCAAACCCTTTTCCCAAATGAGGTCACAAATAGGAGAAAATCAAGAGGTATAAATATATTTCTATTTAATTTTTTTTTGAAGTTCTTTTCTGTTCTTATCATCTCATCAAATAACTATCCCCATGTGAAATTATATACATAGTATCTTTTACCTATTATAATTTTATTATGTTGAGATAGTATTCAATTATTATTTATCTTACCTCTCGTTTTATTATAAAAATGAAAACATGGTCTGGGTGGTGTCGATTTACCGCATTTACGGAAATTGTATTTTAGCTTTCCAATTCCACCATTAGGGATATTTACAAAGACATAATTATTTTTCAACTAGATTAAAATATATGTATTATATCATAAATAATGTTTTGTAACCATAATATATACATTATTAAAATAAATAAAACAAAATATGTTCTTGATTATCGATAAACTGCCAAAATAATCTAAACTATTATAACAAACATCTTATCTAATGATTCATACTTTCCCCAAATAAAAAAATACATATTTAACCATTGAATTTTATATAGGATTTGTAATTAAATTTTAATTCTATTATAAATATATATTACCAATTATATTATCCGCTATATTCATATACAAGTAAACTGATCCTGAAAACCATTGAAATGAATGCCCCTGAATGATAAAATTGTATATTTGAACACATAAAAAAGACAATAAGTGAACATAATAAAAGTATACTAAATACGATACATGTATATACTATTATGAATTAATTTATTAGGGAATTTAATTTCATATTAAATTAATGTCATGTGTATAACATATTCATACATATATTATGGTATTTTACCAAAACCTCCATTTTCCATTAGGGTTGTAATTTCTTACTCATTAACCCAATGTAATTATTATTTATTTATATATATTTATACTAAATGTTGTTAATATGTTTTGATGTCATGTATTCATATCATTTAAACTTCTGTTTATGGTAAATACATGGTTTACAAGGTTCCCTTCTTAATTATATTTAATACACATGTTCCATTAAAGGTAACATCCCAATTCCATCCCCCTTTTCATGTACAATACTAAATATATTTTAAGAAACTATTATTTTTCAAAAATTACTACATTTTTTCAGGAGAAACAATATTTTTTCACTTCTAGTTTTACACATAAAATAATGAAAAAACCAAATTATTTTTCTAAAATAACTATTCGTAATAATGTATAAAGTGTATTCCTCTTATGAGTGGGTTCTGCATAGCCCCTCGATGAATTAGTAGGTCTCATGAGACAAACTAGGGTAGGTTTCACCCATTTTTTATAGTGTCTTGGTCGATGCTTTGACGATATGTTTATGATGTCTGTCATTATGATTAATAAAATTAAAAAAATATTAATTTATATTCCATGTCAATATTAGAATATTATAATATAAATGGTTACTTGTTATTATGTAATTATTTAATTAGCTTTTATTCAGACCATATTATGCCCATGATTACATTTTTTGAATGTTTTTTTTTAATTATTCCCCATTAGTTGTTCTTTATGATTATTAAGGATAGATTATACTATATTTCATACCCATACTGAGAAACTAGGCTCACCAATTTCTTATGTTTTATTTTTCCAAAATATTTTAGATTCTATATTATGATTGATTTTTTGTTTTAAGATTGGAGTTTCCTGTTGTTACCAATGGATTTTATATGTTTTTCATTCTTTTATGTTGTAATGTAAAGGTAATTTATGAAATATGGCTTCTAAAATTATTTAATGGACTAGTACTTTGGGATTCATTTCCTATGTCTGTGATAACGTATCAATGTAATGTACCATCTCTGGGCTACTAGGATTGATGTCTCTAAATTCAAGATAAAATTAGGTTTTTATCCTGTTGTCATGATCTTCTATGGGATTCGGTGAACATTTATAAGGTCATAGATGATGGTATAGAAACACATAATGCCACTTATATATAATGTAAATAATTTTTCAACAATAACAACCAGCCTATCAACAATATTATACAATCTAATCCTTTTAAATTATATAAGATAAACAAGGATACATATATTATTCATCACCTAATATTCTAGATTTATCAGTCCCAAACATTGCAAAATGATATTAATAATGGGCTACCATATACAATGATTTAATCAGTTAGTTTTATTTAAATAAATTTAAAAAGGATATATTATTCTAGTATCTCATAAGGTATGAAATTGTTCATGGCTTATGAAAATAATGTAATATAACCTATGATGCACCAAACATTTTCTACCACACTAAGTGAATGCCTTATTAGTTTTTACCTCCATACATTAAATTAAATTATTCTTATATACATTAATAACTTTCTTATATTGAATGAATAAAAAAATCGTAGACATAAATATTAAATGTCATATAATCACGATGAGTTCCAATCATTTTATTTTTCCTTATATCCTATCTTCATAGAAATATCCATGTGTGAAATTCTTTTGAATATGTCTCAATGTATTATGACCCCCATAACCAGATACAAAACATCATATGTGACCCATCATATGAGTGTTATTTAGACCTAAATATATATTTTTATGGATTTTTTAGATAATATACAGGTTCTCACCATTTATATTCTTCTTATTAAGGAAATAATAAAATGAAATTATTACATTAATTATACAAAAAATATCATTCATAATAAGAGAATATATCTTATTATTATTATTATATTGAAAAATCAAATATTACATTCATTTTTGGAACCATCTCAAATAGAGGGGATCATTTTTTTGGAATTGAATGTTTATTAATTTTTCTCCCATTGGTTAAGGTTCCAATTATATTTTCTTAGATTTCAGTGTTTTCCACCACTCCGACCACTAGGGGAATATATGTTCTTTTTGGACCATAGTTTTCCTTATAAGGACTTATCTTCTTTCCCTCATCCTAATTCCATCTGGTTTCCCATGATATTTCAGTCATCCATCATGTTTTTGTTGTTTTATAAATTTTTCAAATGGCATTTATTTACCCTTTAGACATTACTAGGGATACATAACTTCTATTTTTATCCCTGATTATGATATTTGGACATTTATACAATGGAATAATATTTTTCAAGAAGCATGTAAATGAATTATGAGGCTTCACTGACCACATAACAATCAGGAAAAATGATCCTTATTATATACTTTCTTGGTTTACAAATGAAGAGGATATAGAGATACCATGTTACGTAATCATTTAATTCATTAACACATTATGGTTTCCCTAGTTATGATAGTACATTTATTTATCTATCAAGTACAACCATTTTTCTATAGTGATTTTGGTGAACTTTCTATGAATTCTTAATCAATATTAATATCACAAAATTTATTGATTTTACATCAATAAAATTAAAAAAATTAAATATATAGATAGATTAAATATTAATAAATTCCATCTAGTTTATATTTTTATATTTTTTACATAAAATTCATAAAATCCCCTTCATGTTATTTTTATAAAGAAATTTCCATGAAACACCTCTATAAAAAATATTTGATGTTTGAGTCACAGAAAAATCACTACAACCACTATATTTGATTGTGTTATATATAAAATTATATTCAAAATAAGTAGCCTAAAATAGAACATCATAATAAATTTTTTCCTAGTTTAAATATCTAAACTCTAAATCTGGTATTAGTTCCATTAAATATTGAAACTGATTTTATAGAATAATATTACTTAATAATCTTGGAAGGCGACATTGATAATTGTTTGTATTCTTAATTATAACAATCTTTATCACGTCATTTTATTCATACATACCTTGTATAATAAATTTTTTTCATTCAAATAAGACGTAACATGCCATGATAATTTTGGGTTTGAAAAACGATAGAGAATATCAATTTATTGTTTCATGAATAGAAGAGATTTTTAAAATTAAGGGTTTGATTGGAATTTTTAGCATTTTAGTTCCCTATGTAAATATTATTGTACATGAATTGAGACATGAAATATTTTTCATTTTTGTCATTGGGATTTTAGGGATTTAGTTTTATTTTAGAATTTTTGTAATTATTTTTTTACCCAGTAAACATTTACAACAAAATTGGGGTCAATCATATGGGAGATTTTAGAATGGGGAATTCCTCTTGGTTGACTCATGATTGTAATGAAACAGCACAAAAACTAAAAGTCATTTTTAATGGGTTTTTAAATTTTTGGATCATGGTTTCACAACTCATTTTTCTTGTCCATGAAGTGGTGATGTATTAATGTTATTCTAAATATATTGTTAGCACATGGTTTCAAAAACATTATGACTCAATTTTGTGTCCATATAATTTCATTAATGTGTGGGGACTTATGGTCCCCCCACCTCAATATATTCATATCGCACATATCCTACTCCTCCCTTTCATGTAAATTGCTTGGGATATCCATTCGACACAATTTTCCATGATCTATTTCATTTATGGGATGTTTTGGTGTCATTAACTACTGGTTCAGGTGAGTTCCATCCTCCCATTTCAACATTTACATTCCTAATATTCATCCTTTCATTTTACGGGATTTTATTTAGTGGATGTTGATTATCGGTTCAAGAAATTTTTTGAACTAAACCATTGTGATATGGATTTTGTTCAACATTTCTTCAGGATGTCTTGATATGATGAAAACAGAATGTTTGGGTGATGATATATAATCCAATGAATTTTCATATGGTTTCTATTAAATTGGATGAATTTGAATGTTTTAAAAGGAATAAAAATATGGTATTTTTGATTTTCCATGATAGGGTGCATGTTAGGAGTAGACATCACTGATTTGATAGAAAATTATTGTAATAGATGATATATGGTATTTTTTTGTTATTATTACTATTTAATTAAAAAACTAAAACTAATTATAAATTTCAACATTGTTTTAAAAATTTTATGGAATTTGTTAAGGCCCATTATTATTTTTTTATGGGTCGTAGGATATGAAAAGGCCTGGTAGAGAGTTGTCTGACTATGATAAATAGTAAATGGATCATATGAGGTTAGTAGTCACTATGAATATCCCATATAATTATTCATTTTATTTATATATCGTGGGATATGTGATATTTTCACCAAAAAGAGTATTTTAAATTTATTTTAAGTAATAATGTTTCATTAAAATATATTCTTATAAATGTAAATGAAAAAATGGCATCAGGTTATTGTTGAGGCTTTAACACCAATTGATTCCATATCCATCGATTTATGAGTCCATGATAAAAAAATAACTCGTGAGATGTACGGACTATAAGGGGTGTTAAAAATAAAATAAACTAAATTTATATAATGGAAATTTGTGTAGATTCCGCTTATGTGTCTTTATAGAGGGAGAGTAGTTACTAATGGTTGCTCTGATTGTCTCGTGATACAGACATGTTATGAGTTAAAACCTCCAAGATATTTTAGAACAGTTTTGTGTGAGCATTACTATTTCACTTTTTTATTTACTAGGTTGGTTGAGAATGTATTGTGTAATTTAAGGTTGTTTCCTAAAAACTATGTGATGGTGGCTTGGGAGGGTGATTTTTCAGAGGTCATCTCCATTATTTGACACTAATAGTAGATTGAAAATGAGGAAAATGATAATTCATTATGTTTATAGTGATATAAAGGGATCTTATTCCTCCAAAGTTATAAATATTGACCAGAGGGATGAGATTGGTATTGATGATTCCATAATGGGTGTTTTTTATTTGATGATACATAGTGGATTTTACTGTGTTCTCTAGTAATTATGGAAAAACATTAGAGGGTTATTTTGGGAATGGGTAGTGATGATTTCATTAAATACCATATAAATTAGATAGATTATGGGAGCCTATAATGGATGTAGTGATGTGGGTGGGTGGTGGACATAAGTGTCTGACATTGATTTTTTATGATGGGATGGGTTATAAGATAAATCCTTTAAAAAAATTATTACATATTATAAGATGGATGGAATACATTCAGATATTATAATTGGAATTCCCCATCCCTATCTCGTAAAATCTAGATTATCCATGATGAATATGGGATACATTGGATAATTCCAAAGATATGGAATTGTAGCCTGATGTGTGGGATTCCCATGAATATTCACCGGATCTATTTGAATCTCCTCATTAGTGGAATTCTTAAATTGATAAGTAGGATTCTTCCTTGGGTGTAAATTGAATTACCAAGTCATTATATATTAATTTAGTGAGTTTCCTTTATGTGATGGAAATTATGTTCTACATGATCCATATCACTTTCATAACGTAATGAAAAAATGTATATGCTAATTAGAATATAATTGAATCACAGTGTATTTATGGGAAGACTTGGATATCACCTATGATATGACAAGTATAACTGATGACTATGGGATGACCATGAAAATATCTCAGCTCTTGTGAATAAGATTATATATGAATCATATTATGATATAATGGAATTAATTATTTTTACCACATGTAATTTCCAGGATTCCATAGATTCATCCATTTAGCCTATTGGTATTTCCTAAGATTACCACTTAAGAATCAATGCTTTCACCTTCAATTTTTTTAATGCATATATTATTACTCTAAATACATCTATTAATCTTAATACTAGTGTTCATGGTCGTTCATGTGTAGAGAGGCATTTTTGGACTAGATTAATATGTATATTAAATCTCAAGCACCAAATTTAAAATATCTGGATCTATGGTGTTTTTTTGTTTTTAACATAACCACAATATTTATTTATATATGTGAGAATATGACTTCTATATACACTGATTTAATAATTATTTATGTGTTCCTATTAGTGGACTATAATATATTTTACTCAAACCATACTCATAAATCCATAGAACATGGTTACCCAAACACGTCTACCCCAATCGAAGGCTATAATAGGGAAGAGGCCCATCATACCATAATTTATTATAGAAATTGATATGAGATTGGATACGTGTTTGAGGTGAGGATAAACTATGGTAGTAGATCCATATTATATATTTGAAAATATATTGATTCTTTTATTTATGTTTAGTGTAGTAGATGATTAGTTGACATATTTTTTATTTCCATTATTCTATATGAATGAATTATTCCACATTAATTTTATTTTTCATAATATGATTTATTTCTTCAAAATACTCTGAGGACTCAATTTTATTGATGATTTTTGGTTAATTCATCTATGTTTATTCTAATATAATGCTACATTATAAAATTTAAAACACACTACACACCCACTACTGTTTGGAAGTCATTATTGTATGGGTAGGTGTGCTTGAGTTCCTATGGTGACCATAGATTTGATAAATAGTCAAGTGCTATAGGGTAGTAGGTCTTTAAAAATTAGAATCATATCATTGAATTTAATTTTACAATTTGGGGAGATATTTTATTTTTTCTAATTAATATTTTCCCCTAGATTATATTAGAGAACTGACTGCTGCATTACAAGAACCATATCTGATGGAATAACTATATTACCATGGCTATAGAACTATTATATCTTTTTGTTACAATTACCATTTTATTAATATATATAATGTGATAAAGTAGGGTTCTTTTGATTTTTAATTTATTGATTTTCTGCTCCTAGCCTATTTGAAAGGGACCATTGTACTTACATAATTTTCGGAACATAGGACTAACTTGAAATTTCCTTTTTTTCATGCGATTGATATTATTAATATAGAGGTATCGGTTTTTTGTTATGTCGACAAATAACATATATTGTTTTTTTTTCATATGAAATGTTGGCAGAATTATAATCACCAGAACAACATTATATTTCTTCTCATAATATGTCATGTGGATCAAAGGGTGAGATGTTCCTTAACCGAAACTATATAGTCCATATTGTATGGGAGGTTTTGTTACCCCAATTTTGTCAGAAATGTAATTTGATTCTTTGATATTGGTTTAAATATGTAAAAAAATCTAGTCTATATAATGTTTCAAAATCAATATATGTATTGTTTTCCGAAATATATTTTAAGTGATTCTTTACAAAACAGATCTATATGACCTGTTTCACATAGAACAGATTGTCTTCAGGATATGTCACAACATACACTTATATGAGATTGTGTAATTTAGGTTTTTAATCTCGAAATCATATTCCTAGTGTAGATTAGTGCCCTAATAAGGTTTTTGACCGCATATGTGATTTTTGATTCAGTATTTTGAGAACCATAGTGTGGGGGTTAGTAGAAAAAATATAATTTAATATTAGATATATTTGAATGGATGTTTCCCAATTAATTTTGGATTATGATTGAGATTATTCATGGGAAATAAAGGGAGGCCTAGATCCATTGTGATGAGTTGCGTTATCTAAGGGAAATACAAAAAAAGGATTATCGCAATTTTTTGAATGACTTGTAATGGGGAAGCATGGGTAAATTGTTTTCATTATGAGATCATTACGTAATATATTTTTTCAAATATTAAATGTCATTATATTAAATCCATGATGCTTCTTGATAAAAAACATGAGGGGAATTAGAATTGGATTATTGTTTTTGTAGGGATGTATGGATAGGATTCCAATACCATGTGGTTTAGGTGTACCTACAAAAGAGACACCATATCATGACCCTAAATGATTGTATATATAATGTATATTGTATTGGTATATGGTTCATATTTTATTGGAAATTCCCATTTTGGAAGGGGATCGCTTGACTATCCTTCGAATGATTGAGATATCATACATGTAGATAATGTCCTTGAGGTTATTCTGATTTGACTAGATTGACATATCATGAACATGATTTTTTATTTGGGTATATGGGTCTAGTTTTTATGGTGTGTGAATCATGAGGGGATGATTTTGGTTTTAGAATAAAATTAGTTATTTTTACTCCTATAAAGATCAAATGAGATTCTGATACTGCAATGCGGTTATACATTGGAATATTTTTTTAACAATGTGGTAGGTCATTTGTTTGATGAGGATCAATGGTTTTGAAGAAATTCTATTGTCGTGGATTATATATTAATTTAGTGAAATGTGATATGTACATTTATTATGGGAGGTGGTGTCAGGTATTGATTTGGGTATCGTGGTATGGTTTACTTAATTGGGTGCATTGAAATGTATTTTCATTGAGATATACTTTTTGAAATCTATCATGTTTTCTTGTAATGGAGTTATGTAAATGAATATACATTATGGTGGGGGGGGAACCCATGAAAATGGCGGGATTTTCCATCATTTTTGATGATTTTGAATTGGATTCAAGGATTTTATTCCTAGTTTGACGTGAATGGGAAACATTTAGAGTTTCATATTGATTAATAGGTATGTGCATATGGTCAAGTCCAATCATTACCTATTTTAATGGATATATAATGCACTGATGAGTGATGAATGTTCTTTTCAATGGGTCTAGGGGGTGATGAGACTAGTTATTGTACTATTGAAGAGACACTTTTATTTGAATGTGCATATCATTCCAATTTATCAAGTTCCGTGATAAATGCCACATTAGAACATCAAATTTGTTGTTGGAAAGATCTCGTGCATTTAAACTAGGTAAAATATGATATTTCATATAATAGAAATGTATGTATGGTTTGTGATGTGAGGGTTCCTCCATGTATATTATGATGGATTAATTTAATGTGTGTGGAATTAGTTGTGAAATTAAAATAAATTTCAATATATACCACATTGTTCGTGATTTTGAAATCGAATAATTACATAGCGAGTTGATGTCTTGGGATAGGAAAATGCTACTTTTTTTAGTGGATGTGATCAATAATTTTCAAGAATATTATACCATATATATTCTGACCATTTATTTTTATCCTATTTATGTGTCTTTAGATAAATAAAACATCATTTGGGTTGACTGACAAATTATATTTTAAATGGGGGTTTCTTAATGTGGAGACCACAATTACAGGGGTATAAACCATTAAATCACACCATAGTTCCACATGATTGATATATATGGTTTATCACAATCTAGGACATGGTGATAGTGAATATAATTTAGTAAGGTTTTGATGAATTTTTTGGTTTTAGGTTTCAGTTATGAAAGGGATGGTCATTCTACATTATGGGATAAAACATGATGGGTTGACAATGATGTTTTTATTGAGGTTTATAGAGATTAATCAGAGAGTGGTCATTGAATAATTATATGTTCGATAGTTTATATCATGGGGAATTTTTGAAACCAAATTTTTTGGGTTATAAATTCATGATGGAATTTGATTTTTTGGTTTTTAGAGTTGAGGAAATTTGGATATTTGGGTTCAGATTGTAATTTTATTATTTAGATAACCCCATGTAAAATTTCAAGATATGAATAATTGAATAATATGTTTTTCATGTGATTAAATAATTATCAAGAGCTCCATAATGTCATTAATAAACTATTTTGAATGGGTTTTACTCATATTCGTTTTATCCGCATAGTGTTGTAAAACCCTATGTCTAAACCGTGTAGATTATTTTTATTGTCGGTTATAGTACACAATTGGGACATGGTTTCATAGAATCTTTTAAAATCCAATTAGTCAAGTTTATTTGGGTTAACCGTGTTCCAAATCCATGCATAGTTAATGGGTTAATATAATTGGAACACCATAGTTTTTGAATGGTTAAAAAAAGTGAGGCCAACCTATTTGGCCTAATGAAGATCACTAAATAATGATATATACTATTTATCACATATAATTGTAACCCCAATCCTTCTCATTATCCGTTGATGTGTTTCATTTACAAGGGGTATCCCTATCTATTTTTCACCTATGATCCCCTTCATTTAGATGATGTTATGAGGGTTTAAATGACGGTTGTGGTAAGTTCCCTTCTCATACTTCATCCATGTTCTTCCACATCTTCGACATCAAATTTATTGATTTTTTTTGTCTAGGGGATTATAATTATTTTCATTACATAATTCTAGAAATCATTTAATATGATATTTCCATTTCATGAATTTATTAGGGGACATTTTAATATGATGATTGTATGCCTTTTTGATAAAGGGATTACACTAGATGAATTTTATTTAAAAAAACCAGTAATTATAAAAAATTTGGATGTTGAATCTGGTGATATAATTTTTACTTCTGTATGTATTTGGATCAAGTTTATTTAGAGAGTTTGTGTGCCCCATTTATTAAGGTTTCTTTGAGTAGATTATGCAGTATAAGGTTTTATTCCATATTAGTAATTGAATATTATTTTTAAATTATTAAAAAATTTCAATAACTGGTTTTGAAGAAATTTGTGTTTCAAGTACATATATGGGTTTGTGATGGAATTTGGGCCTTTGATGGTATTTTGAGGGAGGTTATAGGTCGTCATAAATAAGGAATGGATCATATGAGATATATGGTCTATATGCATTTCTATCGGTAATTATGCATTTTATTTGTGAGGAATGTGATAGTCATGATCATCACTAAGAAATATTGTACGTTTTATTTAAATATATTTTCTCAATATAAAAATTTCCTTTGAATGAAAAAATAAAACTACCCTAGATTTCGGCTAACTATTTGATGGACATTGATTCCATCATCTCTAATTACTATTTCCACTATTATAAATATAATCCATGATATATATGGTAACTAAATTGTGTAAATAAATAATAATAATGTTAATAAACATAATATCATTTAGTACAATTGTGTTTATTCCTTTATATAGTATTGATAATTGGTTTGTTATAGTTGGTCACAGTAGGCTTCTGTAAAACCATGAGATTCTATAAAATATTAAGGTTTGTTGTGACGAGAATGTGGTGAGAATTCCTCCCCCATTTATATAAGATTTCATGGATTGGTATAATATACATAAATGGATTTATTTTTTGGTATGTGAGGTCTAACCTACGATTTCTATAAAAGGGTATGGGATTGAGGGCATCTCCAATGTGTGACATCAATATAGGTTTTCCTATGAGGCCAATGATATCTCATTTTTATTTAAATTATATAAGGGGATGGTATATCCACAATGTGAATGGAGTAAAACAAAGGTAAAATATATAGATTCAGGATTCCTTTAAGGTTTCTCATTCTTCGATGAGACCTAAGGGGCCTTGTTGGGTTCCCCATTAGTTATGTTAACCATAATAAGGGTTAGTGTCTGAAGGGTGATGATTATTTATGATATCACCTAACAACTCAGATCTATGATGTGATCCTATCATAGATTTAGTGACATGGGTGAGTACTTGTAATGAATGGAAAAATATGAATATTTATGTTAATTTGGGGAATTTTTATTACCCCATTGATTTGTTTATGAGATACGTTAGCAGTCGATCACTCTAATAAAAACATTTAAATCAAATTTCTTTGATTTTTCACATGGGATTCATATTATACCTAATAACTATGGTATTTCTAAGACACTCTGTAGTATTTTTTATTCGATCATGTTGTATGGGATTCATATTGCATATCCCAGGATCCACTAGTCGCACTATATATGTGGAAATAAAATGTTAATAAATGTGATATTTCCTTTTGGTGTACATGAAATGCTCATTTCATGACATCAAGGATTATGTCGATACATATGTGTGATATATAGTATATACCAAGTTTCTCTCCCCTATGTTTGATATTATTCTATACCTAGGATGATCTATAAGATCTAGTGTACTCACATAATATATAAGTTATTCCAATAATAATACCTAGGATATAGAGCTTATTCCTGATGGTTGTGTGATTCCTAGGATATTACCTTGGGTCCATAGACTATGTTTACATGGGATTCCAATGATGTTACATGTGATCCATATGTTGTTCCTGCATTAAATAGAAAATATTCATAGGATTTTTTCCATGAGGAATAAGTAGATATCCTAGGATTACATCCTAATAATTGGTTCCATATCATTATTCATATTGAATATCCAAATTATTAAATTGTATTTATACATTGATAGTAATAGTAGACGGATTGGTATGTCAGTTGATTATAGAACCCATGGTGTTTTCCAGAGTAGGAATAATTGATCTTTATGTCCCATGTTATAATCCTAGCATCAATTTTGGTCATTTATTTATTCTTCTACACCTCATTTATTTATTCAACTAATAATAGCATGTTATCATACACAAAATTACTATGTATTATTTGGAAAATTTTTATGGTTCCCTTATAAGTTTTAATCACATGCTACTAAGGTGTCTATGGCACATAGATATCTAAAGAGACAATTACATGATCACATATTCATGTTGGATCAAGGACCAATTTTGATGATTTAACTAGAGAACTCACGTGATATTAGATATTGTAATGAAGTGACAATTTGGGATATTAATAGTGTCTCAATATAATGTTACTAATTAATATATAATTTTAATTTTTTTTATCAACCCATGTGGTGAGGATTTTATTGATGTTTTATTACCATGTGTTTTCACAATTTTGTGTTTTAACAATCATTTTCTATAACATTTATGGTATTTTATTCCATTTAATAGGATTATTATAGTTTATGTATTCCATTTTGTAATTTCAATTACGTTTACTCTAATATTATCTTATTTTCTCCCCAGGTTAACACCCTAAACAATCCCTATAACAGAAATGTATCTAACATATGGAGAGGTGTACTTATAGTGACATGGTGACCGACATCCAAGGAACCATTAGAGTGGTATGGGGTAGCAATGTTTTACATAATTGATGATGAATATTAAGGAAATATGTAATGAAATTTATGAGGGTTAATCATGTTATGTATGTTTAAATGCTTTTCAATGTGATGTAATGACCCTCTTTCATGAGGAATGAACTGTTTTTTGGGATCCTCTTGGAATTTAAGTTGGTTTAGAGGATGAGTTAATAAATGTTGAGTGGAGGAAGGTAAAATATTTTCATATTTTTAATTAGGTATTATCTATGAGTTTTTCATGGTTGGGGATAAACCATAGAGGTTCCATGGATTATAAATATACAATAATTACTTCAACAAAAACATATGTGTTTGATTCATATACTTCAAAGTCAAACCATTTATCTCTAGTAATCAAATATTCAATAAATGATGATCAAATCATTTATATTGATGTATTAGAGGATGACATCATGTATCAAATGCGGGGTAGAAACTCAAACATCCTACAAATAGTTAGAATCAAATTCAACCTTATCTATAAAAAAACATCCCAAAAACATGAGGGGATTGAAAGGGTAGAAATTTTTTATAAATAAATGATTTTATAATAATAGAAGTTTCATCGAAATATCATTTAAAAATGAGGAGGATTAATAGGTTGATGAACATTTCTATTTATTTTTAAAAAACCACATGAAATCTATGTTGTACATTGTATGATAGAAAATATTTGTTTGGAAAAATTATTCAATTAAAATGAATTAATTTAACTCCCCTAAATTGTTCATGAATATGAATAACGGTGAGTAATTTGTTTGAAATGATCATTTGAAAATATTTTCTTTAGTTATTTCGGTAATACCATCAGAACCCTTCTGATAATAGATGAAACAATTAAATCCAATTCAAAAGGATCCAACACCTATAATCAATGGTGGAGATAACAAAACCATTACCTTTTTCCAAAACCCACCCCACATTTCATTAAAATGATGAAATTATTGTATTATATTTATTAAAAATTCACTAAATGATGAATTTAATGTGGTGAAGGATAAAACATGTATCCCAATTAATCACCAGATGACTTTTGTAAATAAAAAACTACATTTTATGATATTTTTTTGGGGCCTTGGTGATATCCTTGTGGACAAGATTGACATGAATGATATATTTCTCACTGTGGAAAATGAACATGATATTTTCACCATGGAATAAAACCAAATAGATTGGAATATGATATCTAATATTAATGTAAATAACCAACACTATATTCTGATTATCTACCTATGGTTTCTGTAATCAAAATTTCAATGAACTTATCCCAACTTATGGTCTCATTAATCATTATTTTTCATTAGTCAAAATGTTGGTGTGGTTGTATTTTCATTGGGATTATATTACCTAGATACCATTAATCATAAACATTGATTTTTATAAATTGAATATATGTATATTAGCTGAGTCATCACTATGATTGATAAATGGTATTAACCTACATCTCATGGATATTTGTTTGTTTCTTATTCCCTTGTTTAATATGAAACAAATGGTATTTCATAAGTTATTACATTAATACATATAATGAGGGTGTGTATTATCCCTATGTGTAAGGGCTATTATGATGATGTAAATTATGAAATAGTTAAACACCATTGAGTCATTGATGAAGTGAAAACAATTGTGCACATGTGATGAAATAGATAATAAATAATTGTATTACAAAGTTATAGAGTGATTACACGGGTTCAACTAAATTTGGAAATTTCTTCAGGGAGAATATTGGAAAAAATGGTCATATATACATAATATATTACCACTGTACCATGGGATGTTGGGAATGCCTTTTCTACATGTGTCATTTTTCTCACATGGTATCGGATAAGGGGTTAAATAGTATATTAGAATCACGGTGTATATTATATCTATGTCTGGGACCTTTTCTGGTAATGGGAAGTGACACCATGGGTAAAAAGAAAGGGAGTTAGTGACAGAGAGTAGGAAATATCATAAACATGATATTTAAGGGAAAATATATATGCATTACATGGTATCAATATTATTTCATGGGTTTTAAAGACTATACTAATGATTAGTGCGAGATTATTTTAACCATATGCTCGATGCTCCCTAGAATCGACATGAAAGGACTAACTACACAACCATAGATGACATAAGATGTATATTTCCCATGTATGATGAGTCATTTATATATTTGGTAAATTCTTCCATTACCACTTATAATTATGGACCACATCCTCTCTTAATATGGGTTCTTATCATGTTATTGGTTGTGGCCCTTATAAAAAACAAAATAGTGAAGTTGGGAGACAAATGGAACAATATCACATAACTAAAATTGAAGATTCATTTTTCATGTGTATTATTAATGAAACAATATTATGATACTCCCCAAGATTTAAAATATATATTTTCATGGGTTTTTATTCTCTCCCATTTACTATAATGTTCATATTTTCTTTATTTCTATAGTAGTTTATGAAATAACAACCATGAGCCTAAAAATTTGATATATTTCTCATATATTTCAAAAATACTAGTTGATATCAGAATAACATCTTTAATTAATCTTGATCAAATGTTAAAAAATAAGAGTTAAAATTCTATAATCCTATGTGATATAAATATCAATGCATGAAATGAGAGAAGATTCCCCTTGTTATTGAATATCATGTCCACAAAATCACTTCCCCTTTATGTTTTATAAATATATATTTTTTCATTGATATTATTATCATCTAATGATTCAACTTAAAAAAATGATTGATTTAATACTTCTCCAAAATTCTCATAACCCCTTCTTCTTCGTCATAAATATCATTCTGTATGGGAATTAAATAATTTTTTCAATAATCATAATAAATAAAATTTATGTCAATCAATTAAATAATTTTTTTTATTCTCTTAATGAGTCATTTATTACCTTGCTTTTATATGTGAATCTATGAAGTATTTTTTCCACTATAATATCCCACAATTAACCAAAATGTTATTCTTTTTCCTTGAATAATCACATGATAAAGAAAATGATGAAATGTTTGGATGATGTATTTTTTTCATTTCACAAATCATATGATATTCTATATAATTCAAAAATATTATATGTTTTTTTATGAACCAGGATATTAATTTCATGTACAAATATGGATTTCAAGTGTTTTTGATAATAATCGATGAATTTAGAAATTTTATAAGTGCATGTTGTGTACTTTTCAGTACACACTGTGTACTCGGTTACTATGGGAAGATGTGTACTGGCTTTGTAACAGCTACGTACATGGTCGTGTGTGGTGATGTGGAAGATTGCTAATGTCGAGGGATGGTTGAGGAAAATAAACGACATCTTCATTAATAGTACACACCATGTACATTTATTTTTAATTGATTTACTGACTAGGGTTACGTATCACCCACATATTCGTCTTCTTCCAGTCATGACTCTCGAAGGAGCCTGAAGAATTACCGATTCCTCTCTAATCCACTGATATGTCATCCATTTTCTGAATAAAACATAGTCATTTGTGTTGGAATTTCCTCAGTCAGTTCTTCCTTAGTATAAAGCCTCTCATCATGATATGTTATATCTCATGAGTTAATAATGGTTATAATTTTTTTGATTTTTTTTATATCAATTTCATTATAGGATGATTCAATGACCGACGTTCACATGTGTTCATCGTACACCATTGAGGTAGGATGTTTTTTCCATTAGTTGTTTTTCTTAGAGTTTTATATGCCAAAGTGCTGATTACCCATGTCATGAGTATTTAATGTTATGAAAATTGAATCCAGTTTTATCTATCATATATTTTTGTTGGATTAAGGCTTTGTAGATGTGATATTATGATAAATTTCATGCATATAGAACATAACATGGGTGAATTTCTATTTCTGAATGACTATGGAATTTGGTCAAGGATTCCTATGAGGCTGGCCTTGTTTCCTTTCCTTACTTGATAATGTAGAACTGCTAGTCGTTTTCTTCTTTTTAAATGCTTGTGATATGCAATGGAATTGTTTATCTATGTAGTAGGTGAAAATATTTAGGGATGCTTGATATCATATATAGACATTATAATTACGCGGGGTTCTGAGAACCTGGTGTAGTTAGGCCACATGGGAATTGACGTTGAGTGCTTACTGAAAGTGTCTATTATATTTTCATTCTACGAGAACACATGGGGGATTGATGGTGAGTGTTCCCTAAAATTTTCTATACATTATGTTATGATACCACTTACAAAATTTTCATTGAGTAATTACCAATTGAGTCTACAGTTAACTTAGAAAGACCATAGGGGGATTGATGGTGACTGCTTGCTCGTAGTGTATATTCCTTTAATGTGATTACATGTCCAGAAAATTAAGACTATGTGAAATACCAAGATGGTTAGTGTAAATTTGGATGTTGTGATGCATCTTCCAAGCCAATGCATGATCGTTGATTCAGGTACTATTTGGTTGTCTTCTGAGATACCTATTTGTGATAATTTCCTAATTAAATGATGAACACTAAATGCTAATGAATTTATATAGAAAAGTGAGATATTTTAGATTTGGGGAATCCTAGTTCTTTGTATAATTTCCATTTTTACCTAAAATAATTAATCACTGACAGTTAGGCATAGATATTTTGGTGGTTGATTACTATGATTCCTCTAGCACTCTATTTGGGTACGGTTTTTGGACCCAAATAGATTAGAAAGTGGCATGCATAGATATTTCCAGGAACCCTTCTTCATCACGTACTTGATTTTTCTGGATTTGGAGAAAATGGGACCAATCTGAGGCTTGGGATGATACTAGAGAATTTTTTTTCGGTACTTTGGTTTAGTACTATATTTCTACCATTGAGACATGATTGGATATTTTCCTAGAAATATGTGACATTCATCATTTATATATGTGCTCTAGTTCCTTAGTTACATTCACTATTATGTTTTTTACTTGTTTTATATTATTATTGGTTCCGTTATTTTTATTATTTTTTATTCTATTTTGTTACTCTGAAAATGAGGGCATAGTTTCCACACTATCGCACCCAAGGCCCTCGCTGCAAGTCAGTAGCCTCTAGCGTTCATGGAAATTCTCTATAGGCGATGCCATCAACTCGGTACGAGGCACCTTTTGGCAGAACCCGGAACTGAGACATTAAAAAGAAGCGTCAACGTCAGGTTATTTTCCTTTTTATCCTATAGTTTGGAGCCTATATATAGGGATAGGAAGTTATAAGAAGTTGGTAATATGTTGTGCCTGAGAGTAGCTAATCTATGTACAGGGAAAAGCCAATATTCCTTGATTATTGCAATTTTTCAATTTATTCAGTTGTTACAGTTGATTTGATTTCACTTTTGGGTGATAAACATGTTTTGTGACATTGTGATTTATATAATTGGGAATCTATTTCTATTGCAACCCAATCAGATTATGCTTTTCCATCTCGTCCATCCTATAGGCACTTGATATGGATCACATGTCATGCATTCTTGTCAAGCCATTTAGTGTGCATTAATGATTGCATGATGTTGTGATATATGTTGTGCTAGATATGTATGATGTTGTAATAGATTTGGTGATATAATGCCTTCTATTTTGATATGTTATTGGAAAATTTAATGTTTCATTTGGATGGACGACAATCTTTGGTCCCTAAGGTGTTATGGGGCCACATAGATCGTAATTTGGTGGATGATGTGATAGTTTTCACTCTTATAATATGTGATATACATGAATAGGATGCCAAACATTGATTCTTAGGGAGTATGGTCCCCCATGGATCAGAATATGGATCTTTAATGCTTGATTCTGGGGTTTTACGGTGTTAAATAGAAGTTTATGATGTTTACTATCTGGAAAAAGCCCGAATAGATGGCATGTGATGATGAATACTCACCATGTATCCTATTTTTGGGAAGAACCTGTTTTTCTTATGTACACGACCTGTAGTCCTTATCTTTGTGACTGACTATGTGAGCAGACACATGGGGTTGGGAAATGATTTGCGACACACGTCATGTACATGGAGTACACACTTTTTTGTAAGAGCTTTCTATCCAACCGTGTGACCAACAACATGGGTGGATGAAACATAGGTTCTACACATCATTTCATGTTCTTACACATTGTGTACAGTCAACCATGTCTTCGACCATGTGACTAATGACAAATTTGGTTAGAAATTAATGTGGTACACGTCTTATCTTGGGATAACACGATGTGTAGTGTTTCCCAGGAGAGAACATTGGGTTTATCTATGTAGAGGAACTAAAAAAGGGGAAGATGATTCATGTACACACCTTGTCTCAAGGAGAACACACTATTTGTATGGGTGTTACATGACCTATATTGTCATAGGAACACACCATGTTAAAATCATAAGAGAACACACCATATAGCGTTTGTTCACAACATGTACCCCTATATTTAAAAACATTATTGTTTTCTATTCCTTATCTATTAGTGCTCTTCTATGTTTCAGTACATAATAATCATGAACTAAGTTGTGCGCTTGACCTTGCAGAGTCAATTCGATGAGACTTACTCCCATCGTATGCCACATACATGGCATCGATTACATAGTAGAAATGGTAGATCAGGGAATACCAGGAGATCCTCCAATCATGCCTCTCTTAGAAATAATGGTTATACCGAACACAGGTTCCAATTCAAAGTTCATATAATTCTTCATGAAGATGATGAAGACATTCCAGTGGGAACTTCATCTTACCCTCTCTATTGAAGAATTGATGTGCGTTTTTAGCAGCATCATCCTGCCACTTTCTCAAGGGATGGCGGACTTCATGATGGAAAGTCATGGTTGGAATCCATGAAATCTATCTTCAAGAAACTCAATACACTTCTTGATATGAGGGTGAAGATCGCAAGCTACATGGTTTGAGATTCAACCAATATATTTTAGGAGGTTATAAAATAGATGGGATGCCAGTGGGTTATGGAATGGGAAGTGTTCCAATGGAACTTCTATTACTACTCCTACATGTAGACCATGAGGTCCGAACAAGCTCGAGAGTTCATGTGTTTTTTTGTAGGGTACTCACTCATTCATTGAGTATTATTCTCACATCACAAAGCTAAATCCCCTCAGACACATTCGTGGGGGTCATGAGTAATTTATTGAGAGAATGTTTGAGAATGGTCTCAGGCATGACATCTAATCCCAGGTGAACATCTTTAGGTGGACTTCCATTTCATTTTTAATAATCCAGGAATTGATCACCAAGTGAAACATGAGGGATTCTAGAGTCGTGTTCTAGGGATATTCGACATCCATATTTAGGATTCTTCCAACTTATAGAAGTATGATCCACATGGAGTCTACGTGTGGAGATCTGAGTAGGTTGATTTTCTTTCTGTTAGCAAAGTGGTGTGTTACTAGTGCGGCAAGGGCGGACATAAAAAATCTTAGTGTCCCAGATACATAGTAGAGTGACGATATTTCAGAAAAATGGGACATATATTGGGTTTTTTCAACTCCCAACTTCCAATAGCTAGTGAGGGAGGATCCGTTTTGGATCCTCATATGAGAGTAGGACAACTGGTTCCACATCATTCTGGGGGGATGGAGTTCTTAAGGTTTTCCTAGATAAGTTGGTTGTCATGGCTGTAGTGGTAAGACACAGGGTTATTGACAACCTAAGGTTGAATCAGCTCAAGGATCTCAGCTAGATTCACAGGGTCGTGACGCAGTCCCAACCTTTATATGGGAACATATCCAATGAGAGAATAATCCTAGACACTCTAAAAATATACGTACAATTTTGGAAGACGTTGTTTTATATTATTCTCTCTTAGATATAGGGGCATCCCGTATCATTATATCTATCCCTTTGGTGGATATCCTTGGTCTTTGTATCTTTAATTCTACTAATATCATGATGTTGGACTCTCCATTGTGGATTAGAATGGATAGTGTACATTAGAGAAATGACATCCCTATTGAGTTAGGTGGATGTCATTTCTTATAGAACTGTTATGCCTTAGATATGATGGGGTATGACATCATTATCATAATGGAATGGTTAGTTCCCTTCTAGGATGTTGTCAATTTCTATCTTCGTAGGGTGAGTTTCACATCACTAGATGGTGGATTGCTTCTACATACTGAAAAATGGGATGTCCATGTGAAAAAATATAGACCCAGGCATCATAGGATGAGAGGTGTTACAATCCAGATTTATAGTATGTGTCTTGATGTCCAGGGGACTTCCCAAAAGGATTTTCCTCCAATGGTCTATCATTATCCTTATTTTTTTCAGGATGACTTCTCAGGTTTTCCTCCGGAGTGAGAGTTATAATTTTCTATTTTATTTGTTCTAGGGGAAAAACTAATGTTTATATCATCTTATAGGATGTCTACTCCATAGTTGTTGGAGAACAAGATGAACATATAAGCGTTGAATGAAAAGAGTCTCATCCAACCCAGTACATATCCTTTGGGTTTTTCTGTCCTTTTTTGCAAAGAAGGCAGACGGTACCCTCATTCAATGTGTTGATTATCAGAACCTGAACAAGTAAATAGGCCATAAACTGATATACCTTACTGATGATTTATGATCTCTTTGATTGGATTCCAGATGCTCGGGTGTTCTCAATGATTGACATGAGATCCTGTTATCATTAGTTGTGAGTTAGACCATTTTATATTCCTATTATAACCTTTCAGAGTAGGTAGGGTTTATAAGAGAATGAGTATATGTCATTAGATCTCATGAATGCGCTAGAAGTTTTAATGGAACTAATTAATCAAGTGCTCCATCCATACTTGGATTCAATTGTTGTAGCCTTCGTGGATGATATCTTGGTGTACACTCCCAGTCAATACAACCATGTCACACATCCTGGGATCATTTTGAGTGCACTAAGAGAGAATCGATTATATTATAATCTCTCAAAATTCCACATTTAGATGGACCATATTCACATCCTAGGTTATGTTATCCCATATAAAGTAGTACGAGTAGAGCCAGAGAAGGTGAGAGTAGTAGTTTTCGGGGACAATCCAAAGAATTCCTTTGAGGAACGATGTTTTCTTGGGCTAGTTGGTTACTAAAGATGTTTTATTCATGACATATCATGCTTAGAATCACTTATAAATGGATTCTATAATAAGGGGTTATGAATGTTTGGTCATATGACTGTGATTTATCCTTTCATGAGCTAAAATAGTGATTGACATTATCCCCAATAATGATCTTACAATTTACAAGAAAGAGTTATAATATTTTTTGTGAGGCATCAAGTATTGGGTTGGGAGTAGTTCTTATGTGGGAGGATCATTTAGTTGCATATGGATATAAGTAGTTGAGGCCACATTAGTTGAATTTCACAACCCATGATATTCAGTTTTCTGCAGTTGTACATGTTTTATGTTGTTTGAGACATTATCGTTTTGGATAGCATTTTGTGATTTTCAACGAAAACAAAAGTCTCAAGTATATCATTACTCAGAATTATCTATATTTGAGACAGTGAAGCTGGGTTGAGTACCACTAGTTTTTCTACATTGAGGATACCTACACACCTGGGAAAGACAACGTATTGGCTGTTTCTTTAAGCTAGGAAACCCAGATACAGGATGTTCAGGAGGCTAGCAACTAGTGGTAGCCTATATCTCTTTTCCCTAAGATGCATTTGGATGTGCACGATAGATATGGGAAGACATCTCTTTCTTCTATAGTGGATACCTCTACTCTTCTTGATCGAGTGAGAATGAGGAAGCTATCAGGTACTGAGGGCCAACTCCTATCAGAGAATGTGTGAGGAGAGGACACTACTCTTGTGTGGATAGTAGGAGTGGATGAGATCTTGCACTTCCATGTACGTATATGGGTGTCAGCAGACATATGTGAGGAGATGATGTGGGATTTTCATTCCTTAGTTTGGGATTATCATCATAGTGTCACCACTATGTATCAAGATTTTGACTATCAGTATTGGTTTTAACACTCCTATATTTCATAATACGTTATCTCTTTAAAGTAATTTACTAGTACACGCTATACACATCACCGAGTTCCAGCGCACCACAACTTACCAAACATGTCATTCAAAAAGAGGATATGAATAATATTATCTTCATCGTGAATTTTATATACTACATATCATTTTAAAACCCATATTATGCTATTTTTTTATATAATATAATATAAAATTCAAATGTTCAAATAAAAGAAGTATTTTACAAAAAAAAATTTACAGCCTTTTAATGGAGAACACATTTTCAATCCAATTATGACACTTATATATTTAATTTGAAAAACTAAACATATTCATTAGAATCAGGACATCAAAATTTAGTTTGGATAAATTTATGGTTTTTTTAATAACATACATATTTAGATGAATAATAAAAAATTATAAATTATAAATGAAAACAACAATTTTATGCAAAATAATTTATAGTGTTAAATTTTATATTGGAATGATTTTATAAGATAATTAGATTATATTTTTATCATTTTATCCAATTTTAGTAATTGGATGTATATTTAATTTTAAATTGACCATAAACACATATCCATCTTTTGATAGTTTTTACTTCTCAAAAAACGTGCTTTCGGGTTTTATCAACAAAAAGTAATTTCAAATTATTAAATTCAAATTATATGTTTTGAAAATGTTAAAATAAAAATAATTTATTAATTTGGAATATCAAATTTATCTTTGTATTATTTTTTGGTATTTTTATGGAAACATCCAACTTTTGATGAATAGTGAAAAACACTCCGTAGTAGATAAAAATCGACCTTTTCATTTAATTAGTATTTTTAATTAATATTTATATTAAAGTAAAAATAGATTCATCATACATATATATGTCCAATATAATCAATTTGAGTCATTTTATAAATAATATATGATCCATAAAATTTTATTTAACATTTTAACGTATTTTACCCATCATCTAAGAACATTTGAAAATTTTCTTCAGACATATTTTTGCTGCTTTTGTTAATTGATTTTTAAAAATACTAAAGACATGATTGACATCAGTAGGTTAAATTTGGTTCAATATGATGAAAATTATTTTGGGTGAATAAAATCTTTTGAATTTTTTTTACCACAATTAAAAGTAAATAAGGTAATTATTGGATGAAATAATATTATAATAATATAAAATTACCCTAACATATGTTCTAATTCTATTGTATAAGTGGATTTCAACCAAAATAAACTTTAAGAAAAAATTTGATCCTTTTTTATTAACATGGGATAGAATATGACATTTATTATATTTTATTAAAAATGTTAAATTCAAATTCTAATAACAAATTCATATATAATATTGTGTTATACATAAGATAAATTCTACAATAAATATTCATTACAAAGATAAATATATTTATTATGTTTGGGTATTTTTTATGTAATTTTTAGAAATTAAATATTTAAATTTAAGTATGAAAAAATGATGATGTAGTAATTACCTTATTAATTAAAGATTAAATGAATTTACATTATATATATTAAGATAAATGTAAATTAAAACTTTTTATTCCATCCATGAATGTTATAGGTTAATATGACATGTTAGGATTGATTAAATGTATTTTTTTGATGTAATAATGTTGGGATGAATTAGAAAAATACTAAATAGTGACAAAAGAGACATAAATGAGTTTTTAAAACTAATATTATTTTATAAAATGATATAATACTTATAAATATCAATATTCAGCCAAAGGATTTATATAATGATAGATATGTCATTAATGAAGAAATTTAGGTTCTCTTTAAATTTTATAGTATGTTTATTATCCATGTAATATAAAATTACAAGAAGACATGGTAAAAGACAAACTATTTAAATAAGAGTTAAATAAAAATGATAAGGTGAATATGGTGATCTAAACATGTATAAAACCAATTGGTTGATTATTTTTCAACCCATACGCACCATAGACACGAAATAAATCCATTTGGAGAAATTAAAAATTAAAAAATATTGTTAAAAAAAAAATATTTTTCTTGCTTTTCCTAAAGTTCCCCTCACCTCTCTGATAAAAGGATACTTCACCTTCTATTAAATTCAAACATCCATAGCCTTTTGGCTCAGCCAACCCCCCCCCACCCCCAAAAAAATCTCCTCCCAGCTACTATAAATTTAACCTAGAGGCCATTTTTCCAAAATCCAACCTATGGATCCACTTTGTTCAAATCAAAAGGAAGAACACGAAGAAGAAGTTGTTAAATATGTCCTCGACCAGAGGAAACTACAATGCAAGGGTTAGTTCTTTAATCTCATTATAATCCAATATTGTTTATGTATATGTATTTTCTGGGACATATTTATTCTCTATTTCAATGATTCCTGATTTTTTTTCCAAAATGAATATTTTATGTTTTATGGAAGGTACTCATTACGAAGATCATCATTTTAAATGTTTTAAATATTTTTTTTCAAAATCACTTTAATTAATTTCCATGTTTTAAAAATTAATTTATGGATTTTTTTATATGGACTTGATTGCTTTAAAATGTTAATTCCATCCAAAAGTTTCAATGTGTTGTGGGATACATTGATTAAAAAATATCTTTTCAATTGTATCTTTTATAAATTTGGCGACTTTTAAATGATTTAATAAAAAATTATATTTACCTCAAAGAGTTTTACTGATTATTTTAAACTATGTTTAAATAATTTATTGGATATTATTTATTAGTTGAGGTTGATTTTTTATAATAAACTATTCCATATTGTATTAAATGTGTTATGATATGTATGACTGTGGATATGTTATTTTTATACCATTCATTATTTATGATTAAAGTAGTAACATTTAGTATGCTAGTTTTAATTTGAATTTTTATGTCATGTTTCACCCCCTCATCATATGAGTAATTAAATGGACTTAGTATGTGAAGGGTATGGTCCCCCATAGCCCCTTGATTCATTGATAGGTCTCAGGAAGAAAACTCATGTCATTGCAAAAGGCCTTGAAAAAATTTATATTTAGGGTCATTGAATGAGGCATTGTCCTTTTGGTTAATATTTCAGACATTATGAACTCCCGGGATATGAAATTAGTTATTAAATGGGATTATTAAACTAGTAAAATATCCAAGTCCATGTTTACATGGTAATATTTGACTAATTTCTACTATATTATGTTCATGTTTTATTTTTAAAAAGTTTTTGTTTTTTTATACATCTTTCCTTAAATGTTTATTTCTTCTAGTGAATAATTTTACCTGATTTAGCATATGAGATCACCAATTTCTTATGAATTATTTTCGCAAGATTCCAAGAAGTGTATAATGATTGATATGTTAGGTTAATCAAAGGGAATAATGGAATTATCATAAGATTGATTATATAGTGTTGTATTTAAGAATGTGTAATTTTACATTCATGTATGTAATATATTTTCCAATACTGGTAAATTGATCGGTCCTTTGGAACAAAATTCTTTTTAATCAAGGAAATGTATCAAAATAATGCTCCAGATCAAGGTAACTGGTGTCGGGGCATTACAGTTTGTATGAGAGAAATTTTAGCAATTACCATGGAAATAGATTTAGATATACACTGATTATAAAACATTCCCCTATGATACAATTTCAGTATTATTATATAATAAAATCAAAAAGTTTTGGTAGTATATATTATATGGGTTTTCCTAGAAATACTTCATTGTATTGATACTATAAGTGGACATGGTTCTGGCCCAGATATACCTAGGTGTGAAAACTCTGATAAAGAGTTTTGGGCCTGACCTGGGGTATCCAAGTACGCAACAATGGGCCATACTACGCCTCTGGTTTGACACTCTGAGAGGATATGATTAGGATAATTCACATTTTCTTTAAAAATTGTAATGAAATATTTATTACTAAATATGTCAACAAGGAAACCAATGATAGTATTGTGAACCTAGAAGTTTGTAAATCTTCAATTCATGTTGAGAATTTTTTTATTTTTTTATTATAAATAACGATATGATCTGACCTAGTTTATGTAATCATTTATAAATGACTCCCATGAAAAGCAATGGAAAATCATGAAATACGCATGATCCAAAGAGTAAGTAGGATCATACCATTAAAGGGCCGTAAGAAAACATTTAGAAGTGAAATAGTCTCACACGTATCTTAATGATACGAATAAATAGTATCATGTGTTAATAAGATATGTTATGAATTCTCTATAGCCTATGGCTTTGATAGGAATAAAGAGAAGAAGAGGATGACAGAGAAAATGATTGATAAAGTGAGAAGGGAAAGAAGGATTTTACCACATGTGACAACAATGTAAACAATCACCTTGGTAAATGCTTTAAGGGAATGTGTGTTTTTTATAATTATTGAGAAAAGGGGCATCAAGAAAATGAAATCAAAGGAAAAAATATAAAAGACCAATATTAAGTGTTTCAACAGTTGTGAAATGTGGCGTTTTGAAAATAAATGTCCTAAGTATCATGGAAATATAAGTAAGAAGATTCAAAGGGACAAAAATAAAGAAATATTATGTCAATATAGTCTATTTGGAATAATTAATGTCTTTATTCTTTTGGATTGATTAATTATGTCATTTGAGTGTTGTTTCAATGGGGTACCAGTTATATTAAATATGGAAATAAATAATAATTGTAATTTAGTATTATTTCATTTATGATTGGATATTTTATATTACTAAGATAAGTGACTCAATAGTTGTTAATTTTTTTTGAAAATAAATGGTTGTGGAAAATATAAACCTTAATATGATCATGATACAGAGATAAGTGATTTGGATAATGTATAATGGGTTTTGTTAACATCCTTAGATTTGATTAATGGCTAGTTTAAAAAGGGGTTTATACAGTCATTATTATGAGTTTTCAACATTTTAGAATTTAATGTGTATATCCAGTATTATATGTTCTACATAATGAATAAGGAAGAATAAACCAATTCAATATGGTTTTCTAATAATTCAGTTTATTAAAATGTATAATGATAATAAACTATGAGGGTATTCACATTTATTTTAAGTTAACTTCCTTATAAATTTTGGACTTTGATTTTGGACATAATTATTTTGGAAATTTTTAATGGGTGGAATGGATTATGATGGACATCAGATACTATTGTATAATGTTAAATCATTTCTTATGATTGTTTTTATATTTTTATTGAAATGACAACACAGAGGTCAGGGAACAACAAATTTCATCAATCAAGGCCACAAGACAGAAAATAGTAACTAAAGGGTGATAAGGGAGCATACCCTACCTCTGGCCTACATGATGTACACGTTTTTATAATATTGTAATTTATTGGTTAGAAAAAGGAATTATAAATTTATTTTTTTTACAACCCCATATGATTATTTTAAATAGAATATTTTTGGGTTCTATTATATTTTGGAATGATGGATGAGTCTGTGGTAGAAATTAGTTAATGGAAGGAAATATACTTGTGAATAATTCTATTTTTTCTTATTCTATGAAGATAATAATTCACAAACATTAGGGAAAGGATCTTAAAACTGAAGATGTGTTATACTAATACCTTATGATTTGTTGAACCAATGATATTTTTAGTCATCATAGATTTTTTCCTTTGAGGTTCACAATTTTCTATTTATTTTTCACTTGATTGTGATTGATGACCTCAATCACTCCTTATAAATATTTATATTTTTTCACAAATTATGTGTCTCAATTATCCACCAATGTTCTCCTATATTAAATCCTAATTTTTTGGTGACATTTTCATTTCCCTTTCCCTCTTATTAAGACTAAATTTTATTAACCATATTTTTTATTTGGGTTTTCCATAAAGGTATTTTATATTTTTATACCTTTATTTTCAAAGAACATTTTTTAATTGAGAGGAAGAAATTTATTTAATTATGGGATAATTTATCACCCTAGTATTTCAAATTACGTTATCTATTTAAAGAAATTCAATAGATAGTTCTACAAGAAACACCGAGTTCTAGCACACCATGACTTACCAAACTAGTTGTTAAAAAATTAGTTATATGTAATGTTAACTGAATTTTAAATATTATATAAACCATATAATTTTAACATACATATTATGTGCTTCTTATACATAATATAAGAACAAATTAAATTATTTATATAATAGATGTATTTAAAAAAATGAAATTTTACGGCCTTTAAATAGAGAACCCTTTTTTAATCCAATTTTTGAAACATTTATATATATAATTTGACAAAATAAACATATTCTTTAGAAGAGTGACATAAAAATTATTTTTAATAAAAAATTTTTGTTTTTCTGATAACATTCATATTTTGATTAATAGTGAAAATACTAAATTTTAATTGAAATCAAATTTTTTAATCAAAATATTTTAGAGTGTTAAATTATGAACTTCAATGTTATTGAAGTATAATTAGATTATATTTTTATAATTTAATCCAATTATGGTCATTGGATGTAATTTTACATTTAAAATGGACACAAACACATATAAATCTTTTGATTGCTTTTATTTCTCAATAACACGCTTTCTAGTTTCGAGAGTGGTAATTAATTTTAAATTAATTAATGAAATTTTTGGGTTTTTAATTTGGTAAAATAGAAATAAATGTTTTATTTTTAATGTCAAATTTATCTTCGGGTAAATATTTGGTATTTTATTAGAAAACATTCAATTGTTGGTGACTAGTGAAAACAATACGTTGTAGATAAAAACAAACTTTTTTATTTAAATAAATTATTAAAATTAAAATTTATCATAAAGTAAAAATATATAAATAATACATATATTTCCCCAATATAATCCATTTGAGTCATTTTATAAATTAGAGTACAAATATATAATTTTATTGAACATTTTTAAGTCTTTTACCCACCTTCTAGGAACATTTTTTAATTTGCATTAAACGTAATTTTTCTGCATCTATGAATTGAGTTTCAAAAATATGAGAGACATTATTTATATTATTAAGTAAACTATAGTTGAATAGGAAGAACATATTTTTAAGTGAATAATAACTTTTGATTTTTATTTTCCATGGTTAAAATTATAAAGAAACATTGAAGATAAAAATAATATTTTAATAATATCAAATAACCCCAATACATGTCTTGATTCTATTGTATAAGTTATTTTGGCCCAAAATAATCCTTAGGGAAAAATATTATCCTTTTTTATTCATATGGTTTTGATTGGGACATTTATTTAATTTTATTAAAATTATTAAATTCAAATTTTAATAACTAAATCATTTTTAATATATGGTTATACATAAGAAAAATTTGATTATATTATTAGTTAACAATATAAAAACATTCTATACATCATGGTATTTTATTAATAATTTTAAGGGATTAAATAATTAAATTTATATATGACACAATGATGATGCAATCATTACATTATTAAATAATGATTAAAATAATTGATATTATAAATATTAAAATAAATGTAAATTTAATCTTTTTATGACATCCATGAATTTTCTAGGTGAATATTACATTTTATAATTGATTCAATGTATTTTGTTCAAATTAATATATTTTTCATTACCTTAAAAACAAACAAATACTAAATAATGTCAAAATTTACATAAATGGGTTTAAAAGAAATATTATTTTATTAAATAATATAATATTTCTAAAATTCTAATATTTGGGGAAAGGATTTATATAATGATAGGTATGTCATTAATGAACCACTTTTGGTTATATTGACGTTTTATATTATGTTTATTCACCATGTAATATAAAAATACAAGAATATATAGTAAAATATTAACTATGTAACTGGGAGTTAAATAAAAAAGATATGTTTAATTTGGGGAACTAAACATGTCAAAAACCTATTGGTTGAGAGGTTTATGAGCCATCCCCACCTTATCCTCGATATAAATTGATTTGGAACCATTAGAAACTGAAAATGATTTTATAATAACATAATATTTCAAGCCTTTAGTAATGTTCCCATCACTTATTTTATAAAAGGGTACTTCCCCTTCACTTAAATTCACAAATCCAAAGCCATTTGGCTCAACCAACCCATTCTCCAATCTCCTCACAACAACCCTTAGTTCTAAATAGAGGCATTACTTAGTTTAGAAACCCATCCTAAGGGGTCCTTTTGTTCAAATCAAAACAAAGAACTTGAGGAGGAGTAGGTTAAACATACCCTCAACCAATGGACAGTACAATGTATGGGATAAATCCTCAATAAAATTATTATCCGAGATTGTTTATATGTATTTAATATCTGGGAAATATTTATCATCTATTTCCATGTTTCATAAATTTTTTTTCAAAAGTAATATTATACATTTATGGAAGGTACGATTTAAATAGATCCTCATTTTAAATGTTTTAAAGATTTATTTTAAAAAATATCATTAAATAATATCCAAGTTCTAAAATTTTTTTTATGGATTTATTTATATGTGAATGATTTTTTTAAAAATTTAATTCCTTTCAACATTTACAAAGTGGTATGGGACACATTTATTCAAAAATCACTTTTCAATGACATATTTTATAAACTCTATGACTTTTAAATGATTTCATGAAAATAATATATTTCCCTTAAAGTGTTTTAATAATTATTTTCAACTATTTCAAAATCCATTATTGGATGTTATTCTTGATTGATTTTGATTTTTTATAAAACAATCATCTAGATTGTATTGAATGAGTTATGATACGTTTGACTCAATATGCACTATTTCTATACCATTCATGGTTTATGATAATGTATTAACATTTCGTCTTCTATTTTTAATACGAATGTTTATGTTACATTTCACCCATTTTAATATGAGGAATGCATTGGACTTCGTAAGTGATGTGTGGGGCCCGCTATAGCCCCTTAATGCATCAGTGCGTCTCATGAGACAAACTAATTCTATGGCATAAGACATTCATAAAATTTATATTTTGCGTCTTGGAACGAAGCCATGACATTGAGGTTAAGATGTCCGACATAATGCATTCCCTCGTTATGAAATTAGTTATTACATATGATTATTCGACTAGTATAATATCCATGTGAATTATTATGTGGTAATGTTTGAATTATTTCTATCATATTATGTTTATGTTTTAAGTTTACAAGGATTATATTTTTATTATACATATTTCCTTAAATGTTTATATCTTCCATTGAATTAATTAACCTTGATGACCATCTGATATCACCCCTTCTTATCATTTATTTTAAAATGAATCAAAGAAGTTTATTATGATTGATAATCTGGGTTAAGCTAATGCGAAAATGGCATTCATAAAGGATTATTTATGTTGTGTTGTATGTTAGAATGTAATGTAACAAACAGTTATGTAATCTATTTTACATGACTGCTAAACTGATTAGTCCTTCGAGAATTCATTCCTTGTAATCATTCCATTTTATTAAAATAATGAACTTGTTCATGGAAACTAGGATGGGGCGTTACATTGGTAGTGAGGTATGAATAGGGATGTAGCTGTCTTTGTTATAAGATATTCCACCTATCAAGAGGTGAAGGAGGAGCATCAGTGTCCATCAAGGGCTTTTAAAATAGTTACCCATTCCCAAGTGGAAGTGGAATGATGTCACGATGGATTTTGTGATAGGGTTACCAATATCTCTTCGAGGGAATGATGCAGTTTGGGGTTTCATTAAAAGACTCAGGAAGGATGCACACTTCTTACTGATTAAATATACCATCAGTGTTATTTTGGATTGAAGGTTGTACATATAATTGATTATAAATTTTCATGGGATTACACACTATATAGTTTCAGATAGGGACACCCTCGTTACATATCATTTTTAGTAGGGTCTACTGAAGACTATGGGTACACATGTTCTTCTGAGTATAACTTACAATCCCCAGACAGATGGCCAATCAGAGCACACGATTTAGGTGTTGTAGGACATTCAACGAGCATGGGTCCTAGATTTTGGAGTTTCTTGGGAGAATCACATAACTTATGTTGTTTTTTCCTGTATTAATAGTTTTTAGGAAACTATTTAGATGGCAGCATATGAGGATTTTTACAGTAGGCCATGCCGATCACCACTATGTTTGCTTGACGCAGGAGTGGCAGCCTTGTTGGGGCTTCGTCATGTCCATGAAACCACTATGTAGGTGTTGTTGGTTCAAAAAAGGATGGCTACATCACAATATTGCAATAAATCATACGCTGATAGACCGAGACGACCTATGGAGTTCTAGGTCCGAGATCAGGTTTTCATACATGTCACATCGAGACTGGGACACAGGAGGATTAGCAGATAGGGAACTCTTTCACTAAGATATGTCGGGACGTTTGAGGTTTTGGAGAGAGTCATTAGGGATTCCTATCATTTTCAGTTACCTCATATGTATCGGGTTATGCGTGACGTCTTTGATTCTTCTATTCTATGACGTTACATCTCAAAATTGACTCATTCTTTTCAACCAACAGAGGATGAGTTAGAGGTGGACGCTTCATTCGAGGTTCACCCTATCTAGATTGTTTATCGAAGAGAGATGGATCTCCATGGCTGGTCTCTTCCTCTAGTATGTGTGCTATGGAAGAACATGCTAGTACATAATGAGACTTGGGATAGGGAGACCGATGTTTGATCGTAGTTGACAGTGTTTTTCGAAGATTCTTCTTCAGCAAATTGTTAGAATAATTTTTGGATGAATTTTTATTATGTGGAAGTTTTTAAGAACATTTTTCTTCATTACATGTATAAATATTGATTTTTTGAGTTTTTTTAGGAAAATGGGAGAATTTAAAAAATTTATAAGTACACGTTGTGTACTCGATTGTCACGGACAGCCATGTACTAACAATGTAATAGCCGATTACATGGTTGTGTGGGGTGATGTGGCAGACCACAAAATGTTAGGGGGATGGTTGAGGGAAGTACATGACATGTAAATTAATTGTAAAATTCATGTACTTTTCTTTTTAATTGATTTATCAGACTGGGGTCAGGTCTAACCCTCACATCCATCTTCTTTTGGCAGTAACTCGTGAATGGGGGAATGGAATAACTGATTCTTCTCCAATCCACCTATCTCTCCACCATTCTCAGAATACAACACTATCAATTGCGTTGTAATATTATCAGTGATTTATTCCTTCTACTATAGCCTCTCGTCCTAATTTCTTCCCTCTTTTGAGTTATTCATGATTGAACGTTTTTGAATTTATTATAGATTAATGTCGATCTTGGCCAAATCAATGGCCTAAGTTTGAGAGTGTTCATCGTACATTGTCGAGGTAGGGGGTTTGTTTCCTATCATTGGTTTTATTTCAGTTTTATATTCCAATGTGTCGATTACACATGTTTCTGGTTTTTTGGGATAAGGAAATTAAACCCTATTTTTTCTACCTTAGATTGATTATTGGAATAAGGGTTTGATGATGTGATGTTATGTTAAATTGATTATTTAATGAAAATACCATGGGTGAGTTTTCTTGTTTGAATATTTATGCTTGTTTGGTATATGTTTCTTATGAGGCAGACTTTGTTTCCGTTCATTGCTTTATAGAATGTAAATTATTGTATTTTTCTTATTTATAAATTCTTATGAAGTGCATTGGAATTTTTTAACCATTTAGTAGTTGAGATTACATTGGGATACTTGATTCCCAATATAGACATTTGAATTACAGAGTTCTATGATAAGGTTTTGTTTTTAGACCATAGGGGGAATTGACATTGAGTGCTTCTTTAATGTGTCTATTTTATTTTCATGCAACATGACCATAGGGGGGTTGACATTGAATGAATCCGTAAAGTGTCTATAGATTACGTTACGAGACCACATGTGGAATTGATGTTGAGTGCTTCCACAGAGAGTCTATAGTCATATTGTAAATCCCATAGGTGGAATTGATGGTGAGTGCTTCCTTAGATTGTCTTTGTATTTAATTTTCCTATAGGTCCAGTGGGGTTATACAGTGTGAGTTACCCAAAGGGTTAGTATAAATTTGGATATTGTGACGCATGTTCCATGACATAGAACAATATTTGATTATGTCCTATTAGGTAGTTTTCTGATAAACCTATTTGTGATACATGATTAAATTTTGAACATTAAATTCTAATGAATGTAAATGGAAACTATGAAATTATTATCTTTGGGGTACTAAATTTTCTCTGTTGAATTTCTATTTTTACCATCTATAAATACTCAATAACAGTTAGTTATAGATATTTTTGTTGATTTTTACTGGTATTTGTCTCACACCGTATTTGGGTTATGCTTCTGGGCCCAAAGAGATTATATTGATGCAGGTATAGATAAGGGAAAGCGCCCTTCCTCGTCAGGTAATTGATTTTTGTGGAGCTGGAGATTATGGGACCAAGATGAGTCATGGTATGCTTGAAGAGTTTTTTTCTTTCGTACATTCATTTGGTATTATATTTCCAGCATTGTGACGTGTTTTTCTATTTCCCAAGACTTATGTGAAATGAATTTTTTTATATATGTGCTCCAATTGTTTATTTACATTCAGTGTTATGTTTTTTACATGTTTTATGATATTATTTCTTTCTATATTGTTTATTATTTGTTATTCATCTTCGGTAATATGAAAATGAGGTAATAGTTTCCCCACCATCGCACCCAAGGACCTCACTACTAGTCGGCAGCCTCTAGCGTTCGATGAAATGCTCTTTATGTGATGTGAACAATCGGGTACAGGACACATTTTTTTGTAACTCAGAACTAGGGAGTAACAATGATGATTATTTATATCCCACATCGAAGAAGGAGGATCACAGAGAACCCAATTATAATATGTTGTGGATACCCCCCTATAATGATGCATTTTTCTATTGGATGCTTGAGGGATAGATCCTTGGGAAATAAAAATCATGTGGGCTTGGCCTAAAGCAGACAATATCATGATTGTGGGATAGACTAGGATGTTACAAATGGTATTACAAGTAGTTTCTATTTGATGTTCTAGTGAGGAAACTAGTCCCTTCAAGGGGGAGATTATGGATATCCCATGCTGAAGGAAGGGGAGAGTGAATTTCCCCATTATAAGGTGGTGTGGATACCTCTCCCATCATGAGGCCTATTCCTGGGGGATTCCTGATGATTTGAGCCCATGGAAAGAAATGTGGTTCTATCTAGATCAAAAGTGGTCAAATATCATGTTCCTAAGATGGAATGGACCGTTACATGTTAAGTTTGATCTTCAGAAGAAAAATTTTTCTACTTCAATCAAGTAATGATAAGAGATTTCACTGACATTTTACAAAGTTATTTCATTGTTATTATAAATTTTATAATTTATTTTAAGAAATGAGTTTTATTGAGGGGTCATAAAAATTAAAATCCATGTTTTATTAGATATTCTCCAAAAATAATTTGCACATCAATCTTAGTTTAGTCGGTTCTATTTTTTAATTGTGTAATCATTATGTTTTTTCGTGTTTTATTATCCAATCATCTCTAGATTATTTTAATGATCAAAATCACATACTTTTTATATTTCATTATCATAGAACATCCCACACAACATTATTTGTTAATAAATAGGATGAAATATACTTATCCTCTTGTTTTGTCATGAATAATTGGAACACATACATCATTTTGAACAAAATCCACCAGATTTGATAGTGGAGTATTCTATAAATGTTATTGATTTCTCACAATCTTTCTTCCCACTTATATATCACAAAAAAATTATTCTTATTTAAACAAGGAATATTTTTTATTTCCTTTCATTATGACATTTTTTATATAATTTTCATTTGATTTGTAATAGTCATTCATGTCCTAATTTATTTTCCACTTCATCTATAAGGATAAAAATACTTCAAATATATTAAAAGAAATTAAAATTTACATTCGTTATAAATTCCTAAATTATATAATTTAAATCCTTTAAAATACATTTGTAGACTTTCTAGTTGAATGTGCTACCTTATCCAAAGACACATAACTATATTAATCATAATAGATTATTTCAAATTAAATCCTCATAGAGAATATAAATATTTTTCAACTCAACTCCATATGTATTTGTTTAACCACATATTGGGATCTTTGGTGCTCCAAAATTTCCAAATCATACAATCCATCAACACTTCCTTTCACAATGTTCTAAATTTTTTCATTTTTTATCATTTGGAATAAATTATTACTACCAAGAATCTGTTTACCAATTTTATTTATTTAAATAAAATAAGTTTTATTACGCAATGCCTTTTATATTTTAATGATGCACATTTATTTCATGAAGTTACAAAGTTGAGTACAGATATATGTCAATCACTTCATATATTCATTGATATAAATAACAACATTCCACTATTCTCATTATAGTGGATAGAATCTAATCACTCAAAAAACCAAATTATATAGTCTCACATCAATAAATTTGTAACTTCTATAGGCATAATTAACACTTCTCTAATCGAGACCTACATATATCAGTCATATATATTACATCATATATGATGAAATTAATTACATTACTCAAACCCATACCTAATGATAATAATAATTTTGTGTACTAAGAAACATGGAAACTATAATGATGATTACATAGGTATACTACATCATCTCCCACTATGATCATAATAACTATAACCCTTCTTTTATATATCATGTTTTAAAAATTTCTCTATAACATTGGAAATGAAAACATAAGAATGTGTGAGATCATATTCATTGTAAGAGTGATCAAGGGAGGTACATATGAATAGCATCAATATAAGGTTATAAGAATATGATTATAACATTTTAAAACCATTTTGAACATGTAATATATAATAATATAGAGTAGTGAAATTAATATTGGATGTTCGTATGTGTCACGAACCAGGCCGGGTCGCCATCCGACCTGGCGCCCGACCCGGTCCACGACATGGCCCGAAGGGCATTTCTGATCCCCATGGGCTGGCCTAAGTGCCCGGGTATCAAAAATAAACTTGGGAAATATTTACCTGGATGATTAAATATAAAACAGAGAACAAGCTGAAAAGATGAAACTAAAAACAGACAACCACACAGACCCTTATACAAAGTTCAGATTTAAAATATTATAACTTGAACTAAAAACCCAAAAGAGACTACAACAACGGAAACCAAAACTCCAATACAAAACTTTGTGTGACATGATGTGTCACATCTCCAAGCCACTGCCACTAACCAACATGAGGATGCTACCGACAACCCGAACCACCAATGCTAAGCTTGATGCCTCAACCTGGAAAGAAAAATAAATAGGATCTACATACACCCAAAGGTGTATGTAGGGTGTGAGCTAAAAGCCCAGTAAGATGACACTGATAAAAAGGTTCCATGAAAATTTATTAAATGAAAAATACATTTTCAACTTTAATTAGAGAGAGGAACTAAAATCTTAAACAACTTTAGAGAAAACAGTTTTAGGTAAAACAGTTTTGAAAAGAAACAATTAAAATTAAAACACACACACACACACACTTACTTTTAAAATAACCAATGTGTCACACTGATTGGCATAAATTAACCAATGAGCACTAATATGGGATATTCCTCATGGGTGTCAGCTAGCTTTGGTCCCTGGATCTTCGTGTCTTAGTGAAATGTGGCTTAGAAGGCCACGACCCTCAGAAACCATGGATTAGAAGGCCATAAACCTCAGAAAACTTGTCTTAGAAGACCACAACCCTCAGAACAACATATGTTTAGTTAGTTTTTCAATTTTCAGTACTGCTAGTGAAAATGGGTCTAGTCACCTCCAGAACACTAGCCCACTAGTCTAGTCTACCCTCTTAGCTACCCGGGCTTCCCAGTTTGTTCTTGAACAAATTTCAAGTTCATTTCACATCTCATATTTATGAACCCAAATAAAAAAAGACACCACACATGCCAAAAACCACTACTCTCACTCAGAAATACCATTTTGGAAGAATACACACCCTAAAAATATTTCAAAACTAAATTTCCACTACATGCATGACTAATAAAAAAATACATTGTGGTCACAGAAAACACTTTCAAAGTCAAACAAACCATTGAAAGAATTTATTAAACAATTTCAACCTTTTTCACACTACTTTAAACACCGAAAACCTTTACACCAGGCAGCCAAAACAAATTTTTCATCTTTAATAATTAATTAATAAAACAATCCATGTTTTCAAAAAAAAATATTTTAGAGAAAGACCACTACTTTACACACCTAACCGACCCAAACCCCCCTTACATGACCATACGCACACGACGTCACCTCAGGAACACAACCCGCAGTACGCACAGAGTTAAATAAGACCATCAACATAGCTAAAATACCGTTGCTATAATTAAACGAACTACAAGAAAAATTTGTCAAACCATTTCAAAATACTCCACACAACTTTAAAATCCAATGACTCATTAAAGGATCATTTTGGACTAAACAAAACCATATGCAATATCAAAACACCAATTGCACCTTTTTTGCACATCCTAACAAATTAACTACCTAATAAAGAAAAACTGATCTGCAGTACAACATGAGTTCTCAAAACAAATTACTTATATCATGAGGCACCCTACATAACACATCAAATCCACTAAAACTCAAGTAAAATCGAGCTCACACCAAACTAATGAATTAAAAAATCCGACCGCACAATAACAACAAAAACACTAACAATTAACTAGAAATAAGTCTTCAGCAGAATGCTCACACATTGTAAAAACAATCTACTAAACAATTTAACTGCAAATCAAATCTCATAGAAGACCAATTTCGCATGACACAAATTAATTAAATAAAATTATAAATTAATAAACATGAAAATTAATTAATCAAATAACAATTAAACATGGAACCACCTAACTCGGTGTGTACCAAATTCACAAATTTGGCACGAAACTCTCACCGCACGACAATCGCACTGCGAGGAACCTCACTTTGACTCTAAATCAAACATTTGAACTGAAATCTTCAACATAGACTCAAAAGAAAAAAAACCATAAAACCATAATGAAAAATCCTTCAAAGTGAAAGGGAGTTACCAATGTGGACCACACAAAGCAAGGATGTCTGGCAGGGGGCATCACGCAACTAAAAGAATGGTGGCTTCGGTGCGAGATCTGGCCAAGGGAGGGTGTCACGGAGCTGGGCGAGCTGTTGCAAACAAGAGATCGACATGAGGATTAGGGGTGGAGTGTGGCAGCGCGTCGGGTGTCGAGGCGGTGTGAGGAAAGGCGAGTTGGAAGAAAGGAGGGGACTGCTGCAGTAGTCTGGGAGAGAGACAAGGGGGCGTGGGCTTGTTTCGGCTTGAAGGGAGATGGAGGGCGCCAAAGCAGGGAAAGGCGTCGGCCAGGATGGACGATGCTCGGGCTAGGGTGCGACAGGATAAGAGGTATTCCAGTTGCAGGGATGGTGTGCGGGTGATTCGGCTAGGGTTAGGAGGGGAGTACGCCGCGAACCAGGGGGAGGCTACTTCAAAACAAAAACCGGGGAAGAAGGGGTCTAGCACGATAGGGAGAGAAAGAATAGTGGGAAAAGAAAGAAAATTAAATAAAAAGGAATGAAAAAGAAATAAAAAGGAAATGAAAATAAAGATAAATTAAAACCTAATTAAAATCATAAAAAAAATAATAATAGATATATCATTAAAACTTATATGCTGAAAATTTTATGACCATTTTAATAATTTAATATTATCCAACTAATATAAATATTTGATGAAATAATAAGATGAATAATCCCCAATAAAAATAATAACAATATTATACAACTGTTAAATCAATTAATCATTTTTCGTATTTTGTTTTTGCGTTTAAAGTATTATTCAACTCGTTAATTAATTGATTTCCCACGCACCGGGTAGGTCACACGAACATCTGACAAAGCCATGCGGCTCCGCCCGTTCTATGCACATGCGCCAGTCACTACCGAGTCAAAACACTCATTTATCATCAAAACGCAAAGACTCAAGTCAGGTATGGAAACATGCATGGGGTCATGTTGAAGGTATCACACACAAATAAGAACACATTTAACAATAAAACATCATCCAATTACGATTGGGCGCTACACACGGTTGCACGTACTGGCGCACATCTGTATAAGATCACAAATACCATTTAAATTAGAATCGATTCAAACTACAACTCAAAGAAAGACCTAAAAAAAATTTAAAATATAATAAGCGTCAGGTCGGGGTGTGACAATTCTCCCCACCATGACACTTTATGCCCCCAGAATGTCCCAAAATACTAGGTCAACTAAGGGTTACAAGAAAGATCACGAAGACCCCTAAAACAAAACCTCAATCACCCGATGACCGGGCATTCAAAAGCCCATGACCTGAAACTCCAATTTCTCAAAACCAGAATCACCATGAAAAATTACCAACAAGGAATTCACCTCGAAGTAGAACTGCAATATGGAACACCCCGACCCCTGACATAGGGATCACCAGGGCTGCTTGAGATCTCCAAGAACACTAGTCCAACGACCCATTATCTGAGCTAACAAGTTTTCATGGTCGAGGTCGGGTGGATCGAAAGTAAGATGTCACCCCGCCAAGTGAACATTCAAAACAGAGTCTTCCACAAGTACGTCCTACGGTGGTCTCCCCACCATATTAGGGTTCTCGTCAGACATTGGTTCTCCAAATCAAAACGACTCCCAAACCCAGACATCACTAACACTGGCTTGACACTTCAAACACCCTATGTTTAACCAACAGAAGAGGGGAGATCGTCGAGACCCGCACTGGGTCTCCCCACCATTTTAAAATAACCTAACTCCATGAAACCCGCGTGGACATTACCAGTTTACTTTGAGCAATACTGACTGAATCCTTCATTCCGAACCCATCAACACGGGCCGACCCACACTGATTATTCCTACAGTGGACAACACTCTTCCACCTGAGATAGCTTTGATAGCAGAAACCCCTAACCAGGATGCGAACCAGACAGACGCACAACAATTCCACAAGACATGAGCATCTCCGACCACAAGAAGGTTCATGGAGCACCCCCACTAGCTTTAGAAGAATATGGATTTTTTCGAACCTCTTTAAGGCCCAAGTGGAACTCCCATAAAATAAGACCATTATAAGTAGAAAAGGGCTCCATGCCCCTCACAACAAGAATGACGCCTTCGGAGAGGGTACCGCAATAGCGGAATCTAAGTTGTCCATGTCCTGAAATTGAAGACTAAAGTTACACCAAGATCGTCCCACGTCCGACGAGTTTGGACTACGCGCAAGCTTCGCCCCGAGTCCTATGGTTAGGGCACTGATGTCTGAAGCATCTCCAGCCTCGTAGTCAAAAGCAGACCACTTATAACTGGAACGTCCTCCACTGGAAAAGCAGCCTGCATACACTTCCTCGTGTCTCGCATGACCACTCTATTAACATACCAACTGAGAATTGCAGCGAACGACTTAGAGTGTCTGACTGACCACACTAGAAATAGGAGGTTGAGCGGTTTATCTGAAACGCAACATGGACTGATGGAAGGAGCACTCCATGACAAAGTCCCATTGGTTCACACTCTTCATCAGATGAGTGACCTACTCATACCACAATATAAACCAGACCAACAACTTGTACGATTTTTAGACTGACGATTCCACACTACTTCTGGGGCACATATAACTAGCTAATCAGAAAGGTCAACACACCTCCTTCGCTGCATGTTGACTGGTCAAGAACCTACGAGATCAACCACCTTCCTTTCCTTTGCTTCTTTAGGTACAACCATGGAATGAAGCTAGTCTTGAGGATAGCTCACGACATCCCCATTTGCAACGAAAATGGAATGGTCACCATTCACTAGTTTAGTCCCGCTCCACCAGACGTACTCGAGACAATCATACATCCGCACAACATTTGGAGTTCCTCCAAAACTAGAGGCACTTCCATCTTTCCCAAATCACTCAACATCAGCCAACTGACATCGACGTCTACGAACAGTTGACACCACCGAGAAAAATACAACTCTACCACTCCACTAAGAGTATGGGTCGGGCCATGAATTGAGAGAGACTTGCTAGAACCCATGAAACGTTTCTAGGGGGCATATCCCAAACAAGAAACACAAACCAGCCTTCCAAAAATCCAAACACATCACAAAACAAACATCATCATTCTAGAAACAAATCCAATAATCCCAAATTCAAAGATCAATTCATTTTCAACGAAAAACACTCACATGGAAAACCAAGCACCGCACAAAAAGCCCAAAAGCTATTTTAAAAATCCATCTTTACTCTAGACACAGTGTCATTTTTTATTAATATTATTATTTTCCATTTCCAAAACCATTTGTGCACAAAAACCCATTTAAAAAAGGCCCAATTTCTAGGAAACAAGAAGTAACCTTAGAAATAAATCAACCACCACTGATATACCATGGTTCCTCGAAAGTGTGCATTTCTGTACCACTCAGGCACCCTTCCACATGATTCACCAACTATCCATTAATCAAGTCCACATGCACATGCGAGCACCCATAGAAATACCACTGGAAAGAAACAAGCCTACTCTGCTTTCAAAACAAAACATTCTCAATATCCGAAAATACCCTTTTTTTCAAAACCATTTCAAAAATTCATGGAAAATTTCAAGAATGATTTCCATTACAAAAACAACCCATTTTAATTTCAGTTAACCGAAGAAATCCTTTTAGAAATTCATCTTTGACAATTCGACATCGAATTCCAAAAACAATGTCCAAGAGAAAAGCACCCCAAAAATCATGTCAAACACGTAGAAAAATATAATATGAGTAGCACCAAAGTCTAATTCCCTCTTTAAAGGAAAAAAATCTCGCGCCAAACCCAAAATTGAAGTAAGATATCACAAACATTAAAACACCTGGGCAGAGGACTAGTGGTTGTGTCTAATGCGACTACATGGTTTAGCAGACCATGCCCTATGTAAGCACCAACCACTAGGAGTGTCGAACCGTACTCTCGGGCATCACATGGGTCTCTACTCCATGTGAGACCACGCATAGTACCAGTTTACTCATATTGTCATCCCCCATACACAAATACCAAAGCCAAAACATAAATTCTGAAATACCCCTGGTTACTCGAGGATTGAATCGAGCAAGAGTTCACGACACTCTTCTCGCACCTATCCCTCGAGTAACGACAGTCGTATCGTCAATCTACCTGACATCCCGAATAACAAGAGCAAAAACATCCCTCTTATACCATTTTGTCATGAACCAGGCCAGTCTCCATCCGACCCGGCGCCCGACCCGGTCCGCGACATGGCCCGAAGGGCGTTCCCAATCACCACGGGCTGGCACAGGTTCCCGGCTATCAAAAATAAACTTGGGAATGATTTACCCAGATGAATAAATATAAAACAGACAACAAGCTGAATAGTTGAAACTAGAAACATACAACCAAATAGACACTTATACCAAGTTCAGATTTTAATGTTTACAACATGAACTAAAAACCCAAAATAGACTACAACAACGGAAACCAAAACTCCAATACAAACCTCTGTGCAACATGAGGAGTCACATTCCCAAGCCACCACCACCAACCAACACGAGGATGCTACCGACAACCCGAACCACCAATGCTAAGCTCGATGCATCAACCTGGAAAGAAAAAGAAACAGTATCTACATACACCCAATGGTGTATGTAGGGTGTGAAAAAAAAGCCCAGTAAGATTCCACTGATAAAAAGGTTCCATGCACAATAATTAAATGAAAAATAAATTTGCAACTTTAATTAGAGAAAGGAACTAAAATCCTAAACAACTTTAGAGAAAATATTTTTATATAAAACCGTTTTGAAAAGAAACAATTTAAATTAAAACACACGCACACAAAGACACACTTAATTTTAAAATAACCAAAGTGTCACACTAACTGGCGAAAATTAATCAATGAGCACTAATATGGGAGAGGCTGCATGAGTGTCAGCTATCTTGGGTCCCTAGATCTTTGTTTCTCGGTGAACTGTGGATTAGAAGGACATGACCTTCAGAAAATGTGGCTTAGAAGGCCACGACCCTCAGAAAACGTGGCTTAGAAGACCACGACCCTCATAACAACATATGTTTAGTTAATGTTGCAATCGTCAGTCCTGCTAGTGAAACTGGGTCGAGTCACCTCCAGAACAATAGCCCACTAGTGTAGTCTACCCTCCTAGCTACCCGGGCTTCCCAGTTTGTGCTCAAAAAAATTTCATGTTCATGTCACATGTCATATTTATGCACCCAAATAAAACAAGACACCACACATTCCAAAAACCACTAATCTCACTCATAAATACCATTTTTTATGAATACACAGACTAAAAATATTTCAAAACTAAATTTGAACTACTTACTTGACTAATAAAGAAAATACAGTGTGGTCAATGAAAATGCATTCAAAGTTAAACAAACCATTAAAATAATTTATTAAACAATTTCAACCTATGTCACACTACTTTAAACACTGAAAACCATTACACCATGCAGTCAAAACAAAATTTTCATCTTTAATAATTATTTAATAAAACAATCCAAATTTTCATAATTTTTTTTAGAGAAAGACCACTACTTTACACAGCTAGCCGACCCAAACCCCCCTTACATGACCTTACACACACGACGTCACCTCAGGAACCCAACCTGTATTACACACGGAGTTAAAGAAGGCCATCCGCACAGTTAAAAGACCATTTCTATAATTAAACGAACTATCAAAAAAAATTTCAAACCATTTCAAAATACTCTGCACGACTTTAAATGACAAAGACTCATTAATAGTTCATTTTGGACTAAACACAACTAGATGAAATATCAAAACACCAACTGCACCTTTTTTTCAAATCCTAAAAAATTTACTACCTAATAAAGAAATACTAATCTGCAGTAAAACATGAGTTCTCACAACAACTTACTTATATCATGAGGCACCCTACATAACACATCAAAACCACTAAACCTCAAGTAAAATCGATTTCACGCCAAACTAACAAATTAATAAGCTATCCGTACAAAAAAACACAATAAATTAACTAGAAATAAGACTTCAGTAGAAATCGAACACATAGTAAAAATAGGCTACTAAACAATTCAATTTCAAATCAATCCTCAGAGAAGACCAATTTCGCATGACAAAAATTAATTAAATAAAATTATAAATTAATTAAACATGGAAATTATTTAATCAAATATTTATTAAACATAGAACCACCTACCTCGTTGTGGACCATGTTCACATATTTGGAATGAAACTCCCGTTGCACGACAATCACACTGTGAGGAACCTCACTTTGACTCTAAATCAATCATTTGAACCAAAATCATCAAAATAGAAACAAAAGAAAAAAATCATGAAACCCTAATTCAAAATACTTAAACGGGAAAGTGAGTTACCAATGTTGACCTCACATAGCAAGGATGTTCGGCAGGGGGCATCACACAACTAAAAGAATGGTGGCTTCGGTGCGAGATCCGTCCAAGGGTGGGTTCCGCGGAGCTGGGCGAGCCATCGCAAACAAGGGATCGAGATGGGGAGTAGGGGCGGTGTGTGGAAGCACGTCGGGTATCGAGGCGGTGTGAGGAAAGGCGAGTGTGAAGTTAGGAGGGGCGTGCTAGAGTAGTCTGGGAGAGAGAAAATGGGACGCGGGCTTGGTTGGGCTTGATGGGAGATGGAGGGTGCCAGAGCAGGGAAAGGCGTCAGCCAGGATGGATGATGCTCAGGCTATGGTGTGACGGGATAATAGGGATGCGAGATGCAGGTATGGTGTGCGGGTGATTGAGCTAGGGTTAGGATGGGAGTGCGCCGCGAACCAGGGGGAGAGGCTGCTGCACAAACAAAAATCGGGGAAGAAGGGGTCTAACACGACGGGGAGAGAAAGAATAGTGGAAAAAAGAAATAAAAATAAATAAAAAGGAAAGAAAACGAAATAAAAACAAAATGAAAATAAAGATAAATTAAAACCTAATTAAAATATTAACAAAATTAATAATATCAATAACATTAAAACTTACATGCTGAAATTTTTTTTACCATTTTAATAATTTAATATTATCCAACTAATAAAAATATTAACTGAAATAATAAGAAGAATAATCCCCAATAAAAATAATAATAATATTAAATAGATGTTAAATTAATTAATAATTTTTCATTATTTTTTGAGTTTAAAGTATTATTAAATTCGTTAATTAATTGATTACCCGCGCACCGGGTAGGTCGGACGAACATATGATGAAGCCATGTGGCTCCACCTGTTCTGTGCACATGCGACAGCCACTACCGAGTCAAAACACTCATTTATCATTAAAAAGAAAAGACTCAAGTCAGGTCTGGAAATGTGTACGGGGTCATGTGAAAGGTCACACACACAAATAATAACACATTTTATAATAAATCATCATCCAATTACGATTCGGCGCTACACACGGTCGCGCGTACGGGCGCACACCCGTATAAGATCACAAATCCCTTTTAAATTAGAATTGATTCAAACTGCAACTCAACGAAAGACCTAAAATAAATTAAAATATAATAAGCATCAGGTCGGGGTGTGACAGTATGACATAAATCTTTAGGGACTCATGGAACACGATCCATGAGATAATAATATTTTAATAAGACATATATTTTTGGGATTAATATGTCCCATGAAAATCATTTCCATGGTGGTGAGGGTTTATATATAAGCATATCATAATGTGATGAGCTCAATACCTAAACCATCATAGTATTCATGTTTCAATCCAAAGACCATCCTAGCAGTCAATGAACCTTAATGAACTAGGTTCACATCCCATTCTATTCATATCTCTCTAATTAGATAAAAATATATACCCCACGAATTAGAGTGATATATGGGTCCCATATATCTTATAATGAAAACAATATTTGTGTGTGTTACAATATAAAAAAATAAATCATATCATATCCCACAAACTGAATTGGGTCCCGAAAACATTTCAACATCTCAAAACCTTTCAAAAAGATATAAGATTCCTAATCATTTTTTCATTTGATCATAGAATAACCTGAGAAAAAAGAGAATTATTCCTAATTTATTATTTTTGGTATATTCTATTCAAGAGAAATGTGTTTCATAAACATAATTCCATCATAAAAACAAACCATTATGGGAAAGGATATAAATGGTATCCTTCGGTGATATTGGTAATAACACATAGGTAACATCAGTGGATTTAACCTTAGATTTAAGTTGATTTTGAAATATTATTCGAATAATTAATTGGGTAAAATATCCTTTGTACTTTGGAAAATAATTTATAAAAAATGAAACATTTTGAAAACATTTTTAATTAACAATAAACCTAATAACATGAAATAGGAATCATCAAAGTAAATAATTTTCATGATTATGAAATGTTTCATTCATGTTGTACATGATAAAACAATTATTCCTCACACAATTTTTATAGATTCTAAAGGGGAATTTTTTGGAAAACTATATGAATATTCATCTAAATTTATTTCAAAAATTAAAACATGGGAAAAGTTGTCTCTTCAAAATCACAATATAAAAAATCATTTTCTTAAACATTTTCAGAAAATACTGTTTTGTTAGAAAATGGATTTCCATGTGAATAGATAAATACAGATAGAATTTTTAAAAACCATTTATAAAATATTTTGTTAGTCTGAGTAGATCACTAAAGAGGGGGGGTGAATTGAGTATCTTTAAAAATTGCAGTCAAAAAAGTAATATTAATAGGGATCCCCATTAAATTTAAAAATAGGCCACTTAATCAAAGTAATATAATTATGAATGTTAGACTATTCAAATAACTTCTCAGGAGACTGATAAATTCTTAGTGATCTTAATAGGAGATATTAAATATACTTTTGAACCTATAATAATAAGTCAAAATAGTATTAACATATTTCCAAGACTAACTATCATGTAAATTTAGTGGTATATGAATTATACAGTGAAACAGAGAAATCCAAATTAAACAAGTCATCAGATATAAAACAAGTGGTTTAGTCTCTAGAAGAGACCGAATCCACTCCACTTGGTGATCTCCTACAACCAGGCAGTTTATATAAAAAATCATGATCCACACCCTAGATAAGGTTTATCAACAGTACACATGACTATTAAGGTCAAACGACCTATTAAACAGTTCATTGTGGGTATGAACTAACATGCCACATATGGGCCTCTTACACACTTATCATTGAAATAGACCAACATAAAAAGATGTATAAGAAATGATGTATCGTAACATATAATTTAATGAAGTTGAAAGTGTCTATTTTTTTTTACATATTTACACCCACTGTTCAAATGATAATGATAGGACACAACAAGTCAAATTGGTGATATAGGTTTAGAAGTTCTCTGAGTGTTATTCTATGAAGCTCTAGACTTTTAGGATGAAGCAGATACTTGTGTCAAGATCTCAGCAGGAATAATAGAGTATCGCATGTTAGTTGTATCCGACTTGGGTTACCATTGATGTTAGTAGTGTGAAGATATTATTGATTCTGATCTATGGTGTCTCAGATCTTGAATTCAAGAATGCATCTTGTGTTCTACATGAATTTTATGTTTCATGTGTCTGTTCTTTTTCATGAATGCTCGTGTGTTCTTCGTTATCACGCGACTTGTATCTTTGTTTCTGGGCCACAGTTCTCTTTTAATCTCCGAGTGCATGTGTGGAGCCGCAAGGTAGTATGTAATTTGTGCCTCGTTCCTTGTAAAATCATGTTACATTTCTATAATGAATATTTTATTAAGTTAGTGTATTTAAAGGCTTCAAATATGACCGCTAGAAATTAAATAAAAAATGACAAAACATATTACGAAATGGTGTCACAGTCTATCTAGAAACAGTTTCTCCATAAAGTGGTGTCTCCTTGAAAGAGAGTATCCTTCTTTTCCTTCCAGTGATGCGAAATTAATGGTCGAACAATTCTATAACGATCTAGAACCAGTAGCATAGATTTGGTGCTAGGATCACGGTGTCAGGTCCTTTTTCAAACCTCAAACGGTGTTTGGGTCATGATGTTTGGATGGTCACAGTTTCTGGATGGTCACAGTGTCTTGATGCTCATAGGGTATAGATAGTCACGATGTCTGCATGGTCACACTGTATAGATAGTCATGGTGTGTGGATGGTCATGGTGTCGGGATTGTCACAATGTCTAGATGGTCACGCTGTTTTCATGGTCACAGTGTATAGATGGTCACGGTGTCTGGATGCTCACGGTGTCTTAATGGTCACAATGCCCTAATGGTCACAGTGTCTAGGTTATAGTTTCTCAGACATTGAAAAATATATGTATACATAACTAAAAAATTATATTCATAATTTGGTCGAGACCTAATCATTCATCAAAGAAATCTTTATGAAGTAAATTAAATATATTGTACAATAATAAAATTTAATGTTTACCAATTTTTATCTTGGATAGGTTTATTTAAATCATAATGATATTAATCATATTTACACATTATTTGAGATAGAATATATTGAATTAACAAGTTTCACAGAATTTTTAGGATTTGTGACCATTAAATCATTATTAACACTTGAGGAGTCCAACAATATCCCCCTTTTTGATGATCACAAATAATGTGAGAGATAGATTTATTATTAACTAATGATTCAAATTCATAAATTTTCATGTAGAATACATATTTCTCCCACTTTTGGGATTATCAAAAACAATAGAAAAGAAATATTCAATAAAAGTGCACAATGAATTTGATAAAAGAGTGTTATTACAAATAGTAAACAACAAAAATACAGAAAGAATCCCTATCAAATTATAGTAGTAACATTTCATTAGAACTGTCTTATCTTCTATTTTCTCTTGGAAACACCATTAAAAGAGGAATCCATAGGATCATAATTATATGTGGAAAAGGGAGTGAACTAGTGGACAAAAAAGGTAAAGGTATACCTTCCAAATTAGAAGGGGCCAAAGTGAGTGTAGTAGAAGACCAAGGAAATTGTTGATAAAGGATAACTGGTCTGATATGAATTAGATCCTGAGGGACAGCCATAGATGTAGTGGAAATGGAAGAGGATTAAGAGGTAGGCAAACCAGATTTCAAAGGTGAAGTTGTTGGAGCTACAATGGCAGAACTCTGTACCTAATGATAAGGCCTCAAAAGCATGATAATGTCATCAATGATCTCTCCACCATACTGCATGGCTTTTTAAATTTCATCATTGTTCACCATAAACTTTTCCATCAATGGAGTGATGTCTTTGAGCTTTTCAACTTGAGTTTTGAAAGCTTGAGTGATATGAGGGATTCCTAGATTCTCTAAAAGTTACATGAAGGGATTTGTCATGTAATGCTTGGTAATATCGTATTGAAGTATAATCACACCTTCTTAGTAATCTTCTCTTGAGAATAATTTTCTATTTTGGAATGGATCCATACCAAATAAATAACTCTACCACTATTATTGACAACTTTATATATAGATTCTTTTTCAAAGACACTAATCACAGCTACAATTTCTTCTTTAACAATGGTTCTAAGAAGATCACTCTCTAAAAAGGTTGAGATGATTTCTTAGAAGCATTAGAAGAAGTAATTGTTGAAGTAAGGAACATCATTTGATTCATAACATTTTAGAGACTACCCTTATACTCATAATCGATCTTTTTAAGACCAATAACAATATCACGCATCTCTTGACCAATAATCCTGTTTCTAGCAGCTACAATGTATACTAAATAAATTCGGTTATGTTGAATCAATGAGGCTACTTATTGAACAATTTGACTACCAATGTCCTCAAAATGTTGAGAAATAGATTTTTGTCATGAGTTCAGTAGTCTTTTCATATCTTCAACCATACCGTGGAGAATCATTACATCCTCAAATAACTATTTGTTCCCAATTATGGTTTCATGAATCTCATGAAGCATCTTAATCTAAATCTGCAATATAATATTTTCCAATAATAGGGCATCATCCCTTTCACTTAAATTCGTCACAGGATATGGTAGATCATTCATAATATTTTCAACCCCATCCAATAGGGTAGCTCCAAATGCTTTTAGGTCATCCTTATTTACCAAGGAGGAAGGTTCTTATGATAGTTTGGGAATATGAACTGAGGCAGGATCAGGTTCATTTGTAGAGACAATATCAGAAAATAATTTCCATTAAAACATAGAAGATAAATCAAGGACATTGACTGAGACATCTTGTGAATAATTTACATCAAATTATCTAGAGAATTTATACCATGAATCCAATTAGCGTGGATCAACTAGATTATGTACTACAACACTTTCCATATTGGGGGGCTGCACCTCCTCAACAGGTGCATCTTTCTCATGAATAAGATATTTTTATCCTTGATCAACTTCAAATGTTTCATCCCTAATTTCCTCATAAGTCTCTTTTCTAGAAAACCGAAAGGTTTTATCCATTTTATCTTTAGCATATGGGATAACTTCTGGAAGAACTTATTCCTATTGGAGTTCCTCAAGAGAAGCTTCTTGAACAAAAAAAAATCTTCTTCATAGAGATATTCTTGAACATACTTTTAACTTACCTTAGAAATAAGTTCTTGCTTTGAAGATTTTTTGTTTTTTCGATCCAAAACCATTTCAAGAACATATATTTCTTTATCATTTAAGACATGAGGAGTATATTCACTGTATGTCTTCTCGAGAACAATTTTCCTAATAGGTGCAATAGCCTCTTCAACATCTTCCTCATCAGAGTACACAACAATATATCTTGGTTCCAAAAAAGGATCAAGAATTAATCATGGTCTAGATGAGTTCTCAACATGATTGAACCTTTCATAGATCCTATCATTATCTTCAACCCATGATTTTTTCAATGCATTCCTACTATTTTCATTCACTTTACTGTATCATTTGAATTAAAAACTCATAATAATTAATAACTTTTTCAATATATCCATCCAACCATTTGCATTAATCACATATGAGATAATCCTTGAATGGAAATTGGAGGCAGACTTGGAGGTGGTTTTGATCAACTCAAACATATGTAGTATGACATACTTTTAAAGATTGATCTTCTGTACATTATTCATCAGATGTATCAAAAATACATCCGGATATTTGAGTATAGATAAATCACTTTTTCTGAGGCTAATCCAATTCTGAACGAACATAAACATGAGTCTGGTTTCACCATCTAGCTTAGCACCTATGGATCTTCTCTAAGCATTAATTCCTGTTAAAATTCTAAATGATTCTTCCAAAACAAAAAATTTACTTGGAGGTGGTGGACCCCTCAAATTGTCCTCAATAATACCCTCATGAGGAATCCTATGGCATCAATCCCATAACAACGAAGAAATGGTACATCTCTGGCCATTGATCCAACTTCGTATAATAACTCTAACTTCTTTATCAAAAGTGAATTGAACATACTGGTAAAATTGGGCAACTAATTTCGAGTAAATTGGCATATCCTCATTTGTAAACCAATCCAACCATCTTTTTTCTCTATGTAATTTCAATACCAATGACTTACATGATATAAGACACTTATGGCATATCTCTTCTCCAAGAACCACTATTTTATTCACCAGATCCAGAGTCAGAGGACCTTTGGGCCCCAACATTACAGCCCTTTTCTTCTTCTTCAATAAAATACGCATCTCTGGAGTTGACGAAGATGGTCGTTTCAACCTGTGCATTAAGTGAATGTTTGAGGGGAAGATAAGTGTTGAAAGAGACGTTATGGGTTGAGAGAAGAAATCTTGATTGAAGAACGATGTAAAAAATCTTTAGTTTTTATCATTTAGGGATACCATGTTTCACAAAAATAAAAGCACAGGAAAGTAAAAATAAAATAAATAATTACCACAATACAGGTTAAAATTAGTAAATGAAATAATAAAGAATCATTATGGTGAGACACTAACTGACTCTCATGGTGACACCATAACTAGATTTCATGGTGAGACCATAACCATGAAACAACAATCCTTTAGATAGTAAAACAATAGATTTGTTAGAGTTAAACAGTAATCTCAATACAGTGGCTTGTGAAATAGTAAACACGAAACAATATACTTACTACTTATGATTTATCATTCATAATTCAGGTATGTTGTAATATATTCATTTATAATTTAATGGTTTGGTTAATATATCAGAATGATGATATTCAATACCAGTGAATTCCAATGTGATATCACCATTTTGATAATTATCTATCAAAAAGTGAATTATTACATCAATATGTTTTTTCCATGACTGTAAAATAGGATTTTTTAGATGTTAATAGAACATGTATTGTCACATTTATAAGTACATGTCTAAATTGATATCCATAATCTATTAAAGTTTGTTTCATCCACAAAATTTTTGCACAATAACTACCACCATAAATGCATTCAGCTTCTGTAGTAGATAATGAAATATAGATTTGTTTCTTACTACACCATGATACTAGTGACATGCCTAAAAAGTGACATGTTCAAATGGTTCTTTTTCAATCTAACTTACAACCATCGAGGTCAGCATCAAAATTACTCACTAACTCAATTGATTGTCCTCTGCGATAGAACATTACAAGATTGGGTGTATTCATGAGGTATTTGAAAATCATTTTTAATATCATTTAAATGATATTACTTAGGGTTTTCTTGAAAATGAGAACACATACGTACAATAAACAAAATATCATGTCAGGTAGAAGTTATATAGATTAAAATTCCAATCATTCCTATGTATGTGACTTGAACAACAGATTTTTCATCTTCATCAAGATCCATGTTTCAAGTGGTACTCATAAGAGTGTCACTACATTTAGTGAAATACAAACCAAAATGTTTTAGATGATATATAGTATATTTTATTTGATTTAAAAGAATATAAATTATTATTTTAAATGATTTTAAATCGAAGAAATAATTTTATATCACCCATTAGACTCATTTCAAATTCTTTTTGCATCACTGTATAAAATTCAACACATAATTAATTCTTTGAAGATCCAAAAATAATGTATTTATTTATATTTGAACTAATAAAACATCATTGAAAGTTTGTTTTATAAAAATGTTAGGAAAATATATTCCTTTTTTAAAACCATTTGATATAAGAAAAGTACATAATCAATCATACCAGTCACTTAGATCTTGTTTTAAAAAATATAAAGATTTTGATAATTTGAAAATATGATTTGGAAAATATGGATTGGTAAAACTTGGGGGTTTATCAACAAAGAAATCCTCAGCTATGTACCAATTTAGGAAATCAAATTTAACATCTACTTGATATTGCTTGAAATTCAGATGTGCACTATAATCAAGCATAATTCTGATGGCTTCAAGTGTAACTACTAGTGCCAATGTTTCATCCTAGTAAATTCCTTATTATTTACTATATCCTTGTGAAACCAATCTAGCCATGTTTCTAACTATGATACCATATTCGACTACCTTGTTTCTAAACACCCTCTTAGTGCCTATGGTGAATGTGTCTTGGTGTCTTTCAACATGTTTACAAACATTGTTCCTTTCAAAACGATAAATTCTTCTCGCATAGCAATCACCCAAAATTCATCATTGATAGAATCCGAAATTTTTTTGGGCTTATGTTGTGATAGGAAGACATGATGTTCAACCTGATTTTCAAGAGAAGCTCTAGTTTGAGTTCTATTATCCATGTCTCCTAAAACAACATCTAAAAATGGTACTTAAGAGTTCTACCGGATCTAAAAAATAAATGAATAGTGATTTTAGGTTCTCATTTTGGCTCATTGTGAATTGAATTTGATGAATTTCCAGAAATGGTTGTTTTCAAATATTTTTTTATTAGATGGTTAGAGGATTTTGAATTAATATCAAGATTTTCTGCATCATCCTCAAGGTTCTAGGTAGTGGTTTCAGGCTTTTTGGATCTATTTCATCAAATTTAACAATAAGAGATTCTTCCACACATTTAGATATTTTATTAAACACTCTACAATAATTACTAGAGATTGAATATAATATAAATATTCCTTCAACACTCTTGGATACATATTTTCAAATATTTTCCATAGTATTAAGGATATAGGCTTTACAACTAAAAACATTGAAGTAGCTTACTTTGGGTTTTCTATTGTTCCATAACACATATGGAGTTCTTTTAATAATAGTTAAAATCAACACTCTATTGATAATATAGAATTATATATTTATAGATTCATCCCAAAAATAAATAGGCAAGTTATATTCACTAAGAATGTTTCTAGGATCTTGTGCATGATTCAGTTTCTTCTATCACCAAATCCATTCTATTGAGTTGTTATAGGGGAAGAATAATTATTAATAAATCCATTATGAGACCAAAAATTATTCAATCTCTTGATTTTCAAACTCATAGTGAAGATCACTTCTCATGGATTTAATTCTATGTCCACTATGGTTTTCTATAGATTTGGAATATTCGGTAAAATAAAAACAAGCTTCACTTTTGTATGCCAAGAATAATGTCCAAGTATATCTTCATAAGTCATGTACTAGAACACAAAAATAGTTCTTACCACTTAAACTATAATGTTAATATGGTCCAAACAAATCCATGTGAACCAGTTAGAGAGGTTGAGAAGTTGACACTACTTTCATTGGTTTGAAAGAGATTTTGTGTTTCTTTCCCTTTTGAGAAGGATTTCACAATTATCAATTTCGAAACTCATGTTTTGATAGGTCATTGACTATCCTTTTTCTAGTTAGCTTTCTAAGGGAGTGAGTATTATAAGGTCAAAGTCTACTATGCCAAATCCAATCCACTTTGTGAAATACACATATACATTAAACATTATAAGGGATTAAAGAATCTATGTTAATAGAGTATACATTTACATTTCTTAATGAAGAGAAAACGAATTCATTTTTAAAATTAAAAACATTGCAAAAGTCAGTTTCAAATTTAACATGAAATGCATCATCACATAGTTGTAAAATACTAACAGATTGTATTTCAGTCCATCATGAAAAATTACTTTTGAAATTAAAACTGAGTTAGATTTATCTATTTGACCAGGGCCAATGATTTTTCTTTTGGCATTTTCATAAAAGGTGAAATTTCCACCCTCAATTTTTATTAAATTATTAAATCATGAATAGTACATTACCATGTGTCTTGAACACCCACTGTCCATGCACCATAAACTTTTACATGAGAACTTTAATAAAAATTCCAACAATATAGTAAATTAAAAATAGATTTTTTACACATATTTGGTTGGGTCTAGTAATATTAGTGACTAGTTCTTTAGGATCCCATATATTCCTCATAGGCTTTATATATGAATTTTATAGAGTACTCAAAAAGTAAACATTATTTGGTGTAGAAAAACATGAAATAGTAGAGAGTGTATCACAGCTTGAACTATTCGAGTTGTTTTCAGAACTTGGAGTAAAGATGTATGTCCTATACATAAAGACAAAATTGGTTGTCAACAAAAAATTTACAAGGGTAATATCCAATAATAGTAGTATATATAGGGGAAATCTATTTACCTTGAATTTTTAGTAGAGTATATTTACAATTGGTAAACCATTCTAGGTCCTTTTTCAAATGCTCATTAGATAGATTTAACTCATTGTTCCCCTTGAGTAATTGATCAATTTTCTCCCTTTCTACAATATGTTCAGTTTTAACAGTTGAGGTAAGATAATGTTGTTTCATTATAGACTTTAATTTATCCTCTAGTTCATTACATATCTCATCAATCATATTACAGTGATCAAAAATTTATTAATTAGTCATATTTTTAGAGTCACATTCAACAAAAAATAGTATAAATTGTGTACATGAGATTCCAGTGTTACCATAGATGTCTTTGTCATAAAACACATATTGGCTTTGTTAGCCTGTTCACTATGTGAAGATTCTGAATCACATGAACTATCCTCAGAAGCACACCATTTTTCATTCATTTCATTTATATAATTCCAATCTTTTTTCTCATATGTAATACCCCAATCTTCCACGGTACGTTTCCCTTCGAATAATGCGATAGTGTGTGTTGTACGCAACCTCGAGTTCTAACACACACCACAACTAATTAAACTAGCCGCTGTGAATAGTAATACCTACTTTTTGAAATCATATATATTTTATATTTCAAAATGGACTTCATTTTTGGATTCGGAATATTGAAATTAGTCTTGGGTGAAATTTTGGTACTTTTCGGATAACTTTTATATTTTGATGAATTGTGAAAATTACTAAATTTTAATTAAAATCAACTTTTTTAATCAAAATAATTAATATTGATAAATTATGAATTTGAGTGGTTTTAAATATATTTAGAATATATTTTTACCATTTAATTTAATGTTTGTCATTGGACATAATTTCACAATTAAACCAGACATAAACAAGTGTCAATCTTTTGATAGTTATTATCTCTTAAAAACACGCTTTTTATTTTAACAACGGGAATTAATTTTAAATTAATTTCTGCCACTTCTGTGTTTTGAATTTGGAAAAATGGATTACATATTTGGAATCAGGATTTCCAAATTATCTAAATAGGTAACTTTTATTTTTACACATTTTGATTAATTATTGCGGTAAATATTTTATTTACCATGGTTAAAGGGTAAATCCGGTAAATAAGGGTTAAAAAATAATATTATAATAATACAAAATTACCCTAAAACGTGTCCTAACCTTATTGGTGGACACATACCCGACCATGGGCATCCTTGGGTCGATTTGGGGACCCCTTGGAGCCACTTGTATGTGGTAGGGACACATTATATTAATAAAGTTCAAATAAAAATAAAAATGGCATAAGCTTACATCTTTTAGAAGAACAATTTTTATATAGGGTTATACATGTTGGATTTTATATAATAAATTTTCATTAGAAAGCTAAAAAGATTTCCTACATAATGATATTTTATTTATAATTTTTAGACATCAAATAATTTAAATTATTAATGACACAATAATGATGCAATGTTTACCTCATTAATAAATCATTTAAATAAATAAGATTATAATGATTAAAATACTATCTAAAACCTGTCCAATTCTTATTGGTTGATGTTAGTTAGAAAATTAGTCATCTTATCTTCGACCTCAATGATTTTTGGACCATTATAAACCGAATATAATTATATTATAAAGTAATACTTTCACTCTTTCCTAAAGAGCCCCTCCTCTCCCTTATAAAAGGAGACCACTTCTACTCATTCCTCACACCACTCAAGCCACTTGGCTCGTCCAAACCCTGCCCAAATACACTCCCAACTTCCCTCACTACAACCTAGAGGCCTTAGTTTGATCAGAAAGCCAACCTTAGGAGCCCTTTTGATCAAATCAAAAGGAAGAACCCGAAGAAGAGGAGGTTAACCTACCCCAACCAAGGAAAAGTACAAGGTAAGGGTTATTTCACAATCTCTTCATTATCCGAGGTTGTTTATACGTAATAATCTACTGGGATCTCGTTATCATCCACATCCATGTTTCTTCAAAATGTATTTCAAAACATTTTTAATATTTAAAAGAATATGTGTTAAAGTCATTTATACCCTTGTTTGACTTTTTATAAGAGGTTTATAAGGGAATCTTTCCGTCATTTTCCAAACAAGGTGATTTTTAACCTTTTCGACAAAATTAAGTTAAGAATGTTTTTTTTTTAACTTATATGGAGGGTGCGGTTATTTTCCGCCATTATAAAATCGTCAAAGCTTCCCTTACAAGCTTATAAGAATATTTTCAAAGAAAATGTTTTATTTTATAAATATATGTCTCTTAAATGATTTCAAAATAGAAAGAGATATTTCTTTAAAAAGAGTTTTGATTTCATCTATGTCAACATCCTTTAATGGATTTTACGCTTATTTGAGGATGATATATTATGATACAAAACTTTTATATTGTATTGAAGGTTTTGTGATATGTTTGACTGTGGATGTGATATTTTTTTATATACCATTCATGGTTTATGGTGCAAGTATTGACATTTCGTATGCTAGTTTTAATACGAATGTTTGTGTTATGTTTAAACCTTTTCATATGGGACTGCATTGGACTTAATATGTGATGGGTGGAGCCCGCTATAGCTCCTCGATGCATCGGTAGGTCTCATGAGACAAACTAGTGTCTTGGCACAAGGCCTTGGCAAAATCTTATTTTTAGTCTTGGCACGAGGCTTTGGCTATGTGGTTATGATAGTCTGGCATTATGCATTCCATCATTATGAAAGTGGTTATTGATATTGCATGTGATTATTCGATTAGTAAAATAACCATGTGAATAAGTAAATAGCATTATTTCATTTTATTTATGCCATACTATGTTGAAGTTAAAGTTTAAAAGGCTTTTGTTTTAGTTATACATTGTCTTAAATGTTTATTCTTATTTATGAAAGTTTCCTATATATTTTTATCCTTACTGGGCATTTGAGCTCACCCCTTTACTATGTTTTATTTTCCCAGGATGTGGAGAAGTAAATTATGAATGACTTGCAGGGATATTATGAGGGGTTAATAGTGTGGACTATGGAGACAATATGTTGTTGTAGTAGTTTCTTTTATTTTGATGATGTAATGTAAAACTTATGAATATATCTAGGGTTTCCAAGGCTACTAAACCAATCGGTCTTTCGAGATTTGATCTTTCTTGTGATCATGCCAATGTTATGTAATTAATGCACCGACTCTGGGTAACTGGGGTCGGGACATTACAGTTGGTATCAGAGGAAGTTAGTACAAACCTTGGAAGCTAGATTTAAATAAACTCTGATTAGAGCACGTAGACCTAAGATGAACTTTGAGGATTAGTATAGAAGAACTTCCTAGAATTTTGGTATTGTAGAGATTTTGTGAGTTTTCCGAACAATACATCCCTGTCTGGATACGAGCAGGTAGAGGCGGCTCTGGCACAGATGTACCTAGGGGTAAAACCCGAAAACACCGCTTTGAGCTAGACTCGAACGGGAACTGGTGCACGACAACGGGCCTTGCTGCACTCTTGGTTACGACACTCCTGGGGGATATGCTTAGGATAACTCTCATTTTCTTTACAAATCATTATGAAGGGTTTATGAGTATATAATTCCTCAAAGAAAACATTTTTATGATTATGGATTATATCCATAAATAGTTCAATTTATGTTAAGTGTTTTATAAGTATGGGATTATGTATTTTGATTCATAAACTGATCTAGTTTATGCCATTGCATAGAAATGGCACCTAGTGGAAGAAATGGAAACCGTATCAATGCACGCACTCCATGTAGGGATTTCCCTCCTGCTCAAGATAATTATAGTGGGGCTGGTGATGCAACTGGTGCCGATCAGCTAATCACCATACTGGGACAACTTACTCAGGTTATGAATAATAGCCTTACCCATATGGAGCACCCTGATCCGCAGCGTGGAGGATCAATGTTAGATCGATTCATGAGGCAACAACCACCAACGTTCAATGGGAGTACAAATCCCTTAGCAGCTGAGCAATGGATAAATTCCCTAGAGAAAATATTTCAGGCTTTGGGGAGCAGTGAAAGGGAAAAAGTTATCATGGCAGTTTACCGCCTCACTGGAGATGCTGATCAATGGTGGTCATTGATTCAAAACATGAAGGAAGATGATGAAGTATCAAATATGGAATGGAGGGAGTTCAAAGATCTGTTTTTAGAAAAATACTTCCCTCGCGACCATCGAGCAGATATGGAAAGGCAATTTCTAAGTCTGAGACAGAAGGAGGATGAGAATGTCGCAAAGTATGAGGCTAACTTTACAAGGTTAGCAAGGTACGCTGAAGATTATATACGTAACCAAAGAAGTAAGATTGATCGTTTCTTTGATAGGTTAAAACCATTTCTCCGTCGAGCATTAGTCTCACAATCCTTTTCGTCATACGAAGACATTGTCTCATGTGCTATCAAGACCGAAAAGGAATTCTCTAAGTCTTATGACTTTAAAGCAAAGCAAGAGAAGAAGAGACCTTCTGATCAATCTGGGAGTAGAAATAAGGGGAAGAAGGGTAAGGTTGAATATCCATCCTGTGGTAAATTTGGGAAGAAACACCCCGGTGCTTGCTTGAAGGGAATGGGAGTCTGTTACAAGTGTGGTGAAAAAGGTCACCAAGCTCGTGATTGCAAAGGGAAGAAGGAAGCTACCAAAGTTCAGTGCTACAATTGCAGGGAGATGAGGCATTATGCAAATGAATGTCCTAAGCGTCAGGAGAACTTACCTCAGAAAAGGCCAAGGGATCAAGGCCAGGCTTATGCTATCACTACTGCTGAGGTAGAAGCTCCGAAAGACGTGGTGGCAGTTAATTTAATGGTTTCCTCAAGTTTAGAAAATGCATTATTTGACTCTGGATCGTCGCATTTTTTCATATCTTCCCAGTTTGCTAAGAAAATTAGATATTTCCAATTTGATTTAATTAGGGAGTTGTCAGTTAAAACTCCTAAGGGAAGTATCATTGCAACAAAGTTTTGTGAATCAGTCCCCATTAGAGCAAATAAATTTTCTTTATCTGCTGATCTCATCGTCATACCTATGATTGAGTTTGATATAATCCTCGGTATGGACTGGCTTTCAGACTATGATGCGATGATTTATTGTAAGAAGAAAGAGGTTACGATTCTTGATGATAATGATAAGGAACACCTTATTTTTAGAGCAGAATCGTCACCACCTAATTCTTATTTAGATCCACCCCCAGTAGCTCAACTTAATTCAATTATTAGGGAGGAAGAGAATGAAATAACTGTCGGTGAGGAAAGGAATGTTCAAATAGAGGATGTACCTGTTGTGAATGAATTTGTAGATGTATTTCCGGAAGATTTACCTGGACATCCTCCAGAATGAGAAGTTGAGTTTTCCATTGATTTGATTCCTGGATCAAGGCCTATATCGAAGACCCCTTATAGAATGGCCACTGTAGAATTAGTCGAACTAAAGAAACAACTAGAGGAATTGAGTAATAAGGGATTTATTCTCCCTAGTGTTTCTCCATGGGGATCCCCTGTTCTTTTTGTTAAAAAGAAAGATGGATCTATGAGGTTATGTATCGACTACACGGAGATCAATGCTATAACGATAAAGAACAAGTATCCCCTACCACGTATTGATGATTTATTTGACCAACTGCATGGAGCTCAATACATTTCAAAGATTGACCTTCGATCTGGATACCATCAGTTGTGTGTGAAGAAGGAAGACATTCCGAAGACAGCATTTCGAACCAGGTACGGGCATTACGAGTTTACTGTAATGCCGTTTGGATTGACTAATGCACCATCTGTATTCATGGATCTGATGAATAGAGTTTTCAAGGAGTATCTCGATGAATTTGTGGTGGTATTTATTGATGATATCTTGGTATACTCCAAAACCTATGAAGATCATGAAAATCACTTGCGCATTATCTTGAAGACTCTGAGGAGGCATGAATTATATGGGAAGTTTAGCAAGTGTGAATTCTGGCTTCAGGATATTTCTTTTCTTGGCCATATTGTCTCTAAAGATGGAATCTCTATTGATCCTTCTAAGACCAAGGAAATCCAAGAATGGCCAGCACCTACGAGTATAACTGAGGTACGCAGTTTTATTGGTTTGGCAGGTTATTATCGACGTTTCGTCCAGAATTTTTCCCGATTGGCTAACCCATTAACGAAGCTCACACGTAAAGGGGTTAAATTTGTTTGGACAAAAGAGTGTGAAGAATTTTTTGAAGAACTGAAGAAAAGATTAGTCAATGCTCCTATATTGACTCTACCATCGGGGAATGATGGGTTGGTTATTTATAGTGATGCATCGAAGAAAGGACTTGGTTGTGTCCTTATGCAGAATGATAGAGTTATTGCCTATGCATCACGACAGTTGAAAATTCATGAACAAAACTATCCTACTCATGATCTCGACTTAGCAGCTGTGATCTTTGCTTTGAAGATATGGAGGCACTACCTCTATGGTGAAAAATGTGAGATTTATACTGATCACAAGAGTTTGAAGTATATTTTCTCACAAAAAGAACTCAACATGAGGCAAAGGAGATGGCTTGAATTGCTCAAGGATTATGATTGTATGATACACTACCACCCGGGGAAGGCAAACAAGGTGGCAGATTCTTTGAGTAGAAAAGACCATGGAGTTTTGAACAATATGAGAATTGAAAGGGATCCAATTTTCATTGATCTAGTAAAGATGGACATGGGAATAACCAGGGAAGTTGAAACATCAATGCTTTTTCAAATGGGTGCCAAAACATCTTTAATAGAAAGGATTAAGAGTACTCAGACCGATGATGAAGAATTTCAAAAGAAGATTAAAGCTGTGAATGATGGGAGATTGAGAGACTTTGTGTATGAAGATGGAATTTTGAAATTTGGGAAGAGACTTTGTGTTCCCGATTTACCTGATCTAAAAAGAGAATTGCTGGATGATGCTCATAGTTCCAATTTCTCTATACACCCTGGGAGCACAGAAATGTATAGATATTTGAAGGAACATTTTTGGTGGGACAACATGAAGAGGGAGATTGTTGATTTTGTGTCAAGATGTATGGTTTGTCAACAAGTGAAAGCTGGAAGGCAACAGCCTGGAGGAGTCATGCAACCTCTTCCCATACCGGAGTGGAAATGGGACAATATTACGATGGACTTTGTCATGGGGCTACCAAAGTCTCCTAGAAGGAACGATGCAATATGGGTTATTATTGATCGTCTTACCAAGTCAGCACATTTTCTTGCTATAAGAGAAGATCTACCCCTGGAACGTCTAGCAAGACTATACATTAATGAAGTTGTGAGACTTCATGGAGTACCCCTATCGATTGTTTCTGATCGTGATCCCCGTTTTACTTCAAGATTTTGGAAAAGTCTTCAGAAATCCCTGGATACTGAACTTCATTTGAGCACTGCTTACCACCCTCAGACAGATGGACAATCAGAATGGACTATTCAAACCCTAGAAGACATGTTGAGATCTTGCTCCCTTGACTTTCAGGGTATGTGGGATCAATATTTACCACTGGTAGAATTTTCCTATAACAATAGCTTCCATTCGAGTATTCAGATGGCACCATATGAAGTGTTATGCGGAAAGAGATGTCGTACACCAACCTGTTGGGATGAGGTTGGTCAAAGAAAACTTGTAGGCCCAGAACTGGTGGAGGAAACGGTGGAAAAGGTGAAGGTAATCCAAAATCACATCAAAGCAGCTCAAAGTAGGCAGAAGAGCTATGCCGATAATCGAAGGAAGGATTTGGAATTTCAAGTCGGTGATCATGTTTTCCTGAAGGTATCACCATGGAAGGGAGTCATACGTTTTGGTAAGAAAGGTAAATTGAGTCCCAGATACATCGGACCTTTCGAAATTCTAGAACGAATTGGGGCTGTAGCTTACCGACTGGCAATGCCGCCAAGTCTCTCCAAAGTTCACGATGTGTTCCACGTATCTCTGTTGAAAAAATACATGCCTGACCCAACGCATGTACTCACCTATGAGGAATTAGAACTAGAACCCGATCTATCTTATTGTGAAGAGCATATCAGGAATCTTGATACAAGAGAACAAGTACTGAGAAACCGGACGATGCGTCTGGTAAAGGTTTTGTGGAGAAATCATAAGATGGAAGAGGCAACGTGGGAACCCGAGGAACTTATGATGAAGAACCACCCGAGTCTTTTTATACAGTAATACCCTAGAAATTGCGAGGATGCAATTATTTGAAGTAGGGGAGAATGTAACACCCCAAGCTTCCACGGTACGTTTCCCTTCGAATAATGCGATAGCGTGTGTTGTACGCAACCTCGAGTTCTAACACACACCACAACTAATTAAACTAGCCGTTGTGAATAGTAATACCTACTTTTTGAAATCATATATATTTTATATTTCAAAATGGACTTCATTTTTGGATTCGGAATATTGAAATTAGCCTAGGGTGAAATTTTGGTACTTTTCGGATAACTTTTATATTTTGATGAATAGTGAAAATTACTAAATTTTAATTAAAATCCACTTTTTTAATCAAAATAATTAATATTGATAAATTATGAATTTGAGTGGTTTTAAAGTATATTTAGAATATATTTTTACCATTTAATTTAATGTTTGTCATTGGACATAATTTCACAATTAAACCAGACATAAACAAGTGTCAATCTTTTGATAGTTATTATCTCTTAAAAACACACTTTTTATTTTAACAACGGGAATTAATTTTAAATTAATTTCTGCCACTTCTGTGTTTTGAATTTGGAAAAATGGATTACATATTTGGAATCAGGATGTCCAAATTATGTAAATAGGTAACTTTTATTTTTACACATTTTGAATAATTATTGCGGTAAATATTTTATTTACCATGGTTAAAGGGTAAATCCGGTAAATAAGGGTTAAAAAATAATATTATAATAATACAAAATTACCCTAAAACATGTCCTAACGTTATTGGTGGACACATACCCGACCATGGGAATCCTTGGGTCGATTTGGGGACCCCTTGGAGCCACTTGTATGTGGTAGGGACACATTATATTAATAAAGTTAAAATAAAAATAAAAATGGCATAAGCTTACATCTTTTAGAAGAAAAATTTTTACATAGGGTTATACATGTTGGATTTTCTATTATAAATATTCAATAGAAAGCTAAAAAGTTTTCCTACATAATGATATTTTATTTATAATTTTTAGACATCAAATAATTTAAATTATTAATGACACAATAATGATGCAATGTTTACCTCATTAATAAATCATTTAAATAAATAAGATTATAATGATTAAAAGATTATCTAAAACCTGTCCAATTCTTATTGGTTGATGTTATTTAGAAAATGAGTCATCTTATCTTCGACCTCAATGATTTTTGGACCATTATAAACCGAATATAATTATATTATAAAGTAATACTTTCAATCATTCCTAAAGAGCCCCTCCTCTCCCTTATAAAAGGAGACCACTTCTACTCATTCCTCACACCTCTCAAGCCACTTGGCTCATCCAAACCCTGCCCAAATACTCTCCCAACTTCCCTCACTACAACCTAGAGGCCTTAGTCTGATCAGAAAGCCAACATAAGGAGCCCTTTTGATCAAATCAAAAGGAAGAACCCGAAGAAGAGGAGGTTAACCTACCCCAACCAAGGAAAAGTACAAGGTAAGGGTAATTTCACAATATCTTCATTATCCGAGGTTGTTTATACATAATAATCTACTGTGATCTCGTTATCATCCACATCCATGTTTCTTAAAAATGTATTTCAAAAAAAATTTACTATTTACTAGAATATGAGTTAAAGTCATTTATACCCTTTTTAACTTTTATAAGTGGTTTATAAAGGAATCTTTAGATCGTTTTCAAAACAAGGTCCTTTTTAACCTTTTCAACAGAATTAAGGTAAGAATGTTTTTTTAACTTATACGGCGGGTGCGGCTATTTTTCGCCGTTATAAAATCTTCAAAGCATCCCTTACAAGCTTATAAGAATATTTTCAAAGAAAATGTTTTATTTTATAAATATATGTCTCTTAAATGATTTCAAAATAGAAAGAGATATTTCTTTAAAAAGAGTTTTGATTTCATCTATGTCAACATCCTTTATTGGATTTTACGCTTATTTGAGGATGATATATTATGATACAAAACTTTTATATTGTATTGAAGGTTTTGTGATATGTTTGACTGTGGTGTGCTATTTTTTTGATATACCATTCATGGTTTATGGTGAATGTATTGACATTTTGTATGCTAGTTTTAATATGAATGTTTGTGTTATGTTTAAACCTTTTAATATGGGAATGCATTGGACTTAATATGTGACGGGTGGAGCCCTCTATAGCTCCTCGATGCATCGGTAGGTATCATGAGACAAACTAGTGTCTTGGCACAAGGCCTTGGCAAAATCTTATTTGTAGTCTTGGCACGAGGCCTTGGCTATGTGGTTATGATAGTCTGGCATTACGCATTCCATCATTATGAAAGTGGTTATTGATATTGCATGTGATTATTCGATTAGTAGAATAACCATGTGAATAAGTAAATGGCATTATTTCATTTTATTTATACCATACTATGTTGAAGTTAAAGTTTAAAAGGCTTTTGTTTTAGTTATACATTCCCTTAAATGTTTATTCTTATTTATGAAAGTTTCCGCTATATTGTTATCCTTACTGGGCATTTGAGCTCACCCCTTTTCTATGTTTTATTTTCCCAGGATGTGAAGAAGTAAATTATGAATGACTTGCAGGGATATTATGAGGGGTTAATAGTGTGGACTATGGAGACAATATGTTGTTGTAGTAGTTTTTTTTATTTTGATGATGTAATGTAAAACTTATGAATATATCTAGTGTTTCCAAGGCTACTAAACCAATCGGTATTTCGAGATTTGATCTTTCTTGTGATCATGCCAATGTTATGTAATTAATGCACCGACTCTGGGTAACTGGGGTCAGGGCGTTACATCATATATCTTATTATACATGATCTTGGGATAGTCCGAATTTATATGTACCCTTTTCTTATACTCATAGTAGACAATCTCATCTGAATTTTCACTTCTTTTCCTGTCTCTCATCCAACTTCCTATTTGACCATACCATTCATTAATGATAGGATTTACAAAAAAAATTATTCTTATTATAAAATCTCATAAATCTTCTGGTTAATTGAGTTGTGTCTTCATCACAGCAGGATAATGTTTGTTCACTGCTAGAAATTTTTTCAGAGGCTTCTAATTTTCCTTTATATTTGTGTTTGAAGGTGGGGGTATTAAACGCAACTGATTTTATTTTGAGTTCATACTCCTCTTCTTTATTGAATTTTAGCTCCTATTCATACATTATTAGGTTCCCAATGATTTATTTGATAGGTTACTATATGATATCACATGACTCTTTAATATGGACTAGGGTTCCTATCTATCTGTCAGTCAGCCATCTAAGAAGTCGCATTATATGTTTTTGGAAGTGACTTCTCTTCCAAGAGAAATAATTGTGTTGACAATTTTTTTGAACCTGAGATACATTTTTGAAATGGGTTCATCAGAATTCATTTTAATGTTATCATATTTAATATTATGGTTATAAGGACTCATTTCATTAACACTATAAATTTCATCAGGTTAGACAGAAAAAATATCCCAAATTTCATGGGATGTTTTACATGAAGAAATTATATTAAATTACTCATATCTTAATGAGAAATATGATGCATTAATGTATTTGAAATTATTATTTTAGGAAATGTTTGTAGGCTCATCCCATGTAATCCTATATATTGAAGGAAACATATACTCATCTATAATTGAAGACCAGATTTCAAAATACATACTTTCTAAATGCATTTTCATTTTGACTTTCTATTGAGCATAATTGGTTCCATTATAAAACGATGGTATGTTTGTGTTAGCACCTTACAATATATTATCCATAATTAATAAATATACTGAAAGAGCTATAAATTTTGAATTTAAATAATTTATAGATCTTAAAAGTACAGAAAAAATCTTAGTTGAATAGGGTCCAACAATAGATTCCTAATACAACCTCTGATTCCAAATGTTGGTCGGAGTAAGGGGGGTTAATTGAGTAACAACAAAAATTTATATTTAAGATGTATTCTTAACAGGGTTCCTTAATAAATTTAAATACATGTCAATTATTCATGTTAATATGGTTATGAAAGATTGATTGTTCATATAACTTCTCAGAAGATTCATTAATTATCAGTCATCTTAATAGATGTTATTAACATTACTTTTGATGCTATTATAATAAGTAAAACAATTATAATTTCATTCCAAGATTAACTATCAATGTAAATTTAGTGGTATCTGAATTATAAATTTAATCATAGAAAACATAGTTAAACAACATAGTGGATATAAAACAAGTGGTTCAGTCTCATGATGATACATAATCCACTCCACGTGGTGATCACCAGCCACCAAGCAGTTGATATAAAAAAATTAATATATGCTATGGATCAGGGTTAAAAATATTACACAATATTGTCCAGGTCACATGACGTCTTCCAACATTCATCATGGGTATGAACTAACATGTCACACAGGTACATCTTCCATACTTATCCATGGGAATACACAAGGGTAGAAAGATGTATGAGAAAAGATATCTTGTATCATTCAGTTTAATGCATGATACAATGTTTGTTTTTGTACATCTGTACACCCACTGCTCAAAAGATAATGATAGTACAAAATAGTTCAAAGATTATGAAATAGGGTTATATGTTCTCTGAGTGTTAGTCTATACAGCTCTGGACTTCTAGGATAAAGCAGATGCAGGAATTGAGACCTCGTGTGGTAAAAAAGAGTATTTCAAGTCAGTTGGATCTGGCATGAGTTCTCCATGAAGTTGATAGTGATAATATGTTCTTGATTATGATATATTGTACCCAAGCTCCTGGATTCAAGAATTGTTCATGTGTTGTCTATGAATTTTGAGTTTCATGTGTCTGTTCCTTTTCAATAATGATCGTGTGTTCTTTGTTATCATGCTACGTGTATATTTGTTTCTAGGCCACACTTCTCTTTTATTCATCAAGTGCATGTGTTAGATCCGATAGGTTGTAGGTATTCTGCACCTCGTACCTCGTACTGTCAGGTGACATGTCTATAAAGAAAGATTAATTATGACAGTGTATTTAAAATCTTTAAATATGACCAATAGAAATTATCTTCAAAAATTATAAAACAGATTAAGAAATTGTGTCACAGTCTGTCTAGAAACGATGTCTCCATGAAGTAGTTCCTCTAAAAATGGTGTATACTTATTTACCATTGAGTAATGAAACTGTTATTATGGGACAATTTCATAGAGATCCGGAATTGGGAGCACCGATACAGTGTTAGGAACACGGTGTCTGGTCTATTCCAAACCTCAAACGGTGTCTGGGTCCCGGTGTTAGGATGGTCATAGTTTCTAAATGATCACATTGTCTAGATGGTCATGGTTTCTTGATAGTCATGGTGTCTGGATGGTTACAGTGTCTGGATGGACATGGTGTCTTGGTCACAGTTTCTAAGACTTAGCCAAATATTTGTATACATACATAAACAGTGATATTCATAAAATGGTATATACTTAATCATTTATCAATGAAATCATTATGATGTAAATTAAATATAGTGTACAATAATAAAACATAATATATAGAAATTAAGATCATGGATATGTTTATTTAAAGCACAACAATATTAAACATTTGTACACATGATTTGAGACAAAATACACAAGATTTACAAGTATCATAGAATGTGTAGGATTTTTGATCATTAAAAAATTATTAACACATGAACATTCCAACATATTTTAATTACTGAATAGTGTTAAAATGGAATTATAAAATAAAAGATATCACTAATATCCATATATGAATGAAATTTATGAGATCATAGATATATGGATCAAGATTTTTTATGATCATGAACAAAATCATTTGAAATCCTGATAACCTAGAGGATTGTGAAATAAAATCATGACAACTTTGGAAACAATGATTCAAAATCCCCATGAAGCAATAAAACAAAATAAAACCTCAAATGAAATGAGGAAAAATAAATTCATTATATTAAAATTAAATGGGGATATATATAAACCTCATTAAATAATATAGGTTCATAAAATAACATATATGACAAATAAAGAAGATTGAGACATAAATCACTTACCACTTTGGTGACATTTGAAACATATTACATGTGAAATAGAGATCCTAAAATAAATATTTAATACCAATAATTTTCAATAGAATCATCTTATAATGAATTCATGATCACTATATAGTTGAAAAATTAGGCGTGTAATATGGAATGTGTCTCACTAAATTAAAAGGTTATAAATTAATCCCATACCTTATGTTCGGAAATCCATCATACATGATCAAACATCCAGTATAATAGATATAACTTTATTAATAATGTTTTATTGAAAATATCAATATATGTATAACACTATATATGACTTTCTTATGACATTTTATTTATTGTTTACTTAAAATTCCATGTTAATGTTACAATTCTAGAAATAACTTATTGGGTTATCATATATTTGATGAATTTTTATTTTGGTCCCCTTAATTTGATCATGATTTAATAATATATATAATTATTTCCAAAATACAAATATATTGTATATTAATTATATATTATTCATATTAATTCATAAAATATAATGATATAAAATAAAATACACCATTCATGGAGATGGTAGGCTGTATGTACACATAACTATTCATAAAATTTCATATATGATTGAAAGAAGAAGTAAAAGAAGACATATCACCACTCTAGAATAGTATTTATGTTTTATATATCATATATGTTCCTAAATTAATCATTAATACCATATATTACATGCATGAATGAATCACATCACATCGTGAGGAGGTAGTCTCCCATACACACGAGGGACAAGATCATATTCCTAAAAAATGGAATGTATGATGATATATGTCATATAAAACTAAAAAATAATAATAATTGTTAAGACCCAAAAATTCCATGTAATTGTTTTTAATTATATGTGAATTTTACGTGTCCATAAAAATTGACAGCGCATGATTATGTGGCTCGTAGTTCTCTGACTGAATTTCTGAACTTTTCTTTGGTACGTTCAGTAAACATACGAGCAAGTTTTTGTAACATTTGAACCGGTGCTCAGAATTGAAATTGGAGGGTTCTGTTGAACTTGCAACACCACTATTTGTTTCAGGATACCCTATCCTCGACCGCAGTAGGTTGGGGGTGGAAGATAGATTATCACTTTTTCTTGGATGAATAAAATAGTTAAATATTTTATTTTTTTCTTAAAACCCCAAGTTTTGAGTTATGGAGGTGGGGACCACCTAAAACCCTATTAATTGAAGAAAAAACTCTCAACACCCCATTAATTTATTTCTCTCATTTAGTTGATCCAAATAATTCCACAAACAAATTTAATTCTTAATCCTATTTTAATTTATATTGCATTATTAGTTTATTTTGGGGAAAATCGTTGGAAAATGGTGTTCTTAATGGATGCTCTTGAAAAAGATCTATTCTCACCAAGAAGGAACAAATGAATGGAAGATCATAAATCAAGCGACGTACTTAGAGGAGGATTGGTTCGGGATAGTGAAATGACAATCCATCTTCAACCTTAGAAAATCTCCAACAAAACCTTCGAGGTAGAGATTATTGTATTTTTATACCCTCTTGCATCGTTCTTATAATTCTTCATGATTCAGGAACATTCCAGCTGATTATTATTGTTCTAATATGGAGAGAGTGGGCCCTAATAACAAGGCCCGACCTCTCTAAAATTGTTGTGAAATCTGATGGGGTTGAAATGATGGGAACGTCCTGAGAAAAGTGTGGATATCTGAGGAATGAAGACCGGGACACAGGGGTGTTCCCAGTGACCTGGGGAACGTCAATGGTGGGACTCGGGAGTGATGGCCAGCCGCAATGAATGAGATGATCTGACCGTGCTGTCAGAGAAGGGTCGCGGCCTGTCGGCCATGGTGGAGCAAAGGCGGTGGCTGGAACTCAAGTCGGCTAATCTATGGGGATGACAGTGCACGTCCATGCAACCCGACATGCAGAAGTCGTGGCCCTGTGCCACAGTGGAGAAGGAAGAGTGGCCAGCCGAGAGGGTCGTCGGTGGAGGGTGGCGCGTGACCACACCGCATGGAGGAGGCTAGCAAGCCGGCAGACCTAGTGGGCCGCCACAACGCGGGCTGGGCCAGAACGGCAGGCCGAACCAGACCCAGCAGGCTGGGTGATCCCGAGTCGGGTCCAGTGTGCCTAGGCTGGGTAGGCTCGGGTCAGACGAGACCCTGACCAACAACAACCCTTTTAATTATTTAGGCCATATTGTGAGCTATGGTCATCTGTTTGATGAACTTTCTGTGGTTCCAGAAAACTTGGATCGAGAGGGTAAATTTGTTATACCCCACTAGAGTTTTGGATAATTTTGGGATACAACAATGTAGGATCTAACATGAATCCAAATGGGCCATTGGGTATAAAAGGCCAATAACATACAAATTGGGCATCTTATTAATGCACGATTTCTTGCGTTGAGACCCTTATTTTGTGGTAGTCCATTGGGATTATTTTTCATGGGACATTCTGGTAGTTGGAGTATCGACCATTTTCTTGAGGAGTGGACCATCTCAGAATCATGCTAGCTTAGTGTGGGAACCATGTAGCCGACTATAACATGAGAAATGGATCCTTTGTGGGTTGTTTCTTTGGATCCTTTGCAGGTCTATGTTTGAGAGTCTCACATGGATCCACTCTAGGAATCTATGTGGGACTACTCTAAGATCCTACCTGTGTCTTATGTACTAGGATCCTATGCGGGTATGATGATGTACTAGGATCTTATGTGTGTATGATGATTTAGGATCCAAAGTGGGCCTGATGATTTAGGATCCTACATGGGTTTTCCTCTTAATAAAGTAGCTTGATTTAGTAGTTACATCTAATCATCATTAATACCATACCTATGTTATACCTGGTGTGATCTGAGTCCTTACCATTGTGGTATTTTTTTGTGTGGAATACCTTTGTGGTACATACCTTCATGGTGATACATTTGTGGAAGTCTTCTGTGTGTCATAACATTGTGGTACATACCATCATGGTGATTCCTTTTTGGTATTCTTATATCTGGTGTTAAATTTGTTGTACTTTCCTTTGATGTGTTACCTTTGTGGTATTCCTTCCTTCATGGAACAGTTGAGATTTGGGATAATCGGTTGGGCCTTGTGTTTTCTCATAAATGAGATTGGTATACTTGAAAACATAGGTATATGTATGGGAATATACCTAAGTAGGGTTTTCAGTTGTTTTCATGCCATTTGGTTTATACTTTGTGGGATTTTTGAGATATTTTAGGGTCTCGGGGTGCCTAATCAGTATCATTATACTCACCCCTACATGGGTTACACCTACACCATGTCAAAATTGGTGCAGATGATGGACATCGTTGACTGATGACAAGAGTACCAGGACTGGAGGTAGATCATAAATGGACTTTAAACGAGGCGTAATATAGTGATGACCATTTGTGAGGTGTACCTACCCTTCCGGTAGGGTTTTCGATTGGTGTTCATAGGATCTGTTCAGTTTACTTTTAATTCCCAGTTTACTTGTACATTTCAATTTTCTACTAATTTACAATTGGTCGTGTATTCTACCCCCTTTTACTTTATATACACACTCTATTAACTATATAGTTCACTTGTGATCATATCTTGTTGTGTTCTTGTTTTTCAATGTTATAGGTTATAAAGGCAATGACTTCCTAGATTTAGGGAACACGACTTTCGGTGCTAGTCGCCAGCCCCTGGCCAATGGAAGGCGGGCTTGGGGTAGTCATGACATTGGCCCTAGGGGACAGGTCATGACAATAATATTAAATATATATTATATAAAAAAATAATCCTTCATTAATACCAACCTATTTGATGTCTTAATATAAAAATTAGTGACAATTTTTTCAAAAGTGGTAGTCATCTGTACACATGAACGATGATTTCATAACCCACATGAAAGAAGATAAGATGACTATAGGTAATTAACATAACATGAAAATATCTTAGTATAGGGATGATTATGAGGTTATTCTATAATATTTATTTATAATATTTTTAGGAGTTGGTGAATGAAAAATTCTAAAAAACTATCAATGATGAATGTTACCTCTTAATTTTATATCTTCCACAATGTTTCACCAAGCGCCTTGCTAGGTTGGATTTATTTACAATAGAAGGATTAAAAGATTAGAGGTGGGATGAATTGATGTTATATGGTTATATCTCATCCCACATTTTTTAATGGTCTGAAGAATATATTAGTTGTAGTTTCCCTTTATTCGTGAGGTGAGTTGGACAATAGAATGTCTTCAATGGAAATAGTTTTAAACACTTTTTTATAGTGAAAAAATGTTCCAAAATGGACCATTAAGAATAGTTTATGATATAAAGTAAATATATGAATATAAAATGAGTGTTTGAAAATAATATTGTTGTTTTTTTTCACGTGTTTTTTTAAACCCCTAGTAAACCCTTTTTTACCTTAGCTTCTGTGTATTTGTTTTATTTTATTTTTTAATTCATTTTGGAAAAAAATTATGTTTTACATAATAGATTATATAATTTATTATGGTTTTAAATATTGATTCGATTTTTTAGAATTCCATTCTTATTTGTGGAAATTTTTATTTTGAAAATAATCTCATATACATGATGAGAAAGAAGGTTTTTAATGTGAAAATGTTCAAAATCATACACAGTTTCTATAATAAAAATCGATAAAAAATTATTCAATTAAACATAATTAGATTAGTGATTTTATCACTGAACATATTTTACATTAATTTTAATTTATAGTTTTTTTTTTGAATTTATAAATAAATTTAACATAAAGGTGGATCTCAATGAAAATTTATTATTTTTTAACCAGAAAATGAATCTTATCAGTAAAATCCAAACAATCACCTTATGATAATTATGACATGCAGAATTAAAAATGAAGGTTATTTTTTCAAATTAATTAACTAAATGTTTTTATATTTAATTTTAATAATTTTCCAAAAAAGAAACAATGAAATATCTTTTGAGGAAATAAATTTTTCAAAAGTTATAAAGACATTACAAAAAAATGTATACATTTAAATTAAATTGTGTCATTTATAATGGAAAATTATAATTAATTTTAAGAATTAGTTATTTATTTTCCTATTTAAATTTTTATTTTCTATGTAATGTCAATCATGTTTAAACAACTATATAAATAATATACCATTGTATTGTTAAAAACACAATGTTGTGTGCAATAGATGCTAACCAAGTGTTGTGTGTAGTGATAGAATAAATTAGTTTTGTGTGTAATTTAATCTATCAATGTTATTAAATTTATTCAAAAACAACTGTGGTGTTACATTCTACCATACCTAGAAATTAAATTATCCATTGAAATTTAACATTCTGTTTAAAAAAAATTATTATTCTACCTCATTATTTTAATAGGATCACACATAGCTTCTCTAAACTTATTGTCTCTCCCCAAAAACATACTAGGACAATGATAAATTTTTATAGAAATTTATATATATTATATATAATATAAACTAATTAATCCTCATAGAAATATCCATTTTAAGTGGTGTGACCTATTATATTAGTACATGTTAGGGAATCAGTATGTACTTCCTCATCAGAGTTGCGTGGAACATATCATAGACTTGATAGAGGTTAGGTATAAGCACAAAGGGATAATGCACAGTCTCCACACAATCATGAATTTATAATGGAATGATTTACCAAGGGTTCATTTTACCTTTTTTTAATCTCATATCCTTCATCCATGGATAAATTCATGTAAAAACATTATCAGCAACATCAAATTGAATATCACGATAGTATTTATCATACTAACTTTTCATATCATTCAGAGCTTCCATGATGTGTTCATAAAAGGATTTAACCGTCTCCTCCATTTCATTAGTTTTCTAAATTCAAAATTTCACTCAAAATCTGAATTCATTACATCACATTGGATATATACATTTATTTCAATACAGTCTTCATAAAGAGCTATCATAATTATTTAATGGCCTCTATTATTGTATGAAAAATAAACTAGTGGAATGTGTTCTTCCCAACCAACTTTCAAATCCCAATAACATGATATCAAAATATCCTATTGGGTTTGAATTTTTATCTAATAGTGACCATCATTTTGAGGATGATACATATTGAAGAAACACAACTATGTATCAAGTTCTTAAAAAATAATTCACCTTAACGTTGAGGTAAGGCTTAGTTCCAAATCAAGAACAGTGGAATGTGGTTCTCTAGTGATCCATACAACACCATTAATGTATATTGTTGAAATATGATCAAGATTTATGTCTTTTATGATATTGATTATATGTAATGACTTATAAAGGAGATTAAATACAACCCATATATAATTATTCCCATTTGAAGTTTTGGGGAGTCTAAGGACAAAATCAATTGTGATGTTTTTCCATTTCTAATATAGTATGTGTAATGGTTGTATCATTCCCTTTTATTTTTTTCATTCAAACATAACTTTATTATACCCCCAAAAAATGATATAAAAACTCTATGATAAATCACTTCATTACATCAAAACAGAAATACTTTTTCAAAGAACTACTGATATTATTACTTGCAGAGAGAATAGAGAATAAAGAACTATGATATTCCTCTAAAAAAACGTACATAAAATCAATTATGGACACAATTCATAAACGGTTCTTGAACACTATCATTCAATAATAATCCTTAAATTACAATGGAACATTTCTATTAATCTTTTATAGCTATACATGTTCCTTCTAAGCCCCTTTAATAATATATTTGATCAATAGTTTACCATTATATTGATAATGATAAAGATTTCCCCTTCCACCAGGATTTCTAAATCCATCTTTTGAAAATCAAAAAATATTGGATAATTTTTTATCCTCATCATTTATTCCCTAGCACAATCCTTTCAATTCATAGAACAATCCAACTAATTCTTATTCCAAAGGTGGAAATGTATTTTTTATTCATATTCCTAATCAACTCTGCCAACATTAAGTGGTGCATATTTAAAACCGTTTTTTAATATATACATTAATCAATTATTATTTTTTTATATGTCACAATTTTCTACATAATAATTATTACTCTATATCATCAATCAAAAAATAACCACAACTAACTCCAAATCATGAGTTGGGTAATTATTCTCATCAATCATTAATTTTCATGCTGTAAAAAATGTATCCATTTCATTCTTCATATAAACACTTCCTAATCCATTATTTGGTGTATCACTATATATTTCAGACACTTCTCCACTATAGGGTAACATAAGAAGAGGAAAACTGACTAATCTTCTTTTATTTTACTTTTAATTTAAAACAAATTCATCTATCTAGAGAAATTTTAATCTCTTCTGAGTTAACATGTTCATAGTATTAGATAATCAATATAAGTTCTCCACACCCCATTATAAATATATAGGTGATCCAATAAAACTATGGTTCTCAATCACTATGGTTAGGCTAGAAAAAAATTCAATATAATTTATCATTGATGGGTCTACCAATATACTATAGATGGATATTATATGACCCAAAACTAATACAATTTGTACCAAAATTCACACTTTGTAAAATTTGATTATAGTTTCTCCTTCTGATGGGTCATTATTACCATTCTAAAGTGGTATTAATTTTTACACTTACCATTTAAATATATAATAATATCATTGATAACTACTAACACAAACTAAAAATTGTAATATCTAAAGTCTATAATAATTAAATCTATAAATATAGAAGTATAATTACTTACACCATTTAAAATCGCGATATATTCACATTGTCTATAGCTTTTACAGACTGATGTCACATGTATATCTTCATTCTTGAACATAAATTTATGTCTTCCAAAATGAAGGTTAATATTTTTAATTTATCTTTCTCCTCACATTTGATCAAACAAGGAATCTATAATTGGAATATCATACATTTTCATAATTGTGATCATGTTTAACTCCCGATAAACAATTCAGAGTTTCATTGATCAATATTTATTTAAAAGAATGAAAAAATCAACACATGATGACATAGTGGGCCAGTTGAATTTTATCAAAATGTTGTCGTATTGTTTTTTCTTTAATCATGTACATTCTATAAGGATACATTGAAAATATTAAAACATTATTAATGAGAATTATTAAGAACCCATCATTATGTTTTGGTGAAAGGATGTGAAAATCTTCCATAAATACATCAAACGTTTCTTACAATGTATAACTATCTGTGATGGTATGTTTCTCTCCATCACATTATAAAAAACAGCCCCAACGAATGGGAATTAATAACCATATCATGGATGTGATATCCATCAAAACATCATAATTATTGTCACATGGATAGAAAATCATATGTTCTCCTTTAAAATAACATATAACATACATTCCTAGAAAATGGATGGGATATTTATGTAGATAAATCCAATCCATTCCCAATATTACATTTATTTCAACTATTGGATGAATTATATGGTTTAAATAAATCACATTCCATCCAACATAAATTGGAGAGAAATCATAGAAATTAGATTCAATCATCCATCAATAAAGATTTTTCACAATTGATTCTATAAATAATCATTTTGGTGGAATCATGGTACCCTTATAAAATTCATTTGATGTGAAATAATGGTTACATAATGAAGAAAATAAGGCATTATAAATTGTAGAGTGGATGATAAGTGTATGTTTTACCCCATCATTATTACACATGTTGTCAAAAATAGTAATCATGTGATAATCCTTATTATCACATGGCATAAGGTGTTTCTAACCCTGATCAACATCATTAACCTTATAATTTGGGAAACAGTTACCATATTGCATGTAGTCCTTGAATTTGATTCTCTAGAGTGTGGGTGGTGCCATATGCGCATCATTATATCAATTACCACCATTATCCTACTTTTCCACATCACATCTACAATTAGTTTCCTAATGGAATTAACATTCATAAATAAAACCTTTACTAAAACCCTAAGATAAAATTCCTCAACACCTCTTCCAAAAATTTATCATATATGAAATCACATATTATTTTATCCATGGTTATTATACATTTAATTGAATTCATTTTTTATCATCTCATCAAAAAAATGATATTGATACGTTAAAAAATACTCTATTCAGCCATAATAGATCATTTAAAAATAGTTTCACATTTAATGAAGTCACTTATGGCTAAACACCATCGAATAATTGGTTTTATTCCACTTATGTATCTATCAACATTTCCTTAAAATATAATGATAATACTTGAATTGTACAACACATGTTATGAAAAATATTCCTCATTGGTATCAATAGATTCATCATCCTTTTGATTTAACTCATGTAACCAATTCTCTATCATATAAAAAAGATTATGACGGAAGTAACAATTAAAATATTTGTTCTTAAACTCATCCCAATCCATGAATAAAATATCATCATAATTCTTTATATTATTGATAATATTATAAAAATAATATACATCAAAAATAAAATAGTATACAACCAAAAATAATTTTCATGTTCTTAATATTGGATTAAAAATGTCTTTTTAATGGTATTGGTCACATCCTTAGAAATTTGTGGTTCAAAAGTCCCACTAAAAATAGTGGATATTTCCTCATTAAGGACTCAACAGAATATTTTTACCTCCATTTCTCTTATGGAAGTACGTCTTGATTTATAGCTTGAATAATATTTTTGAGTGTAAAAACAATATTTTTCCTGCTATCCACATGGGATTCTAGATGCTTAGGAGGTCAATCATTGAATTTTATATTTCACTTAGCATAAACATGGATACTTTGGGTTATTTCACTACCTAATTCCAAAATACATAACATAAGAAACAAGAATAATTATGGTGAACCAAATAATCATGATAAATTAATTATATGAAGTCTAAATAATTAAACCATCATTAATGTATGACATTTTAGGTTTATCATTGGCTGTTCAAATTCAAATTTTATATAAATGCTTAAGAGTGGTTCAAAAAAATTTCGATAATTTACAATGTTTATCCAATGTGAGTGTCAATCCTTGTAACACCCCAAGATTTCATAAGTGTGTTAGTTCTTCAAAATAATTCAATAACTTTCACTACATGCAACACCAAGTTCAAGCACACCATGACTTACCAAACAAGCCGTTCAAAAGAGGTTATGAATAGTATTAGATAAATTTTAATGTTTATATAATCCTTATAATTTTAGAATCCATATTATGAGTTTCTTAGATATAATGCAAGAACAAATTCATTTTCAGTATTGCACTTTTATCAACTTTAATAGTGAACCCTTTTTAAATACTATATTTTAAACTTTTTGACTAAATGGGGACATCAAAAATTTAAAATGAAACATCCCAAGCTTCTACGGTACGCTTCTCTTTGAATAATGTGATAGCGTGTGTTGTACGCAACACCGAGTTCTAACAACAAATTAAACTAGCCGTTATGAATAGTAATAACTACTTTTTGAAATTATATATATTTTATATTACAAAATGGGCTTCATTTTTGGATTCAGAATATCAAAATTATCCTAGGGTGAAATTTTGGTACTTTTCGGATAACTTTTATATTTTGATGAATAGTGAAAATTACTAAATTTTAATTAAAAACAACTTTTTTAATAAAAATAATTAATATTGATAAATTATGAAATTGAGTGGTTTTAAAGTATATTTAGAATATATTTTTACCATTTAATATAATGTTGGTCATTGGACATAATTTTACAATTAAACCAAACATAAACAAGTGTCAATCTTTTGATAGTTATTATCTCTTAAAACACGCTTTTTGTTTTGACAGCGGGAATTAATTTTAAATTAATTTCAGCCACTTCTGTGTTTAGAATTTAGGAAAATGGATTCCATATTTGGAATCAGGATGTTCAAATTGTGTAAATAGGTAACTTTTATTTTTATACATTTTGAATAATTACTGCGGTAAATATTTTATTTACCATGGTTAAGGGTAAATCCGGTAAATAAGGGTTAAACAAATAATATTATAATAATACTAAATTACCCTAAAACGTGTCTTAACCCTATTGGTTGATACATGGTCGACCATGGGAATCTTTGTGTCAATTTTGGGACCCCATGGATCCACTTGTAAGTGATAATGACACTTTATTTTAATTAAGTTAAAATGAATACAAAAATGACACAAGCATATATCTTTTAGAAAAACAATTGTTACATAGGGTTATATAAGTTGGATTTTAGATTATAAATATTCATTAGAAAGCTAAAAAGATTTCCTACATAATTATATTTTATTTATAATTTTTAGACATTAAATAATTTATTTTATTTATGACACAATGATGATGCAGTAATTACTATAATAGTGAAAAATTAAAATAATTGATATTATAAATACCCAAACAAATATAATATGAAACTTTTAATGAATTAAACTAATTTTCTAGGATAATATGATATATTAGGATTGATTTAATTTACTTTTTTCGAAGTAATCAATCTGTTATGAGTTTCAAAAAAATCAACTATTGAATAGTGTCAAAATTGACATAAAAGAGTTCTTAAAACAAATATTATATTATTAATTGATATTAAATTCCTAAAAATCTAAGGTTCGTCCAAGAGACTTATATCATGATAGGTTCATCATTAATGGACCACTTGGGGGTCTCTTGGATGTATATAGTATGTTTATTAACTATATTATATAAAAATACAAAGAGACATTGTAAAAGTGAAACTAATTAACTTAGAGTTAATACTTAAAGATAAGGTTAATATAAGTACCCAAACCTGTCTAAATTCTATTGGTTGAGTGTTTTGCGACCTATCCCCACCTTAGCCTTTGAATATTCAACTTTGGAGCCATTGGAAACCGAATATGAATTTATTATAAATTAATATTTCTAGCTTTTCCAAAGGTGCCCCTCACCCCTCTTATAAAAGGGCACTCCTCCTTCTCATTTCTTCACACCTTCAAAGCCTTTTGGTTCGGCAAAACTCGGCCCAAATACTCTCCCAACATCCCTCACTACAACCTAGAGGCCTTAGTTTGATCAGAAATCCATCCTAAGGATCCCTTTTGATCAAATCAAAAGGAAGAACCCGAAGAAGAGGTAACGATTTCACCACCCTTTTCCAAGTTCCTTTCTTCTTCCACTTCCTCTTTCTTTGTTCTTACCATTCTAAAATAATAACTCCAGTATCTTACATATACTGTGATGTTATTATAAATATGGTACAACCATATTCAGTATTCTATCCACCCTTTGAATAACATGTCACCATACGTGTGTACGTACGGCTTACCGTCTCCACGTCGTGGTGTAATTGTTATTCAATATATTATTATTTGTATGGGTATAATAATGATGTGTAACTCATATAAATAATAAATATAACATGTAAATGATTCGGTATATATGATATACCATCCATTTATATATTATTTTAATATCAAAAGAATGATATTGTCGCTCGTGCGTACGTACGGACTACCGTCTCCACGAACGCGATGAGATTCATTCTCCATCGTATCCATTCAAGTATAATTATCATTTGATGATTTAAAAATGATGTTTAAGGACTTCATATAATTCTGGATATGAATAATATACAACCTATCCTTTACAAACATGTCTTACGTAACAAAACATATAAAAGACAACAAGTAAGTTAACACCCGATATAATGGTAATACTAAGATATTATTATCAAATCAATATTAAAAGATCATATATGATATCATATTAATGTATATGATTCTTGTATAATTTAATAACAATTATTTCACCATTATACAGGAGGTTAACCTACCCCAACCAAGGAAAAGTACAAGGTAAGGGTTATTTCACAATCTCTTCATTATTCGAGGTTGTTTATATGTAATAATCTACTGGGATCTCTTTATCATCCACATCCATGTTTCTTAAAAATTTATTTCAAAATTTTTTTAATATTTACAAGAATATGGGTTAAAGTCATTTATACCCTTGTTTGACTTTTTATAAGAGGTTTATAAAGGAATCTTTCCGTCGTTTTCAAAACAAGGTCCTTTTTAACCTTTTCGACAGAATTGAGGTAAGAATGTTTTTTTTAACTTATACGGCGGGTGCGGTTATTTTACGCCGTTATAAAATCTTCAAAGCTTTCCTTACAAGATTATAAAAATATTTTCAAAGAAAATGTTTTATTTTATATGGATCTTAAATTATTTCAAAATAAAAGGAGATATTTCTTTAAAAAGAATTTTGATTTCATCTATGTCAACATCCTTTGATGGATTTTAAGATTATTTGAAGATGATTTATTATGATACAAAACTTCTATATTGTATTGAAGGTTTTGTGATATGTTTGACTGTGGATGTGCTATTTTTATACCATTCATAGTTTATGGTGAAATTATTGACATTTCGTATGCTAGTTTTAATACGAATGTTTATGTTATGTTTAAACCTTTTCATATGGGAATGCATTGGACTTAATATGTGATGGGTGGAGCCCGTTATAGCTCCTCGATGCATCGGTAGGTCTCATGAGACAAACTACTGTCTTGGCACAAGGCCTTGACAAAATCTTATTTGTAGTCTTGGCACGAGGCCTTGACTATGTGGTTATGATAGTATGGCATTATGCATTCCAACATTATGAAAGTGGTTATTGATTTTTGCATGCGATTATTCGATTAGTAGAATATCCATGTGAATAAGTAAATGGAATTATTTCATTTTATTTATGCCATACCATGTTGAAAGTTCATGTTTGAAAGGCTTTTGTTTTAGTTATACATTGCCTGAAAAGTTTATTCTTATTTATGAAAGTTTCCGCTATATTGTCATCCTTACTGGGCATTTGAGCTCACCCCTTTTCTATGTTTTATTTTTCCTAGGAAGTGAAGAAGTAAGTTATGAATGACCTGCAGGGATATTATGTGGGGATATGAGTGTGGATTATGGATACAATATGTTTTTGTAGTAGTTTTTCGTTTTATGGTGTAATGTAAAACTTATGAATATATCTAGTGTTTCCAATGCTATTAAACCAATCGGTCTTTCGAGATTTGATCTTTCTTGTGATCATGCCAATGTTATGTAATAATGCACAGACTCTGGGTAACTAGGGTCGGGGCGTTACAGTTGGTATCAGAGGATGTTTAGTACAAACCTTGGAAGCTAGATTTAGATAAACTCTGATTAGAGCACGTAGACCTAAGATGAACTTTGAGGATTAGTATAGAAGAACTTCCTAGAATTTTGGTATTGTAGAGATTTTGTGAGTTTTCCGAGCAATACATCCCTGTCTGGATACGAGCAGGTAGAGGCGGCTCTGGCACAGATGTACCTAGGGGTAAAACCCGAAAACACCGCTTTGAGCTAGACTCGAATGGGAACTGGTGCACGACAACGGGCCTTGCTGCACTCTTGGTTACGACACTCCCGGGGGATATGCTTAGGATAACTCTAATTTTCTTTACAAATCATTATGAAGGGTTTATGAGTATATACATCCTCAAAGAAGACATTTTTATGATTATGGATTATATCCATAAATATTTCAATTTATGTTAAGTGTTTTATAAGTATGGGATTATGTATTTTGATTCATAAACTGATCTAGTGTATGCCATTGTTTAGAAATGGCGTCCAGTAGAAGGAATGAGAACTCCAGAAATGCACATGATCCAAAGAGAATGAAGGATCATATCTTTCATGGTCTTAAGCTAGAATTTATAAGAGAAATAGTCTCCCATGTATTATCATCATATGAAGAAATAATATCATGTGTTGATAAGATAAGTAAAAAGTTTACTAAGTCCTATGGCTTTGAAGGGAAGCAAGAGAAGAAAAGGATAGAAGAGAGAAAGATGGATAAAGGGAAGAGGGAAAAGAAGAATTTTCCCATATGTGGTAACTGTGGAAAGAAACACCCTGGAACTTGCCTGAAAGGAATGGGAGTTTTTTATAAGTGTGGAGGAAAAAGGCACAAAGTACATGACTGCATGGGTAAGAAAATGGTTTCAAATGTACAATGCTTCATTTGCAAGGAGTTTGGACACTACGCGAACCTATGTCCCAGTCATCAGACTATGCCGCAAATGATTCTATTGGATAATAATAATGTTATGATACTACCACAGATTAAGAGGAATTATTAGAGTTATTATGTTGATTATATCAATTGAGTGTTGTATCAACAATGTACTTGTTATAATAATTATGGAGTATATAAGGATTGTATTGCAGTACTATTTCATTAAGGACTTGAGATGGTGTGGAACAAAGAAAAGTGACTCAGTAGCAGGTTAAATGTCTGGAAAATATATGGTTGAGAGAAAGATAAACCATAATATGTTCTGATATCGAGGTAGTGATTTTAGAATAATACATGATTGATTTGGATAAATTATATTGGATATTCTTGACTAACTTGAAGATGGTTAATGATTTTTCTATTCCATCATTGTTGGGGTTTAAAACATTTTTGGATTGATGAAGTATATCCAGCATTCTATATGGAATAAGGGAGCATGAATGTAATCAATAAAGATTATGGTAAATCAGGATGTTTCAGTGTATTAAAAGAATACATGATGAAGGTATTCATATGCTATTACGGGGTAAAAAGGATCTACATTATGTTTACCTTCCTTATAAATGTTGGACTGTGAGTTTGGACAGAAGTATTTTGGATAGTTCTAGTCTAGATTAATTTTGGATTGCCATAAAAGGACAACCCGGAGGTCGGGCGGCAACCCGTCGCGTCCGGCAAGGCTGCGAGACTTGGACCCGAAACCGAAGGGCGACAAGGGTGTATCACCTACCACTGGCCCATGAGATGTCCTGGATTAAATAATGTAGTTTTTATTAAAAGATCATGTAGATGAATTATAAATTCGTTTATTTTGGAACCCTATACGAATAGTGTAAATAGAATTTTTTTTACATTCTATTATCTTTTAGAGTGAAAGATGAGTTTGTGGTAGAAATTTATTAATGGATAAAACTCTAATTATAAAGTAAGTATATCTCTATATGATCTTAGCCAATCTCATAAAAAAAATTCCTCAATATTATGAAAAGAAAATTAGAACAAAAATGTTTTCTTAGATGGTACCTTAAATCATCACTAATTTATGGCTTTGGGATTGTTGGCCTTTTCATAGCCATGTTCTCTACCACTCTCAATCAGGTAATTGATGGTTAGATTTTTCTTCTATATCCATATTTTACTACATGGAACCCTAGTATGTGTTATTTTTGGTAATCTTCATACTTTCGACTCTTTATTTTAAATAGAGGCCTCATTAATTCATTTTTCGATGTGGGATTTCAACTAAGATATTTTGAAACGTCAAAAATGTGTAATCCTAATACACTATGTTTTGTTGAACCGATGGTATTTCAAATCATCATAGATTGATGGATTTAAGGACCTCAATTTTATACTTGTTTTTGATTGATGACCTCAATCACTACCTATAAATATTTACGTTTTACCTCCAATTATATGTCTCAAATTGCCACCAATGTTCTCCTAATCAAGATCATAATTTGGTGGTGACCATTTCATTTCTCTTTTCCTCATATTAAGACTAAATTTTAGTAACCCAATTTATGATGTGGGGTTTCCCACAAATATATTATCTATTTTAAACCTTTTATTTTCGAAGAACAATTTCAAATTGCGAGGATGCAATTTATTGAAGGAGGGGAGAATGTAACACCCCAAGATTTCATAAGTGTGTTAGTTCTTCAAAATAATTCAATAACTTTCACTACATGCAACACCAAGTTCAAGAACACCATGACTTACCAAACAAGCCGTTCAAAAGAGGTTATGAATAGTATTAGATAAATTTTAATGTTTATATAATCCTTATAATTTTAGAATCCATATTATGAGTTTCTTAGATATAATGCAAGAACAAATTCATTTTCAGTATTGCACTTTTATCAACTTTAATAGTGAACCCTTTTTAAATACTATATTTTAAACTTTTTGACTAAATGGGGACATCAAAAATTTAAAATGAAACATCCCAAGCTTCTACGGTACGCTTCTCTTTGAATAATGTGATAGCGTGTGTTGTACGCAACACCGAGTTCTAACAACCAATTAAACTAGCTGTTATGAATAGTAATAACTACTTTTTGAAATTATATATATTTTATATTTCAAAATGGGATTCATTTTTGGATTCAGAATATCAAAATTAGCCTGGGGTGAAATTTTGGTACTTTTCGGATAACTTTTATATTTTGATGAATAGTGAAAATTACTAAATTTTAATTAAAAACAACTTTTTTAATCAAAATAATTAATATTGATAAATTATGAATTTTAGTGGTTTAAAGTATATTTAGAATATATTTTTACCATTTAATATAATGTTGGTCATTGCACATAATTTTACAATTAAACCAAACATAAACAAGTGTCAATCTTTTGATAGTTATTATCTCTTAAAACACGCTTTTTGTTTTGACAGCGGGAATTAATTTTAAATTAATTTCTGCCACTTCTGTGTCTAGAATTTAGGAAAATGGATTCCATATTTGGAATCAGGATGTTCAAATTGTGTAAATAGGTAACTTTTATTTTTAGACATTTTGAATAATTACTGCGGTAAATATTTTATTTACCATGGTTAAGGGTAAATCCGGTAAATAAGGGTTAAAAAAATAATATTATAATAATACTAAATTACCCTAAAACGTGTCTTAACCCTATTGGTTGATACATGGTCGACCATGGGCATATTTGTGTCAATTTTGGGACCCCATGGATCCACTTGTAAGTGATAATGACACTTTATTTTAATTAAGTTAAAATGAATACAAAAATGACACAAGCATATATCTTTTAGAAAAACAATTGTTACATAGGGTTATATAAGTTGTATTTTATATTATAAATATTCATTAGAAAGCTAAAACGATTTCCTACATAATGATATTTTATTTATAATTTTTAGACATTAAATAATGTATTTTATTTATGACACAATGATGATGCAGTAATTACTATAATAGTGAAAAATTAAAATAATTGATATTATAAATACCCAACAAAATACAATATGAAACTTTTAATGAATTAAACTAATTTTCTAGGATAATATGATATATTATGATTGATGTAATTTACTTTTTTCGAAGTAATAAATCTGTTATGAGTTTCAAAAAAATCAACTATTGAATAGTGTCAAAATTGACATAAAAGAGTTCTTAAAACAAATATTATATAATTAATTGATATTAAATTCCTAAAAATCTAAGGTTCGGCCAAGAGACTTATATCATGATAGGTTCATCATTAATGGACCACTTGGGGGTCTCTTGGATGTATATAGTATGTTTATTAACCATATTATATAAAAATACAAAGAGACATTGTAAAAGTGAAACTAATTAACTTAGAGTTAATACTTAAAGATAAGGTTAATATAAGTACCCAAACCTGTCTAAATTCTATTGGTTGAGTGGTTTTCGACATATCCCCACCTTAGCCTTTGAATAGTCAACTTTTTAGCCATTGTAAACCGAATATGAATTTATTATAAATTAATATTTCTAGCTTTTCCAAAGGTGCCCCTCACCCCTCTTATAAAAAGGCACTCCTCCTTCTCATTTCTTCACACCTTCAAAGCCTTTTGGTTCGGTAAAACTCTGCCCAAATACTCTCCCAACATCCCTCACTACAACCTAGAGGCCTTAGTTTGATAAGAAAGCCAACCTAAGGATCCCTTTTGATCAAATCAAAAGGAAAAACCCGAAGAAGAGGTAACGATTTCACCACCCTTTTCCAAGTTCCTTTCTTCTTCCACTTCCTCTTTCTTTGTTCTTACCATTCTAAAATAATAACTCCAGTATATTACATATACTGTGATGTTATTATAAATATGGTACAACCATATTCAGTATTCTATCCACCCTTTGAATAACATGTCACCATACGTGTGTACGTACGGCTTACCGTCTCCACGTCGTGGTGTAATTGTTATTCAATATATTATTATTTGGATGGGTATAATAATGATGTGTAACTCATATAAATAATAAATATAACATGTTAATGATTCTGTATATATGATATACCATCCATTTATATATTATTTTAACATCAAAAGAATGATATTGTCGCTCGTGCGTACGTACGGACTACCGTCTCCACGAACGCGATGAGATTCATTCTCCATCGTATCCATTGAAGTATAATTATCATTTGATGATTTAAAAATGATGTTTAAGGACTTCATATAATTCTGGATATGAATAATATACAACCTATCCTTTACAAACATGTCTTACGTAACAAAACATATAAAAGACAACAAGTAAGTTAACACCCGATATAATGATAATACTAATATATTATTATCAAATCAATATTAAAAGATCATATATGATATCATATTAATGTATATGATTCTTGTATAATTTAATAACAATTATTTCACCATTATACAGGAGGTTAACCTACCCCAACCAAGGAAAAGTACAAGGTAAGGGTTATTTCACAATCTCTTCATTATTCGAGGTTGTTTATATGTAATAATCTACTGGGATCTCTTTATCATCCACATCCATGTTTCTTAAAAATGTATTTCAAAAAAAATTTACAATTTACAAGAATATGGGTTAAAGTCATTTATACCCTTGTTTGACTTTTTATAAGAGGTTTATAAAGGAATCTTTCCGTCGTTTTCTATAACATCCCGTCTTTTTATAACATAACTTTTCATTCCATTACACGGAACTGAGGATCTTTAAGGTTTAGTGTCTTGGAAACAAGGAACATAAAACATGAAACAAAAAAACATTCTTCTTAAACACATGAAAGGCTTCTCCTCATGTTCACCCTAGGCTCATTACTGCATCTCATAACCTGGGGACATACATCAAAAGGAAGGGTGAGCAGAAGGCCCAGCAAGGGAAACAAGTGAAACATTTTACATATGAACTTGAGATACATCAATAAAGTCATGAAAAGAACTTTAATGCATGAAAATGAAATCATGAGGCATATCATAATAAAAATAAAACTTTTTCATAACTTGAAGATGTGGCTGCAACATTTAATATTGACAATCGTTTCGTTTCACCAAGGTCCATCCCCAAGGTGTCGTTAAAAATTACCAAGGTTTTTCACCAAGGCATCGTTAAAATTGTAATCTCTAGTGGTTACATCATTACCCAATGCATTGGAGCGCTATCAGGGCGCACCCTTAAATTTGCCTTTATTATCATGTGAGCCACATATATCATCATCAAACTTTTCATAAATAACCCACATAGAATAAAATAAATGGGTTTCATTTCATAATCATAACGTTTTAAAAACTGCTTTAAAGACATGATCTTTACGTCACTTTAAAACCCACAGAAAAGGAAGGTGGGTCTCATGTATGTAAATCCCAGAATTTAAAATAGAACATTTTGGTATATATTTGAATACCCCTTTAGAATAAAGAGCTTTTATTATTCACTTAATAATATAAAAGAACTTTAGAAAAAGAGAGAGACATTTTGAGATGGAAATTCTGCAGCATAACGGCTATGTTATGAGGTTTTAGAAGACATTAAAAAGAGAGGGAAAATGAGTCAAACATTCATAAATGACCCATAAAACAGTATATGGACAGAATAAGAAGGATACATGATCATGGTAATGAAATTTCAAGGACATACCATTTGAAATGAAAAACATGGAAGGAAGACAAAAATTAGATTTCTCTTATGAAAGTTCAACAGCCTAACGGCGTTACTTAAACTTCAAAAAAAACGATTTGAAAAGATCAAATAGGGTCTCTCATCATGAGAACATATGAGTTCAGTATGATAGATATAGAGATAATTCCCCAACATAACAAAAATGAACTTGAAAGAATTGACATGAAAGTAGATCTTCAAAACGAGAAGGGTGAAGAACCACTTAAAAATTCGGCAGCCTAACAGCGCCACTTAAAACTTCAAAATACTGAATTGAAGCGATCAAATGGGGTCTCTCATCATATGAAAATAAGAGTCCAGTATGATAGATATAGAGATCATACCCCAATATAACAAAAAGGAACTTGAAATAATTCACATGAAAGTAGAACTTCAAAACGAGAAGGGTGAAGAACCACTTAAAAATTCAGCAGCCTAACGGCGCCACTTAAAACATCAAAATACTGAATTGAAGAGATCAAATGGGGTCTCTCATCATATGAACATAAGAGTCCAGTATGATAGATATATAGATCATACCCCAACATAATAGAAATTAACTTGAAAGACTTGACATGAAAGTAGAACTTTGAAAAAGAGAAGGGTGAGAGAATCCCTTAAAAATTCGGCAGCCTAACGGCGCCACATAAAACATCAAAAAAATTGAATTGAAGAGATAAAATGGGGTCTCTCATCATATGATCATAAAAGATCAGTATGATAAATTTAGAGATCATGCCCCAACATAATACAAAGAAACATGAAAGACTTGAATGAAAATAGAACTTGAAAACGAGGGAGGTGAAAGAATCCCTTAAAAATTCGGCAGCCTAACGTCGCCACTTAAACATTCTTAAAACGAATTGATGAGAGCAAGGGGGGTCCCTCATCATATGAACATGAAATAGGCAGTAGGATGAATATAAAAGAACATCCTCCAACATAAGAACATGGAGTATAAAAGAAAAGACATAAAAGAGATTACTTGAAAAGAAAGAGAGAGGTCGGATCCCTTACCTTAAAATGTAACTCTTAAACCTCAAAGGTTGAGACCATGAGGGCTTGGGGGCACCTTGGGAGGACTCCTTGGGAGGTAATGAGACTAGAAATTCGTTGGGAATGAGTGGGGAGTCGAATTTATGAGAGGAGGGCTTGTTATTTATAGGGAAAGTGAGGGGACAAGGCATTAATGGCCAAGGGACACCTCACATGGGCTTTTCTCAAACCCATGTGCTCTCCCTTGTCATTTATCATGGAGTTAGGCCACATGGGGCCCCCAAAACAATAATTCATCACCCTTGGCCGGCCAACCCTCAAAAGATCTCATGACATCATCATGACACCGTTATGATGTCATTAAACATACCGAAACCCTAAAACTGTATTTTTACTATTCACTGAAAATTCAACTTTCTCAGAAAAATCCCAAAATTTCACATTAACCAAATATCAATGCACTGATTTCAAAAATGAAATCCATTTTATAAAAATAATTTTTTAAATATTTTTAATTTAATTTTTAAATAAAAACACTATTCATCGAAAATTCATTTTTTTCAGAAAAAACCCCAAAAATTACCATAACATAATATAGATGCTCTGAGTTCAAAAATAAAGTCATTTTTATAAAAATAATTTTCTAATTATTTTTAATTAAATTTTTAATTAAAAAACACTATTCACCCAAAAAAACTAATACTTGAATAATAATTAATGAAACCGTTATTTAACTATTTTATTGAATCACATTACTTAATCAAGGGGCCTAGATTATTTTAAAACTTTCTTTAAGTGAGATTACTAATCCATTTGGTCATATTACTAATCCTAATCATAAAATCACTATTCATAATTTACTATTCATCAAAAATCAAGTTGATCTTATTAGACTCTAAATTTAGTACTGAACATAATTGTAGAAGACCATTTTTTGAAAATCATTACACATTTTTAATTATTTAGGGTTTACATAATCATATTTAAAATATCCTTTTTCTAAAATTCATCAAAAATTTGCATACTATATTTATCCAGTCATTTGAAAATTCATAAAAGAAATCGAAATTTTATTTAAAACAAAGGATTACACAAGACAGTTATGGTCTCCTTACATAGCCCCTTATCACACCAGCATAGGACCTAAGTGTAAGGTGTGCTAAGGTGAGAGAATCCGAGGGAGGCTCGGCCAACATCGCACGAGTAGTAATTTCTATCAGTTTGAACTTCACGTGAAGGCGATCCCGTTCTAGCTTTATACGATGAAGTTCAGCTTGGGTTTGGGCCAGAGCAAAGCCCAGTGGTGCTACCTCCTTCCCATTTTCTGTTAGATGTGCTTCGATCGGTCCAAGACTACTGGGTGAGGCCATCAAATCTTCCTTTCTATATTAATTAACCAAGATTGCTTGTATTTAGAGACAATAGTCCAAATGTTTAGTTTCCAGCGGTCATATTGACCAATGGTCAAATAACAGTCAAAACTCAACAGTCTCATTTTAATTATACTCATGTTACCAAATGAAACATTTTTGTTGAGTATAACAATAACACATAAAATTAAGAAACAAAATTTATTTAAAAAAATTTCGGGTTGTTACAATCTTCCCCCCTTAAGAAAGTGCGTCCTCGCAATTTTAAAATTGGGTTTTGAAATTTCATTGAAAGTCCCACATCGGAAAAGGAGTCAGTAAAACTATTACTTTAAAATAAAGAAAGGGAAGTACAAAGGTCACCCGAGTTAACCCACACTAGGGTTCCATGTAGGAAAACATGGACATGGAGGAAAAAACAAAGGGTCAAGTTCTAAGGGAGAGTGATAGAGAACATGATTAGGAGAAAGTTAACCATGAGAAAATCCCAATCTTATGATGCGTGTAAACGGTCTTTGATTACCTAGTAGGAAACGTAAACCAACAACATTTTTGTTTTACGTTTCTTTTCATAATTTTGAGGATTTCATTTACTACATAGAACAAAAACATAAGAAAATATACCTACCTTCAAGTAGAGTTTCATCCTTTAACAAGTCCCTACCAACACTAATCTTTTCTCCAAATGATGAGAATTCAAAAACACTTGGTCTCATAAAAGCACAAGAATCATCTTCTATATAATCACGTAATCTACAAAAGATTAACTATCTATTTCTTCTATCATTAATCATTATCCCAAAAACAGAAAGGTTAGGGTAAAAAAAACTCTTCAAAAAGAAAGAATCCCATAGGAATGGAAACTACTTTTAAATCATCAAAGTTCCATGGTACTACCCAAAGTTCATCATAGACCATTCCATAAATAACGGTCCTTAAAATTCCTCAAAACAAACCAAACTAAGATTGAAACCCAAATACAAGAAGGATTTGATAACATAGTCTTCCAAAACAACTTCATTGTTCATCTCCAGACAACATCAACCACTCCTAACATCTTATAAAAAAAGTAGCTAACCTAAACATATTTTACCCAAGATACGTTAGTCATTCCCATAAGTAACCTAAATTACTATAAGTTCACCTTAAATTCATCAATTCTTCAAAATATAAGTCAACCTTACTCCTCAATGAAAATACCGTAGTAATCTATTTACCTCGATCAAATATGGTTCCTAAAATAATGAACGTCTTCCAAAATAATAATCATATTTTAATCCCCCAATCATCCCTGTCATATTAATACGAAAATCGTCGCATTTCCTATCACATTGGTTGTCGGAACATGTTCTTCCATTTCCCACCATTAACTAAGAAGAGAAAGCATAACTAGGGGCTTAAGTACTTAGCTAATAATCATGAAAAGGAACTGAAAGCATATAAGGATAACTTGTATATGAAAGGTATACCCTAACTTGTGATCTCCTAGGTTCCCATCTAGGTTATGAATGATCATATATTCTTATGTGAACCTTTATTTTATTTTATCTTCGTTCCTTTAACAATGGTTCATACCAAGCTTATGAATTTACCAAAGCACATCCCCTGGGAGTGTCGTAACCAAGAGTGCAGCAAGGCCCGTTGTCGTGTACCAGTTCCCGTTCGAGTCTAGCTTAAAGCGGTGTTTTTGGGTTTTACCCCTATGTACATCTGTGCCAGAGCCACCTCTACCTGCTCGTATCCAGACAGGGATGTATTTGCTTGGCAACCCCTTACTCAATACTCACCAAAATACCAGGAAGATTTCCTATATTAAACTTTTCTATAGGGTTCTTCCTAGAGTTTTCATATCCTAATTTCCACAAATAACTAAACCATCCTTTGATACCAACTATAACATCCCGTCTTTTTATAACATAACTTTTCATTCCATTACACGGAACTGAGGATCTTTAAGGTTTAGTGTCTTGGAAACAAGGAACATAAAACATGAAACAAAAAAACATTCTTCTTAAACACTTGAAAGGCTTCTCCTCATGTTCACCCTAGGCTCATTACTGCATCTCATAACCTGGGGACATACATCAAAAGGAAGGGTGAGCAGAAGGCCCAGCAAGGGAAACAAGTGAAACATTTTACATATGAACTTGAGATACATCAATAAAGTCATGAAAAGAACTTTAATGCATGAAAATGAAATCATGAGGCATATCATAATAAAAATAAAACTTTTTCATAACTTGAAGATGTGGCTGCAACATTTAATATTGACAATCGTTTCGTTTCACCAAGGTCCATCCCCAAGGTGTCGTTAAAAATTACCAAGGTTTTTCACCAAGGCATCGTTAAAATTGTAATCTCTAGTGGTTACATCATTACCCAATGCATTGGAGCGCTATCAGGGCGCACCCTTAAATTTGACTTTATTATCATGTGAGCCACATATATCATCATCAAACATTTCATAAATAACCCACATAGCATAAAATAAATGGGTTTCATTTCATAATCATAACGTTTTAAAAACTGCTTTAAAGACATGATCTTTACGTCACTTTAAAACCCACAGAAAAGGAAGGTGGGTCTCATGTATGTAAATCCCAGAATTTAAAATAGAACATTTTGGTATATATGTGAATACCCCTTTAGAAGAAAGAGCTTTGAGTATTCACTTAATAATATAAAAGAACTTTAGAAAAAGAGAGAGACATTTTGAGATGGAAATTCTGCAGCATAACGGCTATGTTATGAGGTTTTAGAAGACATTAAAAAGAGAGGGAAAATGAGTCAAACATTCATAAATGACCCATAAAACAGTATATGGACAGAATAAGAAGGATAAATGATCATGGTAATGAAATTTCAAGGACATACCATTTGAAATGAAAAACATGGAAGGAAGACAAAAATTAGATTTCTCTTATGAAAGTTCGACAGCCTAACGGCGTTACTTAAACTTCAAAAAAAAAAGATTTGAAAAGATAAAATAGGGTCTCTCATCATGAGAACATAAGAGTTCAGTATGATAGATATAGAGATAATTCCCCAACATAACAAAAATGAACTTGAAAGAATTGACATGAAAGTAGATCTTCAAAACGAGAAGGGTGAAGAACCACTTAAAAATTCGGCAGCCTAACAGCGCCACTTAAAACTTCAAAATACTGAATTGAAGCGATCAAATGGGGTCTCTCATCATATGAAAATAAGAGTCCAGTATGATAGATATAGAGATCATACCCCAATATAACAAAAAGGAACTTGAAATAATTCACATGAAAGTAGAACTTCAAAACGAGAAGGGTGAAGAACCACTTAAAAATTCAGCAGCCTAACGGCGCCACTTAAAACATCAAAATACTGAGTTGAAGAGATCAAATGGGGTCTCTCATCATATGAACATAAGAGTCCAGTATGATAGATATAGAGATCATACCCCAACATAATATAAATTAACTTGAGAGACTTGACATGAAAGTAGAACTTTGAAAAAGAGAAGGGTGAGAGAATCCCTTAAAAATTCGGCAGCCTAACGGCGCCACATAAAACTTCAAAAAAATTGAATTGAAGAGATAAAATGGGGTCTCTCATCATATGATCACAAAAGATCAGTATGATAAATTTAGAGATCATGCCCCAACATAATACAAAGAAACATGAAAGACTTGAATGAAAATAGAACTTGAAAACGAGGGAGGTGAAAGAATCCCTTAAAAATTCGGCAGCCTAACGGCGCCACTTAAACATTCTTAAAACGAATTGATGAGAGCAAGGGGGGTGTCTCATCATATGAACATGAAATAGGCAGTAGGATGAATATAAAAGAACATCCTCCAACATAAGAACATGGAGTATAAAAGAAAAGACATAAAAGAGATTACTTGAAAAGAAAGAGAGAGGTCGGATCCCTTACCTTAAAATGTAACTCTTAAACCTCAAAGGTTGGGACCATGAGGGCTTGGGGGCACCTTGGGAGGACTCCTTGGGAGGTAATGAGACTAGAAATTCGTTGGGAATGAGTGGGGAGTCGAATGGATGAGAGGAGGGCTTGGTATTTATAGGGAAAGTGAGGGGACAAGGCATTAATGGCCAAGGGACACCTCACATGGGCTTTTCTCAAACCCATGTGCTCTCCCTTGTCATTTATCATGGAGTTAGGCCACATGGGGCCCCCAAAACAATAATTCATCACCCTTTGCCGGCCCACCCTCAAAAGATCTCATGACATCATCATGACACCGTTATGATGTCATTAAACATACCGAAACCCTAAAAATGTATTTTTACTATTCACTGAAAATTCAACTTTCTCAGAAAAATCCCAAAATTTCACATTAACCAAATATCAATGCACTGATTTCAAAAATGAAATCCATTTTATAAAAATAATTTTCTAAATATTTTTAATTTAATTTTTAAATAAAAACACTATTCATCGAAAATTCATTTTTTTCAGAAAAAACCCCAAAAATTACCATAACATAATATCGATGCTCTGAGTTCAAAAATAAAGTCATTTTTATAAAAATAATTTTCTAATTATTTTTAATTAAATTTTTAATTAAAAAACACTATTCACCCAAAAAAACTAATACTTGAATAATAATTAATGAAACCGTTATTTAACTATTTTATTGAATCACATTACTTAATCAAGGGGCCTAGATTATTTTAAAACTTTCTTTAAGTGAGATTACTAATCCATTTGGTCATATTACTAATCCTAATCATAAAATCACTATTCATAATTTACTATTCATCAAAAATCAAGTTGATCTTATTAGACTCTAAATTTAGTACTGAACATAATTGTAGAAGACCATTTTTTGAAAATCATTACACATTTTTAATTATTTAGGGTTTACATAATCATATTTAAAATATCCTTTTTCTAAAATTCATCAAAAATTTGCATACTATATTTATCCGGTCATTTGAAAATTCATAAAAGAAATCGAAATTTTATTTAAAACAAAGGATTACACAAGACAGTTACGGTCTCCTTACATAGCCCCTTATCACACCAGCATAGGACCTAAGTGTAAGGTGTGCTAAGGTGAGAGAATCCGAGGGAGGCTCGGCCAACATTGCACGAGTAGTAATTTCTATCAGTTTGAACTTCTCGTGAAGGCGATCCCATTCTAGCTTTATACGATGAAGTTCAGCTTGGGTTTGGTCCAGAGCAAAGCCCAGTGGTGCTACCTCCTTCCCAATTTCTGTTAGATGGGCTTCGATCGGTCCAAGACTACTGGGTGAGGCCATCAAATCTTCCTTTCTATATTAATTAACCAAGATTGCTTGTATTTAGAGACAATAGTCAAAATGTTTAGTTTCCAGCGGTCATATTGACCAATGGTCAAATAACAGTCAAAACTCAACAGTCTCATTTTAATTATACTCATGTTACCAAATGAATCATTTTTGTTGAGTATAACAATAACACATAAAATTATGAAACAAAATTTATTTAAAAAAATTTCGGGTTGTTACATTTTCAAAACAAGGTCCTTTTTAACCTTTTCGACAGAATTGAGGTAAGAATGTTTTTTTTAACTTATACGGCGGGTGCGGTTATTTTACGCCGTTATAAAATCTTCAAAGCTTTCCTTACAAGCTTATAAGAATATTTTCAAAGAAAATGTTTTATTTTATATGGATCTTAAATTATTTCAAAATAAAAGGAGATATTTCTTTAAAAAGAATTTTGATTTCATCTATGTCAACATCCTTTGATGGATTTTAAGATTATTTGAAGTTGATTTATTATGATACAAAACTTCTATATTGTATTGAAGGTTTTGTGATATGTTTGACTGTGGATGTGCTATTTTTATACCATTCATAGTTTATGGTGAAATTATTGACATTTCGTATGCTAGTTTTAATACGAATGTTTATGTTATGTTTAAACCTTTTCATATGGGAATGCATTGGACTTAATATGTGACGGGTGGAGCCCGCTATAGCTCCTCGATGCATCGGTAGGTCTCATGACACAAACTAGTGTCTTGGCACAAGGCCTTGACAAAATCTTATTTGTAGTCTTGGCACGAGGCCTTGACTATGTGGTTATGATAGTCTGGCATTATGCATTCCAACATTATGAAAGTGGTTATTGATTTTTTCATGCGATTATTCGATTAGTAGAATATCCATGTGAATAAGTAAATGGCATTATTTCATTTTATTTATGCCATACCATGTTGAAAGTTCATGTTTGAAAGGGTTTTGTTTTAGTTATACATTGCCTGAAAAGTTTATTCTTATTTATGAAAGTTTCCGCTATATTGTCATCCTTACTGGGCATTTGAGCTCACCCCTTTTCTATGTTTTATTTTTCCCAGGAAGTGAAGAAGTAAGTTATGAATGACCTGCAGGGATATTATGTGGGGATATGAGTGTGGATTATGGATACAATATGTTGTTGTAGTAGTTTTTCGTTTTATGATGTAATGTAAAACTTATGAATATATCTAGTGTTTCCAAGGCTACTAAACCAATCGGTCTTTCAAGATTTGATCTTTCTTGTGATCATGCCAATGTTATGTAATAATGCACTGACTCTGGGTAACTAGGGTTGGGGCGTTACAATCCTAGTGTGTAATAAAGACCATTTTTCATGCACTAGGTGATGATAATGTTTAGGTAAATGCTTCATATTCATAATAATTCATCCTAGGTACATCTCTGCTAGAGAAACATGCTCTTTTCATAAACAAATAAGGATTTAACATCTTGGAATCCACTTTCTCAATCATTTACCAAAATAAATGAATTTTTTCAAATAAATTTACTCATCCATAGACATATCCTTGGACATGTCCTTTGGAATATACTTATTATTTTTGAAATCTAGTCGCAAAATTATAGCTTAAACTATCCACTAATACCATCTATAGTGACCCAGTCATATCATGCATAGATATTAAATCTTTTTTTATGAATATTCATTACAATATAGAAACTCACAACTGAGGACCATAATATTTTAATGACATTTAAATCATAGAAACACTTTCAACTTATCTATAGTAAAATAGCTTCATCGCCCATTATGATCATTATAATGAGCACCCTTCTTCGACATATCTTAAGTAATAAATTTGTTCACAACATAGAGAAATGAAACATAAAAAATGGTGCGATCATATTTTTAGTAAGGAAACACTAGGGATATACATATGTATAAAATGTACATAAGAGTATGAGATCATGAAGATCACATTTGAAAACAATACCTCATATATCAAAATTTAAGATGAAAGTTATATGAGTGACCTTAATTTTATTCATCAGTGTATAATTTAACTAATTTTATTTTAAAATCAATTTATTTTTAATTTAACATTATAAATAATTTAATTGAAAATGAAATTTTCAATTAAAATTAAGTATTCTTCACTATTCATCAAAATATGAATCTTCCAGAAATATACCAAAAATTAACCCCAATATAATTTGACCTTATTATTTAAAATTTATATTTTATATATAATTTTCTATATGTTTGAAAATTTTATTTTATTAAATTTCACAAAAAATAGTTAAAAATAATTCTTTGAGAAAATATAATTTTCAAAACATATAAAGGATTTATCGAATAATTGGTTATATCTATCAATAAGTTTTATTTATGTAAAAATTTATAATTAATATTTAAAAAATTTCTATTTTTATTCATATCACTATGATTAGCAATTAGGTATTAATGGACGAATTTAAATAACTATATTGATAATAAAGATTGATTTTGTTATAAATCAATATCCTGTGTAACTCAAGGTAACCTAGTGATTACTTTAGAAAAAACATATCTTGGTGTGGTATCTAATTAAATCAATCAAATAAATTAATTTTATTCAAAAAATAATAACCCATAAAAACATTCTTTGTTAAATTTCCATTTCATTTATTCAATTAATTTGTCCATGATTTAATAGAAATGGAATCAATATCCATAACACAATTTTTTTCATTTATATAAGGGTTATATCTTAGTTCTCGATATCTAAAATCCCATTACTTCCCCTCAAAAATAAATTTTGGATTTATCACAATATGATAACATGTGGACTAGGTATTCATAGAATTGGAATTTCACCCTGGAAGAAATCTATTGGTTCCAAATCTATACATATACTTAATTAATGAATAACTCTTCCATACATTCATAACCATTGATGATTGAGATAATATCATTTTTTATACTTTATAACACTATTTATACTTTTTTTAGGTTTTTATTTTTTGACAATAAATCATATTCCACTTTTAACCATGAAATTTGGAATTTGATCACACAACACCTATTTTTCCCCATTATAATGTATCTAATAGATCATTATAAATGAATAATAAAATCTATATATTTTCATTTGAATCAAATAATTTAATTTTATTTACAATAATATATCTACCAGACAAAAACTCATACTCATATGTAATGGGATATAGGCACACTGGGCCTTTGGGATCCATAATTGGTCTCCCTCTACCCAGTTAAAAGAGGTATTTGATTTGTTTTAATAATAAAAATGAGGATTCAGCCTCAACCTTTAAAAAAAATCTATGTTAGATCATCCTATTCAATATAAAAAATATATTTCCCAATTATAGAAAACATAAATTCGTTCATTTTAGATATTAAATAAACTTTTACTCCATTAATAGGGTTTTATTTAGTTTCATATTCTCCTTTCGAGTGAAGAAATTTTCTCGTAATACATATCACATGTCTATTTATGAAATTTCATTTATGTAAAAACATCATTCATATTTTGATGTTATCTTTATCTCACTAACCTCTATGTAAAATTTTTTTTTCACGTAGATGTAATATATGTAACACCCCAAGCTTATACGGTACGCTTTTCTTGGAATAATGCGATAATGTGTGTTGTATGCAACATCGAGTTCTAACACATCACAACCAATCAAACTAGCCGTTATGAATAGTAATACCTACATTTTAATATTATATATATTATATTTCAAAATGGACTTCATTTTTGTATTCAGAATATCGAAATTGTCCTAAGTTGAATTTTTGGTATTTTTCTGAGAACTTCCAATTTTTATGAATAGTGAAAAATACTTAAAAACAACTTTTTTAATCAAAATAATTTATAGTGATATATTATATTATTTACTGGTTTTAATGTATTATTAGAATATATTTTTACCATTTTATCCAATGGTGTTCTTTATAATTAATTTCTCTTTGAAATAGGACATAAACAATTATCAATCTTTTGATCTATATTGTTTCTTAAAAACACGCTATTTGTTGTGACAGCGGGAATTAATTATATAATTAACTAATGCAACTTTTATGTTTGGAATTTTTTAAAATAGCCATCATTTTTGAATTTGGAAAATCAATTATAGCTTATGTTGAAATTTTGGCATTATTCTGAAAAACTTCAATTTTTGATGAATAGTGAAACTACTAAGTGTAAGTTAAAAAATTGAATTTTTCATATAACTTAATTTTACTGCTTCTGTGATTGGAATTTAGAAAATTTGAGAGACACGGTTAATATCAATGAGTAAAATTTTGTTCAATGAGATGAAAATAATTTTTGGTGAATAGTAACTTTTTACATTTATTTACCACGGTTAAATGTAAATAGGGTAATTAAGGGTAAAAATGATATTAATATTACCTTAACAAATGCCTTATTTATATTGGACAATTTTATCTCGACCAAAAACAACCTTAGGAATAAAATATTATCATTTAGGTCCAGTTGGATTAGATTAGGACATTTATTATTATTTAATTCAAAGAAGAGTTAAAAGAGTTAAAATCATTGTTTATTTACTAAAAAAAACTTTAATATAGGATTATAAATAAGATAAATTAGATTGTAAATATTCATTAGAAAGATAAATATATTTCCTACATAATGATATTTTATTTATAATTTTTAGATATTATATAAGACAATTTATTTATGACACAATGATAATGCAGTAATTACCATAATAGTGAAACATTAAAATAATTGATATTATAAATACCCAAATAAATATAATTTGAGACTTTTAATGAATTACACTAATTTTCTAGGATAATATGACTTATTAGGATTAATTTAATTGACATTTCTTTAAGTAATCATTCTGTTCTGTTTTTTACAAAAATCAATTATTGAATAGTGTCAAAATTAACATAAAAGAGTTTTTTTAAAAAAATATTATATTATTAATTGATATTAAATTTCTAAAAATCTAAGGTTCCGCCAAGAGACTTATATCATGATAGGTGTTTCATTAATGGACCACTTGGGGGTCTCTTAGATGTATATAGTAAGTTTATTAACCATATAATATAAAAATACAAAGAAACATTGTAATTGTGAAACTAATTAACTAATAGTTAATACTTAGTGATAAGGTTAATATAGTAAACCAAACCTGTCTAAATTATATTGTTTGAGTGGTTTTCAACCTATCCCCACCTTAAACTTTAAATAATCAACTTTTGAGCCATTAGAAACTGAATATGAATTTATTATAAAATAATATTTCTAGCTTTTCCAAAGGTACCTCTCACCCATCTTATAAAAGGGCACTCTTTATTCTCAATAACTCACACATTAAAAGCCTTTTGGCTCAGATAAAATCTGCCCAAATACTCTCTCAAAATCCCTCACTTCATCCTAGAGTCCTTACTTTAGTCAGAAATCCAACCTAAGAGCCCTTTTGATCAAATCAAAAAGAAGAACCCGAAGAAGAGGTAATGATTTCACCACCCTTTTTCCATGTTCCTTTCTTCTTCCACTTCTTCCTTCTTTGTTATTACCATTATAAAATAATAACTCTAGTATCTTATATATAATGTGATGTTATTATAAATACGGTACAACCATATTCAGTATTCTATCCATCCTTTGAATAACATGTCACCATACGTGTGTACGTACGGCTTATCGTCTCCACGTAGTGGTGTAATTGTTATTCAATAAATTACTATTTGGATGGGTATAATAATGATGTGTAACTCATGTAAATAATAAATATAACATTACAATGATTCTGTATATATGTTATACCATCCAATTATATAATATTTTAATATCAAAAGAATGATATTGTCGCTCGTGCGTACGTACGGACTACCGTCTCCACGAACGCGATGAGATTCATTCACCATCATATCCATTAAAGTATAATTATCATTTGATGATTTAAAAATAATGTTTAAGGACTTGATATCATTTTGGATATGAATAAGATACAACCTATCCATGAAAAACATGGCTTACGTAACAAAACATATAAAAAACAAGTTAGTTAACAACTGAAACAACGATAATACTAAGATATTATTAACAAATCAATGTTAAAAGATCATATATGATATCATATATGATTCTTGTAAAATTTAATAACAATTATTTCACCATTATACAGGAGGTTAACCTACTCCCAACCAAGGAAAAGTGTAACACCACGAGATTTTATGAAAAATATTATTTTTAATTTTATTAATGTCTTGTGTTGTACGCTACACCAAAAGGAGCTTGCACAACACGCATCCTTGACTTTCCTTGAATTACATGTAATCGCAACCTTCCTCGATATCATGTCTAGTATGCAATACTGAGTTTCACGAAACAACGATATGCTATTAAAATATTATTAAAACTAGCCGTTATGAATAGTAATAACCACTTTTTAAATTTTAGAAATTTTAGCTCTCAAAATGGACTTCATTTTTGGATTCGGAGTATCGAATTTAGCCTAAGGAGAAATTTTGGTACTTTTCGGATAACTTTCATATTCTGATGAATAGTGAAAATTACTAAATTATAATTAAAAATAACTTTTTTAATCGAAATAATTAATAGTGATAAATCATTAATTTGAGTGGTTTTAAATTATATTTAGAATATATTTTTAGAATTCAATACAATGTTGGTCATTGGATGTAATTTCACATTTAAACCAGACATAATCAAGTGTCAATCTTTTGATAGATATTGTTTCTTAAAAACACGCTATTTGTTTTAACAGCGGGATTTAATTATAAAATTAATTAATGAAACATCTTGTTATGAATTTGGCAAAATAGAATTCATTTTTGAATTCGGAATATGAAATATAGCTTTGGATGAAATTTTGGTATTGTTCTGAAAAACATCAATTTTTCATGAATAGTGAAACTACTAAGTGGTAGTTAAAAAAACTGAATTTTTCATAAAACATAATTTTACCGCTTCTGTGAACGGAATTTCAAAAATCCGAGAAACACGGTTGATGTCAGTAAGTAAAATGTGGTGCAATGAGATGAAAATAATTTTTGGTGAATAGTAACTTTTTACTTTTATTTACCATGGTTAAAAGTAAATAGGGTAATTAAGGGTAAAAATGATATTAATATTACCCTAACACATGTCCTAATCCTATTGGACAAGTTTATCTCGACCAAAAACAACCTTAAGTGTAAAATATTATCATTTAGGCCCACTTGGATTAGATTAGGACATTTATTACTATTTAATTCAAAGAAGAGTTAAAAGAGTTAAAATCAAAGTTTATTTACTAAAACATTTTTAATATAGGGTTATAAATAAGATAAATTCTATTGTAAATATTCATTAGAAAGATAAAAGTATTTCCTACATAATTTGTTTTTTATTTGTAATTTTTAGACATCAAATAATTTAATTTATTTATGACACAAAGATGATGCAGTAATTATCTTATTAATGAAATATTGACATAAATGATATTATAAATACCAAAATAAATGTAATTTAAGCCTTTTTATGAATTAAACTAATTTTATGGGTTACTATGATATATTATTGTTGATTTAATCAACTTTTTTCGAATATATAATTCTGTTATGACTTTCACAAAAATCATATATCCAATAGTGTCAAAATTGACACAAAATAGTTTTTAAATCAAATATTATATTATTAATTGTTATTTTATTCCTAAAAATCTAAGGTTCGGCTAAATGACTTAGATAAGTATATATATATTAATAAGAAACAATTTGGGGTTCTTTTGGCATGTTATGGTAAGTTTATTAACCATATAGTGTAAGAAAACAAAAAGACACGGTAAAAGTTAAATTATTTAACTTAGAGTTAAATATAATTGATAAGGTTAAAATAACACCCTAAACATGTCTAAATCCTATTGGTTGATATGATTTCGACCCATCCCCACTTTAGCTTCGAAATAAGTCCCTTTGGAACCATTATAAACCGATTTTTACTTTAATATAAAATAATATTTTGAGATATTCCTAAAGTGCCCCTCTCCTCCCTTATAAAAGGGCACCTCCTCCCCCACCTCCTCACACAAATTTGAGCACTCAAGCTCAGCCAAACCCTGAGAAAATCCCTTCTCCACTTCCCTAGAATAATCCTAGAGGTCCTTCTCTTCTTCAAAGACCAATCTTAGTTCCCTAAGTGGAGGATTCAAAGAGGTGTTCCAAAGAAGAGGTAATATCCATTACCGATCTTTTTCAATTTCTTTTTTCTTCAACTTCTTCTTTTTTAGTTGTTTCATGATAAATTAATAACATCAGTATTTCATATATACTGATATGTTATTATAAATATGAAACAACTCTAATTAACCTTCTATCCATCCTACGGAAAAAGGAAATCACCGCGCGTGCGTACGTACGGAATACCGTCTCCACGCCGTGGTGTAATCTATTTTCCGCCACCACCTTAATTGGATGGGTATAAAGGTGTAATGAGTAACTATACATGATTATTATAAATTAATATTGATACAGAAATAGTATACATACACTTCAACACAATTCCACGACCATGGTAACGATATCATCGCTCGTGCGTACGTACGAACTACCGTCTCCACGACGAGATGCGATTCATTCTCAATGATTAACCATTCATAAATGATTATAAAGTATATATAATAAGTACTAATCAAATATATGACCTAATAATGATACTGGAATTATTTATATTTATATTTATGTCATCTACTTAATTCCATTCAATTCAATAAGGAAACAAAAATAGCGTTCATGCGTACGTACGGACTACCGTCTCCATGAACGGTGTATTTATTTTCATTTAATGATTTATTATATATGTATATTCTGAATATATATATATATATAAATCATGTTTTATATTCTGGAATTAAGTAATCATGATCTATGTAATCATATGAATAATTACAAGTTAAAAACACGAACGACAAATGAGACGATTTTACCCAAAACGCTACTTTAACATGAATTTACAAAAGAAGGGGTAATATAAAGTCATAAGTGGACCATATATGATATAATAACAATTAATATGATTCTGTAATAAGTCAATAACATGATTTAAATCATTATACATGAGGTTCGGACACTTACAAAGCAAGTCGGACCTAAGTTAAGGGAAATATCACAATCTCATTTTTATCTGAGATTTTTTATACGTTGGTATTTACTCGGGTGTATTTTATCATCCAAATCTATGTTTCATCAATATGTAATGTTATTTCCATCCACCTAAAATTTTTTAAATCCAATTTTACCCTTTGGTGAGTTTTTAGTAAAATATATGAAAGGAATCTTTTGTCGTTTTTCGTACGAGGTACTTTTTGACTTTTTCGACAAAAGTACGAAGAATGTTTTCTTAACTTATGCGGCACGAATGGATTTTTACTATTTTATAAAGCCTTATTTTAATGAATAATTCTCTAAAATATTTCATGAATATTTTAAATAAAATCTATTTCTTTTTAAATTGCATGATGTTTTGTGAAAAGAAATTGATTTTGAAGAAGAAAGGATATTTTCCTCAAAAATTCAATTCAAGTGTTTTATCAAAATTATTTTCCATATAAGATAATAAAGGGTTCTGTTTCTATCCATATGTTTACATTTATTTGACTATGTTGTGATGGAATTATTTTTATGAATTCCTTTATCTTATATGAATGGTTTTATGATGTCATGTTGTTTAAGAATCCCATTTTTATTACATGGGTTATGCAATGATGTATGATTTATGATTTTGTGGCACACATAAGAATTATATCATTATGAGATGGGAGGGACCTATATCTCCCTCCAATGCATTGGGTAATGATTTTATATCTCATGAGATAGACAGGGCTGGAACGGTAGGTTATACCAGTTCAGTGAAACAGGACTGAAACGAGGGTGACTCGGTTCAGAAAGGGACTTTGTCCACTAAGATAGTCTTGGCAATGAGTCTTGACTAAAAAGAAATGATTCTCTATTATGATGTGTGTATGACACAAGGTTTAATGTTTTAAGTTATGATTATTGTGATTACATTTCACTGCCATGATTTATCCCATGAAATTATGCTCTCTTTTGCAGGTTTAGATTTCCAAAAGTTATGTTCTTATGAATATGATGTGATTGATTTTTCTTTTGTTTACCCTTACTTAGCATTTGAGCTCACCCTTTTATGTTTTATTTTCCCCAGGATATAAAGAAAGGTTTTAGGTAAAAAAAATGGAAGATCTTTATGGGAGATATTGAAGATCTTTCAACACGATTAGAAGATTACGTTCCGAGTTTCTAAAGACACTCAACTATTACGATCCTTGTGTGTGTGTTTTTTTGTTATGTACTAAGTATTCTGCAAAAGTAATGTAATGTTCATGTATGTTACACTTCGGGTCTCTACAGTTGGTATCAGAGGCAAAGGAGGTAGGAATGTATCCGATCCATGGGAACTCTCACATGTGAGCGTTGGACGAAGCATAGCTCTCCGCCCAAGGGCTTCATGACGAAATGGCTGCCACTGGGGATGGTGGTGTGTCCCGCCCAGGGGTTGTAGCCGCCCATGGAGTGCCCTGATAGGTATCAATTATAGTCCACTGGAAGTAATTCCAGAACGTTACAGTTGGTATCAGAGGAAAGGATTATTCAACCTTTGGAAACTAGGATGCGAAAACGTTAGTGAGATCCCTAGAGATATTTCTAAGGTATGTCTAGGGATGTCCCTAAGGATAAGTATACGTATAGGTTATAGTGCTAGAACTATGCTAACGATCATAGAATTAAACCTAAGATATTAGATATTGAAGGTACTCCCCTTTTATTATGTTGTTTTCCCTAGCATGATTTTTGCCTCTCACACTATTCTTTTTGGGTTTTAGACGATGGCTGGAACCCAAAAGAACCATGTTGATCAATGCAATGGAAAATGCAATGATTGTCCTCCTGTATAAACAAATGTTATGGGAGATGGAGTGAAAAATCTTATTGCTCTCCTTACACAAGCTATGAATCATTCTGGACGTCCAAATGAGTAGAGAAAGGAACAGTATTCTATTGAGTCCTTCATGAGGCAACGCCCACCTTCTTTCATTGGGACTTCTGATCCACTTGTTGCTGAATAATGGATCAGTACCACTGAAAAGATTTTTTCAGTTCTTCAATGTTCTGAACATGATAAAGTCATCTTAGCAGTATATCGTTTGGAAGGTGAAGCTGATCAATGGTGGAATCTTATCAAGAATACGAGGCCAAGAGATGAAATTGAGTCCATGGAATGGGACGAGTTCAAGAACTTGTTTTTCAGTAAGTACTTACCTCGTATTCTTCGAACAAAGATGGAAAAGGAGTTTCTTGAGCTGAAGCAGAAGGATGATGAATCTTTTTGTATATACGAAGCCAATTTTACAAAACTTGCAAGGTATGCATCTGGCATTATCATCCAACCTGAAAGTAAAGTTGATCGATTTTTCAGTGGCTTAAAACAATGTCTTTGAAGGGCATTATCTATAAGAGACTTCAGTAGCTATGAAGAAATTGTGTGTTGTGCTATCAAGGTCGAAATGGAAGTTGGTTTTATATATCCATCTCATGGTTTTAACATGAAACGAAAGATGGAGTTCAACGAGAAATCTCAGAATAATGGTGAAAAGAATATTAATGTTTCCTTATGGACAAAGTGTGGAAAGAAGCATGGTGGAGATTGTCTTAAAGGGACTTGAAAATGTTTTAAGTGTGGAAAAGAAGGTCATCGATCAGTTGAGTGTCGAAGTAATGGAAAAAGGGATTCTAATGATATGAATAAAGCAAACACTGCAGAGAACGCACAACTAACACTTCAATGCTTCAAGTGCAAGGAAATGGGGCATTATGCTAATAAATTCCCTAATCCAAGGGTTAGTGATGATCAACATGAGAAACCACTGAAGGAAAAGGACAAAGGGAAGTTACATGCGATCACTATTGGCGATGTTGAATATGACAACGATGTGGTGGAATGATTAAGTGTTTATGTAATGGGATTCCAAAATAATATTGTATCACGGAGTATTGGAATATTTATGTATTGGTCTAATGTGGTATTCAAAGTGATTGAGATATTTTTGGAAATAAGATGATATGATCATAATGAAGGGAAAACGATAAAACGAAATGTTTAACAGTATTCATGAGCTCATGATTGATATAAGGACTAAGTGATATCATGGTTTGAGTATATAGAATTTTGAGGATTTTGGTATGTGAAAAGTGTTAACTTTTAACTGCATTCAAGTTTTCACTATGGTTCAATGGGTATTCAAGAGAATACATTATTAAGGACTTTGAATGTTTGGAATGTGACCAACAAAACATATCTTATGATATATGGGGATCGACGATGGTGTTAAATCTTTGGTAATCGTTTTCACTATGTTATGAGAGTGGACTGCAGTATTATGGATAAGCCTAAAGATTGGAATGGATTATGTTGGACATAAGTTAGTATTGTTTAAGGATCAAAGTTTTCTCGATATTATTGATGGGATGTTATAGTAATATAGTTTTAGAAAAAGGAAAACCTGCAGGATGGGCGACAACCCGTCGCGTCGGACAAGGATGTGGGAATCGAACCCACAACCGAATTGCGACTGGCCTTTATCGCCTACCACTGGCCTACAGGAAGTCCCTGTTTAGTAGAAACAAGTTTTATTTTGTTAAGTAGTATGATATATGAAGTATAAGTCCATTTTAGGAACAATATATGATTAATCCCACTATAGAATGATTTATGAATATTTAATAACTTTTGCTAACCTTTTGTTTGAGACAGATGGAATGACCCGTCATTCTATCACATGCTCTGATAACACTTCACGAATAACAAATTCAACTTCATTTATTTAAGAGATGAAGTGGAAATTGTACAAGGCATGGACAACGGTGAGATTGTACCAAAATAAAGTAAGTATTTATTCTAATTCAAATTCTTCAACTTTAGTGAAATGATCTTGAAAACCAAAAATGTTGTCCTAGTGCTCTCATATCTGATTAATCAGATGGTACCTTAGATCGTCACAAATTTATGGATTTGTGATTATTGTCTTCTCTATAGTCATGTTCTCTACCACTCTTCATCAGAACATGATGGTTATATTTTTCTTCCATATCCATATTTTCACCTATGTGGAAACCCAGTGATTAGTTTATTTGGGTAACCGTTACGTTTCATACTTTTATTTTTAAATATTGGTTTTGGTATTCTTTTTTACGATGTGGGTTTCTATTAACGAAACTTTCGAGTAGTAAACCCTTTATAACCACGACGAATTTCGAGGGCGAAATTCATTTTAAGGGGGGTAGAATGTAACACCCCGAGATTTTATGAAAAATATTCTTTTTAATTTTATTAATGTCTTGTGTTGTGCGCTACAGCAAAAGGAGCTTGCACAACATGCATCCGTGACTTTCCTTGCATTACACGCAATCGCAACCTTCCTCGATAGCGTGTGTTGTACGCAATACTGAGTTTCACGAAACAATGATATGCTATTAAAATATTATTAAAACTAGCCGTTATGAATAGTAATAACCACTTTTTAAATTTTAGAAATTTTAGCTCTCAAAATGGACTTCATTTTTGGATTCGGAGTATCGAATTTAGCCTAAGGAGAAATTTTCGTACTTTTCGGATAACTTTCATATTCTGATGAATAGTGAAAATTACTAAATTATAATTAAAAACAACTTTTTTAATCGAAATAATTAATAGTGATAAATCATTAATTTGAGTGGTTTTAAAGTATATTTAGAATATATTTTTACAATTTAATACAATGTTGGTCATTGGATGTAATTTCACATTTAAACCAGACATAATCAAGTGTCAATCTTTTGATAGATATTGTTTCTTAAAAACACACTATTTGTTTTAACAGCGGGATTTAATTATAAAATTAATTAATGAAACTTCTATGTTATGAATTTGGAAAAATAGACTTCATTTTTGAATTCTGAATATGAAATATAGCTTAGGATGAAATTTTGGTATTGTTCGGAAAAACATCAATTTTTGATAAATAGTGAAACTACTAAGTAGTAGTTAAAAAAATTGAATTTTTCATAAAACATAATTTCACCGCTTCTGTGAATGGAATTTCAAAAATCCGAGAGACACGGTTGATGTCAGTAAGTAAAATGTGGTGCAATGAGATGAAAATTATTTTTGGTGAATAGTAACTTTTTACTTTTATTTACCACAGTTAAAAGTAAATAGGGTAATTAAGGGTAACAATGATATTAATATTACCCTAACACATGTCCTAATCCTATTGGACAAGTGTATCTCGACCAAAAACAACCTTAAGTGTAAAATATTATCATTTAGGCCCACTTGGATTAGATTACGACATTTATTACTATTTAATTCAAAGAAGAGTTAAAAGAGTTAAAATCAAAGTGTATTTACTAAACCATTTTTAATATAGAGTTATACATAAGATAAATTCTATTTTAAATATTCATTAGAAAGCTAAAAGGAGTTACTAAATAATGGTATTTTATTTGTAATTTTTAGACATCATATAATTTAATTTATTTATGACACAAATATGATGCAGTAATTATCTTATTAATGAAATATTTACATAATTGATATTATAAATACCAAAATAAATGTAATTTAAGACTTTTTATGAATTACACTAATTTTCATGGTTACTATGAAATATTAGTGTTGATTTAATCAACTTGGTTCGAACATATAATTCTGTTATGACTTTCACAAAAATCATATATCAAATAGTGTCAAAATTGACACAAAATAGTTTTTAAATCAAATATTATATTATTAATTGTTATTTTATTCCTAAAAATATAAGGTTCGGCCAAATGACTTAGATAAGGATATATATATTAATAATAAACAATTTGGGGTTCGTTTGGCATGTTATGGTAAGTGTATTAGCCATATAGTGTAAGAAAACAAAAAGACACGGTAAAAGTTAAATTATTTAACTTAGAGTTAAATATAATTGATAAGGTTAAAATAATACCCTAAACTTGTCTAACTCCTATTGGTTGATAGGATTTCGACCCATCCCCACTTTATCTTCGAAATAAGACCCTTTGGAACCATTATAACCCGATTTTGACTTTAATATAAAATAATATTTTGAGATATTCCTAAAGTGCCCCTCTCCTCCCTTATAAAAGGGAACCTCCTCCCCATCCTCCTCACACAAATTTGAGCACTCAAGCTCGGCCAACCCCTGAAAAAATCCCTTCTCCACTTCCCTAGAATAATCCTAGAGGTCCTTCTCTTCTTCAAAGACCAATCATAGTTCCCTATGTGGAGGATTCAAAGAGGTGTTCCAAAGAAGAGGTAATATCCATTACCGGTCTTTTTCAATTTCTTTCTTCTTCAACTTCTTCTTTTTTAGTTGTTTAATGATAAAGTAATAACATCAGTATTTCATATATACTGATATGTTATTATAAATATGAAACAACTCTAATTAACCTTCTATCCATCCTATGGAAAAAGGAAATCACTGCGCGTGCGTACTTACGGAATACCGTCTCCACGCCATTGTGTAATCTATTTTCCGCCACCACCTTAATTGGATGGTTATAAAGGTGTAATGAGTAACTATATATGATTATTATAAAGTTATATTGATACTTAAATAGTATACATACACTTCAACACAATTCCATGACCATGGTAACGATATCATCGCTCGTGCGTACGTACGGACTACCGTCTCCACGACGCGATGAGATTCATTCTCAATGATTAACAATTCATAAATGATTATAAAGTATATATTATAAGTACTAATGAAATATATGACCTAATAATTATACTGGAATTATTTATATTTATATGTATGTCATCTAATTAATTCCATTCAATTCAATAAGGAAACGAAAACAGCGTTCATGCGTACGTACGGACTACTGTCTCCATGAACGGTGTATTTCTTTCCATTTACTGATTTATTATATATGTATATTCTGAATATATATATATATATATAAATCATGTTTTATATTATGGAATTAAGTAATCATGATCTAAGTAATCATATGAATAATTACAAGTTAAAAACACGAACGAAAAATGAGACGATTTTACCCAAAATGCTACTTTAACATGAATTTACAAAAGAACGGGTAATATAAAGTTATAAGTGGGCCATATATGATATAATAACAATGAATATGATTCTGGAATAAGTCAATAACATGATTTAAATCATTATACAGGAGGTTCGGACACTTACAAAGCAAGTCGGAACTAAGGTAAGGGAAATATCACAATCTTATTTTTATCCCAGATTGTTTATACGTTGGTATTTACTGGGGTGTATTTTATCACCCACATCTATGTTTCCTCAATATGTAATGTTATTTCCATCCACCTGAAATTGTTTAAATCCAATTTTACCCTTTGGTGAGTTTTTAGTAAAAGATATGAAAGGAATCTTTTGTCGTTTTTCGTACGAGGTACTTTTGGACTTTTTCGACAAAAGTACGAAGAATGTTTTTTTAACTTATACGGCTTGAACGGATTTTTACTGTTTTATAAAGCCTTATTTTCATGAATATTTCTCTAAAAGATTTCATGACTATTTTAAATAAAATATATTTCTTTTAAAATTGCATGATGTTTTGTTAATAGAAATTGGTTTTGAAGAAGAAATGATATTTTCCTCAAGAATTCAATTCAAGTGTTTTATCAAAATTATTTTCCATATAAGATAATAAAGGTTTCTGTTTCTATCCATATTTTTACATTGATTTGAATATTTTTTGATGGAATTATGTTTATAAATTCCTTTATCTTATATGAATGGTTTTATGATGTCATGTTGTTTAAGAATCCCATTTTTATTACATGGGTTATGCAATGATGTATGATTTATGATTTTGTGGCACACATAAGAATTGTATCATTATGAGATGGGTGGGACCTATATCACCCTCCAATGCATTGGGTAAATATTTTATATCTCATGAGATAGACAGGGCTGGAACGGTAGGATATACTGGTTCAGTGAAACAGGACAGAAACGAGGGTGACTCGGTTCAGAAAGGGACTTTGTCCACTAAGATAGTCTTGGCAATGAGTCTTGACTAACAAGAAATGATTCTCTATGATTATGTGTGTATGCCACAAAGTTTCATGTTTTAAGTTATGATTATTGTGATTACATTTCACTGCCATGATTTATCCCATGAAATTATGCTCTCTTTTGCAGGTTTAGATTTCCAAAAGTTATGTTCTTATGAATATGTTGTGATTGATTTTTCTTCTGTTTACCCTTACATAGCATTTGAGCTCACCCTTTTATGTTTTCTTTTCCCCAGGATATAAAGAAAGGTTTTAGGTATAAAAAAACGGAAGATATTTATGGGAGATATTGAAGATCTTTCAACACGATTAAAAGATTACGTTCCGAGTTTCCAAAGACACTAAACTATTACGATCCTTGTGTGTGTGTTTTTTTTGTTATGTACTAAGTATTCTGAAAAAAGTAATGTAATTTTCATGTACGTTAAGCTTCGGGTCTCTACAGTTGGTATCAGAGGCAAAGGAGGTAGGAATGTATCCGATCCTTGGGAACTCTCACATGTGAGCGTTGGACGAAGCATGGCTCTCTGGCCAAGGGCTTCATGAGGAAATGGCTTCCCCTGGGGATGGTGGTGTGTCCCGCCCAGGGGGTGTATCCGCCCATGGAGTGCCCTGATAGGTATCAATTATAGTCCACTGGAAGTAATTCCAGACCGTTACAAAAAGTTCAATCTAAGGGTTTATTTTGCAATCTCTTCATTATCCGACGTTGTTTATACGTAATAATCTACTGGGATCTCTTTATCATCCACATCCATGTTTCTTAAAAATGTATTTCAAAACATTTTTACTATTTACAAGAATATGGGTTAAAGTAATTTATACCCTTGTTTGACTTTTTATAAGTGGTTTATAAGGGAATCATTCAGTCATTTTCCAAACAAGGTGCTTTTTAATCATTTCGACAGAATTAAGGTAAGAATGTTTTTTTAACTTATACGGCGAATGCAACTATTTTCCGTCGTTATAAAATCTTCGAAGCATCCCTTACAATCATATAAGAATATTTTCAAATAAAATGTTTTATTTTAGAAATATAAGACTCTTAAATGATTTCAAAATAAAAAGAGATATTTCTCTAAAAATAGTTTTGATTTTATCTATGTCAACATCCTTTAATGAATTTTACGCTTATTTGAAGTTAATTTAGTATGAAACAAAACTTATATATTGTATTGAAGGTTTTGCGATATGTTTGACTGTGGATGTGTTATTTTTATACCATTCTTGGTTTATGGATGAAGTATTTACATTTCGTATGCTAGTTTTAATAAGAATGATTATGTTATGTTTAAACCTTTTCACATGGGAATGCAGTGGACTTAATATGTGACGGGTGGAGCCTGCTATAGCTCCTCGATGCATTGGTAGGTCCCATGAGACAAACTACTGTCTTGGCACAAGGCCTTGACATATTCTTATTTTTAGTCTTGGTACGAGGCCTTGGCTCTGTGGTTATGATAGTCTGGCATTATGCATTCCATCATTATGAAAGTGGTTATTGATATGACATGTGATTATTCGATTAGTAGAATATCCATGTGAATAATTAAATGGAATTATTTCATTTTATTTTTTTCCATACTATGTTGATGTTCAAGTTTAAAAGGATTCTGTTTTAGTTATACATTGCCTTAAATGTTTATTCATATTTATGAACGTTTCCGCTATATTGATTTCCTTACTGGGCATTTGAGATCACCCCTTTTCTATGTTTTATTTTTCCCAGGATGTGAAGAAGTAAATTATGAATGACCTTCTGGGATATTATGAGGGGATAAGAGTGTAGACTATGGAGTCTATGTTGTCGTAGTTTTCATTTTTATGATGTAATGTAAAACTTTATGAATATATCTAGTATTTCCAAGGCTACTAAACTAATCAGTCTTTCGAGACTTGATATTTCTTATGATCATGCCAATGTTACGTAATATTGCACCGACTCTGGGTAACTGGGTTCAAGGCATTATAGTTGGTATCAGAGGAAGTTTAGTAAAAACCTTGGAAGCTAGATTTAGATAAACTCTAATTAGGGCACACAGACCTAAGATGGACATTGAGGATTAGTATAGAAGAACATCCTAGAATTTTGGTATTGTAGAGATTTTGTGAGTTTTCCAAGCTATACATCCCTGTCTAGATACGAGCAGGTAGAGGTGGCTCTGGCACAGATGTACCTAGGTGTAAAACCCAAAACACCGCTTTGAGCTAGACTCGAATGGGAACAGGTGCACGACAACGGGCCTTGCTGCACTCTTGGTTACAACACTCCCGGGGGATATGCTTAGGATAACTCTCATTTTTGTTACAAGTCATTATGAAGGGTTTATGAGTATATACTTCCTCAAAGAAAACATTTTTTATGATTATGGATTATATCGATAAATAGTTCAATTTATGTTAAGTGTTTTATAAGTTTGTGATTATTTATTTTGATTCATAAACTGTTCTAGTTTATGACATTGTTTAGAAATGTCACCTAGTGGAAGAAATGGAAACCGTATCAATGCACGCACTCCATGTAGGGATTTAACTCCTGCTCAAGATAATTATAGTGGAGCTGGTGATTCAACTGGTGTCGATCAGCTGATCACCATACTGGGAAAACTCACTCAGGTTATGAATAATAACCTTACCCGTATGGAGCACCCTGATCCGCAACGTGGAGGATCAATGTTAGATCTCTTCATGTGGCCGCAAACACCAACAATCAATGGGAGTACAAATCCATTAGTAGCTGAGCAATGGATAAGTTCCCTAGAGAAAATATTTCAGGCTTTGGGGAGTAGTGAAAGGGAAAAAGTTATCATGGCAGTTTACCGCCTCACTGGAGATGTTGATCAATGGTGGTCATTGATTCAAAACATGAAGGAAGATGATGAGGTATCAAATATGGATTGGAGGGAGTTTAAAGATCTGTTTTTAGAGAAATAATTTCCTCGTAACCATCGAGCATATATGGAATTGCAATTCCTGAGTCTGAGACAAAAGGAAGATGAGAATGATGAAAAGTACGAGGCTAACAATACAAGGTTATCAAGGTATGCTGTAGATTATATACGTAACCCCATAAGTAAGAATGATCGTTTCTTTTATGGGTTAAAACCATTTCTCCGTCGAGCATTAGTCTCACAATCCTTCTCGTCGTACGAAGACATTGTCTCATGTGCTATCAAGACCGAAAAGAATTCTCTAAGTCTTATGACTTTAATGAAAAACAAGAGAAGAAGAGATCTACTGATCAATATGGGAATGGAAATAAGGGGAAGAAGGGAAAGGTTGAATATCCATCCTATGGTAAATGTGGGAAAAACACCCTGGTACTTGCTTGAAGGGAACATGAGTCTGTTACAAGTGTGGTGAAAAAGGCCACCATGCTCGTGTTTGCAAGGGGAAGAAGGAAGATACTGATGTCAAATGATACAATTGCAGGGATATGGGACATTATGCAAATGAATGTCATTAGCGTCAGGGGAACATACCTTAGAAAAGGTCAAGGGATCAAGGCCAAGCATATGCTATCACTACTGCTGATGCAGAAGCTCCAAAAGACGTGGTGGCAGGTAATTTAATGGTTTCCTCAAGTTTAGTAAATGCATTATTTGATTCTGGATCATCACATTGTTTCATATCTTCTTTGTTTTCTATGAAAATTATATATTTCCAATTTGATTTAAAAAGGGAGTTGTTAGTTAAAACTCCTAATGAAAGTATCATTACGACAATGTTTTGTGAATCAGTCCCCATTAGAGCACAAAAATGTTCTTTATCCGCTGATCTCATCATCATACCTATGATTAAGTTTGATATAATCCTCGGTATGGATTGGATTTAGGATTATGATGTGAAGATTTATTGTAAGAAGAAGGAGGTTATGATTTTTGATGATGATGATAAGGAACACCTTATCTTTAGAGCAGAATCGTCACCACCTAATTCTTATCTAGATACACCCCCAGTTGCTCAACTAAATTCAATTATTGGGGAGGAAGAGAATGAAATGACAGTGGGGAGAAAAGTACTGTTCAAATAGAGGATGTACCTATTGTGAAAGAATATGTAAATGTGTTTCCGGATGATTTACCGGGACATCCTCCAGAACGAGAAGTTGAGTTTTCCATTGATTTAATTCCTGGATCAAGGCCTATATCAAAGACCCCTTATAGAGTGGCCACTGTAGAATTAGTTTAACTAAAGAAACAACTATAGGAATTAAGTAATAAGGGATTTATTCTCCCTAGTGTTTCTCCATGGGGATCCCTTGTTCTTTTTGTTAAAAAGAAAGATGGATCTATGAGGTTATGTATCGTCTACAGGGAGATCAATTCCATAAGAATAAAGAACAAGTATCCCCTACCTCTCATTGATGATTTATTTGACCAACTGCATGGAGATAAATACGTTTCAAAGATTGAACTTCGATCTGGATACCATCAGTTGTGTGTAATGTAGGAAGAAATTCCGAAAACAGCATTTCGAACCAAGTATGGGCATTACGAGTTTACTGTAATGCATTTTGGATTGACTAATGCACCCTCTATATTCATGGATATGATGAATATAGTTTTCATGGAATATCTCTATGAATTTGTGGTTGTATTTATTGATGATATCTTGGAATACTCTAAAAGATACGAGGATCATGAAAGTCACTTGCGCATTATCTTGAAAACTCTGACAACACATGAATTATATGGGAATGTTAGCAAGTGTGAATTCTGGCTTCATGAGATTTCTTTTCTTGGCCATGTTGTCTGTAAATATGGAATCTCTGTTGATCCTTCTAAGACCAAGGCAATTCATGAAAGGCCAGCACCTACGAGTATAACTGAGGTACACATTTTTATTGGTTTGGAAGGTTATTATTGACATTTTGTCCAGAATTTTGCCTGATTGGAAATCCCATTAATTAAGCTCACACATAAAGGGTTTAAATTTGTTTGGACAAAATAGTGTGAAGAATGTTTCGAAGAACGGAAGATATGATTAGTCAATCCTCCTATATTGACTCTACCATCGGGGAATGATGGGTTCGTTATTTACAGTGAAGCATCGAAGAAAGGACTTTGTTGTGTCCTCATGTAGAATGATAGGGTTTTTTCCTATACATCACGACAGTTGAAAATTCATGAGAAAAACAATCCTTCTCATGCTCGTGAGTTAGTAGATGTGATCTGCTCTTTGATGATATAGAGGCACTACCTCTATGGTAAAAAATGTGAGATTTATACTGATCACAAGAGTTTGAAGTATATTTTCTCACAAAAAGAACTCAACACGAGGCAAAGGAGATGGCATTAATTACTCATGGATTATGATTGTATGATACACTACCACCTGGGGAAAGCAAACAAGCTGGAAGATGCTTTGAGCAGAAAACACCATGGAGTTTTGAACAATATGATAATTGAAAGGGATCCAATTTTCATGGATGTAGTGAAGATGGACATGGGAATAACCAGGGAAGGTGAAACATCAATGCTTTTTAAAATGGTTTCCAAACCATCTTTACTAGAAAGGATTAAGAGTTCTCATACCAATGATGAATAATTTCAAAAGATGATTAAAGCTGTGAATGATGGGAGATTGAGAGACATTGTGTATGAAGATGTAATTTTGAAATTTGGGAAGAGAATTTGTGTTCCTGATATACCAGATCAAAAAAGGGAATTGATGGATGATGATCATAGTTCCAATTTCTCAATACACCATGGGAGCACCAAAATGTATAGAGATTTGAAGGATCATTTTTGGTGGGACAACATGAAGAGGGATATTGCTGATTTTGTGTCATGATGTATGGTTTGTCAACAAGTGAAAGCTGGAAGGCTACAACCTGGAAGAGCCATGCAACCTCTTCCCATACCAGAGTGGAAATGGGAAAATATTACAATGGACTTTGTCATGGGGATACCAAAGACTCCTAGAAGGAACGATGCAATATGGGTCATTGTTGATCGTCTTACCAAGTCATCACATTTTCTTGCTATAAGAGAAGATCTACCACTAGAACGTCTAGGAAGAGTATATATTAATGATGTTTTGAGACATCATGGAGTACCCCTATCGATTGTTTCTGATCGTGATCCCTGTTTTACTTCAAAATTCTGGAAAAGTCTTCAGAAAGCCTTGGATACTGAACTTCATTTGAGCACTGCCTACCACCCTCAAACAGATGGACAATCAGAACGAACTATTCAAACCTTATAAGACATGTTTATATCCTTCTCACATGACTTTCAGGTTATGTGGGATCAATATTTACCTCTCATAGAATTTTCTTATAACAATAGCTTCCATTCGAGTATTCAGATGGCACCATATGAAGCGTTATACGGAAAGTGATGTTGTACACAAACCTGTTGGGATGACGCTGGTGAAAGAAAACTTGTAGGCCCAGAACTAGTGAAGGAAACGATGGAAAAGGTGAAGGTAATCCAAAATCACATCAAAGATGCTCAAAGTAGGCAGAAAAGATATGCCGATAATCGAAGGAAGGATTTGGAATTTCAAGTCGGTGATCATGATTTCTTGAATGTATCTCCATGGAAGGGAGTCATACGATTTGGTACGAAATGTAAATTGAGTCCTAGGTACATCAGACCTTTCGAAATTGTAGAACGAATTGGGGTTGTAGATTACCGATTGGCAATGCCGCCAAATCTCTCCAAAGTTCACGATGTGTTCCACATATCTCTGTTGAGGAAATACATGTCTGACCCAACGCATGTACTCACCTGTGAGGAATTAGAACTGGAACCCAATATGTCTTATTGCGAAGAGCCCGTTAGGATTCTTGATACGATAGAATATGTTCTGAGAAACCAGATGACTCGTCTTGTAAAAGTCTTGTGGAGAAACCATAAGATGGAAGAGGCAACGTGGGAACACGAGAAACTTATGATGAAGAACCACCCAAGTCTTTTCATGCGGTAGTATTCTAGAAATTTCGAGGACAAAATTATTTGAAGGAGGGGAGAATGTAACACCCTAATCTTTACGGTACGCTTCTCTTGGAATAATGCGATAGCGTGTGTTGTACGCAACATCGAGTTCTAACACACCACAACCAATCAAACTAACCGTTAGGAATAGTAATATCTACATTTTGAAATTATATATATTTTATATTTCAAAATGGACTTCAATTTTGGATTCAGAATATCGAAATTATCCTAAGTTTAATTTTTGGTATTTTTCTGAGAACTTCCATTTTTTATGAATAGTGAAAAATACTTAAAAACAACTTTTTTAATCAAAATAATTTATAGTGATAAATTGTATTATATAGTGGTTTTAATGTATAATTAGAATATATTTTTACCATTTTATCCAATGGTGTTCATTATAATTAATTTCACTTTGAAATTGGACAAAAACAATTGTCAATCTTTTGATATATATTTTTTCTTAAAAACACGCTATTTGTAGTGACAGCGAGAATTAATTATAAAATTAATTAATGAAACTTTTTTGTTTAGAATTTTGTAAAATTGAAATCATTTTTGAATTCATAATATCAATTATATATTAGGGTGGAATTTTGGCATTTTTATGAAAAACTTCAATTTTTGATGAATAGTGAAACGACTTAGTGGTAGTTAAAAAACTGAATTTTTCATAAAACTAAATTTTACCGCTTCGGTGAGGGGAATTTCGAAAATCTGAGAGACACGGTTAATATCAAGGAGTAAAATGTGGTTCAATGAGATGAAAATAATTTTGGGTGAATAGTAACTTTTTAATTTTATTTACCACAGTTAAAAGTAAATAGGGTAATTAAGGGTAAAAATGATATTAATATTATCCTAACACATGTCCTAATTATATTCGATAAGTGTATCTCGACAAAAAACAACTTTAGGAATAAAATATTATCAATTAGGTCCACTTGTATTAGATTAGGACATTTATTATTATTTAATTCAAAGAAGAGTTAAAAGAGTTAAAATAAATATTTATTTACTAAAATAGTTTTAATATAGGGTTATACATAAGATAAATTCGATTGTAAATATTCATTAGAAAGATAAAAAGATTTACTACATAATTATATTTTATTTATAATTTTTATATATTAAATAATTTAATTTATTTATGACACAATGATGATGCAGTAATTACCATAATTGGGAAAAATTAAAATCATTGATATTATAAATATCCAAATAAATATAATTTGAGACTTTTAATGAATTAAACTAATTTTATAGGATAATATGACATATTAGGATTGATTTAATTGACTTTTTTCGTAGTAATAATTCTGTTATGATTTATACAAAATTCAATTATTGAATAGTGTCAAACTTTACATAAAAGAGTTGTTTAAAACCAATATTATATTATTAATTGATATTAAATTCTTAAAAATCTAAGGTTCGTCCAAGAGACTTATATAATGATAGGTTTATCATTAATGGACCACTTGGGGGTCTCTTGGATGTATATAGTAAGTTTATTAACCATATAATATAAAAATACAATGATACATTGTAAAAGTGAAACTAATTAACTAAGAGTTAATACTTAATGATAAGGTTAGTATAGAAACCCAAACCTGTCTAAATTCTTTTGGTTGAGTGGTTTTCGACCTATCCCCAACTTAACCTTTAAATAATCTACTTTGGAGGCATTAGAAACCAAATATGAATTTATTATAAAATAATATTTCTAGCTTTTTCAAAGGTACCCCTCACCCCTCTTTTAAAAGGCACTCTCCCTTCTCATTAACTCACACCTTCAAAGCCTTTTGGCTCGTCCAAAATCTGGCCAAATACTCTCTCAACTTCCCTCAATTCATCCTAGTGGCCTTCCTTTAGTCATAAAGCCATCCTAAGAGCCCTTTTGATCAAATCAAAAGGATGAACCCGAAAAAGAGGTAATGATTTCACCACCCTTTTTCCAAGTTTCTTTTTTCTTCCACTTCTTCCTTCTATGTTATTACCATTCAAAAATAATAACTCCAGTATCTTATATATACAGTGATGTTATTATAAATATGGTACAACCGTATTCAGTATTCTGTCCATCCTTTGAATAACATGTCACCATACGTGCGTACATACGGCTTACCATCTCCACGTCGTGGTGTATCTGTTATTCAATAAATTACTATTTGGATGGGTATAATAATGATGTGTAACTCATGTAAATAATAAACATAACATGATAATGATTATATATATATGTTATAATATCCAATTATATATTATTTTAATATCAAAAGAATGATATTGTCGCTCGTGCGTACGTACGGACTATCGTCTCCACGAACGCGATGAGATTCATTCTCCATCGTATCAATTCAAGTATAATTATCATTTTATGATTTAAAAATAATGTTTAATGACTTGATAACATTCTTTATATGAATATGATACATCTTATCCATGAATAACATGGCTTATGTAACAAAACATATAAAAAAGGAGTAAGTTAACACCTGAAACAATGATAATACAATGATATTATTAACAAATCAATGTCAAAAGATAATATATGATATCATATATGATTCTTGAATAATTTAATAACAATTATTTCACCATTATACAGGAGGTTAACTTTCCACCAAACAAGGAAAAGTAAAAGGTAAGGGTTTATTTCAAAATCTCTTCATTATCCGAGGTTGTTTATACGTAATAATCTACTGGGATCTCTTTATCATCCACATCCATGTTTCTTAAAAATGTATTTCAATTTTTTTTACTATTTACAAGAATATGGGTTAAAGTCATTTATACCCTTGTTTGACTTTTTATAAGAGGTTTATAAAGGAATCATTCCGTCTTTTTCCAAACAAGGTTCTTTTTAACCTTTTCGACAGAATTAAGGTAAGAATGTTTTTTTAACTTATACGGCGGGTGCGGCTATTTTCCGCCATTATAAAATCATCGAAGATTCCCTTACAATCTTATAAAAATATTTTCCAATAAAATGTTTTATTTTAGAGATATATGACTCTTAAATTATTTCAAAATAAAAAGATATATTTCTCTAAAAAGAGTTTTGATTTCATCTATGTCAACATCCTTTGATGGATTTTACGCTTATTTGAAGTTGATTTATTATGAAACAAAACTTCTATATTGTATTGAAGGTTTTGTGATATGTTTGATTGTGGATGTGTAATTTTTATACCATTCATGGTTTATGGATGAAGTATTTACATTTCGTATGCTAGTTTTAAAATGAATCTTTATGTTATGTTTAAACCTTTTCATATGGGAATGCATTGGACTTAATATGTGACGGGTGGAGCCTACTATAGCTCCTGGATGCATCGGTAGGTCTCATTAGACAAACTATTGTCTTGCCACAAGGCCTTGACAAAATCTTATTTGTAGTCTTGGAACAAGGCCTTGGATATGTGGTTATGATAGTCTGGCATTATGCATTCCATCATTATGAAAGTGGTTATTGATATTTCATGTGATTATTCGATTAGTAGAATATCCATGTGAATAAGTAAATGGCATTATTTTATTTTATTTTTGCCATACTCTGTTGATGTTCAAGCTTAAAAGGATTTTGTTTTAGTTTTACATTTCCTTAAATGTTTATTCTTATTTATGAACGTTTCCACTAAATTGATATCCTTACTGGGCATTTGAGCTCACCCCTTTTCTATGATTTATTTTTCCCAGGATGTGAAGAAGTAAATTATGAATGACCTGTAGGGATATTATGAGGGGATAAGAGTGTAGACTATGGAGACTATGTTTTTGTAGTTTTCATTTTTATGATGTAATGTAAATCCTTATTAATATATCTAGTGTTTCCAAGGCTACTAAACTAATCGGTCTTTTGAGGCTTGATCTTTCTTGTGATCATGCCAATGTTGTGTAATAATGCCCCCACTCTGGGTAACTTGGGTCGGGGAGTTACAATGTGTATACCCATTGAATGATGAAAAAAAAACGTAATATTATATTAAAAAATGTCACTTTCATCACTTAAATATCCTCATCCATTGTGATAAAAAATCATCATTTACACCCTCTTCTTTACTTTTAGCATCCAGAATATCATGTAGTTCTATATTTTTAAATTATATATCTACATACAATTTCCTTAATGTACTTTTTTTATTTACCATCATTTCACCAATCACGTGTTTCTTATGAAGATCGTCACCTGATAATATCTAAAGACACACTTCATCAACTACCAATTACTATTGAATATATATTGGTGTAATGTATATATAATATTAATTATCATAACAATATATTTCATTTCATGAGGGATTCTAGATATATGTATATATACCTATATATTATGGATGAATTTACAATAAAAATATTCAGATGATCAATTCCATAGATTCTGAAATTTATTTTGAATAACATAAAGCTGCACCTCCTCATTTTTCATATCACTTGTAATGATGTTGGAATGTTTTTTCCTAATACATTTCACAAATGCTAAAATCATCACCTTATTTTAGTTTTTATTTCATAGAGTTCTGATTACATAATTATGATACGTAGACTCTCATTTATCATTTTAAGAACAAATTTTTTATAAAATAATCCATATAGACACTAACTTATATTCAGTTAAATTCATCTGAAAAGATATAAATCACTATTTACTAAAAATATGATCTCATCATGTTTTTCAAGACCTAATATTCGAACCCATAAAATAGTTTTAAAAATAATCCACTTATATTATTCTATAAGAAACAAAACCTCACTTACGTGATTCAACAAAAATTGAACACTCTATTTGATTCAACATATTACAAGTATTCTTCCTAATATACACAATAAGAAGGGGTTAAATAAGGTGTTATAAAAAATGTATCATCTAAATCTCAATTATATCATGTCTTAAAATTTACTAAGACACTTATTATCCTTCATATAAACCACATAGATTAAAACACATACTATAGAAATGAAATATTTATAGAAAATATGATTAAACATGGTTCACATACACTTGGATAAATATAATAACAATATATAATTGTTTCATTATTATGGATTATAATCACCACATCACAAGATTTTAGTTACAAAATTTTGTAAAATTTAACTATTTTCCTAGGATCCATGATCACTTATATTATTCCATTCATTAATTTAAATATTTTCACAACGATTGGAATGAAAACATTCATGTCACTTATAGAAATATTACTTAGAAAGAAATGACACCTCATAATGAATGGTTTTTACTATTAAGATGTATATATTTATTTCAAATATTTAAAAAAGTTCTCCAAATGAATCATATTCTTAGATGTTATTGTAACTGATATCCATTCAATTAAATATTAATACTTCATCCAATACTATTGAGAAAATTATCACATATCATTTTCGTATATCTCTAATTGTATATCATCAATGTATTCTACAATTTTCTTCATATATTTCAGCAATTCATCCCACTTATATAGAATAAATTGAAATTAAAAATAAAATTAAAATTCAAAATATTATCATTATAATGACATTCTTATTTAAAACCTTATATGGGTCCGCCTCTTAATAAATCACCACCATGAAACTCCATCTCGACCAATAGTTTTCATCCCAACAACACTAATTTCGTTTCCAATTATAATTCATCTATCCATATCTAATCATATGTTTATATATATATATATCCATCCAGGACCACCAATATGGAGGTGTGATTTTTTGGTTTCTCAATATTTTTCTATCAACATCGAGATATGTTGTGATGTGGTGATCACAATAAAAGCATGACGTTCATTCTGTCACAAAACAAAACTATGTACAATTTTTAGGGCCTCAAAATTATTGGATTATTCAAAAATATATTACATTCTAGTGTCACAGAAACAAAACTATGATAACCTATTAATTATGAAGATCATATATTCATAACAAAAATAGATATGTTTCAAAATTATCTAATCATACATTGACATGGTTTATTGCTATTAAATCATATTTTCTCATAATATTTTTTCTGTGGTGCAATGCCTCTTCAAAATCAATATAGTTTAATATAAAATATCATTGGATATGAACTATTTCATTGAATTATCCCTAAAATAAATCCATTAATATTTTTATGAATTTTCTATCATATATGGTAGCATGACAATACATATTGAGGAATGACACCCAAGTAGTTAAACATACATAGTTTTAGTTTAATACTAAGAAAAACGAATTAGTTTACAGTCCCATCCTTGATTATATATACACAAGAATTCACAAGTTCAAAAATTACTTATTAGAAAAATTATAGGATATTTTGGAAGGAAATTTATTACAAAACACACAAAAATATTTAGATTATTGATGGTGTAATGATAATAGATTCTATCATATGGAAAAACAGACAAGTAAAAAATAGATTCAATGATGAACATGTCCAGATGATGTGGTGAGGTAGAAGACACAATGTAGGCTTCACTTAGTTGATGAAACAACGTAATTAAATGATTTTAACAGCACCACATTACACTATAGAGATATTTTTAATAATAAATAGATAAAAACTACATACATGCACAAATGATCAGACAAATTAGTTGTAACTGATAAAATTAGTGACCTTCAACAATATTCATATTTTGGTAACACCAATTTCACCAATTGAATACTTCAATAAATAGTGTGTTGGATTCACTAGAATTTCAAATAGTAAAATTTGTAATTTTATTCTATTTATGTCTGTTATAAATGTTTACATCGTTCCCATTGGAGTATGAATATTCCAAGCCATGTAATAATTTTTTTTCAATACAATTTTAAAATATTATTATAATTATATATTTATTATTTTGAGTATGATGGGGTTTTTTGGTAACTGGGTTGTGATTTATTCTTTGTTATAAATATATTTTTTCACATTTTTTTCAATATTTTAATAGTTTTTAAATTTGTTTCAATCATTGATATTACTTAGGTTAATTCCATTTTAGAGTACATTGAACTGATAAAGGGGTATCCTTGGAGAAATCATCCCAATCCAATCACATTATTCCTTTTTCTTCCCTTCTTATTTGACACCAGAAAATGACTATTTAGATCCTTATGCTATAGAAAATAATTTATCTATATTTTCGAAAATCTAAAATTTATTCCAATAATGATTTCAAGAAAGAGATCTCCATAATCCAATGACATCCTTCTAAAATCATTTAACACTCACTAAATCATAAAATTTTGATGATATTATGACCAAATTACTAAAATTATAATATTATTATTTGATTGGAATGTATATATTAAACCATTTTCTAAAAAACTAGATGAGGATTAGATTTATTAAGGTATATGACAAGGAACCAATATGACTTGTTGTGTCCAAAACAAATGAAATATAAGGAATATATATAATTTATATAGTAGAAATTAGTCATGGAATGAAATAAATTACAAAAAAGTGATCTAGTGATCTTTTCAAAATATAGAAGGACAAAAATTATCCAATATATAAAAGTTTTATAACATGGAAGAATCATTTAAATTTAATATAATATTTACAATCAAATACTCTGTCGACACAAGACATAAACCTAATGGATGTAACAAACTTCTAATCAAACAAGAATTTATTCATGTAAAATGTAGTGTACGTATATTTATATCGATTATAAATTTTATTAATTAAGACATATTTAAATTTATTTAGATTTAGTTGAAATATGATCTATTATAAAACATGTAAACAAAATATAAATTCAGTTGTTTTTGTTTTTCTAGTAAAACTAAATAAAAGATGAATGTATACCATGGACACTAAAAAAAATTGGAGTATATGATTGAAAAAAATACCATTTAAAGGATCCTAAAATGATATTCATTTACAAAATAATAAATAAGTTATTTAAAAGTAGATTAATGTATCTCTTATATAAACTTATTTACATCTTCTATGTTCTTGTCCCAAAAAATATCAACATTAACCCTTTAAAATTTGTTTTTCCTTCCTATCCTAATATTACTCAATAATCAATATTAATAAACTAGAATATTAGATTCCAATACATTAAATACATAGATCTAAATGATTGGAAACAAAATATTTACAATATGAAAACATATTTAATAAATAACTAGAACATTAAAAATATATTTTCATGTGAAACATCTAAAAATTAGAACTATATATATTATAATTTCACACAGAAACATGATATTACATTATTCAAAAAAATATTGAATCTCGTTCTATAATTATCGTTTTATTTATTACATAAAATACTCAATAAAATGGTCTTTTTCTGGAAAAATTAAATTATCAAATATCATGAACATTTTGGTCAGTTGTAACTACATTTGATGAATCTTCATATATCTTTTGATAAATTCAGCATGACTTTACAAAATATAATGATTTTATTAATGAACCGTAGATGTGATAATGAATTTGGTGAAATCATATCTTGGTATAATAATTCATTGAACTAGATTTTCATCATTCATAAACAATCCTCTATAATTTCATCTACCTGATATAAATTTTTGAAGAAACGTATCCAAAAAAACATTTAGTTCCATAAAATTATTACTAACTATATTATGATATTAAAAATAAGTTAATAACATATTAATATTAATTTAAACAAATCATACCAACCAATATCCAAAACATCCAAAACCCGAGACAAGAACATTTATTATTCAAAGATAGGTGTTTAAATTAAAGAACAATACAATGGAATAATTGTTCAGAACATAATCCATCTATGTGGGGGAATCAATGAAATCATTTATTACTAGAACAATAAAAAAATTTACAAATTCAATAATTTCATGTAAAATTACCCAAACTCACTATTAAGACTATGGAAAATTCATATAAAGTTGTTCCACAACCATCAAATGTTTTTAGATGACCAGATACTCGACCAATGGTAGTTGAGGAAAAGAATCACCTTAATAGACACGTCTAGAGATCAACACATGCATCCAGGTCACATCAATTTTTCCATACACATCCTTATAAAGTATAAAATATATCATTATAATCTTATAATTAATCTACAAAATTAATTTTGTAAAATCTATATAGTTTCTTCTTCAAAAAAAATCAACATCTAGACTAAGACAACATTTAAGATGATTTAATTTATTCCATGTTCATTACTTATGAAAATAGGTTGTATCCCCCTATTATTTATGTTCTTCTACTTAAAAATTTGATAAATTTATGTTTCTAAATAAAACAATAAAATATTGAGAAAAAGGCATTCCCAAAATATAGATCAAATAAGTACACTATAATGGAAGATATCACAATACATTAGGTCAGTCATTGGTGTATACTCATGAAATATAAGAGTAACTAATTTTGTTACATGCCAAAATAAGTACAATCAGTATATAATTGATGATAAAGTATATTAGAAAACTATTATGTGTTTATTTTATGGATAAGAATACATGGTAATTTCTAGCAATTGATATTCTGTATTACACTTTATAGAGCAAATAGAAACATTACACCATGGAGTATGAGATCATGGTAAAATTTGATATAACTTACTGATTTTATGAAATGATAAATCATACTAAAATTTATGTCACTAAACTATGAATATATAATGTGTATTTGAATTGGTGGGGATTAACGCTCAAATTTACCCAAGAGAAGAAGGTATGACGGTCCTTGTAGTTTAGTGTGGGTTGTTGAATCCTCAGAGACCTAAGAAGAATCCTATAGACATGTACATTCTATGAACTGTTTTTGGCGATGAAGTGGCCAACTTGGGTTGATTTTAGATGGGTTTAAATAAACTATAAGAGTCTTAAGTGAATTCAATTTAAAATAATGAGTTGATCATAGGTTATCACTCGGGGTGGATTGGACATATTTCTTTTTCAATGATTTCAATTTCTTATATTTGAGATGGGTTCATTTAAGAAGTTAAAACAACAACATCACTTACTGGTTTAATTCTGAAACCCTTTAATACTAATCACCTATAAACTTTAAGGATCAACATTTTGAGCACTTCAAGGTAATGGCTTGTATTAGCACATGATGTGTGTGTCCTTAAATTCAACAAGGATGATGGAGTTTAAAAATCATCAAATAAAAATCTCAATTAAAGAAGTGATTATTCATTAATGGGGTGATAAATAACATCCAATCCATCCCCTTGCTACTCCCTTGGATGAACCCATATGTGGGTTATCCCTCCATTGATTCTATGGTTTCAATGGAAGCGGAAAGTAGACTCATGAGGGAGAAATGGAGAAGTAAAGAAAACAATAAAAATAAAATGATCAGTCCACCGTTGTGTGAATAATTTCACAACATGTGGTGTGAATAAATTCACACCTTGAGGAAATGGTATCAAAATGTGATGGAGAAAAAAATAATAAGAGGAGAAGAAGAACTTTTATTAAGAAACTAAAGTGAATTGAACAACATACATGTGAAAGACAAACTTGAGACCACAAAATTGCAGCATAACATTACACTTGAACAGAGCACCAAAGATCATCAAATCCTCCACCAACACTACCTAAAATAGGAATTTTGGTAGTCTTGGGTTGAGCCTCCAACAGTAAAAAACATCCCATTTGATTATGGTAGGCCTAGGGTGGCCGAAATCTTGTAGATCATGAACTTTTCTACACTTGACCCGAGGTGGAAGCCGGCTTTCATCCACCAAACAGACGCTCTTGGAAGAAATTCTAAATGGCCAAATCAGAGACTGCCATAAAAAAATAAAATTGAGCCCCGGATGTCATCTAACTGCCTATAAAATTAGGGCCAATTAGGATATGTGGATTCGGAGATATGAATAGACTAGTAAACTATTTTTCTGGGCCACTGAATCTCTCCCAGAATTTTAACTCCAAATTGGGCCACCTAAATGACCACAATAGAGGGAGAATTAGCACTACCTTATCCAGAAATATTTGTTCCTATATATTTCTTATAGTATCCCATGAAATATGGGATTTATTGGGTTTTTAATGTGGGTCCCACATTCTCATCAGTGGGTGGGTGTCCAATCTTCCTTCTCTAGAATTGCTTCCATTCATCTCCAAATATCTCCATCATCCTTTATGAATCTTCCAATGATCTATGAATGAAAAATGTTCACATTTATGTGTAGATACAGTTCCAAAAATATAAAATTAAAATATGGATAATTAAATTCCTAAAAATCAGATGATTCATTGGGTACTTTAAATGATGTTCCAAAATGTACCACATAATAGTGCATTTTAAGAAGGTATTACAATCATAATGTGAAATGATGTTCAAAGAGTAAAATTCACTAAAATGGTGTTTATGAATAACAAATAACATGAATATTATATATATTAAAAATGAATATTAGCCTCATTTAGTGGCTAATCACACCACCAACTTGAGTTTTTCTAGTCCCGAACAAAATATATCTCAACAACATGAAAATCGAATTCACTTTTCCAAAAACATTTTAACAGAAAATGATAAAAAGAAACCCTTATACAAAACAGTCATGAAACACATCAAAATATTTTAATACAAGATAGTTTCATAATAATATCCCAATCCCAAGATCATTCATTTGTTCAAATTCATCGTCATATTTCATCCAATATCAATTAAGTATGGGGATGTGTTGTGCATCACAATAGACATGGGGGTTCAAATTTATTCCAGGGGGAAATGAAAGTAGCGCTAGGTGGAATCACATTTCAATATTAAGATGAGTATTCAATTTTTATATATATATAAATATATATATATATATATTGAAATTTTTTCATGGTAATTCAAATTGCACTCAAAAGAGTCAACCCTTGTAGCGAGACTTTGCCAATGACTCTCAGGCTCAAAGGCCTTAGGGCACTAAGTTAATCCCACATACGCTAGAATCATCACGTTTTAACATAGTCAAAAATAAATTCAAATTACCATAAATAGAGATAAAATTACTAACTCTGGGTCATACAACTATGTAGTCACGATCCCCAAGTGCCGAAAGTTGCGCATTAGGTCATTTCATTGCTCTACACATAAATTTATTTTTATTATTATTTATTTGTTGAATAATAATATTAAAACTAAAATGATAACCAATCCTATGATATTTATTTGGGGGACCCCATGAAATCAAAATAATACACCATTATCCAAAGGAAAGGCAATGTGATATTTTTTTATTTGGATGAAAATATAAACGATGAAATATCATATTGGACAGCCACACTTTCTGAAATCTATGCTCATGAAATTATACAAGGATTAAAATTAGAATCAGGGCATGCTAAATTATTCGATATTCAGTTTCAAAGTGTAAAATGTGTATTACCATGTACAAAGTTAATGGAATTTTTCCTTCCATTTACACACAGTTTTTTTCAAATCAATTTTTTTGACATAAAAGCATTTTTTTATTTAATCTCCCCCCCAAATTAAAACAACATTGTCCCCAATGTTTCAAGAAATGAAAATTTAGGAGAAGAGACAGATAAGGGAATTTCAAAAAGGAAATTGAAATATGAGGATCATGGAATGAAGTCACCTGGTGGTTGAAGTTGAAATTCATTCCTCTCTATTTTAATCCTTTGATATCCTTGTCACATGCAAAGTTCCCTAGTAGAAAAAGGAAAAACAAAACAAAACACCACAATATATATATATATATATATATATTTGAAAGTATAATATAAGTATATATATAAAAATTATAGAATAAGGAAGCACAAAAAGCAGTAGGTCAGTGGTAAGCACGCGCCCCTGTCTCCCTTCGGTCCCGGGTTCGAATCCCCGTGGCTTCGCTAGTTGTGATGGGTTTTTACCCACGACGTGTCCATTTTTATCATTATTATTATTATATTTTTATTAATTTTTTTTCGTATTTTTATTTTAACCTTGAAAAACATTAAAAATAAAACAAACTAATGATACATTGTCTTCTTTTTAAATTTCTGGATAAGGCATTAATCACGGATCCCACCACGTGACACAGATTAATATGGTGCTCCCCTTTCATACCCATCCATACTCATAATAGAAGAACATGTCAACAGTATATTTTTTTTAAATAAAAAAATGATTAATTAAAATATAAATTTTATTAAAACATAAAAATGATAGGAAACTTGAAATCTATGGGTTTCCTCCCATGTAGCACGTTTTTTAATGTCTCTAGCTTTACTTGAATCCTACAACTTACTGAATTCCAACATTCAAAATTTTATAGACCCCATCATTCTCCATTTACACTATATTGGGATTGATTCTTTGTTTATAATTTTTTTCGTGTGCAAACCTAATTTCTAAAATGAGTGGCAAAATCCAAGGAATATCAGAAATGGTTGATCATGTTACTTTTTTAGTATTTCCAATTACATTAAGAATCATTACCTATTTATTGGTTTCAAGATAATAAATTATTAAAATTGGATATTTTTGGATATCCCCAATGAATGGAAACTTGAGGGTGGATGGAAATTCCTTTCGTTCAAGTTCATGTAGGCTAACACTTTTAGACATAGGTTGGGACTTTGAATAAAAATCATTTTCATTTTCCAAATTTCTCAAAATAATTGGTTTCTTTTGAATAGAATATTAAACCACAAAATTAGAAAGATCAATTTTAGGAATGGGTATGGACTCAATGTTTTTGATTTATCTCAATGGTTAAATAGTCGGTGTTTTTGAAAATTCATCAATGGAGTTATACTTAGGAGACTCAATCCATGATGTCAAATTCTCCACTTCTTAATCCAAAAAGTCAACTTACTCTTGATTTAATTATCATTAAACAATTCATTGATCCTCTTTATCTTCCACAAATCCAAATGTTTTCTCTTCAATAAATTCATGAGAAGTTTGTGGGAAACTAGACACTTCAATAAGGTTATGGAAGGGACAGGTTGTGTAGGGATGGTTTCCTCACAAGTATTAATGCTTTTTAGTTCTAACCTCAATGATAAAACCTCAACATTAATTATCTCCATTTGTTGATACATTTTTTCAAGTAATGGATGTGTATTTGGATGGATAAGGGGTTGAAACAGATGGTCTATTCCAGGAGGATAACTATGTTGTTGGAATTCCATAGGAGGATGTTCAGATTGGCTTTATGGGGATTGAAACTCATTATATGTTGGAATGTTTTGTGGATCATATGAGTAAAAAAAATTTGTTTATTAGGCCATTGATTATCCGACTAGTTTAAATTAGGATGGCCATTGTACATCACACCTGGGATTGGGTGATCAAAGTAGTGATAGGTTTCCCATGATTAGACTTGTTCAAAATTGATTTCCATAGGAGTGAGTGGATGAGAATAGATAATAGGGATGAAAAAAAGGATTATAGTGTCTACGATAACTTACATAGGTCCCCGGAAATGGCTCCAAAATTTGATTCACGCTCAAATTTACCCAAGAAAATAAGGTAGGATGGTCCTTGTAGTTTAGATTGGATTGTCGAATCCTTAGAGATCTAAGAAGAAACCTATAGACACGTACATTTTATGAACTATTTTTTGATATGAAGTGGCCAAATTGGGTTGATTTTAGATGGATTTAATGAATCTATAAGAGACATAAGTTAATTCAATTTAAAATAATGAGTTGATCCTAGGTTATCACTCGTGGTGGATTGGACGCATTTCCTTTTCAATGATTTAAATTTCTTATATTAGTGATGGGATCATTTAAAACGATAAAACAAAATCATCACTTACTGGTTTAATGCTTACATACTTTAATACTAATCACTGATACACTTGAAGGATCAATGTTTTGAGCACTTCAAGGTAAAGGATTGTATTAGCACATGATGTGTGTGGCCTTAAATTCAACAAGGAAAATGGAGTTTAAAAATCATCAAATAAAAATCTCAATTAAAGAAGTGATTATACAATAATGGGCTCATAAATAACATCAAATCCAGACCCTATCTACTCCCTTGGATCAACCCATAAGTGGGTCAGCCCTCCGTTGATTCTATGGTTTCAATGGAAGCGGAAATTAGACTCATGAGGGAGGAAATGGAGAAGTAAAGAAAACAATAAAAATAAAATGATCACTCCGCCGTTGTGTGAATAATTTCACAAGATTTGGTGTGAATAAATTCACACCATAAGGAAATAGTATAAAACTAATATGGAGAACAACATAATAAGAGATGAATAAGAACTTTTATTAAGAAACTAAAGTGAATAAATCAACTTACATGTGAAAGACAAACATGAGACAACAAAATCAAAGCATAACATCACATTTGAACAAATCACCATAGATCATCAACTACTCCACCACCAATGCCTTAAATAAGAATTTTGGGGGCCTTGGTTAGAGCCTCCAACAGTACAAAGAATCCCACTTGATTATGGTAGGCCTAGGGTGGTGGAAAGATTGTGGAACTTGAACTTTTCCACACTTGACCCGAGGTGGAATCCATCTTTCATCCACCGAACAGACGTGTATGGAAGTCATTTTAGATGGCGAAAACACAGTGGGCCATAGAATCATAAAATGGATCACTGGATGTCTTATAACCTCCTGTAAAATTAGGGCCCATTAGGATATGTGGAATCAGAGATATTAATAGATTAGTAAACTGTTTTTCTGGGACCGCAGAATCTGGCCCAGAATATTATCTCTTAATCGGGATGCCTAAATGACCACCATGGAGGCCGAATTAGCACTAGAATATGAATACTTATTTGTTCCCCCATATGTCTTATAGTATCCCACGAAGTGTGGGATTCATTTGGTATATAATGTGGGTCCCACATTCTAATCAGTGGTCTGGTTTCCAAGATGCCTTCTCTAGAATTGCTTCCATTCATCTCCAAATATCTCCATCATCCTTTATGAATCCTCCTTTGATATCTGAATGAAAAATGTTCATATTTATGTTTAGATACAGTTAACAAAATTTGAAATTAAAATGTGGATAATTACATTCCTTAAAATCAGATGAATCATTAGGTACTTTAAGTGATGTTAAAAAAATTTGCACATAATAGTGCATTTTAAGAAGGTATTATAATAATAATGTGAAATGATGTTCAAAGTGTAAAATGATCTAATATGATGTATATGAATAACAAAGAAAATTAATATTTTATATATTAAAAATTAATATTATCCTCATTTAGTTTCTAATCAGGTGGGCACATATATGTTCGGTGGCACTAGCATTTAATGACTGATTGAATCACACTAAAATGTGATGTCCATGAAAATTAATCCCATTACAATTTGATGAATATTTTTACATCACTTGGTGAATATGTTTATTATGAAATCACCCATCTAGAATGTAAAATGATATAGACACAAACCATTCATTTCACCATGAAAATAGACACATCATGATATATTTAGAATGAGATAATTCAATATGGATTTATGTATTATCACTAACAAAATATATTTCTTTTTTTGGGTTGAACACTAACTATTTAAATTGAGTTCAATGATATAGATTTACTCAGATATTATCCAAGGATTCATTTATAGAAGATGAAGTTTGTAGTTTTTAACATTTTGAAATTTAATTTTAATTGTAAATTCTCATAGTAGAGTGTAATTTATAGATTTTGTGTAGGATAAATAAGGTAAAACACAAAAAATAACTATAAAGAGTGTGGGGGAATTGTAGGAATATTGTTCAAATTTTGTCATTAAATAATGGTTTATTTATGGAATCAATTTTATTTATGTTTAGGGTTGAGAATAGAGGTTTATCATGGAATGTTTTTCAAGATCTTGAAGAAAAGTATATAATGTCAGGGAGAACATCATTTATTATGTAGTTTCATTTTATTTCCATTTATCTATTTTTTAAAATAATTTATATCATTATTCTCAACATTTTACACCTCTTGAATTCATTGAGTGTAAGAGAGTATGATTTCATGGGCTATGAATTAGTAATGATCTCATCCTAAAGAATTAAATAAAAAAATTGTGATGTGATGATAAATTTGAATATAAAAACATCATTTATCTATCCTCATTAGATATAGTTGTGTGTGGGTGATAAAATTAAAATCCCAATGTCTGTCTATATTATATTTCTATAGTTTTCTTGTTTTTTTATATGATTATTCTAAATGGTACCATGTTTCATTACAAAAATAAATATATTATATAATCAATATGGAGAGAAGAAATAATTTTTTAAAATAAAAATTCAGAACCTATTATTTGGTTCACATCATGATATTTGGTTGGAAATTTTTTTATTTAATTATTTGAAAATAACATATATTTGTCACCATATTTCCATGATTGAGGTTTCTTTAACATAGTGCACTATAAAATTCCAAATATAATTCTCATCATATTTTATGGAATATAGAGATCCCATTATTTTAATGATTGTACATTCCCCTAATTTTTATTTTTTAATTCTATTATTATTAGATTCTATATAAAATATAGGGGTTCTTCTCTTCTACATTACTATGAACGGTGTTGTTTAATAGTTTTGAAAATTGACGCTCATTATGAAAAATATCTATTAATTTATTCATATCATTATATATTTTAATTTTGTATATATTTTCAACGTAATCCTTTTTAACTCCATTATATATTAAAACTATATCATCTTTCTCATCTTTATTATTAACCGTATTATCATTTGTTATTTTCATTTTCTTCATCGTACAAGGTAGGAAACAATTGTGTTTAATCAATAATACTTAAACCAATGAGTTGGATATGAGATTACAGGTTATATTGATTTAAAATATATTATATTAAATCAATTTTTACTATGAGTATTATTTTAGCTATCAATTTTAGATGGAACTAAATCTTGAATTTGATTCATGGTTGTTGGGGTGTAGATTATGATTTTATAATAATATAAAAATGTATGGGAAATTATTTTCCATATGATTAATAGAATAATTCAATTATCAATTGTACATAATACTATTGTACAACAGTTTTAACCCATAAGGTTTAGATATACATGAAATATGAATTTTTTCTATGTTAATTTTTACCTCTTGAAATATCATAATAGATAGGATCACAAACCAGGACCATCGCATGATTGGCCTAGGGTATGTTCCCCATTGATGAATAATTAAAATTTATGTCCACCCACCTAATATATTTCATACCACTTCATCCCCAATGTCCTACTCTAAATACATAGGTACTCATGCATAAATAGACATCTAACTTGGCATATGGTATATGATAGGTTGATACAGTGGATTACTCGATGCATAATTAACTATGTGGTTCACCAAACTCATTCCCTTTATAGTACTCTAGATTATTTATTTCGTTCCACCAACATATATTTGAATTATGGCCTTTTTGTGTGACCCTTTGGTGAAATTGCTTAGGTGAAGGATATGTTTCCATGAGTTTTGTTAACACCATCTATCATAATGTTGTCAACCAACGACCTTGGTTTATATCCAAGGATAATATAAAAATAGAAAAGGGTTATGTGATGCATTAATATACTAACCATATATTAAACTACTGCACTAAGATATATTATTATAGTTTTCTAAACATCTAGATGAATGTGTGTTTTAGGATTTCCACCACATTTTTTCTTCCTTATTTGCACCAATGTTCCATGTGACTAGTGGCCCTTTCACATACTCTACCAAAGTACACTTTCCTACATCAAGGTCAATATTCCCCAACTGATGGTAAATAAATACAAATAATATATATTAAAAGAAACAAAAAACACAATGATGTGATGAAGAATCTATCTAAATTACCTGAGCTTGAAATATATATTCAGAGGAAATTTCCTTTTGGAAAACCATGGTCATAGAACTATAGTGTATGAACCCTAAAGGATGAAATAGGATATGTGAAATGCGGTTGGATAATGGTTTCAAGTATACCACTTGTATGGTCATTAAACTAAATCCCCTCAATACATCTTGGTAGGTGTGGCATCACAATGTACATGGGTTGAATATAGTAGAGTATGTGTATAGTGTTATGAGAAATAGGCCACAGACTAGATATATTTTCTAGAAACAGCATGATTTTTATGTAAATAATGTATTCCACATTAGTTTTAACAACTACATCGAGGATGAAATAGCATACTTACCTTAGGATTCCACCCTCATTTGGGAAATATAATCTTATAATAGAAACCCAGATGGCCCTCATGGATTTCGTATTCAAATGTGAAAACCTTAAAAAAGGCCCATTTAAAGCCTCCATTGATACCACTAGACCCTCATAGTCAAGTCACTCACACCATCGTGTTCCCTTCAAATAATGGATTCTTCATTTTAAAAGAGTTTGTAATTTATCAACCAAATATGTTAGAGCCCATAGGTGAATCACTATCATGGTTCCCAATAATAAAATGGGTCCCTATAAGGAACAAAGTAATGTAGGTTATCATACTTCATGATGTATATCAAATATATTTATATGAGCAAGGAAACATTGGTCATCCATATTTTAGTAATCCTATAGTCTTTTATAAATGATTCCAAAATCCTCCGAAATCCATATTCCAAACCATATATTATTCTATAAATAGGAATGAAGGCCTAATGGTGGGACTCCTATTATGGCGTAAGACCTCAAATAGATCATGTTGATGATTTCATCATATATAAAATTCTCTGAGATTAGGATAGATACATTTCATTTTATAGGATTAGCACATAAACCATATTAAAATTTTAATGATTATTTTGACAGAATCGAATTCACCACATTTTGTATCATAATTTACACATTGAGCCTAACTCATGTGGGAAAAAAGATATGGGTTATTTCATGAAAATTTACATTAATAAATTTCCACTATTTGAAATATCTATAGGATTAAGTTTTTGGTCGGAATATACAAATATACACAAGATGGGGTGAATTGTGTCTTATGAAAATAAATTAAAATGATGTATTTTGACATCAACTGTAGATTACGTGGATAAGAAGTGTTTATATTCTAGTAGATAAAACAGAAATAAATAAGAAGAATTTTTTTTCATTTTTTGGTGCACAAAGAACCCATAGTCCACTCCACCAATTACTCTCTCTGTGAGTTTGCAAAATTTCATTAGTCAGGACCTCATATTATAAGGCCAATCCACAATTTAGTGCATGCAGTTGAAACCGTTACAAGTAAGGCAAAAAAATGTGATTTCTAGTATGTTAACATAGAACCTACTATCTATATATAATATCGACAATCTGATATTCCACTACAACTTTGTACTTGTATTCGAAAATATCAATAAAAAAAGATTGATTTAAATTGTTCTGATTGAACATGGCAGCTGTAATAGCACCTAAAAATAGTTGGATTTTCTTCCTGTGAAAATGTATTCTTCATGAATGCATAGTTCAAATGAAATTATATTGTAACAAATATTGGAATAAAATCCACAACGATTAGAAATAGAATTCATACAAAAAATAAAAGATTCAAAACATTTATATCTCTAATGTGTAGCCTCTTCTGTTGAGAATTGAGTATGATCGATTATTCCAGTAGATCTATAAAGGACCTGTAGAATAATTTAGTTTAATAGAAATATATTTACTTTTTATTATTTTAATCACATAGATATATATTGAACATATATACTGATAGAATAAATAAATTTGAGATCCTACTTCTCAATTTCATATATAAGAAAATCTGAAGATAAATCGTGAGAATTAAAATTCATAAGAAAACTCAGAGTTTTCTTAACTTACCTTAAGAAAATGAGGAAATTTATCTACATAATATGATTCCTTGAATCAATCGTAATTATCATTGAATTATTTTACAATGAGGTTAATGATTATAGAAAATGATCTTTAAATTGGCTTGATAATCCTCAATGACCATTTCAAGATATTTAGATAAAATCGAAAATTCAAATATATAATGTTGAAAATTCAAACATAGGGTTTCTTCATGAGATGAAAAAATTCGAAACATAGGGTTCGACTACATAGTGTTCATTCTCCAAATAGAGGGTTGACAATGTAAGGTTGATCACAAAAGTAAGGTTGATAATCCATACAATTGCTTCACAAAAATATGTTTCCATACTCATGTAGGTTTCTATATCCATAATTTTTATTTTTTTCAAACATAAGGTTCCATATAAACATAAAGTTCTTTATCCATATGTTTCTTTCAAAATGAGTTTGATTTAACTTAAATTGATCTTCCAATATATGGTTTAATAAAAACTTATTATTTGTTACATACATTAAGTTCTTCAAATTAGGGTATGGATATTGTTTCTAGAATATGATTAAGAGAGTTTCGAACAGATTGATGAATATTCTAAGTGAATCAGAAATCTTGAATATAATTCAAAAATAATGATTATAATGAATATTAATTTCATAAAATAAACCTAAATGTAAAATCATCTGTAAAACAAAATAGATTATTTGTGAGCATCAAACTCAATAAGATTATAGAGTAATGTTGAGACAATAAATTCCTAAAAACTAAACTTTTGAATGATCCAATAACCTATAAAATTAGTAGAATACATCATATTTTGGTAAATAATTTTAACAAAATATAATTCATAATTCAATTTGACAGAATTAATTTGATAATAAGGAATGTCTTGTTTATCCATATTTCTCCTGCATTTGTGATATCTAGAAGAAAAAAAATTAAATAATAATAAAACACATTTAATTATTTGTAGATTTGTAAGTTAATGTTATTGAAATCTATTTAGATAAATAAGACTATATTTTTTGTCTTGTTGATAAATACTTAAATGACTGTGAAATATAACAATAAAATTAAAAATAAGGAAATTTTATTGAATTTTTTTGATATCTTAAAATTCTAGTGTGACTAAGAAACATGTTCACAATGTCATATAGTTCGGTTAGATGTGGTTGGGTGAGATTTTGAGAAGACTAATATAGGTCTTTCCACTCTGTCATTTGTACCCACAACATTTTCCTATGAAAATATTACAATTTCATAATTAAAATTCCATAATCATTACTTATATGAATATTTTCAACAACAATGACTTTTAAAATGTCATGAAAACACTTATACGACTTCATAAATTGGTCCAATTTATCTCTAAATTTATTCAACAGAAATGTGATATGTGGTTCATTCAGTGTCAATTGTTCAACTATAAATTTTAGATTGTCCTACAGAACTGAAAAAGGATCACCATTGAACTGAAGGTTTTGCAGATGTCCATTAATGTCTGCAATAACAATTGTGATTGCCTAAAATCATCGAATAATATCTATAGAGGTAGTAGGATCCGATGTATATGTACGGGTCTGAGAAATACTTTATTTAAGGGCATCAAACTGGATTCATAAATACATCTTTTGATCAACCAAGTCTGAATTAGAATCAACTTAAAATTTGATCTTTCCAACCTCAACCAACATTTCTCTCATGAAGGAATCAAAATCCCTTTTGGAAAAAGAATTTTATATAATATCAAGAAAAACATTCCTTTCCACTTCAAGCATGTGTCGAATATTTAAATTTTTTTCCTGAGATTTATTGACCTTTATCACTAGATCATCAGACTAATTAGTCAGGGAATCAGAAGTCCCTTCATCAGGATGTTGATCAACTACCATATTTTCTAAAAATCATGGAGTAAAAAACTCCACAGACTTCTCTATGATTTTTTCATATTTTTATACATATGAAAAGATATAATATCAATAAATTCTATTTTTTCTCCATAAATAGATTCTTATCTCTCACCCAAATGATCAAAAATAGATCAAACATGATTCTCAACAATTTATATAGCCACATTGTTTAATATGGGAATCTATTGCTCTTCTCAAATAACCAGCTCTTCATTCTCGAAATTTTGAATAACAACACTCTACAATTCTCTTTTTTTACTGTCAACCGGATAGTCTTCCCCAATAATATGTTCTTATAAATTCACTATCCTTTTAGCTTCACCTAAACCCAACACTAGTTCTTTAGTTAGTGAATATACTCTTTTCCTTGGTTTCAAAAACAATTATTCTAGAACACATTCTTCTTCATATTATGCTTTTTTTGAAAAATTATATCAAATTATCCTCTTAGTGGGATTGAATGTACCATCTATTCATGATTCATAAAAAACTTCTTTTTGTACAGTTTCTTTCTCCCCCTATGCAGAAGCTCCAGAACCCTATGGTTCATCATAACCAATTGGTAACATGTTTCCTTTCACAATATTCTCAAAAAATCCCAAAATTCATAGATTTCAATCATTGAGTACATTAATATGATATAATTTTATTAAAGAATCAATTAATTTAATCATAACATTCATTAACATAATCCATGAAATTATGCTTCCATAAGGATAAAAAGGTGTCCATGCATCTGTTTTATAGATATAATGAAGATATATGAACATATACCATGGAAAATTCATCATTATTTTACATAAAAACAAAAACATGATGTTCATGTCGGGATATAAGATTATCTCCATTTCACACTTCAATGGAAAAATTCTTTTTGGAATTTTTTTAATAGTTAACATCTTCCAGATCGTTGACAAAAATATTCCTCTTGATTTTTGATCCAAATATAAATGACATAATATATTCATACATATCATCTATATCTGTAATATACCATAGATCAATGTGAAAGAATCCCTTAAGGGATAGTTCAAAATATGGGAAATTATAGTGGACAAAATGGAAAAATCCTAATCATTTATTCTTAGAAAACAATTATCTTTAGAATCACATTAACTAAACTGTATGCTATTGTAGAAAAAATTTAATTTAACCTCATAGAGAAAATTTGAGGTCTCTTCATTGAACAGTTATTCCAGACACTGGAATTCTAATGCAAATTTCAAGAGTAGATTTGTCTTGTAGATTCATTCAAAATCTACCAATTTCCCTTGAAGAATATTTCTTTAATAAAGTCATTGTCTCTTTTGGATCACTAGCTTCACCCTCTACGGTTTGTTTGATTTTCATAATTTCTGAAAATAAAATATTCTTTGGTTCTCAAGTTATAGGGTATTGAAGGTGGATGGAGGTAGATGAAGGCTTCGTTATTCAAAACAGGTTTGAGAGAAGAAAATTTAAGGGATGCTGAATGGTTTCTAACAGTACCTTGTTTTACACGCCATTACATAAGATGATTTTATTTTTTTATAAATAAAACATTGAACGATTAATTGGAGATAAATAATATTTATTAAAATATATAATATATATATATATATTAATATCATATTTAATGAAATTTAAAAATAAATTTATCATAAATAAATTTGATGAAAATTAAATAAAAAGATAAAAAGATAATTTTTAAAAAAAAAATAAAATTAACCTAACTCCCCCTTATTAAAAATACAATGTACAGTATGAAGTTATTTATTTAAAATATCATCTAGTTGTTATTTATTGTAGACAAAATCTAATGATATATCCTTTTAATGAACATGATCTCTTAGAAAATGATACATACTATCATTATTCTGATATCTTGAATGACCTATATGATTTTTGAAACATTTATAGCACATTTATTATCACATAAAATATGTGTACTACTAAAATTTAATCCATAGTCCAATAGTTATTTTTTCATCCACAATACATGTGCATGGACACTACTAGAATATACATATTCTACCTCATCTTATGATAGGGAAAATGGGTGTTGTTTCCAATAAGACTGTCCTACTATAGATTTTCCTAAAATGTGACAGGTTCTTGAGATACATTTACAATTTAATATACAACCTCAAAAATCAAAATTTGAATATGATACTAAACTAAAATTATTATTTTTTAGATAAATAATAAATTTAATAATTGTTCCTCTTAAGTGTCTAAATGTCCTTTTGACACCAATAAGTTGTTATTATTTAGGATTTGTTTGAAATGTGGCACATAATCATATGAAAAAAATTGATGGTCTGTGAGTAGTAAGATATAATTAACTACCAGTCAATCCTTTATATAACTTCATTTTCAATGGTTTTATAGCTTTATCCACATCATATTTTTTATTAATACACAAGGAAGTTGTATATGTAATGCCCTAACCCCAGTTACCCAGAGTTGGTGGATTATTGCATAACATTGGCATGATCACAAAAGATCAAGCCTCTAAGGACTGATTAGTTTAGTATCCTTGGAAACACTAGATACATTCATAAGACTTACATTACAACATAAAGTAAAACAAAACTTCAACAACATCTTGTCTTCATAACCACTCATACTATCCCTACATGTCATTAATAATATAATTCTTCACATCCTAGAAAAATTAAAACATTGGAAGGGGTGAGCTCAGATGCTCAGTAAAGATAACAATATAGAAGAAGATTTCATAAATAAACATTAACATTTAAGGCAATGTATAACTAAAACAAAAGCTTTTTAAACATGAACTTCAGCATTAATATGGAAAAAATAAAATGAAATATTTTTATTTACTTATTCACATGGATATTCTACTAGTCGAATTATCACATGAAATATCAATAACCACTTTCATAATGATGGAATGCATAATGTCAGACTATCATAACCACGTATACATGGCCTCATGGATAGACTAAAAATAAGATTTTGTCAAGACCTCGTGCCAAGACACTAGTTTGTCTCATGAGACCTACCAATGCATCGAGGAGCTATAGCGGGCCCAACCAGTCACGTATTAAGTCCAATGCATTCCTTATATGAGAAGGTTTAAACATTTCATAAACCATTACATAATTGTATCACATAAAACATGCTTAAATGAAACATCGAATTCCCATATTTCAATCACACGATATAAATACAACACATTGATATAATAAAAACACTGTCAAAACCATTTTCAATACCAAAATAAAAGAAAATTAAAACTTTGTATTTATTTTTTTATTTTAAAAAAAGTTATGGCTTGTAGAGGAAGCCTAAACTCAAATAAGGTTCACAGCGGCAGAGAAGTCGTTATCACCACATACGTAATAAAAAACGTTCCTTTTTTGATTTAGTAAAAACAATTTGTATAAAAATATTCGTTTTGAATAAAAGTCAAAGTCAAAGGGGTTTATACACCGTATAAAAGAAAGTTGTGTATAAAACAAAATATGCTTCAATGAAAGGAGATTGAGATGAAGTCGATTACAAAGATCATTATTTTTAAATTAAATAGATCTGTTATGTGTATTCACTATATGTACATATAATTAATGTACAAATACAATATAGGACATAATAACATCATGACATAATATGAAAGTAGGAGATTAACCCAAAGAATAGAAATTGGGATAAGAAGTTCCCTTACCTCATGTCCGACATGACTCGACCGTTATTTAACCTCCTGAATAATAAACTAGAGTTAATTTTTAATTTTTTAAAAACCTTTTTAAAGTTTATTATTCCTTTTATATCACTTATTACCATGTTATGATCATTATGTAATTATTTATGTTAATAACGGTCATTTTGTCGATCTTTGGTACTTGAGTCAAAAATAAACTTCTTAATATTAAAAGTTGTTCATTTGGTAAAATATACATTATATCCCGAATTATATTAATTATGTAGATATAATATATATAATATATATCCATTATATATATGCATTTATAATATTACATAACATTTAGAGGAAAGAAATGAAATGCACCGTTCGTGGAAACGGTATGCCATACGTACGCATGAACCCTACATTCATTTCTATTTCATATTTAATGGAATGAAATCATAATGATATAAATGTGTATTATAATTCCAGTATAATATCATATATAATATCATTTACTACATCCTATACATTTCCCACATATGGCATTAACGATTCAAATCACTTTGAGGGGGCGGTAGTCCGCACTTCCTAAAATGATATTATCGTGTTTACCCATAATGGAAGTCATAAATTTATGCCATAAATAAAAAATAAAGAAGAATAAGGAATACATAAACATAATATATATCATATATAATAATAGTTTCATCTTAATGGCCACCATGAGAGGTGTTAAAAGAAGATTGAACAATCATCATTTCGCGAGACAGTAATTCGCCACCCACTGAAACAGTATGTTATTTAACCATTAGACGAAGGTGTATGTAATTGTAAATCAAATAATTCTCATAAAACATCCTAGTGTATTGAATATACTGTTTTTGTTACAAAATAAATGAATAAAAATAGTTTAAGGGGTTGGAGAAGCAAAATAAAACAAAAGAACATAAAAGAAGACATAATCTGAAAATCGGGTAACTCTTTTTGATTTGAGACAAAGGCATCCTTGGGAAGACCTCTACCAAAAGTGAGGCTTCTAGGAGTAAGGGATGGAAGTTTAGAGAGTATTTGGGCACAGTTTTTCCGAGCCAAATTGCTCTAATGGTGTGAATAAGGTGGTATAGGTGGGGGGCCTTTTATAAGAGGAGAGGAGAGGCACTCTTGGAAAGTAATGAAATGATACATTATTATGAAGTACTATTCGGATTTCACAGGTCCCAAAATTATATATTTCTAGGATAAGGTGATAAGGGATATAAATATACCTATCCAATAAGATTTTTACATGTTTAAGTCTTAGATTTTACATTATCTTTTCATTTTATTTAAATCGTTAATTAATGGGATAATCGCTACATCATCATGGTGTCATAAAAATTTCAATTTATATAATGTCTAAAAATTATATAAAAACTATAATGATGTAGTAAATAGTTTTAGCTTTCCAATTAATATTTATAGTCTAAATTTTAACTTATATATCCCCATGTAATAATTGTTTTAGTAAAACAACACATGTTTGGGTCGATTTTGTTTTTACTTTAAATAAAAAGTTATTAATGTCATTTTCTTACCCAAGTGGCTCCATGGGGTCCCCAAGTTGACCCATGGATTGTATTGGTCGGCCATAACTCATACAATAATGGTAGTACAAGTGTCAATATATTTTCATATTTTTATAATATCATTTTTACCTTAAATTTCACTAATTACCTTTAATCGCGAATAATAAAACTTAAAAGATAAGATTCACCAAAAATTATTTTAATCCCATTGATCCACATTTTACTTACTAATGAGAAATATGTTTGTAGGATTTTGGATATTCAAATTACAGAGGTGGTAAAATTTCATTTAAACGAAAAATCAGTTTTTTTTGCAACCACTTAGTGGTTTCACTATTCATCAAAAATCGATGTTTTTCAGATCAACACCAAAAATTAACCCTAAGATATATTTGATATTACTAATTCAAAAATGATTTCTATTTTAAAAAATTAATAACATTTAAGTTTAATTAATTAATTTAATAGTTAATTCCTGTTTCCACAACAAATAGAGTGTTTTTAAGAAAGAATATCAATCAAAAGATTGACATTTGTTTATGTCCAATTTCAAAGTGAAATTAATTCTAATGACCACCATTGGATATAATGGTAAAAATATATTCTAATTACACTTTATAACCACTAAATTTTATAATTTATCACTATAAATTATTTTTATTAAAAAAAAATTTAAGCATTTTTCAGTATTCATCAAAAATTGGAAGTTCTCAGAAAAATACCAAAAATTCAACACTGGCTAATTTAGAAATTACGAATCCAAAAATGAAGTCAATTTTAAAATATAAAATTTATAAAATTTCATAATATGGGTATTAATATTCATAACGGCTTCATTTATTGTTCGCGGTGTGTTAGAACTCGAGGTTGCGTACAACACATGATGCTCTATTATTCAAAGAGGAGCGTACCATGGAAGCTTGGGGTGTTACATTCTCCCCTCCTTCAATAAATTGCGTCCTCACAATTTTAAATTGTTATTTGAAAATAAAAGGTTGAAATTAGAAAATACCTTTGTGGAAAACCCACATTGAAAATAGGGTTAGTAAAAATATAACTTTAAAAGAAAGAAAGAGAAGTACAAAGGTTACCCGAGATAGCCGATACTAAGATTATATGAAAATATGGATATGGAGGGAAAAAACCATCAAGGTCTGATGGAGAGTTTTATAAAACAGGAATAGGAGAAATTTAACTACAAGAAAATCACAAACTTGTGATTGGTTAAACGGTCCTTGAATCCCTAGTTGGAAAAGTTAACCGACAATGTTTTTGTTTTAAGTTACCTTTCATAAAGTTGAGGAATTTATTTAAGAGATTTAGTAAGAACTTAAGGAAATATACTTACATTTCATGTAGACTATAATTCTTTAATAAATTTTTACCACAAACCCATCTTTCACTCAAGAAGGTAATAGAACTCAAAAATATTCTATTTATCATAATTGTATAAGGTTCCAAATATTAACACATACCATTTAGATTAGGAAAACTTTTTTTTAATAACCATGGACTTCCTGTAAGAAAGTGGTAGGTAATAAAGGTATGTCACACTATGGTTGTGGGTTCTATTCCTACAGCTTTGTCCGAGGTGACAGGCTTTCCCCCAACCTGAAGGTTGTCCTTTTCCTAAAACAATAGTACTTTAATATTCCAAAAATAATATTCAAAAAATGTTTTTACCTTAAACAATACTATCCAATGTTCTACATAATACACTCCAACCTTTATAGTTATCCAAAATACATTCGTCTAGACTTTCTCTAAAAGGACTCTAAATTCCAAAATCAATTGTATAATCAGATTCCTCAAACAATGTAAAGTTTCTCTTATTGTCACATACAAAAAATATGATTACCTTCATCATATTAAAACCTTAATGAAAACAATATATATTGTAGTAAAATCCTTATATATATCACATTATTCTTATAACCAGAATATAATCCATGAGTCCAAAAGCACCAATACATTAATTATTCCACTTTAACTATAATAGCAGCATAAGATTTTACTTGATCCCTTGGCCTTTTCTGAGGTATGTTTACCTGTTGATTAGGACATTCATTTGCATAATTCCCCATTTCTCTACAATTTTAGCTTTCAACATTGATAGCCTTTTCCATTCCCTTGCAATCACGAGCCTGGTGATCTTTTTCTCCACATTTATAACAAACTCACATTCATTTTAGGAAAGTACCGGGGTGATTCTTCCCAAAATTATCGCATAATGGAAAATCCTTATTTCCCTTATTCCCTTTATCTGTATCTTGATCCACTGTTCTCTTCTTCTCTTGCTTTACATTGTGTCATAAGTCTTGGAGAATTCTTTTTCTGTCTTGATATCACACAAGACTCTATCTTCGTATGTTGAGACTGATTGTGATACTAAAGCTCGACGGAGAAATGTTTTTAACCCATCAAAGAAACGATCAATCTTACTTTTGGGTTACGTATAAAATCTGCAGCATGTCTTGCTAACCATGTAATGTTGGCCTCATACTTTGCGACATTCTCATCCTCCTTCTGCCTCAGACTCAGAAATTGCCTTCCCATATCTGCAAGATAGTAATGTGGAAAGTATTTTTCTAAAAAAAATTCCTTAAACTCCCTCCATTCCATACTTGATACTTCTTCATCTTCCTTTATGTTTTGAATCAGCAACCACTATTGATCGGCATATCCAGTGAGGTGGTAAACTGGCATGACAACCTTCTCCCTTTCACTACTCCCCAAAGCATTGAATATTTTTTCTATGATGTTTATCCATTTCTCAGCTACTAATGGATTTTCCCCATTAAATATTGGCGGTTGTTGCCTCATGAAGCGGTCTAACATTGATCCTCCACGTTGCGGATCAGGGTGCTCCATATGAGTAAGGTTATTATTCATAACCTAAGTGAGTTGTCCTAGTATGGTGATAAGATGATCAGCACCAGTTGTATCACCAGCTCTACTATAATTATTTTGAGCAGGAGGGAAATCCCTACATGGAGTGCATGCATTGATACGGTTTCCATTCCTCCCACTAAGCTCCATTTCTAAACAATGGCATAAACTATATGAGTTTATGAATCAAAATACATAATTACAAACATGAAGAAAACATAACATAAATTGAACTACTTATGGATTTAATCCATAATCACAAAAATGTTTTCTTTGAGGAAGTATATACTCATAACCCTTTATAGTGGTTTGTAATGAAAATGAGAATTTTCCGAAGCATATCCCTCGGGAGTGTCGTAACCAAGAGTGCAGCGAGGCCCGTTGTTGTGCACCAGTTACCGTTCGAGTCTAGCCCAAAGTGGTGTTTTTGGGTTTTACCCCTAGGTACATCTATGCCAGATCCGCCTCTATCCACTCGTTTCCAGACAAGGATATATTGCTCGGAAAACTAACAAAATATCTATAATACCAATATTCTAGTAAGTTCTTATATATTAATCCTCAAATTCTATCGTAGGTCTATGTGCTATAATCAGATTTTATCTAAATCTAGCTTCAAATGTTAGTACTAAACTGCCTCTGATACCAACTGTAACGCCCCCACCCCAGTTACCCAGAGTTGGTGCAATATTGCGTAACATTGGCATGATAACAAAATATCATGTCTCGAATGACCGATTAGTTTAGTAGCCTTGGAAACACTAGATAAATTCATAAGTCTTACATTACATCATAAAGTAAAAAAAACTACAACAACATCTTTTCTTCGTATCCCCTTATACTATCCCTCTAGGTCATTCATAATATACTTCTTCACATCCTGGAAAGATTAAAACATTTGAAGTGGTGAGCTCAGATGCTCAGTAAGGATAACAATATAGTTGAAGCTTTCATAAATAAACATTAACATTTAAGGAAATGTATAACTAAAACAAAAGCCTTTTAAACATGATGTTCAGCATAATATGGCAACACTAAAATGAAATATTACAATTTACTTATTCATATGGATATTCTACTAGTCGAATAATCACATGCAATATCAATAACAACTTTCATAATGATGAAATGCATAATGACAGACTATCATAACCACGTAGCCAAGGCCTCGTACCAAGACTACAAATAAGATTTTGTCAAGGCCTCATGCCAAGTAACTAGTTTGTCTCATTAGACCTACTGATGCATCGAGGAGGTATAGAGGGCTCCACCCGTCAATTATTATGTCCAATTCATTCCTTATATGAAAAGGTTTAAACATATCATAAAAGATAACATTATCGTTCCACATAAAACATGCATAAAGGAAACATAAAATTTCCACATTTCAATCACAAGATATCAATACAACACATTGATATAATAAAAACACTGTCAAATCCATTTTCAATACCGATATAAAAGAAAATTAAAACATTGTATTTATTTTGTTATTTAAAAATTTTTATCTCTTGTAGAGGAAGCTGAAACTCAAATAAGGTTCACGGCAGCAAAGAAGTCATTGTCGCTGCACAGGTAATAAAAAACATTCCTTTTGTCATTTAGTAAAAACGCTTCTTATAAAAATATTCCTTTTGAATAAAAGTAAAAGTCAAAGGGGTTTATACACCGTATTAAAGAATGTCGTGTATAAAACAAAATATGCCTAAATGAAAGGAGATTGAGAAGAAGTCCCTTAGAAAGAACATTATTTTTTAATAAAATAGATCTATTATGTGTATTCACTATATGTACACATAATTAAAGTACAAATAAGATATAGGACATAATAATATCATGACATAATTTGGAAGTAGGAGATTAACCAAAAGAATAGAAATTGGGTTAAGAAGTTCCCTTACCTCGTGTCCGACTTGACTCAACCGTTCTTTAACTTCCTGAATAATAAACAAGAGTTAATTTATAATTGCTTAAGAACATTTATCAAGTTTATTATTCCTTTTATTTCACTTATTACCATGTTATGAACATTATGTAATTATTTATGTTAATAACGGTCGTTTTGTCGATCTTTGGTACTTGAGTCAAAAATAAACTTCTTATAATTACTAGTTGTTCATGTGGTAAATTATCCATTATATCCAGAATTATATTCATGATTTAGATATCATATATATCATATATATCCATTATATATATTCATTTATAAAATTACATAACATTTAGAGGTAAGAAATGAAATGAACCGTTCTTGGAGACGGTAAGCCGTACGTACGCATGAACACTACTTTCATTTATATTTCATATTTAATGGAATGAAATCATAATTATATAACGTTGTATTATAATTATAGTATAATATCATATATAATATCATTTACTCCATCCTTTACATGTCCAAAATATGGAATTAACCATTCAAATAACTTTGAGGGGGCGGTAGTCCGCACTTCCTAAAATGAAACTATCGTGTTTACCCATAATGGAAGACATAAAGGTATGCCATAAATGAAAAATAAAGAAGCATAAGGAATACATAAACATAATATATATCATATATAAAAATAGTGTCATCTTAATGGCCACCATGAGAGGTGTTAAAAGAATATTTAACAATCATCGTTTCGCGAGGTAGTAATTCGCCACCCACAGAAACAGTATGTTATTTAACCATTAGACGAAGGTGTGTGTATGTGTAAATCAAATCCATCTCATAAAAACATACTATTATATTGAATATACTGGTTTTGGTACAAAATAAAGAAATAAAAGGATTTTAAGGGGATGGAGAAGAAAAATAAAACAAAAGAACATAATAGAAGACATTACCTTAAGATCGGGTAAATCTTTTTGATTTGAGAGAAAGGCTTCCTTGGGAAGACATCTGCCAAAATTGAGGCTTCTAGGAGTAATAGAGGGAAGTTTAGAGAGTATTTGGGCATAGTTTTGTCGAGCCAAATGGCTTTGATGGTGTGATTAAGGTGGTAGAGGTTGGGGCCTTTTATAAGAGGATAGGAGGGGCACTCTTTGAAAGTAATGAAATGTTACATTATTATGAATTACTTTTAGGATTTCAAAGGTACCAAAATTATATATTTCAAGGATAATAGGGGATAGAAATATACCCACCCAATAGGTTATTGACAAGTGTAAGTCTTATAGTTTACATTATCTTTTCATTTTATTTAAATCGTTAATTAATGGGGTAATCCCTACATCATCATGGTGTCATAAATATTTTAATTTATTTATTGTCTAAATATTATATAAATACTATCATGAGTTAGGAAATCCTTTTAGCTTTCCAATGAATATTTATAGTCGAAATTTTAACTTATATAACCCCATGTAATAATTGTTTTAGTAAAACAACACATGTTTGTGTCGATTTTACTTTCACTTTAAATAAAAAGTTATTAATGTCATTTCCTTACCCAAGTGTCTTCATGGGGTCCCCAAGTTGACCCATGGATTTTCTTGGTCGTCCATAACTCATCCAATATGGTTATGAAAAGTTTACAGATATTTTCATATTTTTATAATATCATTTTTACCTTAAATTTCACTAATTATCTTTAATCACGATTAATAGAACATAAAAGTTACTATTCAACAAAAATTATTTTAATCCCATTGATCCACATTTTACTTCCAAATTACAATGATGTATGTCATATTTTGGAAATTCAAATCACAACGGTAATAAATTTTCATTAAAATGAAAAATCAGTTTTTTTAACTACCACTTAGTGGTTTCACTAATCATCAAAAATTGAAGTTTTTCAAAACAACACAAAAAATTAACCCTAAGCTATATTTGATATTCATAATTCAAAAATGATGTCTATTTTAAAAAATTCAAAACATTTAATTTTAATTAATGAATTTAATAACTAATTTCCACTGCCACAACAAATTGTGTGTTTTTATGAAAGAATATCAATCAAAAGATTCACAATTGTTTATGTCCAATATCAAAGTGAAATTAATTATAATGACCACCATTGGATAAAATGATAAAAATATATTCTAATTACACTATATAACCACTCATTTTTATAAGTTATCACTATAAATTATTTTGATTAAAAAAATTATTTTTAAGTATTTTTCAATATTCATAAAAAATTGGAAGTTCTCAGAAAAATACCAAAAATTCAACATAGGCTAATTTCGATTTTCTGAATCCAAAAATGAAGTCAATTTTGAAATATAAAATTTATATAATTTCAAAAAGTGGGTATTACTAATCATAACTTCTACTTTTATTAGTCACAGTGTGTTATGACTCGAGCTTGCGTACAACACACACTTCTCTATTATTCAAAGAAGAGCATACCATGTATGATTGGGGTGTTATAGTATATGTATTACTATTCTCAACACCAAACATTTTCAATAAATAAATAATATATTTATATTTTTTTAGAACATTTTGATAATATTTTTGATAAATTTGAAGTCCTAAAAATAATTTTAATTCTCCCATCATACTATTTTCTTATTCCTTTTCTAAAAGTTCAAAAAAATAATTATAATTTCATTAATTAGGTGAACCTTAAATAACATTCTAAAAAGAAATTTGAAATAATAATGTGTTATAAAAATGGTTTTATTTAAAAGAGTTAGATATTCCAATCAAATAGTAAATCCTTTTTTGAAAATAAAATAAAATAATCTTACATACCATGTTCTAGATGCTTATTTTAGCCAATAGATAGCATTTGTATGATTACAAATAGAATATGGATTTTGATTATTTGGGGAACCATGAGGTAGTTCAACGTCAAATTCAACCATTAAATAACTATTTAAAAATGAATATTTAACATCCATCTAATATAGAATAATGTTCATATGAGATGCATGAGTTGAAATGATTTTTCCCTACTTATAATCTATGTACATGGGAATCCTTTTCATCAGAATCTATACCATCTTCATTATAATAACCTTTAGCTACTAATATTTCATTATTTTTTATTATAATCCCTTGATCATTTTGTTTATTTCTAGAGACGTATTTAGTTGATAATACTAGATAATTTGATGGTAATTAATATACTTCCAAAACATAATTTCTTATTAATTTTTTAGCTCTTATTTCATTTCTAATAACCTAATAAAATATTATAAGGCTTATTCAATACATTTATATTACTATTGAGATAGATAGAAATAGATATAATCTAGTTTTCCTTCATTTCTGCTAGTTCTTATTCTCATGTCTAGGTCTCCTATAATAGTTTCTAAAGGATGAATCTATAGATTTCTAGACATTCTGGGTAAAACACATTTATTATTATTAGTATAATGTTCTTACATACATGGATTAATTTTATTTATATTATTTTCAAAACCATTTTTCATGTTTTAAAGTCTCATTTTTCCAAAAGAGTCAGTAAATTCTATTGATTGATCATATTTTTAATAAAATGTTCAGTTTCCTAAAACGTCACATGAATTTATTTTTTAGAAATCCTAATATTTTTATAAAACACTCTATGGTATTTAGATATAGTAGAATAACCTTATAATATTCCTTCATCTTCTTGCATTTCTTATATACTATTATTATCCATGGTGTTCATGATATACACTTTGCATCCAAAAACATTAAAGTACATTACTACAGGAATTCTATTATTCCAAAGTTAAAAAGGTGATATTTTAAAAATAGGAAAAATGAAAACACTATTGATGATATTGCAGGATGTGATTACAAATTCAACCCATAAGTAGGTAAGAATACTATATTAATTCAACATAGTCAAATCCATTTCGTGAATAGTTATATTTATCCTTTCAAAATTTCCAATTTTTTTAAGAGTTCTTGCGGCATAGATGGAATGTTTAACACCTATATTTGAACAAAAGGAATTGAATTAATGATTCTAAAATTCACAACCCTGATAACTTCTTAATAAATTTATCTTTAAACCTTTTTTATATTTTAAAATCATTAAAATACATTAAAAAATTGTAAAATACTCAATTTTGAGTTTTAGAAAATTCACCCATGTAATTCTAAAATAAACACCAACTAAAACATCTTTATATAATTTACCATCCAAACATTCAACTCATTGTTGTCCAAAAAGATCCATGTGTATAAGTTATAAATGATTTAATATAGCAATTTTTTTAATAGATTTTATTGTGTATATGTATTTCTTTCCAATTATTTATGCATCACAAAATCTGTCACTGTCAATTTTAAGACTACGTAAATCAGAAACTTATTATTTCATAGATAATTTATGTAATGTATAAATATTACAATGACCAAGTCTCTTATGCTAGATCCATGACTCATTTCTCTTATCATTTTATCATTTCACTTTCTATTTACACATGGAATTTAAATCCAAGGTATAAACAATATCAGTTCTAGGTTCGCTAAACTTAGGAAATCTATCGTTAAAAACAAAACATGAACTATTAGAAAAATAAAAATAATATCCATCATCACTGAGTTGAGAGATACTAATCATTTTGTGATTTAGACCTTGTGCATATAGTACATTAGTGATTGAGGCAGTTTCTGGATCTCCAACAACTACATGTCCAACTATCATCACATTTGTTTTATCGCCAAAGGTGACTAGACATCCATCAATTTGAGTCAGTGTATTAATGTTTGATGAGTTTCCACTCATGTTCACAGACCATCCCCATTCCATATAACATATATATTACCTTTTTCATTGACCTCTTTCTTACAAATTCTATTCATAAAACTATTTATTTTGGTACACACATCATCTTGGGTCCATTAGTGTTAACTAGAAGGGTTCTAAGAATACATATGTTCTTTGTTTTTCCAATAGTCATATAATTTTCCTCTGATAATATTTTTTAAATAAGATCTCTTTTAATTACACTTGTTTGAGGATTTCATAAATAATTTTTTTTGATATATGACCTTATTTTCTACAAAAACGACATGTATTACTTTTTGAATTGGGAACACAATAATATATATTTAGTTTACATTTTTAACCATACTTTCTATAGAAAATCATTCATTTTTAGTAAAATTCAATCCCAGAATGTCATTAAATATATTGTCTCCTTTTTTATAAAATAAATAAACAATTATATATGTTTCTACATCATGTTGTAATGATTTAAATGTATTTTTTGATTATCATAGTTTGTGGTAGATGAGTTAAATTTTTCAATTAACTACTACTGTCATTTATGTAAGGAATCACTTTCTCCTAAAATGGAATTGCGAATATTCTTTAAATATTTGTACTTATTTAATAAAGAGTCACATTTTACATCCATCATTGTGCATTAGGAACCCAATTTTTATTTGAATAATTTGAATCATATTTAGAATTAGAATAAGTTGAATAATAGGTCTATACCTTATCTTCTTCATCCATGAAACATATGTTTTCATTAAGATTTCATTCTTCCATTTTTGAATCAGATTTTGGTGATCTGCTAGAGTCTTCATAAACCCTCCAAGTATCCTTCATTTCTATCCTGCCTTTTTGTTAATAATCATTATTTTTATGATATTTCTTTTCTATATTTCTCTTTTCACCTTTTTGCATAGGACAATATGGTCTTATATGAACCATTTTTTCATTAATTGTATTTGACTTATCTTGATCCTTTCTTATCCCTTGTGAATTGTTTCCATTCTCATCTTTTATTCTTATAAATCATGGTAAACTCCTTAGATAATTGAGGTAATTCAATTTTAGAATTAGATTTATCTGAATTATTTTCTTCTCTAACATCCTGATTTATTCATCTTATTTTCTTATCGGTGTTACCTATTGAGAAGTATTTTCCTTTTCACTAAAATATTATGATATTCAGATTTAATATTCATTTCAGAAGCATAAATAATCAGCATCCCGATTAATTATCTCATTGTTATATTTTTGATAGGTTATGATTGGCGAATTGTAGCTAATAGATCATTCCATTTTGTAGGTAGTACTTTCAGTACATTCAAATCTTGATAAGCTTGTTTGAGAGGATATTCAGAGGTTATAATATTATAGATAATATCTATAAGTCTTACATTTATATGAGTGATAATCTCAACATCAAACATTAAAAACATGTCAAAATTAATCTATCTTATTTCATACCACATTTTTCATACATTATTTGTTAATTCATATGAAACTAAAATGGTTTTCAACATTTCATAAATAGCAGGACATTGTGAGACATCATTGAATTTATCTCTTCCTAGACCACATATAATAGCATTCATAATATTATAATTCATATCATACATAGACTCTATAGAAGTAGCCATGTTACCAGATTTTAAGTAATGATATAAGGAGTAATAATCTTCCAGTATAATTTAAATCCCATAATCTTCAAATAGATAATCATCTGTGATTTCTAGCAGCCATGATTTTCACCATTTCAATAAGAAAAATGAAACATTGACATTATTCCTCTTTGATCATTCTTTACCATCTTTGTATAAACCATATACTTATAACCTACCATATAATTATAAAAAATCTCTCCTTTTATACAAATTAATAAGTAATAATATATAAATAAATACAATAGGGATTTAATTTTGTCTTATCAAAATCATCATTAATTCTATATTTTAACGTCAACTATAGATTATAAGGATAAGCACTGTTTATCATCATTATGAATGTATGGGAAGTGGATAAAATAGAAATATCTAACAAGGATTTTTATATTGGTTTGCGGCACAATGATCCCCTAGTCCACTCCACCAATTACTATCTCTGCGTGTTTGGTGGATTTCACTAGTGAAATCCTCATATCATAAGACCAATCCATTATTGAGTATAGGAAATTTTCACCAATAAAATTAAATGAAAAAATAGAGCCTTTTTGTTCTTTTATAGTTTTCTGATACCCACAGCTTAGATTGAAAAGATGATACTCCACCACAACTAAGTATGAGTACTTAAAACTCTCAGTAAAAAATATTGACTTAAAATGCTTCCATTTAACTTCATTGTTGTAATAGAAACTGATAGTAGATGAATCTTATTCATTTGAAAATAGTTTATTCATGATAGTGTAGCTCTGAATTGATCATGTTGTAATTCATATTTCAATAAATACAGTAATTATTTGTAGTAGAATACATACATCATATAAGAGATTCAATATATGTATATCTCTAATGTATTGCCACTTTTAGATAAAAAATAGTATGATTGATTGATGTAGTATATCTAATAAATATATTTATAAGAGTGTAGTTTAATAGAAATATGTGTAATTTTTCTTATTCAAATCACATACTCATATATTGAACATATACATTGATAGAATAAATATTGGAGAGAGCCTGCTTTACAATTTCAGATCCATGAAAATCACCTGATTAATTGTGAGAATTTAGATTCATAAGACAAATCAGAGTAGCCATTAATTCCTTTAAGAATAAGAGAGAATTTCTCAACAAAATAAGATTATTTGAATCAATTATAAATAGATTTAAATTCTTCAAAAATGAGCTATAGGTTAGTCAAATACGAGCTTTAAATCTTCATGATATTTTATAAAGTCCATAGCACGAAACATCGATAAAATCATAAATTCAAATATCTGATGTTGAAAAGAAAAATGTAGGGTTCCTTCAAAAAAAATATAGGGTTCAACTATGTAGTTTTAATTCTCTAAATGTATGGTTCACAGTTTATGTTTGATAAAAAATGTATGTATGATGATCCATCTGTCTTCTTATCAAACGTTGGGTTCCAAACATACGTAGGGTTCTTTATCCATATTTTATTCAAATGTATTGTTCCACCCAAGCATAATGCTCTTCATCCATACGCCTATGTAAAAATATGGTTGTTTAATCTTACATGGTGATCATTCAACATAAAGTTTAATAAAAATGTAGGGTTTGTTCCATAGGTTACTTTCTTCAACGTAGGGTATAAATTGTGTTTCTAGAATACCCTTGTGAGTATTTCAAACACCATTATGAATATTCCATATGAATAAAAAGAATAAATATTACTCCAAAATAATGATTATAATGAATACTCAATTACTTAAACACACATAAATTTCATATTATTTGTAAAACAAACAATGGTATTTGTGAGCATTAAAATAAAAAATATGTATAGACAATTGTTCAGACAGTACATGACCAATAGTAGTAGACAAATATTAGTTCATTTATTTATATCATTTAATAGGATAGGTATTCCAGGTCATACCAATGTGCATATACACCACTAAATACTCAGTTTTTGCACTATTCATGACATTAAAAACCAATTCGCATGATAAAAAATAGAAAGATAGTATCATAACCACACAATGTTGAATATCATTGTATGTTAAAAACATAATAAATTTAATTATTTCATTATACTACAGTATCTTTTATTCTTATTTATTATGAAATATATAGGATTTCACAGAGGATCAAATCTAACCTAATTAACCATTCACCTCTATCATTTTAGGGATATATTTATCTTGAGATCATCTATATAATTCCATTATCTTGTCATGATCACATATGTACATATTTTTATTTAGCATGTTCTGTGATCCATATATATTATCACTATAGGGAGATGTCCCTAATACAAAAATTCCACATATTGTGGGAATACACCCTCTAATAAACATCATATTTCTTCTATTGGACTATCTCCCTAACAAGATCATTCATCTGCATAGTATAATATATTCATTATAGAAAACTGAATGAATCCTCATCATGTAATATTCTCACAAAGTAAAAAAGGTTATCTTTATTGTAATCATTTCATTGGTCATTATTTGTAATATTTTTCTTAATCATACATATTTCACCATGTCATATTTCTGGGGTTGGTCCTTATCACGCAATCATAAACTATATACCATGATCTATGTGGGATTTGATTCCCATTATTATATGATATATAAGATACACTTTTTTTTAATAATACCTATATAACATTTCACACTTCATTATATGGTTATAAAACAAAAAAGAGCCTTGTTTTATATATTCAAATCTTAATGGAATAGAATTGAACATTACCGGGTAAGATTAAAATATGTAGATCCCTAGATTCATACAGATGTCCATGGGATTAAATGTTAATGATAAATTATTAACATAGGGGTAACTAATCTGATATTGTGAATTTAGGAAGGATTCATATACCTAAATAAAATCCATATGAGGGTCACATAGTATGTAATAATTTTCCCTAATATATTGTGATGATCCTCAAATCCCATCTTATATACCAATTCAAGTTCCTAAGAATCACTAGGTAGATACACGAGTGACTACATTCCATTGGAAATAAATTCATCGAAATATCTCACATTGTGGATGGGGGTGTCCATTGGAATTTATATCTCAGTAAGAAATACAGAATTATAGACTATCCAAAATAGGAATGGAGACCCGACATGTGGATTGTGCAAGAATTTTCACCCTATAATAATCTTTAATCATAATAATTACATTTTTTGTGTGAACTAAATGGTCAGCCTAATATTAAATATTTATAACTGTAAAAAGACATGATCCATTAAATCTTGTGATATTTTTATATTTTCATGAATAAAATGGTGAACCTGACATGACTGATTTGTTTAACCAAATCTAACTAAATCATTACACCCCTATGGAGATTACATGTCAATCATGCACCTTAGTATGAAATTTTTCACATATGTTTTCTTATTTGAGTTGTTTTCAGTGACCCAAATTTTTTTTAATGATTATTCATCCTGGTTTAATTAAATGTCTTATTATGTAAAATTCTATTATAAGACATATAAAATTCCATTGTTTTACTTTTTTGGATTTTAAAATACCATTATGAAGTGTTACCATTTCTAATATAGTCATTGAATAGTGATCACCTGATTAGTATAAATATAGAGAAAATATAATTTAATTACATAAATAAGTAATTTCCTCATCAATCAATATTGATGTATACGAAGAACATTTTTTGAGCTTGAAATTGAGGTAAAATCACTAGTCTTCACTCTTGACCAAGGCTATATCGAGCATCGACATGTTATACTTGAAACGAATAACATACAAGGGATGATTAAGTTAATAGAGATTACCACCTGAGCGATGTTATCCAAGACACCCCAAGAGTCGGTCCCCATAACACACCTTACCGTTAGGTCTTATGTAGGTGTTATAATGGGTTATGTGACCAGACCGTAGCACTATGATTATGTGCATTATTTTTGTAAAAAAAATATACATTCTTTTTATTATTACGATGTAATTTTTTTAAATCAAAAATATTATTTTTAGTTAATATTAAATTAAGAAATCTATTTTGATTAATAATTAGATTTTTTAATTAAATAATATTTTATTAAAATTGTATTAAAAATAAATTTTTATTATATTCAATTGTTTATTAAGTTTTGAAAGCTATTTTGGTCAAAGACCATGAATTCTGAAAAAATGTCAGTTTTTATCTTCATAGTGAAAATTGAAATATATAAAAATTAATTAGTTAATATTGATATTATTTTTGCTTTTAGGATGTCAAAATCACCTAATTGTAAATTTTTCATAATTGTCTGAGACAATCAAATTTTTGGTGAAAATTAAATTATGTTTAAATATATAATGTGTTTAATGACATCATAATGAACCAATAGTGGTGTATTAAAATACATTTAAATGTATATTCAGAAACTATACGTTTTTCCTTTAAAATAATGTGATTTTTTATTTTTTTATTAATTTTATGAATATTTAGTGAACCTTCCAATACTTATAAAATATTTTCTCTTTTTAAAATGATTTCTTTGAGGGTGTGATTCACCTCCACAGAACGAAACCAAATATTTTAATAATATCGTCCATTTCCCTTGTATAATATTTTTTTCCACTCCACTTTGGAAAAACCATGGAAAAAATGGTGCTATGGTTTTTGGTTTTTACTAGTTTAATGTGTTGTGTCCTAAACATAAATAATAAAGAATTCCCTCTCATTTCCTATAAAAACCCACTCATTATCATATTCCTAATCACTAAAAAACCTTTTTATCTTAACCATCCTATGCCCGATACTCTATAGAATCTTCTAATTGCACCCCAATCTCCCTAGATTCTTATCTCAAGCCTCTGTCAAGCCTATTGGATCACACATCCATGTAAGTGATTTCTTTTTTTCTCATTTTGGTCATACATTTTTAAGTTGTTATTCCATTTTATTTTCAATTAAAATTTTTTTGGTGCTTTTTAACACATCACCCATACATACCTCCTTTTTTTTAATGATGAGATACCTCTTTCTCTCCCACTAATGCCTCTTATGTACAACCATTACCATGCCAAAATTTCATAAGGAATATCTCTCTTATCATTTACATTCAAGAAAATCTTATATATTATGTATCTAATTTCCATTAAATATGTTAGGAAATTATGTTACATTACCCCCATTACATTCCATTTCTTGTATAAATTATTAGATTCCCCATTCTCTCTCATTAATCCATTTTATGATTTATATTTGATGTCTTTATGCATCCTAAGTTACACCAAAATTTCCCATGCCAAAATCATCGTGTGAGTGAATACCATACCAACATATCTATCATGGTTATTTACATTTAGTAACATGTACTGGTTGATTGATTATTTAAATTTATTTATTACTCAAATTTTATTCATGGAATTAATTGTAATGTTTAATGAATTCATGTGGTTTGATCCAAGTGGAACACCTATACATGAAATTAAATGTTTATAAAAGGGGCACCATTATAGATATCCAATATATTGGGTAACTATTAGTATCATGACACTTCAAAGGTAAATGAGGGTTTACTCATTCTAATAATGTTCAATGAAGGTTTATTCATGCTCCATGTTCAATGATCCTTGGATCATGATAATATCATGTCAAATGTTGTTGCCACATTTCCATGTTATGATAAATGTTCTATATGGTGACCTTAGGTTCATGTTTCTCTTGTACTCCATATTTATGCCTATTTCAAAAAATTTATTATATTATATATGTTATTCCTTTTTACTCCCTTACTGGGCTTTATAGATCACCCTTTTCTTATGCATGTCCTCATGTTATCCCATCCAACGCTAAGTATGAAAGAATGTTGTGGTATTGTAAAATAAGTTCTTAAAAAAGATATAGTGTTTTATGTTATATGTTAGTAAGTGGTGTTCTTAATTTCCCAAGACACTTGTCCTATCAATCCTCGGAGTAGTATTAAGTGCATGTTTATGTAATAAATAATGTTTTGGTGTGTAATAATGTATAAGGTTATTATAGTTGGCACCAGAAGATGGAATTAGTTATTTTTGGGAATAGTTTTAGAAAACCCTAGTGAATGCTTTTGGGATAATATATTTTATATTAAATAAATCCATACATTTTCGTGATTATATAGTGTGTGTTTTAATGATAATATACATCTCTGTCTGGATTCGAACATGATGATGTGGCTCTGGAAGTGGTGTATCTAGGGGTAAAACCAAAAGACACCATATTGAGCTAGAATCAAATGGGAACTGGTGGAAGAAAAGGACCCAGATGCACTCATGGTTATTACACTCCATTGGGATATGCATTGGTATATTCATAAGCTTATTATGAACCATTATTAAGGGAATAAAAAAAATACCCTTGAGAATATATGTTGGGATGTGGATAATGGATTACATATATTGAAGCCTATAAATTCATATGTTAAGGAAATAAATGAAAAGTTTCATGTTCTTTCTTGTGATATTTGGATAACCCTTTTTTCCATAACATTTCTTTTATTCAAGCTAATGGGTAGTATTTGGAAGACTCTGGCTAATAACTGATGCAATGGTCAAAGTAATTACAGTTCTAATGAGATGCCCAATCCTATGGGAGAAATAATCAAAAAACATTCATGATAATCATTCAATAAACACAAGAATTTTATAGAATCATAGGGCAAGAGGAATATTCACCCCCCCCCAATGAAAGAACAATATGTATTCTAGATCTCCATGAGTCAAATCCTTCCTAATTTTAATGGATAATTTGATCCCTCAATCCCCGAACAAGGGATCAACTCCATTGAAAATATCTTCTACACCCATAAATGATCTAAACAAGAGAAGGATATTATAGTTTTCTATCATATAGAGGGTAAAGCTTGTGAATGATGGATATTGATATAAAATATGAATCCTGAGGTAGAGGTTGAGTCATTAGAATGGGAGGATTTTTGGAAAAAAAATTGATAAATATTTTCCTAGAACCCTCAAAATTATAATGGAAAATGACTTTTTTCCCGTAATGTGAAAAAGATGATGAATCTATCAGAGCATATGAGGAAATCCTCAAAAGTCATACATGATACACCTCCATCTTTGTCATTGCCCCCAATTATAAGGTTTACCACTTATTTGGTGGGCTAAATCCTAGCCTACAGAAATCCCTAGAGATCTGTGACTTTGATAGTTGTGAGGAAATTGTATGATTTCCCTCAAAGTCAAATTGGAGATCAGAGAATCTCAGGGGTATCATTGGGATAATAAGCAGAAGGTGGATATTAATTATGTTGGTTTGATGGATAAATCCAATGGTATACAAAAATTATATTACCCACAATCCAAAGTTGCGAAAAGAAGCACCTCATAAATTTCATGGATGGGATGAGGAAATGCTTTAACTGTGTAAGGGAAGGGAACCTGGTCACTAATTATCGATGAGAAAAAAGCACTGCAATGAAAAATGATAGGAACACTCAATTCAACCCAAAATTCACTATTCATGTCATAAACTACAAATAACCAAGGTAATTTGTAAACCAGTTCTCTAAGCCAAGGGTTCTTAGAGGCATCCATTACCATCCAAGGGAGTAAGGAAGAGATTTTTTCATCACTACTGCCGAAGAGGACCCTAACAATGTAGTGGTGACAGTTATTATAGTTATTCATTCAATAATAGTGAAAAAGATTTTTTATTCTTGTTTTATGCATTCTTTTATATCTCAACTATTAAGTAATACAATTCCAACACCAAAAAAGTCATGGAAGTAGGGATGTTAGTGAGAATTAAAAATGGGGAAATCAACACATCATGTGAATATAATTCCACCCCTATCACAATTTTTGGTATGAAACTCCCATAGAATCTCATCATACTCACTTTAGTGTAATGGGATGCAATTATTGGCATGGAATGGATTCCCCTATGTAGAGTAATAAAAACTTTCCATGAGAGGGAAATCACTCTCCAAATAGAGAATCGACCCCCAATTCTGTACAAGTTGGAGGATAAGGACAAATATTCTCCAGCACCAACATCTCAAGAATGTATATTACTACCATATGATTATGTTCATATTTCTTATATGATGTATTATATGGATGAAACCATACTTGAATACATTTCTATTATGAGGAAATTCACTGAAGTGTTTCCTAAGGAATTTTACGGTCTTCCTCCTAGAAGAGATGTTGAATTCTCCGTTGATCTTATACTCAGTACTTCGATAATATCCAAGACTCTATAAATAATGGATTTTGTAGATCATGAAAAGATAAAAAAACTACAAGAGAATCTGGACAAAGGGTTTATATTCCCATGTTCTTAAACATGGGGTGCACCGACCCTCTTTCTCAGGAAGAAGGATAAGTCAATGTGCCTTTGGATTGATTATCACGAGCTCAATAAAATCAAGATAATGAATAAGTATCCTCTACCCCAAAATGATGATTTGTTTGATCAACTACGTGGAGAAAAATATTTCTCCATGGTGAATTTTTGATAGGGATATTACGATGTAAGGGTGAATTAGGAGGATATCTTCAAGACTGTTTTTTGTAGAAGGTATAAGCACTTTGAATTCATAGTAATGCATTTTGGACGCACTAATGCTTGAGAAATCATTGTGGGATTGAGGAATAGATTATTTAGAGATTACGAAGAAAAATTTTTGGTAGTATTTATAGATTATATTATAATATACACCAATTCCAAAGAGGAGGATAAAGATCATCTAAGCACAATACTAGAGACATTGCGAAAGGATAAGCTCTATGAAAAGAACAACAAGTGTGAGTTGCCATTTATTGATGTCTCATTCATGGGTCATATAATCACATGTAATGGGATATCTAAGGATCGATCCAAGACAAAATAAATTGTAGGACGACTTAGGCAAAAATCATTAATGGATATCAGTATATTCCTTGGTTTTGATAGACATTATCATTGATTTCTGTGAAATTTATCATGATTTTTACACCCTCTTACCAAGATTACTCAGAAGGGAGTACAATTTTTTTGCTGTGATGAATTTGGAGATCGCTTCATATATTTGAAAAGGAGGCTTATCACTGTTCATGTTCTCTCATTACCCAAATGTGGGGAAATTTTCATGTTATTTAGTGATTCTTTGAACTGGGGAATGGGATGCGTGTTAATTCCTAATGAAAATTTCATTGACTATACATCATGGAAGCCGAATTTTAATGAGGAAAAATATCCATAACATGATCCAGAGTTTACAATAGTCCTATTCACTTTAAAAAGTTCACAAAATTACCTCATTGGGGAGATGTGTGAAATAAACATGGATCAAAAAAGCCTCAAGTAAATTTTCACACTAAAATAGATGAATATTCTCCAATGATGATATTCATAGATGATCAAAGTCAATGAATACTTAATCCATTCCCACCCTAGGATAGGGAATTAGGTGGTAGATGATATACACCGAAATGACCCATCGATCCTTTCATTGATAAGAATTTAAAACATCCAAACATCTTTGATTTGATGAATAATGTCATGGGAGTCTTAAAAATGAAACATCATCAATCCGTTAACAAATTATTTCTCAACGATCTCTTTCAAAAAATTTTATGGATGCTTAAAAGGATGATGTTTGAATTCAGAAGAAAGTGGAAACTATCAGAAAAGTGAAATCCTTGGATTTTGAAGTTAATGTAGAAGTAAATGTGAGATATGGGTTAATTTTTTGTGTTCCATCCAATCCAGTGTTAAACAATGAACTTTTGGATGATGCACATAGTTCAAATTTCTCTATTCTGGAAGGAAACACATGGATGTATTGAGATCTCTGAGATCATTATTGGTGGGATAACATGATGAAGGAGATTGCTGAATATACATCAAACTACCTTGTATGTTAACAAGTGAATTCTAAAAGTATCAACTCTAAAGGAATGATGAAAACATTACCCATACCAATATGGAAATCAGAGAACATCCACATGGACATTGTCACCGTACTTCTAAAGACATAAAAAATAAACAATGTTATATATGTGTTGTTGTGGATCATCTTACAAAGACTGCACACATAATTTTAATTCAAGAGTATTTCTCATTGGACCAACTGGAATGTATATACATCTGAGAATTGGTAATGTTACATGGAGTACCACTATCGACTATATTCTAATGAGATCCAAGATTCATCTCTATGTTCTGGAAGAGTCTCCAAAAAGATCTAAATATTGATATGAACATCAGTATGGCTAATCATCCTCAAACAGATGTCCAATCTGAGTAGACAATCCAAACACTTGAGGACATGACGTGATCATGCTCAATGGACATCAAAGGATTATGGGATCAACATCCATCTTAAGGATGAGTTCACTTAGAACAAAAGTTTACAATCAATCATCCAAATGGATCCTTATATAGCCCTTTATGGGAAGTGGTCCATAACACCGACATGATGGTATTATGTTTGGGAGGAAAAACTCCTTGTTCCAGAAATAAAAAAACAAATGGTGGAGAATTTTACAACCATCTAGCAACACATTAAAGCTACTCAGAGTTGAAAAAAGACCAATGTTGATAATCATGGATGGGACTTAGATTTTAATGTTTTACACATGGTATTATTCCGCATATCACGACAAAATAGATTTATGAGAATTATTATGAAGGGAAATCTTCGTCCAAGGTGCATCAGCCCTTTTGAGATTCTAGATCACATTGGAGCAGTGGACTATCTAATATCACTCCCACCAAACCTATCAGAAGTACACAATGTATTCAATTTATCACTCTTGAAGATGAAGATACCTAACCCATCACATTTACTCAATCCAGAGGTGGTACCATTATAGAATGACCTCTCCTATGAATAGAATATGGTGAAGATCATAGATTGTATTGAAAATATTAAACATAATAAGAAAATTACCCTGATCAAAGTGTTGTGGAAAAACCACTAGTATGAAGAAGAAATGTGGAAATTAGAGGATGTAATGTGGAAGAGTTATACAAATCTATATTAGTATAGGAAAAATAAATTTCTAGGGAAATATTTCATAAGGTTGGATGATTCAAATGACCCAAACATTTATTAATGAAATTTTTTCTTGATATGATTAAATATAATATTATCAAATGTTGTTATATAAGACATATGCACTTCCATGGTTATATGTTTTTTATTTTAAAATACCATTATGAATTGTGACTATTTCTAAAATTTCCATTGAACAATAATCTTATGATTAGTATAAATATAATAATTTTACAAAACTAATTTAAATAGAATAATAATGTGATTGTCACGTCCCGTCCTCGGGGCCCGTGTCGTGATTACCCCAAGCCCGCCTTCCATAGGCCAAGGGCTGGCAACATGAACAAAGGTGAATTCTCGGTAAAAATGGAATGCATTAACTTTAATCCTGTAACACACACAGTCTGAACACAAGTAGTAGAAGCAACAAAAACTAACATTGAAAAGGAAAGTGTATGGAAAGTAAGAGAGCCAGTATACAAAGCCAACTGAACAACATGTACAAGAACAAGTAAAAAGGGAAAACAACTCCTCGATCAGCCACCAGGTAATCCTACCAGAAGGATAGGTAAAGAACTCGAACAAATCTTCTCTGAGTTATGTCCCATCTAGTCTATCTTCGAGTTTCCTCCCATCTGTCACCCTTAGCCTCGATCACTGCTGACCATCATTTTCACAGAACACAACAAGTTGTGGGTGAATCCTGTGAAGGGGTGAGTATAAAAATACTCAGTAAGGGAACCCGAGACCCCAAAAGGTCTCCTAGAATCCACCAAGGATAAACCACAGAAGAAAGATACAATCACGAAGTATCAACCAAACATACTTATCTATAATCCCATACATATACCTAAGTTACTAGTCATAGTCCGACTCCAACTCTCGAGCCCAAGCACAACCCAATCCACAAAGGAATTAAGTCAATCACTATGATGATAATGATTGAAAGACATGACTCATCTCACTCAGGTATATAACTCATTTAGAGAGTGGGTAGAGATGATTAGTTTTAGCTACTAAATAATCTCCTCAATCGATCCTATGTAGGATCTTGGAACAGTACCAGCACTGTTGAACCCACGTGGGATCCTAGTACACAAGTCATCAATGTCGAACCCACGGAGGATCCCAGTACAGAAGTCATCACTGTCGAACCCATTGAGGATTCTGGTACAATATCATCAATGTCGAACACACGGAGGATATTGTTACAGTATCGTCATTGTCGAACCCACGGTGGATCCCATCATCTCAGTCGCAGCCAGCCAAAGGGTTTCTGCACACAGCATGCTCGATTCCGGGAGGGTCCACTTCTTGAGCCATGTGTTGACACATAAACTACCATGAAGTCTCGATTTAATGTATCTCGTAGTTTTATCTCATCATAAGGAACCCAATGCGACAGACAACGCGTCAATCGTACGCCTGGTCTGTGAGTTATTGACATTTCCGTTCCAATGGCCCGATTGGTTTTTAGGTTCAAACCTACCCGTCCATACCCCAACTGTGTCCAAATAACAAGCAGGGTATTCCAAAAGATTCTTTCTTCTCTAAGCCTTTGGACGCCATAGACGGTTCGTCGTTTAGACACCTATATCCCAAAAAGGTGCGAAAAGGTATAAACTGGCCTAATGGGTCTGGGTTTGATCTGACACAGTCGGAGCAACCTGGCCAACCCGGTCTGGACCAGGGTCCGACCTAGTCCGAAAGACCAAATCGAACTAGGGAAATGGCCCATCTAGATGGGACAACCCAACCTGAAGGCGGCACTTCCCGAGGGAGGCCCAGCCAAAAGTGGCCCGATTGAGAGAGGCCTGGCTGAAAGTGGCCCAGCCCATGGGCGGGCTAGTTGAGGGCGACCCGACTCATGGGCAGCCAGGTCGAGGGAGGCACAGCCCAGGGCGGCCCATGAGCCGGGGGCGGCACACCCCCGGGCCATGCCACCCCAGGCCGTGTCGCCCTCATCCGGGCCGCCGACGAACCGGGCCGCCGACGAACCGGGCCACCCTCAACTGGGCCACCCATGGGCAGGGCCGCTTTCGGAAAGGCCAATCTCGGTGTGGTGTAATGGTAACGCGTCGCCTCTTCCGTGGCCAAGCATGGCGGTGGCCCCCTGTTTCCTAGGCGCGGCATGCCGACACCGCACGACTCAGCTGTAGTCCGTTGTTGTCACGACTCCCCTTCTGCATGACATTATGGTGTCTTGCCCTCTTGGAATCCTGGCAGCCTTGCACTACTGGTCTTCTCTGCAGTCATCTCGATTTCAGGCTCCATTGCTCAACCTCCGTCATCACCACAATGAGAACAAAAACAGGGGGTCCCACCGTGTTCATGCGGTCTGATCTCTCCTCATTACGTTGTTAATAATTGGCATAAATAAGCTGAGGATTGAACGAAACAGAACAAGGATAAGAATGCCACTCAAATCCCCACCTTGTTTCGATGAATGATGAAAATGTCGCGGGAAAAGGCGGCGTCGATTCATTGACATCGAGAAGCATCCGAGGAAGAAGCATCGTCTGCTTTCTTCGTGGGCGGCTCCTTCTCTTTTGGCATTGTCGAAGATCGAAGATGGTGTTCATCGTTCTTTGGTGGAAAGTGGGTGTTCTTCATTGGAAAAAGTCATTCTCTAAGAACAGTAATGCTCTCCCAAAAGAAAGTTACCAACCCAAAAATCATAGATGAATTTTCGATTATTTGTGGGCACAACCATTTGAATTCCTCTATTTTAATTAAATGAAACAACTCATCTAATTAATGGGTGGAATAGTTCAAATTCATACAGAGTCGGGGGATGTGAGGAGTTCTATTAGATGAAGAGAGGCGTCAAATTAAATAATGGGAAGTTAAGTGGGGTAAAAATATCAGGTGGGACCCAGTAAATAATATCCTCCCAAGGAAGGATATTCATAGGTGGGCCCCACATCTAACTTCCCCTTGGAGGATTAAACCCCCACAAATAAAAATAATGTAACACTTTTTTTATTTAAATTAATTAAATACACCATAAAACTAACTTCCACACACGTTAAAAAAACTATGGTCAAGGTCTTACTATGCAATCACTGATGCTGTGAGTTTAACGGTTCCCTCAGAATTTGATTCTGAGAACTGGTTCAAGAGATTTAAAATCCAGATCGTACGTTTACTGAACGTACCCAAAAAAACTGCAAAATTGATTTTGGGCACACCGGGCATCAGAATCAAGCACCGTAAAAAACTGCGGACTCGTAAAACACTAATTTATTTAAAAATTACATTCCACAAAATTTCAGGGTCTTTAAATTTTCCCCAAAACTGGGTTTACGTCCCTGTAATCTACAAATCACACTATGAGAAACAAATGGGGGGTACTGAGCACACATCTATGCCTCCTGCTCTCATGTGCTTTCCTAGAGATTCTCATGCTTCCAGTGAACGTGCAATAGAGGTATCGACCGCCCACGCAGGTCCTGCTCCTGTCGATCCTCAATATCCACTGGATCCTCTGTGACATTAGCCCCATTATCGATGTACAGCTCTCCATGGTCAGTGATGTGAAAAGGGTCATGCATGTATCTTCTTAGCTGAGATATGCGGAAGAGGTCGTGCACTCTGTGCAACTGATGTGGAAGAGAAAAGCGGTAAGCCACCTCACCTACTCTGCTGAGGCCCTTAAAAGGTCCGATGAATCATAGAGACAACATTCCACCTCAGGCAAATCTTCGTAGACCTCATCGAGGTGAGACCCGTAGAAAGACATGGTCCCCATCCTCAAACTCCAGTTGTCTCTGTCTCCTATGATCATAGGACTTCTGCCATCTCTTTGCATTCTTCATCCGCTCCTCGATGATATGCACCTTCTTCTTAGTAACCTGCACCATCTATGGTCCCATGAGTGCTGACTCCCCTGGGTCAGTCCAGCATAGAGGTGATCTGCACGGTTGGCCATAAAGTGCCTTGAAAGGATCCATCCCGATGGTGGAGTGGTAGCTGTTGTTATACGAAAAATATTCCAAGGGTAATTTATACACCCAGCTGTGAGTGAAGTCGAGGACGCATGCCCAGAGCATGTCCTCGAGAGTCTGAATGGTCCTCTCAATCTGACCATCTGTCTACGGATGGAAGGCGGTTCTCAAGCAATGTTTCATCCTGAAATCCTAATTCAACACCTTCCATAGTTGATAAGTGAAATGGGCATCTCAATCGGAGATGATCATCGATGGAACACCATGATACTGTACAATCTCTTGCACTTAGAGGCATCCCATGCTGTCTACAGAGCCCTGCTCTCTGATCGGAAGGAAGTGGGCTGACTTGGTGAGTCGGATGACAATCACCTAGATAGAGTCGTGTCCCCTGGATGTACATGGAATTGCCATTAATAAATCAATGGATATCCCGTACCACGTCCACTATGGTACCTCTATGGGCTGAACCAAGAATTCTAGATCCTGGTGCTCCGCCTTCACTTGCTGAAAAGTGAGGCATCATGAGGCAAACATTGCTACTTCCTTCTTAATAACTGGCCACCAATGCTGTCGTCATAGGTCTTGATACTTCTTCTCTACTCCTGGATGTACCGCTAAAGGATATGTGTGTAACTCCCTCAACAAATCACTTTGAAGTGCAACTGGTACCATGGTACGTCCTCTAAAGAGAATGATGTGATCCCCACCTTCAAAAAACCCATCAGGTGCCTTCCCTGTGGATATATGAGCACGTTGTGTCTCATAGTCAACATCCCCACGTTGTGCCTCCCTGACTCGCAAAAGAAGTGATGGAGTGACTGTGAGAGATAGTAGAAGGGATGGTCAATCTCTATCCATAAAGGATATATGCAACACGGTAAACTTCTCTATCTCCTCTCCTAGCAACTAAATTCCTGATCTCCTACTGGGAGAATCTTCTACAACGTTCCCTTTTCTTAGAGTACAAACTATCTCAACGTCATAGTCGTGGTGTCACTCAATCCATCATCGATGCCTCTAGTTCATGTCCTTCTGTGAGAATATGTACATGAGACTCTGGTGGTCAAAGTGGATTGTAAAATGCTCTCCCATCAGATAGTGTCGCAACATCTTCAAGGTGATGACCACTTCTTCTTACACCAATTCATGGGTAGTGTATTTCTTCTCATGTTGTCTCAGCTGTCGAGAACCATATGCGATCATAGTTTGGTCCTACATCAAGACACACCTGAGCCTGGTCCCTGATTCATCCTAGTAAAATACGTACCCTATGCCCTCCTCTGGTTGCCTAAAGATGGGTGAACTAGTCAACCTCTCCCACAGCTATTGAAATCTCTGCTAGTATATCTATGACCACACGACATGTTTCCCCTTCTTTATCAATGCTAAAATTGGTGATGCAACTCTGGAGAAGTCTGGAAAAAATATCTGATAGTACCCATCCAATCCGAGAAAACTCTGTTCCTCCCTCACACTCCTAGGTGGCTCCCAAGAAATTACTAACTCTATCTTAGATGGATCCAATGCAATTCCAGTCTATGATTTGACATTTCCTAGAACGTGTACCTCTCGAATGAGGATCTAGTACTTCGAGAGATTATAATAATGTCGGTGCTCTCGGAGTGTGTCTAGTTCTACACGAAAATAGTAGGCGTGCTCCTCCTCTGTAGCTGAGTAAATCGGAATGTCATCAATGATGAATTCCAAAAATAGATCAAGGTATATATGAAAGAACCTATTCAGGAGTCCCATAAACACTGATTGTGTGTTCGTTACGCCGAATGGCAAAACCAAGAACTCATTATGGATATACCGGCATCTGAAGGTCGTCTTCTGTACATCCTCATTCCATACTCTGAGCTGGTGATAGCCCGACCGAAGATCTTTCTTAGAGAACCAACATGATCCCTTCATCTGATCAAAGAGGTCATCAATCCTTGGGAGTGGGTACATGATCTTCACATTCACCTGGTTTAGACGATGGATGTCGACCCCAATCTGCAAGCTCCCATCCTCTTTCTCAGTGAACAAAATTAGGGATGCACAGGGTGAAACACTGTGTTGGATAAATACCATCCCCTACAAATCCACCAACTGTAACAGCAGATCACAAAGCTTGGTGGGAGCCATCTGATATGATGGGGTAGATATAGGATCCATCCCGGGATACAGGTAAATGTATAATTCCACCTCTCAGCGAGGAGGTAGTCTTTGAATTTCGTCAGAGAAGACTTCTACATACTGATCCAGCACAACAGGAAAACTCGGACTCTGGACATCAACCAATATGAGTATGAGGCTAGACAACTGATGTGTGATCAAGTGCCTCCTCCTTTGGTTAAGTCCATCTTGCGCTGCAAAGGCTCCCTTCTCACCGGTGAAAGAAAACCTCATCCCATCCTCGCGGAAACACCACACATTCTTCCTTATAAATTCAATCTGATCATGAAAATGTTGATAACCAGACCATACCCATGATGACTTCATAAGGCCTCGATGCTGCTACATGGAGATCTGAGCCGATGCTCTCACCTCCTAGAGTAAGCTCACACTACCGGAACTAGTGTGTAATCATTGAGTCTGCTTCTGTAGGATTCTCTAGTCGTAAGGATCGAGCCAACAGCTCTGTTGAAATCTATGATATTCGAATGTGGTCATTGAAAATAAATGAATGACTCATACCTGTGTCTATAAGTACTTCAGCAAGGGTGGAATAGACAAAGATATTACCTCGAATCATCTCAGGTGCGCTGTGGTTGTAGGCCTCAAATAATGGGATCTGAGCCCGCCCATGTCTGCCAGCTCCCTGTGGTCGGGTTTGACCTCATGGTGGTGGTGCTGGTAGGGCCTCGAAACGTCATCCACCACCTGCTGCTCGGACAGCTCCACTGCCATGTCCGCCTTCTCCAGGCAGACCACCACGGTCGAACCACTTCCTCTTCCTGTGAGGTCCCTCTACTATCTACGGCTCATCTGCAAGGCGGTTCGGGCAGTCACGATCCATATAACCATGCCCACCACATTCATATCACTGCCTACTCCTCATATGGTTGGCTCTATCTCGTGTTCCCCGCACAACCGAACCTGTAATCTGGGGTTTCCCACCAGATGGCCTGGTCCGCTTGGACCTCTGTGACATCTGTCTACTGCCAGCTGCAGAAGATTCAACTATGTGCCTCCCTATGGTGGGTCTCGCTGCTAGTTACTGCTCAGGATGATAACTCTTCACTAGTAGGGCTCTCTCCAGCACCCCCTGCTGCGTTGGAATGCTAAGGGATATCATCGATGAACTGATCTTATGTTAGAGTTTGTGCTCGAAGGTCTGGGCCCTGAAGAATGGGTCCCATACCATATCCGTGGAGTAGCGCGAGAGGACAGTGAACCTCGCTGGGTACTAAGGTAGTGTCATGATACCCTGTTGTAGATGAAATAACTCATGTATCTGCACCGCACGAAGGGTGGCTAGAAAAATCTCTGACGGAAAGAGACTCTCCATGTCTGCCCAGTGTAATGATTCCTCATCATGAAGCTGGAGCATCAGGCTCCACCATCTTCCTGTTGCTGCATATAGGAGACTCGCGGCAAGGATCACCATGAGGTTAGCTGGTGTCCCTACCAATCTAAAAACTCTCACAACAGCCTCCAGCCCATTCTCAACTGCCTGTGGGGCTATCTCTCCCAAGAACCCGAGGGCCCTCTAGCGCCTGAACTAATGTAACACACTCAGAAGGCGTGCACTCTCTACTATTGGGGTATAGTGGTAACGGTGTACCAATGGGTATTGGTGCCACTTGTACCTCTGCTATGATGGGGCCATACACTAATGCCTCATCGCTTGGTGGGCTACCATCTAGTACGAAACTCAGAACTCTAGCTGCCAGCCTACGTGGGGCCATCCTTAAAAGAAACAAGTGTGCCACTATCAGAAAAATATACCTAGTAAGATGACACAAAGTAGTCATGAAGAAAACATTCAGAGGAAACAACCCCATAATCAGTGTTTTCATGCACTGAGTCGGAAATCAGATGTCAGAGTCTTAGTGTATGGTTACGTCGACCGCTGCACCAACACCGGTTTCCCTAAACTGATAACCACACCCAAAACAGATAATATTGTTTCCATTAAATGAATCAGAATCCACGTTTTGTGGAAGAACCAACTCCTCGAACAAAAATTTGTCACATCTCATCCTCAGGGCCAGTGTCGTGACTACCCAAATCCTGTCTTCCATAGGCCAGTTGTTGGGGACTAACACCAAAGGTGAATTATCGATAAAAAAAGAAGCCATTTCCTTTAAACATGTAACACACACAGTTTGAAAACAAGCAGTAGAACCAACAAGTACTAATATAGAAAAGGAATGTGTGCTGAAAGTAAGTGGTCCAGTATACAAACCCAACTGAACAACAAGTACAATGACATGTAAAAAGGGAATACATCTCCTGGTTCATCCACCAGGGAATCATACCTGAAGGATAGGTACAGAACTCAAGCATCTCATCCATGAGGTACGTCCTGTCTAGTCTAGCTCTGAGAAGCCTCTCATCTGTCACCCTCAGCCTCAATCACAGTTGACCGTCGTCTGTATAGAACCCAACAAGGTGCGGGCGAAGCCCGTGCAGGGGTGAGTATAATAATACTCAATACTGGACCCCGAGACCCCTGAAGGTTTCCCAGAATCCACCAAGGATAAAACAAAAATGAAACATGCAATCATGATATATTAACCAACCCTACTTATGTATATTCTCATACATATACCTAAGTAAGCAGTCACAGTCCAGCTCCAACTCTTGAGCCCAAGCACAACCCATTCAACAAAGGAAGTAATGTCAATCACCATGTTGATAATGGTTGAAAGACATGACTGAGCTCACATAGGTATAAAACTCATGTAGAGAGGCGGGTAGAGATGATTATTTATTTCCACTAAATCATCTCATCTGTTGAACCCATGTAGGATCGTTCAACATTATCTGCACTGTCGAAATCACGTAGGATCTATGTGCCGAAGTCATCACTATCGAACCCATGGAGGATCCCAGTAGAAATGTCATCGCTATCGAACACATGGAGGATCCTCGTACAGTATTGTCGTTGTCAACCCCTTGGAGGATCCCATCATTTCAGTAACCGTTATCCATAGGGTTTCCACATACAACACGCTCAATTCCGGGAGGGTCTGCTCCTTGAGCCAAGTGTCGATACATCAACTACCAATGATTTCTAGAGTTGGTGTATATTGTAGTTCCATCTCACCATAAGAAATCAAACGCGATAGATGGTATGTCAATCAGATGCCCGGTCGGTGAGTTATTGGAATTTCATTCCAGGGGCCTGGTTGGTTTTTAGGTTCTAACCAACATGGACGTACCCCACCTAAGTCCAAACCTCATGCATGGTATGTCAAAAGATTCGTCTTGGTCTAAGACTTCCCTCATCGCATAAGATTTGTCGTTCATACACACGTAGCCCACGAAAGGGGCGAAAAGGTGTAAAATGGCCAAACAAGTCCGGGTTCGGTCTAACCAAGTCGGATGTACCCGAACCAGAGAAACAGCCCGGCCCAAGGGCGGCCCGACCAAAAGCAGCCTAGCCCGAGGGAGTCCCGGTTGAGGTAGGCTCGGCCGAGGGGGGCCCAGCTCATGGGCAGCCCGACCGAGGGCGGCCCAGCTAAGGGTGGCCTGGCAAGGCCGGGACCCCCAGATACCTCTGTACGGCGCGACGGCGCCGCACACCTCTACCCTGGCCCGTCGTGGCCGCGAATCCCATTCCATGCTACACGATGGTGCTGCACCCTCTTGTAAACCTGATAGCCTTGCGCCACTGGTCTTCTTTGCAATCAGCCCGATGCTGGCCACCCATGCTCTAACTCTGTCATCAAAACAACGAGAACTATAACAAGGCGGGGGGTCTGACCGTGTTCGTGCGGTCCAAGACCTCCTCGATACATTGTTAAAAATAGGCATAAATAATACGAGGTTTGAACAAAAAAGAACAAGGATTAAATTTCCACTCACACCCCTACCTTGTTTCGATGAATTTTTAAGAAGGTGCAGAAAAAGGTAGTGTCGATTCATTGACATCGAGAAGAATCCAAGGAAGAAGTGTCATTGGTGTTCTTCATAGGCGGCTCCTTCACTTTTGGCTTGGACGAAGATAGAAGATGGTGTTCATCGTTATTCGGTGGAAAGTGGGCGTTCTTCATTGGAAAAAGTCATTCTCCAAGAACTCCAATGCTCTCCCAAAAGAAAGTGCCAAACCCAAAAATAATAGATGAATGGTCTGTTATTTTTTCCCACAACCATTTTAATTCCTCTATTTTAATTAAATGAAACAACTCATCTAATTAATGGGTCGAATGGTTCAAATTCAAAAAGAGTTGTGGGGTGAGGAGTTCCATTAAATGAAGAGAGTTTTCAAAATAAATAATGGGGTGTTATTGGGGGTAAGAAGCATGGGTGGGCCCCACTAAATAATATCCTCCCAAGAGAGTTTATTCACGTGTGGGACCTACCTCCAACCATTACTTGGAGGATTAAACCCCCACAAATAAAAATAAAGTGCCACTTTAATTTTTATTTAAATTAATTAAAATTCCCAAAACTAACATCCAAACACGTTAAAACACAACTGAGGTGAAGGTCTTACTATGAAATTATCAACGCTGCGAGTTCAACGGTGTCCTCGAAATTCGTTTCTGAGCACCGATTCAGTAGATTTAAAATCCTTCTCCTACATTTAATGAATGTTCCCTTACAAAACTTCAGAAATTGATTCTAAGCACACCGTGCCTCAGAATCAGGCGACATCAATAACTATGGACTCCTAAAATTCCAATGTATTTAAAAATAAATTTCCACAAACTTTCTGGGTCCTTATAGTGATGGCCTCATATTGTGGAAATTCTCCAAACAAAACCATTTTTCGGAGGATCAAATGGAGGTTGGGTCCCTTTTATTCACTCCTGACCTAGCCCAACTTTAGATTTAATAGGTTAATCGTGAATGGAACAATGTATGGGAGAAGTGAAAGATAATAGAGATAACCACTGGAGTGATATTATCTGATCCCACCTATAGTCTGTCACCATCACACACATTATCCCCATGTCTTATTTGGGTGTTTTAAGGGGTTATATAACTAGTCCCTAACACAATTATTATGTGCATTATTTTCATAAAATGAATATACATTCATTTTATGGTTACGTGGTAAATGGTATTTAAATCACAAAAACTGTTTTTCATTAATATTAAATTAAAAAAAATCTGTTGACGAATTAATTAATTTTTGAATTAAATACTAATTCAATAGAATATTAATAAAAAATTATATTTTATTATGTACAATATTAATTTTTATTATGTTTTGAAAATTGATTTTTTTTATAACCCATGAATTCTCTAAAAATGTAGATTTTTATCTTAAATGTGGAAATTCATGTATTTAGATAATTATTTATCTAAATTGATTATTATTTTTGGATTCAGGTTGTTGAAATTATCTAATGGTGAATTTTTCATAATTTTCCGAGATAGTTGAATTTTGGGTAAAAATTAAATGTGTTATAAATATATAATCTATTTTATGACATCATAATAACCCAATAATGATGTAATAAAATACAATAAAATAAATATTTTACCAATATAGGTTATAAATTTAAAATAATGTGATTTTGGATTTTTATTATTATTTTAATAGTGCCTTAGTGGACCCTCCAAGACTTATAAAATATTTTATCTTTTAAAAATGATTTCCTTGAGAGTGTGACTCACCTCCACATAAGTAAGCCTAATATTTTAATAAATTCATCTACCATCCTTAGAGAATAATGTTTTATACTACACCAATTAACTTTTATATGGTGTTAATACTATCCTTTTTCATATTATATCATGAATCCATTTATTTTCATGATATTTTAATGTTTTGATAAATTTTATTCCTCAATTATTTGTCATCAAGCATCTTTCATTTCGTTACAAACTCTTTATCTAAAATATCATTTTAAATGTTCTAAAGATTTATTCTTATAAATTGTTCTCATTAGTGTGGATGTTTTAACTATTGATTTATGTCTTTATTTATATGTACATGAATGTATTGAAATTAAAATTTCATTCAAATGTTTCAATCTGGTATTGGACAATTTGATTCAAAAATATATTTTAAATGACTTATTTTATAAATAATGCGACTTTTTAATGATTTCACCAAGAAGTGGATGTTCTCTATAAATGTTTTACTGATCATTTTAAACTATATGAACATCATTTACTTGATATTATTCTTGATTGAAGTATTTTTATTATATAGTATAAAAAATTGTATATAATTATTTATGATATTTATGATTGTGGATGTGCCATTTTTATACCCTTCATGTTTTATGGATGAAGTAATGACATTTTGTATGCTAGTTTTAATATGAATGTTAATGTTCTGTTTCAAAATTTTCATATGACGAATGCAGTGGACTTAGTAAGTGATGGGTGGGGCCCGCTATAACCCCTAGATGGATCAGAATGTCTCATGATACAAATTATTGTCTTCACATAGGGCCTTGACAAAACATTTATTTGTATTCTTGGCACGAGGCCAAGTATATGTGGTAATTATGTCCAATTTTAGGCATTACCTAATTATGAAATTGATTATTACATGAGATTATTCGACTAGTTGAATATACCTGTGAATAAGTAAATGGAATTGTTATATTTATCTTTTCCATATTATGATGATGTTTATGTTTAAAAGGCTTGTGTTTTAGTCATATATATTACCATATATTTTTATTCTTATTTATTATATTATATGCTATATTGTTATCCATACTAAGAATCTAAACTCACCCATTTCTTATGATTTATGTTTCCCAGGATGTGTTGTAGTATATTACGTTTAACCGACAAGAATAGTCTAAGGTATATAAGAGTGTTCATAGGGGAAAAATGTTGTTTTTTAATTTATTGATTTAATGTATAGCTTATATATGTATATAGTACTTCAAACCAACTAAAATGATCGGTATTTCAGGACATTATACCTTGTATAATTCCAATGTTATGTAATAATGCATCAACTCTGGGTAACTAGGGTCGGGGTGTTACAAAAAGGGAAATGGAGATTCCATTGAAAAAATATGTAACATAGAAAACTAGTAAAAATTGATTTCAATAATCATAATAGTTTAGTATAACATTCATTGAAGACCTTTTTAGAAATCATCGTTTTAAGGGGTAACATTTTTCACACCGAAGAGAGGGCATAGTCATGCTTTCATAAAAATAAATTATTAACTATCGTTTGTACTAAATAGTGGAATAAATAGTAAAAATACATGAATAATCATTAATAAAACGTGTATAATGAATTAATTATTGATCATGATATATGAATCGTAATTTTTCATAAAATAAACCATACATAGAAACAATCTTGAAAAGTGATGTGATTGTCAAAATAATCTCTTCAAACTTAGTTAGTTGGGATCATAATCTATATGTAAGAAAAGTATATTTCATGGAATTTTAAATATCATGGAATAAATTAAATTATTTATATTACATGTAAAATTAATTTATACACTCCTTAGAAGATAATTTTGGCGCATACCAAAACTTGATCCACAATGAAGTGTAATTGAGACAAAAATATTTTACTGATTTGGAAAATAACAAAACATAAACCCCATGAAAGAATGAAAATAGAACTAATATGTGAATAAAAATAAATTAAATTATAATATAAATAGAATACAATCATGTTTTTTACACTCACCACACAAAAGGAAATAGTGGGAAACATAGCATGTACCTCACAAAAATAAAAAGTTAGATGAATTCCACTTAACTTGTGTCCTTACTCTGGTCATAAACATTTAAACCACATGTATAATAAATATAAATTTATTATAAAATTATTTAAATAAACATATTCTTATATCTATCACCATATATGGTTGGATTTCGACCATATTTTTCCAACTAGTTGACAATCCTATGTCAAGTTTTCACTTCGGGTAATATTCGCTTCATTATTCACATGTGTCTTAATTTCTTTATATCTTTTCTATTTATAAAGTATATAATTATTTATAGAATATAAATCATGATATAAATATAATTTTATTATATTATATTGGTGTTATAATAATCTATAAAAATATAAATATGATATAGAATACCCCATTCATGGAGACGGTAGGACGTACGTATGCAGGAACGCTATTTTTGTTTTATTTCGTGTTGAATGAAAGAATGTAATATTTATATATATATATATATATCATTATTATAGTATATTTAAGATATAATATATATATTACATATTCACTAAAACCATCCACAATAAAATCCATGTAGTTTATGTATGAATCATATCGGGTTGAGGGGGCAGTAGTTCACACATACTCAAATGAAAATATCGTGTATACACCAAATTGAAAGTAAAGAATTGAAGTGATTTACAAGGAATAATGAATCTAAAATACATAATAAACATTATAATATATATATATATATAATTTTCATCATAATTTCCACCATTAGAGGATGTAAGGAAAATTGAAAAATAATTATTTAGTAAGGCAGTAGTTCGCCTTACACATTAATTGTATGTTTGTTATCCATTAGATGGGGGTCTGAAAATGTGTATGTTGAAACCATAGCAGAAAAACATAATAGAATATTTATGATAATGGTTTTTTATAAAATCAGGTAAAAAATTATGTTGAGTGGAAGGGAATGGAAATAAACAAAAGGATTTGAGAGAAGACGTTACCTATTAATTGGGTAACTCTTTTTGTGTTGTGCCAAATTGATTAATTGGAACTCCTTATGCCAAAGGTAATGATTATAGGATAATAGTTGGATTTAAAGTATGTTTATTGGGTATATTTTTCTCATACCTACGTGTTTTTAGAGGATTGAGGATGTGAGAATGTTGGTGGCCTTTAATATGGAAGGAAAAGGACTCGCTTGAAATTTTTGAGAACAAGTTTGGTGTAAAAAGGTTTTTACATAAAAGAAGTCATACCTATATATGTAATGGAATTTTTTGGGATTAAATATTTCCTGAAAATTTGGTTTTAACATGTTTATAGGTCATTGTTTCTACTAATATTCAGGTTTAGTCCCCAATAAAGCTTAATTTGACAAGAATCATTCTAATTAATTATAATCATTTTTAAGAATCATTTTGGTCAAAATAAACATTCTCATACTTTACTATAAATATTATACTGATTAATATTTTGTTTTATATTTTTATAAAATTCATCTCATAGAAGAAAAAAATTAAAATTATTTCTAATCTCGGAGACGGGGAGAAATTACCCATTTTTATGTAGAATAAAGTTCAAAAGATTCGTATGTTTTTATATTGAATTTAAAATTTGAAATTTATTATAATGAAATAAATTTTACAAATAGATTTATAATTGATCTAGATTTACCATAAAACATATTTAACTAATAATTTAACGTTAGTAAGTATATAACTAAAAAGGTAGTTATCAACTAAAATGCAGTATTTTTCAGTATTCATCAAAAAGTGAAGTTTTTTTGAAAAATCCACCAAAAACACCCTAACAAAACATCATTATTGTAAATAATAAATTATTGTTATTTTATCAATTTCACTTTCTAGACGTTTATAAAATTAATTTTATTTTTAAAAGTTGTTTATTAATAAAAATAGTATTTTTTAACAGAATGGACATTACAAAAAATCATATATTTCTTTATCAATATGTTTTATCTAAATAGAAAATTAGTAATAATATTTTGAATTTTTTTATTAATATTCATATATCTATATTAAAAGGATATTTTATAATTATCTCATTTAAATAATTATAACAATAAAATGATGTTTCGTAGAAACATCTGTGTTTTTTGTAACGAATGTGAAATGACTATTTAAGGTAGCTCATGCGAAGTTAGTATTACATGTATTGAAATCCAAGTAGTTATTGCATATACTGATCACCATGTTGGTATCTTTTTAAAGGAATTTTTTACATAGTTTATTAATATAAATATACCAATTTCCAATGTCACTTGAAATGTAAAATATCAAAAATATAAATTAATTCAGAATATATTAATTCACAAAATCTATGGGTGTCAAATTTTACACCATATAAAATTAATATATCCATAAAAATTATTCTTTATTATAAATGGTTTAATAAATTAATGATTCATTCATAGAATCCCACATCATAAAAATGTATACTAAAGCTTCCCTTAAAAGGGAATGTTTGGACCATAACGATTACCCAACATAACATATAAATGGGTTTAAAAAAGGAAATTATAGGGTGGGAACCAATATTAGAAATAGAGGAAAATCAAAAATATTTATAGGTAGTGATTTAGGAAACCAATCAAAAAAAGTGAATTAATAATGAAAAGATAAGGGCCTCATTGTCATAAATTTATGATGATTTAAAAGGCCATCGGTTCAACAAAATTAATGTATTAGGAAAACACATTTTTTATTGATGATTATCCTAGCATTGAGTTATTAGTTTACTGAACAAGAATGTAAGGAAATATAAATACATGAAATATTTTTATAAAAAATAATTCTTTAGTTTTTCAATTATCAATTTTTAATTCAACCATTACATTGTGTAGTGGATGTCCATAAATTATCATTTCTTCTTGATAAGATAAAATACACATTTACATATCATAAGGATCATAATAGAATGAAATGTATAACTAATTATCTATAACTATTCTTAAAAATGAATATGTTTATTACATTGATATCTAAACATAAAAATTATAACTATTGTTTCATCATTAATTTTTATTCATGAAAAATAATTTTACATAAACTATGGCATTTTTGTAGGACAATGGTAATAATGAAACCATTATTATTATTATGTCAAGGGTTCTACACATGTGTCTGTGGACTTGATTTGTTATTACTCAACATAAAAAGATTCCTTTTATTAATCCATTCTAATATAATTTACTAAATATTGTGTACATACTTCAAAATAATTTTAATCACCAAATATCTTTTTAAGAATGGTTTTAAATAAAACCTGTGTACATAAATACTTTTTCTGAAGTATAACATATACATTTCCAGAATAGATTACCTTATAACCATTATGAAAGATGAAAATCCAAAATAGAAGATTAAAAGATATGAAACTAGCTTAACACTGATCCCCCATATATCACAAAGCAGTTCACGGTTATCATAATCCAAACATGTGAACACCCTAATCATATTTTCTCTTAATAATGGTAATAATCATAACTACCATAAATAATTTTGAGAAACAAGCATTCTTCATTAATACAATTAATGATATATGCATTCTTTAAATTAAAGAAATTGTAAATTGAACCTTGATGGAATATGGGACTTTATGATTAATCAGTTCATGGGTAATTTATTCCCTAAAATTTATTTATTTTAATCTAGCATATCATTATCCAAAAATAATTACCTCCACATCAGGAATTAATTAATATTCTCATTCTCTTAATAAAAATATCAAATTTCAATGAAATCAGTTTTCTATGTCTTATTCTCCAACTAATACTTCCTTTCCAATCCATAATGAATTCCTGTATAGGAAATAAAAATATATTTCACAATTCATATAATATAATATTTGAATTCCAAAATATAAATACATAGTTCCTCAAACATTATTCTTCCATGATTATGTATGCCTCATTAACTTATTCCTTAATACCTCTTTCCTATAATATGAAATATTAATCATATATTAATGTTCCCCAACCTCAATATAAGCTTGGTACTTATTTATAATGAAAACAATACTAGAAGATCAAAACATACACTTCACATGTTGTTTGAGGCCATTGTATCTTCAAAAGTATGAACAATACAGTTATGACAATTCAGATTCTCGTTGGGAGTCTTCCACATTGGAAATTGATTCTCATAATTCCCATTTATTCCAAATATATAATATTTAATCTGGACAATGTTCCTTCAAGTTATCTCCAAAGACTAAAACCATAAGGCACAATGTGTGAATTACTTTTCATAGAAGAAAACCACATAGTCATGAAAAGAATTAATTGTAGGATTTCTGAATCATGAATCCTTCCATAATTTATAACACCCTTGGATCATCCTAGGTTATTCATTGCCAACTGATATTTTAATCCTTCCTGATGGTCCATGAATAGTTTGGAATTCTCAACTCATATCCCATGGGAGTGTCAAACCAGATGGGTAGTAAGGCAGTTTTCCATGTACCAAATTACCTCATGTGAGTCCCATAACATCTTATTGGAGTTGTTACCCCAAGGTAAATATGTCACAGATCTACAATCACTTTTATTATCCAGAATGTTATGTATTACTATTAAACCACTCACATTATCCTTTACCAATATTCCAAGGCATTTTCCTAAATTATAACTCATACTTATAACTATAATTAAAGAAATATCAAGACATATCCATAGAAATATACCTATTGTAATCACTAAATTTTTCTCATATTAGTTTTTAGAGGATGACTAAACCATTCATTTTATACCAAACCTAGAGACATAAGATTAACATAAATGGATATTACATCATTTTAGATGAATATTTAGTAGATTGAAAAAATTAATTCCTAAGGACCATAATAGTTTAGTGCCTTTGGAATCATGGAATAATAATCTATGATCCCAACTTTTAGTACATCAACATAAAAACATTTTCTCGCAACCTAGGGAATGGAACCATAAAAATGGGGTGAAATTAGTTTCTATGTATAGGGAAATATAGGAAATGAATAAATATAAAATGAAACAAACTGTATGGAACATGAGCATAACATTGGAATATCATACCCATCATATTAGATATCATAATAATGATCGGTTTTTCTTAAGACATAGACCATAAGTGGATTAGGTGCATAAGTTAGGAAATCATAACATAATAATTACAAATTGAATATATGGTATGCAAAAAAATTTTAGAATTGTTAAAATGTATACGTAGAATCAGGTTAACCCATTAAGTTATGGACATGAAATCAGGCCCTCGAATCTACTTATGGACATGAAACCAGGTCCATGCATAACATTATGAACATGTAATCAAGTTAACATATAAACTAATGGAAATGAAACCATGAATTTTAATATATTTATGGACATGTAATTAGGTTCAAATATATCATTGTGAATAAGTATTCAGGTTGAAACATAAACATATTGAAAGGTAACTAGGTCCATGGATAACATTGTGAATATGTAATAAGGTTCACTCAAAACATTCTAAACATGTATTTAGGTTCACGAAAAAAATTAAGGACATAAAACTAGGTGCATCCATAACATTATGAACAAGTAATCAGGTTCATATATAGAAGTTATCTTCATGAGTCATCCATCATTTTCCAATGCATTGGAGGTATATATGTGTATCACTAATCATATAACAAAATCATACATACATGTTCCTTATGAAAATAAAACAAGTACCATATCACTACATGAAAATAAGATACAGTTTTTATAAAAATAAAATCATACCACATGAAATGAAAAGTGTATCATCAACATTTCATTAAAAATATCAATTTGAAAATAGAAAAGTTTCCTATCATTTCATTAACTCAAAAAATCTTAAATGAATCAGGATTCAAAAGCATATAACATCTAGAAGAGAAATAGATTTCATAAGAATATAAACCTTGAAAGAGAATTTGATTCCATAAAGACCCTAACATTAATAATAACTAATTCATTATAAAAGTATGATTTTAAACTTTAGATCATTTCCAACAAGGGCGTAAATAACATTAAATAATGTCATATTATATGGGAGCAAAACATGAAAAGATATTTTGAAAATGATTATTGAGATAAATATACTTTATTATTTAAAAGTTATCTTTAAACCATAGAAAATTTTGAAAACCACTTTCATATAAAATAAATATGAAATATTATAATGAAATATTTGAAACCCACTAGGAATCCTTTTTGTTTGAAAAAATATATAGAAATGTTGAAAATTATTTGAAAACCATTTCCCTAAAAACATATACAGAGAGTTTGAAAACATTTTGAAAAACATATCTTTGAATGTATCATTAAAATTTTTCATAAAATTAATCATTTAAACATGATAATAAATAATTAAAGGATTTATGATTTATAAATCTATACATGTCATATGAGGTAAAAAGAACATTCCAATTTCATGGTAAAAATGTTAAAATGTAGCCTATTTTGGAAAGTGATAAAATGTATCATTTAAAATCAATGATAACAGAAAAAAGTGTAAAAAATTATTTTTTTGTGATCATAATATATTAGTAGAATATTTTTGGAACACCTTTTTATTAAAGATAATCTCAATGGAACCAAATTTCCATCCTAATATATGGTTAATTCAAACATTCTTAAAAAACATTCTTAACTATATTATGAACCAAAGATTTGGATAAATGATACCAATATATGAATAAATCATGAATAACTGGAGAAATATAAAATTAATTATTGTTATTGAGTGATGGATTATATGATATCATTAAAGTATGACAAACATAATCCATCTTGAAAAGTGATGAGATCGCATCAATAATCTCTTTTAACATGGTAATAGGGGATCACACAATAGATGCAAGAAAATAAATTAAATGAAACTTAAAATATCATTACATAAAGTAAATTCATGATATAAAATTTAATATTCAATTATATACACCTCAAAAGATAATTTTGTTTATAACCAAAACATGAGTTTCACATAATGAATATTGTGAGAAAACTATTTTACTAATTTGGTAAATTTTGAAACATAAACCCCATCACAGAAGGATAATATACCTTATATGTGAATAACCATGAATTTATGTATTATTTACATAATATACCGTCATTGGTAGTGCACAAACCATACCAAAGGAAACAGTAATGAACCTAGCATGTGTCTCATGCAAATAAAAAGTGAGATGAAATCCCCTTAACATTTGTCTTGACTCTCATCGCACTCATTCAACTCACATCTATTGTAAATATAAATTTATTATATATATTTTACAGAACCATATTATTATATCTAATACATTATATGGTTTTATTATGACATTATATTACAATTTTTTTAACAATCCTATTTTAAGGTTAAACTTAAGGTAATATTTTATTCATTATTCACATGCCATAGTTTCTATATAATTATTATTTATACATAATCTAATGATATAGATAATTTAATACATTTTATAAATATCATATATATAATATATGTGTGTATTATTATAACAACCATGGTCTTTATTACACACTTAAGCATGATTTATTACATAAACATGCACTTAAGACAACACTATGGATTTAGAGGTCCAGTGTATTGGTAAATTAGGAACATTACATGAAAAAATAAGACATAAAATACAACATCATTATTGAAAAATTATATTACAAGACAAAAATATTTCATTCTACTTAGTATTTAATTGGATAACCCGAGAACAAGCATAAGAAAATGGATAGCTATAAATCCCAGCAAGGGAGTAAAAACTAAATAACATAAAGAATACAATATATGTCATAAAATTGGAATATCAATGTAGAATAAGAGTAATACATACATAGATTAATGATATCACATAATTATCACAACATGGAGATGTGGAAACAACATTTAACATGATATTAGCATGAGCTAAGGTTCATTGCCCATATAGCATGAGTAAACCCTCATTGCACTTGAATTAGCATGAATAAAATATCATTTCCCAAGAATATCATGATTAAACCTTTATTACATATGTAATATCATTATACTATCATCTACCCAAGGTATTGGTGCACAATCAGGGCTCAAACTTTATAAACATTTCATTTCATGCAAAAATGTTCCAAATGGATCAAACAACATGGAATCCTTCAACATATTCATTTATTCCACAATAAAAGAATATGTAATACCCAATTTAAGATATATAATCAATAATTATATTTTTATAAAGTTTTATAACCTTGATATATAAATGATTATGTTATTCACTAAACAATGACTTTGTCTTGGAAAATCGCGGTTCAATTTCGGTAGCATAATGACGTGACATGAAAATTCATAAAATTGTTTGTTAAGAGTGAAAGGGTCATATCATCTTATGTACATAAAATGGAAAGTAAGGGTTTATATGGATATATTACTCAAAATATTTTATGTAATTTATATTTCAAATAAAAAATAATTACTCAGATATAAATGTGGGGAGTGAAATCCATTACAGAATTTTTGCATGGTAAGAGGTGTCCATGGGAGGCATTAATGTAAGAGAAAGGGGTATATCATCATCAAAACAAAATTTGTGTAGTATAGGGGTGGAATGAAATCATACTCCAACATTTTTAATTGAATATAAAATGGCATAACAATATAAGGATACATGGACATAAATAAAAATGGGGAAACTTGAGGATCCCTTACATCGAAGTGTGATCCCAAAGGCCAGGGAGTGTATTGAGAGATGATTTTTGGGTGATTGGGGAACCTTAAGAGGACAATATATAGATTAGTGAAGAGGTTTTTACATCTCAAAATTTTTTGAGAGAAGAGAAATGGGAGATTGTGTGGGTTTATATAAAAAAGGAGAGGAAATTCGTTATTATTTTGTCCTTGGACACTACACATTAATCTAATCAAAACCAAATACCAAACCATTGTTTTTGACCATGTTATTTTCCAAAGGGGTGTGTAAAACATTATTTTATACGTCAAATGGCCGAAATTATTATAATATTAGGATTTATTAAGTGGAGGTGAGTCATAGTCTCAATGAAATCATTTTGAAAAGTTAAAATATTTAATAAGTTTTGGAGGGTCCAATAAGGGAATGTAAAATTAATAAAAAAATCAAAAACACATTTTATTATATTTAAAATCAATATTTTTCGAATATTACTTCTATATTATTGTCTACATCACTATTGGGTAATTAGGATGTCATAAAAGACATTAAATAATCAACCGGTATTTTATTTTTAAATAAAAAATGGATTATGTCAAAAAATTATGAACATGTATTCATTATATAATATCAACATCCAGATCCCAAAATTAATATTAATTTTAACTATATAATTTTCAAAATATGTGAATTTTCACATTAAAAATAAGAACCAAAATTTATAAAAAATTAATGGGTTATGACAAAATAACATTTAAACCATAATAAAAAATTAAATTTTATAAATAAAATATCACCCAATCATTTAATAATAATAATAAGTAATTTAGTAATAATATTTTATTAAAATATTATTTAACTAAAAATCTATTGGTTCATCAAAATATATTTCATAATTGAATATTAACTAAAAAACTATTTTTCCTTTAAAACCCATTTAAAAAATAACAATAATAAAATGAATGTATATTCATAAATTTATACAAAAATAATGCACATAATCAATTTTATAGGGTACTTTTACATATCCCCTTATAAGTCCCACATAAGGCTTAAGGGAAAGGTATGAGATGATGAAACACTCTTCGTGTGACTCGTATGACATCAATTTGGTGGTAATCTCTGTTAACATCTGCTTCACCAATAAGTGATGTTGTTCAACCATAATGTCTTGATGCTTGGATTCAGCTTGGTCCAGTATGATGCCCAGTGATGCTATCTCAATTCTAAGATCTGGAAAATGGGATTTTGAGGTGCAATTATACAAGTTGAGGTCATCACTTCTTTTTTTGAGTACATTGGATTTCTTAAAGACCTATTTTTATACTAATCTCGTGATCATTGTTCAATAGCTATATAAGAAATGGAAACAATTCATAAAGGTATTTTAAAATAGAAAATCATAAAACTAACGATGTGAACATGTTTTATATAACCATTTATCATAATAACATTTCTAATTAGATAAAGTGTAATTTTGAATAAAAAAATTTTGGGTCCTTACAATCTTCCCCCCTTAAGAAATTTTTTCATCAACACATTGACAAGGGGAATTTTCTTATTCCATATATCATTTTCCATACAGTATTATATCATCACTAGATTCTCTTCATAACAGATTTCATTCTCAAACGGTACCACCTTTGGATGGAGTACATGTGACGAGTAAGGTATGTACTTCATCAGGAGTGATACATGGAATACATAATGTACATGAAATATATTTGGTGGGAGTTATAGTTGATTGGACACTACTCCAATGCGATCATGGATATCAAAATGGATGATGTACCTTGGACTATACTTTTCCATCATCTAAAATTTTATAACTCTCTTATATGATAATATAAGGAGGAATACCATGTCTCTGAAATAAAAATCGTGGTGTTGTCAGTGATTATCATCATAGATATTTTTTTGACCTTGAGCATCTTTAATGTGCTTCTGGAAGGTCTTAACCTTCTCCGATATTTCTTTGACCATTTCCTGATCTTGGAGGTTTCTCACTCCAATGTTATCCAAAAATGTTGGTGTTCTGCACCACTTCCCATAAAGGGATTCATAAGGATCCATTAGGATGCTTTAGTGGAAAATATTAATGTAAGAGAACTCAAGGAGAGGATGACATTGATACCATCCTCCTTTGATGTACATTGAGAATTCTCTTAACATGTCCACATGTTTTTGGATAGTCCACTCATATGGGCCATCAGTTTGGGGATGACAATCCGTACTGAAGTTCAGCTCAGTATTCAGAGCTTGTTTGAGACTCTTCCAGAACATATAAGGGAATCTTAGATGTCGATCAAATAAAATCAATTGTGGTACTTTATGAAGACTTACCACTTATCGAAGTATATTTTTGCCAGTTGACCCAATAAGACATCCTCCCAAATTGCACTGAAGTGTGAAGTCTCTCTAAGGAAATCCATAACAAACCAGTTTACATTTTTTTCCATTGTATGTCTTAAGAAGTCCAATGAAAAATTCCATGGTGATGTTCTCCCATTTAAACATTGGTATATGTGATGGTTTCATAATCACATTTGACTTTGGACTATCATCCTTCACATGATGACATTCCAGGAACATCAATGAATACACTAAAATGATGCTCTTTGTGTTATTTCACTAATAGTGCTCTCAGATATCTTGACACGCCTTTGTGTTTTCTAGGTGAATGGAGAAATTAGATCTCTTTTCATCATCAAAATTTTCATTCATTAACATAGGATATGATGGAAGAAATAGTCTTGTCCCAAATCTCACAATTCCTTCTTCATTAACATTGAATTTTAAGGATTTCCATTTTCTAATAGTATCAAAATTATTCTGAATTACCACATCATCATTTTGAAAATTAATTAACCTTTCCACAAGAGACGACTGAGAAATCATTTGTGAATGGATTTATGATGATCCCTTGTTTATGATTCCCATGTCCATCATCATCAAATTTAAGAAGATTTTTTTCTTTTCAGTTCTCATAAATGAAAGAATCATTGGGTCTTTTCTGCTTAGATCTTCTGCCAGCTTGTTCACATTCCTAGGGTAGTAATGGATTTGAGATTTCATTTACATTTATCAGATATAACCATCTTTGTTGGTGCATGTTCAAATCGTTCTGTGTGAATATATACTTGAGCCTTTATTGGTCCATATATATTTCACACTTCACCCCAAAGAGGTAATGTTACCATGATTTTAAAGCAATGATTAGTGTAGCCAACACTAGAACATGTTTTGGATATTTTTACACATGACCATTCAATTTCATTGAATAATTGTCAATTAACATTCCATTTTTCATCAAAACACTGCAATTCCCTTCGTTGAAGCATCACAAAATACCACAAAAAGTTCATCACTTGTGGGTAATGTGAGAAAATGCATAGTGAAAAGCCTACATTTAAACTCCGTAAAGAAATCTTCATATTCATCACTCCAATAAAACATGACTCCCTTCAGAGTTAGCCTGGAAAGACGGTTTGATAATAATGAGAAATTTCCCAAAAATCAACTATAATATCTATCTAACCCAATTATGTTTCATATATCAATCACAGATGATGGACTAGACCATCCATCAATTGAATTTGTCAAAGATGGATCCAAAGATATCACATTGATTGTGATGATATGACCAAATAATGATACTTCCTTCAACCAGGACTCACACTTTCTGTACATTTCATAGAGCTTCTCCTTTTACAATGTCTATCGTATAGTGCTTAGATGATCTCATTATCCTCCTTGGATTTGCAGTATATTAGAAAATTCTCTATAAATGCTACCAAAAATTTGTGCAGGTAATCTCAAAATAATCTACTCATCATGTCTATGAATATTTCTAGAGAATTAGTTAGTTGGAATGGAATTACCAAGAATTTATAGTGCACATAACTAGTACGGAAAGCATTCTTGGGGATATAATCCTTCTTCACCCTTACTTGGTAATATCTAGACCGCATATCCTCCTTGGAGAAGTATTTTTCTCATAGTAGCTTATCAAACAAGTCATCAATTCGTGGTAGAGGAAACTTGTTCATTATTATGACTTTTTTTAGCTCACAATAATCAATGAAAAGTCACATTGAACCATCCTTTTTCATGATGAAGAGGACTGGTGTAACCAATAGTGAAGCACTTGTGCATATACACTATTTATCTAGATTCTCATGTAGTTGTTTTTTTTCTCCTGATGTTCCACAATAGATATTCAATATGGGGTCTTGGATATTGGAAAATCCCTATGTATATGATCAATTGATAATTCAACATCTCTTCGAAGAGGAAGACCATTAAATTCCATGAGAAGCACTTCAGCAAATTACCTCACAATAGGAATGTATTCAAGGATGGTTGCTTCCTTAAGATCAATCATTTGAGAAAGATATGCATTCCCATAGGCTAGTATTATACAAGATTGATATGATGGTGATAAATATGATTCTTCCTCCTCTATCACTTTTATAGAATTAGGGGTCGATTCAATATATAGTTAGTGATTTCCTTCTCATGTAAATTTATGTTGGATCTATATAGGGAAATCCAATACATGCCAGGAATTGCATCAAATTACACAAGAGGGTGTATGAAGAGGTTCTCCAAATGTTCAATACACAGATTGTGGCATGGGATGAGTTATATTTATGGGATGAAATGATTTCCCCATTTTCCATTCTCATCGAAATCTCTAAAAACATGATTTTTGGTGGTGTTGAGATTGTTATACTAAACATCTAGGATATGAAAGAATGTGTATAAATACAATAAAAAATTATGTTCATTATTCATAAATGATTAACTAACTTACCTTTTACCAATTCATTTTCATGGTTTAATTCGGCATTACTAATGGAAAATGCTCACTCTTGCTGACTTGGAAATTTTCTGTTTCCTCCGAAATCCCTTGGCTAAAGGGAACTTGTTCAGAAAGTGCAATATTTATTTGATGTTTAAGGAATGAATAATTCATTGAGGGTCAAACCAAGAATTACTTTCCTTTGTCATGGTAGTGGGTATTTATTATGGGAAACTAATTGCCATGTTCCATTATCATCCACACCGAAATCATTTCTCTGTCCCCATTAAGAAAATTATAGGGTACTTATTTCTTCACTTTTTCAAAGGGGGTGCATTAAATTCATAGCACCGTTAGATTAATGCATTAGATTTCCAGAATTAATGTTCACATTTTTCTTCTTTTCCCCAAAATACCACTAAGATTCACCGATATCCATTTCAACTTTGAGGGAACATCAAAAAACTTCATCGTAGCTATCGAATCCAAGGATCTCTAGAGATTTTTGTATACAAGGTTATAGCCCACCAATGATGTGGTCAAACTAGATTTCTGGGGTAACGACAAAGCCAGAGGCATATCATTCATGCCTTTTTATGTTTGTGTCAAATGATCTGATGGATTCTTCGTATTTTTCCTGGAATGGATCTTCTTTTACATATTAAATTAGGGGGTCTGAGGAAAAAAATTATCGATTTTTTTTTTCAGAAATCCATCCAATCAAACACCTCGATCTCTACCTCATGCATGTTATTTTTTATAAATGCCCACAATTTATCTGCTTCACCCTCCACACGATAAGCAGCCGGAAAAATAATCTCTTTTTTGGAACATTGAAGGATGGAGAATATCTTTTTAGTCGATTTTATCCATTTTTCATTCATTGAGTGATTAGATAATACAATAAAACTTGTAGGCCTTTGTCTCATTAATCCTTCGATTACGTATGTCATTTGGGGGGGGGGAATCTTACTGACCCATATTTCTATTCAAACATGAGTTAGTTGAGAGAGTATCATGGAAATGTTTGTGATTTCTTCTCCCATTCGATTGGGAATCTCATTAGAATAGTCATCACATTGATATTAAAATCAATTGCTAGCCTGTGTCCTCATATTACCAGCCATTGCTTGGAATAGAATTAATTTTAAGGGTAACACATAAAGTGGAATCCATAGAAAAAAGGATAACTAATAAATTACATCAATTTCATTAACATACAAATTTATATTCTTCAATCTTTGTTATCCATGGTATACTTCCCAACATATATTCTTAGGGTCATTTCTTATTCCATTTAATAATGTTAATACTACACTAATGAATTTACCAAATCTTATACCCTATGATTTTTATAACCAATAGTGCATCAAGTCCCATTGGTTTTCACGAGTTCCCAGTTGAGTCTAGCTCAAAGCGGTTTTTTTGGTTTTACCCCTAGATACATATGTGCTAGAGCTAACTCTAAGTGTTTGTATCCTATAATGAATGTATATTATTTATAAACAACACACTCTATAATAACAAAAACATAGGTATTATTTTATTATACTAAGTCTAATCCCTAAAGATTTCACTAGTGGTTTCTATTACTAATCAAAAAAACTAAACATATCCTATGTTACCAACTAAACAACCATATTCTTTATTTCACACATAAACATGATTTATTACATACAAGTGAAATTAAGACAACTTTGAGGGTTGAGAGTTATATTTTATTGGGAAACTAGTAACATTACACAAAAACTTAAGATATAAAAACAACTTTTTATTAAAAACATCTTTTACAGGACCACATGATTCCTTCGTACATAGCATTTCATGGGATAAACTGAGAAGATGCATAAGAAAAGGGTGATCTATAAATCCCAGTATGGGTTTAAAGAAGGCTAAACATGAAGAATACAATAAATTTTAGGAAATAGGTATATAAATGGATCATATGAGAAATAAAAACAAAATTCATGATATATCATGATTATCATAACATGAAGATGTGGAAACTACATTTAACATGATATTATCACAAGATAATATCCATGCACATAGAGCATGATTTAATCCTTATAGTACATGAATTAGCATGAGTAATCCCTCAATGAACATTAATTATGATGATTAAACTCTCATTTCACATGAAATATCATGATAATATTTATTACATGATGAATTAGAGCGCTATCAGTACAAACCATATACAAAACATTTCATTTCATTAATAAGTGTTCCACATGGGTCATACAACATGGAATAATTCAACATCATAATTTTTTCCATAATAATGGAATGTGGGATACATACGAGAAACTCAATAATAAATAAGTAAATGTTCACTATGGTGAATGACCTTGATAGTGAAATTAGAATGGTATTCCCTACACAATGACTCTGGCTTGGAAAATCATGGTGCAATTTCGGCAGCATAAAAACGTGACATTAGAGTTCATAAAAATGGTTGATGTAACAACCCGACTCATTAGTGAAGTTATGGATAATTAGTTTTGCATTAAAATAATTCCATAAAGCTTTTGTAATGTGTGTAACATCCTAATGATGGTCTGGGGAGTGTCCGAGGTTTGTTCGGAGCCCGGGAGTTTGAAAAATGGACTTGGAGATAGTGGGGAATAGCTTGAGAACGATCTGTGCTTAGTTTGGGATAAACTGTGTGACTACGGATATGGGCACTTGCAGGGTCGCACGACCCTACAGACCAGGCAGCATGACCATGTAGATTTTGTCTGGGAGGTAGTGAGGTGCACACTTTTTGTGCATGGTTTGGGTAAAACCAGTGCCTAAACCATGTGACCCTGTTCTGGGTAAAATTTACTATTTTTCCCTTACGTTGTTTTAAAATCCAAAAGGCCTTCTTTCTTCCTCTAGCAGACATAACCAGAAAAGGATCCTTCTTTGACCTCCAAAATCTCTCTCCCTCTCTTTTCTTGGTTGTTCATCCCCACGATGTCTGAATCTCAATCTGCCGAAGGTGTTGGATCACCCTCGTTAAGGCTTACCTCATGCACCCTTCTTTCCTTGGTGAATCTTGTTATCCATTTTGTTATTTTACTGTAGGCTCATATGCCATATTTTTAGGTCATTGGACTGGGACTAGATCTCTTCCAACTTACAAAAAATCTGAGGTAGATATCAAGCGAGCCTATTCCTATAGCTCTAAGGTAGGTGGACACGTGGTTTCCATTTTGTGTTTTCGCATTTTTTGAGTTATTATCGTCGTGTCATGGTTTTCATTTCGCCAAACCCCATATTTATAATGACTTCTTCATATCTAAATGACCCATGTGGTATGAGATTGATGAATCCAACCTTTATAGGGTGTGTAGATGGGGTATGGACCATGAGTGGTCAACCATAGTTGATATTCCTTGAGATTTTTCCTTTTCTCACCTTTAGACATTAATGCTATGTCATGAATAGGATTTTCCATGTTATGAAAATGAGATAGTTTGGTTAGAGGTTGGCTAGGATGAGATAGCCTGAACCCTTCAATGAATTGAGATGTATGTTTTCCTTATAGGGTGTTTGGAAAATACCATGATTTGTTAATGTGATAGGATATAAGATGGAATGCCTTATATAATGTGAAGTGAATGGTCATGCCTTGTTTTGTGGACATGCCTGATGATTCTCCTTGTGTGGGAGGGAGGCATTCATACACTGTACCAGATGAATCTCTGTGTGTGCATTGGAGGCATTCTTACCCCATGCAAGATGAACCTCTGTGTAATAGGATGAGAGGCATTTATAACTCATTCCTATATAACCTTTATGAGTGGGAGGAATTATTCTCCATGCCATCTACAATGATTATGGACGAGAGGCATGTTTACCTCATTCCAGTGATAACCAATATCTATATAGTCATACCTCTAGTGATTGTTCAGATTACCAGCCATGAACTGAGGTAGGTAGACCCGCCATGTGTCCTTCCAGAACTTGAGCAGGAGGGTTGTTTATTACTTTTCTATACATACTTTCATTTTACTACACAGTGTTTATCTTACAGCACCTATTTGGAAAAAACGTAGACACAATTGGTGGTGGCCTACTCTGACATGTCTCACACCCTACCTGGGTAGCCTCCTTGGCACCCGTGTAGACTTTATTGTTATAAGTACTATTAGGGGAAAAGGCCCAGCTTTAGGTTGTTGACTCATATATGTTCTAGCTAGAGTTCCAGAGAAGAGGACCGAGCTTGGCTAGAGATTCTCGTGGACTAATTTTGATCATTGTTAATTTTTATATTAATGGATTGCATGTTTTCCATCTATTCCCTTTATATCAGAATTCCATGCATCCATATTGTATTAGACACTACCTATGTGGATTTTTTATTTTTATCAGGGTTTTACTTCTATTTTTTGGTTTGTATGTTTTCATTTTCCTTCTATTTATACATTGATTGTGCTTTCGGTATTTAATCACTTGATACTATATCGCTGCGTACTCCGACATGGGTGTACAGTCTCCCCACTGACATACCATTACTCCCATGTTTCCAATCAGCTTCCCCTAGCATATGGGGAGATGATCCAGGGGCCATGTGGGCAATCGGGCTCAGTGCTCGGGTTGAGGGGTATTCAGGTCTGGGACGTCCCAATGTGGTATCATAAGAGGTTTTTCTTTCTTCATTTACTATTTGGCGTTGATAGACTTGTAGAATGGGAACGCTTAGAGACTTAGTTATATGTCGTGATTGGGTGTCCCAAACTCATGTATGGTGAAAATTCCAAGTTGCATAAATTGCGTTGTTATTTATTTTTCTATTTATTGTTGATACTATTTCACCGTTGGGTTCTTCCCATGATTTGTGATGTTAATAACATTTTCAAGGTTAAAATTTTTATTTCGTGGTTCGACCCGATGAAATGAGTGTTATGCATTAGAACATGCATCATGATAAGCATAATATGATTAGGATATGCATCTTTCCATGCCACAATTAAATTTTCAGGGATAATTTCCTGTCATTTATTTCCATGCCTTGTTAATATATGTTCAACTCTGTTAACCCTTCTTGCAAGTTGTGAATTGAGGAATGATGTGGTTTTGGTGGGTGACACTCTATGGTTCATAAGGTGTATGGGCCCTTATGGATCAGAAAATGGCATCCCAAGGAAACCAATCATTTTTTTAATGAAAATTAAAATACATAATTATCACAAGAAAATGAGAAATGACATCCACCTGTGTGTCATCATTCAGTTCATGAGGGGTTTGGACCATTATGGGCTTGGAAATTCTATGTCACTGTATTAAGATAATTTTGAACAATTGCAGGTTTTACCAAGATTTTCTATGGGTGTGGATAGGTGATCTTGGAGGTAGGAAGGCTTAGTACCTGTCCTAGATTATAGAGTTCAACATTTAATTTATCGGTTTCTTCTTTTGAGATGTACATTTGGCATTGTAACACTATGCCTTTGAGACATCCTCGAGTCGCGTGCGCTTAAGGCAGTGGCAATCACATTCCTAATGTGGCGGGCCCTGAGCCACTAGTTGATCTTCCTGTCGAGCAACCAGTGGCTACTCTTGCTATTCCTGAGATGGGCACCGATTCCCAGTTCCATGTGGGCTTCGTGCGTATAATTCCGAGTATCAAGGTGGAGTGCGACCTGCCCGAAGTATGGTAGAGTTGACCCGTGAGTTTCACACATAGTATCCTCCAACATTTACGGGATATGGTGGACCACATACAACGGAGTCTGGGTAGGAATCTATTCTGACCATCTTCGAGCACATTGAGATTCCTCTAGAGCGTAGGGTCATGCTCACAGCTTATATGCTATGTGGTTTAGAAAGGAGGTGGTGGGATTTCATCACCCAATCGAGACACAAGATTGATATTATCAGGACTGATTTCAAGACCTTCTTCAATGATTATTTCTTCCCAAAGACTTTGAGGGCTGACAGAGTTAGGGAGAATATGAATCTGCAGAAAGGGTCCATGACAGTCATGGAATATTCGTCATGTTTCACTGAGTTACAATGCTTTGCTCCTACACTAGCTGCTAATTATCTCACGACCGCTAGGCGTTTTGAGGATGGGATGTGTTATGCCATCCGATTGCAGGTTAACCTCTTCCAGTTGATGACCATTTCAGAGATTGTCAATCAGTCTTTCATCACAGAGAGGAGTTTGAGAGATGTGGATAGTGCGAACTAGGGAAGCTCAGTACCTAAGGTTTTTGTCGATCTGCTTCAGGGAAGTAGTGGCGTTTTGAGGACTCTCATGGTGTTAGTAGTGGTCAGACCCTTTTCTCAGGTGGTACTCCAATCTGTCACCAATGTGGTGTACCAGGACATATGAGGAGGCGGTGTACGCAAAATATAGTGTCGTGCTGAGGTTTTGGTAGGATAGATCATCTCCACCATTTCTGCAGGACTTCTCCCCCAATACCTAGTGAGCAGTGAACTGTACTTACTCAATGATTTGGTGCTAGATTGGAAGGATCACATTAGTCAGGTAGCTAGAATACCACCGACCGATCAGGCTGTGGTTGCAGTTGAGGCCGAGGTAATCAGGTGTTTGACTCTCAGCGCTAGCAGGGCAGGTCTGCTCATGGTTGGGAGGATGTGACTCAGGGTCGTGGTACCGACAAGTTTTATGTAGTCACCCCTATGCCACATGAGTAGTACACTGGACCATCTACTATACAAGGTATGATTCTAATTGCCTCTACGTTCGTATCTGCTTTGTTTGACATAGGTGCTTATCACTCTTTTATATCAGAGGTGATTATTGGGAGTTTGGGCCTCAATGTTGATTTATATCATGGTATGATCACGTTAGATACCCCTTTAGGTATCCATTCATAGGGAATTCTTCATTGTCTGAATTGTACCCTCAAGGTGGGTGGTTACCTTTTCCTGTGGAACCTGTATGTTCTGGATATAACAGGTTTTTATGTAATAATCGGGATGGACTAGTTAGTTCCCTATAGAGTCCGGATTGACTGCTATTGTTGGAGGGTGGAATTTACGTCACCATAGGGAAACAAACATATTCATAATGGAGAATGGGATATTAGTGGGACACTAGCAGGACCAGAACACCAGAGTTTAGGAGGTGTCACAGAACATGTTGCCAATCATTATCTCGATGACCAAGGGTTACAACCCTCGGTTTATCCTCCTATGGTGGAGATTTTCATTGATGTCTTTCTTGATGATTTCTCTAGTCTACATCCAGTGTGAGAGGTGGAATTTACTATTGAGCTTATACCAGGAGCAGCCCGAGTGACCATTCCTCCTTATAGGATGGAACCTAAGGAACTTCTGGAGCTCAAGAGTCAATTGGCGCACTTGGAAGAAAAAGGCATTGTACATCCCAATACCTCTCCTTGGGGATCACTGGTTCTCTTTTCTAAGAAGGAAAATGGTACCCTTTGTCTTTGCGTAGGTTATCGTATGTTAAATCAGCCGACTATTAAGAATCGTTAACCTTTTCCTCAAATTGACGACCTCTTCCATCAGCTCCAAGGAGCGAAGGTGTTTTCAAAGATAGATTTGTTGTAGGGATATCACCAGGTTCATGTTAGTACTTCATACATACCTCGTACGACATTAAGGAGATGTTATGGTCTCTATGAGTACCTAGTCAATCCATTTGGGCTTATGAATGCACATGCAGTGTTTATGGATCGTATGAATCATATTTTTCACCTTTACCATAATTCTTCTGTGGATTTATTTGTGGATGATATCGTAGTCTATTCACTCTTGAGACACGACCAAGAATCCCATCTTGAGATCATGATGAATACACTAAGAGAGAATCATCTTCTTTCTAACCTCAGTAAATGCCACTTTTGGATAAATAAGGTTCACTTCCTTGGTCAAATTATTTCTGAGTCCGATGTTTCAGTTGACCCTGAAAAGGTGAGTGCTATAATTTCTTGGGAGAATCCCAAAAATGTATTCGATATCAAGTGATTCTTGGGGATTTCTGGATATTATAGGCGATTCATTCAGGAATTATCACAACTAACAGCACCGCTTACAGCTTTGACCAAAAAGTGGGTGAGATTATTTTGTTCAGAACCTTGTGAATTAGCTTTTCAGGAACTAATGGGAAGACTAACTTCAGCATTGATACCGATCTTGACGAAGCCAGGAAGAGCTTATATGGTCTATTGTGATGTGTCAGGTATCGGGCTTGGAGATTTCTTTTTGCAGGACAAGAGAGTCATTTCGTATGGTTCTCGTCAGTTAAAGCGTCATGAATGGATTTTTCTGATGCAAGATCTTGAGCTCGCAGCAGGTCTACATGCCTTATGTTGTTGTAGATTGTATTTCTTGGGAGATCATTTTGTGGTATTCACTGACCACAAAATCCTGAAATATATCATCACCCTGCGGGATCTAGATCTCAGGAAACGTAGGCAGGTCTAGTACCTGCAATCCATTAATTTTTAACTAGCCTATACTCTTGGGAATGGAAATTATGAAGCCGATGCGTTGAGTCAAGAAACTCAGTAATAAGTTGTTTGAGAATCTAATGAGGAGTGGAAGCTGATGACCCTATTTTTGGAGATGCATGTTGAGGTTCAGGAGGGACAGGGCCAGACTGTTCTCTCAGCCTTAGTGGTGACATATACTCTTTTGGAACGGGTCAGGGCATGATAGTTATCAGATCCAGAAAGCCATGTTCTATGACAAAGTGTCGTTGATGATGCCTCTATATATTGGTCCATGGAAGAAGGTGATACTTTATTGTTCTGTGGGCGTGTATGGGTCCCAGCTGACATTATAGAGGAGATGATGAGGGATTTTCATGCCTCAGCATGGGCAGTTCCCCCAGGGATCACCAAAATGTATTGTGATTTGCGATGACAGTACTAGTGGCCTAGCATGAAGTGGGAGATAGAAAGTTTTATCACGGGTTGTTCCACCTGTCAGTAGGTGAAGGCGGAACATCCGCGTCTGCCAGGGCTTTTGAAGCCATTGTCCATTCTAGAGTGGAAATGGGATGATGTTTTTATGGACATTGTAACCAGTTTACCTAGGTCACCTCATGGTAATGATGTAGTATGGGTTATCATCGACTGTCTAACGAAGGTCGTACATTTATTACCTATGTGGGAGACCTTCATGGTTGATGACTTGGGAAGATTGTATGTCAAGGAAATAGTGCGCCTTCATGGAGAACCTCGTTTTTTTGTCTAGGACAAAGATCCTTGTTTTACATCTCGGTTCTGTCAGGGCTAACAGAAGGCCTTGGGTATGCAGGTACTTTTGAGCACGGCCTATCACATGCAGACTGACGGACAAACTGAGCAGACTATACAGGTACTAGAGGATATATTACTTGCATGTGTTATCGATTTGGAGGTTCATGGGAGAAACACATTCCTCATGTTGAGTTCAGTTAAAACCACAACTTCTGGGCTACCATTGTGATGGCTCCCTACGAAGCCTTATATAGTAGGACTTGTCGCTCGCATTCGTGTTGGCTTGATATAGGGAGGTAGCTCTTCTAGGACAATGTCTTGTGAAAGATACAACATAGTATATATAACTTATTTGGAAGCATATGCTGACGACTCAACCAAGACAGCAGTCCTATACTAACAAACACTGGTGACCTCTTGAATTCAAGGTTGGGAACTGGGCTTTCTTGAAGGTCTCACCCAGGTTGGGGAAAAGACATTTTTGGAACCAGGGTAAGCTTTCACTTAGGTTCGTAGGAACCTTTAATGTGATGAAGCGCATCGGGCCAGTAGATTACTAGCTTGTACTTTCGCAGTGATATCAATATATGCATGATGTTTTTCATTTAACTCAGCTACAACATTAATTTTTAGATCTAACACAATTTTTCAGCCTGATGAGGGTGAACAGGATATAGATGCTTTCTTCAAGGAGTATCTCATGCGAATTGTCGACCAGAGTGTGAAAATACTCCGTGGAAGTTCTGTTCCTCTTGTACGGGTGCTATGGTAGCACGACCGGGTACAAGAAGAGACCTGGGAGAAGGAGGCAGATAAACGTTCTCAATGGCCGGAGCTTTTCATTGCTGACACCTATGTACCCTTGGAATCCCATCTCGGGGACGAGTTGCCTTAAAGAGGGATGGTTGTAACCACCCGAATCGTTGGTAAAGGTACTGATCATTAGTTTTTCATTCAAATATTTCCTTAATACTTATTTAATGTGTGTAACATCCTAAGGATGGTCTAGGGAGTGTATGAGGTTTGTTTGGAGCCTGGGAGGATGAAAAATGGACTTGCAGACAGTGGCGCATGGCCTGCGAACGGTCTGTGCTAGGTTAGGGATAAACCACGAGGATGCAGATAGGGGCACCTACAGGGGCGCATGACCATGGGGAACAAGATGCATGGCCTTGTATCTTTTTTCTGAGAGGGAGTGAGGTGCACATGGTTTTCACACAGTTTGGGTAAACCATGCGCCTAAACCGTGAGACCCTGTTCTGGGTAAAATTTACCATTTTCCCTTAATTTGTATTAAAATCCTAAAATCCTTATTTCTTCCTCCAGTGGACAGGACCAGAGGAGGATCCCTCCTTGAGCTACATAATCTCTCTCCATCTCTTTTATTGGTTTTTATTTCCCCCGGTGTCCGAATCTCGATCCGTTGAAGGCGTGGGATCACCCTTAGTAAGGCTTACCTCACACACCCTTCTTTCCTCGGTGAATCATGGTATCCGTTTTGTTATTTTACCACAGGCTCATATTCCTTATTTTTAGGGAACTGGACTGAAACTCAGAACTCTTCCAACCTACATTGAATCTAAGGTCAATATCAAACGAGCCTACGACTACAACTCTAAGGTAGGTGGTCATGTGGATTCCATTTTCGGTTTTTTTTCTTTTTTGAGTTATTATCATCATGTCATGGTTTGTCTTTCGCCAAAACCCATATTTATAATGGATAAATAATTTATAAATGACCCGTTTGGTATGGGATTGATGAATCTAACCTTGATAAGGAGTTTAGATGAGGTATGGACTGGAAGTGCTCAACTATAGGTGATACGCCTTAAGAATGGGCCATTTCTCACCTCTATACTTTAATGATATGTCTTTAATGGGATTTTCCATGTTAGGAAGATGAGATAGTTTGGATAGAGTTTGGCTAGGATGAGATATCATAAACCCTTTAATAAATTGAGATGTATGTTTTCCATAAAGGGTTATTGGGAAAGGTCATTCTTTCTTAATGTGATATAATGTAAGATATGATTCCTTATCTAATGTGATGTGAATGGTCATGCCTTGCTGTGTGGACATGCCAGATGAATATCTGGGTGAGGGCGGGATGCATTCTTACCTCATGCCAGATGAATCTCCATGTGTTTGTAGCAGGCATTCTTACCCCATGCTAGATGAATGACTGTGTAATAGGACGAGAGGCATTTATACCTCATCCCTATATATAATTTGTGGGTGGGAGGAATTCTCCCTCATGTCAGATACAATGATTGTGGATGAGAGGCATGTTTACCTCATTCCAGTGATAACCTATATCTATGTACTCATACCTCTTTTGATTTTTCAGATTACTATCCATGAGCTGAATCAGGTAGACCCACCGGGTTTCATTACGGAACCTGAGCAGGAGGGTTGTTTATTAATTTTCTTTACTTGCAGTTTACTACACACTGTTTATCTTACGGAACCTATTTGGAATAAATGTAGACATCGTGGGTGGTGGCCTACTGAGACTTGTCTCACACTCTACCCGGGTGGCCTCCTTTGAACCCATGTAGACTTTACTACTACAGGTACTATTAGGAGAAAATGCCCAACTTCAGGTTCTTGACTCATATATGTTCTAGTTGGTGTTGCAGAGCAGAGGACCAAACATGGATAGAGATGCTCGTAGACTAATTTTGTTCTTTGTTCCTTTTTTTATTACTATATAGCATGTTTTCCATCTATTCCCATTATATCATCATGCCATGCATCCATTTTTTATCAGACACTGCCTATGTGGATTTTTTATATTTTTCAAGTTGTTCCTTACTTTTTTTGTTGGTTCGTATGTTTCCCTTTTTCTCATGTTTATACATTGGTGGTGCGTTTTCTATTTAATCACTTGATGTTATACCAATGTGTACTCTGACATGGTGGTACCATCTCCCCAATGACTTACCATTACACCCCCACTGCTAGTCTCCATCCCCTGGCATATGGGGAGATGAGCCAGGGTTTATGTGGCCAACCGGGCTCGGGGATCTGGTTGAGGGGCATCTGGGTCCACGACATCACAATTGATGAGAGAGAAAGGGTTATCTCATCATATGTAGATTAAATTTATAGTAAGGGGTCATATATATAAATGTCCCAACATATGAAATGGAATTAATATACATAATATAAAATAATTTCTTGAATGTAAATGAGGGGAGATAAATCATTTACGAGATTTTTTTATGGTATCAAGTGTAAATGAGAGGCCTTAATGCGAATGAAAGGGGTATCTCATCATTAAAATATCAAACTATTATTATTGGGGAGGTGAGAAATAATACCCCAACATTTGTAATTGAAAATAATAGTGCATTACAATACAAGAAAATTTGTACATAAATAAGGACGGAAGGAAAGTGAGGATCTCTTATATGGAAGTGTAATCCCAATTGCTTGGGAGAGGATTTATAGATGCTTATTGGGATCTTGGGGCACCTTGGAATGATTATATAGAGAGTAGTGTAGATGTTTATCGAGAGTCAACTGGTTTGAGTGACGACGAATGGGAAAATGAGTTTGTTTATATTGAAAAGGAGAGGGAATTCATTAATATCTAGCTTTTGGACACTACACATTAAGCTAATCAAAACAAAAAAAAAAACATCCCAGGGTTTTTTCCAATGGTTTTCACTAAAGGGGGGTGTAAGAAAGTATTTTATACGGCCAATGGGAGAAACTATAAAAATATTATTATTTTATATCTGGAGTAGAGTCACACTCTCAATGATATCATTTTAAAAAGTTAAAATTTTTAATAAGTGGTTGAGGGTCCAATAAGGCATTGCCAGATTAATCCAAAAAATTATAAATCACATTATTTTAGAGGTAAAACATATATTGACCGAATATATCATTTATATTATTTTATAACATCAATATTTGGTCATTATGATTTCATAAAACAAATTATATATTTAATTAGTATTTAATTTTTACCCAAAAAATCAGATATCTCATAAAATTATGAAAAATTATCAATTCAAAATTTACATCATCTTGAATCCAAAAAAAAAATTCATTTTAACAAAATAATTTTCTAAATATTTTAATTTTCACTTTTAAAATAAAAACTGAAATTTATAAAAAATTCCTATTTTTGAAAAATATTGCTTTCAAAGCATAATAAAAATAACAATGGTATTAATGAAAAATTATATGATCATTAATATTTAATAAAAATTAATTTAGTAATTATATTTATTAAAATATTATTTAATTAAAAAATCTATTAATTCATCAAAATAGATTTCGTAATTGATTATTAACAAAAAATAAAAGTTGTGATTTAAAAACAAATTAAAAAATAATAATATTAAAATGAATGTATATTCATTATTCTAAACAAAAATATCGCACAGAATCATAGTTCTATAGTCTTGTCACATAACCACTTATAAAAACCACATATGACCTAAGGGTACGGCGTGTGATGGTGAAAAACTCTTGGGGTCTCTCAGATAACTTCACTCGGGTTGTAATCTCTATTAACATCCATTTCTCCTATAGTAAATTACGTTCATGATTAATGTGTTGATGTTCAGCATGGGCTTGGTCTAGAGGGAAGCCCAATGATGCTACCCCCTATTAGAGATCTGAAAAATGTGCTTCGTATGGAGAAATTCTTTTAGATGAGATCATTACTTCCTTTGTCTGAGTAAACTGGATTTGTTAATGGCCTTCGTTTATACTAATCATATGATTACTATTCAATGTTTATATGAGAAATGGTAACAATTCTTCACTATATTTTAAAATCCAAAATCATAAAACTGAGAAAATTCTAATGTTCTATATAATAATTTGACATAATAATATGTTTAATTAGATCAAAAAGATTTGTTTTACAAATGTTTTGACCATTTAAATTATAATTATATATTTAATATAGTTTATGAAACTAAATACATCATTCATGGAGATGGGAGGTTGTATGTGATCCTGGATTCTATTGCTATTTAATTGTCATGTTGAAAGATTGAAAGTAAAAATAATATCTATATATCTTAATGTATTTTTATTTATCATTATCACAGAAGATTTATGATATCATATATATCATATATATTCACTAAAACGTCATTCATACAATCCATGTAGTGTATAAACAAATCATATCTCCTTAAGGGGCGGTAGTGCACACTTCCTCAAACAAAATTATCTTATTTACATGAGTGAAAATTACATTTATAGTAATATGAATATAAATTCATAAAGACCATATAAATATAATGTATAATATATTAAAATCAAGTTTCCATCATAATTTATACCATGAGGGGGGTATGAATGATTGAACATTTATCTTTTAGTGAGGAAGTAGTTTGTTGTAAATATAAATATAAGTTTAATTATCAGTTAGATAGAGGTTTGAGTATGTTTAGGTTTAAACCGTAGAATAAAATCAACCATGTATAAGGAGGATACTGTTTTTATAATATGATCAAGGAAAAAATTGACTGGAGCGGTGGTGCAAGAAACAAAATGAAAGCACTTAAGAGAATATGTTACCTCCTAATTGGGTAACTCCTTTTGGTTTGTTCTAAAAGTATTCCTTGTATTTACATCTTTCTAAGAGAAGGCTTTAAGGATGAAGGGATAATTTGTTAGAAGTGGATTGGGTAGTGCATGGAGAAACCTAATAAGTTTGAGAGGTGTGTGTATGTTGGAGAGGTGGTGGGATTTTATAGGGAAGTAAATGGACTCATTTGAAAATTTGTAATGCATGTTTTGGGTAAACATGTTATTACCTAACAAGTTGGTCTTGCGTGTATCACAATTCATATTAGTATTGTGTGTAGCTCAAACCATGTTGGTTCCATGTGACAATAGTGTTTGACTTAGTGATTTCATATAAATATATATATTAAGTCATTTTTCTATTTTCATGTGAAATTCAATCTATCAAAAAGATAAATAAATTCAAAAAAATCACAAATTTTTACGGTATTAAATTCTTTACACACCGCATACACTATTAAGAAATGAATAAAAATTAAATACTCTAACTTTTCGGATTCATAACTTGATTTTTTTGGAAATTATACTACAATTAATGCCTCTGGTGATGAGAACCTAACTACTTCCAAAATTCAACGCTCAATGAAATAGCCTTTTACTATTCATGGTTTAATTGAAATATTGCATTGAATTGTGAAATTGAAGCTTCTGTCATATCATGAATGTGTATATTACAATCTATATGGGCCTACACAAGCTCACACCAATTGATTAGTCCCTTGTAGCGATCACATTACTACTACTACCTATTCCATATTTAGTGAAAATACTTTGATATATTTTGTTACTACATCCCTGAATCCCATCGTAGGATCATTTTGATTTAAGTGGGAAACTACATCCCTTATCAAATTAACCTCATTAATTATTATTATTCTATTTTTTTGTTGAAATTCCACCCCTATACATTCTATACATGCACCTTATTTTCCTAAAGTACTATGAGAAAGTGGTATCCCAAACATGGTACTAGTGATCATTTTTGGATAAATTCATAGGATAACACATTCCACTAGTTGAGTAAGCATTTAAATAAATTAAATTACCCATTTCCATCAAATCATAATGAAAATATTTTAAATAATAAAATTTACGATTCCCCTTATTATAATTATCTATAACATTCTCCATTGATAATGATTATATTATTTGTAAACTTTTTTTATAAAAAAGGAATTATTATTTTTTATAATATGATGGATATGGATTGAAAATGGACGCACACTAATCATATAAAATATTTATATAACTATACAATTAACCAGTTAATAAAATTTGAATCATTGAATCAATATGACCCTATTGAGATCTATTGTCTAAGATTATGTATTTTTATTCAAGAAATTATTTTCTATTGCTAAGATCGAATCATATATACTTTTTTTGTTATTTAGAATAGTATTTTCAATGATTTAAATGATAATTCAATTGGTAGTTATTTTCTCTGTAGGAATGAGGCTTCCAATGTTTAAACAGATAAAATACATAAAAAGATAATTTTCTATAACATGTAATGAAGTCTCATTACACGATTTGTTGTAGAGTTTTATAGCTTGCTACAATTGATGACTCATGTAATTATAGAAGTCATGAAACCTATATGTGGAGAATATTTTACATGAATTTGGTTTCCAAAAATCGTCATAAACACATTTAAGTTAATTACCTCACTAAAGATAAAGCATAGATGAAGTTACATGTCATTTATCTCATAAAAAAATCATGAAAAATTAAAAAATTCAAATATTTTAAAAGATATGAGTCTTATACATGTAGTTACAAATACATAGAGAGAATAATAAATTATAATTACATAATATGTGTCCCCATTACATGTCATGTAATATTGTGTCTATATATATATTAGTAGGGAATCATATGTTAAAATGTTCTTGAAAAGAATATTTTTTTTTCATTCCTATCTTGTTTCCTACTACTCCATTTACACAGTAATAGAAATTTCCTAGTTTTTTCTTATTGATTATCCTTAATAAAAGAATTGTGAGTTTTAATAATTGTGTTATTCATTCCTTTTCACACCATTTTCCTCATTCATCACCATTTCAAGAACCAACTATTGTATAAATTTTTCATGCATTCATTATCTCTCCTATTTCAAGTATGTTTTTTATTGAATTGTGTTTGAAATAATATTTTATATTGATTGTACTTAATTGATTGACTAAAATTAATCATTTTATATTTTATAGTCCCTTATCTTCAATTATTTCTGGCATGATATTAATTATTTTAATTCTTCATTTAATTGAAATTGAGCCCACCCGGATTGGCTAAACCACTAGGGTTACGAATCAAGAGTTCGAGTATCTGAATTTAATAAAACATAAATTTCCAAATTTGTATGCTTAAGGATTTTCAATCAGGATAAATAAACAATTTCATAACAATTTATTTGAACATACATGGTAATGAGAAAATAACTTGAAGGAAAGTATCATTATTAGAACATATAAGGTGATAACTAACATCTTAAAATACATTCTACCTTTTAATCTACGTTTAATGTATCTAGGTTGTCACTATTTATAAATTAAAAAAATGATTCCTCTTTGGTAGAACTAGTTAATTTTACAGTAGTTCACTAGAAAAAAGTTCATTCTTCTTAACCTAATCTTTATTATCGGACCATATTAGAATTAAGACAATATTTTATAAAGAACCCTGAAATTGATCATAATCCTTCTCTTATTCCTGAAATCACCCATCAACTTTCAAAAAACATTGGTTTGAAAAACTATTTTAACTCATGAAAACTTCCACGCCTATGGGTTCCAAGCCAAAGGTTATAATCTCCATCCCAATTCCTTGTTGGATCAACCATGTAATTTTTCTATACTATACACTAGTAGAAAGTGATGTTTGGGAAACAATCAAATCTAATCAGACCGCATCCCACAAAAATAAAATTCCGTGTGCAGGAACATTATATAGATGTTTCTTAAAGAAATTATATTTTTTTCTAGATTATATCAAAGCTATAAAAACTAGACTAGACATGGGGAAAATATTAATTTTCACACTTACTAGGATGATTCATTGGATTATGAATCATTTTATATGAATACAAGTGTAATGATGATAGAGATTGTATGGAAGAAACAAACATAGAAATTAATGATGACCATCTTGATTATCCAATGTTGATTGTGAATCTAAATAACTATTCAAAGACACCATTTAAAAATGGTCAAAATAAATAAATAATGTTCCAATATATATTGATATAATATAATTCTCATTCTGGCAGTGGAAGGGGTGACACCATATTTATTGAAAAAACATAGTCTCATAATATAATATAATAATAGATGGAAATGAACTTCCTTGTCATAAATATAATTCCAAAATTATAATACATTCAATGTGGATGATAGTAAAAAAAATACATTCCCATCCAAATGAATGCATACTATTTCACAACCACCATGGAACACTCAAAAAATTCACTATGTGGGGTGAAGATCAATACTAAAAGATGAATAATTTCCTCAAAAATAAGTTTGGTAATCTCATATAATTCCATCATTTAAAAGACTATATTAATGTAAAGAAACTATGAGGTAATTAGCATGGAACACAATACACTAATTGATGAATGAAAAATACATTTTCCATCAGACACTCCTCAGTGGATGAAAATTAATTACGAGTGTCCTGAATTTGGAAATGTGCCCGGAAAATTTCATCATTAATTGTTTAATAATGGTATAATTTCTATTTTTGTGTAGAGTGTTACTCATATAATATGGCCATTCATATAATGTCTCAGTCTTAATCATTTCATATTCAAGTTATTTCAACTAGATTTCAATTCATTAAATTCCCAAATATCATTTCAGTTTAATGTTTTTTAATGTTAGTACATTACACATATATATCAACCCATAAGAATAAAATGTGGGTACCATTGAAACCGTATCCATTTGATTAAAAACATAAAATTTTAAACAAGAAACAACAACATGATTTCATTTAAAAATCTTCATAACATTAAACTTGACATCCTTATTTTCCATAGAAAAACGTATAACCAATGATAATCATTCAAGAACATAGGATGAGAAAAATATTTCTAAGGGATATAAAAATATTGAATAAAAACATTATTACATGATTACATGTAATCTTATGAAATCAATTTAAAAAATACATAAATGACACACATATGTACATAGATTGTGAATCTTGTGATTTCAACAAGATTTCCAAATAACCTAAATTACAATAATTGAATCATAAAGGCATATTGGGGAATTAATTAGATAATCATTTATCCCACATGTCTACCTTATGATTAGTAAGCCTAAAAAATACCTAACAATGTAACCGTCACATCTACCTTCTTGGTTAACCATCATATTTACACTTGGAGAAACTACATAGTTGACCTCCAACATATAAATTCCCAATTTATTGGAGGTAGTTATAGGTCCCATCCTTAATTATATAAAATTACATAGAACCAGAGCATAATAATAAAAAATGACTAATTTTATATTAAAATTATTTTGAATTTTGTGAAATATATTTTTTAATGATGATTTTAATTGAATGTAACTTACAAATATCATATAACTGATATGAGAATAAATAGATATAACAATATATATATATATATATATATACTATGAATAAAAATAATACATCATAATATAAACAAAATGTTTTCCCTAAAATGACAATAAATCCAAGAAATTAAGGAATAATAATGTTAACCCATAGAATGGAAACTGGGCTATTAATTCCATTAACTCAAGTTTACCTTACAAAAAACATTTTTAAAACGCTTTTATAATTGTTAAAATAGTGTTATTAATATATTAAATAAATTTATTCACGTTTATAACACCATATATGAACATTTCCTAACATCATTTCACTTTTAATTATTAGTATTTTGTTCCTTCAATTGTTTCGGGTGCATTGTTTACATTATTTATATGGCTGGTTTGTATTTGATTTCCATATTGTATGGAAATGAAAATCCAAAAGTGGTATGAATTGGTATTCATATTTTTTCAAAATACTAAATTATTCTAGAAATCATTTTTTATATACTATAAGGATGAATTAGTAGATAAATCTATAGTGGTATATGTTTAGACCATTTTGGTGGTTCTTTGATAATCAAAAACTTGTTTCATTATATATCATAATATTATGTATATATGTTAAATCCAGAACATGAAAGAGGACATATAATACACATTAAAATATATTTGAACCATTAAAATATATTTGTAACCACTTTTTAAGGAAGTAATGGGAATTCAAAACACATCACCCATGATTTTGGTAAATCGGCCCATCACGGAACATGTTTCAATTTTTAGAATAAGAGAATGTGGATAGGAAGAATAATGATGAATGTTTTTAATAAACATGATAACATTTAGAATATGTATGATTAGGAAGCATTCATACCTTTTTGGTAAGGGAATGGGAATAGATTGTCTGAAAAGAAAAAGAATTGAAAATAAAACATATAAAAATGTAAGAGGATTCTTACCTCTTGATGTCTTATCCTCGATATCCACCTTAAGGATGCTAGTTTTGGGATTTTTAACCCGAGACAAACTTGAGGAAAAGATACTCAGTGGGAAACTAGTCCAAAATTGTCCACGATTTTATATGGCCTAATGAATCGTGGTCTCATTTTCCCTTTCAAACCAAAATTCATTACACTTTTCCATGGAGTGATTTTAAGAAAAACAAGATCACTTACCATAAAATGAAATTATTTTATCTTTTATCTTCAAAACTGTCCTTCATGAATGGAGCTATCTTCGTGTGTTGCTAGATCACCTTCAATTTCATAGCCATTACCTCAACAAATTCAAGTCCCATCAACATCGTTTCTCTAACATCATCATAAAATGATGGAGGCTGGCACTACATCCCACATAATGATGTAAAAAGTTGCATCTATATAATGTAATGAATATTGTTATTATAGTAAAATTAAACTAAATAAATATGTTGAACCCATCTTCCCTGGTAATCCATTGAACAAGCTCAAAGAATATCCTCCCAAGTCTGAATCGTCAATTAAGACTACCCATCTTAATGACATTGAAATTCTATAATGCAATTTAATTCTATTCCCAATTACCTTTAAAGGCCTCTCTAAAAGTTATAAGTGATAGTGGGATCACAGTTAGATACAGCGGAAAGAATAACTCTACGTAACCTAACAATCTCTTTCAGGTATAGTTGAGAATGTAGTTTCAAAGACCTATTATATAGAATAGGAAATAAATGAGCTGATATAGTTAGTTGATCAACAATAACACAGACTCCATTGTTACTTCAAAAGTATTAGTTAGTCCCACAATGAAGTCCATGGATATATTTTATTTTTTCCACTCTATAACTCATAAAGTATAAAGTATCTCATTCGGAAACTACTATTATGCTTCAACCCGTTTACATGTAAAACATTTCATAGTAAAATCTGCCATATCTCATTTCATTCCACACAACTTATAATATTCTTGATGGTCATTGTATAGTAGTGTACTCCCCAGATAAATTGAAAATGGAAAACAATTAGCTTCACACAATAATCTTTCTCTAGCTGAGAATCACAAGGATGACACACAATTCTTCCAAATCTCATATCCCAATCATTATCAATGTAAATTTTTTGAAAAATCACATTTTTACCAATTCTACATTTTTCTAAATATCTTTATCTTCCTTTTAGACTTCCTTAATTCTGTTTCAAAAAAGATGACTGCACTGAAACATGACACAAAATAATGGAATTTCCTCCACCAACTACTTCCAAGAAAAAATTCATCAAATCATTAATCAATGGGACAATTTCAGAGCATAACAAGGCTAATATTGCATAATGTTTTTGAATCAAGTCATCCACCATTTGTTTCTTTCCCCGAATGTTAATTTATCATGTAGTCATAAACCTTTATGAATTCAATCCAACTTTACTACATCATGTATAGTTCGTTCTGAGTGAATATATACTTTAGACTATTATTGTTAGTATATAAATAACATTCGGCTGTATAAAAGTTATTCCGCCAAATTTACAAAGAAAAATCCAAAACTGTTAATTCCAAATCATGTGTGTGATAATTTAACTCAGTAGGTTTTAGTTGTCTTGGGGAATAATAAATTACCGGATCATTCGATATCATAACACAACATTTTACCATCAAAAAAGCGTCGTTGGAGATGAAAAACGAAATATTTCTGGATGGTAGGGCCAAAATTAGAACATTCATCAATCACTTATGTAGTTAAAAAGAAAATATCACATTACTATGTCAATATAAATCAAACACATTTCATGTTAACATAGTTTGTGGGCTAGAAACATGTGCAATGCTTTTGAAAAACCATCGGTAATAACCTACTAGTCCAAGATAACATTTAATATCTGTAATTGTTTTAGGTATCAATCATTCATCAAACACTTTTATTTGGAAAGATCAAATGTTATTACATCACTATTTACAATACTCCCAAGAGAAAAAACCTGCTACAATCAAAAGTCAAACATTATTTATTTTTCATATAGTTTATTTTCTGTTATTTTATACAAAACAACCCTTAGATGTCTTTCAAGATCCTATTTTTAATTAAAAAATACCCAAATTTCATCAATAAAAAATCTACAACCATATCAATGAACTCATGAAATACCCTATTCATAATATCCATAAATAAAACAATTTCATTAGGAAACTAATACAACATAAAAACAAATTCATAATGCCCATATAAAGTACACAATGTAGTGTACGGGATGTTTCTTCCTTTAGGTTCAATTGATTATTCCTCGACCTTAAGACATCCTTTGAAAAATTCTTTCTCCCTATAGATAATAAAAAAAATTCATCGATATGAGAAAATCTATACTTGTTTTTAACAGTGATTTTATTTAGGGCTCTATAATCACATAAAATTATCATGGATCCATCTTTATTTTTGGAAAACAAAATAAGAGCACCACATGGTTAAGTGATATGATGAATGATACCTTTATCAAAAAACACATGCGACTGATTTTTCAATTCATGTAGATCCATTTGAGACATTTTATTTGGGGTTTTGAAATTGGATAAGCATTATGTCCTAAGATAAATGTGAATTCAACTCCCCGATTCGGTATAAATCTGGGTAACTCAGCAGAGAAAACATCATGAATTTAATTTACCATAGGCACATCATTAATTTAAATAATTTCTTTGTTTTTATTAATATTACCAATATAAAATTCATTTTCATCATTAAATAGTTTCTCAGCTTCATAATATGTTATCAACTGTATGGGTTCATACATGTATACAAACTTATAACCATTTGAAAAAAAGCATCTTTAGCTCTACAATCAATAATAGGTTGATAAACTAAAAGTGAATCCAAACCTAAAATGACATAAAACACTGATAAGAGGAAAAAAATGATTGTAGGTAATGTATTTCTATAGATAACAATAAGAATAGTCATAAAATTCAATTTTTATAGTAAAATATCCCCTAGGTTCTTAACAATATGTTTTGGACTCATTTGTTGTAGTGATATTTCCAATTTACCAAATAATTTCGTAGAAATAAAGGAATATGTTGACCCCGTATCAAACAATAATTTAGAAATATATATATAAACAAAAAAATTACCTGATACCATTATATTATATGCCTTGACATCTACTGACGTAGTCAAAAATGATCTCACTGTACCTTTATGCTTATATTCTGGCTTCTTCCCAGCATTTAGATCTTTCTTTTGGAAGGTATTAGGATAATTACCCATCTCAACACATTTGAAACCCTTTTTTGTTATCTTATTAGGATTAATCTTATAAAATTTTTCATTATAATCTCATGACATATGTCAAAATTTTCAACATCTAAAACACTTACCAAATTTTGTAAGGTATTCCCTAGGTAGATTTATACCACACTATTCAGAAAATGGAAACTGAAATTTCAAACCATTAGACTTCATTGATTGATTCTTACCAATCTCCTTCCAACTAAGACTCTTTTGATATTTTCTCACAATGTAAATCTGATCATCATAAAACTACATTTATACCCTCTTAGCACAACAGAAATTTTCTCATAACTTTTGTACTCTTAACAAGCCATTGTCCTTAGATATCTTGGCTTTAATCCTATGTAAATATGGTTGATTTTTCAATCAACACCCAAAATATGATTTAGATCATAACATTATTATCTGTTGAATTTTTCTTCATACATGACCATTTCATCTTCATCCTTTTGAATCAATTGAAGAAATTGATTTTCCATCCAAATTAGAACCGCATTTTGAAAAAAAAATCAATTAAATGAACATTAAATATATCCCATTCTAAGTAATCAATATCTTACGTATCCCTGATATTCATGACCATCTTATACCACTAATTAGATTTACCTTCAAAAAGAATAATTGAATGAAAAACATTTTGATTATCTGAATATCCCATAAAATTAAATGTCTTTTTATGTGCTTTAATTTATCTTTCAACAGCTTCTGGGTAAGAAGATCCACTAAAAGAAAGAGGGTTTTGCCTCATAAAATGTTCCACTATTTACATGTTTTTTTGTGGTAGCTCTGGTTGATCTCTTGCAAGGATGACACTACCATTTATTTCCTATTTTAGATGATCCATATCCATCACAAACTGCTCGGTTCCAATTTCAAGCACTCATAGTTGCAGATTCAGAATGATATTATCTTCTCAGTTCCTTCTAACTTTAGCTTCCCTATTTATTCTAAGAAAATCCATTCTGAATAGACATATCTTAAATGAATAAACATGGTATTCTGTAAATAATATACCATTTATATAAAAAAATAGGTAAAAATTAAATATTTTATTTTGTCAACATCATACAAAATCTTATTTTAATATAAATCTGGTTCTGATACAAACTATAAGGCACCGTCCTTAAACATTACATATTCTCATTATTACAACTAGAATTCACTTCATTACATTGTGAAAGATCATTATAGTTCAGAGTTTAATAACATTAGGAAATAAATAATACATATCAACCCACAAGCATAATAGTGGGTACCATTATAACATTATCTATTTCTTCTAAAATATATGTAACGTCCGGGCCCGGATCACCATTGAACCAGTGGTCGGACCGGTCGCCACATGGCCTCGTGCATGTCTCCCCGTACGCCAGAGGCTGCCGACTAGTAGTGAGGGTCTCAGGAGGTGATTGTGGGAAGACTATACCCTTTTATCATAGTTGAAAAATGGTATTATCAGAGTGAAAGACAAAAATAGAGGAAGCAGTAATAGATAATCAAAGAATGAACAGTTGCAGAAGACAAATCGTGATCATTTTCATAAAAGGTGGCCAAAGATAGTTGTCACAATATAGGGATGATGATACAGATATGGAAAGTTGTAAACAATAGAACATTCTTTTAATACAATAAAAAGAATAAGGAAAAGACAGAACGGACCAATGGGTGTTCTCCTAAGCATCCCGACCTCCCGCTCGGTCCTTTGCTCCTATCCCCAGATACAAGCAACACAACCACCAACATAGGCCCTGCAAGCAAGAAAGGTATACTCATGTACCCCAGTGCAACGACAGCCCAAGTAGGGTGTGAGATATAAATCTCAGTAGGCTAGAACCACCAGTGTCTAACCCAAACCAGAAAGTGTATAACAATTAAACAGTGAGCAAGCGTAGCAGGATTCAATAAGCAGAACAAAATAGAACAACAACACCCGTCCAGGTTTCCCCAAAGGAATCCTGATGGCTATACTAGCTTCGTCTCATTTCCTGGATATCAATTTGATCATGTCACCATATATATATATATATATATATATATATAATCATTTAGGTCATTGATGGCATGTGGTAGGAATGCATCCCACCCATTTATCGAGATTAGCGGGCATGAGGTAAGAATGCCTCTCGTCCCTATATGTCAACTGGAAAGGGGTATAAATGCCTCCCTTCCATCATTCGTGACTAGTGGGCATGAGGTAAGAATGCATCTAGTCCCTATTAGTAAATTGGAAAGAGGTATAAATGCCTCCCTTCCATCATGTACTATCACACTGGAATGGGGTATAACTGCCTCCCATCCAACCACGTTTGTGTCACAATCACTGCTCTGGCATGTGGTATAACTGCCTCCCATCCAGACACGCAATCATCAACAAGTGGAATCAGCATGTGCACACTCACATTACAACCATGTTTATATTATACTACTTATGGAATTGCCTCATAAACATTCAAGAGTCATATCACAATCACAAACAATCATACATCACATATCCACGTAATAGATTATAATCACATTCATAAAAAAATACATAAGGGAAACCATCTCAAGTACCATATTCACAGTATTCTTCATATTCATCACATATATATACGGTACATGAGGAAACCCACTAATGTATGGTATTGGTTAACCCATAATTAATTCTTCATTCACATAAGTCGTGCCTATTCCATTATCCTAAGGCATGGCCTTACCACCCTAATCCATTTCCGTATCAGTTTAACCACTTCATTTGATTGGGTGCAATTATCATACTTTAATCATTTGGTAAAATTCAGAGGAAAACTTGTCATCTCAATTATCACCCATGTTTCACAAATATCAAGAAGGCAAGCATAAGAATCTACTTCCTACTTTTATCTTGAAGACAACACACCTTTGATCGAGGTGTTTTATTATTAAATAGTGAGTTTAGTGATCAAGAAACTATTTTAATCTTGTCCCTACAATTCATACTCTTTGCATGGAAGCATTTAATCCACAAAACTTGCATAATTTAAATACAAAAACAAACCAGTATTAAACTATTTAAATGCTTCACTTATATTAAAGGGGAAAGGAGAGGGACCCTACCTCAAGGTGGATCCATCCGTCCACTCCGACACTTGATGATTTATAACTAAGAGAATCCTAAGCTCCGGCAAAGAGAATCCAACCCGAACCCACCAAATCACTAAGAAAAACACAGTATGAACATTAAACAACTAATGATAAAACATTGGGAGCTGCATAAACAATGAAAGGGTAAAACCCTTACCTTGTAATCAAACCCGTGGATCAAAATCACCGCAATCTGCCACGCCTTCGGTGGCAGACCTCGAATCTCACCCAAAGGAGTCCTAACAGACCCTTTGTATCAACCTAGAACAAGAGAAACAAAGAATAACGTGAAATAAAAAAGCAATCCACATCCTAGGGTTCGGAAAAAAAGGATTAGGGTGGGGGAGAAACCCAAAATCGTCCAAGGAAGGAGAGGGGAGGTGGGGAGTGACCGACCATAGAGATTTGAAGAAGAAAACACCATGAATGGAAGAGGGATCACAGGTCTAAGGGAGGCTGAGGTGGGACGTCGAGCGCGCGGCAGGGAGAGCCCCCTTGGGCTATTCATCGAGTGAGAGGGGAGAGGGTGAGGTATTAGATATTAGTTTTTTGTTTTTAATTTAAATTCATTTTAAAATAAATTAAAAACACAAAAGGAGGGCCACACACGGTTTGACCCTCACGATTTTCCAAACCTTGTGCAAACCGTGAAGCACCCCTCTGGACACCCAGGGCACCCCGCACGGGCTGGCCGCATGGTTTGGGTAAACCGTACGCAGTCCGTGAGGACTCCTCTGCCTCCCAGATTTAGGCCACACTACTTGGGTAGCACGTTTTGGGAACCTGTGCACCAACCGTGCGCGTTCATCTGATCTTTAAAAATCAGCATCCTTCGTGTATGACGCACATGAAAAACATTGCGACACTCGAGGACCTCATCATGACTTTTCCCAACCCCAAAAACATTAAAAATAGGGTTTCAAACCTTCCAAACCTCGTTCTGAAGCCTGATTCGAAAAATGACCTGTTCAGTAATTGAAAAAGTTCAATTTCCCTAACTTTTTAACCATGTGGAAACGCGGGTCATTACAACATTCCCACCTTAGAACATATTATCCCCGAGAATCCATTGGGTACAACACACACCCCACTTGACCTACAAGGGTCCTGATGCTCCGTTTAATGATTGTGTTATATTTCCAAATGTTCACCTCTCCACGATCATCCACTTAAGCGCACGACACTTAAGTTGTCAACACCCGAGACAACGATCGTTTTCCCACCGAACCAACATGAAAGATCTTACCCGAGCCCATTTTACAAGAGACATGATCACATATTCATGTAATCATGCAACCAAACAACTGAACTTCACACCTTATATTTTTCACGTTATACGACCAAGACTCAAACCACAGCTCCACCACCTTTTGAACTGTTTTTCAAAATCATGCTCTAATCATTCCAACGACACATCTAGCGTGATTTTGAAATGATCAAATGGTCGATTTCCCCATCGACCTCTAAACCCAAGTCGAAAAGTTTCAATCCACTATGGCTGACTATTCAAGAAGACACCCGACTTAGGTGGCCGGTGCTTTACAAGCGGAACAATGATGCCTTCTCTCCAGGCATCCCACATTTACCACGAGAACGTTCAATGAAGGTCATACCCGACTTCCAGTGACACCTCTAAGATCAAACCATACAAGAAACCACACATCCCTCATATAACAACAAAAGAGAACCACCCGAACAATCCCAAGAGCTTTTAAGCATTACCGCAGATAAGATCGACACTCTCTTAGCGCATCTAGGATGAGGACAAGATAGGGGAAAAGATCGACCCGTAGTGGAGTACAATAAGAGTATTGAAATACGATTCCAGTTTTTTATAACAAAAAACTGGAAAGGAGATCAGTCGAACCACCCCTGGTCAACTCTAAAGAATAAACTCGGCTTCACCTGCAGAAGCATCAAGAGCTCTAAACCAATCACAATTCCTCATTCCCACACAAGGCATTACGTGATCGTTCATGATTTACCACCGAATTCCTCCAAGACCAACGATGTTTCCTAAAAAGGGTCACATACACCGCCAACCATATGAGTGTCATTATACCAGGCAAGCATCGACGCATAACGAAACTTGTAATCCTCAAAGTCATTCAAACAACCCCGTCCATTCCTAGATGGTCCTTCTTGACGTGTTCCTTCTACCCGGAAGAACATACATTACTCAACTGGCACGAAGACTCCCACATTAGAAGGGTTGGCGTCATCGAAAGGAGAAAGACAAGCTTCTCAAAAGTAGACTTGTTCATAATTAACTGAACGGGAATGTGTTGCTCCTCTAAGCCACGATCCCCACATCAAACGTACAAGGATACCAAAGAAACAAGACCGGTGGGTAAACCACCCGAGTCTTCCGAAAATCTTCTCGAGCATTGGGATTGCTTGATTCTCAAATGCTTAGGTCACTCTACCATAGAGATGTCCTGAGACCATACACAACAGTGCATGAGATACAACCACACATCATATTGCCCCATACGACCATTCACTTGGACGATGACATCTCAAGTCATCCATTATTGCGCTAAAAGAAAGGGTCAAACGACCAACAAGGCTAACAAACATGACCGAGGCATGTGCAACCAACTGATACAGAGCATTAATTGATTCCCAAACACATAACAAGATCAAAAGAAGCATGGCCCGCCATCCGAACAAGGGTGTCATTAGAACTGGAAGTCCTACATGGGACAACTTTACCCAAACAGTACCAAACTTCATAATGTTCACCGAACAAGCCAAGAACATAAGATATAAGGGCGCTACCTACCACAGGATAGCCCCTCACATAAAACAAGCATCTACCTATGTACTTGGTCACACCCAACAAAAGTCATCGGGCTCAAAGCTTAACATTTAACGTCACTGCCAAAAGAAAACAGCCTACGGAAAACATGTAAGGTTTTGTTCCAAGGCACTCATAAGAAAGATTAACCTACCCACACACGGGGTCTCAAAAGAGGACACCACTATAGTTTCCTTTTCCAAGACCTTTATATTTATTAAAATTTATCATTTAATCACATGAAGAGATTAAATTCAAAACATAATGTACCATTTTAAAACAAAAAATCACTAGGCACTTGATCATTTTTTAACAAACCGCTCAAAGAAATGCATGAAGGTTTCAAAAAACTTCATTTTAACTATTTAACATTCATCATACATCTCGTCTCTTTTCAAGCAAACTATCATGATAAATTTATTTTAAAAAATTCAGGTGACCTACGAGGGTCCTAACATACCAAAACGCTCGAGTTCAACATAAACCAACTTTTCCACACACAAGAAATTCACAAGACATCCTGCCATCACATTCCTTATGGGTTGCCATTTCCAAACTCATGAATCACCCATACACTCCACAAGTTGAAAATTGGCTTCCAACAGTCAGGAAAAAACACATTTCAAAAATTAACATGATCAAATCAACAGATCAGTCATATGGGTTGTCACCTACCAACCTGTAATGTGACCGTACACATTAAAATTTGGAATCTGGATCCCTTCATTCAAAACCAATTCAATTCATGTCACAATTTAAACAATAGCATCCCTATTTCGGAAATATGATCACACAGGTTACCATTTCCCAGCTAAAAGGTGCCCATACACCTTACAACTGAAAATTGGCTCTTGTTGTAACCGCAATCACTTAATTTAGAAAAATAAACCAATTTCATTTTTGATGAAAAACAACATGTTATCATAAATTGTAACACAAAACATGCTATATCACAAAAGCATAGAATAACTACAACAGTACATATCACAACAACAAGCATTACTAATGCATCCTAGATGGCATGGCACGAGATTTATAACAATGTGCCAATATGATGTGTTAGGTGGCATACCCTCATATTATCGGGTTTCAACAGAAATAGAACCCATAATTTGCATCAACAGTATCATAAAAAACATCTTTGTCACCCAACGGTGAAATCAAATCAACCGTAACAATCCAAATCATTAAAATAATACTTGCATTCGAGGAAATTTGTATTTTCCATGTGTAGGGGGTGGGCAATCCAGGACACAAATCATTACCAAATTCCAATTACATCATATCCCAGTCTAATGTCGCCAAACCTTAAAACAGATCAGAAGAGAAAACTCCTTTGATACCACTTTGTAACGTCACTGCCCGGCGCACCATCGAACTGGTGGTCGGATCGGTCACCACATGGCCTCAAGAAGATCTCCCTGTACGCAAGAGTCTACCAACTAGCTTCGAGGGTCTCGAGAGGTGATAGTGGGGAAACTATACACTCTTATCAGAGTTTCACAATGCTATTATTAGAATGAAACACTAAAGTAGCGGAAGCAGTAATAGATAAACAATGAACGAACAGTAGCAGAAGACAAATAGTGATCATTTTCAGAAAAGGTGGACAAAGCCAATTGTCACAGTATAGGGATGATGATACAGATATGGAAATTAGTAAACAATACAACATGATTTCAGTACAATAAAAAAGAATAAGGAAAAGACAGTGAGGCCCGACAGGCATTCTCCTTAGTATCCCGAGTTCCATCTCGGTCCTTTGCTCTTATCCCAAGATACAAGCAACACAACAGCCAACCTAGGTCCCGCAAACAAGAAAGGTCTACTCGGGTACCCCATTTCAATGGCGGCCCGAGTAGGGTGTGAGAAATAAATCTCAGTAGGCCAGAACCACCTGTGTCTAACCCAAACCAGACTGTGTATAACAATTAAACAGTGAGCAAGTGTAGTAGGATTCACTAAGCAGATCAAAATAGAATAACAACACTCATCCAGGGATCCCCAAAGGAAACCTGACGGCTACACCAGCTTTAGCTCATTGCCGGGATATCAGTCTGATCATGTCACCATATATATATATATAAATATAAAAGCATTTATGTCATAGATAGAATGGGGTAATAATTCCTCCCACCAATAAATTGAGATTATTGAGCACGAGGTAAGAATGCCTCTTGTCCCTATATGTCAACTGGAAAGGGGTATAAATTTCTCCCATCCATCATTCTTGATTAGTGGGAACGAGGTAAGAATGAATCTCATCCCTATCAGTCAACTGGCAAGGGGTATAAATTCCACCCTTCCATCATGTACTGTCACAATGGCATGTGGTATAACTGCCTCCCATACAACAATGCATCTGTCACACTCACTGCTCTGGCATGGGGTATAACTGCCTCCCATCCAGACACACAATCATCACCAAGTGGCATCAGCATGTGCACACTCACATTACAACCATGTAAATATTATACTACTTATTAAATTACGTCATAAGCATTCAAGAGTCATATCACAATCACAATCACAAACAATCATACAACCCATATCCACGTAAAAGTTTATAATCATGTTCATACAAATATACTTATGGAAAACCATCTCATGAACCGTTATCACGTCATTCATCATATTCATCACATTTATTTATGGTACATGAGGCAACCCACTCATGTACGGTGTTGGATAACCCACAATTAATTCTCCATTAACATAAGTCGTGCTTATTCAATTATCCTAAGGCATATTATTTCCACCCTAATCCATTTCCTTATCAGTTTAACCACTTCATCTGATTGGGTGAAATTATCATACATTAATAATTTGGTAAAATTTAAAGGAAAACATGTCATCAAAATTATCACCCAAGCATCACAAAGATCAAGCAAGCAAGCATAAGAATCTACTTTCCTAATTTTATCTTGAAGACAACGCACCTCTGATCGAGGGGTTTTATTATTAAATCGCGAGTTTAGTGGTCAAGAATCTTTTTTAATCTTGTCCCTGCAATTCACACTCTTTTCACGGAAGCATTTAATTGACTAAACCTGCATAATTAAAATAATAAAACAAAGAAGTATTAAAATCAATAATGCTTCACTTAAATTAAAGGGGCAATGAGATTGACCCTACCTCAAGGTGGATCCATTCGTCCACTCCGGCTCTTGACGCTTTCAAACTAAGAGCAGCCAAAGCTCTGGCAAAGCGAAACCAACCCGAACCCGCCAACGGACTAAGAAAAACACATTACGATCCTTAAACCAACTAAAGATTACAAATTGGGATCTACGTAAACAAATAACGGATAAAACCCTTACTTCCGAATCAAACTGATGGATCGAAATCACCGCAATCTACCATGCCTTCGGTGGTGGACCACGAATCTCACCCAAAGGAGTCCTAACAGACCCCTTGCATCAACCTAGAACTAGAGAAATAAGGAATAATGCGAAATCAAAAACCAATCCCCAACCTAGTGTTCGATCAGATGGGATTAGGGGGAGGGAGAATCCCAAAATCAGCCAAGGAAGGAGAGCGATGTAGGGGAGTGACCAACCATGGATATTTGAAGAAGAAAACTCCAAGAACGAAGGAGGGATCGCCTGTCGAAGGGAGGTTGAGGTGGGAGGTCGAGCGCATGGCAGGGAGAGCCCCCTTGGGTTGTTCGTTGAGTGAGAGGGGAGAGAGTGATGTATTAGATATTAGGTTTTTGTTTTTATTTTAAATTCATTTTAAAATTAATTAAAAACACAAAAGGAGGGTGGTGCATGGTTTGACATGCACGGTTTTCCAAACCGTGCGCAAACCGTGAGGCACCCCGCAGGGGCTGGCTGCACGGTTTGGGTAAACCGTGCGTAGGCCGTGCAGACTCCTCTGCCTCCCAGATCTAGGGCGCATGGTTTGGGAACTCGTGCGCCAAATGTGTGCCTTCAAATGATCTTTATAACCCAGCTTCTTTCGGGTATGACACACCTGAAACACATTGTGACACTCGGGGACCTCCTCATGCCTTCTCCCAACACCAAATACATTAAAAAGAGGGGTTCAAACATTCAAATCCATATTTTAAAAGCCTAATCTAAAAACGACCAGTTCAGTAATTGAAAAGGTTTTATTTCCCTCACTTTTTAACCCAGTTGAAATTTGGGCCATTACAATATAGATTTTTTAACAGAAAATAACATCATTATTTATTTGAACAATATTCATTACAGTAAAATTAACTTCCTTATTTCTCTTAAAAATACATATATACAATGAAAATTATTTAAAAACTTGGGATGCACACTAAAATCTCAGTAAGGGATATAAAAACAATGATATAAAATATTAGATCATGAATAATTGTAAACGAATGAAATGAATTTCAAAAAAAACATACTTGACACCCATATATACATACTTTGTGAAACAAAATATTTCTATGAGATTTACACAAAACATGAATAACATAATTAGAACCATAAAGGAATATTTGGGCATTATATACATAATATTGTACCCAAATTAACTTCGTTTTGATTTGTAACCCTCGCAACTACCATATAATGTAACCATCACGACTACCTTATTGTGCAACCATCGCACTGTCTGTGGAATTAACCATACGACCAACCTATGACTTACATATACCATATACATTACAGGGATATATAGTTCTCACCCTTAATTATAAAAAATTCTGAAAAACCAAAAGATGATGATAAAACATGAATAATTTCGTAAAACCATTTCTTTTGAATTTCATAAATTAGAATTTTTAAAGAGTATTTTTGAAGGAATGTCCCATAATAATCTCATATAATTAAAATGAGAATAAGTATAACGAAATTAATATGTCTATATACAGTATATACATATAATAAAACATAATATAAACAAAAAATAATCACAAAAATAATCTTAAATCCATGCGATTAAATAAGTACATTGTTAACCCAACGAATGGAAATTGGGTTAAGAATTACATTTCCTTGGGGTTGTCTTACATAAAATGTGTATAAAAATCACGTATAGTGGTTAAAATAGTGTTATTAATATCCTACAAAAACATATTAATTTTTATAATTTCTTATATGATCATTTCATAACATCATTTCACCCTTTAATTTTTAGAATTTTGTTCCTTCAATACTTTCAGGTGAGTTATTTAGATGATTATCATTGCCGGATTGTATTTGATTTCCTTATAGTATTGAAATGAGACGCCATATGTGAAATAAAATGGTATTATTATGTTTCTATAACATTAAATTATTCCTTAAATATTTTTTGTAATATTTTATGATGATGAATCATTAGACACATCATTAATGATATCCGTTTAGTTCATTTTGGTGGTTTGTTGATAATCACAATCTTGTATCATTATATAACTTCATATTATGTATATATGTTAACTCCAGAACTTGAAATATTATATATCATCAAAATTAATAGCTTCATCATCCATTAAAATGGTTTTATATCCATGTTTGAAAGATGTAATTAAAATTCAAAAGACCAATACATTATTTTTGTAAATTGACACATCAATGAAGGTTTTCTATTTTCAGAATAAGAGGAGGAGTAGAGGAATACTGATGTTGATTTTTTTCCATTGACATGATAACATAAAGACTATATATGATTCTGTATTTTCAATACCTCTTGTATATGTGGAGGGGATGTAATTATATGAATATTAATGGAATTCAAAAGAAAACATAATAAAATAAAATAGGATGCTTAACTCCGGATCTATTTCCCTTGATATCCTCATTAAATCCTTTGCTTTTGGCCTTCTGGTGAGACCAGTTGGTCCTGGATGTGGGTAAGATCCTTGGAAAAGATATTTTGAAAGAACATATACAATTTAAAAATCTTCAGAGATTTAAGAGGAAGATGGGGTTGGGTGTTGTATTTATAGTGGAGGATATGAAGAGTTTGACATTATGTTAATCATTTGTTTAATATTTTTTCTCAATACTATGAATCTTCTGGATTCATGAGACCTAAAATAGTAATAACTGCATGTTAATACTTACCAAAAGTGATTATATAATCAATGATGCATGGAATAGTGTATTTTAATTATAATATATATATATATATATATATTTAATGTATTTTTATATTTTTAAAAAATTCACGAATTTCACAAAAATCCTTAAATATCACCCCAATTTTTTTAATGTGTAGAACTATTAAATGAACTAAATATTCTGATAACTAATTTTTAAATATGATTGGTGATATTTTTAAATAAGTTAATATTTTTTTAAAACAACAATGTTTAAACTATAATTGATTTTATATAACATATAAAATTAAATCAAGATATAATTATCATATAATTATATTAAAATAAGAAATTAACATGATGTATTATTTATAAGGGTCATATTACTATACATATTACTATTTAGAAGGGTATGTTGTTATTTACCAAAAAATCATGTTGGTTCTGTCAGATTCTATACGACTTACTGAGTACAGTTGTGTATACCCGTTTTTTAAAATTCAATTTAGAGAACCATCAAAATAGAGTTTAATGGATAGAATACAAATATCTAAATAAAATAATCTTTCATGAAGTTGAATTTATTTTTAAAACCTTGTGGTGTTATAATTAATGTTGTTAAATTATAAATTTTCCCCCATGCTTTGTATGAATTAGAAATAAATTATGTTGTCTCTTCATTTATCTGGACGAGAACAAACATGGTTATTTTTGGATCCATTAAATAGAGATCAGAAAATGTTGTGTGGTACATGTGTTACAATTGATTTTTCTCAATGAAGTGATGAATTATCATTGAGTCCCATGTTGTATAGGATCCTAAATGAATTTTATGTATATGGAAATTTGTCAATCTATTACATTTAAGGAATGTTGGGGTCCCAATTCTGATGAATGTACACACATTTTTAGGATGAAACATTCCCTGAATATTTTGTTTTTAGGACATTTTAATTCATCTACACTGATGATATAAATACAAATCCGAGATCAAAAAATTCAATGTGAAAACAGAATAAGATACAAGACCTTATCCAACAAAAAGGTGATAAACTATTTGATATTGTAAACTACAATGAAGATATTTTTTATAAAACACTTTCTAAATACCTCAAGAAATCATGATTGAGAAATAGATCAAATTTATTTTTATTACAATACATGAATTATTTGTAAATAATACATTTTATTGATGTCATTCATATAGAAAAATTGAATTTTATAGTGTTATTGGAGTGTTTATAAATGTTCTTATAAAAACAAAATATTTCAAAAAAACTATTATAGACATGATTGAAGATTGTGATAATAGAATTGATATCACTAGAGAAGGGTAAAGGGTGGTATTTACTTCCTCCAAATACATACACTCTATCCAGACATGAAACATTTCAATTTTTCAATTTCAATAATGGGGTACCTGTTATATAAGTGTGTCAATAAAATATTATTAATGTTATTCAAATGAATAATATTTAGTTACATGGACTAAAATCATTGAAATGTCTTGTTTTAATGTGATATTGTTTTCTATCTCTTAAGTTTGTATTCTGCCTAAAAATGTATGTCAAAAATTAATCAAAATATTATTCTTTTACAAAGCTATATACATAAATTTATAGACACGTTTAAGCTTCCAATAATGAATTATAAGGTTTCATTAATATTAGGTGAATTTTAGAAGTTTTCCCACTGAAATAATTTAAAATAATGGTCAACCTGACGATTCAGTTGGTCATACAGGTTAATCTATGTGGTTCCCTATATTATTGCTAGTGGAATCCCATTAAATGGTACATAGCGATTTTTAAAGGGTACATCCTGAAAAAAATTGAGAAATAATGTTGTATTAAAAAATGAAATATTTTTTATGAAACAATCAAATTATATATTGATTACCTATCATTTTGTGATAGAATCAGTCTGATAATGACTCGTCATTGTGGATGCCACATGGTGGAGGGATTTGTAGAAGAGATTTCATTACAATCCCCCCTACATTGTTTGTTCAACCTCACCTTATCATTTTAAATAATACTGATGTTTTTTATCTATACAATTAGTACCATAATGAAATTATTAGATATTTGAATCCATAAAGGGTCTAAATATTGATATCAAATACTCATAATCGATAAACAATAGAATATATCTCATTTATTATTTATAAGGAGTTTTCTGAAAATCAGAATTTAAATGTCGAATGACTTCAATGGCTAGCCAGGGGACGAAATGAAAGTTACATTTATTGTATTTATTTTTTAATAAATGTTTATAAAATTTATTCAAAAAACATGTTTAATAGAATATATTGAAAAATGTACAGTTAAAATTGTAGTGGAGGTGATGGACTTACCTAGTTCCAAGGATTAAAATATAATTAATGTGAATATTTAATATTTCAGCACCAAATAGATATATGAGTGGGATTATACAACATTTCAAATGATAATTTTTTGACAAAAAATGACTTAAAAATCGGATTTCAATGAAATTTTATAAAAGGAGACTTTCAAATGTCAATTTGGCTATGAAATGTGAAAATGATGATTTATTCATAATGGAATCACAAGCAGTGAATACATATTATGTCTATGATACAAAAATTGAGACCTGGTTGATGGATATGTTGGTGACTATAACAACAATAGGTTAAGATAAATTTCAACTCTGGATGATGATTTCTCTCATAGATCATAATAAAATTATGGAATTCCCAATGTAGATAGTGATTTAAGCGTTTTATGTGATGACTAAGAGGGGATTTGGATTTTTGATAGGGGATCCAAATCCATTCAAAATTTAATAAAATACAGAGTATACAATTAGTTAGTTAAAGTGATTTTTGATATGCTTATTTTTTCTTTATAATGAGACATGTTTTCTACTGTATTAATATAATAAAATTTTGATTTTTTCATAATCACAAAACAATGATTTCTTCACATGATGATGTTAATGATCCCATGGTAGAATTGGTTGTTGATGCAGAAACTGCATAATTATTATGGGATAATGTACATGTTTATTAAGAAAAAAAATAATGATGAATCATAAAAGTGTTTACTGAAATTATAAATTCAAGAATAAATGTTATAAAATTTGAAGTTGGCACGGATAAACACATTAAAAATGTTGTCCCTAAAAAGTCAATTTTCATTAGTTTTGTTGGTGTCTAAAAAATGATTACTGTTCCAATTTATATTGAATCATGGCACTTTGTCCAGTATATAATGATGGAAACCATTTTAGAATATATTAAGGTAATGTTATGATATATATTCAATATTTTATTAAAAAATATATACAATAAATCATCGATTTACATTTCACAATTCCTTAAAGATTCGGTTTATTTCAGATGTTTTCCCTAATAAATATGACATGATGGCTACTGGAAAATCCCATAGAGGCTACCAGACTAATTTTTCTAATTGTAATTTTTCAGATTCATTGGGGGAATGTAAATCCCCATCCACCAGTTATGTATTAAACCATTATAATGATGGTAAAAAAGAATTATTTCATCAGACATATTGATGAGAAATAATTATGATGCATTGTTCTATATAATATATTATTTGATATTATATATTTCTAAAATTTATTGAAAATTATTATATTTTTTAATAATAAGGGAGTGTTTCAAAAAATCATCAATCCCAATGTAACCATATAACTATGTGGAGGGGGTACACTTCACTAAGAGAGAAATATCTTTTAACAGCTTTGATGTTTCCCAAAAATAGATTCATGTTAGAAGTGTTGGTTTTGGAGTGTATTATTGAATATACTTAAATAAAAATACCAAAATAAGATACATAAAATGTCATAACTGGATTATAGTAGAAAATAAATTGTTTTCGTAATATTATTGTACTGCTTGGTTTATAAGACCAATATATGAAAACATATCAAAGCAAACAAGTAGTGAGAACCTGAACAACCACAAGACATCGGAAAATTTGATTCTAGTCACTCCACTAAATAGTATACCTTACCTTATACATTCAATTTTTAAAATAATTATTATACTATGTGTAAAACAAATCACATTTGATATCTTTATATTAATACAATTATCCAAGGTAAATTTAAATGTGATTTCTATTAATCAATATCCAGACACCCCCTTGTTGTGAGAGGTACGATGTATAATATCCTAGGAGACAAAAAATAGAACAATGACCTCAAAAAAGATCACATTAGAGTCGGGATTGAAGTATCTCAAGAGATGATGACTGAGATGAACATTCCATTAGATGATCTAGATATTTAAATGTCCAATAATACTATTTGTATGTTCATATAATGTATGTATAATCACAGAAAAAAATACATGAGGTGTTTCCATTACAAATTGTTTCCTAAAAACATATTATAGTTGATGAAAAAAGCTTTTGGATAGTTTTGGTATTAAAAATAGATAAAATGAATGAGAAATAAAATTTTAAATCAAGAAAATACGTCAACTCAATCAAGAAAACAAAAGGACTTTTCAAGAATACATTCTCTTGTCCAGTTCCACTATAGCTTATATTATCATTTCAACATCATGATGAAACCACATAGAAACCTTTAAATATATCCTAAATTCCATATAATGAAAAAATATTTTTAACAATCACTAAAGACTTTGTTATTCATGATATTATAAATGAGACTCTCATGTCTGAATGGATGAGAGTCTCAATTATTAATAAATACATAATAAAAATTTACATAATATGTCTGTCTAAATAATTATCTTATTTTTTCATTAAATTTAATATATTTTCATATTTTCTACATGACATTAAATTATAATAGGATAAATTTAAATCCATGTGAAGCATGATTTATATTCCATAATCCCTATATCAATTCTAGGAGGGAAATTTCTAAGAATTTATAAGATATTTATAATAAAAATGTTATGAATAATGATGTAATTTTTAATATGATGAAAAATATTCATATATAATAATATTATACATTCATTTAAATGCACTATTTTATATGTTATATGTATTTTACAATAGAGTAAGCCCGATTTAAACAGTACAATTTTATCATGAAGATTAATTTCTAACCATATATTACTATTTAACTGAAAAATAATATGATTATCCAATTTATCTAATTTTCTTTATACAAAATATACATTAAAAATAATATTACAAAATATATTTTTCAATTTGATGAATATATTATTTTATAATAAACACACCTATATTCAAAGAAATAGTTTCTTTTTAAAATATTATAGTGATCATTGAATTTTTATAAAAGGTTAAATTTTCATGGATATGGATTTGAATGATATAAATTTATTTCTAATAAATTTTATTAACATATGAATCTCCAAATTGAATCCAAAATAAAATATCACAAATAAAATAATTTATTTAAACAATAAATTAAAAATAGTTTTTATATATAATTAATAATTTAATTATATATAAATTTCTTTCACATCTGTTTTCTAAGTAAAAAAAATTATTTAAATAGAATAATATTATTCCAAAAATTCATTTTTTGTTATTTATATGGTTTTAATGTTTTATAGAATTTATTTACAATGGGATTCAATCATGTAAATTAGAATTTCCCAAATTCATCCATTTTTCATCAAAAAATTACATTTTTAGAAAATGCTCAAAAAATAAAAATTAGTCAATTTTACTATGAGGAATTCATATATGAATTTATTCATTTATATTTCTTATTCCAAAAAATAAAATTTTTATATTCTTGTAAAATCATAGAATATTACAAAAACATTATTTTATCAGAAAAGAAAATCTTAAAATATAAACTAATAATATTATCATTTAATATCATTTAACAACTCTATTATTATTAACAATTAATTAATATCCAAAAATTAAAATATTTTTTTATTGAATATAATGGAATGTATATAAGAAAAATAATTTTCTAAACAATAAATGATTTTATTTTTCATTTTATTTAAACTAATTGGATTAGATTTATATAAATAGTTGAATTTATTTCATTTAAAAATTTATTTATTAAACTAGTTATTCATAAACATTACAACTAATTTACAATCTGTATTTTATTTTTTTTAGTTAAATAATTTTATATTATATAAATATATTGTAGTTTCTTTTATGATCGGTGTTTCATGTTGAGTATGTTATTGAAAAAATTAACATATTTAATTATAATATTATTTTAGAATTCAATATTGTTACTTCACACACCACTTATTAATTTTTTCTGAAATCATTACCACATACATAATCATATTGGAGTTATTCATACAGGGGACTTGTAATTAGAAATATATTATTATATGTTCAATGGTATTTGGGATTTCAAAATGGATATATATATGAGAAAAATTCTTATATGTTATTCATAAAGGATCCTACCCAATACACATATATTAGAAAAGAATACTACATAATGTTCATCTAGATATATATAAGGAATAACATTCCTTAAACACTGAAAATCAATTATATGGTAATGAAGTCACTTTGGGTTTTTATAATTCAAGAACCAATAGTTGGTGAAGTCATACATGACCTAGTACTATTGAATATGTAGATTAAAAACACATTATATAATTAATTTTTCGTAGTTTCATAAGAGTTTCCTTATAATCCATTATATTTTTGACTATATCCCTTGTTGTACCACGGTTTGGAACATTGAGTCACATAATTCACAAATCCTTTTTAATTGGTGTAAAAGAATTTTGTGGCTTCTCTCATTAAATTACACGTGTAATTATAATATCTGTCATCAATTAATCATTCTTCACAATCCACCATTGTATTATTTATTATTATTTGGTCATTGAAAATGTTCACATAGTTAATCGTATTTCTTTACAGTTGGTTTTTTATAGTCATAAAATTTCATACTATAACTCTAATTATGTTGAATTGTTCATAGATCTTATCTCTTTATTATTCCTCAAAACCATTTAACCTTCAAGTTACATTTCTTATTCAAACAAAACAATTAATGATGATAGAGTATCATTATAAGATAATTATCATAAATAACCATATTAAAATTTTACCTCATGATATATCACATTATAACATTATCATGTCACCAATTATTTCTTACTAAACATAATTTATTCGAATCAGTTCAGCATATATCATTCTCATATATCATTCGTGTTTTAGACTAAGATACAATGAATTCTATTCTATCATAAATATTTAATAAATATTTATAATATAGATCCCATTATACTATAAATATTCATAATATATTATGAAAATAGAAATAATTGAAATCCATTGTGTGAAAATTAATCTATTTATTCATCAAACAAAGTTATATGTTCCTATAAACAAATTCAGAATTATCTACATACCAGAATCATCTACTATAAAATTTTCATATTTCCTAAAACTTTATTTAATTTCAAAAACACAAAAATGTAATGACATTATATATTAGTTAAATATATAACTCCATATTTAAACCGTCAATTAGATGAACCACTACTTATTAAGGCCTCAAGGAAGTACATATATATTATAATTATAAATGTGAGATTAAAATCACTATAAATATCATGAATCAATTTTCAAACCTGATGTTAATAATTTTAATCTACCATACTTCATCAAACTGATGAAAACATTTGTTATGTATTTTTTTTATTAAAAATAAGAGTTGTCAAAACCTCAATATGGTCTTATCCCAACGTTATTCCAATAAATAAAAGCCTTATATGAAATAACAATTTAATGTTATATGTACTATTTAAAAAATGTCACCATACATTTAATGATAGAATAATAAATATCCTTATATATTCCTCATAATCCTCATAACATTTTAATTATAAAAAAAATATAATTGATAAATATATTTTATTAAAAATAGATATTAGTTTCATGATTATATCAACATTTATACCTTAGGTAATACAAGGATACTCACATTTTCCATCATAATATGAATATATTAATATTTAAATCCATTTGTTTGTAGTTCCTTTTTTGGTAATAAAACATACTTGTTTATAGATACATAGCATTCCTAGCACTGTAATTATGATCATGTTTCAATGACACGTGAAAACCAAAATGGTAATGATAATATTCAAAATATGAATATAAATGAATCAATCTAAATATCTCTTCACTTATGAAACCATTTTAATAAGGATGTGATACTCTTTGATCAACCAATTACACCCTCATTCAATCCTTTCTCATCCAAGGTCATTTTTATTAGGTTCTCTCTAACCTTATTAGACAACATCAACCATAAATCATTCTTAATTATACATTATTAAAATTTAATTATAAAATCATATTCTGACCTAGTTTGTAGTCATAGTACCATTAATTTTTCATTAGAGTGATGATTGAGCTAATTCTGAAACTACCCTTTATGAGGATATTACCTGTAGTTACATTTGGGAATAGCTATATATACTATCATTTATCCATAGAATCATTCATTTATATGAAAACATATAATATTTACTTTTCCTAAACATCATGATGCTATAAAATGAATATAAATAGTCTTATGGTTTTCACATATGTTTTCTCATCCTAATCCCCCGAATGAATGCTTATTATTTCCATTAAACTAAATCAATTTTTATTTTAAATAGTTTTATATTATGATCAAAAAAAATATATCAATTCGTAAATTTTCATTAAAAATATATTAATTTTTCAAATTATTCAATTCATTTTTTTATACCTACTATAGAACCCCATACTCGTACTCCCAGATCTAGTTCTCATAAATACATACATTACCTAAAATTCTACATAATAGATGTAAATTTATATATAAAACCATCATTGACTAATAAATAAATCTGTTTATTCTATCACTTCCATCAAAAAGATATTTTCAGTATTATAAATTTCCAATATTAGAGCAAAATATAAACTAATATAACCCATGTTTTTTTTCTAAAATGGAAAAATTTATTATTTAATGCAAAATAACTTAATTCATGAAATTTCATTCAAATCTCTAGAAAAATATCTAATAATTTTTGTACACTTAAAATTTTGATATTCTCTATGTCTATCTATATACTAGTGCAATGGATGTAGAATAAGGGGTGATATAAACCACCATGTAATAGATGAATATATTTGAAGTAATCATGGAATGATCATAGAATAATTATTTCAAAATGAATAGTAAAACAATGTGATTCCATATTCATCATGTATCTAAGTTCAATCTATATGTGTGACAATAGATAAATGCATGTATATCAATAAAACTAATCCCCTAGTGATGTAATTCATAATATTTTATCTCAAAAAACATGTTTTCATGTCATTGATCTACGACACATTACACATTCTGAAAACTATAATCAATTAGTCCTACAATACTAGCTCCCTACTAAAATGATATCCTATTAAGGGAAGTGGTATGAATAAAAACTCAAAATACTTTTTCTTCATTGAAATATTGATGATTTTTGGGGATATATATTATTTTTACAAACCATATACTTTTCTAAGTGTTTTTAATTCACCATAATAGAAAATTAATAAATGATAAAATATAAAATGTTATAATAATAATTCATAATAAAATAATAACATACAGAATGGAAATCATTCTCCCCATATCAAATACTGATATAACGTAATCAAAACCCATCTAGAATAAGGTGGACATATAACATATAAAATAGTGCCATGAAATGAATGTATAATATTTTTTTATAGAAATACTTGACAAAAAAATTCAATGGTAAAACAGAAAAAGTTACAAGGCCTTCTCCACCAAAAGGGTGATCAATTGTTTGATACTATAAACTACATTGAAGATATTTATTATAAAAAAACTTTGAATAACCATTATAAATCAATATTTAAATAGAGATCAAATTTATTTTAATTACAATACAGATATTATTTGTACATCATACATTTTATTGATGTCATGCATGCAGAAAATATAAAATTCATATTGTTATTGGTGTGCTACTAAATCATCCTTTAATAAAAAAAGATGTCATCATATCAAATTTGGACAAGATTAAAAATTGTGATAATATAATAGTTACCACTAGGGAAGGGGAAAGGGTGGTCTTTACTTACTACAAAAACAAACACTCTATAATGACATGAAACATTTCAATTTTTCAAATTTCATTAATGGATTAAATTGTAACATACCGGATAAATAAAGAATATGAAACATTCATATTTATTAATATTTGAGAATAAAATGTTAATTTTACTTTAAAGGGAATACTATGTTTGATGGGGTACCCAATATGCAACAACAAGTTTCATTGAAATCTTAAGTTGCACACTAATTATATAATAATATTCTTTTGATTGGTAGTTAACGACTAGCCATTGTAATGGAAGGAATGAACAGAACTAACTACAATATTATTTTATATTTTTGTCAAATATTTTTACATATATCCAATAAATCATAGAGGATTAAAATGTGAATGAATCGAATTTTAATCATAAATATTCTAATATTTTTTAAAAGGTCGATTAATCGCCTTTTGATAGAGAACCCTTTTTAAATCTACTTTTTGACAACTTTATAGGTCATATTTTACAAAATAAAATCCATATTCACAATAAAGCCATCAATATTTACTTTCTGAATTTTTTTTATTTATCTGATAAAGTTCATTTTTTAAAGAATAGTGAAAATGGTGTATTTTAATTGAAAACCTCTTTTTAATATAATTTATTTATATGGTTAGATTATCTTTATTAATGGTTTTAAAGTGTAGTTAAAATATATTTTTACCATTTAATTCTATGTTGGTCATTGGAATTAATTTCACGTTGAAATTGGACAAAAACAAGTGTCAGTCTCTTGATAGATATTGTTTCTTAAAAACACGCTATTTGTTCAGACATTGGGAATTAATTATAGAGTCAATTAATGAAACCATTATGTTTTGAATATGGTAAAATAAATATCATTTTTTAATTTAGAATATGAAATTTACTTTGGATAAATTTTTGGTATTTTTCTGACAAATGTTCATTTTTTATGAATAGTAAAAAATACTGCATTTTAATTCAAAACTGCATTTTCATATAATTAATTTATATTGTTAGATTGTACTTTTAGTTGGTTTTATAGTGTAATTTATTTATGTTTTTATCACTTAATACAATTTTTTTGGAAGAAATTTTACTTTTCATTTGGATGTAAAAACAAGTCAATCTATTGATAAATTTTACTTCTTAAAAACTCATCTATGGTTTTGACAACATGAATTATTTTTGAATTAATTATAGAAATTTCTGTGTTTGGAATTTGGTAAAATGGATTCCATATTTGGAATCATAAGGTACAAATTATTTAATTAAGACTCTTGCTTTAGACATTATGAATAGTAACAGTGGCAATTATCTGTAATTATCATGATTAATTAGTAATCAGGTATTTAATGGTAATAAAATAATATCATAATAATATAAAATGACCCCAAAATGGGCCCAATCCTCTTTTCAGAGTCATGGCCGACCATGATATTCTTTTTACCAAACTTGAGGGCCCATAGAGTCACATGGGTGTGATGGTGACATTTATGACATTATTTTTTTTAAAGAAGAGAAATATAAAAAAGGATTGTATATCCAAAGTTAATCAATTTTAATTTTGTTTACACAAATGATATATTAGACTATAAATATTCATTGTAAAGATAAAATTATTTCCTACATCATGGTAATTTTTTTATAATTTTTAGACTTTAAATAAATACATTTATTTATGACACCATGATGATGTAGTGATTACCTCATTAATGAAAATTTTAAATAATGTGAAAATATAAGGTAAAATAAAAGACATACTCATGTATAAAACCTATTGAATGGGTGTATTGCGAACCCTTATCACCTTAACCTCAAAGAAAATCATTGTGGGGCCTTTAAAATCCAAAAATCATTTTTTAATAAAGTAACATTTTTAGACATTCCAAAATTGACCGTCCTCCATCTTATAAAATGACCCCACCTATAACCCCTTACCCACATCTCTCAAGCCCTTTGATCTTCCAAAATCTACTCAAATTATCTCTCCACATCCATCCCTTAATCCTAGATGCCTTGTGACAATTGGGCCCTAGTGACAGCACAACCACCCCGCCTTAACGTGGTCGTCGGGTCCTGGCCCACCATGTACCACCAGTTGCCCCGCAGACACGTGGGGCCCACCCCAGGGTCCACCCACATGCCCGAACGGGTCATCTAACTAATGATAATCCACACAGGCCAACACATGTCCTTTTCAGTGTGCTTTGTCCTCACTCACACACACCCTGAGAGACTTCCCAAAAGGTCACCGATCCTGATCACTACTTCAGGCCAATCACGCTTAACTGTGATGTTCTAATCAGACAGTCTTCCGAAAAGGAAGGTGCACCTTGATGACATGAGTCATATCATTTAGTCATTTAACCCTTTATCATTTGGGGATGTTACAATCACCCCCCCTTTAGAGCACAACGCCCTCGTTGTGGGCCCTACATCTCAACCCAGGCAGTGCGCCGCACTTAAGGCTGAGTTCCTCTGATACCAAATGTTACAACTGGGCCCCAGTGACAGCACAACCACCCCGCCTTAACATGGTCGTCGGGTCCTGGCCCACTAGGTACCACCAGTTGCCCCGCTGACATGTGGGGCCCACCCCAGGGTCCACCCACATATCTGAATGGGTCATCTGACTAATGATAGTCCCCACATGCCAACACATGTCCTTTTCAGTGTGCTTTTTCCTCACTCACACACACCCTGGGAGACTTCCCAGAAGGTCACCGATCATGATCACTACTCCAGGCCAAGCATGCTTAACTGTGGAGTTCTAATCAGACAGGCTTCCGAAAAGGAAGGTGCACCTTGTTGACATGAGTCATATCATTTAGTCATTTAACCCTTTATCATTTGGGGATGTTACATGCCTTACTTAGGGAAGAAGTCTTTCCAGGGAAGCCTTTTTTTCAAATCAAAAAAAGAGTTACCTGATTTAGAGGTAATGTCTGCTCTCTAGTTTCATTCTTTTATTTTCCTTCTTCACTCACCACTATCTTCTTATTATTTAATCCCATAATAACATCATTATCCTAAATATAATTGGATGTTTTTATGATATGGATTCTACCAACACTTACACACACCTTCATCTAATGATTAAAGAACATACTATTTCTATGTGTGGTTAATTACTGCCTCACGAAACGATAATTGTCTAATATTCTTTTAACACCTCTCATGGTGGCCATTATGATGGAAAAATATTTATATATGATATATATTATATTTATTTCCTCTTAATGATTCTTAATTTTATATTTAAATTATACCTTTATGATTTGCATGCGGTGCAAATGAAATAACATCATATGAGGAAGTGTGGACTACCGCCCCCTCAAGTGATGTGACTCATTCATGCCAAACATGGAATTTATAAATAATGTGATTAATGAACTTATGTTACCTATATAAAATATATATTATATTTTAATTATAATATTTCTATGTCTAATTGAGTTTTAAATTCAATTAATATGGCAAAAAATAAATGTAGTGTTCATGTGTACATACGACTTACCGTCTCCATGAATGGTACATTTCGTTTCTTATCATAAAACATTATGGAATATTATTAAATACATATATACTGGATATATATGATATTTAAATCCTGAACACCATTCCAGATATGATGTACTTATAACTACATGGAAAATTCTCTTCCAACTTGTTTATTTTGGACTCATGTACGAAATCGACAAAACGTTTGATATGAACTCACATAATTAACTAATTATTATAACATGATAATATGTGATATGAATTTAATAACGAACATTATAGTAATTATTTAATAAACTATAAATTGACCAAATTTTATTATTCATAAATATAATGAAATGAACAAGACAAGTTAGACTTGAGGTAAGATGATTTCTTATCTCACTTTTAATTCTGTGAGATTTCCATTGTTTCCCACTTACTTGTTTCATGTGGTGTATTGTGTACTGAAATTTCATATATATTATCCTGATTATATTTATATTCTTGGTATTATTTGATTCATTCGGTGTATATTATCTTTTGGTCATACGACTCGATTGATTACAACGAGGTAAGGGGTTTTTATCTCACTATGTATTCTCGTGAGATTCATGCTATATTTGTCACTATCTCCTTTGAGTTGTGTATTTACTTCCAATTATTCAACACATTTTGTAATATAATTTCTTTTAGGGATATTTACATCAACATTGTGTAGTCCTTCTTTAATGGGGTGTACATTTCGAAAGTTACCCAAATCGGTAAAGGAACCTTTCACCCTCCTCTTTTTAAAAGACTTATTTTTCTTCAGTCATAATTTTTACTTGTTCTTAATCTTGGAATATTTTATTATATATCCTTATTGCATTAAATTTTATGTCCAACTGATTAGATACCCTTATTATATCTCATCAACTCATTTTATGAATTTTAAAGTCACGTCGTTAGGCTGTCGAATTTCTGTATGGGAAATTGTTATCCCATTTTCAATTCATTTGGATAAACCAATACTTCTTAATTATGTCGTACTATGAATATGTGTGGATGATCTATTATTTTTGTAAACTTAATATCCACTGATATTGGGTGTATTTATTTTTGTCACACATAATTATGCAATTGATTTATCCTTAATCTAAGGACACCGACTTTGTACGGGACATCGTCTCAATCTCCTATCATTAAGGAATCTTTTGATTTCTACATGACTATATTTTATACAGTGTATAAAACCATTTTGTATTTTAATTTCATTCAATGGAAATATTTTCTCTATGAAGTGTTTTTCTGAACGAAAAAAGGAATGTTTCTTTTTTTTACGTAAGTGGTGACAATGCCGTTTTCTGCCGCCACGAGTATTATTTGATGTTTGGCCTCCTTAAAAAGTCGTAATATTTTTAAAAGGAAAATAAATATCATATAATCTTATTAAATATTTTGGTATTGAAAATGGTTTTTATAATTGATTCATTATTTCAATAACTAAAAATTTTATATTGTTATTGAAATGTGGGAATGTTATCTTTCCTTTATGCTTATGTTATGTGTTATGATTATGTTATGGTTTTTGTCCATGGTTGCGTATATAGGTGGTTCTGTGATAAACCTAAGGCGGTTGAGCTTGATATAGCTCTCCAATGCATTGGGTTACGTGACAGACATAAAAGTTAGTGTTTATCCTAAGTGATTTACAGAATATATTGTGATGATTATTCCAAATGTGACCCCCTATATAGTTGTGATAGCTACAATGTAATTATGATATGTATGCCTTAATTAACCTTTATGATTTATGATTTCTATGTTTATTTCAAAATTCATATGATTGAATGTGGTATGTTAAAAATCTTATGTTATGTATATATTTATGATCTAATGTTTTCTCTCTTTGTGTATCCCTTACTGAGCTTTTTATGCTCATCCCATGTTTTTGAAATGTTTCACACATGACTTAAAGATGAATAGTGTCATGTATGGCATCAAGGAAAGACATTCTATCTAAAACATGGAACTAAACATGTTTCTTTTTAACAGTTATTATTTAAATAAAAAATGGAAACTGATTAGAAGTGTCTACCTTGTAATCATTTGAGATGTAATAGTTATGACCTAATTCTCTAAATATCTAAACCTGAATAGATCCTCAATGTGAATTATACATTTAATTCAATATTATGTAATTTCTTAAGTCCGAGTCCTTATAGTTGGTATTGGAGGTCAGTTTAGATATATTTATAGGATCAGGTATTCTTTAAGCATAAGTGACAGTACCATAATGGTTAGGATTTCAGAAAGATTAATAGATTTTTTGATAAAGTGAATTAGTTTAAGATAACATGAATAATTATATCTTATAAATATATGATGATTTTCCTGATATACTCGCAATAATCATTTTGGTTTTAATAAATGGTTGGATCTTGCAGGCACAAAAGTAACAGTGGATGTGAAGAAAACTGTGACGGTTTTCTGAATGATCAACTGAATGATATGGGAGCTGCAATGGGAAATCTTGTGGTTATTCTCAACCAACTGTCTAGAGTCATGATTGACAACATGAACCTTAGTGATTTTTATAATTAATCATATATGTGACAAACAAATACCAACGCAGGTTCACATAAAAATCATAAAGGTATTTATGTTAAAAAACCTATGTGTCCAACATGTGCAATGAAACACCTAGGAAAATGTTTCAAAGGGACAGAAAGATTCTATAGATGTCGAAATGAACATCAAAATTCAATAACCTTCCATGGAAAAATGAATCATCTAGTTGACTCTAGGAAAGGAATGATGATCTTCCAGAGGGAACAATTGAATTTTTTAAATGTGGTGTGCATGGTCATTATGAAAACACATGTTCTACGAAGAAGTTTCGGGAATGAGATCACAATGATCGTACCAATATTTTTTACCAATACCTAATTATATTCTGATTGAGGATGATGAAACTGACAATGCCCAATGAATGGTACGGATTATTTCATAACATATTTTTTCTTATTATTGAGTCTTAGGATATGATTCAAGATTTTGTTTCTAGGAATGATGTATTTCAGAATAAGATGGAAAGGAATGGTTAATGGATCATGAAGAATGTGGAATGAGTAAGAAGTCAACATATAAGGGATTCATGAGTTATGGTAGAGTTTAGGATGGTGAAATTCATAAAAGTATTAAGGCTCTTTGGATGATGGGATTATATTAGATGACTTTTTATAGTATGTATAACTCTGATGTTTGATATAAGAAAATTTTCTTTAAGGAATAATTATCTTTTCTTTTGTGGATATAGTTATAAAGAACCATTTGGGTTTATATGATCCTTTAACTTGAGGCAATTACCGATTAATACATTTTACGATGCAAAACGATTGTTATTAGATATCTATGTGGTTAAAATATGTTTTAGTTATTTTTTATGAATTTATCTCTTTTTGGTAATGTTATAAAATTATATAGTTTTTGAAAAGGGACAGCACACAAACCGTGTGGCAACCCATCGCATCGGACAAGGCTGCGGGAAACAAACCAACAACTATGGTGCAACTTGTATTTATCACCTACCACTAGACTACGTGAAGTACTTTGTTAGTATGACTAATTATTTTTAGTTATATGATCTTATGAAATAGTAATAGTTGATTTTGGTTTATCTAGGGAAGTGATTAGCCAATCATGGAGAATAATTGATATGGTTAACTACTTTTCAATTTGAGACTTTAAGAGTAACTGATTTCATTTGGAGATAAATATTAAGATTTATCTTGGAAGAATGTCTGATTAAATCTTTCAAAGATTTGGGTTTCAATCTTAGTTTGGATTACATTGAAGAATTTTATGAATAACTGTTTATTTATTGGTCTTTCTTAAACCTTGGGTTCTTTTTGTTTAATTTTGGAGATTAAGAGTAGTATTAATTTTAATAATGGATTATCCTTTTTGAGGATTATTTTATCTTGTACTAACATTTTTTGTATTGGTTAAGGTCTAAAGACAGGCGTAATATATAGTTCATCTTTTGTGGATTAAGTGATTATAATGACCCATACTTTACATACATTGTTATTACTTCAAAATTGAAGCGTACTTATTAAAACATATAACAAAGCCATGAAAGGACCGTATAGGTATAGTTTCCTTAGAAACTGGGAAACATAAACAACTGGTTCATAAAGTGTCTACACTATCTCCCATTTATTTCATTATATCTATAGTCCCTTTTGGCATATCTTATTTAATAACCTTCTTCCTGACCTGGTGAAAGAAAACATACAAAAGGGTGAGCTCAAATACTCAGTAAGGGTAAACATAAAAAATATCAATCACATCAAAATAAAAACATAACATTTTGGAAATCTTACCCTGAAAAAGAGATCATAATTTCATTACATGGGATAAATCATGGAAGTGAAATGTAATCCCAATAATCATAACTTAAAACATGAAACTTTGTGGAATACACACATAATCATAGAGAATCATTTCTTATTAGTCAAGACTCATTTCCAATTCTATCTTAGTGTACAAAGTCCATTTCTGAACCGAGTTCACTCCTCATTTCAGTCCTATTTCACTGAACCGGTTTAACCTGCCGTTATAGCCATGTCTATCTCATGAGATATAAAATCTTTACCCAATGCATTGGTGGGAGATATAGGTCCCACCCATCTCATAATGATACCATTCTTATGTGTCCCACAAAATCATAAACCATACATCATAGCATAACCCATGTAATAAAAATGGGAATCGTAAACATCATGACATCATAAAACAATTCATATAAGATAAATTAATTCATAAAAATATTTCCATCACAACATAATCAAATCAATGAAATAATAGGGATAGAAACAGAACCCTATATTATCTTAGATGGAAAATAATTTTGATAAAACACTTGAACTCCATTCAAGAGGAAAATATCCTTTGTACTTCAAAACCACTTTTCCTTTCTTAACATGTCATAAAATTCTAAACTAAAAGAAGTTGAATAAAAATAAACGTGAAAACTTGTAAAGTAAGCTTCTTGGAAATAATTTTTTTAAAATCCATTCATGCCGTATAAGTTAAAAAAACATTCTTCTCGTACTTTTGTCAGAAAAGTCAAAAAGTACCTCGTACGAAAAACGACAAAAGATTCCTTTCATATCTTTTACTAAAAACTAACCGAAGGGTAAAATTGGATTGAATAAATTGTAGGTGGATGGAAATAATATTACATATTGAGTAATCATGGATTTGGATGATAAAATACACCCTAGTAAATCCCAATGTATAAACAATCTCGGATAAAAAAAATGAGATTGTGATATTTTCCCTTACCTTATGTCTGATTTGCTTCGTAAGTGTCTGAACCTCCTGTATAATTTTTTAAATAATGTTATTGACTTATTTCATAATCATACTTATTGTTATGATATCATATATGGTCATATTCTTAGCTTCTTATTAGTAATATTTCATTACTACTTGTTATTCAGGTGTTTATTACTTTTTGTTCTTATGCGTGTTTGTCGAATAAATTCTTATTCTTCTCTTTAGGTTAGAGATACCTCATTTCCAGAATGGTATAAGTGTAATATATATCATATTAATTCATTCAATTCATTTATATAATCATTATTCAATGAAGATCATGTAGAAGGAATCGCATCACATCGTGGAGACGGTATTCCGTACATACGCTCGAGCGATGATATCGTTCCCATGATTGTGGAATTGTATTGGAGTGTATGTATACTATTTTAGAATCAATACCACTTTAAAATAATCATATATATTCATTACTTTCACCCTTATACCCATCCAAGTATGTTGATGGTGGAAAATAGATTACACCACGGCATGGAGACGGTATTCCGTACGTACGCACGCGCGGTGATTTCGTTTTCCGTAGGATGGATAAGAGGTGAAATAGGGTGGTTTCATATTTATAATAAAATATAAGTATATGAGTGATACTGATGTTATTACCTCATAATGAAAAAATTAAATAAGAGGGAGTAGAAGAAGAATGGAACTTGAAGAAAACGGTAGAAGGTATTACCTCTTTCTCGAAGTGCCTCCTTTAAACTTTCTCTTAAGGCACTAGAGTTGGCCTTTTGAGAAGACCAGTACCTCTAGTAGGTTTATAATGATGTGGGGATGTAAAATGGGCAGGGGTTGGTCGAGCATGAAGGTTCAAATTGGTGTGAGGAAGAGAGGGAGGAGGTGCCCTTTTATAAGGGAGGAGAGGGGCACCTTTGGAAATATAAGAAATATTAGTTTATATTAAATCCCAACCCCACTTAAAAACTTCCAAAATGACTCATATAAGAATCTTAGATGCGATAGGGTTGTAATATCATAAAAAAATAAAATTTAGACATGTTATGAATTTATTTTAAACATTATCAACTTGATTTATCCTTATTTATCAATTTAATTTTATTTGTGGTAATAATATTCTAAATTTTAAATTATTATAAATAATTACATATGGGTTGTGAATTTTCCATAATTTAAAACTTTATGACATTTTAGAACATATAAATTTTAATATATAATTTTTAAATATTTTTGTGATTTTTAAACAATTTTATAATATGTTATTTTTATCAAATAACAATAGTGTAAATTTTGACACTATTCATTTATTTGAATTTAAATAAAATATATACAGAAGAAATGCTCAAAATAAAAGCTTTAATAGATTAATAAAATGTCATATGTTTCTAGAAAATTAGTGTAGCACATTAAATAGTTCATATAATATTTAGTTTACTATTTTTAAAACAATTTATTTGATATTTTAATTAATAAAATAATTTCAACATCACTATTGTTTCACAATTAATGATATTTATTTAATCCCTAAAAATTATAAATAAATTCCTATGATGTAGATAATTGTATTATATTTCGAGAGACTATTCATGTTCGATGTTTAATTATGTTTATCACCAAATTGTAATTATTATACTTATAAGATTTAAGAAAGTGACATGTTGTCACATTCTTTGGTTTTAATAAAAATTAAATTATTTTCAGGCACAAAAGTCCATTAAATGAATCTAATCTGACCCTTAGGTGATATGGTTCGAATTTTAGTCATCCAATAGGATTTTGGCAGGCGTTAGGGTAATTTTATAATCTTATATTTACCCTTAATTAACTGATTTACCTTTAACTGTGGTAAATAAAATTTACCGTAGTTACTATTCATAATGCCCAAAAAATAAAAAAGTAGCCAATTAACATAATTTGGAGCCACTAATTCTGAATATGGAATCCATTTTTCAAAATTCAAAACATATAAGTTGTAGTAATTAATTTAAAATAAATCTCGTTGTTAAGAAAACGAGTTTTACAAGTTAAAACATTTCCAAAGATTGAAATGTTTTTACCTATGAATTCAGTGTGAAAGTAATGTTAATGACATAAATTATATTAAATGGTAAAAATATATTCTACTTATACTTTAAAACCATTCAATATTATAATTTATCCATAAAAATTATCTCAATGGAAAAAGTTGTTTTTAATTAAAAATTAGCATATTTTTACTATTCATCATAATATAAATGTTATCAGAAAAATATCAAAAATTTATCCAAAGTAAATTTTTATACCCTGATTCAAAAGAAGAATTTTATTTTGTCAAATTGAACTTCTAAATATATCAAAAACTAGATTTAATGTGGGTGCGCTATCAAAAGGCAGCAAAACTGTATTTTTGGAAAAAAAAATTTATCCAAAAAACTGATTTTGCTTTTATACCTCATTCTAGAAAATGTATAAGTTGAATTAAAATGTTATAAAATTAAAAATTCAGCTATTACTATTCATAACAACTAGTTTTAATAATATTTTAATAGCATATCGTTGTTTAGTGAAACTCGGTATTGCGTACGACGAAGACTATTGAGGAAGGCCGCAGTTGCGTGTAATGCAAGCTAAGCTAGTGTTGTGTGTAGTGAAAGATTCCTTTGATGATTTATATAACATAAAAACAAAATATTTCTCATAAAAGTATCGGGTGTTACATTCTACCCCCTTAAAATGAATTTCGCCCTCGAAATTCGTCACTTTGTAACAAACAGATGAGGATACCTCTCCCTCATCATATCCTCAAGCTCCCATATAGCTTCTTCTAGTTGGTGGTTCCTCCATAAAACTGTCACCAAGCGAGTGGTCTTGTTCCGTAGGAATTTTTTCACTACTATCTAGAATCTCTATCGGCTGTTCATTATAAGAAAGATCTTTCTCTAGAGGTACAACTTCTGATCTGAGTACATGTGAAGGATCAGGTATGTACTTTCTCAGGAGAGATACATGGAACACATCGTGTACTTGAGAGAGATTTGGTGTAAGCACCAATCAGTATGCTACCTTCCCAACATGATCCAATATTTCTAAAGGACCGATATATCTAGGGCTCAACTTCCCCTTCTTTCCAAATCTCATGACACTCTTCCAGGGAGATATTCGTAAGAACACTTTATCACCCACTTAAAACTCTAGGTCTTTTTTTCGGTTTTCGACATAACTTTTTTGTCGACTCTGAGCTGCTCTTATGTGTTGTTGGATAGATCGGACCTTTTCTCCCATGTCATCAACAATATCAGGTCCTAATAGCTTTCTTTCCCCAACTTCATCCCAACAAGTTGGAGTCCTGCATTTCTTTCCATAGAGAGCTTCAAAAGGAGCCATCTGAATACTGAAGTGAAAGCTGTTATTATATAAAAATTCCAGCAAAGGTAGGTGTTCATCGCAACCACCTTTGAAATCCATAGAGCAATATCTCAACATATCATCTAGAGTTTGAATTTTTCTCTCAGAATGAACGTCTTTATGAGGATGATAAGAAGTTATGAAACTCAATTCTGTATCCAGAGTATGCTGGAGACTTCTCCAGAACTTTGAGGTAAACCTCATATCCCGATCAGATATAATAAAAAGTGGTACTCCATGCAATCTTACCACTTCCTTTACATATATCCTGGAAAGCTGATCCAGAGAGAAATCCTCTCTAATAGCAATGAAGTGTGGAGACTATGTAAGACGATCAACTATGACCCAGATAGCATTATTGCCTTTGGATGTTTTAGGAAGTCCTATGACAAAGTCCATAGTGATGTTTTCTCATTTCCATTCGGGTATGAGTAATGGTTGTAACATCCCCTTAGACTACTGTCTCTCAGCTTTAACTTGCTGACAAACCAAGCATCAAGAGACATATTCAGCAACATCTCTTTTCATGCCATCCCACCAGAAATACTCTTTCATGTCCCTATACATCTTCGTGCTTCCAGGATGAATAGAGAATGAAGAACTATGAGCCTCATCCAGTAGCTCCTTCTTTAATTCGGGGATAGGAGGAACACAAACCCGATTCCTGAACTTTATTATCCCATCTCAATCAAGGTTGAATTCAGGATAATTTCTCACCTTCTTTTGTAACTATACATCTTCTTTCTGTGCCTCTTTAATCTCCACATGTACAGATGGTTGAACATTCATTTGAGAATGATTCGATTTTCCCCCTTCCATTATAATTCCAAGATCCATCCTTTGTAAATCCATAAATATTGGATCTTTTGTGATCCTCATCATGGATAAACTGGCATGGTCTTATCGACTTAATGCATCTTCCACCTTGTTTTCTTTCCCAGGGTGGTAATGAAATAAGCAGTCGTAATCCTTAATCAGCTCCAACCATCTTCTTTGATGCATATTCAGCTCCTTTTGTGTGAAAATATACTTTAAACTTTTATGATCAGTATAAATATCACACCTTTCACCCGAAATGTAATGCCTCCAAATATTTAATGAAAAGACTACCACAGCTAACTCCAAATCATGAGTTGGGTAATTTTGCTCATGGATTTTCAACAATCATGGGGCATAAGATATCACCATATCATTTTGCATGAGAACACATCCCAGTCCCTTCTTGGATGCAGCACTGTAGATCACAAACCTTTCTCCACTACAAGGAAGTGTGAGTACAGGTGCACTAGATAACCTTCTTTTCAACTCCTTGAAATTCTATTCACATTCGTCCATCCACACGAACTTAACTCTTTTTTGAGTCAACCTGGTGAGTGGATTAGATAATCGTGAAAAATATTTCACAAAGCGTCGATAATATCCAGCCAAACAAAGAAAACTTTGGATCTCAGTTACTGTTGTTGGTCTCGACCATCTTTAGATAACCTCGTTTTTTGCTGGATCCACAGATATCCCCTCTTTTGAGATTATGTGACCCAAAAATGCAACTTTTTGAAGCCAAAATTCACACTTTGTAAATTTGGTATAAAACTTCTCCTTTCTCAGGGTCTTCAATATAATTGTCAAGTGATCTTCATGTTCTTCCTTGCTCTTTGAATAGAAAAGAATATCGTCTATAAAGAATACCAGAAATTGATCAAGATAGTCTCTAAAGACTCTATTCATCACATCCATGAAGATAGCAGGGGAATTAATAAGACCAAATGGCATCACTATAAATTCATAGTGTCTATACCTTGTATGGAAAGCCGTATTTGGAATATCCTCCCTTTTGACCCTTAATTGATGATACCCTGAATGAAGATCAATCTTGGAAAAGTATTGAGCTCCGCTTAGTTGGTCAAATAGGTCATCAATGCATGTTAGAGGATATTTGTTCTTGATAGTGAGCTTGTTAAGTTCTTGATAATCAATGCAGAGTCCTATTGATCTGTCTTTCTTCTTAAAAAATAGAACATGTGCTCCCCATGGTGACGCACTAGGGCGTATGAATCCCTTATCAAGATTCTCTTGGAGTTGCTTCTTAAATTCTTGTAACTCAATTGGGGATATTCTATAAGGTGTATTTGAAATAGGAAAAGCACCCGGTACGAGTTCTATTGAAAACTCAACATCACGATTTGGTGGAAGACCCGGAAATTCCTCCAGAAATACATCATCAAACTCCCGTACAATGGGAATATTATTAATCACGAGTTTCTCACCAACCATTTGAGATAAATAACCTTCATTTAGTGGAATCAAGACCCATAATATGGAAGAAATTTCCACTGGAAGGTTATGTTGATCCTTGCATCGATAGACGATCATAGATTGATCTGGAATATGAAATGTGACTTCCCTTCATTGGAAATTGATATGAGCTCCATATAGAGAAATCCAATTCATGCCATGAATCACATCAAATTCCGCTATAGAAAGGATCACATGATTTGCAGGAAGAACATTCCCACAAACTTCAATTGGGGAAGAATTATAAACTTTTGATGCGACTGTTGTGCCATTAGGTGTTATCACAGCTAACTCAACATCTAATTGTTGAGGTAATAAGGTGATACCCTTAGAAAAATCATCATAAATAAAAGAGTGGGTGGATCCAGAATCAAATAAAACATTTTCTACATTAGAGTGGATGGAAAGTGTACCTTTCACCACATCATTATTGTACTCAACATCGCTGATAGAAATTTCATGTGACATTCCTTTTTATTTAGCCTTAATATTTTGTTGATGTCGATCATCATCAACAAACCATGGATTAGGGCATTTATTGGCATAATTCCCCATCTCCTTGCACTTAAAACATTGAAGTGTAGTAGGTTCATTCTATGTGTCCCTTCCTTTGTTTGCATCATTAGACATCTTCTTCCCATCATTGAGGCATTCAAATGCCCGATGACCTTCCTTTCCACATTTGAAACATTTACTTTTCCCTTTAAGACAACTCCCTCCATGTTTCTTTCCACACTTTGAGCATAAGGGAAAGCTCATCTTATTTTCAGTGTGCTCTTTATATTATCCTTTGAATTAAATTTTCCTCTTCTTATCAAACCCATATGACTGATGGGTTACTCCAATCTCCATCTCAACTTTGAGATCACATCGAACGATTTCCTCATAGCTATTGAAGTCCCTTATGGCTAAGGCCCTTCGAAGACTTGGTTTTAAGCCACTAAAGAATCCGATCGATCTTACTCTCAGGTTGGATAATAATACATGAAGCGTACCTTTCAAGTCTTGTAAAATTTGCTTCATATGTACCAACAGATTCATCATCCTTTTTCTTCAATTCAAGAAACTATTTCTCCATATTTTTTCGGAGAATATGAGGGAAGTACTTATTGAAAAATAAGTTCTTGAACTCGTCCCATTCCATGGACTCAATTTCTTCTCTTTGCCTCGTATTCTTGATAAGATTCCACCATTGATCAGCATCACCTTCTAAACGATACACTACTATGATGACTTTATCATGTTCAGAACATTGAAGAACTGGAAATATCTTTTCAGTAGTACTAATCCATTGTTCAGCAACTAATGGATCAGTAGACCCGCTGAATGAAGGTGGATGCTGCCTCATGAAAGATTCAAGAGAATGTTGCTCCTTCTTTTGCTCGTTTGGAAGTCCTGCATGATTCATAGCTTGAGAAAGTTGTGTGAGCATGGCTACAAGATTTTGTATTCCATCTCCCATAATGTTTGGTTGCTCAGGGGGACAATCATTGCATTGCCCGTCGCATTCCGCATTAACACGGTTCTTTCGGGTTCCGGCCATTGACTAAAACCAAGAAGAATAGTGTGAGAAACACTAATTATAATAGGAAAACCACATAATCAAGAATAAAATTTCACACTTAAGGTCTTATCCTAGGTTATTCATGGACATTTTTAAAACACTAAGATTTTGTTCTATTCTTAGACTTTTCCTTAGGGTTCTTACTATGGCTTTCACATCCTAGTTTCCAATGGTTGACTATACCTTTCCTCTGATACTAAATATAATGACCCATACATTACATACATTGTTATTACATCAAAATTGAGGCATACTTATTACAACATATAAAAAAACCATGAAAGGACCGTATAGGTATAGTGTCTTTAGACACTGGGAAACATAAACAACTTGTTTATAAAGCGTCTACTTTGTCTCCCATTTATTTCATCATATCTATAGTCCCTTTTGGCATATCTTAATTAATAAACTTGTTCTTGACCTGAGGAAAGAAAACATACAAAAGGGTGAGCTCAAATGCTCAGTAAGGGTAAACAAATGAAATATCAATCAGATCAAAATAAAAACATAACATTTTGGAAATCTTACCCTGCAAAAGAGATCATAATTTCATAACATGGGAGAAATCATGGAAGTGAAATGTAATCCCAATAATCATAACATAAAACATGAAACTTTGTGGAATACACACATAATCATAGAGAATCATATCTTATTAGTCAAGACTCATTTCCAAGACTATCTTAGTGGACAAAGTCAATTTCTGAACCGAGTTCACTCCTCGTTTCAGTCCTGTTTCACTGAACCGGTTTAACCTGCCGTTCCAGCCATGTCTATCTCATGAGATATATAATCTTTACCCAATGCATTTGAAGGAGATATAGGTCCCACCTATCTCATAATGATACCATTCTTATGTGTGCCACAAAATCATAAACCATACATCATAGCATAACCCATGTAATAAAAATGGGAATCTTAAACATCATGACATCATAAAACAATTCATATAATATAAAGGAAGTCATAAAAATATTTCCATCACAAAATAATAAAATCAATGTAATAATAGGGATAGAAACAGAACCCTATATTATCTTATATGGAAATTAATTTTGATAAAACACCTGAACTCCATTATTGAGGAAAATATCCTTTCTTCTTCTAAAACAATTTTCCTTTCTTAACATGTCATACAATTCTAAACAAAAAGAAGTTTTTTAAAAATAAACTTGAAAACTTTTGAAGGAACCTTCTTGGAAATAATTTTTTTAAAATCCATTCACGCCATATATGTTAAAAAAACATTCTTCTCGTACTTTTGTCGGAAAAGTCCAAAAGTATATCGTACGAAAAACGACAAAAGATTCCTTTCATATATTTTACTAAAAACTCACCGGAGGGTAAAATTGGATTTAAACAATTGAAGGTGGATGGAAATAATATTACATATTGAGGAAACATGGATCTGGATGATAAAATACACCCCAGTAAATACCAAAGTATAAACAATCTCGGATAAAAAAATGAGATTGTGATATTTTCCCTTACCTTAGGTCCGATTTTCTTCGTAAATGTCCGAACCTCCTGTAAAATTATTTAAATAATGTTATTGACTTATTCTAGAGTCATAATTATTATTATGATATCATATATGGTAATATTATTAGCTTCTTATTAGTAATATTTCATTACTACTTGTTATTCGGGTGTTTTTTACTTTTTGTTCTTATGCGTGCTTGTCGAATAAATTCTTATTATTCTCTTTAGGTTATAGATACCTAATTTCTAGAATGGTATTAGTGTAATATATATCATATTAATTCATTCAATTCATTTATATAATCATTATACAATGAAGATCATGTAGAACGAATTGAATCACATCGTGGAGACGGTATTCCGTACGTACGCACGAGCGATGATATCGTTCCCATGATCGTGGAATTGTATTGGAGTGTATGTATACTATTTCAGAATCAATACCACTTTACAATCATCATATATATTCATTACTTTCACCCTTATACCCTTCCAAGTAAGGTGGTGGTGGAAAATAGATTACACCAAGGCGTGGAGACGGTATTCCGTACGTACGCACTCGCGGTGATTTCGTTTTCCGTAGTATGGATAAGAGGTGAAATAGGGTTGTTTCATATTTATAATAACATATCAGTATATGAGTGATACTGATGTTATTACCTCATAATGAAACAACTTAATAAGAAGGAGTAGAAGAAGAATGGAACATCAAGAAAACGGTAGAAGGTATTACCTCTTTCTCAAAGTGCCTTCTTTAAACTTTCTCTTCAGGCACTAGAGTTTGTCTTTTTAAAAGACCAGTACCTCTAGTAGGTTTCTAAGGAATTGGGGAAGTAAAATGGGCAGGTTTTGGCCGAGCTTGAAGGCTCAAATTGGTGTGAGGAAGAGATGGATGAGGTGCCCTTTAATAAGGGAGGAGAGGGGCATCTTTGGAAATATAAGAAATATTAGTTTATATTAAATCCCAACCCCACATAAAAACTTCCGAAATGACTCATATCTGAAGATTAGATGCGATAGGGTTGTAATATCATCAAACAATAAAATTTATACATGTAAGGAATTTATTTTAAACACTATCAACATGATTTATCCTTATTTATCAATTTAATTTTATTTGTGGTAATAATATTCTAAATTTTAAATTATTATAAATAATTACATATGTGTTGTGAATTTTCCATAATTTGAATCTTTATGAAATTTTAGACCATATAAATTTTAATTTATAATTTTTAAATATTTTTGTGATTTTTAAACAATTTTATAATATGTTATTTTTATAAAATAACAATAGTGTCAATTTTGACAGTATTCATTTATTTGAATTTAAATAAAATATATACAAAAGATATGTTCAAAATAAAAGCTTTAATAGATTCATAAAATTTCATATGTATCTATAAAATAAGTGCAGCACATTAAATAGTTCATATAATATTTATTTTAATATATGTAAAACAATTTATTTGATATTTTAATTAATAAAATAATTTTAACATCACTATTGTGTCATAAATAATGATAATTATTTAATCCGTAATAATTCTAAATAAATTCCTATGATGTAGATAAATTTATTATATTTTTTTAGACTATTCATGTTCGATGTTTCATTATTTTTATCACCAAATTAAAATTATTATACCTATAAGATTTAAGAAAGTGACATGTTGTCACATTCTTTGGTTTTAATAATAATTAAATTATTTTCATGGAAAAAAGTCCATTAAATGAATCTAATCCAACCCTTAGGTGATATGGTTCGACTTTTAGTAATCCAATAGGATTTTGGCAGATGTTAGGGTAATTTTATAATCTTATATTTACCCTTAATTACCCGATTTACCTCTAACTAGGGTTAATAAAATTTACTGTAGTTACTATTCATAATGCCCAAAAAATAAAAATTAGCCTATTAACATAATTTGGACCCACGGATTCTGAATATGGAATCAATTTTTCAAAATTCAAAACATGTAAGTGGCAGTAATTAATTTAAAATAAATCATGTTGTTAAGAAAATGGGTTTTAGAAGTTAAAACATTGCCAAAGATTGAAATGTTTTTACCTATGAAATCAATGTGAAATTAATGCTAATTACATAAATTATATTAAGTGGTAAAAATATATTCTATTTATACTTTAAAACCATTCAATCTAATAATTTATCCACATAAATTATCTCAATGAAAAAAGTTGTTTTTAATTAAAAATTAGCATATTTTTACTATTCATTATAATATGAATGTTATCAGGAAAATATCAAAAATTTATCCAAAGTAAATTTTTATAACCTGATTCAAAAGAAGAATTTTATTTTGTCAAATTGAACTTATTAACATGTCAAAAACTAGATTTAATGTTGGTGCGCCATCATAAGGCTGCAAAACTGTATTTTTTTAAAAATATTTCTTTTATCCAAAAAAACTGATTTTTCTTTTATACCTCATTCTAGAAAATGTATAAGTTGAATTAAAATGTTATAAAATTAAAAATTCAGTTAGTAATATTCATAATTTCTAGTTTTAATTATATTTTAATAGCATATCATTGTTTAGTGAAACTCAGTTTTGCGTACGACGCAGGCTATCGAGGAAGGCCGCAGTTGCGTGTAAAGCAAGTCAAGCTAGTGTTGTGTGAAGTGAAAGATTCTTTTGATGATTTATATGACATAAAAAAAAATTATCATAAAAGTCTCAGGTGTTACAGTGAATCTCAAGAAGTTTATTATAGCGCTCTTAATGAGAACAAGTCATTATAAATACTCATATTTAAAAGAAAATATGAGTTTTTTTAAGAAATCTAGTGAGAGATGAAAGTTTAAATGAAAATTAAGTATGTTTAATTATGTTTAAGTTAAGCTCATAAATAAATTCCTCAATGAAATGTATCTAAAAACAAAAACTTTGTATGTTAACTTTTCCTACTAGGGAATCAAATACCACTTAACCCATCACATGTTTGTGATTTTTTTGTGGTTACTTTCTCATAGACATATTTTCTATCACTCTTCATAAAAACATGATGATTTTTTTATCCTACATATCCATGTTTTCATGGAATCTGAGTATCTGTTGTTTCGGGAGACCTTTGTACATTTATTTCTTTCTTTTAATGTGATTGTTTAATTTACTCCTTTTCTGATGTTGGGCTTTCAATGAAGTTTCCAAGACCGATTTTAAAATTGCAAGGACACAATTCCCAAAAGGGGGAAGGAGGTAACATCCTCGATAAATAAATAATTTTACATTTTCATATTTATTAATAATTTTGAATAAAATTTTAATATTACTTTAAAGGGAATTCTATGTTTGATGGAGTACCCAATACGCAACAACAAGTTTCTTTGAAATCTTACATTGCACACTAATACTATAATAAGATTATTTTAAATGTTAGTTAACGCCTCGGAAATGTAATGGCAGTAATGAAAAAACTAACAAAAAAATTATTATATATGTTTGTCAAAAAAAATTCATATTTCCAAAAAATGTTAGAGGTTTAAAATGAGAATGAATCCAATTTTAAGCATAAATATTCTAATATTCTTTAAAATGTTGATTAACTACCTTTTGATGGAGATCCCTTTTTAAATATAATTTTTGAAAATTTTATATGTCATAATTTAAAAAATAAAATCCTACTTTAAAACACTGAAATCAAATTTTACTTTGTGTAAATTTTTGTTATTTTTTCGATAAGGTTCATTTTTAAATGAATAGTGAAAATGCAGTATTTTAATTAAAGACCTCCTTTTAATCTAATTTATTTATATGGATAGATTATTTTTTTAATTGAGTTTGAAGTGTAGTTAAAATATATTTTTTTTCCATTTAATCCAATTGTGGTCATTGGAATTAATTTCACTTTGAAATTGAACATAAACAAGTGTCAATCTTTTCATAGATATTGTTTCTTAAAAAAACTCTATTTGTTCTGACATCATGAATCAATTATAAAATTAATTAATGAAACATATATGTTTTTAATTTCATAAAATGGAAATCATTTTTTAATTTGGAATATCATTTTTACTTTGGATAAATTTTTGGTATTTTTCTGACAAATGATCATTTTTAATGAATAGTGAAAAATACTGCATTTTACTTCAAAGCTGCTTTTTCATCTAATTTAATTATATAGTTAGATTATCCTTATTATTATTTTTAAAGTTTAATTGAATTAAATATTTATCAATTAATAAAATTTTGTTCATTGGAAGTAATTTCACATTTCAATTGGATTTAAAAACAAGTCAATCTTTTGTTAAATTTTACTACCTAAAAACTCATCATTGGTTTTGACCACATGATTTATTTTTGAATTAATTACTGTAATTTATATGTTTTTAATTTTGTAAAATGGATTCAATATTTGGAATTATAAGGTCCAAATTATATAATTAAGACTTTTGTTTTTGGTCATTATGAATAGTAAAAACCGAAATTATCTTTAATTATCGTGATTAATTAGTAATCGGGTAGTTAAGGGTAATAAAATAATATCATTATAATATAATATGAACCCAAAATGTGTCCAAATTTTCTTTTTTGAGTCATGGCAGACCATGGGAATAATTTTTCCAAACATGAGGGCCCATGGAGTCAATGGGTGTGATAGTGACATTTATGACATTATTTAAAAAATAAGACAAATATAAGAAATGTTTGTATATCCTAAGTAAAATAGTTTTAATTTTGATTTCATAAATTACATCTTAGACTATAAATAATCATTTAAAATATAAGAAATTTTCCTACATATTGGTATTTTTTTATAATTTTTAGTCATTAAATAAATAAATTTATTTATGACACCATGATAATGTAGTGATTACCTCATTAATGAATGATTTAAATAAAGTGAAATGATAAGCTAAAATATAAGACATACACTTTTCTAAAACCTATTATATGGGTGGATTTCGATCCCTTATCACCTTATCCTCATTATATATAATTTTAGGACCATTGAAATTATAAAATCATTTTATAATAAAGTAACATTTCAAGACATTCCAAAAGTGACCCTCCTCTCTCTTATAAAACTACCCCACCTCTATCCCCTAACCCACACCTCTAAAAACCTTGGCTCGTCCAACCCCTACTCATATTATCTCTCCACATCCCTTTGTTACTCCTAGAAGCCTCACATTTGGCAGAAGAGTTTCCAAAGAAGCCTTTGTATCTAATCAAAAAAGAGTTACCCGATTTAGAGGTAATGTCTTCTCTCGAGTGTCTTTCATTAATAGGGATTATTCACTCACCACTAGCTTATTATTATTTTATACCATAATAAAAATAGTATAAAAAATATTCTAGGATGTTGTTATTATAAGGATTCTACCTACACTCACACATGCCTTCGTCTAATGGTTAAAGAACATACTGTTTCTATGGGTGGCGAATTACTGCCTCACGAAATGATGATTGGTCAATATTCTTTTAACACCTCTCATGGTGTCAATTATGATGGAACTATATTTATATATGATATATATTATATTTATTTCCACTCAATGATTCTGTATTTTATAATTAAAATATACATTTATGCTTTGCATGTTGTGCAAATGCGATAATTTCATATGAGGAAGTGTGGACTACCGCCCCCTCTACTGATCTGACACTTTCATGCCAAGCATGGAATTTAGAAATAATTTAATTAATGAAATTATTTTACCGATATAACATATATATTATACTCTAATAATAATATATCTTGGACTAATTTGGTTTTAATTTCCATTAATATGACTAAAAATGAATGTAGCATTCATGCGTACGCATGGCCTACCATCTCCATGAACGGTACAATTCATTTAATATCCCCAAACATTATAGAATATTCATAAATACATATATAGTGGATATATATGATATTTAAATTATTAAAATCATTCCATAGATGATGTAATTATAACTACATTGACAATTTTCTTAAAACAAGTTAATTTTGGACTCATGTACCGAACATCAACAAAACCTATGATATGATCTCACATAATTAACTAATTATTATAACATGATAATATGTGATATTAATTTAATAATAAAATTTAATGGAGGACCTTAATAAATTATAAATTGACCAAATCTTATTATTCAGGAATATAATGAAATGAACTTGACAGTCAGACTTGAGGTATGTGGATTTCTTATCTCACTTTTAATTCCGTGAGATTTCAATTATTCACCACTTATTTGTTGCATGGGGTGTATTGGGTACTGCCATTTCATATATATTATCATGATTCTATTTATATTCTTCGTATTATGTGATTAATTTGGTTTTTTATCTTTAGGTCATATGACTTGATTGATTACCACGAGGTAGGGGGTTTTTATCTCACTATTTATTCTCATGAGATTCATGTTATATTTGTCTCTATATAATTTGAGTGGTGCATATACGTCAAATTATTCTAATATTTGTGTAATATACTTTCGTTTATGGGTATTTACATCAACATTGTGTAGTCCTTCTTTCATGGGGTGTACGTTTTGAATGTCACCCAAATCGGTAAGGGAACCTTTCACCCTCCACTTTTTAAAAGTTATATTTTTGTTAGGTATTTTAATTTATGTCTTCTTAATGTTGGGATATATTCTTATTTATATTTATTTTTATAAATTTTATGTCCAAGTAATGAGATACCCTTTTTATCTCTCATCAACTCATTTTCTAAATTTTATGATGACGTCGTTAGGCTGCCAATTTCTGTAAGGCGACTTCTTAACCAAATTTCAATTCTTTGGGTTAACCCTATTATTTTTTATTATGCCGTAATATGAATATGTGTGGATAAACTCTGATTGTTTTACACATAATATCCACTTATATTGGGTGTATTTATTTTTGTCACACATAATTATGTAATTGATTTATGCATAATCTAAGGATACTGACTTTGTACTGGACTTTGTCTCAATCTCCTTTCATTAAGGCATATTTTGATTTATTTATGACATTATTTTATATGATGTGTAAAATCATTTTGAATTTTCCTTTCATTCAAATATAATCCTTTCTCTACGACGTGTTTTTCTAATCAACAAAAAGGAATGTTTCTTTTTTTACGTAAGCAATGACAACGACCTTTTCCTCCGCTGCGAGTATTATTTGATCTTTGGCTTCCTTAACAAGGCGTAATGTTTTTAAAAGGAAATTAAATAACATATACTATTATTATTTATTTTGGTATTTAAATTAGTTTTTATAATGGATTCATTATTTCAATATCTTTAATTTTTTATTGTTATTGCAATGTGGGAATGCAATCATTTATTATGCTTAAGTTATGTGTTATGACTATGTTATGGTTCTTGGCCATTGTTACGTAAATGGGTGGTTCCGTGATAAACTTAGGGCAGGTGAGCCCGAGATAGCTCTCCAATTCATTGGGTAACGTGATAGAGGTAAACATAAATGTTTCTCCTAAGAGATTTAGGTAACATATTATGATGGGTATTCCAAATATGACTCCCTATGGTGATGTGATAGCTATAATGTAAGTATGATATGTATGCCTTAAGATAACATTATGATTGATGATTTATATGTGTATTTCACAAATCTTATTATTTCATGAGGTATGATTATAGGCTTATGTTCTATATATATCGATGATATAATGTTTTCTCTCTTTTTGTATCCCTTACTATGATTTTTATGCTCATCCCATGTTTTTGAAATGCTTTCCACAAGACATAAAGATGAAAAGGGTCATGGATGGGATCATATAAAAACATGCTATCTAAAACATGGAACTATAATTGTTTCTTTTTAAGATTTTTTATTTTAGGTTTAAATTGATACTGAGTAGAAGTGTATACTTTTAATCTTTTGAGATGTAATAGTTATGGCCTAATTCTATAAAACTCTAAACCTGAAAAGATCCTCAATGTGAATAAGTCATTTAATTCAATATTGTGTAATGTTTTAAGGCTATGTCCTTATATAAATTTTCCATATTTGTGTTAAAAAAAATTAAATAATGTTATTAAAATTAATAATTTTTAGTTACAGGGTCTTAAATCATAGAAATGTCCTATTTTTAAATGAGATTATATGTCTGTCTGTTTTGGTTGTATTCTACCAAAAAATTTATGAAAAAAATTCATCAAACTCTTCTCCTTTTTCAATGACATAGACATAAATTTATATACATGATGAAACATCCAATCAATAATAAGAAGGCTGCATTAAAATTATGTTAATTTGACATGATTTTACCACTAAAATTCTTTGACATAATGGTCAACTTGAAAGTTCAGTTGGTCAAATAAGTTCAAAAATATGGTCCTCAACATTATTGTAGGTGGTTACCCATTAAATGGTATGTGGATATTTTCAAAGGGTACATCACGAATAAAATTGAGAAATAATGTTGTATTGAAAAATGAGATAGGTTTTATGATGTTGTTGAAATATATATTGAATACCTATTAGGTTATGAAAGCATCGGTCTCCTAAAGACATGTCACTATAGACGTCTCATGATTGAAGGGATTTATTAAAGAGATATCATTATAATCACCATGTTATAGTAGATTCAACCTCACCAGAACATTTTAAATAGTACTTATTTTTTGGATTTATACATTGAATCCCTTAAAGAAATTATTAAATATTTAAATAAATAGGGGGTCTAATAATGGATATCAAAAACTCATAATCAATATATAATATAATATTTATTATTACATATTTATAAAAAGTTTTCTAATAATACAAATGAAATTTTCAAATGACCTTGAGGGTTAGCTAGGGGACAAATGTAAATTCTTTTTTTATATTTTTTTTGAATCTATTTGTATAGATTTTATATGAAAAAAAATGTTTACTAGAATATGATGAAAAATAGTAGAGTTATTATTGCAGTTGGAGTGATGGACATACCTAGTTCCAAGGATTGAAATCAAATTATTGTGAATATTTAATATTTCATCATTTCCAAATTGATATTTGATTGGAATTATACAACATTTAGAGTGATATTTTTTTTTTGAAAATGACATGACAAAAGGAGTTCAATGAGATTTTATAAAATGAGAATTTAGAAGGTGAATTTGATTATGAAATTTGAAAATGATGATTTATTCATAATGGAATCCCACGTAGGCAATACATACTATGTATAAGATATTACAAATGAGAATCAGTTTCTGGATATGTTGGTGAATATAACAAAAATAGGTTAAGAAAAATTTCAAATCAAGATGATGATTTCTCTCCTAGATCATAATAAATATATGGAATTTCCAATGTAAGCATTGCACCATGCGTTGTATGGGAACACTAAGAGGGGATTTGGATTATTGATAAGGGATTAAAATCCCTTAAATTTAAAAAAATAAAGAGTATCAAATTAGTTATTTAATGTGAATTTGAATACGCTATTTTTTCAATTTAATGATAGGTGTTTCTTACTGTATTAATATAATAAATTTTAATTCTTTCATAATCACAAAAACAATTATTTTTTCACATGATGATGTTAATGATATCAAGGTATAATTTTTGGTTCATCCTAAAACTTCACAATAATTATGGGATAAACTACATTTTCATGATAAAAAACAAGGATGATGATTCATAAAAATGTTTACTAAAATTATGATGGAAAGAAGAAAGGATATAAAATTTGAAGTTCTTGGGAATCAAAACAGCCAAGCTATTTTCCAAAATATGTCAATATTAATTAGTTATGTTGGAGTCTAAAAAATGATTAATGTGCCCATTTATATACGTTCATGGAGCTATTTCCAGTCTATAAGGATGGAAACCATTTCCGAATATTTTATGATAAAGTTATGATATACATTCTCTATATTATTATAAAATTATAAAATGAATCATTGATTTACTTTTTTCTAATCCTCAATGAGTTGGTTTATTTGAGATGACTTCCATAAGAAATAAGACATGATGGCTACTGGAAAATCCCATAGAGGCTACCAGACTCATCTTAACAATTTTTATTTTATGGATTCATAGGGGAATATAATTCCCTATCTACCAGTTACATACTAACACATTATAAAGATGGTAATATGGAATTATTTCATCAGAAATCTTGATGATAAATCATTTTAGGTGCATTGTTGTATATAATATATTTTTTGATAATTTTTATTTCCAAAATTTATTTAAAATAATTATATTTGGAAATAAAAATGGAGTGTGGAAAAAATCATCAAAACCAATGTAACCCTATCACTATGTTATGATATGGTTTACTCCACTAGGGAAAAAATAATTTTTAATTTGAAATAAAAAAATATTTTATTTTATATGATCGAAATTTTTTTCCTTATTTAACATTTAATTTGATGAATCAAAATATAAATAAACTTTTATCCAATTGCATGTGATATGGAAGGAGGATTTCATAAAAAGGGAGGGTACACTAATTTATTAAACAGAAAAGGATTATAGGAAACATTAATTTTTTATGGTACAATAGTAATTAATTATGTTTTATAACAATATTACATTAATATATATATATATATATATATATATATTTATGTTCATATGTTTTTTTATAAATATTAGACCCAAGAATCGACTATGACAATACTAGGTGTAAAATAGCTTTTAGTAGCTTTGAGGTGGCTATAAAAATAGGGTCGTGTTATTGGTGTTGGTTTTTGAGTGTATTCTTGAATATACATAGAGAAAAAGAACAAAAATAAGATACATAAAATATGATAACTGAATTATAGGAAAAAACAAATTATTTTCATAATATTATGGTCTAGATTGGTTTTGGAGACTAATATATGAAAACAATTCAATGTAAACAAGTATTGAGAACCTGAACAACCACACACCCACACTATATTTGTGCCTAGTCACCCCCTCAATTGTATACCTTACCTCAGTGTGTCAATTTTTAGAATACTCATTCTCTTAATTGTGAAAAAATCCTAGATGGTATCTTCATATTACTACAATTCTATAGGGTAAATTTAAATGTGATTTATATTAATAAATATCTAGACACCACCTTGTTGTGAGAGGTGCGGTGTGTAATATCCAAGGAGAATAAAACAGAATAATATACTAAAAAATGTTCACATTGGATTGGGTATTGATGTAGATGAAGATTTGAAGACTGAGATACAAATTCCATTAGATTATCCAGGTATTAAAATGGTTAATTATACTATTTTAATGATCATTCAAGTGATGTATAATCATTATAAGATACATGATGTAATTCCTTTAAAACTTTGTTTCCTAAAAAACATAATATAGTTGATGGAAAAGGCTAGAGGATAAGTTTTGTATTAAAATTTATAATTTTTTTGCAAAATAGATGGTCAAATCAATAAAATTTTGTAAATTGATCGTGAAAACAAAAGGAACTTTCGAGGGTAAATTTTACCATCTAGTTATACTATATCATATATTTGTCTTTAAAATTAATGATAAAACTACATAGAAACATTTCAATATATCCTAAATTATATATTATGAAATAATATTTTGACCATTTTTTAAGATATGTTTTTTCATGAGAGTATAAATGAGAATCTCATGTTCGAATGGATGCACATTTCAATTGTTAATACATATATAAGGTAACTCTTCTTGATACGCCTGTCTAAGAAATTATCTAATATGTTCATTAAATTTAATATCATTTCATATTTTTAACAAGCCTTTATAAGACAATATCATAAATGTAATCCTGTGTGAATCTCGATTTGTATTCCTTAGTCCCGATATTATTTCTACGAGTGAAATTTCAATGAATTTATAAGATATTTATATGAAAAATGTTTTCAAATTAAATATTTTAATTTAGGTTTATGAAATTATTATTATTATTCTAGGTTAATAACATAAAAAAATATATACAATGGTGTGAGTTCATTTTCGTAAAATATGAATCCTATTGTTTTCTTCAAATGGAAATAGAATAGATGAAAATATAGAAATATTTAATAATATAAAATTATTGAATTTTTTTTTATTATATTGGTCAGTTATTCGGTAGTGTCTAATGTATGATAAAAAAATTTATTATGGTTATTGTGTTTGTAATTTTATGAATTTTTTCGTATAAAATTAATATACTAGTATCCCCAAACATTTAATTTATAAATGTAATAAAAAATTAGGTAATAATATTTATCAATAATTATTTTCCTATATTTTTTATGTACTACCCAGATTGTTGAAAATCTACATGCTGAAAATAATATGTAAGTTTTTTTAGAGTTGAGTGGGCAATATACATGGTGGAAATTTTTTCTTTCAACATAGAATATAACTAATTACTAAGAATGAGTGTTATATATTATGGGAAATGACCTTATATATACACATGGAATGTGAATAATTAGTATCAATCTTCATATATATTATTTTTTATCTTTTTATCAAGTACAATTACTATTTATCAATAATATTTTGGTAAAAAATAAATGGGATGAATACATGGTTTTAGAATGTGTACATACATAATGAAAAGTTAAATTTCTACTACATATATAATTAATTATCTCATAATTTATCACATTTTTTAGTTAATCTAATTATAATTAATATCTGAGAATTATTTTCTTAAATATACACATTAGTTTAAATCACTATTAAAATGATAAAAACCATAAACAATAATTTAATACTGTTTTGAAACATTATGACAAAAATCTATAATTCCTCTTTAACGTTTCGGAATTGATCACCCATCAATCTAGAACATGATGTGATTGGTATAACTGAATTTTTTTTTTCAAAAAAATTATTATAGTGAAAAACAATATTAACATCATGAAAATAGCTAAAACAAGCTAAACTTTTTCTCAAACACTATAAAATTATTTCATATATAATTTTCATGTGTTGGGATTGACCAAATACCAATCTGAAACCTATTGTGGTTAATATGACCTGAATTGTTGGTTTTCAATTAAAAATTTTAAATTTCCATTAAAAAATTCATCACATTTTCCAAACCAAGAAAATGATAAGTAATTATTTTCAGGCATTATAGAAATAGTCGATAGTTCATTTTCCTTCTATAAGAATTGAAAGTACATAAATCTGAATCTTTATGTGGTCGGTGTAACACAATGTATGTATTTTTAATTAAAACATGTAATTTTAGTTTCAATCATGAATCAAGTACAAAAAAAACAAGAATACAAGCTCCAATTTTTTTTCAACAATATAGAAATGGCCCATAATTTATTTCTTATTTATAAAAACCGAATGCATATCAATCTGATACATGATGTACTAATATGAAAAAAATGTGTGTGTTTTCTATCAATGGGATCCTTTTTAGTTCATAACACAAGTAATATAAAAAAATCAAGAAAAAGAGCTATGATTTTTTATAAAAATTGGTAAACAAATCCATAATTAATTTCTTATTAGTATGAATGGACCTAACATCAATCTGATACAAGATGAGGAAGACATGCCCCAATGTGAATGTTTTAAATAAAAAATGAACACTTTAGTTTAAAAAATGAATCAATTATCAAAAACCAAAAAACTATCTGAGTTTTTTTTTCAAACAATTGTTTAATGATATAAAATTAATTTTGAATGTGTAAAAAAGAAAAAAAAATATATTTAACAGCAAATGTGGTCATTATGACATGAAATGTTGTTTTTTAATAAAGAATTTTATTATTTTTTTAATTATTCATGAAATATAAAAAAAATCAGTCTTGATTTATTTTCAAAATTCATGAAATATTCCATTAATCATTTTTGACTTAAATGAACCATATTCACAATAATATCCCAAATTATGTGACTATTATGACTCAAAGTCTATGTTTCCTATATTAATATTACATTTTATATTATAATGTGTGTAACATCTACAAAACAGACAAAACACACTTGGATCATTTTTAATAAAGTTAAAAAATAATACATTGTTTGTTTTTCATGTGTATGAATTGACCACATGACAATATAGCATACGATATGGTAAATATAACTCCATGTATGTGCTTTCAATATAATACTATCATTTTATCTTCTATAGCATCACATAGAAAAAATTTAGCAAATGAGATCATATTATTTTCAATATTTTTTACAATAATCCGTAATTTGTTTTTCACATGTAGGAATTGAACACACCTCAATATGACACCATGTGTCATCATTGTGACTCGAATTTCATGATTCCAATAAAAAATTGTCATTTTTGTTTAAAACAGAAATAAAAAATCCAAACAAATAAATAGAGCTCAATTTTTTTAAAATTTGGTATAATGGATCATAATTCATTTTTGATTGTTATAAATTTTCTACACATCTATATGACAGATGATGTAACTAATAGAATTAAATGTGTGTGTTCTCAATAGAATAGATTAATTTTAGATTAAAATGTGGACCAAGACACATAAACTCACTAAATGTTATCAGATACATTTCAAAAATTCAGGAAATAATCAATAATAAAATTTCCTTCTATAGAAATTTAATGCACACCAATCTGGAAAAAAAATATTGTATATGTGACTAAAAGTATATGTTTTCAATTTAAAACATTTATTTTAGTTGAAAATGTATCATATATCCAGAAAAGAGTGAATTTTTATATTTAAATAAAATAATAGCAAAACATTCCATGTTTCATATTGAACTAGAAAAAAATGTTCCATAATTAATATGTTTATTGTATAAATAAACTACAAATAAATTTGAGACATGATGTGATTGATATGACTCAAAGGTCATTATTTTTAATAGAAAGGTGAAATTTTTGTTTAAAACATGTTTCACCTAAACTTGACCTATTAAAATATATCTACTTGTTTTAAATCGTTATAAAAACTATACATAATTCAAAAATTAAATTTAATAATTATTTTTACCCTAGTTTGACATATAATGTGGTCGATATGGCTGAAAGAATGAAATTTTAAATTAAAATTGTTAGTTTCTCTTAAATTTATTTATTTTAATTGTTAATAAAACCATAAATGATTTATTATATGCGTTCACTATTTTCATAATTTGTGGTGGTTTTTCTGATAGAAGTATCCTCTGAAATGGTTCAGGGATAAAAATAAGGCAACAATAATGTTTTCTCATTTCTCTAATAATTTTTACATACACATGTAACTGTAAAAACTAATGTTGGAAATTCCTATAGATCACTATTTTTTCTATTAGTTTTTTTCAAATTTTATTTCATTTATTTCCCTTATTTATCCAGAGTTATATTATATTATTTTTTTATTTTTCGTTTTTGGATGTGGATTATTTTATAGGTTTGTTTCATGGCTGTTGTAATGCTACAAATGTTTAGTATCTACAAAGACCCTTATCAGTGCTGCATTATATAATGATAATGGGTCCCCTTATTAACACATTATCATGAACTAATAAAGGCACCCTTTATCAGTGAATTATCTAGTTCTCATAAAAGATTGTATTTTTCCCCACTAAATAATTATATAGGATAATGCTAACCTTTATTAATGCTTTAAAAAATCATGGATAAAAGATTCTTTTGTCAGCAATTTTTTTAATCAATGATAATGGGTATATTTATAATCACATTCTCCAAATATCATAAAGGATCTAGGATTTTTATATTTATTTGGTATTAAATGATTTTATGCACCGAAGAAGATCATTTTAGTGTTGTTTAAAGCATGTTTTGTAGTTGTGGTAGAATATCAGTTACATATTAGTCAAGTCTCATTTCCAAATATTTAATTATGTAATGGGTTCACTCACCATGGTGTCACGGTAATCAAGGTTCACTTCAAATACCATCTTAATGGACAAGGTACCTTACTCAACCGAGGTAACTCCCTATTCTAGTCTTATCTTTCCCAAGAGATATAAATCATTACCCAATGCACTATATGAAGATATTGGTCCCCCATATATGAATGAAAACCATATTTATGTGTTTCTAATGATGGAAAAACATTAATATTATAATAAACCTTGAAATGAAATGGGTATCATAAATATAAAATCATATCACAACCAATGTAAAAGATATATGTATCGTAATCATTTCATTATAGCATTACCCATTGAAAAAATATGCAGGTTTTAGATGAATTCTATTATCGTACAATCTATATAAGAGAAAAGGGGTTCATAAACATCATCAAATCCAAAAAAACAAACCATTTATAGAAATAATAATAAATTTATCCTTAAAGCATTTCACTAGTATGGAATAGGTAACATCAAAATATGTCATTTTAGATGAAAAAGAATTTTGATTGAATATCTAAAAATATTCCGATTGAAAATATATTTTCCTATTTGAAAATACTTTTTAAACATAAATATTTTTGAAAATATATGAAATTTAAAATTACCATGATATCATATGTAAAATATTAAAATAAAATAATGGGCCTAAGTATGAGACGTTTTTTTAATACCATATACATTAAAGAAAATATTATTTTTCATATTTTAGGTAAAACCCAAAAGTGGGTTTTTTGTAAAATGACATGATGATTCAATTATAATAACTTCATAAAATATATTTTACATTGGTTACATTTTATTTTATAATTAATCATATAATTATAAAAGTTTTTAAAATATTTTTATAAATCACCGTCTTGGATGGAAATAAAGTTCTGACCGAATAGTTGAATAATGATTGATTTACTTAAAATTATTGTACCAATTATTTTAACTACAAATGAGGTAATTGGTACTATTAGTTTAATATATAAACAATAACAATATTAGAATAAAATACATGACATTATTTATAGATTTATTTTAAAATATTATCATCAGAAATATAATCATAAAAAATACATATAAAAATGAGATTGTAACATAAAATATGTATCGCTTAGGTTACTATGAATCATAATAACCTTGAAGTAATAACATAAAAAATAATATTAAATATCATTAATATATATAAATTCATTATATTTCAAGCTTATGAAGATTAATATGCACCTAATGAATATATATAGGTGCATAATATAATTTACTTCTCATCAAATAAAAATTTAGACATAAATCCCAACCACTATGGAAACTTTTGATCTCTAAACCACTTGAATGTATGATAATAAAATAGATATGTAATCTCAATGAATTTTTCGGGATAATTATCATAAAATTATTTAATTTGAAGTACATATACCACATAAAATAAACATGTGGTTAATATGATATTTATCTCCTAGAAAATAAAAGGGAGACATAGATCCTTAACATTATATCATTACGTCTCTTATTCAAGTTCGAACCTATTGTATAATAAATATAATATCATTATAAATAAATTAATTAAACACACACACATATATATATCATACCATTTATTATTATCTTTTGTCATTTTATTTACCTTTAAGTATAAATTCCTTCATATAATCACTTTTTGGGAAACAACTGCAATCTTTTTTGTGTGTAAATTTTGATTTTTATTTTTGATCGTATTAGTTTTATCAGGATTGAATAATATCTATAATATTTTAAATTATTTAAATATACTATATATGTATAATTTGTTTATTTACATTAATATATAAAATTTAGTGATATTAAATGAAACACGCCATTCTTTAAGACGACATGCCATATGTATGAATGAAATCTGTTTAAATTTTTATTAATTGAAATAAATAGAAATATACATTTTATATTATAATTATATAATGATTTTCATTCTATTTATATATCCATTATTTGAATTAAACTCATCTTTATTTCCTTATATTGATTTAATGAATGAATCATATCTATTCGCGAGGGAGTTGTTTTTCGTACACATGAGTGATGTTATTGTATTCCCATAGAATGAAAATTATGATATTGTTTGTGATTATATAATTATATAATTAAAATAATATCTAAAAATATTATATATTTAATAAATAAATCATTATTTCTAACCTTGTAATGTTTTAATGAAAAAATTAATGACACTGGCTCGTGTGAAAATAGTCCACCGTACACATGAATGTGGATATCATAACCCATTTCATAGAAGTGGATATAAATGTAAGAAATGACTTTAATATAACAACATATATGTCTTTGTAATATTATTATGTTCTCATGACATAATGTTAAATTAATAATTGAATTATGTGTAGTAATAAATCAAAAAAAATATTCATTGCTGATACGAACCCCAAAAATACAATCATTATGATATCACTAATTATTCCATCCCACCAAAAATACTCTCTTGAATATCTATACATTGTCACAAATCCAGGGTTAAAAAGTAATGAAAAACTATGATATTATTTTAAAAAATCATTCTTGAAATATAGTATTAATTGAATGCATACATAATTTATAAGCCTTATCATTCTATCATGTTTTAGGTTAAACTCATGAAAATTTCCAACCCTATTTTTTAGCTCTATATCTTCCTTCCACACCTATTTAATATTTACATGGATTGAGGGTATAACATTTAATTTCATTGAATAATATTTTTCCACTTACTTATGGATTTCCAAATGCATAAATTAAAAATATAGAATTATTGGTTCCTATTTAATCCTCATCATTAATATGTTAGCATTTTCCATTCAACTCAACGAATCAACAAACTAGATCGATTTCCCACGATCATAATGTATTGATAAGTAATAATATTTAATCAGATCTTACCACATTATTTATAACATATTCTTGTAATTATGTTTGAGTATATACTTAAAAATTTTATTATTTGTATATATATAATAAATTTACTAAAATATTTAATTTAAAAAGCACTCAACTAACTCTAAATCAATAGTTGAGTAATTTTTCTAATGAATCTAAATTTTATTGAGGAATAACAAATAAAAATGTAATTCAACATAAAGAGATCACAATCTCTTATTGGATTAATATCTATATATTAAAAACTATTCTCCACAACATGTTAATGTATATATAGATGAGTTGAATAACATTCAATTTAATTATTTGAAATTTTCCATACATTCATCTGTCTAGAGGAACTTGGATCCCCTTCATGTTAACATCGTAATAGAATTAAAAACCCAAGATAAATTATACACAACCCTTCAATAATTCCATTTAAATCAATAATAAATGGATATCAGTCTCTATGGATGTTCTTAGATAACATACAATATCATTTTCCTTTGGTGGAACAACTAATATAACCACTCATAATATTATATGACCCCATATGAAACCTCTTTCATAAAAAATTATGTATTTGAATTTTTTTTCAAATATTTTATACTTCTTAAGTGTCTTGAGTACAATTACTTATTCATATTCATTATATTAATTTTTCCTTTAGTAAATAAAAATATAATCTATAAAAACTAAAACAAAATGATCAATGTTATATATAAGTAAAATATTCATTAAATATATTAAGATAATGATAGAGGTAGTAAGCTAGAATGACATCACTATATATTCCTAGTGAATGTACCATGATAGAAATTATATTTTTGGTATATCCTATTTAACCATGAATTGATGATTTCCATAATTAATTTCAATAGTGGAAAAGTAATGACCTCTGTGATTTGATAAAACAATATCTAAATTCCGGGAAGAGGATAATTATTCTTAATTTTAATATAGATTAGATTATAATTATAAATAAAATGTTTCCTTGATAATTTTTTTAATGAGTAGTTAAATACCATGGAGGTACACATATATAAATGAAACCATTTTTATGGTAATCCTTGATTTGTTTATTCATTTCTTACAACTCAATAGTGTCCACTCTCTTGGGAGTATTTTAAATTGATGTTTAACTAGTTATGAGTTCTAATTAGAATTATACATCCTATTTCAGTAAAAATAATTGACATTAATTCTGAAAGGATAAAAAATACTACACAATTAGTGTACCATTGATGTTGTGTTTATCCCCAACCATATGAGACAAAGACCCATTTTATATCGTAATTAAGACCCATACAGTGGATATTATCTCTATCAAATGTAATTATTTATCATCACATTTATAGATGATTATATTTTTTGTTCTAATATAAGTCATTTCATCCCACAATTTAAAATTGATGCGGGATTTACATCGAGAATGATAATTTATTGTCAACATAACTAGAAAATCAACTAGAGGAAGAATGGAAATATTTATGGAACCACATTCCCAACAACATAAATGAAATAGGAATCATAGACATGTTAATTTATCATCATTATATTAATATTTTTCACATATAATTCTAAATCTAATAATTTGGGTTGAATTTTGATACAATTATAAAATTCATCACATTGAAGAGAATCTGTACATCCATATTGAAATAATAAATTAATAGTTTTATAGTACATGGTAAGTGTACCATTCACCACATTATTATCTCACCCTTCATAAAAAACAATGATTTCATGATATTTCACATTTTTTTCATAGCTTAACAGCTTACTAAAATAAATCATCATAATTATCCATTGGTTTACGAAAACTTTTAGCATAATTAATTCACTCCATGAATTTGAAACACTATAGTGTGGTTGGTTTGTTATATGAATATTTCTATTTTTTTATCATTAGATAACTTCTTCCCAGTACATCAAAATTCAATTACATGATTGCCTTCTCTTACAAAAATAAAACCATAAATATTCCCATTACTGAAATTAACTCCGTGCTCCTTCCCATTGTTTACGAATAAAGGAAATCTCATCTACCTCTCTCATGATAAATTTTAGGATCCTTTGAATTCCATTTTTCCTTCTTAGCAAAACCATGATATTAATACATAGATCTAACAACCATTTTCCGCTCAATAGCACATCAAATAATATATTCATAGTTATAATGGTTTATTATTTATATCACAAATTAGAATATTATTAAGACACTATTTAATCAATTAGGTTTACTTTCCGGCTGATTTATAATACCTGAAGCATACCTCGCATGTCTTTTAAAATTTTCTCTCTATGTATCAATAGATTCATCTACCATTTGATTTATCTCAAGGAAGTCCTTCTCTATATTTTTATGATGAATAGGAAGAAATTACTTACTATAAATATGTTCTCAAAATCATCGCAATCAATATATTCAATTTCATATTTTTCTATCAAATTCCAGATAAGATGCAAAACTATTCCACTTCTACATCCGAATGGTAGACAAACAAAATAAAAATATATATGTTTTAAACATTACATATTGGAAAATAACTTTTTATTTGGTTTTGACCAATTTTTTGTACACTAGTGGATGAGAATACCCATTAAATAAAGGTAGATATTTCTTATTGAAATAATCAACACAATGGTATGCCCACATTTGTTTGTTTATAAATCCAACATGATTCATATATTTAGATATCGGTACGAGAACATCGATAATATTTCTCATTCATGTTACCAATATATTTGGATTCATATAAGGATTATAATTTCATTTTTAGCAAAATTAGCATTAATATTATTCCTTTGAGTTCTATTCTTTTAATATAAAAATGTCTAGTTTAAGAAAGAAACAATAATTATGGAGTGCCAAATAATCATGAAATATCATGTACATGATGTATGAATCATGAAACATTAATTAATCAATAACACAGTTGGTTTATCTACTTACATCCATGGTCATCATCTATTTAAATCCATGAGGATGGTTTGTAAATATTTTTTAAATTCTCAAACTGTTTTATCATGTAGTATCAAACTAGTTTTGAATAAAGATAGATTTTCTTACACTAGGAATCATTATAGTTTCCCTTTTTGAATTATTGTCCCAATGTACCTCAGTTCTAGATCCACATCCACCTTTCGTATCTATATATGGATGTAATTTTTTATAAACCCATCACACTATCCCTTAATAAAATTACATGACATTTTATAATCAAAAGAATCATTATTAGACTTATTCTTAGAGATATTCTCACACAAATCTATAAAAATATTCCTAGGGGTCTATGTAAATTATTCCCATGATATCATTTAATGGTTAACTAAACCATTCCTCCAATACCAATTATATTGACTCAGGTTTTTCATATATACGTATTAAATCATTTTTATAAATATTAATTAAATCTCACAAACACACTTTATAGGACTATAATAGTTTATTATCTTTGGAAACATGAAAAATGTAAAAAATGGCCCATAAAAAATATATCATATCCCATAATTATCTTCATATCAAGAACCCTTCATTAACATATCATACGTAATACATTTCTTCATAACCTGGTGAAATGAAACATAAGAATGTGTGATCTTAGATGACTAGTTATGGTTATAAGAGGTATATATAAGAATAAAATGAATAAATGGGTATGAGAACTTGAACATAAAATTTTAAAACCATTCAATAAATATCTAAGAACAAAATCATTATTCATGGAATAAATATTTTCATATCATAAGTAATGAATCATAAGGGAGACAAAGAAGATGGCCCCTAAGATCAAAAAATAGTCATAAGATGTTGATTTGTGGAAAACAAGAAATAATAGAGAATAATTTCCATATATTTCCAGGATCATGGACAAGGACATCATAATAATGTGGGCTATCTCCTCAAACCATTATAATGGAAAAAATTCCCTAACTAAATTGATTTTGGTTCATATTCTATTTTAATATATCTCGTGATACAAAAATCCTTATCCAATGCATTTGAAAGAGATTTAGTCCTCAAACAACTCATATTGAAAACTATATTTATGACTTCCAAAAGATAATAAAAAATTATTCATGTCATAACCCATTAAATAAAATGGGTTTTATAGACATTCCATTATTTCATAACATACTGAAAAGACACAAGTTTAATAATTATTTCATCACTGCATTAATTTTTTTAAAAAGTATCGGTTTTCATAACAGTTTTATAATGGTAAAATGGTTTATGGTTAAACACGTTTCATAAAAATAAATCCATCATAAAGGAAAACCATTAAGATAGTGAATAAGAATGATATCCTTTGATCATATCCCAAGTAACACATTTGTAATCAATTGATGTTATCATATATAAAAAAGTATTCTAATTGATTATTTAAATCATTTCTTTAGGAAACTATATTTTGCAATTTGAAAAAAAATTAAACATATATAATTTTGAAGATATTTTTATTACAAAATATATATTATATTTTATAAATAAATCTTAAAAAAATAATTTCTATGGTTATGGGATGTAATTTTCATGCCTTAAATAAAACAAGTATTTCTTTTACTTTTTTCAGTAAAATAAAAATGGGCCTTGTTTTGAAAACGATACAAAGATTACTTTCCAATATTTTTTAAAAAAAATGACTCAAAATGGTGATAATTTTATTAAAAAATCGTTAGTGAATAATAACTAATTTTTGGAAGAAATTTTATAAAACATAATTTTGATTGAAAATTTATTTTTGACCAAGGAGAAAAATAGTGTTGGATTTTCATTAAAACATTTTCATAATTATTTTAAGTCCCAAATAGTGAATAAATGTAAATTACATGGATATATAATAAATATCCATATTAGAATAATTTTCATGTGTTTCTTTAGATATGGATCATAATGTTTTATCAACAAATAAATAATCACATATAATCCCAATAAAAGAGGACATTGCTACTTTAAATCATTATTATGTTGTAACATTGAATCATAAGCCCTATGAAGGAATAAAAAAATGAAATTAAAATTCAATGAGGTGAAATAAATTTATCACAATACATGTAATATGAGAAATATTTATATATTATCAAAGAATACATGTGCATAATATAACACACGCCACAGTGATATGAAATTGAAAAACTTCCCTTGCATATTTGGTAACATTTGAAATTTAACCCCAATGAAAGAAAGATCCTCAAATTAATATTTTTTTTCAGAATAATAATCATAATATAAATTTATTAGTAGTAAATAAAAACATTAAATTAACAAGTGGTAAAAATGTTATTTGTCTGGTCCAAAATTAAAGTACGATAGTAATCTCTTACATTAAAACAAGTTTTTTGGTGTAAGTGTTACAACCCCAAGTAAAATTAATATATATTTTTATTATAGACATATTAATTAAAAATTTATATATTTTTCATTCCATATAGGATTTAAGGTTTACCTTTTATTACCTATTTATTAAAAATTCCATGTCATAATCAAAAATCAAGTAATAAATCCTTTGACTTTCTTGTACATTTTAATTTGTTATTTTGTTGGTCCTATTACTTTGGTCATGGTTACCAAATATAAATAATTTCAACCATTTTATAAATATAATATATATTATCTATATATGTATTTATACCAATTAATCAAATTTAGTACCATTAAATGAAATACACTGTTCATGTAGGCTGTAGGATATACGTGCGAATGCATGATGTTTAAATTTATTTAATTGATTAATGTAAATAAAGGTAAATGATATATTATTATTTTATAATCATTTTTACTTCATAATTATATAATAAATAAATTTTAATTTTCTTTATCACCATCCGTGTAAAGTTTGAATGAATCACATAACTTTTCAAGGTGGGTGTCTATTGTACACGTGAGAGACATTATTGTATTCCCACATAATGGGGACTATAAATGTATATTTGATATAAATATTAAATAAGTATATTAATATCATTAATATCAAATATATTTAATAAATACATCATTATTTAATCAAATAGTTGAGGTAATGGAAAAAATAATGAGCTGGCTTTACTAGGTGTTAGTCTTCCGTACACACAAATGATGATTTTGAAACCCATTTTATGGAAGTGGATATGGTTGTATTCTATTAACATAACATTAAAACTTATAATTATATCTAATATATATAGTTATTTCAAGAGGTTATTAAAAAAATATAAGGATTTGTGGGAATAATGAAAACAAAAACTATTGTTGATAAACATTACCTCTTCTTTGGGTATCCTCTTTACGTTTTCACATAATGGAGTTCTATGATGAATTTATATCCAAAATAAGTATTCTAAGATGTTATAAGAGATTTTGGAATTTTATTGGCATAGTAATTTGTTAATCCAATTTTTTTAAGGTGTGAAAATGAGAGGAGAAGATGGGGAATTTTATATGTGAGGAGAGTGTGAAACATAATTTTTTGAAAGAAGGAATTACACCCAAATTTTTTCATGGAATGTGGATATAATTATAGAAATATATATATAATATAAAATATGAGTTATAAATATGACCATGAGATGGTTTTTGGAAAAAATTATAGTTATTTTAAACCCTTCTATTTTTAATGTATCACCTGGTAAGACCATTTTATTCTCAATTCATGTAAATAATTTTTAATATTTTTAATAATCACATTATCTAAAATTATGATTACCATATAAGATAATTTAAATTATTAATATTCCAAATATTGATTTAGATAAACTCAAATATTTTAAAATAATAAATTTTTTGATATACTGTATGGAAACAAACACATTCATAGATAAAAAGATAACACCCAAGATGCCATGAAATATTTCATTCCAAATAAATTTCAACTCTTTAATATCTTGGAAAATAAACAACCCCAAGAGAAAATGAAAAATAATATGGTATATCATTATTAAATATCTATTAATTGGTATGATTTAATAGTAATAAAAAGCCTATGAAATATCTTGTTATCTGCTGATTATAAATAAATAATAATACATTAAAAGGTAAAAAAATTATTTCTGAAAAAACTATATTGTTTTAAAAGAATATTTCCTCACAAATTTAGCATTGAATTTAAAATTAATTTTTACAGTAGTTATAAAATTGAATTGAAGAAAATATATTACATTTCAAAATCATAATATAAATATTATATTAGGGTTATTTTCAAGGATTATTCTCAAATTTTTCATGTTTTGATGAATAGTTAAAAAAATATGGAATTATCATTGAAATATTTTATTTCCGTTAAATTATTTAAAAACTGAAATTTAAATTTGAATTGGTTCGAGAGTAAAATTATTTACATTATATATCAATTAATAATATTTTGGTAATAGGAGTCATTTTTATATTGAATTTTTATATAAAAACATTGCACTCAATTGAAAATATTATTACAAAAAATCCACTTTCTCATAATGATTTTGGAAATACATTTAAATTATAATTTTACAATTTTATGAATAAAATATGAAAAAATGGATATCATACTTATAATTGGAGTATATTGTATTTTATAATATTTCTAAACTAATTTTTGAACAATATTAATAGTGAAATAATTAAAAATAATTACCAGAGTTAAAGTAAAAATTTATTTACCAGGGGTTGTACTAAAAAGTTAAGATTCAAATTAATGTAAAACGTTTCTAAAATATATTTTATGGACATATGTAAAAAATTTTATATATTAGTCTTGATAATGATTTATTTGTGACTCTTTGGAATGGGAAAACATGCATACCACTTTATATTTCAATATTTAAAAGGGGATACCTCACCTAACTTTCAAAATGTCATCACCTCTCTACTCTTCATCACAACTTCAGACAATTTTATGGCAATTACCTGCCCAAATAACCTCCCAAATTCATTACCATAACTATATAATAATTATTTTGTGCATAAATCCTTCCTTGGAATGGTTTTGGGACAACATATAAAGGTTACCCAAAGAAGAGGACACAATTTTCCATGTTCTTATATATTTTATTTCTTCATCAAACTCATACAAATATAATTAATACAAGATCATATAATAACCATAATATCATTCATACTGATATATTTATTTATAATAATTCACAATCCTACAACCATCCCGTATTCAATAAAATGGTTAAAAAATCTTGATTTTTGTGTACAATGATATACCACCTCTCAAACCTATGTCATTTGATATTGTATTAGTTTCTAGGACTATTATATATGGTGATGAATATAAATTATATATATATATTTGTGATATTTATAATATAAATATATTTTTGGGTTTTTTGAAATATATATACAATTTTTACTTTCCATTCCATAGTGAATACAATAAGGTCACTTCTGTGTATAGCATACCACTCCCTCACGAAATGGTGAGATTTATTTTTCACTTGTGCTGTACATTAAAGGTAATAAGGATACATTTATAGAATATATATGATAAATATTTAATTATTATAATAATTATTAAATATTTATCCTTATTAAATAAAAATATTTCGTTTACATTTTTATAATAAAAATTGATAACATCATTAATTTGTGTGTTGAATAATGCATTCATGAAGCGCTGTTAAACATTTTTAACTTTCTTACACTAAATAATCATATATAATATTGTAATGTATAAAATATCACAATTAATTACAATGAATATTTTTTCATAATAAATTTAATATTAAATATATGTTTATTACTTGGCAGGATAAATAACTAATTTGATGATTTAGACTCATGGTAAGGGTTTTCATCTCAATTTTACATTCATGAGACATACACCATATTCACCACTTATTTATTGTTTATTCTATATATATGAAAAAATATTGTATTTTTTCACTAAATTTATTTATCTTCATGAAATTTCATGATCTATTAAAACTATTTCATTAACTAGGCTTATGATTCTAAATTTACCCATGTGGTGAGGGTTTATTTCAAAAAATCTTCATTAATTGGAATTTTTTTGTACAATTATTCATTATGTGAATTATATGACATTTGAACTCAAAAATATATCTATATTCTTATATTGTGGTTATTAATTAATTTTTCATATAACATTATAATTTTTCCTCCCGTTAGTACTTAAAATGATTAATAAATTATAATGAATACAATTTATCTTTATTTCTCACTTCAGTTGAAAATCAATTTTCCTCTAAAACCATGTTTTATAATTAAATTACAAAAAATATTAGCATGATATAAATGAATTAGTAATGAAATATTTAAACATTTTTCATATAAAAAATAGTTTGATTGGAATATTTTTAGCATTTTCTAAATGATCCATATTATATAATTTTTATAGTGAAAACAAAATGATCTTTTAATATTATAGGGATTCTATGAAATACCCACCATCATAAACATAATTTATTTTAAGCTACCATTTCTTGTTTAGAATTTTATTTTTAATTAAATTATTTTATTCATATTAATTAAATTTAGAATCTAGAAATTGTGATTTTAAAAATTAAAAGCATGCATTCCACAATAATGTTTTTAATGAAATGTTTAATTAATGAAATGAGAATAAAAATTACAAATTCTATTTTTTAGAAATTTGAAATATATTTCTTAAAATTCATTTTATATTTTATGTTTTGAGTTTTAGTGAATTATGATAATGATTAATAATTTAAACCCATACATTACATGTGGAAACATATAATAAAAATTTGTTTTTCTAAAAAAAACATTATAAAAAAATCCATCATTTCGTTATTAGATAATTATTCAAAAAAATTTCTTATTTTTCCCATCATTACCCCAGATCATTATTAAAAATGATTGAAATTTTTTTAAAACATGGAATGGGGAAATAATTATTAAAATGGGACATTAAAATGAAGAAAATAATTATTTTATTTAAAAATATGAAAAGTCATGAGGAAAAGTCTTGTTAAAATAATATATTTTACCCCAAAAAGGAATAGTAATTGTTTATAAAAATGATATTTACCATACCTCTTATGAATAACGAATTTCATGAAAACTCATAAGTCATCATATAAAAAGGATGTATGTTCCATTAGTCATCATTATTATAAAATGATTACAAAACCCTTATTTCTTCCCATAAAAAACAAAATTATGATATAGATCAGATCAAATATAATTATCTACAAAACTATTCATTACCCAACACATTGGTGTGCTATCACAGAACACCCAATGCTATAACGAGCTCACCAGGATCTATCATGGAATACTCAGCAGAATAAATATTCAGGGATAAAATAATGAATAAAAAAATTAAAAATATTTTAAACTCATCTGTAAAACACTTTCAGATATTTAAATCTCATTTTACTTGTAAAAATAACTTTTCAAATATAAATATCCCTCACATAAATGCAATGGTAAATCATTAAATTCTCATTAATTTTGGAAATTAAATTCATGGAGTATATGTAAAAATATATTTCTTTTTATATGTTTCATAATTACAGAAAGAGGACATTAAAATAGGATATTTAAAGATTTTGTTTTACCTAAACCATAATAAATATTCCATTTTGAAACAACTTGAGTAAATTTATAAAATTTTATTTTTTAAACTACCATATATATATATATATATTTATAAAAAATATTTTTATGAACATAGACATGATAGAGGATGATTTTGAAAATAAATGTTTAATTCATTTTAAGTGAAGTTTATAGGCAAAGAGTCCCTTACCATGATCCTGACAAGTCACATTATATATAATCATAAATAAAAAATTATATAAATTTCTTCTTTGTTGATATTCTTTTATAATTTAATATTACTTTGAAATAACTTATTACAACATTATAACACTGATTTAATTATTTTAGTTTAAGATAGATGCATTGATGATAATCAATAAATGAGTCAAAAATGAGTCTTGAATGTTGACTATTGTCAAAGAGGTCATCGTTAAATCATAACCAAAATAATATTAATGAAATTATAATCCATTAAATTAATATATTATTCTATTACATGTATCCACTAAAAATGGTTATAAAATATAAACTATGGTACAATCATAGATATGGTATGTCATACGTACTCATGAGTAATGATTCATTTTTCATTGACCATTATAAAAATAAGGAAATTATTATTTGAACTATATATAAATATTATAATATCAAAAATATAATACTAATTATTTAAATATACTTTTATATATCAACCATGATATTTAGTGATATGAAAAGAATTACATCACTTCATGAAGGTGATAATTCACACATACACACCGACAAAATTATCATTTTTCATTTTATAGAAACAAAAAATATTTATTTATATATTAAATTTTAAAAATTATACATATTTAATGTATATCATATTTAAACCTTTATTATACCATTATTACCAGTATTGATAGACAATTATGGAAGCAGTATTAAATATTTACAATGATTTTCATGGTCATAGTAATGTTATGTGGTTGATCATGTATATCATCAGAGATTCCAAGTATATCATGAATAATCACACAGATATTTCCCACATGGGGTGATAGGGTATAATGGTGTTAGATTTTATGGAATCTAAATAATCATAGAATGAAATTATTTCCATCTTATTCAATCATGGATCCTTTCCATTTGACGAGAGTCATCTTGTTAAAAACGACACCTTGGTTCTACACTAATTTAGGCCTCTATGATTCTTGCTCTCTTACCTTAATATTTTTCTTTTTATCATATTCTATTTTTTTAGTTTAAATTTTTTTTAATTTTTCTAGTAATACATTGGTTCACGAGGCAGTTCTCCTCTACATACATGAATGAATAACTAATATCTATTTTGACGAAATGGGAGATGGATATGGATCATTCCACTGTCATAATAACATCTCAATAAATTTAGGTTATTGGATTAATTATTTTATCATTGTTTATAAATATTATATGGATGTGAATGAAGAAACCAACCTAAACCATGTTGTGTAAAACTATACCTCTTCTTTAAGAAATATCATTTACACAACATATTAATAACATTGAGATTTATTTTATGAATAATAAAATTACTCAAGAATGTGGGTAGCAATTATAAAAAGTTATTTTGGATGATATATTCTTATAAAAGTGGGTTTTATGTGTTTTTAAATGATAATAAGTTTATCCATTTTATAAGATAATAGGGACACTCTTGGAATGTCTCCAAATTGTAAATTAATATAAATTACATTTCAATTCAAATGTATCAGAAATTTATAATTTTTGAAGAAGGATGATGATTGGTACAAATACCCTCATCTAATAAAATTTGATATGTTTTGATTAATTTTATACCATTATATTTTGGTTTTAACCATAATTTAACCCCTTTAACTCTTTTGTGACAACATGGATTTTCAATCATTAAGGGTTAGTATATTTACTATAAAATGACACCATAAACATAAATGGATCATGGATTAAATTTTTTATGCTTATCCAAATAATTTTTCCTAATGTTATATTTATAAATGTTTTATAACATTTAATAAAAAATTTATTTTTAAATATTATAAATATCAAGTTTTACACTATTAATTACTTTTACATTTAAAAATATTAATTATAAAAAATAACATAATAAACTTTTCTAATAAATTACTCATATGATATATTAATCAATTAAATTATTTGATCAAATAATTTATATCATGTTATATTTATTTCAACATCAGTAACAACATTTTTATGATATTTTCATTATTAATTAAATCATTATCATTATGCAAGAATTTATTATCTGTTTTTCTTCTTCATAATTTAAAAATAAATATATATGATGAATAAAAATAATTTAGCATCAAAGAAAATATTTTTTTCAATTATACATTATGTAAGCTAACATATTAAAAAATTTAAACATTTTAAAATCATTAGTGCGACAAGTTTGAATTTCTTAATTTAAATTACTATAAGGGGATTAAAGTCATCCATAATGATACAAGATGTTATAAATTAATCCCAATGAATATTTATATTGACATAAACTCATTAAATATTACTAAGAAATTTTTTGAGTAATTTTATAATCAATATAATAATTTTTTGTATTCTTAATTACCCAATTTACCCATAACCATTGAAATAAAAATTAATATGTTTACTATTCACATTGTACAAAAATGAAGGGGATATATTTAAAAAAATTATATTATAATTCCAAATTATGTACATTTATAAAAAATAAACACAAATATGAGTGAAATTATTTTAAAACTAATCCCATATACATGGAGAATAGAGTGGTTTTAAATTGAAAATATATAAAATTTTAATAATTTTTTTATCTAAATTGAAAATTACATTGATTATGATGAAAAATATTGGTTTATTAATTTTTTAACTTTTTAAATGTCACATTAAGTATAATTTAAAATGTAAAATAACATTATTAATTATTTTTAACAAATTCATTATTTAAGAAAAAATGAATTATTTTTAATTATTCATCAAAAAATGATACATGTCCAAAACATAACAAAATTTTTCCCTAAGATAAAATTTTCATAACTATTTCAAAATGATATTTACTTTTTAAAATATTATTTTTAAAATTGGCAACATTTAGTTTTAAAACAAATTTTCCCTCAAATGGAAATGAAACTAACTTTACAAAAATATATCTTTTATACATAAAAATAGAATTTTTTTATATAATGTAAAACAAATATCAGATGAATGTTAAAAAATAGATAGATTGTGTTATAAAAATATATTTTATTATGATATTTTTTCAAGGTTTATTGGTCAAATTTGTTGTTATAAAACCCTATTGTTAACATTTAAATATTTCTTTCATAAATAAAGATCTGGTTATATTCAAAAAGTGGTTTATTTTAAATTATAATTAATTGGCCCCAAATCAATTAAGTATATAAACATTTGTAACCTATATTTTTCCAATTTACATAATAATTGTCATTCATATCATTATAACAACTATTTTCTTATGCTAAAATTTAATTAATAATATTTATTTGATTGTTTAAACTTTATGTGATGTATCTTGTACACTATCAAACATAGTCCTTTATTTAAAAAATTGATATGATATATTTTAGGGTATTTTTATTCATCAGTGACATAAAACCATTAATGTAATTATTATTTAAAATTGATATTTTATATTTAAGGTATCATTACTCTTTATTTAGGGAATTAATGATCTGTTTAATAATGGATGTACAATTTTATAACCATTGATCAATTTACTCCAAATGTATTATGATTATGTTTATTGATTAGATTATTTGTTAACAATTCATATTTATGGTTTTGAATATGAATTTCGCTGTTTATTATGTTTCACCTATTTTATATGAAAAATGTATTGAGATCTCTAGATGATGGGAAAGGCCCAAAATAGCCCCTTGGAACATTATAAGGTATCATTAGACAATGTTCATATGGTTTGGGATAAGGTATTACCCATTTATATATATTTATGGTGGAAACCCTCAATGGTATTATATTTATTGGAACAATACTTGATTGGATGATTAATATGTCCATCATTATGGATTCCATCATTAGGAATTCACTTATTGATATCCATGGGATTATTCGATTAGTTATATTATCCATTGTCATGTTTCATTATTATGTCATAACATACATTGAATTATTTGTTAATTTTTTAATATTTCCATATTATTCTCATGTAATTGTCTTAATGAAATTTTTTTCATTTATTTAACATTCAATATTGACAATTCCATATTTATTTATATAATTCATTATATTTTTACCCTTACTAAGAATCATAGATCACCCCTTTATTCAGTTTTATCATCCCCATGATACTTGTATTTATTTTTTTGACTAATATGAATAGATACACATAGGGGAGTAATGGAATTTTAAATGAAAACTATTTTTTTTATTTTTTATTTTTTATTTTAATTAGAGTTTCAAATATGTATCTAGTTTACTATGACATCTAAACTATTAGGTCCATCAGGGATTAATTTCATATATCTTATGATAATGTAACAATGTATACATTGGCTCAGGGATATTAGGGTCATGGTCATAACAGTTGGTATCAGATGATGATTAGTAGAAACTTTGGGAACTATATTTAGGAAAACATTGAACATAAAAGATGTCTATATGATATAATTTCATTATGTGTAATTAATATCATCTTATTGTTTTGATAAATAGCATATTATGTTGTTTTTTCAATCAAATAAATTCTAGTCTGCAAAATAAAAGTAGACATTTTTCTTTAGCTTATATACCCTGGGGTAAGAACTCAGATTAGTGTACGTTGGTCATGACAAGATCATCACCTAGTGAATTATAATAAGTCTTAATATGCACATATATTGACACTATAGTGGATATTTGAAGGATAATTAAAATTTTATTTACATAAAATTATGATTTATTAGAAGATAAATGTATCCCCATATAAACAATTTTATTATTATGATATTATATATACATAAAACATTAAAACTACGATTATTATTTCAATAGATTTTGAATTATATATTATATTTTATAATATGATGTTCAGGTAATGTTTATGCTACTATTTATAAATTGGTCCTAATGGAAGGAATGGGAAACATATGAATGCATGTACTCTTTATAGGTATTGACCGCCATGGAAAGGAAACAAAGCTATATATAGAGCTACAGGTGGAAATGATAAATTATAAGAATATTGAAGATGATAATATAGGTTATGAGTAATGAAAATTAATATATTAGCCAGACTACAAATCCACTGTGCAATGTAAAACAATTAGACTACCTCATTCTTTCTAAAAATATATGTTTTTATGCTACTACAATTATATTTTTACATGGTAAATGGATAAGTCACATATAGAATATATTTCTCTATAAGTGGAGTATTGAAATGAAGAATTATTTCTTGGAATTTTATCATATCATAGGAGACTCATATTGATTGGGGTTGTTGATTAATCCTCTAATAATGTAGAGGAAGTATAAAGCGTATACTGGATGGATTTCAATGTAATCTCCTTGTAAAAATATTTTCAACATGAGAAATTATCATATATGGAAGAAAATTTCATGATTATATAATTGAAATAAGTTAAAAATAAAACTATGTGTGATGAAAACATTAAAATTTTATAAATTCATTATTCAAACTATTTACACAATCATAAGTGAGGGATAACCCATTTATTGGATTTTATTAATAAAATCCTCCAAAACACTATCATCATTCAAGAACATAACATCAGGTTCAAAAAATTGAAGATATAATTATCCATGTCTAATTGAGACTATGCGGAGTATGAAATGAAGATAGAATTATAGGAAAAATTGATAATGGTAATAATGGATTGAATGATTTTATAACATGTCATACTTGTGGAAGGAAACACCTTCGTAAAATCATAAAATAAAAAGAATGTTTCATTAATTGTTGAGATAAAGGACAAAATTATCATGATTACAAAAGAATTAATGAATATAAAAATATAAGTAATGTCACATAAATAACTTCTTTTAATAGTATTTTTCAATTATATTCAATACATTCATTGTTTTTAGGGGATTCCCATCCATTTTTTTGGGAAACGAGCAGTTTCATCAGGATTTGGGCCAAAATGTGATCCCATTTCTATATTTTAAAATAAAATTTATTTCATTTATAACTACTTCATTTTTTTAGTATTTACACTAATTTAAAATCCTAATTGGACTCTCATAACCTATTAATACAACTATTTTCTTTTTGGACCCCTTAACAATTTATAATTGATGTAGATTTTGGTGATTCCTTAAGGAATTTGGCCAACCTGTGAGCTCATTTACAGAATTAAGAAAATAATTTATTTATTTTATATCACATTCTTTATTTAACATTTTTATATCATTCGACCTCTCCCTGATGCCGAAAAACCCATGGCACACCCCAGAGGTTCCATTTTCCCTCTTTGGAGCTACTCTTCATAATAGAATGTGGAGAATTCGTCAAATCATCCAAATTCATAAAGGTAATTTGTTTCCTTCATAAATTGTTCATTTTTTACTCTGTACCCATTATTTATGTCCCCACTCAACCATCTTGGACTTATTAGAACCTACCATTCGATTTTTTTTCTTGTAGATTCAACTATTGTTGTGTCTGAGGCGATTTCGTCAATGTTTCTCAACTATGTCAATTACACTCTTATATCTTCCATTTACTTAGTGTTTCTCCCCTCATTCATGATGTTTAAAATGCCCATAAACTAGGGTTTTGGAAATGGGGTTTTATTTTGAGTTTCATTGTCCAATCATGTGGCTTTATGTTGGTTTTCACTCCCTTGTGTTGTGGCACTGGTGCAGTTAATTTTTCAAACAATGATTTGGTGGGGGCGGGTTACATCATTGGTAGGTGACTTTATGTGTATGCATTTACTTATGAGTTACTTCGATTGATTTAAACATTTCTGATGTTCTTGATTTTTTTTGTGGTTTTAAAACCTTTTTTTTGTTATAATTAGTTATCTTTTTATTTTTAAAGTTGCATTTTTTTCATGAAAATTTTTGTTTTTCATGTGCAACATTTTTTTGTATTTATTGGATTTGTTTTATAGTTCATGAAATGTCATTATTAAATAAATTTAAGACTGAAAAATCTGGTTTGGTGTTATACATTCATGATAATGGTTTTTAAAAGTGGGGATTTAGATGGATTTCATTAGAAATTCTTTGTTTTACTTCTTGGAATTGTTTTGGGAATATTTTAAATGGTTCATTGATTATATACTAAGTGCAATTAAGTTTCAAAAATGTTTTTTATATATGTATGTTTTTGAAATGGAAAATATTAATGTGAAAGGGTTGTTATGAGATTATTACAATCTTGGAAATGTTTTATAAAATTTCATAAAGGGTATATTGAAATTTGAAAGATATATGAAACATTTTTCTCATTGTATTGGTGGGAGTATAATGTTAAAATGAATTTGAATGAGAAATGGGATTTTGTGACATTTTTTTTAGATTCTTGGTGTGTATGTGATTTGGAAATGGAAATTTCATGTGAAAATGGTATTTTTAAGATGTGTAACATGATCGATCATAAAGGGGTTAACCTGGGTGTCTATGTAGGAAGACATGTACTAGTATGATAGTGATCTGAAGTGGTTTCATCCATGTATAATGTAGAATTATTGACGATGAAAACACAATATAAACTATTATTATGATTTTGGATACCAGTAAGTTATGGGTATATTCCCTACTAGTGTCTCATGCATGAGAATAGATATTTGTTTTGGTAACATTCCAATGAGATACAAGGTACCTAGAGACCACATCTAGATTGGTCCAAAGGGTATTCCCATGACTAGTGATCATTGATTATTTTGTATTCACTATCATCATAATTTGTGATTATATGGACAATTCAGTATCATGTACATTTTCATTAAATGTGATTGTTCCGTGAAGTTCATACTTTAAAAATTGTTTTCATTTGTAGTCACATTCTTATAATAATTATTACTAGCATTTCTTGTTTATAAAAACATGGATGATTTTCCTAAAATACATATCTCAAGGAATATCATTTGGTGGATTTATATGATTCTTTGGATCACACCCTACTTACTCATATGGGTGCAAGTAGACATGGTAATTTTTTTCGCAGGTTTGGGTAAATCGTATAGAACTGGTGGTTTGGCTGGTTATCTTTCTATCAAGTTGTGTTTTTGTGGATACGTCTTATGGATAATTGACCCATGCCATGTGGTGGTCAGCATGTCATTTTTTCTACTACATGTGATACTTTAACATATAGGACTTTTAATAAAACCATGAACTTCTATTGTGAATTTTATTTAAGTCTTGTTTTGATTAAATTATAAGATTCGGTTTATTTATTCTTTTGGGTTGTTTAATGCTTTTAAATAATGGTAAAGTATTACCAAACAAATTTTTATTATACCTGGGATCTTGTGACCGCCCATGGGTTAGGTAGAACACTTCAGGCCTTTTAACAATCCTTTTCAGATGTCATTTTTGATGGTAACCAGATTCTATTTGTGAAAAAATGGTATCAGAATGAGGTTTCCTCGTTTTTTGTCATGTCCTTTTCATAAATATTCGAGATAGACTAGAGATCGGATATTGGGGACTTTAAATTCAAATTAAAAATAGGGTTTCTCGAAAACACAACTTGTGATGGAATTTAGGTCACCATTTGTTGTGGGAGTTTGTTTGAGTTCTTTGGTTCTTGTGGTTCATTAAGCATTGGGAAGGGGATGAAAAGACAGTTGGGATAATGGACTTTGTGAGCTCATAGGGCCCCGATATCCATGTGGAGATGGTTATATTTCCCTAGAACACACTCTATAATGGTGAAGTGATTGGTGTATGGATGCCAACTATAAGTCCAATTAACCAGTCAACACAAGTTTCCTCTTGCATTGTCCTTTGTATCTATGTTTTTGAATCATGGAAACATTCTTTTAAATTTTAAAATGAGTTGATTTTAAGAAGTGTGAATTTTATTGAAATAATTTTCTAGCAATGTGAAAATGGTTTGATATCTATAATGTTTTATATATGAAATTTCAAAATTGTTTCGAAATGGTAAATGGTGTTTTTTCACCTATTTTGAATGTGTGAATTATTTTAAATTGGGATTTGAAAATGTGTTTCTTGTAGAATTTTATAATCCATTGAGAAGAGTATTTAATTGAATAAGGTGTTCTAGAATTTAAGTGTGGGTTTTTTATGATGTATTTTACAATGTTAAATTAAGGGGTTTTAAAAAGTTTTGTGAATTTTTGGGGATCATTTTTTGAATGAGGATAAATGTGTTTTTAAATGAGTTGGTATGAGTGAAATGAAGTACGTCATAAAATTGAATGTGTTTTGAAATGGACATGAGGTGTTTTGAAACTAATATTTTTGACCGGAATGTGAATTTTTATTTGAATGGTTGTTTTTTTGTATGATTTGAATTGGGTATTGATTTTTTGTTTTGCTGTTTTGAGAAAAAGGAAGGTTTGGGTGAATGTTTTGGATTTAAAAAGTGTGAAGAATTATTGTTTGATCCTTTAGTATTTCTATGAACGACCAGATGGATTGATTTACATGGCATGATAGATGGATAATCGCAAATCTATATGAGTTAATTTATGTATATTAGGAGGTTTCCTGGTGTGGCATAAAAACAGGCATGTGTGAGGCCCATGAGGGACTATTGGTGGTCACGTTTGCAACTGACTAGTTTATTTTTAAAGAGATGATTTTAATGAAAATTTTGATGTCTTGATAACCATTTTTTTTGTTGTGTCTTATATATTTTTTAATTTTGTGGTGGGGTGAATTATGTTTGATATCCCCTATTGTTTGATAAATGTTGTGATTTTTTATTTTTTGGGTAGGTTTGGTAGAAGTGTTAATTTATTTCCTTTGTGAAAAATGTTTCAGTAACCCCTTTTGGTTATTCCCCTCATGTGTCCGGTTCTGGTATGTGGTATTTTCTGTCCAATGGACCAATATGGTTGGGTCCTTGTGTTTTCTTGTTGGCTAGGGTGGGCCTCCAAAATGAAATAACTCACGATTGATGTGCATCCATGGGTGATTTGTCATTGGAAGATTCTCTAGTTGATCAATATTAGGGCTTTCATATTGACATTTGGATATTGAATCTTCCCATATTACTTTTTCTGTTAACTAGCTCATCATGTAGAACGAGAGTGATTTTATAAGGTTGAAATACTCCTTGTTTCCCTATGTTTTGTAAATCATTCAAGGTGATGTTTGACACTATTGTGTCTATTTGTTATATCTCGAAGTGGTTAAGGGGAATCCCATTGTGGAAGTGAAAGTAGTTTTGGGTTGTTAGTGTATAATGATTTCATAAAGGGCTCTTGGGTCTTTAATCAATCTCATAAAATATTGATTCCATTTTATCCACTCGTGAGGAAAATCAGGCCGTTTAACACCATAATGGTCACATGCGGTAATATCATCTTACATGGAACTCTATTCATGGTTCCCCTCTAGGTAATGACTCTGTCACTTATTTGAGTCGTGTTTCGTGGTGCCCTGTTGTGTTGTGATTTATTTTTATTTCAAATGTGGATATTGTAGATCCTTTCGAGGGATTCTTCTTAAATTAAAGTGTGTTTCTATTCTAATAATTTTTAATTCATTGTTCTAATTGAATATGTATACCATGTGTTTACCTTCTATTGGTTTTTTGGGGAGAATGATCTGATACATGAGAATCTTCCAAGTCCCCATATGGATAAATGTGTGTTTTTTAAGATACTAATTTTCATGTGATGTAGTGATCATTAGCTCCTAACTGTGGCATAGTAGATGCTACAAACATATAGGCTCCAACAATAATCCATTGAGTAATGAATTCCACATAGTGAGGAAAACTCTAGGGGTATAAGGTATCTTGGGTGTACTTATATCTCTATTGTGGGAGGTGGGGATAGTTTGTGGTTTCGATGTGGTGGATTCATTTCGAGTGGTCATGTGTGGTAGAAAGAGACATGGGGACCCTATCCCTAAGTTTTGTAAGTTGTGTTGGTGGAGAAGTCCACCATTTGTTATAGGGAGGAATGTTGGTTTTTTATTAATCCTAGTTTATGATCCCATTTGGTTGAAATTATCCAGACAGTTGTTCATGTATGAATATCATTTTAGTATTTTTTTGATCTTGATTTTGGATGGACTCATCCGAGGATGGTAATGTGTGTGGGAGTGATGCACCACTTAGTGTCTCTATTGGTCTACAATATCATTTTAAGTGATGCACCACTTATTGTCTCTATAGGTTAGACGAAGGAATGACTTAATAGATTATGTGATATTCTTGTATTCATTTCACGATCACCATATTGATAATTTAGGGGACATCTTACATGGTGTGAGTATCCTGTGTGTAACACCCCAAGATTTTATGAGATATATTATTTCTAATTTCTTTTCTGTATTCTATTATACACTACACCAATATTATCTTTTACTATCTGCATCAATGTATTATCTTGCAATATATGCAAAACTATTCACGGCTCATGTTACACACAATTTGATGTTTGTTTTGTGGAAATTATTCTACGCAACATTAAGTATATATTTTGTTAAATTTATATATTAAATAAGATTTGAATATGTTATAGGCAACACCAAATGGAGATTTCACTAAACGCAGCCTAGAATATGCTTTCATTACACGCAATCAAGACCTTCTTCGATATCATATGTAGTATGCAATACCACATTTCACTAAACGAGATATTATTATAATATTAATATGAACTAGCCATTATGAATAGTAATATCCACTTTTTGATATTTTATAATATTTATCTTTCCAAATGGGCTTCATTTTTGGATTCAGAATATCCAAATTATCCTAGAGTGAATTTTTTATATTTTTATGAAAACTTTCAATTTTTGATGAATAGTGAAAACACTGGGTTACTATTTAAAAACCGGCTTTTTATTTAAATAATCATTTATTTTATTTAAATTCAATTTAGGTAAAAATTCATACATAATACCTATATAAGTTAAATTTAATTCATTTGAGTCATTTATAATAATTTTAGATATATATGAATTTTTTTGAACTGTTCAACGTCTTTTACCAACCTCCTAGGAGAATCTGAAAATTTACATAAAACATAATTTTACCACATCTATGAGTGGAATTTAGAAAATATTAGAGATATGGTTCATTTAAATGATTAAAATTTTGTTCAATTAGATAAAAATAATTTTTGTTGAATATTAACTTTTTAATTTTATTTACCACGGTAAATCTTAATCATGGTAATTAAGGGTAAAAATGATATTATTATTACCCTAAAAAATTTCCTATTTCTATTGGATAAGTGTAATTCCACCAAAAAAATCCTTATGAATAAAATATTACCCTTTATATACACTTGTATTAGATTGGGACACTTATTATTATTTAATTTAAAGAAGAATTAAAATGGTAAGAATCAATGTTTAATAACTAAAAAATATTGATATAGGTTTATACATAAGATAAATTAGACGATACATATTCATTTGAAAGAGGAAATATTAACTAAATACAGATATTTAATTTATAATTTTTAGACCTTAAATAATTTTTTTTATTTATGACCCAATGGTGATGTAGTAATTACCTATATAATGAAATATTAAAATAATAGATATTATAAATACAAAAATAAATGTAATTTAGACATTTTATGAATTCGACTAATTTTTTAGGTTAATATTACATGTTAGTATAGATTTATTTAACTTTTTTCGAACTAATCATGTTGTTATGATTTTCACAAAAATCAAGTACCAAATAGTGTCAAATTTGACATAAAATAGTTTAAAACAAATATAATATTATTAATTGTTATTTTGTTTATAAAAATATAAGGTTCGGACAAATGACTTATATAATGGTATATATGTTAATAACGAACCACTTGGGGTTCGTTTGGCTTCTTATTTTATGTTTATTAACCATATAGTGTAAGAAATCAAAAAGACACGGTAAAAGTTAAATTATTTAACATTGAGTTAAATCTAAATGATAATGAAAAAATTGTACACTAAACTTGTCTAAAACTTTTTGGTAGAGAGTATTTCTACCCATCCCTACAATAGATTCAAAATTAATCAATTTGGAGCTTTTAAAAATCGAATATTACTTTATTATAAAATAATATTTTATGTTTTCCTAAGGTTCCCCTCTCATCCCTTATAAAAATGGCACCCCTTCCCTCTTCTCTTCACACCCTTTTGAGCCTTGAATCCTGGCCAAACCCTGCCAATTCCTATTTTCAACCTCTATAGTTATATCATAGAGGTTCGTCTCTTATAAAAATACCAAATCTAGTGCACTAAGAAGAAGTTTAAAGGAGTTGCGTCAAAGAATAGGTAATCTCTTCTAACGATTCTTTCAAGTTTTTTTCTTCTTCAACTTCTTCTTATTTAGTTGTTTCATTATAAAGTAATAACATCAGTATTATTTATATACTGATATGTTATTATAAATATTAAAAAATCCCATTTTAACTTTTATCCATCCTATGGAAAATGAAATCATCGCACGTGCGTACATACGTAATACCGTCTCCACTCTGTGGTGTAATCTGTTTTTCAACCACCACCTTACTTGGATGGGTATAATGGTGTAATGAATAACTATATATGATTATAATAAAATCTTACTGATTCTATGATATTATATCATCCACACCAATTCCATTCAATTGATATGGGAATGATATCACCGCTCGTGCGTACGTACGGATTACCGTCTCGACGACGCGATGAGATTCATTTTCCATGTTAACAATTTAAGAAGATTTTAAAGTATATATTTTAAGAAATAATTAAATATATGACATAATAATGCTACTGGATTTATATATATATATGTATGTCATCTAATTAATTCCATTCAAGTCAATAAGGAAAGGAAAATAGCGTTCATGCGTACGTACTGCTTACCATCTCCATGAACGGTGTATTTCATTTAATTCATGTATCTATTATTAATATATATATATAATGAATATATATGATATATAAATAATTATTTACATTCTATAAGTATGTAAATAATGATATATGTAATAATAATATCAATAACAACAAATCAAAATGTGTACGATAAATGAAACGATTTTACACAAGACACTACTTTAACATGGAATATATAAAAGAATAGGTATTATAAAGTCATAATTGAACCATATATGATATCATAAAAATGAATATGATTAAATAATAAGTCAATAAAATTATTTAAATCGTTATATAGGAGGTCCGGAAACATACAAAGCATATCAGACATAATGTAAGGGATAAATATTCCAATCTCGTTCTTATCGGATATTATTTATTCGTTAGTATTTACTGGGGTTATAATTATCATCCATATCCATGTTTTATAAAATTGTTTTTATTTATTTTTAATGTCCTTTTTACCCATTTATTTACCACATGTAATGAAAGGAATATTTCTTTTCTTTACCATACGAGGAACTTTTTGACTTTTCCGGCAAAAGTACGAGAAGCATGTTTTTTTAACATATACAGCGTGAATGGATTTTTAAGGTGTCATAACGCCTTATTTCTATGAAGATTACTCTACAATATTTCATGACTATTTTCAGAAAAAATCATTTCTTTTAATTTTCATGGCATTTTCTGAAAAGAAAATTATTTTGAAAAAGAAACGATATTTTCCTCAGGATTTCATTTCCAATGTTTTGTCAAAACTATTTTACATATATGATGAAATTATTTCATATGTGTATGTTTCATGGATAATTTCTCTCTTATTTACATGGTTTCAATTTTAATATGATGAAATGAAATCCATTTGTTTTATATGGATTATGTGATGATGGGATGATGTTTTTGAAATCCAGTTTTTTTATTTGGGTTATGATGAATGGTTTATGTTTATGTTGTGGCACAAGTAAGAATGATTGAATTATGAGATGAGTGGGATCTATATCTCCCTCTAATGAATTGGTAAAAAACTTATATCTCATGAGATAGACATGGATGGAATTGTATGTTAATACGGTTCAGTGTTATATGAATGGAACGAGCAGTTAACTCGATTCAGAAAGGGAATCTGTCCACTAAGATGGTCTTGGAAGAAATGCCTTGGCTACTATGGAAATCATAACATGTTCTTAATGGTTTCCACAATTAAACTTTTTTCCCATGCTATTATATCATTATTGGTGTTCCTTTATGATATATACCTTATGTACTTCCATGATTTATGTCATTGCTCAAGATTCTGATGTTTAGATTTTATGATTAAGTTTTTGTATTCAAATGTTTATGGATGGTTTTATGTTATCTATGTTTACCATTACTGAGCATTTGAGCTCACCCATTATCTTTTTTCTTTTCCCTAGGATATAAATAATGGTTTTAGGTAAGATAACAAAAGGATAAGATCTTTGTGGGAGATGTTGAAGATCTTTCACCACGATTAGAAGATTATGATCCGAGTTTCCAAATAAACTAAACTATTACGGTCCTTATGTTTCTGTTTTAGTTATGTATTATGTATTCCGCAAATAGTAATGTAATGTCCATGTACGTCAATCTTTGGGTCTCTACATTTGGTATGAGAGGGACGATTTAGTTAACCTTTGGAAACAGGGATGTGAAAACATTAGTGAAACCCCTAGAGATATTTCTAATATATGTCTAGGGATGTCCCTAAGGATACGTAAACTTATAGGTTATTGTCCTAGAAATACTGTTACGATCATAGAATTTACCCTAAGATGTTAGATATTGACGGTACTCCCACTATATTATGTTGTTTTCCCTGGAATGATTTTTTCCTCTCACAGTATTCTTTTTGGGTTTTAGAAAATGGCTGGAAACAGGAAGATTCATGATAATGGAGGATATGATGGACAATGGAATGATAATATTAATGAGAAACCAAATGAAACGGTATTTGGAAGTCCAAACATCGTTATTATGCCTAATCAGCAATCTCATAATAATATCAATAATCTCATCTTTGGTAAGTTTCCTGACTCAGCTAATAAGAGAATGATGGAGTTTCATGATGATCATAGAGGAAAGAAAGATCAATTTCTCTCATGTAAATAATGTTGGAAGAGGAATCATGGAGAATGTTTCAAAGGAACTGGAATATGCTTTGGGTGCGGAAAATAAGGACACAAATCCAGCAAGTGCAAAGGAAAAGGTTCAGTTAACACCATGGAGAAGGATAATGGTATTTCTACGACATCAACAATGATTAGATGTTTTAAATGTGGAATGTATGGGTATTATGCAAAACAATTCCCTAACAGAAAATCTCATGAAGAGAATCATCATGGTCATATGGTTTGTATTTATGTGGATAATGATGAGGAGACTACAAATGATATATGAGATAAATGAAATGTTGAAGATTTTTCTATGGTTTAAGAAGATAGTGGAATGATTATACATTTATCAAGAGATATGTTTTATAGGTAATTTAATGGTACAATGTAATATAGAAACATCTATGTATTGTTAGACTATTGTTTTTCTTAAAGTATTTGAATGTATATGTTGAATGGTACTGGTAACCATGAAAAGTTATTCATATATTTTTGGAAAGAAGATGATATGCGCATAATGAAGGGAGAATGAGAAAATTAAATTTTTATAGTATTCATGAGCTCATGACTAATATAAGGACAAAGTGATATCATGGTTTGAGTATATAGAAATTTCAGGATTTTGGAATGTGTAATGATTTAACTTTTGAAAACATTCATGTTTTCGCTAAGGTTCTATGGTAATTCATGTTTCAAAATAATTCATGATTAAGGTATTCACATGTTTGGAATATGACCAACAAGATATATCTTATGATATATGGGAGATAAATGATTGTATTCACATGCTTGGTATATGACCTCTATGTTAATCATTTTCTTTACACTATGAGATTGGAAAGATGTATTTTGGATAAGCCTAATGATTGGAATGGATTATGTTGGACATAAGATAGTATTATTTAAAGATAGAACTTGTTTTCGATATTATTTATGGAATTTTATAACAGTACTATTTTAGAAAAAGAACAACCCATAAGATGAGCGATAACTCGTCACGTCGGACCAGGATGTGGGAATCGAACCCACAACTGAATTGTGATAGGCCTTTATCACAGACCACTACCCTAAAGAGAGTCCCTAGTTAGTAAAAACTAATTTTATTATATTAAGCAGTATGATATATGAAGTATAAGTCCATTTTTGGAACCATAAATGATTAATCTCACTATAGATGGACGTCTGTATCTTTGATAACTTTTGATGACCTTATGTTTTGGACTGATGGAATGAACTATCATTCTATCGCATGATCTCCTAACACATCACAGAAGACAAATTCAACTTCATTTATTTAATAGATGAAGTGGAAATTGTTCAAGGCACAAACAACAGTGAGATGGTACTAAAATTAAGTAAGTATTTCTTTTAATTCAAAAAATATTCAACATTAGGGAAATGATCTTGAAAACCAAAAATGTTGTCATATTGCCCTTATATCTGACGAATCAGATGGTACCTTAGTTCATAAAAAATCTATGGCTTTGTGATTGTTGGATTTTTCAAATCTATGTCCTCTACCACTCTCCATCAGAACTTGATGGTACGATTTTCCTTCCATATCCATTTTTCACCAATGATTTCCTATGTGGAAACCTAGTTCTGAGTTACTTTGGGTGAATGTTATGATTCTCACTTCCTTTTTTAAAATGATTTTTTATTATTCCTCTTTATGATGTGGGTTTCTATGAAAAAACTTTCATGTAGTAAACCATTTATAACCCCGACAAATTTCAAGGATGAAATTAATTTTATGATGGGTAGAATGTAACACCCTGAGATTTTGTGAGATATATTATTTTTATTTTCTTTGATTTCTTATATTATACACTACACAAAGATTATATTTTACTATACACAACACCGTATTAGCTTGTAGTATACGCAACACTATTCTTGGCCCGTGTTACACACAATTTAAAGTTTGTTTTGTGGGAATTATTCTACGCAACATTAAGTATAGATTTTGTTTAATGTATAAATGAAATATATTTTGATTATGTTATATGCAACACCGAATGGAGATTTCACTACACGCAGCCCAATATTGGCTTACATTACATGCAATCAAGACCTTCTTCGATAGCGTCTGTAGTATGCAATACCAAGTTTCACTAAATGATATATTATTATAATATTAAAATGAACTAGCCGTTATGAATAGTAATACGCACTTTTTGTAATTGTATAAAATTTATCTTTCAAAATTGACTTCATTTTTGGATTCGGAATATCTAAATCAGCCTTAAGTTAATTTTTGGTATTTTTCTGAAAACATTTACTTTTTGATTAATAGTGAAAACACTGGGTTACTATTAAAAAATGACTTTTTATTTAAATAAGTATTTATTTTATTTAAATTTATTTTAGGTCAAAATTGAAAGATAATAACTATATATGTTCAGTGAAATTCATTTGGGTCATTTTATAATAATTTTAGAAAAATAAAAATTTTATTGATCTTTTCACCGTCTTTTACCCACCTTCTAGGAGAATTTGAAAATTTACATAAAACATAATTTTACCACTTCTGTGAGTGGAATTTCAAAAATCGGAGAGACACTGTTAATAAAAAGGAGTAAAATGTGGTTCAATAAGATAAAAATAATTTTTTTTTGTGAATAGTGCGTTTTTAAATTTATTTACCACGGTAAAAAGTATACAGGGTAATTAATGGTGAAAATGATATTATTATTACCTAACACATGTCCTATTTCTATTATATAAGTGTAATTTTCCAAAAAACAACCTTAGGAAAAAAATATTACACTTTATGTCCACTTTGATTAGATTAGGACACTTATTAATATTTTATTTAAAGAAGAATTAAAATGGTTAAAATCAAAGTTTAATAAATAAAACATTTTTAATATAGGGTAATGCATAAGATAAATTCGAATATAAATATTCATTAGAAATATAAATCTATTTCATACCTAAAGATATTTTATTAATAATTTTTAGCCATTAAAAAAATTAAATTATTTATGACACAATGGTGATGCAGTAATTACCAAAATAATGATATATTAACATAATTGATATTATATATACCCAAATAAATGTAATTTGAGACTTTTTAAGAATAAAAATAATTTTCTAGGTTAATATTACATGTTATTATTGATTTAAATAACTTTTTTCGAGCTATTCATTCTGTTATGATTTTCACCAAAATCAAGTACCAAATAGTTTCAAAATTGACATAAAATAGTTTTTATAACAAATATTATATTATTAATTGTTATTTTTTTCCTAAAAATTTAAGGATCGTCCAAATGACTTAGATAAGGGTATATATATATTAATAATGAACCACTTGGGGTTCATTTTCTTCATTATAGTATGTTTATTAACCTTATAGTGTAAGAAAAAAAGACACGGTAAAAGTTAAATTATTTAACAGAGTTAAATTTAAATGATAAGGATAAAATAGTAACCTAAACCTGTCTAAAACCTATTTTTTGAACATATTACGACCCATCCCTACCTTATATTAGAAATAAATAATTTTTTAGCTATTAAAAACCGAATATAACTTTATTATAAAATAATATTTTATGTTTTCCAAAGGTGCCCCTCTCCTCCCTTATAAAAAGGGCACCCCTTCCCTCTTCTCTTCACACCCTTTTTAGCCTTAAAGCTTGGCCAAAACCTACCAATTACTCTTCCCAACCTCTATTTTTATATCATAGAGGTTCTGGTCTTCCCAAAAGACCTACTCTAGTGCCCTATAAAGATGTTTAAAAGAGGTGATTCAAAGAATAGGTAATCTCTTCTAACGATTATTTCAAGTTTCTTTCTTCTTGAACTTCTTCTTATATAGTTGTTTCATTATAAAGTAATAAAATAAATATTACTTATATACTAATATGTTATTATAAAAATTAAACAACCGCATTTCACATCTATCCATCCTATGGAAAACGAAATCAATGCGTGTGTGTACGTACGAAATAACATCTCCACGCCGTGGTGTAATCTGTTTTTCCACCACGACCTTACTTGGAAGGGTATAAGGGTGTAAAGAATAACTATATATGATTATTATAACATCTTACTTATTTTATGTTATTATATCATCCACTCATATTCCATTAAATAGATATGTGAACGATATCATCGCTCGTGCGTACGTACAGATTACTGTTTCCACAACCCGATGAGATTCATTTTCCATGTTAACAATTCAAGAATGATTGTAAAGAATATATAATAAGTAGTCAAGAAATGTATGACATAATAATGCTACTGGATTTATTTATATATAAATATATTTATGTGATCTACTTAATTCCATTCAAGTCAATAAGGAAATGAAAACAGTGTTCATTCGTACGTACGGACTACCGTCTCCATGAACGGTGTATTTTTTTCATTCATCTATCTATTATATATATATATATATATTAAATATATATGATATATAAATCATGATTTCATTATGGAATTAATTAAATCATGATATATGTAATAATAATATCAAGAAAAAAAATCGAGACATGTATGATAAATGAAACGATTTTACCCAAAACACTGCATTAACATGGAATTTATAAAATAACGGGTATTATAAAGTCATAATTGAACCATATATGATATCATAACAATGAATATGATTCTGTAATAAGTCAATAACATTATTTAAATAATTATACAAGAGGTCAGGATACATACGAAGCATATCATACATAAGGTAAGGGATATGTATTCCAATGTCGTTCTTATCCGAGATTGTTTATTTGTAAGTATTTGCTGGGGTTATTGTTATCATCCATGTACATGATTTATAAAAGTGTTTTTATGTATTTTTAAGGTCCTTTTTAGCTATTTTTTACTTTTACCACATGTTGTGAAAGGAATATTTCTTTTTTTCATACGAGGAACTTTTTTACTTTTCTGGAAAAAGTACGAGAAGATTGTTCTTTTTAACTTATATGGAATGAATGGATTTTTACGGTTTCATAACGTATTATTTTTATGAAGATTACTATACATGATTTCCTGACTATTTTTAGAAAAAATATTTTCTTCTAAAATTTCATGGCATTTTGAGAAAATAAAATGATTTTGAAGAAGAAAGGATATTTTCCCCAAGAATTCATTTCAATGTGTTTTGTCAAAACTATTTTACATTTAAGATGAAATTATTTCATATGTGTATATTCCAAGTATAATGACTCTATGATTTACATGGATTAACTTTTCTTATGATGAAATGATTTCCATTTGTTTTATATGGATTAAGTGATGATGGGATGATGTTTATGAATCCCATTTTTATTATTTGGTTTATGATGAATGGTTTATGTTTATGTTGTGGAAAAAGTAAGAATGATTTCATTATGAGATGGGTGGGACCTATATCTCCCTCCAATGCATTGGGTAAAGATTTATATCTCATGAGATAGACATTTCTAGAATTGTAAGCTAATCTGGTTCAGTGTTACAGGACTGGAACGAGGAGTGAACTCGATTCAGTAAGGGACTTTGTCCACTAAGATGGTCTTGGGAGAAATGCCTTGGCCACAATGGAAATTATAACATGTGATTATTGGTTGCCACAATTACATGTTTTATTGACATTATATTCTATCTTGATTGATGTTAATTTATGATATATTCCTTACGTACTTCCATGATTTATGTCTTTGCTCAAGATTGTGATGTTTAGATTTTCTGTTTAAGTTTATGCATTCAAATATTTATGGATTGTTTTATGTTCTCTATGTTTACCCTTACTGAGCATTTGGTCTCACCCTTTATATGTTTTCTTTTCCCCAGGATATAAAAAAAGTTTTTAGGTATGAAAAAAAGTGGAAGATCTTTATGGGAGATGTTGAAGATCTTTCACCACGATTAGAATATTATGTTCCATGTTTCCAAAGACACTAAACTATTATGGTCTTTATGTGTCTGTTTTTGTTATGTATTTTGTATTCTGCAAAAAGTAATGTAACATACATGTACGTCAATATTTGGGTCTCTACACTGTGGATGAGTTTTTTATATCATATTGATCATGCAATGACTAAATTGGATTAAACTAACATGTATTTATGAATTTTGGAAAAATAAAATAAAATTATGGATATATCATGCGATGGTGGATACATTGATTTTCTTGAGTACAGACCTGCACTTTGGCTGATCTAATCACTAATCAAATGAATAACTTTAGGAATTTTATCTAGTTCATGAAAAAATATATTGGGATGTCAACTAGGTTCTCATGAAAATCCATGATCATATCAACCAGGTTCTCATTATAGTTCTCAGAAATATTAACTAGGGTAATTCGACATCCTTCTTTCATATCATCCAAACCATATGAAGTCTTCTAGACAAGTCAACCATATTCTTCATTGTATTCTATAATTATCATCTAGATCATGATAAGTACTCCAAACATGTTAGCCATGTTATCATCAAATGCATCTTAATTATATTCTATGTCATAAAAATTACTCTGGAAATGTCATCCAGGTCATTTGAGACACCATGTACATGTCAGCTAGTTCCCCAAATATACTCCAGACACATCTCCCAAACTACATGGTGACTATTGGACATGAATTCTAGATCATTTGAACCACTCAATAAAATTCATATGGTTCATGAGAAGTAATTTTTACATTTATTATTTTATCATTCAAAGAACCTTGGACATGTCATATTTTATCATGGGATGTCCTGTAGACATGTTAGCCGGTTTACGTGACGACTGCTGGACCTTTCATCCAAATCATGTTAAAATACCTAGAAATATTAACAAGTCCAAATTACGTCCCACTAGTATATTTTTTTTTTCCAAAAGATATCAATGACTGTAACAAATATACATTCTATAAATGTTAATAAAACACCCTATACATGTCAGTCTGACATCCTCATCCATGGAATAATAACATGTGATCCATGGAAATATATATATGGTTGGAAATACCCCAATTGATATAATAATTGTTCATAATGATCCATGATTAGGTACTCAAGCACCATTATTGGTGTAATGAGATCTTCATACCACCCATGAATTTTCGATTGAATACATACGGTCCCCACTCTTTATTCATTATAGGATAAGGGATGAATATCACTCACGAGTTCCTATCATTGTCTAATTACTTAACATTATATGATCTCAAATATGGAAATAATACGTCAGATTTTAGAAATCGATCCTCGTATATTAGTGTATTAAGAGACCTCACTAATCATTGAGGACTATGATTCCTATTGTAAATAGTATATGATGGATCTTTTTCTAAAGATGGATCCCTATATTGAATACTAATTCGGTACATCCCCAATAAATAATCCCTACCATCATATATAGTGTGTCCTATTATTTATTTACCTTTTTCATCATAGTGGGATTTACTCATGTGAAAAATGGATTCTCAGTGATAGTATCACTATTGATAAAAAATATCTGATATAACTGAGACCTCTATGTGTAAGACTTGTTAATTAATATTGTACATATTCTATCATTACAAATCATCCACCTTTTTGTATGTCCTGAATGTATTCCATTAATGGTAAAATCTATTGAAATAATTCTCCTCAGTTCTAAATATTCGTACCCTACCATCAGTTGGTTGTGGAAAGAAAAATCTATGTAGACTCTTCTTCTTATAATAAGATTGATATTTAGGATGCCTTCTAGAGGATTAAGCTCCAAACCAATGCATATGTTCCCTCATATATGTCATTTCCATGGGATGTTAAACATTATGTCTTGGACATAATTAAACTACGAGGGTTTTATTCCAGATCTTACATGATACATAGGTTGTATATTAGAGGATTGATTCCAATTTTAAAACACTTTCCATCATCATAGATGGTAGTAATCTCTAGAGTTTCAGATTTTATATATTCAATATAGATGAATCTACCCACTTTCTATTAATTAAGGAGAACAATATGTATACCATTTGATGTATACAAATGGATTAGTTAATAAAACCCCTTTACACATATATTTATTACATCATGAAAATTTAATTAGGTTAATTATTCATGTATTTAGATTTGGGAGATATTCAGGAACATATCATAAACATATAAGAGAGTCCAGACTGGGAAATAATTCCAACCGAAAGGGGTGTGATGATATATACCTCCCATCCCCTTAGCTAATGTGAGTTACCAAACACCATTGGGTATAAAACCCCAAATGATCAGCTTAAATTGGGTAGGATTCCTTTGAATCATAATGTATAACAAAACTAGTGGGTAAATCCATTGAAGATAAAAAATAGTGAACCCAATAATTCAAACATGAACTTCTATAAAAAAAATGGTGAACCATATATGGATATTTCATATAATAAAATAATCAGTTGACCGTGACTGACACTAATTTTTTTTATGTCACCTAATACAACCAAAATGGAGATCTTGAAATGAATTTTTAAAATATTAAAAATGATCATTATACAATAATAAAATGTAATCAGGGTTCTTGTGAGACATTCCATCTCAGTGTGGTAAGTCCAAATACGAAAAATAACAAAATCATGAATATGAATGGGAAACTATGTTACACATACATATATTATGGAGTATTTTTATACATACAACAATGAACTGATTATGGACCATTTTATATTTCTTTATTGTGATTGTTTATACTTATCAAAAAAATGAAACTTTAACCTAAAAGCAATCCTTCATCAAGAAAATAATATTGGATCTCATCTAAAATATAATCATCTATGAGTTGTAAAACAAAAACACCAACTCGAAGACTTCAAAATCTTATGGTGAACATGATTCAATATAATTAACATCAAAATGGTATAATTATATCCCTCGGTAATACTTGTAAAGGTCTCCAAATGCTGAGGAATATAAGAATTCATTATTCAATGGATGTATCAATGAAAAATACACAACTTCCAACTATAATTAGATCTTTCCCCCCATTAATGAATATCAGTAGCTTCATTATGCTTGGAAGGTTGATCAAAGAGTATACTATCAACCCATCATAGTTGAGGCGTTTCCTTGGACTGATCATGTCAAATTCCATCACCATCATCATCACTCTAGTATACCTTATTCTTCATATGATGGAACCACCCAGCAATGTTCCACCAAATAAAATAATTCATGGGTACCATAGAGTTATCATTGGGTCAAAAAAGATAATGATATAATAGAGTGGGATCATTATCCAATTTCAACAAATGAACCCCATCTGATTTTTCTGGTAGTTTCCTATGACCAGGCTCAAATCGTGTGTCACATGAATCATGAAGTCAAATTGATTCATATAGAAAGCATGGGAAAGGAACATTTATCTATACTCATTCATGATGATCATCAGTATATTCCTATAGATAATAGAGTATAGGAAACAGATTATATTCTTCCTTAAATATTAAAAATATTATAGTTTATCTTGGAGACCATGAATGTGTATTACTACATCCCTACACACATCTTTTTGAAATGTAACTACACCTTGTAAAAAGTATAGGAACTCTTATAGAATATTCTAGAACTAGTTTATATATAGGGTTACTCATATATTTGAATCCCAACATCCCAAGAGGAATATCACTATGTTCAGTAGGAAGAGGTGGTGACTCTAGAGAATGTGACCATTCTTACTCCCATACTAGAGGATTATAATCATTTTCCATTAAAGGATATGGCATAAGACTGGGCTCATATTCTTATTCATGCCAGGTACAATCAAACTAAATTGCAACATTCAATAGGTGAAGCTCACATTCTAGTCAAAGAAGATGATTGAAATACTCTCAATGAACAGGACTATGATAATACCCTTGATCTAACCAAATTTAATTATTAAAATATGTAAATCCTCTTAGGTAATGCACACATTCCTAGTAATTATTATGCTCAATATATTCTAATATCATAAATAGGCCATAATCATACACCTACTTCCTATAATGAATGACTGCACCAATGTCCTTCAACGGCTATATTGGAAGAGAAAAAAATCTTTTCATACATTTTATTTGTTTGTTGTAATATAACAATGTGGAAGGTATATTTGAATTGTTATTATATTCTGTAATTATCTTGGTCCAGCTAGTATATTCTGATAGTTATACATGAGTATACTCATATCCCCACTGATGATTTATAAACTCACCTGAATATAGCAATATCATTTCAACAGTGGGATCATATCACGACAAAAATAAGAGATCATTTACATATTCTAGAATCCAATTCACAATGGGATTATATCGGTGATCAACAAAAGAATATAGTTTGACCTATTCTAACCATGATGCATTATGAGACTCATGTTCCTGGTCTACTCAATTTTAGTATCTCTAAGGCTATATGATTCATATCTACAAAATTTCACGGTTACATTGAATGTAAAATTTATCTACAAGGATATCCATACATCGAATTTCCATTTGAATGTAGTGTATAGATTGATTACATTGAATATACAAACGATATCTGATGTTTTCAAACTCTCAATGGTGATATCGCTCCATGAAAAGAAAATCCACCCCATTCCAGGATGCTTTCGTAGACAGAGATTCTCAGAACACTATTGTTAACCACATAATGTGATCCATTAACATTAAGAAACACATCTTCATTGTAAAGGGGGAACCTAAGGAAACAACATGTTTTGTCTAAACAGGAAGAGGCATGTCACCCTGATGAAGAAGGGTTCTGTAGGGATTGATTGAAATATTTGGTCAGAAAGAACCTCCCAACTATGTTTTATCCCATTGCCACATTTTGTTAAGTGATACCATATGATCTATAGGAGTTATTTCCTTACGTATTCAATGATATGTGGGGGACTCATCAATTATAGAAGGCTATACCCCTCCCTTACCATGTATATTTGAGTCATATCCAGATGATAAAATCATTCTGTTTTCATTTGTTCATTTCTGGATTCTTCATAGTCTATTACCCAAGATCAATGGATCATAAAAAGTTCCCATGACATGTATCTTTCACTAGCAGGTAAAATATTAGGTGACCGATTTCCATAACCTCATTGGACGTTCATATATAAGGATTGTTGAATTATGGAGTACTGGTATTTTCTAATTCCCAATTGAATAAATTATTTCCTTATATAATATCATTTAATGTAATAGCTGAGAGATAGATCTATGGGCCTTATATCATTAATTTGAGTTTTTCAATATTACAAATCTCCTCTACTTTGATGGTGGAATGATTAAATCAACAGAGAGAGAGGGACACCAGCAATATCTTATGTTGAGCCTCCACAAAAAGTGGGAATACACCTCCAACTCAAATGGTGAAATTTTATAACACCCTAAATCGTCGCAATAAAAATGCATCCAATCATAAATTCTAATTCCCCAATCCCTTGTTTGAATTATATTATTCCAAATCTAAAGTATCATGATATAATCCCTCACAATATTCATCCAGGCATGAAGCCAACCCATAATGACGGTAGAATTTTTTCCAGAGACTCTACCCCTCATGTCATAAAACCCAGAGTGGTTACCATATATTGTAACAGTGGTTAGGAACAAAACCCATCCCATAGTGTTGGGTGTATTAATATCTCAATACCCACACATATGGTCTTCATGCTTCTATAGGATCTAGGGGAATTAAATGGTGGTTCTAAATCATCCCCATATCATAAGGGTGGGGTAATTTTTATCCAAATATATATCCCATGATCTATCAAATCTCAAATTAGATCTCGTTATAGATAATCTGAGGGACATCAGACATACTATATCAATCATTGAGAGGTATTTCTTTCTATAAAATTTATCATATGATGCCTTAATAGGCCAAAAACTAAAAACAATTGATGAATATAGGAAGTAAATGTAGAAAATGATGGAGACATCATGTGAAGATGCATATGCTAATTTTCATGTGGATGGGTCTTGAGATTAATTTGATATACTCACTGATCACACAATAACCATTCAAAATGTCATCTACATTACAGGAAAATAAATGGAAATGTCAATCATAATCACTTGGAGTCCCTGGGAATGTCTACCAGGTTCTCAAAATAGTTCATAGAAATTTCAACATCATTCATGTGATAACATTGAGACATGTCATCAAAATTATGCAGTGTCCAATGGACATGTTAGCTAGATCGTGGTACATATTCTAGACAAATCATTCAGATCATGTGAATTACTCTGGACAAGTCAGCTAGGTTCTCATGGTAGTCCTCTTACATATCATCCAGGTTGCACGATGTACTCTAAATCTATCACCCAGATCATGTGAATAACTCTATAGATTTCATCTTGTTCAAGATAAGTACCTTTTAAATGTCTTAAATATCATAAAATTAACCTAATAGAAGAAATATAAACCATGAGAAGCACTCCAAACATGTTAGATAATTCGTGTAATGAATTTTGGACATGTTGGATTAGATAAAATGATGAACCTTTGATATTTCATCATTAATCATACAATTCCCTTAGGACATGTCATCAAGTTCACATCATGATCAATTGACATGAAAAGCTCATCATGCAATGGTATCTAGACATGTCAACTAGATCATAATAAATCCATTAATCATTTCATCATCATTCGAAATACATTATTAATCATTTCATATAGACACCATATATATATATATAAATAAAACACTTAAGACATGTCATACTGACATCCTAAAAAATATCAGCCTTGTCAAGAAGGAATGAAAGAATATATTCTCTCGAACTTTGTGAACCCTTATCTAGGGACTTTCAATTGGTAATTCTCGATCCCCTATATGGTTAGCGATCATAATGATCCAATTATAATCATTGAATAAACCATATTATTGTAATGAAATCTTCACTCCCTACATGCATTCTTGATTAACCACTTATAGTCCTAAAACATTATTCTTTTCTGTATAATGGATTCATATCAGTCTTGGGACTCCATCCTAGAATAATTCCATAGAATTACTATATCTTAGATATAATTATAATCACTATGAGTATAATATCATATTCTCCTCCATAATTTGATTTAGAAACCAAACTAATCATTGAGAAATTTAATTCTCATTGTAAATGGGATATCTTGGATGTATTCCTAAGACTCAAGACCTATAATTAACACTCTATTGAAACTTACCGTGTGCATGACATCCTCATCCATATGGAGTAAGTAGAATTATATGTTTTCACATGTTTCTTATAGTGATAGTGACTCACATAAGATTATGTTTTCACAAAAATCATGTCATTGGAATCATAAATACCCCCAATACAGGATAACTCAGTTTGTTATTATCATTCATTAATATTGTACAAATAAATCCTTTATTGATCATCATCTTTGGTTAAATTAAAAATGCAAATCCTATTTTAGTAAAATAAAAGGAAATATATATACGAAGTAAAAATTATATATCCTCACCCATTAGTTGGTTGAGGATAGACTAGAATAAAAACAATCCAATTCCTTTTATTAAAAGGATACATAGAACTACATCCTATGTCTAGTTATCCATACCAAATGACAAAGTAACCTCATAAAAATCTTTTCTATATTATATTAAACATAAAATAATCTACCTAAATGAGATATGTGGATTTTGATTCCATTAATTATAGGATATGTAGGATTCCTATTAGTGGGTAAATTTAAATTTTGAAAGACCAATAATTTTATTTGATGATAATACTCTCTATAGTTCCATATCATAAAGCTTCAACATATAAGCAGATACCGATTTCTATGTGATAAAATGGAAGTTATTTATAAACTATAACACATAACGATAGCATTGTTAATATACCCACCTCTATATATGAAATGTTTCAACCCCCAGTCATTTCAGTAGGGTAACTAATCTCATATTTAAATTCTATAGATATTCATAAAAAATATATTAAATCAATAATAGTGTCCTAGAGTATGTAATCTTCCACGCAAAATAAATGTGATGATGTTGACCACACACCCACTAAAATAATTTCATATCCTAATATCACTTGGGTTTTATACCTCATATGGTTGCCTTACAATAAAAATGAGTTCTAGATTCGTTTTGGATTTGGGAATTGTTGGCTGTTTCCAGGGATGATAGTAACTGGTGGACCTGGAGAACCATAACCCAATTTCAATTCGAAATAGCCACACATAAAATTTCATATTATGTTACATAGATATTGATCACAAATAATCGAACAACATGGAATAATATCACTTCTCTATGATGTTAATATTTATGGTATATGTTCTCATCACATTGACATAAACTAAATTACATACTAAACTAATCATTATAACCATAAACCACAAATCCAGACAAGATCATCCTTCATGACTCTTAGATGTAGAGAGAGGACCAATCTCCATTTATTATTTCTCTAATGAATCAAATTTATATCAATATAAAATATCATGAAGAATAATATACCTATTATTTAGTAAAAAATTTCAATTGTTTTATGCATATGAGTAAGATCTATTACTTAATATCTTGTAACATTTCTAGTAAATAACTATATCTATCTTCATACCAATATTTAATAGATATATACTATTTTCATAATCAATTATTACAATTAAAACATTGAAAATGTAAAAAATACCCCTACCCCTATGTAGGAGTTTTATTTACATTGGGGATTTATCCATTTCATAGAGATTGTATGTTTTTAGACACATTGGAAGACCCTAATGGATAATATATGAAATTAGGTTCGGAAAATGTTTTTTATAGACAAATGTTTTCGAAATGGAAAATATTGTTGTGAAAGGGCTGTTATGATATTTTTACCATGTTGGAAATGTTTTATAAAATTTCATAATAGATAATTGAATATTGAAAGATATATGAAACATTTCACAGGTTTTTTTGGTGGGTGTATAATGTGAATATGAAATTGAATGAAAAATGGGATTTTGTGACATGTTTTTTAGATGAATGGTGTCTATGTGATTTGGAAATGGAAATTTCATGTGAAAATGGTGTTTTTTAAGACGTGTAACTTGATCCATCATAAAGGGGTTAACCTGAGTGTCTAAGTGGGCAGACATCTACTAGTATGCTAGTGATACAAAGGGGTTTCATCCATGTATCATGTATAAATATTGATGATGAAAACACTAAATAAACTATTATGATAGTGTTGGAAACCAGTAGGTTATGGATTAGTTCAATACTAGTTGCTCAAGCATGATAATAGATATTTGTTATGGTAACATTCCAATGAGACATAATGTACTTAACACCCACAACTATCATGTGCCAAAGGATTTTCCCGTGACTAGTGATCATTGATCATTTTTTATCCACCATCATCATAAAGTTTGTTTGGATGGAAAATTCAGTATCTTGTACATTTTCATTAAATTTGTTTGTTCAATGATGTTTCCCCTTTAAAAAACTAATTTCATTTGTAGTCTCATCCTTCTAAAAAAATTACTGGCATATCTTGTTTATAAAAACATGGTTGATTTTTTCCTAAAATAATTAACTTATGGAATAGCATTGGGTAAAATCATATTGGTATTAGTGTCATACCCTACTTACTCCTATGGGTTGATGTAGTCATGGTAATTTTTTTTACGGATTTGGGTAAATCATATAGAACTGGTGGTTTTAGTGGTTAAATTCTTATCATGGTGTGTTGTTGTGGATAAGTCTTAGGGATAATTGACCCATGCTGTGTGGTGGTCCATGAGTAATTTCTTCTTCTACATGTGTTTGTTTTTCCATCTTGTTCTTTTTATAAAACCATGAACTTCTGTTATGAATTTGATTAAAGGGTTGTTTGGATTAAATTATCAGATTGAGTTTACTTATTCTTTTTGGTTGTTAAATGCTTCTAAATTATCGTAAAGTATTACCAAACACATGATTATTATACTTGGGATCTTTTGACAGTCCATGAGGTTAGGGAGAACCATTAGGGCCATTCAAAAAACCATTTCAGATGTTGGTTTTGATGGTGAGCAGATTCTTTTCATTAAAAAATGGTATATGAGGGAGTTTCACTCGTTTTGGGTCGTGTCCTTTTCATAAAGATTCGAGATAGACCAAAGCTAGGATTTTTGGGACTTGAAATTATAATTAAAAATAGGGTTCCTCAACAACATAACTTGTGATGGAATTAAGGTCACCATCAAAAGTGGGATTTTTTTTGAATTCCTTGATTCTTTTGGTTTGTTGAGCATTGGGAAGGGGAAGAAAATACAGTTAGGCTAATGGACTCTATGAGCTCGTAGGGCCCAAATATCCATGTGGATATGATGATATTTCACTAGAAACTTCTATATGATGGTGAATTGATTTTTTATGGCTTCCAACAATTATTCCAAGTCACCCATAGACACTAGTTTTCTCTCGCATTGTCCATTGTATCATTGTTTTGGAATCATGGAAACTGGGATTTTAATTTTAAAATGAGTTGATTTTAAGAAGTGTGAATTTTATTGAAATTAATTTCTAGTAAAGTGAAAATGGTATGATATCTGTAATGGTTGATTTATGTAATTTCCGAATTGTTTTGAAATGGTAAATGATGTTTTTTCACCACTTTTGAATGTATGAATTGTGTTAAAGGGTGTTTCGAAAATCTGTTTCTAATAAAGTTATCTAAACCATTGAAAAGAGTTTTGAATTGAATCATGTGTTCTAGAATTTAAGTGTGGTTTTTTAAGATGTATTTTAGTTTTTTAATTAAAGGGGTTTTAAAATGTTTTGTGAATTTTTGGGGACCATTTTTTGAATAAGGATAAACGAGTTTTTAATTGAGTTGGTTCGGGTGAAATGGAGTTCATCATCAAATTGAATGTGTTTTGAAACGGACAATAGTTGTTTTGATACTATTGTTTGTGACTAGAGTGTGAGATTTTATTTAAATGGTTGGGTCTTTTTAGACATGTTTTTTATGAATTGAATTTTTTATTGATTTATTTTTTTCAGTTTTCTGAAAAAGGAAGGTTTGGTTGAATGTTTTGGATTTAAAAATTGTTAAGAATTATTGTTTTATCCATTGGTATTTCCAGGACTGACCACAAGAATGGATTTACATAGGATGATAGATGGATAATGGAACATCTATATGAGTCCATTTATGGATATAAGGAGGGTTCTCAGTGTGTCATAAAAACAAGCATGTGTGCGGCCCATGGGGGACCATTGGTGGTCACGCTAGCCAAATACCAGTTTATTTTCAAAGTGATGGTTTTAATGAAAAATTTGATTTCTTGATAACCAGTATGTGTGGTTTGACTTATATTATTTTTAATATAGTGGTGGGGTGTATTATGTTTGAGATCACCTATTCTTTATTTATTTTTTGAGTTATTGGTTTGTTGGTAAGTTAGGTGGAAGTATTGATTGGTGTCCCATTGTGGGAAATGTTTCATTAATCCCTTTTAATTTCTCCCCTCATGTGTTCGGTTCTGTTTTGTGGTATTTTCTGACTAATTTAATAGTATGGTTGGGTCATTGGGTTCTCTTGTTGGCTAGTATAGGACACCATAAAGATATAACTCATGATTGATGTGCATCCATGAGTGATTTGTCATCTAAAGATCCTCCAGTTGATCAATATTAGGGCTTTCATATTGAGATTTAGATATTGACTCTTCCCCTAATATTTGTTTGTTAACTAGATCATCATATAGTAGGAGAGTGGTCGTAGAAGGTTGAAATACATATGGGTTCCCTATGTTTTATAAATCATTAAAGGTGATTTTTGACACTATTGTGTCTATTTGTTATATCCCGAAGTGGAGAAGGGGAATCCCATTTAACAAGGTGAATGTAGTTTGGTGTTGTTAGTGTAGAATGATTTTATAAAGAGCCCTTGGGAAATTCCTCTATCTCATAGAAGATTGATTCCCTTTTATCCAACTGTGTGGAAAATCTGGCTGTTTGACACCATAATGGTAACTTGCGGTAATATCATGTTACATGGAACTCTGTTCAAGGTTCCCCTCCAGGTAATGACTCTGTCACTTATATGAGTCATGTTTTGTGGGGTCCTTTTGTGATGTGATTTATTTTAATGGAAAATGGGGATGTTGTGGAACTGTTCTAGGGATTCTTCTTAAGTGAATCTGTGTTTCTATTGGAATAATTTTGAATTCGTTGTTTTATGTGAATATTTGTGCCATGTATTTTCCTTCTATTGGTTTTTAATGGTGAATGAACTGATACATTGGAATCTTACGTGTCCCCATTTGGAAAATGGTTGTTTTTCATGATAGTAATTTTCATGGGATGTAGTGATCATTATATCTTGATTGTGGCATAGTAGATACTTCAATCATCTAGTCTCCAAAAATAGGCCTTTTAGTAAAGCATTCCACATGGTGAGGAAATCGCTGGGGGTATAAGGGATCTTCATTCTACATCCATATCTGTACCATCCTGAGATTTTATGAGAATTATTATTTTTAATTTAATTGATTTCTTGTGTTGTATGATACACAAAAGGGAGCTTGAACTACATGCATCTCTGACTTGGCTTGCATTACACGCCATCACGACCTTCCTCGATAGTTTGTGTTTTACACAATACCAGTTTCACTAAACAATGATATATTGTTATAATATTATTACGAACTAGATGTTATGAATAGTATTAACTATATTTTGAATTTTATAACATTATTATTCATCTTAATCATTTTCTAGAACATGGTATGAGAACAAAATAATTTTTTGGGTAAAATAAGTATTTTTAAAAAAATGCAGTTTTGCCACCTTTTGATGGCGCACCCACATTAAATTTTGTTTTTTACATGTTTATAAGTTCAATTTCACAATATAAAATTATTCTTTGGAATCAGAATAAAAAAATTTACTTTGGATAAATTGTTCATATTATTCGGATAACTTTAATATTTTAATGAATAGTAAAAACACGCTATATTTTAATTAAAAACTACTTTTTTTCATCGCAAAAATTTATATGGTTAAATTATAATATTTAATGGTTGTAAAGTATAAATAGAATATATTTTCACCATTAAATATAATTTATTTCTTCACCATTAATTTGACATTGAATTCATAGGTAAAAACATTTCAATATTTGGGAATATTTTAACTTTTAAAACTCATTTTCTTAACTAGCGGATAAATTTTAATTTAGGAACTGCAACTTCTATGTTTTGAATTTTAAAAATTGTATTCAATATTTGGATTCAGTGGGTTGAAATTATGTTAATATGTTACTTTTAATTTTTTGATATTATGAATAGTAACTACGGTAATTTTTATTTACATTAGGTAAGGATAAATCGGGTAATTAAGGGTAAACCTAAGATTATAAAATTACACAAATACATGCCAAAAATTTATTGGATGACTAAAAGTAGACCAATATCACCTAAAGGTTGTATTAGATTCATTTTATGGCCTTTTGACCATGAAAATAATTTAATTATTATTAAAACCAAAGAAAGTGACAACATGTCACTCTCTTAAATGTTATAAGTATAATAATTTTAATTTACTGATAAAAATTATGAATATTAGAACATGAATAGTATCCAAAGAGATAATAACATTAAATACATCATGTTATTTATTTAGAGTTTTTATGGATTAAATAATTATCATTAAAGGTGACATAATAGTGATGTTAAAATTATTTTATTGATTGAAATATCAAATAATTGGGTTTTAAAAATTTTAAAATAAATATTATATGAACTATTTAATGTTGTACACTAATTTTTTTTAGATAAATTTGACATGTTATTAGTCTAATAAATATTTTATTTCTAACATATCTTCTGTAAGGATTTTGTTTAAATTCATATAAATAAATAGTGTCTAAATTGATAGTATTGTTATTTTATAAAAATAACATAATATAAAATGTTTTAAAAATCACAAAAATATTTAAAAATTATAATTTAAAATTTATATGGTTTAAAAGTTCATAAATAATCCAATTTTGGACAATTCACAACACATAAGTAATTATTTATAACAATTTAAAATTTAGAATCTTATAACCACAAATAAAATTAGATAGATTAAATTGAGATAAATAAAGTTGATAATGTTTAAAATAAATTACCAACATGTCTAAATATTATTGGTTTATATTATTACAACCCTATCGCATCTAATTTTTGAATTGGGTCATTTTGGAAGTTTTTATGTGGGGATTGAATTTATTTTAAATTAATGTTTTTGAGGTTTCCAAAACTTCCCCTCTCCTCCTTTATGAAAAGGGCACCCCATCCCTCTTCTCTTCACAACATTTTGATCCTTGAAGCTCGGATAACCCCTGAAAATTACTTTTCTCAACCTCTCTAGTTATATCATCGTGGTTCTGTTCTTCTCAAAAAACCAACTCTGGTGCCCTAAGAAGAAGTTTAAAGGAGGTCCGTTGAGGAATATGTAATCTAATCTTCCGAATCTTTGATGTATCTTTCTTCTTCTACTTCCTCTTATTTAGTTTTTTCATTATAAAGTAATAACATAATTATTAATTATATAATTATATGATATTATAAATATGTAACAACCCTATTCCACCTTTTATCATTCCTATGGAAAATGAAATCATCGTCAGTGCATACGTAAAGAATACCGTCTCCGTGCCGTGGGGTAATCAGTTTTTCCACAACCACCTTAGTAGGATGGGTATAATGGTGTAAATAATAACTATATATGATTATTATAACATCATACTATTTCTAAGATATTATATCATCAAATTCAATTCCATTCAATAAATATGGGAACGATATCATTTCCCGTGCGTACGTACGGATTACCGTCTCCACGACGTGATGAGATTCATTTTCCATGTTAACAATTCAAGAATGATTATGAGGTATATATAATAAATAATAATGAAATGTATGAAATAATTATTATACTAGATTTATTTATATATACATTTATTTCATCTACTTAATTCCATTCAATTCAATAAGGAAATGAAAACAGCATTCATGCGAACGTACGGCCTACCGTCTCCATGAACGGTGTATTTCATTTCATTTATCGATCTATTATATATATATATATATATATTCTGAATATATATTATATATAAATCCTGTTTTATATTCTAGAATTAATTAATCATGATCTAAATAATCATATTAACAATTACAAGTCAAAACACCGACGATAAATGAAACGATTTTACACAAAACGCTGCTTTAACATGGAATTGACAAATGAACAGATAATATAAAGACATAAGTGAATCATATATGATATCATAAATATTATTATGGTTCTGTTACAAGTTAATAATATGTTTAAACCCACAATACAGGAGTCTCAAACACATACGAAAGAAATTGGACATAAGGTAATAGATAATTATTCCAATCTCATTCTTATCAGAGATTGTTTGTTCGTAAGTATTTATTGGGATTATGTTTATTATCCATGTCCATATGATCTCAAATTGTATTCATAAAATGTTTAATTTTCTTCCATGTATGTTTAAATTCATTTTTACCCTTTTTATTACTTTTACCACCTCTTAAGGAAGGAATCATTCTTTTATTTACCATATGAGGCACTTTTTGACTATTCTGGAAAAAGTACGAGAAGAATGTTTTTTTAACTTATACGGGATGAACAAATTTTTACTGTTTCATAACGGCTTATTTTCATGAATCTTACTCTACATTATTTAATGACTATTTCCAACAAAATAATTTGCTTTTAAAATTTCATGGCATTTCGTGAAAATAAAATGACTTTGAAGAAGAAAGTATATTTTCCTCAAGAATTAATTTCAAGTGTTTTATAAAAACCATTTTCAATATAATATGGCATTATTCCATATGTTAATGTTTGAAGTATAATTTCTATATGCTTTACATGGTTTCACTTTTCTTATGATGAAATGATGTCCATTTTTTTGTATATATTATGTTATAATGGGATGATGTTTATGAAACCGATTTTAGACTTTGGGTAATGATGACTGGATTATGTTCATGTTGTGGAACAAGTAAGAATGATTTCATTATGAGATGGGTGTGACCTATGTATCCCTCCAATGAATTAGGTAATGATTTATATCTCATGAGATAGACATGGCTGGAATGGCAAGTTTATCCGGTTTAGTGACACAGGACTGGAACGAGGAGTGAACTCGGTTCAGTAAGGGACTTTGTCCACTAAGATGGCCTTGGTAGCGATGCCTTGGATACTATGGAAATCATATCACATTCTTAATTTTTTCCACAATTACATTTTTTTCAAGCTATTTTATCATGATTGATTTTCCATTATGATCTATGCCTTACGTACTGCCATGTTTTATGTCATTGCTCAAGATTTTGAAGATTAAACATTATGTTCATGTTTTTATGTTCAAATGTATACGGTTTGTTTTATTTTCTCCATGTTTACCCTTACTGAGCATTTGAGCTCACCCTTTATATGTTTTCTTTTACCTAGGATAAAAATAAAGGTTTTAGGAAACAAAACTAATGGGGAAGATCTTTATGGGAGATATTGAAGATCTTTCCCCACCATTAAAAGATTTTGTTCCGAGTTTCCAAAGACACCAAACTATTACGGTCCTTGTGTGTTTGTTTTTTTATTATGTATTAAGTACTCATTAAAAGTAATGTAATTTAATTGTATGTCAATATTTGGGTCTCTAAAATATCTATTGTTGGAGATGGGGATTTTTTGAGGTTTCGATGTGGTGGTTTCATTTCATGTTGTCCTATGTGGTGGAAAGAGACATGCAGACCCTCTCCCTCAATGTCTAAATCTGTGTTGGTGGAGAAGTACCTCCTTTGTTATAGGGGGGAATGGTGGTTTTTTTCTTAACCATAGTTCATAATCCCTTGTCCACGAAATTATTAGTAGGTTTGTTGATATATGAATATCCTTTTAGGATATTTTCAATCTTAGTTTTGGATGGACTCATCTGAGGGTGGTAAAGTACATGATAGTGATGCACCACATAGTGTCCCTATTGGGGTATAGTTTATTTGATTGAACTCCCATATAATGTGTAATTGGAATTATTAGTTCTTTTTCATATCATCTCATGATGGTTGGTTGAGATGGTAGGTTATTATGGTGGGGATTCCCACCATGGGTATCATGTAGGTTCTCTTGGAATAAGTCTAATGTTAGTCTATCCCTTATAATGGGGAGTCTATTCAGTCCCCCCCATTGGTGTCTCATATTTGTCTTAGGTAATAATATTGGCTACTATAGTGGGGATTCCTTTTAGATATACTTGTATTAGTGACCTGTTTGTTGACTAGGGTTTTTCATAGAGGAAGGTATTTTCTCTCAAAATTATCAGACCAACAATTTTATCCTTTGGTAAAGGATGGGGTTAGAGTGCTCCCAACAGTTTAGTTGATGTATGGCTATGGTAACATTTACCATTTCATGATAATGGTGTAAATATCAGTTTATGAGAGTAAACATGTCTTTTTTTTATCAAATATAGTTGTTTTGTCTTTTTAGGGGAGGGTGAAACTGGGAACGGGGGTCCACATTGGAGTATTCGTTGAGTTTTGTTTTTTATATGGAATTGATGTGGCTTTCTGGGGAAGAAAGTGTAATGGTTGGGATAATTCTCACAAACATTAATATTTTTAAATGTAGTATTCATTTAATTTATATTTGAAGTGCACTGTGTTGCATTTGTTGTCAATGAGGTATGTTGTTGTCAAGGAATGAATGGATGGATGTCAAGGAATTTCAATATGTGAATGACAAAGGATGTGATGGTGATGGTAATGAATGGAGAATGGCCATGGTACTTAGAGGCATGTCACTTAGGAGATTCACTAAGTGACATAGGATGTTGTGGTTGAAACATTCTCTATGGACATCTGACGATTGATGAGTTGATCTTTAAGTGTAAAGAACTTGTATCAAGATGATACAATGTCACAACAATATCAGAAGACCAGGAGAACCATCCACAACTCCTAAGTGGATGAAGTGGTACTAATTAAGTCCATGCACTATCACTTAGTTCATATGAATCAGAAGAAGATCCAATTGATCTCTGATCATATCAATGAAGAATGTTGAAGAACATGTGTGAATTATGTGATTCAGGAGTTCGGTTGATGAAGAAGAAACCTTTGGAATTTCCCTCCTAAGTAATGAATATATGTTGAGGAGATTGGAAGGATTCTTATGAAGAAGAAATGAAGAAATGGGAGGATGAAAGAAGGGAACTTGGTTTGGAATTTGGCATATTCACTTGGTTACTTTGTTTTTATACAAAGTCCTAAGTGTTTTACTTAGCAAAAAATTGGCCAGCCAAGGCACCTTGAGGGTTCAACCCCAAGGCATGGGCACTAGGGCACCACGCCCATGGGGGAACCCGTGGGGCGAGCCAGGGCGGTAGGGCGCACACCCAGGACACCGCATGGGCGCCTGGGGCACGCCCGGAGGAGCGCGGCAGGGGCAGTGTATAAGCCCCCGAGGGCACGCGGTGGTGAAGCCCGCGCACCCGAGTGTGCATAGTGAGCGCTAGGAGCGCGCCCGCAGAGGAGAGAGTGGGCACAGAGCGCGCCCGCAGGGAGAACACGGTGCGGGGCGGCACCGTGGAGGGAGAGGATTCAACTGAGCACTTCTCGGCAGCGCTTGGTTGATAAGCCGCGTGAAAACAGGAGCCCGTTTCTATGTGGGACGCGGAATTTTCACCCGGGAGCGAATCCCAGCCGCTCATCTGATCTCGCGGACGATCGGCGCCGCTCATCTAATCTGTCGCGCTCCCGATCTGATCCAAGCCGTCGAAGGTTTTTGATCACCGCATCCAACGGACCAGCGTCCGTCTTCATCCTCGAGATCGACCGAGGCTCCCGCGAGCTGCCGCTGAACCAGGCGCCTTCCCGACGATGGTTTTTGAGTTCCCGGCCACCATTTTCGAAGACGAAGGCTCCTTTGTGATCGTCTGAGCCTACTGATCACATTCATGCTTAAAAATATACATGCATACAACGTATGGAAAATTTCGAAGAAGGCCGAAGCAAACCGAAGGTGCGAGGCCTTGTGTGGTATATGGTTTGCATGGATTATCCTTAACCGAAGGCCATGCATGCGTTCTATGTCGCATGCATGTAGAGGAAAATAAAGGAAGAAAATGGAACCCGCGTGAAATAAAAAGAAAAACAAGATTTCACAGTATCTTGAAAACAACCGAAAACTTCGGGAATTTAAAGATATCACACGCGGATGGACCGAGGCTCTTCTCTGCCTATAAAAGGAGAGGCCATGCTCTCGGTATTGCTTGCTGAAAATTTGAAGAGAGTCCCTCGAGCACCATGTGCTTTGCGAAGCTTTGAAGCCCTGCGCATCTCAGTTGCGCGGTTGAAGTCCCGGTGCCACCCGAGGCCCGAAGGAGTTCCCTGTGCGCATCACTTGCGCGACAGGAAGAGCTCTCCCTGCCCGCATACTTGCGCGGCAGGAGAAGCTGGCGCACCCAAGGTGCTCTTGCACTCTTGAGGCTTGCACAACTCGAGCCGCATCTTTTGTGCGCTCAAGGTTGGTTGAGGCTTGCGCGGTCCGGGGGTGCAGCACCTTGCGCGGAAGTGTTGAAGAAGAAGTGGCCCTTTCACTCATTGCACTAGCGCGCTTTGAAGAAGAAGAGAAGGCCGAGGCCTTAGTGCCTTGTGTGCTAAAGTGGGGAAGAAGACCCGAGGCTTTGCCTCTTGTGTGTGCACAGTAAAGAAGGAAGGCCACCACATCTCTTGTGTGTGTGCAACAATTGAAGAGGCCATATCCAATTAGGTGTGCAAAAGGAAGTGGAGGCCGAGACAACACCAAGTGGTGTGTGCCAAGTGAAGTGGAAGACCACACTTTGTGTGTGTGTAAGAATTGAATAAGAAATAGCCTTGGTTGTGCAAAGAAGTAAAGGGCCGTAGCCTTGTGGGTGCACACATTAAAGAACAAATAAAAGAATAACATTTGTATGTGTGCAAAACAAGAAGAGGAAGTTGGCCAAGCTTAAGTGCATGCAAAACGTGGAACAAATTGTGTGTGCAAAACAAACGAAGGCCGAACCTTAGTGTGTGATAAGTGGTGTGTACACACTAAGAAGGAGAAGAAGGAGAACATCCACACTAAAGTATAACACACATTCAAGTGTGTAAGCAAATTGAATAAAGTGTGTGAAGAAGTGAGAAGTTGGTGTGTGCTTAAAGACACTACACCCTTTGTGGGTTTATTGCACCGAGAAGAAGAAGGGGAGTGCATGCATGCATGCAGGCACATGCACACGTGAACAAGCTCAAATCTGGTGGTGTGCAATTGAGTTGTCCAAGACAGAAGATCTTGAAGTATTGAGAAGGCCATGCAATCAGTGCATGAGGAATCAGAGCTGCCATGCACTCAGTGCATGAAGTTGAATTAAAGTGAGACTGAGCCAGACTGAAGTGAAAGATATTGTTTGTCTGAGTTTTCAGTATTTGAGAAGATCCTGATCAACAGAAGTGATCAGAAGTTTTTGAGCAAGACCAACAGACCTTATCAGAGGCTGTTGAAGATTCTTGAAGAGAGAAGTCAGGTCATCCTGAAGAAGGAGATAAAGCCTGAGCTAGACGAGAAGCCCTGATCAACCACAAGTGATCAGAAGAGAAGAGCAAGGCCAGCAGCCTTTATCCCAGGCTGCTGAAGATACTTGAAGAGCTGAACAAGAAGAAGAGCTACTCGTGTGACTCGAGCAGCCAGGAGAAGACCCCTGTGAGACTCAGGGTGGAGGAAGTCTCCAGTGGGATTCTGGAGCAGGCCAGTGGGACTCTGGTAACACTGTGGGATGCAGTATAAAGACCCTCATGTGGGACTCAGGAGAGATACAGTGGGACTCTGTATCGACCATTGTAATACTAACAGATTATAATGGGAGAATCCATGCTGGGAGAGCATGGCAAGGATGTAGGCCTTTGGTGCCGAACCTTGTAAATCCTTGTGTCCAGTGCCTTTACATTTACTGCATCATTCATGGAAAGGTGAGAGATACAAGAAGAGTGGATCGAGGCTTTAACCAGCCATAGAGGTTTAATTGATTAAGAATCAATTAGTAAAAAGTTTTAAAGGATCACTGATTCACCCCCTCCCCCTCTCAGTGATTCACACTGATCTGGGCACTTCAATTGGTATCAGAGGGAAGGTTACCTCTAAAAGATCCAAGGGAGTCTATATGGAGTGCAGATTTGAGGAAATGAAAGAACAGCCTCAAATGGAGATATCTGCCAAGACTCTGAAAAACAGAATGAAGAAACATGCAAAGAAGATGAGGAAGAAGGTTGCTGCAATCATAGAAACTCCTTCTATGGAAAGAAATGTGAAAGTCACATCAGATGACAATTCCTTTTATCATTCTTCTGATGAAGCCTGCTCTAGCTGTGATGAAGATGGAAGGAACAATGATCTTCTAAATGCAATCAAATATCTTCAGAAGACAGTCCCCGAGGAAGTGGCAATGTGTATAGCTACAGGCCTCCTTGATCTTCAAGAAGAAAAATTACAGCTAGAAGATGAAGCCAATTCTCTGGAAGTCCAATTGGTAAAAAGGGTTGGCATAACCAACACTCTCGGAAAGCTGGTAAATGCCAAAGACGAAACAGTATCTCTTTGCAATGAAAGATATGATGATACCTGTGAAGAATTGCAAAGGAGATCTTCTGAGAAAGAAATATTTTTGATAATGATCAAAGATGTTTTCCATGCACTAGAAAAGAGACACAGAGTTTCAATGGTTGTCAAAGATGCTCAACTTGAAGAGAAAGCAAAAAGGGTAAAGGAGCTTGACAATTCATTTCTTGAATTGAAGACAGTGCATGATGACCAGATGAATCAGCTGAAAGAAAGTTGGGAAGGAAAGCTAAGAGCTGTTGAGGATGAGAAGAACTCCCTTAACATGAAGTGCTTAGAACTAGAGGTGATATTGAAAAATCTGCAATCACCCAAAGATGAAACCTCCCAGTCAGGTGGTAGAAGAAATGTTGCTACACAAGTGAGCATTGAGAAGGATGATTCTAAAAGAAGGACATCCTCTAGTGAAAGTGCAATATCTTCGAAGAAGAAGGTTCCATCCATCTGGATGAGGAAGGTGAAAAAGCAGAGCTCTCCTGAAACAACAAAACTTGTCAAGAAAAGTACCCATCAATCAGAAGTACACAAGAGGTCAAGATTTGTGGGTCAATGTTGGTGTTGTAATAAGTATGGGCACTATGCAAAGGATTGTTGGTACAATCCACTGAATGTCAAAGCACAAAGGAAGCCCATGCCAAGGGGGAGTAAGCCAGAAGAAAAGAAGCAGCATCCACAGGTCCAGATACATCTGTTTACTGCTAACAGATTTGGATTACATGACAACATCTGGGATGGTTGCAAAAGTGGTCAAAAGAATGATACATGTCAATCTCCAACTGTATCCAAAGCTGGAAAGAAGAAAAGATCACTGAACCTGGCTAAAATGGAATCCTTGGGAAGCAAGAAGAAAGTCGACAATGCTCCCAAGAAGATGTTGAAAAAGGAAGAGAAGTCCTTGGAGTCTAAATCCAAGAAGGGTGATGCATCCAGAAGGACCACCAAGAAGAAATGCTTCTACTGTGGAAAGAAAGGACATATCATGGATCATTGTAAAGAAGCCATGAAATTCAATAGAGGCAGACTGGACTCAAACAGACAATCAATCCAAAAGAAGCAGAAGGGATTGATTGAAAACAAGTTGCCTAAGAGAGGTAGCTTGACAGCATCAAAGGAACCATGTGGAACTTCCAGAACTGGGGCCACTCTTCCAAATGACTTACGTGTCATATGGCCACATCAGTTGCAACTTGCCAGAGAACTACAAAGAGTTGAAGATGAAGCTCTGGTAATTGCTAAAGAAAAAGGGAAGAAGAAGGTTTCACATGAAGATGTCTTGAGAACCACACCAGCACAATCATCAATGAAGATCAAATGTGCAAGTGTGAAGAATGGTGAAAATGGGACATCTCGGTTGAGAGAATCTTCTCAACCTTGTTGTTCACATTGATGAACCAAGGAGGTTCCATCTTATTCCCTAATCACTTGTATTTACATGTGCTGACATTGCAGGGAATTGAAGATGATGATCATTCTCAACTGGAGGATGGTTTGGAAAGAATGGAGTGCACCCCTTGAGGGGGAGCCAATCTGGAGAAGATGGTATTCTAAGATTTAATATCATCTTGAGAAAAGTGAAGGCATTCCAATCATACTTTCATCCCTTGTTTCTCAATTGAGTTTATCTTGTCAATTAAGGGGGAGTATGGATTGAAGACAAATGGATGAAAGGGGGAGCTTTATCATTGCACTGAACTTTCTAATGAGTTTTGTGAAGTATGTGTAGGATTTAGCAATTCATTGTTATATCTGAAAAATTTTCAAACCCCTAAGCATGATCTCACATGTGTAGAGAATTATGGACAGCTTTGAATTCCTTTGTCATATCACTCTTGTTTTCTACACCGTGTTAGCCCAAGTAGACTTAGAACTGATTTACTAAAGGTTCTTTGCTAAAGAGAACATGTGACATCATCCCTCTCTTAGTGCTTTTCAAGAAGATGCTATTCGAAGGGAGGAAGAGATATTTTTGAAAGTGAACCACACCACACCTTTTCATTTGATTGCCAATAAGGGGGAGAAAATATTGGCACACATATTGACCCATTCATATGTGCTGAAGTGGTGTATTGACAACAAATACAAAGGGGGAGATTGAAGTGCACTGTGTTGCATTTGTTGTCAATGAGGTATGTTGTTGTCAAGGAATTAATGGATGGATGTCAAGGCATTTCAATATGTGAATGACAAAGGATGTGATGGTGATGGTAATGAATGGAGAATGGCCATGGTACTTAGAGGCATGTCACTTAGGAGATTCACTAAGTGACATAGGATGTTGTGGTTGAAACATTCTCTATGGACATCTGACGATTTATGAGTTGATCTTTAAGTGTAAAGAACTTGTATCAAGATGATACAATGTCACAACAATATCAGAAGACCAGGAGAACCATCCACAACTCCTAAGTGGATGAAGTGGTACTAATTAAGTCCATGCACTATCACTTAGTGCATATGAATCAGAAGAAGATCCAATTGATCTCTGATCAGATCAATGAAGAATGTTGAAGAACATGTGTGAATTATGTGATTCAGGAGTTCGGTTGATGAAGAAGAAACCTTTGGAATTTCCCTCCTAAGTAATGAATATATGTTGAGGAGATTGGAAGGATTCTTATGAATAAGAAATGAAGAAATGGGAGGAAGAAAGAAGGGAACTTGGTTTGGAATTTGATATATTCACTTGGTTACTTTGTTTTTATACAAAGTCCTAACTGTTTTACTTAGCAAAAAATTTGCCAGGCAAGGCACCTTGAGGGTTCAACCCCAAGGCATGGGCACTAGGCCACCACGCCCATGGGGGAACCCGTGGGGCGAGCCAGGGCGGCAGGGCGCACACCCAGGACACTGCATGGGCGCCTGGGGCACGCCCGGAGGAGCGCGGCAGGGGCAGTGTATAAGCCCCCGAGGGCACGCGGTGGTGAAGCCCGCGCACCCGAGTGTGCATAGTGAGCGCTAGGAGCGCGCCCGCAGAGGCGAGAGTGGGCGCAGAGCGCGCCCGCAGGGAGAACACGGTGCGGGGCGGCACCGTGGAGGGAGAGGATTCAACTGAGCGCTTCTCGGCAGCGCTTGGTTGATAAGCCGCGTGAAAACAGGAGCCAGTTTCGATGTGGGACGCGGAATTTTCACCCGGGAGTGAATCCCAGCCGCTCATCTGATCTCGCGGACGATCGGCGCTGCTCATCTAATCCGCCGCGCTCCCGATCTGATCCAAGCCGTCGAAGGTTTTTGATCATCGCATCCAATGGCCCAGCGTTCGTCTTCATCCTCGAGCTCGACCGAGGCACCCGCGAGCTGCCGCTGAACCAGGCGCCTTCCCGACGATGGTTTTTGAGTTCCCGGCCACCATTTTCGAAGACGAGGGCTCCTTTGTGATCGTCTGAGCCTACTGATCACATTCATGCTTAAAAATATACATGCATACAACGTATGGAAAATTTCGAAGAAGGCCGAAGCAAACCAAAGGTGCGAGGCCTTGTGTGGTTTATGGTTTGCATGGATTATCCTTAACCGAAGGCCATGCATGCGTTCTATGTCGCATGCATGTAGAGGAAAATAAAGGAAGAAAATGGAACCCGCGTGAAATAAAAAGAAAAACAAGATTTCACAGTATCTTGAAAACAACCGAAAACTTCGGGAATTTAAAGATATCACACGGGGATGGACCGAGGCTCTTCTCTGCCTATAAAAGGAGAGCCCATGCTCTTGGTATTGCTTGCTGAAAATTTGAAGAGAGTCCCGCGAGCACCCTGTGCTTTGCGAAGCTTTGAAGCCCCATGCATCTCACTTGCGCGGCTGAAGTCCCGGTGCCACCTGAGGCCCGAAGGAGTTCCCTGTGCGCATCACTTGCGCGACAGGAAGAGCTCTCCCTGCCCGCATACTTGCGCGTCAGGAGAAGCTGGCGCACCCAAGGTGGTCTTGCACTCTTGAGGCTTGCACAACCCGAGCCGCATCATTTGTGCGCTCAAGGTTGGTTGAGGCTTGCGCGGTCCGGGGGTGCAGCACCTTGCACGACAGTGTTGAAGAAGAAGTGGCCCTTTCACTCATTGCACTAGCGCGCTTTGAAGAAGAAGAGAAGGTCGAGGCCTTAGTGCCTTGTGTGCTAAAGTGGGGAAGAAGACCCGAGGCTTTGCCTCTTGTGTGTGCACAGTAAAGAAGGAAGGACACCACATCTCTTGTGTGTGTTCAACAAGTGAAGAGGCCGTATCCAATTAGGTGTGCAAAAGGAAGTGGAGGCCGAGACAACACCAAGTGGTGTGTGCCAAGTGAAGTGGAAGACCACACTTTGTGTGTGTGTAAGAATTGAATAAGCAATAGCCTTGGTTGTGCAAAGAAGTAAAGGGCCGTAGCCTTGTGGGTGCACACATTAAAGAACAAATAAAAGAACACCTTTTGTATGTGTGCAAAACAAGAAGAGGAAGTTGGCCAAGCTTAAGTGCATGTAAAACGTGGAACAAATTGTGTGTGCAAAACAAACGAAGGTCGAACCTTAGTGTGTGCTAAGTGGTGTGTACACACTAAGAAGGAGAAGAAGGATAACATCCACACTAAAGTATAACACACATTCAAGTGTGTAAGCAAATTGAATAAAGTGTGTGAAGAAGTGAGAAGTTGGTGTGTGCATAAAGACACTACACCCTTTGTGGGTTTATTGCACCGTGAAGAAGAAGGGGAGTGCATGCATGCATGCAGGCACATGCACACGTGAACAAGATCAAATCTGGTGGTGTGCAATTGAGTTGTCCAAGACAGAAGATCTTGAAGTATTGAGAAGGCCATGCAATCAGTGCATGAGGAATCAGAGCTACCAGGCACTCAGTGCATGAAGTTGAATTGAAGTGAGACTGAGCCAGACTGAAGTGAAAGATATTGTTTGTCTGAGTTTTCAGTATTTGAGAAGAGCCTGATCAACAGAAGTGATCAGAAGTTTTTGAGCAAGACCAACAGGCCTTATCAGAGGCTGTTGAAGATTCTTGAAGAGAGATGTCAGGTCATCCTGAAGAAGTAGATAAAGCCTGAGCTAGACGAGAAGCCCTGATCAACCACAAGTGATCAGAAGAGAAGAGCAAGGCCAGCAGCCTTTATCCCAGGCTGCTGAAGATACTCGAAGAGCTGAACAAGAAGAAGAGTTACTCGTGTGACTCGAGCAGCCAGGAGAAGACCCCTGTGAGACTCAGGGTGGAGGAAGTCTCCAGTGGGATTCTGGAGCAGGCCAGTGGGACTCTGGTAACACTGTGGGACGCAGTATAAAGACCCTCCTGTGGGACTCAGGAGAGATACAGTGGGACTCTGTATTGACCATTGTAATACTAACAGATTATAATGGGAGAATCCATGCTGGGAGAGCATGGCAAGGATGTAGGCCTTTGGTGCCGAACCTTGTAAATCCTTGTGTCCAGTGCCTTTACATTTACTGCATCATTCGTGGAAAGGTGAGAGATACAAGAAGAGTGGATCGAGGCTTTAACCATCCATAGAGGTTTAATTGATTAAGAATCAATTAGTAAAAAGTTTTAAAGGATCACTGATTCACCCCCTCCCCCTCTCAGTGATTCACACTGATCTGGGCACTTCAATATTATTTACCTTTGTATTGTTTTCCCACGAATTTTTGGAGAAAATGGTGGTTTCTTCACCATTTGGTCCAAAACCTGAGCCCATTTCAAGATTTATAAACAAGTATTGTTTTTTTAAACCTTCATTTTTAATATTTTTTAAACCATTATTCTTCCAAAATGGCCTAAAATAACCTTTTAAAACAACCATATCCCTTTGTAGATCTTAGAAATTCATAATCATGGAAGATTTCAGTGACTTATTTAGGCATTGGGTCAACCCACGAGCCCATTTATCGATTTCAGAAAATAATTTATTTCATTTAAATGAAAATCATTTTTAAAAAACATTTAGTCATTCAACCTCTCACTAGATACCAAAAACCCTCGGTGAAACCCCATTTTACATTTTACCTCATTGGAGGTCATCTTCATCGTGGATTAGGGAAAATTTTCTTAAGGTTTCTCAAATCATCTAGATTTGCAATGGGAATTTGTTTGTTTCAAAAATCATTAATTGTTTACACATGGTCCCCCATTTCAGTCCCCACTCAACCTCCTCATCATTATTAGAACCTCCCTTTCAATTTTTTCTTCTTTGATAATAAAATATTGGTTTATTTAGGGAAATTTTACAATAGTTTTTTATGTAAGGGGGTTCCACTGTAGTTTTTTCCATTTCCATAAGGTTTCTCCGCTCCTTCATGAATTTCCAATTGTCTAGTAGCTAAGTTTCTTTACATAGGTGTTGATTTTGAGTCTGTTGGTTCAATATTGTAGTTTTTGGATATATTTCACTCCCTTGTGATGCAATAGTGGTGCAGTTGAAGTTTCCATTTTGGATTGAAAATGTGTTCTTTTCATGTGCTACTTTTGTGGTGTCGGTTGGGGTTGTTATACTGATCGTGAAATATTTTTATTAAATGGTCGTTGGGAAGAAAAATGTATTTTTTGTGATAATTTAATGTATTTAGTTTTTAAATTTGGTTTTTTATATGTATTTTATGTGTGATTTTTTGTTGTACTTATTGGAAATTTTTTAGGAATAATTTCAATGGTTCAATGATTAATATAAGTGGTGAAATCATGTTGTAATTTATTTTGGTAGAATTATGTATTTGATATAGTTGATTTTTTCATTCAATGGGTGGTTATGTGATTTTTTCCATCTATTATGTTTTATATAAAATTGTTTAATGGATATCTTGAATTGTGAAAATGATTTGAATCATGTTGATGGATGTTTAGGTGTGAGTATGATGCTAAAAAAATTTAATGAAAAAGCAGATAATGTGACATGTGTGTGGGATGATTGGTGTGTATATGATTTTAAAATAAAACTTTCTTATGAAAATGGTATTTTTTTAATATGTGGAACTCGATCGAGCACAAAAGGGGAAACCCCTGTATCAAGGTGGTAAAACCTCTAATAATAAGCTAGTGATTTGGTGTGGTTTCATCCCTATATCAATTATAATTTTCATTGATGAAAATAATAACTACAATATTATGATGATTTTTTGGACCACTTTGTTTGGTTATGTTCTCTACTAGTTGCTCATGTATTAGAATGGATATTTTTTATGGTTACTCCCCACCGAGATAAGAGGTTCCTTGGGGCCACAGTTATCTAGTTCCTAGGGGCATTCCCTTGACTAGTTCTCATTTACTATATTGTATTCATCATCGCAATACAGTGTGTGTGGCTGAAATAAAATCATTCCCATATACATTTTCATTCAATGTTTTTTCCTTAATGTTTCTTCTTTATAAGTTAACTTCATTTGTTGTTACATTCTTAAAAAAATTATTACTAGAAATTCTTGTTTATAAAAACATGAAATCTTTTTTCCCAAAAATGTTTATAACATGGAATATATTTAGGGGTAATTCAATGAAGATTTTTTCTCACACACTACTTACTCATTTTGTGGTACATATATTTCGTAACATTTTTCACAGGTTTGGCTAAAGCTTTTAAAACTGGATGTTCACGTTCTTGGCTTTCTTTCATGGTGTGGTGTTGTTGAGAAGGCCTAGGTATGATAGACACAAGTTGTGTGGTGTTACATTAGTTGTGTTTTCATCTACATTCGAGTTTTTCCCTATTGGGATTTTTCTAAAACTAGGTATTTGATTTATGAATTTTATTAAAGGCTTATTTGGATTGAATTTTCATATTCAGTTTATTTATTGTTTTTAGTTGTTTAATGCATCTAAATTTGGGTAAATCATTCCCAACACTTATTTATCATACCCAGTCACTTATTCTAGCAACTGGGGATAGGTAAAGGCTTTCAGACCTTTCCACAAACATGATCATCTACTAGTTTTTATGGTTACCATATTATGTTTGTGATATGATAAATCAAATGTTTGGATATTGGGAACTACACAAATGAATTACACAAGAGTCAAGTGAAAATATATCAAAATGTCTTAAGGGGTGAAGTTTTAGATTATTATATTAATATAGATAATGTGTAATTCATACTATGATTTTGTATTTTGATCCATGAAATGTTTTTTAAAATTGTTTTATTAATGAAATTCTCAAAACCTCTCAGGATTGTAAATCAATAATTTTTCATAAATTATTTGATATCATTTGTTTAATGGTATCGATGACAAATAAAAATGAATCATTGGGAAGTTAAAATTAATGGAAATCACATGATTACAGGATATATAACCCTTAACATATTCCTAATTTTGATATAATGATGTTTAGAAAATGTTAATATTGATATGGATAACATACATTTTATAGAAAAACTACCATTGAATTGGTTAATGATATGGTCATTTTTTAAATTCAGTTATATAATTTTTAATGTTATATATAATAAAAAGTATTGGGACATAAGATTAACCATTTATGAAATATTTTATGTTGAACATTCGATGAGTTTTTATAGGTTACTGTATTACTTCATCATATGAAGATTCATGCATATTGGATAACCTATCATACCCATTTTTCATAATAATATCTACAGTTTGAAATAATTAATTATCCTTATATTATAATATTATGATCCATTACATATTAATTTTAGTTATTTCGAAATAAAATATTCATTTATAAATATTTATTTTATGTAGTAAGAGAATAATTGGAAATTGTATGAAGCATAAATAGGGGATGAAATGGTTACTATGAAATATAAATTTATCAAATATTTATGTTTACATATATTTATAGATAAGAATAAAATTACTCAAATTTTTTTAAAAATAATTTGAACAAACTGATATCAAATTGCCTTCAGGTTTGATGAATCATATGTACTATTAAATAATCAATGACTAATAGTTTTGACGTCCCTAAATTAATATTTATCATAAAATTTCTCGTGATCAATAACACATATCACCCTATTATTAGTTACACTTTTCTTCAATTTCTATGTTTTCATTTACCACCTATGTACTCCTACACTAATAACTAGTAATTTGTTAGTCGAGAGAGCATTTGTGATTCAATTATAAAATAGAAGAAAAAACATGAGTCATTATGAAAATTATTAAGGGTGATGGGAAGGTAACACCCAAATATTTTAAAAAATGATGTTTTTATATGGTTAATAGGATAAACAACTCCAATTATAAAATAGAAAAAAAAAACATGAGACATTATGAAATATTTTTTAAAAATAAATTTATTCTCTTCGATAACTTGCAAAACATGAAACCCCATGATGAAATGAACAATAATATATTATTCCATTATATCCGTGAAATTATAATTTTTTTTAAAATTACTAACTTATTTAATAATATAAATTTTATCATTTTATTAGATATAAACAATAAATTAAAAAATACATGTTTTTGAAAAATCATATTTTTTTGTAATAGATTGTTGATTCACTCACTGCGCACATAATTTAAAATTAATTTTTAACAATTTTAAAAAAATTTATATTAAAAAAGAAAATTCAAATTTTATATAATAATTATTAAATTATATTAGGTGGAATTGTTGTTATTTTTATGAAAGGTTATTGTTTTGAAAAATAAACAAAATGGTGAATTTTAATTGAAAATATTATATTTGTATAAATTATATTAAAAGATAAATCATTATTTTAATTTGTTTTAATGAAATATATCAGAAATTATATATCTTCAAATCAAATTTATTTCATTTGAATCATTTTCATGTTTAATTTTAAAATAAAAAACATTGTAATGAAACTACTAATGAAGCGAAAGTAGAAGAAGAAAGAAACATGAAAGAGTCGGTAGAAGAGATTATCTCTTCCTCGACGCACCTCCTTTAAACTTCTTCTTAAGGCAATAGAGTTGGTCTTTTGAGAAGACCAGAGACTCTATAATGTAACTAGAGAGGTTGAGAAGTGGAATTTTTAGGGATTGTCTGAGATTCAAGGCTCAAAATGGTGTGAAGGGAAGAGGGAAGGGGTTCACTTTTTGTAATGGAAGAGAGGGGAACCTTTGAAAAAACATAAAAAAATATTTTTTAATAGAGTCATATTCTATTTATAATATCTCCAAATTGATTTATTTCGAAGCTAATGTGGGTATTGGTCGAAATACTCTTATCCAATCAGTGTTAGACATGTTTAGGTTACTATATTAACCTTATCATTTAGATTTAACTCTATGTTAAAAAATTTATCTTCTACCGTGTCTTCTTGTTTTCATACACTATATGGTTAATAAACATACTATAACAAGCCAAAATAACCCCAAGTGGTTCATTATGAATATATATAACCATATCTGTAATGACCCGACCCTATCGGTCCCGAGCCGCAACTACCTCTAGCCCGCCTCCATAGGCTAGAGGCTGGGGACCAGCGCCGAATGAGTAACAATCTCAGAGAGGCCTTCGGCTATGTACCTGTACTCACGCACACACAACCCACACGACGCAGTAGTGAAGAGTAAAAAGAAAACCAAAAGATAGGAAGCTATACCCAAACCACAGTTATGCATCAACAACTAAAAAGAGTAAGTAAAGTGTTGGAAGTACTCTCAAGTAGACTGAAAAGTAAAAAGGGAAATCACGCGCCCAACCACAAAGATGCCACAACCCGACAACAGGTGAATAGAAGAAGACGACTGGATAGAATCCCACCTGAATACTCTAGCATTACCGCGGTACGCTGCTCCAACTACTGTGACCTCTACGCTCCTCCGTAGTCACCATCGAACTGTCCGTCATCTGCAAGGGAACACTAGATACGAGAAAAGTCCAAGAAGGGGTGAGTATAAGGATACTCAGTAGGATGCCATGAAATCTCGAGAGAGAAACAAAGAAGGAACTAAATTTGTGAGCAGCAGACTAACAAGAACAGTAGAAAATATTAGTAAAGAGAGTACAGCTCTACCTGACAGAGATAAGTAGGCACAGACCCCAAGGAGTGGGAACAAAAGTAGGGTAAAATTATAGACATATATATATATATATGTTCAACAAGAAACCCAAAATAGTGTGTAAGGGGGATCTCTATCTCCAAGATCAGCCCAGGAAAAGTCACCATCAGTTCCAGGTAAGTCCATCCTCACATCCCAGCATCTAGTCTCGTCCCCATAGGAAACCTATGTTAGAGGGGTTCAATCACCGTACTTCAATACTATATACTTTGGGCGGCACTGACCAGCCCACACAGTTTTAGGTTGCGTCTCAAGGACCCGTCTCAGTGGGAAAAGTACCCCAATTCCTCGTGTGTCCTTAGGTAACGTTAAAAACTGACACTCCACTGATCCGCCCAATCAAGGTCCCGCTCCAGTAGTCACAGAGGAAAAATTCACCGACTAGTTGCATGAGAAGGGCTGAGTCTGAAACATCAGTGGGTGACGCACTGCCCAGCCCCGCTGGAGGGTAAACACTAGTACATCATCAGGCGACCCACTGCCCATCCCAGCTGGAGGGTACACCTGGAATAAATCAATGGGTGACCCACTGCCCATCCCTGCTAGAGGGTAAACCCGGAACACGTCGATAGGTGACCCACTGCCCAGCCCTGCTGGAGGGTAGAACTGAAAAAAAATCGACGGGTGAACCACTACCCAGCCCTGCTGGAGGGTAAACCTAGAACACGTCGATAGGTGACCCACTGCCCAGCCCTGCTGGAGGGTAGACCTGAAACAAGATGACAGGTGACCCACTGCCCAGCCTTGCCGGACGATAGACCCGGAGTCATCCTGTTAGCTCTGCATTGCTACTGACACCACTAGGTGTCACTATCAACGCCACTGTGCATTGGTTCAGAGTGTGTAAAAAGAATATCTCCACCCCATGCTAACATGATCTCAAAGGAGGCTCCGCATTCCCAAACGGGTTGCACCGTTGCATTTATCGCGTAAAAACATGCGAGATAGACTACTTACTCGCCTGGAACGGACAACCGGTGAATATGGTACTATTCACCATAGCCAGCCCATGTGGGCCCGCACCCTAGCCCCGATACTTGTCAGGTAAACTGTGACATCGCGATGCTCTCGGCAAAACACAGAGAAACGACTACTCATACACCCCGAACGAACGTCTGGTGAAAAAGGCGCAAAAACGCAGCATGCATCACAAAGACAGCCCATAGGTCCCATGCCTCAACACCCAGTTCAACGCCCGAAACTGATCTAGAAGTCTCCACCTCGACGCCAAGGTCTCATCGCCGCTAACGGTGCTCAAATCGGACATCGGATGTGTTCGCGACAACCAAAACAAGAATCACGACATATCACTTAATGCGTGTGACGTTCCACCGAGCTCCCGTTCCGAGAATTAAAAAAATTCCCTGAAACCACCTCAAAACATACTCCTCGAGACGAGGATTACCCTTCCGCAGACAGAGTGTAAAACGGACACCTGTAGCAATATTTATGGGTGTCCGAAGCCAGAGGGGACAAGTCCTTTGGGCTGGACCGGCCTAGCCAGCCGGGCCCCCCATCCTGGGTCGGCCCATGCCGGCCGACCCGGCTCACCGCGCCCGCCCGCGGCATTGCCGCTCGGGCCGGCTGCGGACCCACGGTCCTCGCTTCAACCGCCCAGCCCTCGTGCCTGGTCCTTGTCCTTCACGGAGACCCGCTTCCAACGGGTCTCGTTCCCCATCGAGGGGTCATGTTGCGTCCCCGGTCTACCCGGACGACCGCCACCTCCCGTTCGAAGCACTGTGCCGCCGCCTGCAAGTCGTGCCGCCGCCTGGTGCTGGAGCCTGCCACCTGCGAGTCACACCACCACTTGGATTCGGAGCCTCCCCCTGCGCCACAGTGCCAGAGATCGCCGTCGCCGCCATGAGTTGCCGGACCACCCTGGATCTACCGGAAATATGGGGTATTTGGCCGGAAAACTTCCTGGGGCCACCCTAGGCACTCCATAAATCCAAAATTTGATCCTAAAGAATCGTTGTGAAGATAAACTCGAGACCTAAGAAACTAGGGGCTTCTCTCGACGATCGTACAATAATTCAATGTGACTAAATTAAATTGATGATTGCATGAATAAAATAATGATAAACACAAGCCTACCTCAAGGGGCTTTGCCCGATGCATCACGATCGGGATTCCGTAGCCGCACCATTCCGGAGTGATGGAGGGGAGGTTTGATGCTTTTTGAGAGCCCACGCACCAGGGAAGAATGGCCAAGGAGGGGTGAAGAGGGTTGGTGGTGTGTTTAGATAAAAAACACACACTTAACCACCCACTAATCGGACCGTACCAAAACTTTCATCGGGGGCGGGATTAAGCCTCCCTTAGGGTAAACACCAAGCCCTAAGAGCAATGGCGGCCTCAAAATTTTAATCCAATCCTTTTATCAAGAGTTATAAAATTCGACGCCCGTGACCACCTAATTACGGAAAATCCCCTGCGGGGGTTTTTCACAGTTTGCCCGCGCCAGTGAAAATTATTCCCCTCCTAGGGTAAACGGCACGTTCTGGACTCAACGGTGTCGTCGGTTTTCCCATCCGAGATATCGTTCATGAGTTATTTTATTTATTTAGCCCGCTCAGTGTGAACGCATGCCAAAATAAATTCCGTCTACACTGGGGCTCAGAATCACACACTGTTAGAACGCCCTGCTCTGGAATCATATCAAGAGAATTTCGAAGTCTTACAGGCTCAAAACCGGGGTTCTTACATCATTCCCTCCTTCATTTTTTCATCCCCAAAAAACAAAACAACAAAAACAACTCGGGGTACAGAGCCCACATCTGGCTCTCCCGCTCCCAGGTGCTCTCCTGCACCCTCCCATGCTGCCACAACACACAAACTCGAGGAATGGCCCGTCCACGCAGAGTCTGCTCTTGCCGGTCCTCAATCGCCACCAGGTGCTCCGCAATGGTGGCTCCGTCATCAAGGTCCCGCTCTCCCCATTTGATGATGTGTGTGGGGTCGTGCACATATTTCCTCAGCTACGACACATGGAAGATGTCATGTACTCTCTTCAGCTGCGGGGGTAGAGCGAGATGGTATGCGACCTCACCAACCCGGCACACGATCTCAAAGGGCCCAATGAACATCAGGGAAAGCTTGCCTCCCCGGCCGAACCTCCATGTTCTACGCCGTGGGGAGACTCTCAAAAAGACATGGTCTCCCTAGTCAAACTCCAAGGGCTTGTGACGCTGGTTTGCATAGGACTTCTGTCTACTCTGATCCATCATCATCTGCTCACGAATGACCTGCACCTTCTCCGTCATCACCGGCACCAACTCTGGCCCACGAGGGAGGTCTCCCCAACATCATTCCTGCACAAGGGTGACCTGTAGTGTCTCCCGTAGAGGTCCTCGAAAAGTGTCGTGCCAATTGTTGAGTGGTAACTATTGTTATATGAAAACACTACCAAGGGAAGGTGATCCTTCCAGCTCTGGCCAAAGTCTAACATGCACACCCTGAGCATATCCTGCAACACCAAGATAGTACGCTCGGTCAGTCCGTCAGTCTGTGGGAGAAAATTTATACTCATCCGCAACTGATTCCTGATTGCCTCCTGCAGGCCTCGCCATAACCGTGATGTAAACCACGTGTCATGGTCATAGATGACCATCAAGGGTACTCCATGAAGTCGAACGATCTCCCGAACATATAACTGTCCTAGAATCTCCACTGAGCTCTACTCACAGATAGCATGGAAGTGCGACGACTTCGTGAGTCGTTCCACTATCACCCAAATAGAGTCATGGACCTTCACTGTGCATGGAAGCCCTATGACGAAATCCATAGACACGCCATCCCACTTCCACTCCGGGATCTCAAGGGGCTACAACAACCCTACCGAAACCTGGTGCTCTGCATTCACCTGCTGATAGGTAAGACACCGAGAAATGAACTCGGCTACGCTCTGCTTCATGCCAGACCACCAAAACTGTCACTGAAGGTCTCTGTACATCTTCCCCGCACCGGGATGTACAACCAAGGGAGAAGTGTGGAACTCTCAAATCACCTCCTCTCGCATCTCCACCGGTACTAAAACTTTCCCCTGAAACAGGATCTCATTATTCCCTCCTTCTGAATACCCATCGAGTGCGTTGCCCATGGATATCTAATCACGTAGTAGCTCGCCATCAACATCTCCCAGATGCGACTCTCTCACGCGCTCAAGGAGAAAAGAAGTCGACACTATCGACTGTAAAAAAAGTTGTACCCTCCTACTCCGCCAAGGTCAGCCGAAAGGAAGCGAACTGCTCTGATGCTTCCCACACTAGGTGAGCCTTGGAATTCCTGTTAAAGGCATCTGCTACTACGTTGCCCTTCTCTAGAGTGTAGACTATCTCGAAGTCATAGTCCTGCAGAAACTCTAGCCAGCACGTCTGCCTCAGGTTCAAATCCCTCTGAGTGAAGATATATTTGAGGCTCTGGTGATCTGAGTAGACGACAAAACGCTCACCCAAAAGGTAGTGTCTCTATAGCCTCAAGCTGTTGACTACCGCTGCCAGCTTCAAATCGTGAGTCTCATAATTCTGCTCATAGGGCCTCAAATGCCTCGAACCATATGCAATCACTGCCTGCTACTGCATCAGCACGCACCCGAGCCCAGCTCCTGATGCGTCACAATATATGAAAAACTCAACACCCTCCTCTGTCATTCTAAACACCAGTGCACTAGTTAGCCTCTTCCACAACTCCTTGAAGGCATACTGGCACTGATCATTCCAGGTAAACGGTCACCCCTTCCATGTCAATACTGTCAAAGGGGCAGAAATCCTGGAAAATTCCTCCACAAACCTCATGTAGTACCCTACCAACCCAAACAAACTCTGCACCTTAGACTCATTCTTGGGTGGCTCCCAAGAAAACACTGCTTCTATCATTGTGGGATCTACAGCCAAACCATGTATTGTAATGACGGGCCCCAAAAGGTGAACCTCGTGAATCTAGAACTAGCACTTTGAGAGCTTCCCGCATAGCTGGTGCTCTCGAATTAAATCTAGGACCATCCTCAAGTACTCTGCGTGCTCCTCCTTTGTAGCCGAGTAAATGATTATGTCGTCAATAAATAAAACCACAAATCGGTCCAAGTACGGATGTAAAATCTGGTTCATCAAAGCCATGAAGACGGTAGGGGCATTTGTCACACCAAAGGGCATCACCAACAACACGTAGTGCCCATATCAACAATGGAAGGCCAGCATCAGAATATCATCCTCAATAACCCATAACTGGTGGTATCCAGATCGAAGATCTATCTTCGAGAACCACTTCGCACCTCACAATTGGTCAAAGATGTCGTCGATCCTCGGAAAAGGGTACTTGTTCTTTATCGTCGCCTGATTCAGGTGACGATAATCCACACAAAGCCATAGACTCCCATCTTCCTTTTTCACAAACAGAATTGGAGCTCCCCAGGGGGACACACTAGGCCTGATAAATCCCTTCTCACGAAGGTCATCCAACTGAAGTCGTAGCTCTCGAAGCTCTGTGGGTGCCATCCGATATGCTACACAAGATATGGAGCAGTCTGCGGCTGCAAGTCAATGCATAACTCCATCTCTCGCCTCAGAGATAGTCCCAAAACATCCTCGGGAAAGACGTCCATGTAGTCCTCTACCACAGTAGGGATCCAGGCGCCTGTAGCGTCCACTGCTCTAAGGGCCATGCTCTCCAGCTAGTGCGAAAAAGGTCAGGGTCTCCTACTCAGAGTACCAATCTTCTCTGCCACAAAGTCTCATTCACCAAGGATGGTAAACCTCGTCCCATCATAAAACTCGTCATTGACTTGTCTGTGATTACATTCGATCTGAGCGTGAACCATAAAAATCCAATCCATGCCCATGATGACGTCGTAAGGTTCCATCGTGATGGTGAGCAGGTCCCACATGAAACTCCCTCCCCCGAACGACAGTTCGCACTATCTGAAGATAAAAGTCACCAACGAGGCACTTCTCGTAGGAACCTCAAGGCTAAGTGCTGGTGTTAACGCCTCTACTGGAAGCACAAACTCTCATACCAACAGTAGTGATATAATGTACTTGATAGAACTCGTGTCTACTAGTACAGAAGTAAGTGTGGAGTAAACACAAAGCATACCTCAGACCATCTCATGCGCTGGAGGGTCTCGAACACCCATGGCCTGAAGATTCCCACAACCCCTACCACCAGCTCCCTGAGCCTGGCGTGGGCCTCCCTGTGGTGGCGGTGGGGGAAACTCGAAACGTCATCCCCCACCTCTTGGTCCTACACCTCTACCTTACCCACCTCCATGAGGACCACTGGGTCCTCGTCTAGGTGACCCCCGGTCACGGCACTGCCTCTGTGGTGCGCCTGCTGCCTTCCACGACTGATTTGCACGCCTGGTTGAGAAATCCCGTGCTAGGTGACCCAGTCCATCATAAGCATAGCATCGGCTCTCCCCTGTCTACCATGGCGCCCTATGGCGCCACTGCGGTGTGCGGCCCTGGCCCTGGGTCTGCCAAAGGAAGGACCTCCTCAGGTGAGGCCCAGCCCACTGTCGTCTGCCTACCGAAGAATCTGCTCTAAAACGGCCACTGCCAGGTCCTTTGTAATTCCCTGACCCCAGTTACCCAAAGTCGCTGCATTATTACATAACATTGCCATGATCACAAGAAAGATCATGTCTCTAAAGATAGATTAGTTTAGTTGCCTTGGAATAACTAGATACATTAATAAAGCTTAACATTACATCATAAAAAAGAAAACTACAACAACGTAGTCTCCATAGTCCACACTCTTATCCCCTCATACTATCCCTGCAGGTCATTCATAAATTACTTCTTCACATCCTGGGAAAATTAAAACATAGAAATGTGGTGAGCTCAAATGCCCAGTAAGGATAACAATATATCAGAAACATTCATAAATAAGAATAAACATTTAAGGCAATGTATAACTAAAACAAAAGACTTTTAAACATGAACATCAACATAGTATGGAAAAAATAAAATGAAATAATTCCATTTACATATTAACATGGATATTCTACTAATAGAATAATCACATGCAATATCAATAACCACTTTCATATTTATGGAATTCATAATGCCAGACTATCATTACCACATAGCCAAGGCCTCATGCCAAGACTACAAATATGATTTTTTCAAGGCCTTATGCCAAGACACTAGTTTGTCTCATTAGACCTATTGATGCATCGAGGAGCTATAGCAGGCTCCACCCGTCACATATTAAGACCAATTCATTCCCATATGAAAAGGTTTAAACATAACATAAACATTTGTATTAAAACTAGCATAAGAAATGTAAATACATCATCCATAAACCATGAATGGTATAAAAATAACACATCCACAGTCAAACATATCACAAAACCTTCAATAGAATATATATGTTTTGTATCAAAATAAATCAACTTCAAATAAGCGTAAATTACATCAAAGGATGTTGACATAGATAAAATCAAAACTCTTTTTAGAAAAACATCCCTTTCTATTTTGAAATCAATTAAGAGTCATATATTTATAAAATAAAACATTTTCTTTGAAAAAATTCTTATAAGCTTGTAAGGGAAGCTTCGAAGATTTTATAATGGCAGAAAATAGCCGCACCCGCCGTATAAGTTAAAAAACATTCTTACCTTGATTCTGTCCAAAAGGTTAAAACGGACCTTGTTTGGAAAACGATGGAAATATTACTTTATAAACCACTTATAAAAGTCAAAAAGTGTATAAATGACTTTAACCCATATTCTAATAATTAGTAATAATGTTTTGAAATACAATTTTAAAGAAACGTGTATGTGGATGATAATGAAATTCTAGTAGATTATTACGTATAAACAACCTCTGATAATGAAGAGATTGAGAAATAAACCCTTACCTTGTACTTTTCCTTGGTTGAGGGTAGGTTAACCTCATGTATAATGGTGAAATAATTTTTATTAAATTATACAAGAATCATATATATTAATATGATATCATATATGATCTTTTAACATTGATTTTTAATAATATCTTAGTATTATCGTCTTTTTGGGTGTTCAATTACACGTTTTCATTGATATGTTTTGTTACGTAAGCCATGTTTTTCCTTGATATGATGTAAAGTATTCATATCCATAATAATATCAAGTCCTTAAAAATTATTTTTAAATCATCAAATGATAATTATACTTTAATGGATACGATGGAGAATGAATCTCATCGCGTTCATGGAGACGGTAGTCCGTACGTACGCACGAGCGACAATATCATTCTTTTTATATTAAAATAATATATAATTGGATGGTATATCATATATAAAGTATCATTATCATGTTATATTTATTATTTACCTGAATTAAAAATCATTATTATACCCATCCAAATAATAATATATTGGATAACAATTACACCACGACGTGGAGACGGTAAGCCGTACGTACACACGTATGGTGACATGTCATTCAAAGGATGGATATAATACTGAATATGGCTGTAACATATTTATTATAATATTACAGTATATAGGAGATACTGGATTCATTATTTTAGATGGGGAATAAAAAAGAAAGAAGAAGTGGAAGAAGAAAGGAACTTGAAAAATGGTGGTGAAATCATTACCTCTTCTTCAGGTTCTTCCTTTTAATTTGATCAAAAGGGCTCCTTAGGATGGCTTTCTGACTAAATAAAGTCATCTATGATGAATTGAGAAATGTTGAGAGATTATATGGGCATGGGTTTTCTGAATCTAAAGGCTTTGATGGTTTGAATTAATGAGAAGTAGGAGTTTCCTTTTATAAGAGGGGTGAGGGGCACCTTTGGAAAAGCTAGAAATATTATTTTATAATAAATTCATATTCGGTTTCTAATGGCTACAATGTATATTATTTAAAGGTTAAGGTGGGGATAGGTCTAAAACCACTCATCTAATAGGAATTATACAGGATTGCGTTACTATATTAACCTTATCTTTTAGTATTAACTCTTAGTTAATTAGTTTCACTTTTGCAATGTCTCTTTGTAATTTTATATTATATGGTTAATAAACATACTATATACATCCAAGAGACCACCAAGTGGTCCATAAATGATACACCTATCATGATATAATCTCTTGGACGAACCTTATATTTTTAGGATTTTAATATTAATTAATAATATAATATTTGTTTTAAAAACTCTTTTAGGTCAATTTTGACACTATTCAATATTTGATTTTTGTAAAAATCATAACAGAATTATTACTTCGAACAAAGTTAATTAAATAATTCCAAACATGTCATATTAACCTATAAAATTAGTGTAATTCATAAAAAGTCTAAAATTATATTTCTTTGGGAATTTATAATATCAATTATTTTCATTTTTAACAATTATGGTAATTACTACATCATCATTGTGTCATAAATAAATTAAATTATTTAATGTCTAAAAATTATAAATAAAATATCATTATGTAGGGAATGGTTTTATCTTTTTAATGAATATTTATATTCATAAATACAACATATATAACTCTTTTTAAAAAACGTTTTTCTAAAAGATATATGCTTTTGTCAATTTTGTATTTATTTTAACTTAACTAAAATAATGTGTCCCTATCACCTACATGTGGCTCCATGGGGTCCCAAAATTTACCCAATGATGACCATGGTCGAAACTGTATCCACCAATAAGGTTAGGACACGTTTTAGGGTAATTTAGTATTATTATAATATTAGTTTTTATCCCTTATTTACCGGATTTACCCTTTAACCATGGTAAATAAAGTATTTACCAAAGTAATTATTCAAAATGTCTAAAAATAAAAGTTACATATGTATACAATTTGAACATACTGATTCCAAATATAAAATCCATTTTTCCTAATTCAAAAAACAGAAGTGGAAGAAATTAATTTAAAATTAATTCCTGCTGTCAAAAAGAAAAACATGTTTTTAAGATATAATAACTATCAAAAGATTGGTACTTGTTTATGCCCGGTTTAATTGTGAAATTATGTCCAATGACCAAAATTGTATTAAATGGTAAAAATATATTATAAATATACTTTAAAAGCACTCGAATTCATAATTTTTCGCTATTAATTATTTTGATTAAGAAAGTTGTTTTTAATTAAAATATAGTAATTTTCACTATTCATCAAAATATTAAAGTTATCCGTAAAGTACCAAAATTTCAACTTAGGCTAAATTTGATACTCTGAATCCAAAAATAAAGTCCATTTTGAGAGATAAAATTTCTAAAATTTTGAAAAGTTGGTATTACTGTTCATAACAGCTAGTTTGATCGGTTGTAGGGTATGTTAGAACTCGATGTTGCGTACAACACACGCTATTGCATTATTCAAAGGGGGACATACCGTAGAAGATTGGGGTGTTACATTCTCCCATACTTCACATAATTTAGTCCTCAAAATTTCTAAAATACTACTGCATGAAAAGACTCGGGTGGTTCTTCATCATAAGCTCCTCGGGTTCCCACGTTGCCTCTTCCATCTTATGGTTTCTCCACAAGATTTTTACCAGACGAGTCGTCCGGTTTCTCAGTACATGTTCTCTCATATCAGGAATCCTGACAGGCTCTTCGCAATAAGACAGATCGGGTTCTAGTTCTAATTCCTCATAGTTGAGTACATGCATTGGGTCCGGCATATATTTCCTCAACAGAGATATGTGGAACACATCATGATATTTGGAGAAACATGGCGGCATTGTCAATCGGTAAACTACAACCCAAATTTGTTCTAGAATTTTGAAAGGTTCGATGTACCTGTGACTCAATTTACCTTTCTTACCAAAACATATGACTCCCTTCCATGGAGATACCTTCACAAAAACATGATCACTGACTTGAAATTCCAAATCCTTCATTCAATTATCTGCATAGCTCTTCTCCCTACATTGTGCTGCTTTGATGTGGTTTTGGATAACCGTCACCTTTTCCATCATTTACCCCACCAGTTCTAGGCCTACATGTTTTCTTTCACCAACGTCATCCCAACAGGTTGGTGTACGACATCTCTTTCCGTATAACGCTTCATATGGTGCCACTCGAATACTTGAATGGAATATATTGTTATAGGAAAATTCTACCAGAGGTAAATATTGATCCCACATACCCTGAAAGTAAAGTGAGCTGGATCTCAACATGTCTTCCAAGGTTTGAATAGTTCATTCTCATTGTTCATCTGTTTGAGGGTGGTAGGTATTGCTCAAATGAAGTTTAATATCCAAGGCTTTCTGAAGACTTTTCAAGAATCATGAAGTAAAACGGGGATCACGATCAGAAACAATCGATAGGGGTACTCCATGAAGTCTCACAAATTCATCAATATATAGTCTTGCTAGACGTTCCAGTGGTAGATCTTCTCTTATAGCATGAAAATGTGCTGACATGTTAATACGATCAACAATAACCCATATCGCATCGTTCCTTCTAGGAATCTTTGGTAGTCCCATGACAATGTCCATCGTGATATTATCCCATTTCCACTCAGGTATGGGAAGAGGTTGCAATACTCCACCAGGTTGTTGCCTTCCAGCTTTCACTTGTTGACAAACCATACATCTTGACACAAAATCAGAAATCTCCATCTTCATATTGTCCCACCAAAAATGTTCCTTCAAATCTCTATACATTTTGGCGCTCCCGGGGTGTATATAGAAATTGGAACTATGAGCATTATCCAGAAATTCCCTTTTTAGATCAGGTATATCGGGAACACAATGTCTCTTCCAAAATTTCAAAATTCCATCTTCATACACAAAGTCTCTCAATCTCCCATCATTAACAGCTTTAATCTTCTTTTGAAATTATTTATCATCCGTCTGAGAACTCTTAATCCTTTCTTTTAAAGATTTTTTGTCAACCATTTGAAAAAGAATTGATGTTTCACCTTCCTTGGTTATTCCCATGTCCATCTTCACTAGATCCATGAAAATTGGATCCCTTTCAATTCTCATATTGTACAGAACACCATGATCTTTTCTACTCAAAGTATCTTCCACCTTGTTTGCCTTCCCTGGGTGGTAGTGTATCGTGCAATCATAATCCTTGAGTAATTCGAGCCATCTCCTTTGCCTCATGTTGTGTTCTTTTTGTGAGAAAATATACTTCAAACTCTTGTGATAAGTATAAATCTCAAATTTTTCACCATAGAAGTAGTTCATGCATATCTTCAAAGAAAATATCACAGCTTCTAACTCGAGATCGGGAGTAGGATAGTTTTGTTCATGAATTTTCAACTATCGTCATGCATAGGCAATAACCCTATCATTCTGCATAAGGACACGACCAAGTCCTTTCTTCGATGCATCACTATAAATAACGAACCCATCATTCCTAAATGGTAGAGTCAATATAGGATCATTGACTAATCATATCTTCAGTTTCTTGAAACATTCTTCACACTCTTTTGTCCAAACAAATTTAACCCCTTTACGTGTGATCAATGTTAATGGGTTACGTAACCGGGAAAAATTCTGGACAAAACGTCGATAATAACCTGCTAAACCAATAAAACTATGTACCTCAGTTATACTCATCGGCGCTGGCCATTCTTGGATTGCCTTGGTCTTAGAAGGATCAACAGAGATTCCATCTTTATAGAAAATATGGCCAAGAAAAGAAATCTCATGAAGCCATAATTCACAATTGCTAAACTTCCCATATAATTCATGTCTTCTCAGAGTCTTCAGGATAATGTGCAAGTGATTTTCATGATCCTCGTAGCTTTTGGAGTATACCAAGATATCATCAATAAATACCACCACAAATTCATCGAGATATTCTTTTAAAACACTATTAATCAGATCCATGAATACAGAGGGTGAATTGGTCAATCCAAAAGGCATTACTGTAAACTCATAATGCCCGTACCTGGTTCGAAATACTGTCTTCGGAATGTCTTCCTTCTTCACACACAACTCATGGTATCCAGATCGAAGGTCAATCTTTGAAAAGTATTGAGCTCCATGCAGTTGGTCAAATAAATCATCAATGCGAGGTAGGGGATAATTGTTCTTTATTGTTATAGAATTTATCTCCATGTACTCGATACATAACCTCATAGACCCATCTTTCTTTTTAACAAAAAGAACTGGGGCTCCCCAAGGAAAAACACTAGGGCGAATAAATACCTTATTACTCAGTTCCTCTAGTTGTTTCTTTATTTCAACTAATTCTACAGTGGAAATTCAATAAGGGGTCTCCGATATAGGCCTTGATCTAAGAATTAAATCAATGGAAAACTCAACTTCTTGTTCTGGAGGATGTCCAGGTAAATCTTCAAGAAACACATCTACATATTTATTCACAATAGGTACATCCTATATTTGAAATTTCCTTTCCTCACCCACTGTAATTTCATCTTCTTCCACCCTAATAATTGAATTTAGTTGAGCTAATGGGGGTGGATCTAGATAAGAATTAGGTGGTGACGGTTCTACTCTAAAGATAAGGTGGCCCTTATCATCATCATAAAAAATTATAACCTCGTTCTTCTTAAAATAAATCATCTCACCATGGTCCGAAAGACAATCCATCCCGAGGATTATATCAAACTCAATCATAGGTATGATGATGAGATCAGTGGATAAAGAACATTTATGTGCTCTAATGGGGAATGATTCACAAAACGTTGTTTCAATGATACTTCCCTTAGGTGTTTTAACTGACAACTCCCGTGTTAAATAAAATTGGGAATTTCTCATTTTCTTAGCAAACTGGGAAGATATGAAACAATACGATGATCCAGAATCAAATAATGCATTTCAAAACATGAGGAAACCATTAAATTACCTTCCACCACGTCTTTCGGAGCTTCTACCTCTGCAGTAGTGATAGCATAAGCTTGGCCTTGATCCAATGGCCTTTTATGAGGTAATTTCCCCTGACTCTTAGGAAATTAATTTTCATAATGTCCCATCTCCCTACAAATGTATCACTGAAAATTGGTAGCATCCTTCTTACCTTGACAATCATGATCATGGTGGCCTTTTTACCACACTTATAACAGACACCCATTCCCTTTAAACATGTACCAGGGTGTTTCTTCCCACATTTACCACAGGATGGATATTCAACCTCTCCATTATTCCCCTTATTTCCATTCCCAGATTGATCAGCAGATCTCTTCTTCTCTTTCTTTTCTTTAAAGTCATAAGACATAGAGAATTCATTTTCTGTCTTGATAGCACATGAGACAATGTCATTGTACGATGAGAAGGATTTTGAGACTAATGCTCGACAGATAAACGGTTTTAACCCTTCAACGAAATGATCAATCTTACTTCGTGGGTTACATATATAATCCCCAGCATACCTTTCTAACCTTGTAAAGTTAGCCTCATAATTTGCGACATTCTCGTCATCATTTTGTCTCAGACTCAGAAATTGCCTTTCCATATCTGGTCGATGGTCACGAGGAATGTATTTTTCTAATAACAGATCATTGAACTCCCTTCAATCCATATTTGATACTTCATCATCTTCCTTCATGTTTTGAATCAATGACCACGGTTGATCAACATATCCAGTGAGGCGGTAAACTACCATGATTACTATTTCTCATTCACTACTTCACAAAGCCTGAAATATTTTCTCTAGGGAACTTATCCATTGCTCAGCTACCAATGGATTTGTACTCCCACTGAACATTGGTGGTTGTTGCCTCATGAAGCGATCTAACATTGATCCTCCACACTGTGGATCAGGTTGCTCCATACGGGTAAGGTTATTATTCATAACCTGAGTGAGTTGTCCCATTATGGTGATTAGATTTTCGGCAGCAGTTTCATCACCAGCTTCACTATAATTATCTTGAGCTGGTGGGAAATCCCAACATGGAGTGCGTTCATTGATACGGTTTTCATTTTGTCCACTAGGCGCCATTTCTAAACAATGGCATAAACTGGATCAATTTATGAATCAAAATACAAAATTTCATATTTATAAAACAATTAACATAAATTGAACTACATATGGATATAAATCATAATCATAAAAATGTTTTCTTTAAGGATGTATATACTCATAAACCCTTCATAATTATTTGTAAATAAAATGAGAGTTATCCTAAGAATATCCCTCGGGAGTGTTGTAACCAAGAGTGCAACAAGGTCCGTTGTCGTGCACCAGTTCCCGTTTGAGTCTAGTTCAAAGGGGTGTTTTGGGTTTTTACCCTTAGGTACATCTGTGTCAGATCCGCCTCTACCTGGACGTATCCAGACAGGGATGTATTGTTCGGAAAACTCACAAAATCTCTACAATACCAAAATTCTAGGTTGTTCTTCTATATTAGTCCTCAAAGTCCATCTTATGTCTATGTGCTATAATCAGAGTTTATCTAAATCTAGCTTCCAAGGTTTGTACTAAACCTCCCTCTGATACCAACTGTAATTCCCTGACCCCAGTTACCCAGAGTCAGTGCATTATTACATAACATTGGCATGATCACAAGAAAGATCAAGTCTCGAAAGACCAATTAGTTTAGTAGCCTTGGAATAACTAGATACATTAATAAAGTATAACATTACATCATAAAAAAGAAAACTACAACAACATAGTCTCCATAGTACACACTCTTATCACCTCATACTATCCCTACAGGTCATTCATAAATTACATCTTCACATCCTGGGAAAAATAAGACATAGAAAAGGGGTGAGCTCAAATGCCCAGTAAGGATAACAATATAGCAGAAACATTCATAAATAAGAATAAACATTTAAGGCAATGTATAACTAAAACAAAAGCCTTTTAAACTTGAACTTCAACATTGTATAGAAAAAATAAAATGAAATAATTCTATTTACTTATTCACATGGATATTCTAATAATAGAATAATGACATTCAATATCAATAACCACTTTCATAATGATGGAATGCATAATGCCAGACTATCATAACCACATAGCCAAGGCCTCGTGCGAGACTAAAAATAAGATTTTTTCATGGACATCGGCCAAGACACGATTTTGTCTCATTAGACCTACCGATGCATCTAGGAGCTATAGCGGGCTCCAACAATCACATATTAAGTCCAATGCATTCCCATATGAAAAGGTTTAAACATAACATAAACATTCGTGTTAAAACTAGCATACGAAATGTAAATACTTCATCCATAAACCATGAATGGTATAAAAATAACATATCCACAGTAAATAAAATCACAAAACCATCACTACAATATAGAAGTTCTGTATCATAATAAATCAACTTCAAATAAGCGTAAAATCTATCAAAGGATGTTGACATAGATGAAATCAAAACTCTGGTTAGAGAAATATCGCTTTCTATTTTGAAATCATTTAAGGGTCATATATTTATAAAATACAAAATTTTCTTGGAAAATATTCTTTTAAGCTTGTAAGGGAAGCTTCGACAATTTTATAAAGGCACGAAATATCCGCACACGCCGTATTAGTTAAAAAAACATTCTTACCGTGATTCTGTCGAAAAGGTTAAAAAGGACTTTATTTATAAAATGATGGAAATATTCCTTTATAAACCACTTATAAAAGTCGAAAAGGGTTTAAATGACTTTAAACCATATTCTAGTAATTAGTAAAAATGTTTTGAAATACAATTTTTAAGAAACATGGATGTAGATGATAATGAAATTCCAGTAGATTATTACGTATAAACAACCTCCGATAATGAAGAGATTGCGAAATAAACCCTTACCATGTATTTTCCTTGGTTGAGGGTAAGTTAACCTCTTTTATAATGGTGAAATAATTGTTATTAAATTATACAAGAATCATATATATTAATATGATATCATATATGATCTTTTAATATTGATTTTTTAATAATATTTTAGTATTATCGTCGTTTCGGGTGTTAACTTACTCATTTTCTTTGATATGTTTTGTTACGTAAGCCATGTCTTTCATGGATATGATGTATATTATTCATATCCAGAATGATATAATGTCCTTAAACATTATTTCTAAATAATCAAATGATAATTACACTTGAATGGATACGATGGAGAATGAATCTCATCTCGTTCGTGGAGACGGTAGTCCGTACATATGCACAAGCGACAATATCATTCATTCGATATTGAAATAATATATAATTGGATGTTATATCATATATACAGAATCATTATCATGTTATATTTATTATTTACATGAATTAAAAATCATTATTATACACATCCAAATAATAATATATTGAATAACAATTACACCACGACGTGGAGACGGTACGCCGTATGTACGCACGTATGGTGACATGTCATTCAAAGGATGGATATAATACTGAATATGGTTGTACCAAATATTTAATAATATTACAGTGTATAGTATATACTGGATTCATTATTTTTTAATGGTAATAACAATGAAAGAAGAAGTGGAAGAAGAAAGGAACTTGAAAAAGGGTGGTGAAATCATTACCCCTTCTTCGGGTTCTTCCTTTTGATTTGATCAAAAGGGATACATAGGTTGTCTTTCTGACTAAATGAAGGCCTCTAGGCTGAAGTGAGGGAATATTGGAGAGTATTTGGGAAGGGTTTGGCCGAACCAAAAGGCTTTGAATGTGTTAATTATTGAGAAGGATGGGTTCCCTTTTATAAGAGGGGCGAGGGGCACCTTTGGAAAAGCTAGAAATATTATTTTATAATAAATTAATATTCGGTTTATAATGGCTCCAAAGAGGATTATTTATACATTAAGGTGGGTATAGGTCGAAAACCACTCAACCAATAGGATTTAGACAGGTTTGGGTTACTATATTAACTATATCTTTAAGTATTAACTCTTAGTTAATTAGTTTCACTTTTACAATGTCTCTTTGTATTTTTATATTATATGGTTAATAAACATACTATATACATCCAAGATACCCCAAATTGGTCCATTAATGATACACCTATCATGATATAAGTCTCTTGGACGATCCTTATATTTTTATGAATTCAATATCAATTAATAATATAATATTTGTTTTAAAAACTCTTTTATGTCAATTTTGAAACTATTCAATAATTGATTTTTGTAAAAATCATAACAGAATTATTACATAAAAAAAGTGAATTAAATCATTCATAACATCTCATATTGACCTATAAAATTATTTTAATTCATAAAAAGTCTCAAATTATATTTATTTGGGTATTTATAATATCAATTATTTTAATTTTTCACTATTATGGTAATTACTACATCATAATTGGGTCATAAATAAATTAAATTATTTAATGACTAAAAATTATAAATAAATTATCATTATATATGGAATAGTTTTAGCTTTATAATTAATATTTATTGTCGAAAATCCAACATATATAACCCATTGTGAAAATTGTTTTTCTAAATGATATATGCTTTTGTCATTTTTGTATTTATTTTAACCTAATTAAAATAATGTGTCCCTATCACCTACAAGTGGCTCCATGGGGTCTCAAAATCGACCCAAAGATTCTCATGGTAGAAAATGTATCCACAAATAAGGTTAGGACACGTTTTAGGGTAATTTAGTATTATTATAATATTATTTTTTAACCCTTATTTACCGGATTTACCTTTTAACCATGGTAAATAAAATATTTACCGAAATAATTATTCAAAATGTCTAAAAATAAAAGTTACCAATTTACACAATTTGTACGTAATGATTCTAAATATGGAATCCATTTTTCCAAATTCAAAATATAGAAGTGGTAGAAATTAATTTAAAATTAATGTCCGCTGTCAAAACAAAAAGCATGTTTTTAAGATATAATAACTATCAAATGATTGGTACTTGTTTATGTCCGGTTTAATTGTGAAATTATGTCCAATGACCAAAATTGCATTAAATGGTAAAAATATATTCTAAATATACTTTAAAAGCACTGAAATTCATAATTTATCACTATTAATTATTTTGATTAAATAAGTTGTTTTTAATTTAAATTTAGTAATTTTCACTATTCATCAAAATATTAAAGTTATCCGAAAAGTACCAAAATTTCATCTTAGGATAATTTTGATACTCCGAATCCAAAAATTAAGTCAATTTTGAGAGATAAAATTTCAATGTTTTTAAAAATTAGTTATTACTATTCATAACAGCCAGTTTGATCAGCTGTGGTGTGTGTTAGAACTCGATGTTGCGTACAACACACGAAATTGGATTATTAAAAGGGAAACATAACGTAGAATCTTGGGGTGTTACATTCTCCCATCCTTCAAATAATTTCAACCTAGAAATTTCTAGAATACTACCGCATGAAAAGACTCGGGTGGTTCTTCATCATAAATTCCTCGGGTTCCCAGGTTTCCTCTTCCATCTTATGGTTTCTCCACAAGATTTTTTCCAGATGAGTCGTCCGGTTTCTCAGTACTTGTTCCATCGTATCAAGAATCTTGATGGGCTCTTCGCAATAAGACAGATCCTGTTCCAGTTCTAATTCCTCATAGGTGAGTACATGTGTTGGGTCAGGCATTTATTTCCTCAACAGAGATACGTGGAACACATCGTGAACTTTGGAGAGACTTGGCGGCATTGCCAATCGGTAATCTACAGCCCCAATTCGTTCTAGAATTTGGAATGGTCTGATGTACCTGAGAATCAACTTACCTTTCTTACCAAAATGTATGACTCCCTTCCATGGAGACACCTTCCTGAAAACATGATCACTGACTTGAAATTCCAAATCCTTCTTTCAATTATCTACATAGCTCTTCTGCCTACTTTGAGCTGCTTCGATGTGGTTTTGGATTACCATCACCTTTTCCATCGTTTCCTCCACCAATTCTGGGCCTACATGTTTTCTTTCACCAATGTCATCCAAACAGGCTGGTGTGCGATATCTCTTTCGGTATAACTCTTCATATGGTGCCATCGGAATACTCGAATGGAAGCTATTGTTATAGGAAAATTCTTCCAGAGGTAAATATTGATCCCACATACTCTAAAAGTCAAGTGAGCAGGATCTCAACATGTCTTCCAAGGTTTGAATAGTTCATTCTGATTATCCATCTATTTGATAGTGGTAGGAAGTGCTCAAATGAAGTTCAATATTCATGTATTTCTGAATACTTTTCTAGAATCATGAAGTAAAATGGGGATCACGATCAGAAACAACCAATAGGGGTACTCCATGATGTCTCACAACTTCATCAATATATAGTCTTGTTGGATGTTCCTGTGGTAGATCTTCTCTTATAGCATGAAAATGTGCTGACATGGTAAGACGATCAATAATAACCCATAGTGTGTCGTTCCTTCTAGGAGTATTTGGTAGTCCCATGACAATTTCCATCGTGATATTATCCCATTTCCACTAAGGTATGGGAATAGGTTGCAATACTCCCCTAGGCTATTGCCTTCCAGCTTTCACTTGTTGACAAGCCATACATCTTGACACAAAATCAACAATCTACCTCTTCTTGTTTTCCCACCAAAAATGTTCCTTCAAATATCTATACATTTTGGTGCTCCCTGGGTGTATATAAAAATCGGAACTACGAACATCATCCAACAATTATTTTTTTAGATCAGGTATATCGGGAACACAAAGTATCTTCCCAAATTTCAAAATTCCATCTTCATACCCAAAGTCCTTGAATATCCTATCATTCACAACTTTAATCTTCTTTTGAAATTCTTTATCATCAGTCTGAGAACTCTTAATCCTTTCTTGTAAATATGGTTTGGAAACCATTTGAAAAAGCATTGATGTTTCACCTTCCCTGGTTATTCCCATGTATATTTTCACTAGATCCATGAAAATTGGATCACTTTATATTCTCATATTGTTCAAAACACCATGCTCTTTTCTGCTCAAAGCATTTTCCACCTTGTTTTCCTTCCCCAGGTGGTAGTGTATCGTGCAATCATAATCATTGGGTAATTCAATCCATCTACTTTTCCTCATGTTGAGTTCTTTTTGTGAGAAAATATACTTCAAACTCTTGTGATTAGTATAAATCTTACATTTTTCACAATAGAAGTAGTGCCTCTATATCTTCAAAGTAGAAATCACAGCTGCAAAATCTAGATCATGAGTAGGATAGTTTTGTTCATGAATTTTCAACTATCGTGATGCATAGGCAAAAACCCTATCATTCTGCAAAAGGACACAAACATGTCCTTTCTTCGATGCATCACTATAAATAACGAACCCATCATTCCCCGATGGTAGAGTCATTATAGGAGCATTGACTAATCTTCTCTTCAGTTCCTCGAATCATTCTTCACACTCTTTTGTCCAAACAAATTTAACCCCTTTACGTGTAATCTATGTTAATGGAATAGCCAACCGGGAAACATTCTGGACGAAATGTCGATAATAACCTGCTAAACCAATAAAATTATGTACCTCAGTTATACTCTTCGGTGCTGGCCATTCTTGGATTGCCTTGGTCTTAGAAGGATCAACAGAGATTCCATCATTAGAGACAATATATCCATGAATATAAATCTCATTAAGCCAGAATTCACACTTGTTAAACTTCCCATATAATTCATGTCTTCTCAGATTCTTCAGGATAATGCGCATGTGATTTTCATGATCCTCGTAGCATTTGAAGTATCTCAAGATATCATCAATAAATAAGACCACAAAGTCATCGAGATATTCTTTTAAAAATCTTTTCATCAGATCCATGAATACAGAGGGTGCATTAGTCAATCTAAAAGGCATTACTGTAAACTCGTAATGCACGTACCTGGTTCGAAATGCTGTCTTCGGAATGTCTTCCTTATTCACACACAACTGAGGGTATCAAGATCGAAGGTCAATCTTTGAAATGTATTGAGATCCATGAAGTTGGTAAAATAAATCATCAATGCGAGGTAGGGGATACTTGTTCTTTATTGTTATAGAATTAATCTCTCTGTACTCGATACAAAACCTCATTGATCCATCTTTCTTTTCAACAAAAAGAACAGGGGAACCCCCTGGAGAAACACTAAGGCGAATAAATCCATTATTACTCAGTTCCTCAAGTTGTTTCTTTAGTTCAACTAATTATATAGTGGCCATTCTATAAGGGGTCTCTGATATAGGCCTTGATCTAGGAATTAAATCAATGGAAAAATCAACTTCTCGTTCTGGATGATGTCCAGGTAAATATTCCAGAAACACATCAACATATTGATTCACAATAGGTACATCCTCTATTTGAACATTTCTTTCCTCACCCACTGTAATTTCATCCTCTTCCTCCCCAATAATTTAATTTAGTTGAGCTACTTGGGGTGGATCTAGATAAGAATTATGTGGTGATGATTATTCTCTAAAGATAAGGCGTTCCTTATCATCATCGTCAAAAACCGTAACCTCCTTCTTCATATAATAAAGCTTCACATCATGGTCTAAAATCCATTCCATGCCGAGGATTATGTCAAACTCAATCATAGGTATGACGATGAGATCAGCGGATAAAGAACATTTATGTACTCTAATGGGGACTCATTCAAAAACATTGTTGCAATGATAATTCCGTTAGAAATTTTAACTAACAACTCTATTGTTAAATCAAATTGGAAATATCTCATTTTCTTTGCAAACTGGGAAGATATGAAACAATGCGATGATCCAGAATCAAATAATGCATTTTCTAATCTTGAGGAAACCATTAAATTACCCGCCACCACGTCTTTCGGAGCTTCTACCTCAGTAGTAGTGATAGCATAAGCTTGGATTTGATCCCTTGGCCTTTTCTAAGGTAAGTTCCCCTAACTCTTAGTACATTCATTTGCATAATGTCCCATCTCCCTGCAATTGTAGCACTGAACATTGGTAGATTCCTTCTTCCCTTTACAATCTCGAGCTTGGTGGCCTTTTTCACCACACTAGTAAAAGACATCAATTCCCTTCAAGCATGTACCAGGGAGTTTCTTACCACATTTACCACAGGATGGATATTCAACCTTTCCCTACTTTCCCTTATTTCCATTCATAGATTGATCATAAGATCTCTACTTCTCTTGCTTTGCTTTAAAGGCATAAGACATAGAGAATTCATTTTCTGTCTTGATAGCACATGAGACAATGTCTTCGTATGATGAGAAGGATTGTGAGACTAAAGATCGACGGAGAAAAATGGTTTTAACCCTTCAAAGAAATGATCAATCTTACTTCTTGGGTTACATATATAATCTCCAGCATACCTTTCTAACCTTGTAATGTTATCCTCATACATTGCGACATTCTCATCCTCCTTTTGTCTCAGACTCAGAAATTGCCATTCCATATCTGCTCGATGGTCACGAGAAAGTATTTCTCTAATAACAGATCATTGAACTCCCTCCATTCCATATTTGATACTTCATCATCTTCCTTCATGTTTTTAATCAATGACCCCCATTGATCAGCATCTCCAGTGAGGCGGTAAACTGCCATGATAACTCTTTCCCATTCACTACATCACAAAGCCTGCAATATTTTATCTAGGGAACTTATCCATTTCCCAGCGACCAATGGATTTGTACTCCCATTGAACATTGGAGGTTGTTGCCTCATGAAGCGATCAAACATTGATCCTCCATGCTGTGGATCAGGGTACTCTATATGGGTAAGTTTATTATTCATAACCTGAGTGAGTTGTCCAAGTATGGTGATTAGCTGATCAGCACCAGTTGCATCACCAGCTCCACTATAATTATCCTGAGCAGGAGGGAAATCCCTACATGGAGTGCGTGCATTGATACGGTTTCAATTTCGTCCACTAGGCACCATTTCTAAACAATGGCATAAACTAGATCAGTTTATGAATCAAAATACATAATTTCATACTTATAAGACAATTAACATAAATTGAACTACATATGGATATAATTCATAATCATAAAAAAAATTCTTTGAAAAAGTATATACTCATAAACCCTTCATAATGATTTGAATTGAAAATGATAGTTATCCTAAGTATATCCCCCAGGAGTGTCGTAACCAAGAGTGCAACAAGGCCCATTGTCGTGCACCAGTTCCCATTCGAGTCTAGCTCAAAGATGTGTTTTTGGGTTTTATCCCTAGTTACATTTGTGAAAAATCCGCCTCTACCTTCTCATATCCAGACAGGGATGTATTGCTCAGAAAACTCAAAAAATCTCTACAATACCAAAATTCTAGGATGTTCTTCTATTCTAATCCTCAAAGTCCATCTTAGGTCTGTGTGCTCTAATCAGAGTTTATCTAAATCTATCTTCAAAGTTTCGTATTAATCCTCCCTCTGATACCAACTGTAACGCCCTGACCCCAGTTACCCAGAGTTGGTGCAATATTAAATAACATTGGAATGATCACAAGAAATATCAAGTCTCGAAAGACCGATTAGTTTAGTAGACTTGGAATAACTAGATACATTAATACTGTATAAAATTACATCATAAAAATGAAAAATACAACAACATAGTCTCCATAGTCCACACCCTTATCCCCTCATACTATCCCTGCCGGTCATTCATAAAATACTTCTTCACATCCTTGGAAAAATAAAACATATAAAATGGGTGAGCTCAAATGCCCAGTAAGGATAACAATACAGCAGAAACTATCATAAATAAGAATAAAAATTTAAGGAAATGTATAACTATAAAAAATCCTTTTAAAGATGAACTTCAACATAGTATGGAAAAAATAAAATGAGTTAATGTCATTTACTTATTCACATCGATATTCTACTAATCGAATAATCACATGCAATATCAATAACCACTTTCATAATGATGGAATGCATAATGCCAGACTACCATAACCACATAGCCAAGGCCTCGTGCCAAGACTAAAAATAAGAATTTTTCAAGGCCTTGTGCCAAGACACTAGTTTGTCTCATGAGACCTAACGATGCATCGAGGAGCTATAGCGGGATCCACCCGTCACATATTAAGTTCAATGCATTCCCATATGAAAAGTTTTAAACATAACATAAACATTCGTATTAAAACTAGCATACAAAATGTAAATACTTCATCCATTAACCATGAATGGTATAAAAATAACACATCCACAGTCAAACATATCACAAAACCTTCAATACAATATAGAAGTTTTGTATCATAATAAATCAACTTCAAATAAGCGTAAAATCCATCAAAGGATGTTGACATAGATGAAATCAAAACACTTTTTAGAGAAATATATATTTCTATTTTTAAATCATTAAAGAGTCATATATTTATAAAATAAAACTTTTTCTATGAAAATATTCTTATAAGCTTGTAAGGTAAGCTTCGACGATTTTATAATGGCAGAAAATAGTGGCACCCGCCGTATAAGTTAAAAAAGCAATCTTACCTTGATTCTGCCGAAAAAGTTAAAAAGGACCTTGTTTGGGAAACGATGGAAATATTACTTTATAAACCACTTATAAAAGTCAAACAGGGTATAAATGACTTTAACCCATATTCTAGTAATTAGTAAAAATGTTTTTAAATACAATTTTTAAGAAACATGGATGTGGATGATAATGAAATTCCAGTAGATTATTACGTATAAACAACCTCCGATAATGAATAGATTGCAAAATAAACCCTTACCGTGTACTTTTCCTTGGTAGGGGGTAGGTTAAACTATTGTATAATGGTGAAATAATTGTTAATTAATTATACAATAATAATATATATTAATATGATATCATATATGATCTTTTAACATTGCTTTGTTAATAATATCTTAGTATTATCATCGTTTCGGGTGTTAACTTACTCATTTTCTTTGATATGCTTTGTTATGTAAGCCATGTTCTTCATGGATATGATGTATTTTATTCATATCCAGAATGATATAAAGTTCATAAACATTATTTTTAAATCATCAAATGATAATTATACTTGAATGGATACAATGGAGAATGAATCTTATCGCGTTTGTGGAGACGGTAGTCCGTACGTACGCACGAGCAACAATATCATTTGTTTGATATTAAAATAATATATAATTGGATGGTATATCATATATACATAATAATTATGATGTTATATTTATTATTTACATGAATTACAAATCATTATTATACACATCCAAATAATAATATATTGAATAACAATTACACCACGACGTGGAGACAATAAGCCGTACGTGCGCACGTATGGTGACAAGTCATTCAAATGATGGATATAATACTTAATATGGTAGTACCATATTTATAATAATATTACAGTGTATAGGAGATACTTGATTCATTATTTTAGAATGGTAATAACATTGAAAGAAGAAGTGGAAGAAGAAAGGAACTTGAAAAAGTGTGGTGAAATCATTACCACTTCTTCGGGTTCTTCCTTTTGATTTGATCAAAAGGGCTCCTAAGGTTGGAGTTATGACTAAAGGAAGGCCAATAGGATGAAGTGAGGGATGTTGAGAGAGTATTTGTGTAGGGGTTGGCCAAACCAAAAGGCTTTGAAGGTGTGAATTAATGAGAAGGAGGAGTGCCCTTTTATAAGAGGGGTGAGAGGCACCTTTGGAAAAGCTAGAAATATTATTTTGTAATAAATTTATATTAGGTTTCTAATGGCTCCAAAGTAGATTATTTATAGTTTAAGGTGGGGATAGGTCTAAAACCACTCAACCAATAGGATTTAGACAGGTTAGGGTTACTATATTAACCTTATCTTTAAGTATTAACTCTTAGTTAATTAGTTTCACTTTTACAATGTCTCTTTGTATTTTCATATTATATGGTTAATAAACTTACTATATACATCGATGCGACCCCCCAATGGGTCAATTAGTGATAAAACTATCATTATATATGTATGTTGGACAAGCTTTATGTTTTTAGGAATGTAATATCAATAAATAATATAATATTTGTTTTAAAAACTCTTTTATGTTAATTTGGACACTATTCAATTGTTGATTTTTGTAAAAATTATGACAGAATGATTACTTTGAAAAAAGTTAATTAAAGCAATCCTAACTTATTATATTAACCTAAAAATTTAGTTTAATTCATAAAAAGTCTTAAATTATATTTATTTGGGTATTTATATTATCAATTATTTTAATGTTTCACTATTATGGTAATTACTACATCATAATTGTGTCATAAATAAATTAAATTATTTAATGTCTAAAATTTATAAATAAAATACCATTATGTATGGAAGCTCTTTATCTTTCTAATTAATATGTATAGTCTAAAATCCAACATATATAACCCTTTGTAAAAATTGTTTTTCTAAAAGATATATGATTTTGTCAATTTTGAATTTATTTTAACTTAATTAAAATAATGTGTCGCTATCACCTACAAGTGGATCCATGGGGTCCCAAAATCGATTGATAGATGCCCATTATTGAATATGTATCTACCAATAAATTTAGGATACGTTTTAGGGTAATTTAGTATTATTATAATATTATTTTTTATCCCTTATTTACGGGATTTACCCTTTAACCATGGTAAAAAAATATTTACCGAAATAATTATTCAAAATGTCTAAAAATAAAAGTTGCCTATTTACACAATTTTGACATCCTGATTCCAAATATGAAATCCATTTTTTCAAATTCAAAACACCAAAGTGGCATAAATTAATTTAAAATTAATTACCGCTATCAAAACAAAAAACGTGTTTTTAAGATATAATAACTATCAAAAGATTGGTACCTTTTTATGTCCGGTTTAATTGTGAAATTATGTCCAATGAAAAAAATTGTATTAAATGGTAAAAATATATTCTAAATATACTTTAAAACCACTCAAATTTATAATTTATCACTATTAATTATTTTGATTAAAAAAGTTGTTTTTAATTAAAATTTATTAAATTTCACTATTCATCAAAATATTAAAGTTAACCGAAAAGTACCAAAATTTCACCTTAGGAAAAATTCGATATTTTAGATTCAAAAATGAAGTCCATTTTGAGAGATAAAATTTCTATAATTTTAAAAATTAGGTATTACTATTCATAACAGCTAGTTTGATCGGTTGTGGTGTGTGTTAGAACTCGATGTTGCGTACACCACACACTATTTCATTATTCCAAGGGAAACGTACCGTAGAAGCATGAGGTGTTACATCATGATATCTGGCGCCCCTCATCCAGGAAGATCTCGGTCACAAGATCCCTCTCCAACACCCCGATTTAAGTGGGGATGCACAAGCGCACCACGCTAGCTCGGATCTCCCTGCAAAAACCCTGCTTGAACTTCCGCACCAGGAAGTAGCTTTCGCGGATCATGTCCTGTAGTGACAGGTAAGATCAGTGAACTGGGCCGACTACTGGGACACATACATCCCTCCTTGATTCATCTCCATAAGCTATTGGATCAGAATGTATCACAAACATGAGGGGGGGGTTACTCCTCCCGAAAAAGCTACTGGAAGCCATCCCATGTGAGGGATGACTCTTCATGGGTCTGTGTCACCGGATCCCACCATCGCCCAACTGTCCCAAGGAAAAGACTGGAGTCTAGGGCCAACATCTAGTCTGCTGGGGTCTGTACTAGCCTGAAGAGTCGTGCAACTAACTCAAGCCAATCCGCAGCCACCTGGGGATCTGGGTCCCCATGGAACCTCAGCGGCCTCTGACACTGGGAGTCTCGAAGCGCGCTCAGTCTGCGCGCAACCTCAGCCTGAGCTGCCGGTACTAACTGCCGCTCCCCAGGTGTAGGGGCTACTGCTGAAGCAGTGGGTGGAAGGGGATCATGTGGAGGTCCCTGAACTGACGCCTCTTCACTAGCCAGATCGTCTTCACGAGCTGGAGAGGGTAACCTGGCCGGCTGCCGTCGTGGGGGCATCCTGGAAATCATCAAGGGATACCACGATCAGGTGAGAATATATATACATAATAGTAATAACAAAGAGCAGCTAACTTAAACATAGACGGTCAAAGGCTCATTCCTATGGGATGCATGTTTCCAAATTCCATGCAACAACTCTCAGAATTCCGAGTCAACAAGCAGGTTATCAGGGTCCTAGTGATTGGATACGTCGGTCGCCTGTACCATTACTGGACTCCCTGGCCTGTGAGCCTCTGTTGATACACGTCATCATCATTTCCCTAAAACCCAACCAATTCCTTTTTAGGGACGTCCGAACAACTCCCTAAGGAACGAACCACCTCTGATACCACTTTTTCACGACCCGACCCTACCGGTCCTGAGCCGCAACTACCTATAGCCCGCCTCTATAGGCTAGAAGCTGGCGACCAGCGCCGAAGGCGTAACAATCTCGGGGAGGACTTCGCCTGAGTACATGTACTCATTCACACACAACCCACACGACACAGTAGTGCAGAGTAAAAAGGAAACCAATATATAGGTAGAAATACCCCTACCACATCCATGCATCAACAACTAAAAAGAGTAAGTAATGTGCTGGAAGTTCTGAAAAGTAGACTGAAAAGTAAAAAGGGTAAACCTGTGCCCAACCACAATGATGACACAACCTGGAAACATGTGAATAGAAGAAGATGACTGGATAGACTCCCACATGAATACTCTATCACGACCGCGATACGTTGCTCAAACTGTTGTGACATCTACGCACCTCCGTAGTCATGATCGACCTGTCCATCGTCTGGAAGGGCACACCAGATACGGGCAAAGCCCAAGCAGGGGTGAGTATAAGGATAATCAGTAGGATGCCTCGAAAGCTTGAGGGAGAAACAAAGAAGTCACTGAAGTGGTGAGCAGTAGACTAACATAAATAGTAGAAAATTTTAGTAAAGAGAGTACAACTCCACCAGATAGAGATAAGTAGGCACGGACCCCAGGGAGTGGGAATGAAAGTAGGGTCCAATTATAGATAGATATATATATATATATATGTTCAACAAGAAACCCAAAAGATTGTGTAAGGGGGATCTCTATCTCCAATCTCAGCCCAGGATAAATCTCCATTAGTTCCATGTAAATCCATCCTCACAGCCCAGCATCTAGTCTCGTCCCCCTTAGAAACCTAAGTCAGAGGGATTCAATCACCACACTTCAATACTATCTGATTTGGGTGGCACTGACTCGCCCACATGGTTTTAGGTCGTGTATCAAGGACGCGTCTCGGTGTGAAAAGTACCCCTCTTCCTCATGGGTCCTTAGGTAATGTTAAAAACTGACACTCCATTGATCCTCACAATCAAGGTCCCGCTCCGGTAGTCACGGAGGAAAAATTAACCGACTAGCCGCATGAGATGGGCTGAGTCTGAAACATCAGCAGGTGACCCACTACCCAGCGCCGATGGAGGGTAAACCATAGTACATCATCAGGCGACCCACTGCCCAGCCCGGCTGGAGCGTAAACATGGAATAAATTGACAGGTGACCCACTACCCAACCCTGCTGGTGGGTAAACCCGAAACACGTCGACATGCGACCCACTACCCAGCCCTGCTGGAGGGTAGACCTGGAATAAATTGGTGGGTGACCCACTGCCCAGCCCTGCTGGAGGGTAAACCCGGAACATGTCGACATGCGACCCACTGCCCTGCCCTGCTAGAGGGTAGACCAGGAACAAGGCGACGAATGACCCATTGTCCAGCCTTGCAGGAGGGTAGACCCGGAATCATCCTTTTAGCTCCGCATTGCTACTGACATCACGAGGTATCTCTATCAAAGCCACCGTGCATTGGTTTAGAGTGCGTAAAAAGATGATCTCCAGGCCACACTAACATGATCTCAAAGGAGGCTCCACATGCCCAGACGGATTGCACCATTGCATTTATCACAGAAAAACATGCGAGATATACTATTTACTCGCCCGAAATAGACAACTGGTGAATATGGTACTATTCACCGTAGCCGACTCATGTGGGCCCGCACCCCGGCATCGATACTTTTTGGGAGAACTGCGCCATCGCGATGCTCTCACAAAATCACATAGAAAATACTACTCATACACCCCAAACGAATGACTGGTGAAAAAGGCGCAAAAACGCAGAATGCATCACAATGACGGCCCATAAGGCCCACGGCTCAAATCCCACTTCAACGCCTGAAACCATATTGGAAGTCTCCGCCTCGACGTCAGGGTCACACTGCCGCTGACGGTGCTCAAATTGGACATCGGATGTCTCCGCGCCAAACGAAACAAGAATCCTGGTGTAGCACTTAAAGCGCGTGACGCGCCACCGAGCTCCCGTTCCGGGAATTTAAAAAAAATCCCTGAAACCACCTCAAAACATACTCCTTGAGACGTGGATTACCCTTCCATAGACGACATGTAAAACGGACACCCGTAGTGATATTTATGGTTGTCTGAAGCCAGAGGGGACAAGTCCCTTGGGCTGGACCGGCCTAGCCGGCTGGTCCACCCGGCCAGGGCTGGCACGGCTCCCTGCGCCGGCCCGCAACTTTTCCACGCGGGCCATATGCGGACCCGCGGTCCCCGCTTCAGCTGACCGACCCTCGTGGCCGGTCCTTGTTATACGCGGAGAAAATAGAATTTTTGAAAATAGAATTTTATGTCTTGTGTAATTGAGAATATAATTTTCTCATTAAAAACTATTTCATTAGAAAATAGAATTTTTGAAACATATAATAATTTAAAAAAAATTAATTATAATTTGTTATGAATATTTTTTCATTAAATCAATCCATTATAAATAATATTAAAAAAATAGTTATTACTATTCATCTCTCATAGTTAAACATGTAATAATGGTCATATTTGAATAATAATATTAATAGTATATAACAGTTTTGTTAAAACATTATGTCTTGTGTAATTGAGGATAACCTGGTGTTGCATGTAGAACATATTTAACATGTTGTTACATATAAGGAAATATTTCATTTATATTCAATATATTTGAAAAACAAATTCTCAAAATATACTATAGTTACATACAATATACATGATTATATAGATTAAGTATACATTAGTGTATGTTATCTAACACAACATCTGATGTATGTACTTGGGGATTAGGGGAATATAGAGAAGTAAACCTCACATGTAATCATTGATATAAAATTCCCCTATAGAAGGCATTTTATGATGTCATTACTTTGGGATAGCTCATTTTTCCTTGTAATTTGCATGCTATATGGTCCAACCAAAAAATCATCAAAGCATTAGAACATGATAGTTATGTGAATGGAGGAATAATGAAAATAATTGGATCATATTTCATGATTCTAGGAGAATATCCTAATAATAAAAATTGGGAAATGTAAAATCAACAATTGTAGGGAAACCACCCATGGGGAGAAACTGACATCCTGAGTAGGAGCTTCACCAGGCACACACTCGAGTGAATTTCTAACAAATTATGTAGACTACCTTGGAAACCTATAAGATATACCACATGGAGATTCCCCAATATTTAGGTCAAGGGGAATTTTTTCCACTACCACCACCCATAGGATCATAAAATCATCAATGGATCTAGGATATACTACTGGGAAGCGAGTTCCACCACCATTTTGTATATTTCACAAAACTCCACTTTCATTTAATAATGTCAGATAAGGAATAATGGACACTCCCTCATGGTACTAATCACCAATTTAACACCAATAGATCATCCATAAAAAATAAAATAAATCCCCATACATGTTGCAAATTCAGATGAAACATTAAATTGTACAACACATGGAAAGACCTTTATATTCCATTTGAGATGGAGATTGAAAAAGAGGATCCACCTTATTTTTTAGATGTTGATGAAATGATTATGATTTCATAGTATTCATCAATAATCATTTTAATTTATATCAAATAAAGAATGAAATTCATTATGTTGATGTCAAATCACCAAATCATTAAATAGTATATGAAGATATGGTCTCTATCAAAACATTTTTGGATGGTGTGAATATTGAGAATCAATGGTAGGATAAATACATGAAAACTAAAACAATTTAGTTTCCACAGTATCATTTATCTAATTATAAGGATAAATTTAAATTTTCATTAATATTCAATAAGACACCCAAGAATGTCAAAATTCTCTCCACAAAAGAAAAAAATCACAATGTGAGGATGGATTTAGCCATTATAAATGAGTCAGCATTAAATTTCTATTAATAAAAAACTATATGGAGTATAATATTCAAATAAAAGAGAAAATATATCTTCCAACACAATATGATATTGTTAATTGGTTCATAAGAGCTTATTATAGGAATTTTATTATCTCATGTCTTGGTAATTGGAGTACCAAAATCAGAAGATGGTGGATTGGAAGACCAAGATGTTATTCCACTATGCTAAAAAAACATTCACTCATCCAAATCAACCTAGGAACATCATGATCTGAGAGATACCAGTTAATGTTTTTCTAGTAACCAATATCATTACTGACCTAAAAACCATGTTTAGGGACAAACTTGGAAGTCATTTATTCCATATCTCTTGAAACCCATCATGTTTCTAAAAACAACAATCGAAGATATAGATGTTTATTTTCATTCAATAAATCAAAGAATGAAAAGAATATCCATAATGGGTTGATTCCAAGAATCCCTTGTCCAATTTTTTGGAAGCCCAAATATTTAAACATAAATTGAAATTGAGATTAATAGAAGCTAATGTCACACATTATGTCTAACGGTGGCCATGTGATAGGAACCCTCAAGTAGTAGAAAATAAAAAAACAGGTGTTTTATACAGACTATTGTAGTCTTATATCTCATTAGTCATAGTATCTTTATTTTTAGGCCATTTATAGGTTTCTAATATCTACATCAATAATTCCAGTAGAAATATAACTCTACACTTAGTAAGAAGAAAATAAACATCATCATAAATTAAAAATACTTTAATAATGATATGGTCTCTTATTTAATCACTAGCATGAAAGGAAGGACATACACATTCATCATTAATCTCCCAAATTGGAAACATTTCATGATCGTATTATAAAATTAATATGTTAAAATTCATACACCATTGATCAAATTGAAATATTTTTGTGGGTCTTATCTATTTTCAATTAAAGACCAATATTTATAGGATTAGATTTTAAGCACCAAGGAAAATCATCAATAAGTTCCATTTACTCATGGAATAATGTCTAATAAATAGGAAACAATTATCTTCATGATTATGTTCACATATAAAACTGATACAACACCAAAAGAAGATACATAGTTCCCAACACCACCAATGAGTGACAATAAGTACAAAATCATCCTCTTCTATAGGCATTGAATGACCATGGTTTCCCCTGATTTGGGGCCTAAAGGAACAAACAATATTTTCCCTAAAAAAATAGTTTTTGATAACCTTTATCACATCCATTGAAAATGAAAATAATTAAGTGGTAAAGGATAATAAGAGTTACGAATTCGGCCTCATTGGTTTTCCTGACTACTAATCATATTATATGATATTTTTAAGCATTGTCCACGACAGATTTCCTTATTTTAAATAACCTCCAAATATTTTCTATTTTTATAAGTTTTATTGGGGAAACCCATAAAATTTAATATTTTTATCCACTATCCATCAAGATGACTAATATGACTGGATGAAATTCCTAATCAAACACTGATGAATGTTTAATAACTATATGACCCAAAACTCAATCTATACACCAAATGTCAATCTCATGACCCAGCTAACTCACCCAAAAATTTTCTTATCTCCAATTAAATAATACAGTGGGACACTATCAAATACATCCTCTATAACAAATTGTAAATGGAATAATCATAATAATGTGTTTTAAGGGGAAGTGTGACCAACACCAAACATCCTTATATCGTCTATGATTTTTTACCCTCGTCATTTGAAACATGGGAACCACCCCACAAATGTAATATCAATTAAATTTAGAATATATTTTAATCTGAATCCATGTTATACATATGGAAGACACTTTTTCTGATAAAAAATATATATTTGAACTCTAATTCCCTATAAAAAACCAAGGTGATTGAGGGAGAGCCTATAAAAAAAATGCATCAGAGAGAAATTAAATCACATCTATTTTTATCATTACATAAACAATCCAATATATATATATATATATATATATATTTGTGTCTGTGTTTTTGGTATATGTATATATATATATTTGAAACATGAAGGAAATCCCTAAATTCATCCATAATTTAATAAGGAGGTTCCCTTCAATCATTTTGTGGAATACAAAATCCAATTCTCTAGGAAAACTAGTTTTCCTTAATTTTTTGTGTCTAAAAAACTGAGTCTCATGCAAAGAACTTCTTGACTAAACCTACTAGAAATTAAATGTCTTTTAACATCTACCCTTTTAAGAAATACATCAATAATGAAACCATTAACCTCAAATTTCCATGATAAAGAGCTACTCCATGTTGGGATGTAGACCTATGATGAATAAGCATATTATATTGAAAAATAAATTTATTTTCATTCCCAAAAATTCAATATTATAATCACTACACTTTTCTAAAGTGACAACAAAATCACTTGTTGATTCCCTTTAGTGATTGAAACTATTCATGATAGTTGTTTATAATGTTTTGGTGTATCATTCAAATGATTACCTAGTATAATTCCTTGTGGTTATCATATTTATATAGTAGGAATGGGAGGACATCATCCAAGGAAATATCATAACTATGTATGTCTAAAAAATACAATACAATGGAAACATATTCAAGAATGAAATTTAAAATAGTGATGTGATCAATTATGTCCTAGTCAAGACTTTATTATTCATTGTTAATAATGATGCTGATTTAACTCCCTCAACGTTTTTCATTATGGTATATTCTAAATGTGATCAAAATAACCTTATAAGCACAAATCTCAATTACCAATTTAGTGTTATTTTATATAACATTAATTTAATTATTATCCACCAGTATATGTCATTAAAATAGTTTTAATGAAGAGAATATCTTCACAACCATATAGTGGTTCCATATTTATAACATCAATGTATAATGTACCTAATAAATAGAAAGGTTGTAATACTTTTTTTCTTTGAAACCCCATATGAATGTAGTTCATCAATGTATATCGAAGTGAATTTTTTGTAATATAGAAGTTATGTAGTTGATGATGGATGGTGATTCGCATGTCACTCCTCCTAATGGTTTGGGAAATACCTCAGAAACCAGTTGGAGAATACATGAAATTTAATATGTATTCTCTATCAAACAAATAGTTGATGTATAATCCACTCTATATAGTTTCAAAAACTCAAGGGATTCATGGTCCCCCATCCTCATAGTGACTATCATGTGGGTTGATAGGAACCTACATAGAGTAATTTAATCCATGGATGATATGGCCTCAATCAAACAAGATTCCACATGACCGGTTCATCCCATACATATCTGTTAATTATTGCCAAAATTGTACGACACCTTCACAACATTTATTGTGGTTGATAATGTCAATTTTTCAACTCTACTATTTTAGGATTTAGGTATATTTTATCCCTAGTGATACTATATAATAGGGACACAATAGTAAAAATTTATTTAAAAATAATTTGGGTACATTAGTTATCTCATGACATGGAGGCACAACCAGTTCAATTATAAAAGATGAAAATGGCCATGTATTTTCACACTATCCTGAGAACACTGCCACATATCCGAATAGATTGAGAAATTAATTATAATGTGATGTAGATAATTATGTCTTGGATTCCCCACTAGTATTAGAGGAAGGTGTCTCTAATTCAATTACATTACATTGGAATGTGATCGAAGGTATATATAAAGACCCCTAACCAACATTGATTAGTTCCATTACACCTAAAAAACAACTAGATTTTTAAATTTACTTCTTGAATCAAAATCACTATGTGTTTTCATGGAACGTTATATATATTCATTAAATATATATTGATGTGTTAAACCATTTTATTGGACTTCTATATGATCATCATGGTTTCATGTATAAAGAAAATATTATTTATCTATCTCATGCAACTAAATTCAAGGACATCATTTATTTTCACATCAAATGGAACATAATATGGGAATTCTAGTACCTATGAGGCTCTATAACAACATCCTATTTAAAAATAAGACATTGAAGATCATGGTTTTTTTATATTTTTGTGACCATAATTGGAACTGTCTGATATATGATTTCCTAGACCTAGTCATATAACTCTTGATCGCACCAACTATAATCATTCAAGCAATTTAAATCAGGGATGGGTACTTAGTGAAAATTTATATAATTTTATTTAAAGAGGATGAAGAATCCATCACTCCCAAATCTCTTTAAGGGATTTTATACTGTTTTTTTTACAAAAATATTATTGAACATCAGTACCACCTAATAATGAGATATGCATTGAATAATCAACCCTTTTGGAGAAGATCAGTAAATGTTATGTTGTTTATATAGACATAAAATATTAGGAATGTTGTGCCCTTTATGATGAATTCAAAACAGTATTTTCCAAAATAAATTTCTACATATTACTAATTAACCATTAACTGGGTAAATTTTTGGGGACACCATGGATGTTCCTTTTCTTCATAGTATTCCAAAATTCCATAAAAGTAATCTAAATAAATACTAGTGTGTTATTTGAAATATATCATCCTAGAAACCTCAATGTGTTTTGAGAGATTCAATGTTTCCAATGCAAAGTCTTATTTTTCATTGGAAATAGGGCCAAAAATTGGCTCCCCTCAACAAATTTGATCAATGAATGATTATTCTTACTAACGGGACAAATCTTATAATGATTTCATTGAATATAAAAAATGATAACCAGCATTGATTCCTTCATTAAAAGGGAGACAACTTGTTTAATGTGTTTCCACCATGGATTCAAATATTAGTGTTAAACTATCAAAAGAAAAATAAATGGAGGAAAAAATCTGTGTTATATCAATAGAATTATATTTCACATCTAAATAAGGTATCCTATCATCAAGAAAAAATTCATGGAAATTGTTTTTAGAGTAAAAATTCTAATGAATTTTTTAAAGAACCATTAAGTCCACGCTATCTCTAATGTTAGTCTACTCATGTATATCCTCACGTGTCATATGTTGACTAGATTTATAGATTGATTAGGGAAACTTGAAATATATTTGCATACAATATATGCCACATAATTTTATCAAAGTGTATGTGAAGCTATTTATTTAATACAACACTCTACTCTAGAAAACACACCATTGAATTTCAAACAGAGATATTAATGTGTTTTTGGTTTCCATGAACATCACCAAATATTGGATATATTATCTGATATTGCAGTCAAAATCCCATCTTAGAAGAGGTTGTAAAACCAAAAACTCAATAAAGTGGGTTTGGGGATTTTCCATACCCATTGACATGACTATTCAATAATATTATTTCTTACTATCAAATGGTTTCACCAATGATGAGTTAGAGTACCGAACTATCCTCACAGTCTTGTAGATGGAATTAAAAGCCCATGTTTTCCATTTTCATGTTTAATGTGTTACATAAATATAAATTATGAAAATTTAATTACAAATATTCCCTTAATAGTGAAAATAATACTTCACTCATCACATATATATAATTATTTACTAAAAAATTACCTTATATCAAACACTCTGTCATACCCATCCCTTACAAAATTTGTTTATTGATTCACTAGATAATGTTGAAAGGACCATAATTAACCCAAATATATATAAGATTATTTTTTTCATCACACAGCTCAGGGCGCTCTCCCCATTCATTCTCCATGATATAGGGAAAAACAATTAATTGAACACTACCACATAACATGATGAACATACATTACAAGATGAATTATTTTATTAATAGACTGTGTACAAATAGATATCATTCTATTTGACTAACCATGAAGGTATAAATTCTTCATTTGGAAACTAAATATCCCTCATGATATCCCATATGAACAAAATTCATGTTATAGATGGTGTTTTGATAGGATCATATTCATATGAATTGATGTTGGAGATCCCACCACTTTTATTTAGGAAGTACAATTATTATATTACGAAACCCATCATATATGGATCATGATCTCCCATATAATTAGGATACATAGCTATTTATAGAAAAGGATGATACATTAATTTATAGAGTTTACTAGGAAATTAAATAATTTTTAAAAATAATCCAACTATATCCATCATCCAATGTATTTATTTTATACTAGTAGATAATCCTAGTCATTCTCTATATAGGAATGAATTTAATGGGGCCATATCCCCTGTGTATTTATAGGTAGTTCATGTGTATTATAAATACCTCAAAATTATTCTGTATATGGCCCGAGGTTATACTGGTATGGAATTTATAAACACGAATATCATAAACATCATGAAGACTATAATCATTAGAGAATTTAGTGTCCCTAATGGAATATTGATGAAAAATAATACAAATTGCTACAGATCTGGGTTGAAATGTATGTATTCAGAGTGTATCATCAAATCAAAACTCTCATTATACTATAATTGTGTGGTTAAGGGATATATATTTAAATTAAATAATAATCTATATCATATACTATAGTAGATTTTAGGAATGGATAATAAATCTTGGCCTGAAAGTATAATACATGAATTATAGAATTATCATGTTACCTCATGTACTTCAACACAATAAACGACATACCTAGTTGTATAATAAAAAGTGAAATTGTTATTTATTTAAGTTCAACTAATCACACATTGAATTTTTATCATCTCTCCCCACTCAGATGATAATAAATATTTAAAATTACATGATATGTTATATCATCTTGATGAAAATAGGTTGAGAACATCCAAAATCAAGAAAGTTCAATAGAAAAAAATCTCAATAACCATCAATTTTAAATTTCATCTCCACTCAATACATCTAGAGGAGTTGGTGATGACCATGACAATCTTGATGATACCAGGAATTAATCCTATAATTTTTGACCTGATGATTGAATAACACTATGTTTTACGAAATAATTATTTCAATGGATATTACATATTATGTATAATTAATTATGATTTAATCATGACACCGACTAATGAAATATTTATAAAGAAATATTTTTTCATGATCAAACATAGATTAAGAATTTTTTAACTCGATGATGATAAAATGAATTGTCATGGTATACAACTATTGATTTATACCAAATGATCATAAAAATTTTTAAGTGCAATGAAATATCTAAATAACATGTCTTATTTTCTCCAAAATGTAATGAAGGGAGTATCGTATTCAAGTAAATACTTGTTTCAAGGATTATATGAATCACATGTCCCCATGAACATCATGGGATGAGATTTTTCACATCACATGATCTACAGAATATCACATGACTCTCCCCCACAAATCTACCATGATCTCATGAAGGCTTCACGATAACATGACTACTGATGAAATGACCCATAAAAAAGACTTTTTTATTTAATGATGTAATTAGATTGAGTACATTCGATCAAGCAATATGAAATATGAAACATACATGAAAACTGACCACATTTTTCATAAAATAAAACTAAGAAATGGTGGAAGCTTAAAGAAAATGAGAGTTATGTTATTTTCATGTGAATGGATAATGTGATCAATGTGATTTTTCCATAGATCATGTGAAGACCACTGGGACATTCTAACCTTATCATGTGAAGGCCACTATACATCTCACCTTCATCATGTAATGGATTCATGAAATGATTGTTTGATCTTTAGATACCCTAATAGAATACAAAATGATGAATAAATTAGGATTCATAAATTGAATATAAAAAATATGGAACCCTTACTTGCAAGATACTTAAATTGTTTTCATGTGAGGGTATAATTCACATCACGTCATCAGTTTAGTGATCACACAATGTCCATATGACAAGAAAACATTATCTCTATAAGGGACCTAGGATATTCTTCTTCAACCACACAAAATTCAATTTGACAAAAGTTTATATGCATTAATATAATATAAACATGTTGACCTGATATGTTGATGGAGATTTGACTTGCCGAATAATATATATGATTGTCCGTTGAAAAAAATGGGTTCACTAAGCATGTAAATGTATGAATAATGATGTGGTCACTGTTTATCACCTATTATAGAGAAGACATCATTGATGAACAACATCAAGATTACAGGTAATATGTGATCTGTAACCCCCCCCCCACCCAATGATTGATGCACAAAAATGAAATTTAAGAACTTATACAATTGGTATCAATTTAGGATATAGTGGCCTATAAATCCTCCACCCCATCATCATAGAAAATCCCAAAAACATTCTGGATCATTGAGGAAAGAGTGGAATTTTTGATGTAGATAACGACACCATCAAAAAAGTCTTCCAATAGTTTGGACCAAGGAATGAATTAATGGATTATGAGATATGATTGTATTCATTTCATGATCACCCTATTGATAATTCTGGGGACATCTGACATGCTGTGAGTATTATATGGATGAGTTTTTTATTTCCAATTGAACGTGCAAAGTCTAAATTGGATTAAACCTAACATGTATTTATGAATTTAGGGAAAATATATTAAAATTATGGATATATCATGTGATGATGGATACATTGATTTTAAAGAGTACATATCATGCACATTGGGTGATCTAATCAATGATCAAAAGAATAAAATTTGGAATTTTAGCTATTTCATGAAAAAAAAATTGATTGGGATGTCAACTAGGTTCTCATGAAAATCCAGGATTATAACAAACAGGTTCTCATTATCGTTCTCAAAAATATTAACTAGGGTAATTCGATATATTTCATACATATCATCATAACTGTATGAAGTCTTTTAGACATGTAAACCAGATCATGCATTTAATTCTAGACATATCATCTAGATCATGATAAGTAATCCAAACACATCACCCATGTTCTCATGAAAGGCATCGTAATTACAATCTATGTCATAAAAATTACTCTGGACATGTCATCCAGGTCATTTGAGACACCTTGTACATGTGAGCTAGTTCATCAACTGTACTCCAGACACGTCTCCCAAACTACATGGTGACTATTGGACATGACTACTAGATCATGTGAACCACTCAATAAATGTAATTTGGTTTATGATAAATTATTTTAACATGTATTATTTGATAATTCGAAGAACCTTTCACATGTCATATTTGATCATGGGAAGTCATATAGACATGTAATCCGGTTTATGTGATGACTGATAGACCTTTAATCCAATTCATGTGATAATACATGTACATATTAACAAGTTTAAATTCCATGCCAGTAGCATATTTTTCATTCCCAAAATAAATCATTGAATTTGAAAAATATACCCCCTATAAATGTCAATAAAACACCCTGTACATGTTAGTCTAACATCCTCATACATGGAATAATACCATGTGATCCAGGGAAATATAAATCTGGATGGATATCCCCCAATTCATATGAGAATTGTCCATAATGATCCATTATTAGGCACTCAAGCACCATTATTAGTGTCATGATATCTTCATACCACCCAGGCATTCTCTGTTGAATAAATATGGTCCCCACATATTATTAATTAGAGGATATGGTATGAATTTAATTCATGAGTTCATATCATTTTATAATTCCATAACATTCCTTGATCTCAAATACGAAAATAATACATCAGAGTTTAGTAATCGATCCTCATCCATTAGTGTATTAAGAGACCTCACTAATCCTTGACGTCACTGATTCCTATTGTAAATAGTATATGTTGGATCTCATTCTAAACCCTGATCCCAATATTGAATAATCATTCGGTACATCCCCAGTGAATAAGCCCAGCATCCATATATAGTGTGTCATATTATTTATTTTCTATTTTTATCATAGTGGGCATGACTCATGTGATAAAGGGATTCTCATTGAATGTATCACTGGTGACATAGAACACCCCATAAAAAAGATACCTTTGTCTGTAAGACTAATTAATTAATATTGTACATATTCATTCATTCCAAATCATTCACCTTATTGTAACTCCTGAATGTATTCCAATAATGGTAAACTCTATGGTAATAATTTTCACCAGTTTTAAATATTTGTACCCTCCCATCAGTTGGTTGAGGAAGGAATAATCTATGAAAACTCTTATTCTTATTATATGATTGATATTTAGGGTGCCTTCTTGAGGATCATGCTCCAACACAATGCATCCGTTCCCTCATATTTGTCATTTCTACCAGATGTTAAACATTATGGCTTGGAAATTATTAAACTACAAGGGTTTTATTCATGATCTTACATGATACATAAAATGTATATTAGAGGATTAATTACAATTACAAAACACATTCCACTATCATATATGTTAGTAATCACTAGTGTTTCATATCATATATATTCAACATAGAAAAATCTACCCATTTATTATTAATAATGGAAAAAATATGGAAAACCTCTAATATATACAATTTGAATAATCAATAGAACCCCCCCCCCCCCCTTAACATATATAAGGAATACATGTTGATAATTTAATTAGGTTAATCATTACTGTATTTGGATTTAGATGTTATTCACGAACATATCATAAACATATAAGATATTCCAGACTGGGAAATAATTCCACCAAAAATGGGTGTGATGAAATATACCTCCCCTCCCCTAACCTAATGTGAGTTCCAAAACACCATTGGGTATAAAACCCCAAATGAATAGCTTACATTGGGCAGGATCCCTCTAAATAATAATGTATAACAAAAGCATTGGGTTATTCCATGGTAGATAAAATATTGCGAACCCAAATATTCATACTCGAACTTCTATATGAAAAAAATGGTGAACCTTATATGGATATTGCATATAAAAAAATTATCAGTTGACCGTCTGTGACACTATTTTTTTTTGTCACATAAAAAAACCAAATTGGTGAACTTGAAAAGAATCATTAAAATATTAAAAATGATTATTGTTCAACAATAAAATGTAATTAAAGTTCCTATGAGACATTACATCTCACTATGATAATTTCAAATACAAAAAATAAATAAAATCATGAATATGAATGAGAAACTGTGTTACACATACATTTCTTATAGAGTATTTTTACACATACAACAATGAACTTATTAAAGACCATTTTGTATTTTTTTCATTGTGATTGTTTATACTTAACTCAAAAATGAAACCATAACATAAAATAATGCCTTTATCAAGAAAATAATATGGGACCTCATCTAAAAAAGAAACATCTACGTGTTTGAAAACAACAACACCAACTCGAAGCCTTCAAAATCTTGTGGTGAACATGATGCTATAAAATTAACATCAAAATGGTATAATTCTATCCCTCTTTAATACTTGCATGAGTCTCCAAATTCTATGGAATACAAAAATTAAATATTCTATGGATGTTTCAATGAAAAATACACTACTTCCAACTGTATTGTGATCTTTCCCCCAATGAATGAATATCAGTAGCTTCCTTACCCTTGAAAGTTTGATCAAAGAGTTAATTATAAATCCGTCGTAGTTTAGGCATTTCCTTGGACTGATCATGTCAACTTCCATCACCATCATCATCACTCTAGTATACCTTATTCTTCATATGAGGGAACCACCCATCAATATTCTACAAAATAAAATCATGAATGGGTTCCATAGAGTTCCCATTGGGTCAAAAAATATAAAGATATAATATTTTGTGATCGTTCATCCACTTCAACAGATGAACCCCATCTATTTTTTCTGTTAGTTTCCTATGAGCAGCCTCATATCACGTGTCACGTGAATCATGATGTTATAATTATTCATATAGAATGAATGAGAAGTGAATATTTATCAATCCCCATGCATGATGATCATCAGCATATTCTAATTGATAATATAGGATATAAATAAGATTATATACTTCCTTAAATTTCAAATATATTATAATTTATCGTGGAGTGCCTGAAAATGTATTACTACATCCCTGCACACACCTTATTGAAATGTACATACATCTTGTAATTGGTATATGAACACTTTCAGAATATTCAATCACTAGTATATGTATAGGGATAGTCATATATTTTAATCCCAACATCTCAAGAGGAATATAACATTGTTCTGTAGGAAAAGGTGGTGACTCTAGAGAATGGGCCCATTCTTACACCCATCCTAGAGGATTATAATCATTTTCCATTAAAGGATATGGCATAAGACTGGGGACAAATTCCAATTCTAGCCATGTCCCATATAACTAAATTTCAACTTTCAATATGAAAAGCTCACATTATTGTTAAAGAAGATGAGTGAAATACTATCAAAGAACAAGACTATGAAAATACCATTGACCTCACAAAATTTAATTAGTAAAATATGTAAATCAACTTAGGTAATGCTGAAATTACTAGAAATGATGGTGCTCAGCATATCAAATAGCATAAATAGGCCATAATCATACACCTACATCCCCCAATGAATGACTGCACCAATGTCCTTCAACGGCTATATTGGAAGAGACACATATCTTTTCAACCATTTTATAAGTTAGTTGTAATACTACAATGTGGAAGGCATATATTAATTGTAATTATACATCAATCTTATCCATGTCAGGATAGTATATTTTGATAGCTATACATGAGTAGACTAATATCCCCACTGATGATTTATAATCTCACCTGAATACACCAGTATCTTGTCAATAGTGGAATAATATCCCTACAAAAATAGGAGATCATTTACATATTCTAGAAACCAATACACAATGGGAACATATCACTGATCAACCATAAAATATATGTTTAAACATTCTAACCATGACACATTATGAGTCTCATGTTCTCGGTCTACTTAATTTCAGTGTCTCTAAGGATATATGATTCATATCTACAAAATTTCAATGGTCCAATATCTTTAAAATTTATTTACAAGGATATCCCTAGATCTAATTTCTCTCTGAATGTAGTGTATAGATTTATTACATTGATTATACATATGATATATGATGTTTTCAACCTCCTAATGGAGATATCTCTCTATGAAAAGAAAATACACCCTTTTCCAGGACGCTTTCATATAGAGATATTCTCAAAACATTATGTTTAACCACATAATGTGATCTGTTAACATTATGAAGCACCTCATCATGATAAAGAGGAATCCTAGAGAAACAACCAATTTAATCTAACCAGGAAGAGGCATGTAACCCAAATAAAAAGGGGCCTGTAGGGATTGATTGACAGATTTGGTCAAAAAATCCTCCCAACTATGTTTCATCCCATCGCCACATTTGGAGAAGAGATACCATATAATCTAGTGGAGTTATTGCCTTACATATTCAATGATATGTGGGAGATTCATTAATTATAGAAGGCTATACACCTCCCTTACCAGGTATATTAGGGTCATATCCAGATCATAAAAACATTCTGTTTTCATTTGTACATTTCTGAATTCTTCATAGACTATTACCCAAGATTAAAGGATCATAAAAAGTTCCGATGACATGTATTTTTCAATATCATGAAAAATATAAGGTGAATGATTTCCCAAACCTCATAAGGCATTCATACATGCGGATAGTTAAATTATGAAGTATTGAAATTTTCTAATTACCACAATAAAACAACGATTACCATATATAATATCTTGTAATGTAATAGCTGTAAGATAGTTATATGGGCCATATATCATTAATTTGAGTTTCTCAACATTACAAATATCCACTACATTGATGATGGGATGATTTCATCAATAGATAGAGAGGGCCATTGGAAATCGTCTATGCTAAGCCTCCCCAAAAAGTGGGAATACACCACCTACTCAAATGGTGACGCTTTATAACACCCTATATCTTCCCAAAAAAATCCATCCAATCATAAATTCCAATTCAACCATCCCTTGATTGAATAAAATTATTACAAATCAAATGTATCATGATTGAAGCCCTCGCAATATTCATCCAAGCATGAAACCAACCCACAATGATGGTGGAATTTTTTACAGAGAATCTTCCCCTAATGTCATAAAACCCAGAGTGGATACCATAAATTGTAATAGTGGTTAGGAACCGAACCCATCCCATAGTGTTTGGTGAATTAATATTTCAATAACCACCCATAGGGTCTTCATGCCTCAAGAGGATCCAGAGGAATTAAATGGTGGTTCTAAATCAACCCCATCCCATAAGTATGTGGGAATTTATATCTAAATATATATCCCATGATCCATAAAATCTCAATTTTGATCTCTTTAATGATCATATGAGGGACATCAGACATACTATCTCTATCATTTAGAGTTATTTCTTCATATTAAATTGATCATATGATGCCTTAATAGGAGAAAAAATAAAAAATAATGAGGAAATTAGTAAATAAATGTTAAAAATGATGGAGACATCATGTGAAGATGGATATGCTAATTTTCATGTGGATGGGTCTTGCGATTAATTTGATATACTCCCTGATCCCACAATAACCATTCAAAATGCCATCTAGTTCACACGAAAATCAATGGGAATTTTAATCAAAATAACTTGGAGTCCCTGGGAATGTAAACAAGGTTCTCAAAATCGTTCAATGAAATTTCAACATCGTTCATGTGATTACCTTGATACATGTCATCCAAATGATGCAGTGTCATATGGACATGTTAGACAGATCATGCTATATATTCTAGAAAAATCTTTCAGATCATGTGAATTAATCTAGACATGTCAGCTAGGTTCTCATGGTAGTCCTCTGACATATCATTCAGTTTGCACGATGTAATTTGAATATATCACCCAGATCATGTGATGAACTCTACATATTTCATCTTGTTCAAGATAAGTACATTCCATATGTATCATATATCATTTAATTACCATTATAAAAGGAATATAAACCATGAGAAGCACTCCAAACATGTTAGATAATTCATTCAATGAATTTTGGATGTGTTGGTTCAGATCAAAATAAGAACCTTTGATTTTTCAACATCGATCATACAATGTCCTTAGGTTGTGTCATCATGTTAACATGATGATCCTTTGACATGAAATACTGATCATGCAATAGTACCTAGACATGTAAATTGGACCATAAGACATCCCTTAATAATGTCATCATCATTCAAAATACATTATTGATCATTTCATATAGACATCGTATATATATCAAGCAAACACATAAGACATGTCATACTGACATCCTAAAAAATATCATCCTTTTCGAGAAGTAATGAAAGAATATATTCCCTTGAACCTTGTGAACCCTTATCCTTAGGCTTTAAATAGGTAATTCCCGATCCCCTATATGGTAATCTAAGATAATGACCCAATCATAATCCATGAAGAAACCTTATTATTGTAAAAAATATATTCATTCCATCCATGCATGCTCGATTAACCACTTATAGTCCTCAAAAATTATTCTTTTGTATACAACGGATTCATATCAATTTTAAGACTCTATCCTAGAATAATTCCAAATAATTACTATTTCTTAGATATAATTATAATCACTATGTGTATAATACCATATTATCCTCCATCATTGGATTTAGAGAAGAGACTAAACATTGAGAAATTTAATTCTCATTGTAAATGGGATATCATGGATGCATTCCTAAGACTGGAGATTTATATTGAACACTCTACTTAAACTTACCATGTGGATGAGATCCTCATCCAGATGAAGTAATTAGAATTATATGTTTTCACATGTTTCTCAGAGTGATAATGACTCACATGAGATTTTTTTTCCACAAAAATCATGTCATTCGTACAATAAAATACCCCCAATATAGGTTACCCCAGTTTGTTATTATCATTCAGTAATATGGTACAAATAAATCCTTTCTTGATCATCCTCATTGGTGAAATTCAAAAAAGAAATCCTATATTGGTAAAATCTATGGAAATTAATATAAGTAATAAAAATTATATATCCTCACCAATTAGTGGGTTGAGGATATACTGGAATAAAAACAATCTGATTCCTTTTATTAAAAGGATCCATAGAACTACTTTTTATGTCTCGTTATCCATACTCAATGACAAAGTAACCTCATAAAGAACTATTCCAATTGATATTAAACATCACATAATTTACCTAAAATATCTATGTGGGGTTTGATTCTGTGAATTATAGGATATGTAGGACGCCTCTTAGAGGGTAAATTTAAATTTTGAAAGAATAATAAACATATTTGCTGGTAATATTCTCTACAGTGGCAGATCATATAGCTTCAACAAATAAGCTGCAACCTATTTCTATGTAAAAAAAATTAAAATGATATAGAACCTATAACTCATAATAATATCATTATAAATAGATCCACCTCTATATATGTAATTTTTCAACCCCCAATCATTTTTGTAGGGTAACTGATCTCAAATTGAAATTTTATAGATATTCATAAAAATATATTAAATCAATAGTAGTGTCCGAGAGTATGTACTCTTCCACCCAAAATGAATTTGATGATATTGACCACACATACAGTAAACTGATTTCATATCCTTATATCCTTTGGGTTCTACACCTCATATGGTCACCATCCAATAGAATTAAAGCTCATGATTCATTGAGGATTTGGTAATTGTTGGGTGTTTCCATGGAAGATAGTAACTGGTGGACCTAGATAACCATAACCCAATTTCGATTCAAAACAGCCACACATGATATTATACATTATGATACATAGATATTGATCACAAATAATATAACTACATTGAATAATGTATCATCACTATGATGCTAATATGTATGGTATATCTTCTCATCACAATGACATAAACTAAATTACATACTAGCCTAATCATTATAACCATAAACCACATATCCCCACAAGTTCATCCTTCATGAATCTTAGATGTTGATATAGGACCACTCTCCATTTATTATGTCTCCCATGAATCAAATTTATATAAATATAAAATATCATAAAGAATAATTTACCTATTATGGTGTATAAAATTTCAATTATTTTATGAATATGTGTAAGATCTATTACTCAATATCTTGTAACAATTATCTTATATAAATATATTTATCTTCTTACAAATATTTAATAGATATATACTATTTTAATAATATATTATTATAATTAAAAAATTAAAAATGGTTAAAATACCCCTCCCCCTATGTAGGAGTTTTATTTACACTAAGGATTTATCCATTTCATAGAGATTTTATGTTTTCAGACACAATGAAAGACCCTAAAATCATGATCCAGTTAGAACATGATGAGAAAAATTCTCATTTACTTACATATAATCATGGCCTAGTTGAAGAATTTATGATTACGAAGTTTGTGTTCCTTGATTTTTATCCCCACAAGATACATAGTGACATCAAAATCTCATATCGTTGGCCCAACTATGAATAAAAACATCACCTTTCCCATTCATATGAGATAAATCCATAAAGGGTAATTAATATAAAAGAACTATTTAACACTTGATTACAGTACCCACAATATATTTAATGACATCCGGATATAATATCCCATGAATAAAAATTAATCCCCAAAACATACCATCTCACTAAATATCTGCTCAATATTCCCAGGAAAAATCTAATTAAGAACATTGTGATTCTGGAATTCTATCTCAGTCAGATAGATAGTGATGCCCAAAAATATTAACCCAATACCAATGATGATATTCAATATAAAATATTCCATGTACTATAAGTAATAATTTTTTTGTGAGGGGATGTCAATATAGTTTAATCCTTGAAATCAACCACTAAAATTTTACCTCTCCAATGTCTGATCTAAATCAATATATGCTCCATATTCATGGGATTTTTCAAATATTAACCCCCACCAACATGGTTCTCCCCTATTAAATAACTACCTCCATATAGTGGGTACCTACTTATCCCTAGAGGATGGAATGAATATGTTATTATTCTTCTTCCAAGACATTATTGTTCACCTATTTCTTCATATAAAATAATCCATTTCCCATGAAATTGTTTAGTCATCATTGTTTGGCATGATTTATTATTTTATGATACATAGTGATGTATGGTTCTCATATACTAGTATGTGTCATAAATTAAAATCCAAAAAATTTCCACATTATATAACTATAAATGAAATATCATTAACATCGTTCTTTCATGATGTTAAAATCAATGGAAGTTGGTCAATCTTGAATGAAAACATGTCAATCCAAACACCTATATATGGCTCAGTATTCAAACATGATAGTATGGTCCATGTAAGACTAACAATTTTTTTGTTTTTTCAACAAACTATAATTCAAATAAAATTACACTTTCTTGACAATAACATAAAATTTCATAGAATTATCTATAATATATGAACAATGTGTGGGTTTATTACTATCATTGTATGGAATGTAGTAGTTCTAGATTGGGCCTAACAATAAATATTATCAATAAATAATTCTATCTATATTTTATATTCATAAATATATTGGTGGAATAATATAGAAAATATTGATGAATTGGATTCTAGCCTTATAGGAGAAGTTGTGTAACATGTATGTCATATCCTAGGTGAATTAAAAAAATCTGAAATAAATTGTCCTCCAACAACTTTCTGTTTTGTACCTTTCATCAATAACTCAACTCCCATCATGCGTCGAATTATGGTGATACAAAATTTTTCTTTTTATATTTGCTTTAACTATGAAGGGATATTCCATGGAGTATATATGGATTGATTCATGATATTTTATGGTATAATGAGATATCTACAATTACCTTACAGAATCTCATCATTGTGGACTTCCTCTATAAATGACCCTAATAATTAATCCCATGGTTTGGATAACCCATACTCAGGAATCCACGTGTGGGGGAAACATCCCACATCATCCAATATCAATATTAGAGAGAACCATATTCATAATTAAATGTCAATATATTTCATGAATTTTAGTTGTTTTCTAATGGATATAAATGACATGAGATCATCTTATCTTTATAACATTAACCATTACAACACCACGTCCACCCTAAATGGCCTTGAACCTCATATAAATACCTACCTTGTGTTGTGAGAACCTATTATATGTTTTCATGATCCATGGATGAATTCATACAGTTTATGTTCAAACTATTTTTATCCTACACCAAGAGAAAAAGGACATCATTTTTCAGGCCCCTCTTGAATGTGGGGTATAAAAATTCACCATGAAGATCCATTTTTGTCATATTATTCATGATTAATAAACTTGTTTGAGAAACTATAAATTCCTTATTTCTCACACTGATCATGATTCACATTAGATAATTGGTCTTAGAAAATCACTATAGTTGAATTAATTATGTCTCACCACTGCTAAAGGGAGAGGATACATGGTAATGTCACCAGAAATTTTTCTTTGAAAAAAATTCTATCTTACATGACCTCTAATGAATTTAAAGAATGTGTTTTAGGTAGATCAATTATTTTAAAACAAGTAATTGATACATGAAATATTTTTTTTGTACTGATATATATCTGGAATAAATTATACTTATCATAAAAATGAGCCTAGTCCATGTTATAATATTCAACGTTGAGATCTTCATATATGATCCTATGACGTAAATTAAAAATATTCAAGAACCCATTTAATATTTGTAATTTAATTTAATACATGTATGAATCATTTATCCTATTTATATATGATTTTTAGTGACACCCAAATCTCATATTCTCATCTCAACCATATATTCCGATCAATAACCCCCTTCATCACACTATTTAGACCCATCCAATCATGATGGATCCCCCTTAATAGGTTTAAGAATCAGACAATGGTATATCATATTTTTCATTATTCATACATTTCTAGCTCCGCTATATAACAGTCCTTTTCAAATGAACATAAATTGTTTGACACATTCATCCTTGTTTCATGCTGTCAAACATCATGAAAATTGTGTCCATAGTACATGACCCTAAGCTTTTTATGGTAAATCATATCATAAAACTGGACAATACTAAATGATATCTAGAACAATATAAAAAAATGTGAAAATGGTATTGTTTTCTATTGTAATATTCCCCTATCATCCACACAATTTACTAGTGTTTGAATCCCCAACATCCATTGTGGGTCATAACTAGATGAATCATCTCGGCCATATCCAAGAGGTTCCTTTGAAAATGGATACCATAAATTTCATTTCTAGTAAACATGAATCTATGATGAGGTTTTTATGTAAGCCATAGAAGTTAGGCATATTAAAATTAACCTATTCATACATCCATGATATATGATTGTAAACTATGTAGTGTGATCCCTTAGTGCATAACATTAAACATCACGGCACCCATTTCATTATCCCATATCCTTAAAATAAATTAAATCGATGTCATAGGGACACCAAATTAATCTATTTAGAACATCATCACCTCTCACTTTTTTGATGTGGGCCACAATGGTCTATATTATTTCAACTAGGCTGTGAAACACCACAACCATATTATCAAAAAATTTATTTCCCTATTTGCACGTCATTAATTAAATATATTGGATTTCATAAATCTATTCTTGGGTATTATTAATGAGAATGTAATATTTCATGGGGCACCACTACATAACTATGTATATGTTCACCAATTTGGATCTATTATATAATCCCCCAATATATCCTTCAATCCATTGGAATCATTATAAAGACATAAAATTTCCTCTATTCTCTATGTGATCTGACAACATCATAATGGAACATTACATTCAAATGCCTTCAGTGGTCATATAATGTATTTTGGTCCCCCTAATTGACTTCTAATATATGGATCGTGATGCAGAATATAGAACATCTTTATTCTATATTCAAATGGTATTTATAATATTCTTATACATGGAATACCAAATAGAATATCTTGCCCCTCCCTTAATTTCATCATTGTGGACGAAACACTACAATGTATAACTGACTATGTTCTCAATTATATATATATATATATATATGAAAAATTATCATATTCAGTCATTTTATCCTTTTGAATTATTTTTTTGATAAACATTCTCACCTTAAAGTCCAATTCAAAGGGCCCATAAATTCGTTCCAATGATGGTCCAGAACAAATGACCTTAATCTAAATGGTGGGTGACATAAATCTTTTCAGCCTAAAAATCCCTAATGGTAAACTTGATAGAAACTCAACACCATGATTTCTAAACCATATATCCTTGTTTTTTGGAATATTTTGTATATAATATTCTTTTCCCTAATTAGGTCGGTATATTTTCATCCATGGATTTAACATCTTTTAACACTGAGTAGATCTCCCATATATGTGATCGTGCACTGAGAAATCACATATTTTATTTCTTCACAAGGAGAATTATTCTAATACATGGTGGCATAAACTTTATAGATCTTCAACCATTATTTAATAACATTTACTATTGGTAGCTACATTATTTTTTGAGGCTTGAATAATCAAAACTCTAAAATCCATTGAACTTAAGTGTACCATAACTGTTCTATAATTTTTTGAAATACTAGTAACTTGGTTTGAATTATATAAATTCTCACATTTATTCATTAATAATGAAAATTGATTTAACATCACTATGTAACCCCATTGGGATATTTTCATCTCCGGGAAATGGTCCCCCTTAACCATGTGAACTATTTCAAAATGGGGTATCATTGGTTTCTCCTATTAATAATGGAAAACATAACCCAATCAGTCTCCATTTCACATTTATATAACAATTAATGAGATTTTATTGACACATTTTAAAACCCATAATTTCTTGTTTATCAAATAATTATTATTTTAAATTTCAGGCAAAATTACCTCTATCAATTCAATATAATGATAACATATTCACATGTCCAATTATATCATGGTGTGCTCTTACATAGGACATCCAAATTCCTAATATTGGGATAGTCCATTGTGGATATTCCTATTGTATATAATGGTCTACCTTTTGGGGACCTAAATATCATGACACATTGTATTGATCATTATAATCCTAAATTGAATTCACTTTCTTTTCTGGTATAGTTGATATTAGAAATGTACTTCCCACTCACATTGTTTATTCCCCACTCAAAAAGTATTGACATACGCCACACATTTATTCAATGATAAAAGTCCTTAAACAACAAACATATCTATTAAAATCTCTTTGACATAAAACAATACAACCTAAATTGTCTACGTACAATGAACCTTAACTAAAAATTCAACTCCATGTGTTTTTCTACATTTATGTCATTGGGATCTTCAATTCACATCATGGGTGTTCTTCACATGTTTGTATAAAAACTTCCTCAATTTCAGTCAACACTATATTACTCTAAATTATATCAATATATAGTCCAAACTATCTATCCTTAAGTATCAACTCATATAGGTATAATTTTCAGGATGTTTTATTTTCACTGTAAGGTGACATGGAGCTAGTTAGATTGAAATTTCATGAATGAAATAATTGTTAAAATTAAATCCTATACTCTCTAAAAAAACACAACATAAAATATAGAAAATGTTGACATTATAAAATGAAAAATTTGAAAAAATGATTTTTTTGAAAAACATTTACAGGGGACCTAAAAAAATGAATGTACTTTCTTACTAAGTCTGTGCTGATATGAGTCAGTTGATTAAGTCAGTGATATTTAATAAGAGACTAAAATTAGTTGGGGTCCTCAATAATACCTCGATATAAGTGAATCTGTACTCGTTGGGAACATTGGATAAAGAAAAATATTAATTATTCACAACAAACACCTCTTATAAACCAGAATCCCTATTAAAATTACACCATCTTGGTCCCCACCACATTTATTCGAATAATCTTTAAAATGAACTTACTCTAGTATAATGTTTTATTATTTATTGTTATACAAATAAATTAGCCACACCATTGTGTAAATCAACCAAATAGACTAAATCAAGTCTTCAATGATGATATTTATCTATATACTCTTCCATGAGACCCACCAATGAGGAAAGCATCCAAATGGACCATATCTATTATGGGGTGATGTTATTTCCTCTAATAATCATATGAGACCCACACTGAGGATGTAAAATATTTTAATGAAGATTTTGGGAATTGTCTCCAACATACATGTTATAAACTCATTAAAAGTTTTATTAAAGATAACCTAGTTTTTATTATCAGTGTTTCACAAGAATCCATATAGTAAAAAAATAAATATATAAATTCATTAAAATCCCAATTTTATCTTCATTTATTAAAATTTAAAGAGAACGAAAAATAACCCATATGTTCAAATAAACATTTTATTTAGTAAAATAATTTTATTCTTCTAATATAATTCTAAAAAATCCAACAATTATTTGATTAATGGGTATATGTAGTCCGAAATATGATGTTTTTTTCAAGACTCACGTCACCATCTTCCATATCATGACAAAAAGTTTATTCCTCAATAAGAACAATCATTATTATATATTCATATTAATTGGGGTAATTTTATTTTTCATCTAATGTATCTTCTAAAAAAATCCCAGCAGTCGAATATGTTAATCTTCAACAACATTCATAGTCACTATGTATTGGTGTTCTACTACCACATTCACATAATTTGTATTGTTTTGAGCTTATTTTTTTCATGAAAGGATATAATGATCCATAAACTTCAACTATATATGGAGTTAATGTGATGAATTAATTTATTCTCAGAACATAACCATCTCTTCCATGACATTATGTATTCAATGGTAATCATACACATCAAATCACTAGTTTAATAATATTTTAGAAAATTTTCCTAATTGATCTTTAATATCCACATTGGGAGCATCATAAATTATATTTTATATCTAACATCATAGTCACAAACACTGAATTTACTTGAATTTTGTATTATCCATGTTGGATTTGACCTTAATTTTTAGTATTCGTATATATTCAGTACAAAACTGACCAAAAAATAGCTGGTCATGATAGCTCCCACTGTGATCAGTATGAAAATAACTTTTATCTCTATAACTTTATCAATTTGGTATTCTATATAAACAACAAATCAAACAAACTAGGCAATAATAATTGTTTTTTTCAATTACAATCATGTGAATGACATCCATGAAATAGTAGGAAATCAACATTTAATTAAGGATTAGAACATTTTATATCGTTAGTTGGTAAATCCATAAAAATTTCATCCAATCTACTATATGGTATGATAACCAAAAATTATTGTCATGGAATGTGTTTTTAATTAGGTGATATCTAGATTACCCTTTGTTGTAAAATGATATCCTCCAAATGTCCCTCCAAATATGGTGCATCTTTGGTGCTATTGTGAAATGTTTCATGAAAACGCCTGTGAACAATGTTAGTTAGCACCAACAATGTAGAAATGATCATATATTCAAATATCAGGATGTCTTTTAGTAATTCAATGATGGAGTACATATAATTCCTCCCTCTATCTTGGGTTCATATTGGGTGTTATAGTGAAGTGTTACCTAAAAACAAATGTGAACAATGTTATTCAACATAAATAAATTAAAAATTACCATATATTCAGATACGATGTGTTCTTATAGTAATGAAATGATGGAGGCCATATCTTTACTCATATGGTCAAATATGGTATCAACATCCATAAGCTATTCTGTGAATGTTGAACCATTTAGAGAGACCACTATATCATTATATATATTCAAATCTCAGGTCACCACTTGAAATAAACTATTGTATCCTCCCGAATGGGATGTTTCAGTGGTATTATAATGTCATTTTTTTGGATGATGAATACGATATGAATAAAGTAGTTTACCATTCACATTAGAATGTTTTTATTTATGTTTTGTAAAAGAAAACATATGTAAACAAAAAATGTGTGATATAATTACAATCACATGTTGGGAAATGTTGAAGTTATTATATTCACAAATTATCATTCATATGAACTTCTTCTAGTAGTAGTTCATCTATATGTATTATTTGTTGAAGAACTATAACCACTATGGGTGGGATTGGATTGATTTCCCAAAAAAACTCTATCAAACACATAAATCCACCCCTCCTCATTCCCCTCATTGAAATTGGTCCCTTTGAAAATGGTTTACACCTTATCTTTATATTTGGTGGACACTATAGGTGGTGTGGTTTATTTAAAATCATTTAATAGGTCTATGAAATAATCATTGGATTATTGAATATTTATGAAAAATTATCATAACCTATTATAAGATCTATATTACCTCCTCCTAAGAGTGAATTTTCTAATCATCATAATACACATTACATGAATCCAACCCCATCATATATGATATTAAATTACATATTAAATGTTAATTATTTATTGAATGAATAACAACTTTCATGTCTTAGAGCTATCCCACTATTTCATGGGTCTGGTTTTGATGGAATACGCTGCAGGGATCAATGACCCTATTTAACCCAAATAAAATAATAAATTACACTTAAAGTTCTATCCAGATGTACCTGAAGATAACTTCTGATTCCACATGTCCCAGTACCTCTAAAACACTGCATAAATTCCAATTGTTAAATTATGTGGTCGGTGTTCATTGTGCTCCCAATAAGATGAAAATTTTTATTCGTCACTTAAATTCTCATCCCATTGGATGAGGATGATTTCATTAAATCCACCCAATTTCCAGCACACATACATTCATCAGGATGCAATAAAATTCTCTAATATGACCTAATTATCTACAACAAGACAATTCTATTCCTCCACTCCTCCCATAGTTGGTGAACATTTAAATTGGGTAAATAAACTCACCAACCTATATCTATTGTATGATGGAATCCAACAATTAGTGTCGCTGATCTTCAATATAATAATATAACATGATAAAGGAATGGTTACATATATGATAATTTAATTAATCTATAGCATCATATAAAATAGGTTCAAAATTACAGGGTTCTTCTTAGCTTTAATGCTTGATGGTAATCCCGAAAATTACAACTAAATTCAATGAAACATTAATTGGAATCAGCAAGGTGTTTACCCATATCATATGACCTTCCAACAAACCCTTGAGGAATGTATTCCTTCTTGATGTTATATATTATATACACAAGCATAATTTATCTATAAATAATTACAATTCATAATCCAAATGGGATTACTAAATGGTCGATATTGGAATTTGTTGGGAGGATTCATATAGATCTTGATCACATTTTCACAAAAATTATTATATGAATTCACTAGTGATTTAATGTCAGGTCCTAAAATATATTCAAATTATTTTAATGGAATTGATAACATATAACATACGTCATGAGTTTATATTTATCACTACTTTAAATAGAATTGGAAAACAATATAAAAGGTTCTTTTCTATTTAATAAATTCCCAATTATGTATATCACTATTACATGATCCATCCTATAGAAGTGGATATTTTTGAAACTCACTAGTTATACAATAATTATAAATTTTGTGTCTCCAAATCCACTACACACTAAAACTATGTGAAAAATTAGCTTATATGCATCGCCAAGAATCATACTAAGTGAAAAAACTTTTTTTACTTGGAAGAGACTTCCCAACAACAATCCTAAAACTTGATTTCTTCTAGAATGGGATACATGGCATTGGTAATTTTGTGGTTCTCATGAATATTGAATATATGGGCATTGATTATTTTATATCATCATTTGTTATCATAAAAGAATTTTCACCCCAACCTTCAAATGGAACCTTATTCATTAGATGATCTTCTCCCCCCATCATACATTATATCATGGATGTAATTCTTTTGATCATTTTGGATTCCTCTCAAAAAACTCATATATTACAATTTAAGGGATATAATTGAAGTATATGGAATAAATAATTAGGTTATTACTGATCATCTCCTCATCCTTCTAGACAATTTTTTTATGAATCCATAGACTAAATGGATAATAATGGTATATAGACACCATTTTTTGACATCATCTAGTATATAATATTTAATCCTAGAAGAAAAGGTTTCAATGAACTAAATGTACACATATTGATCCAATGATTTTATCCAATTTTTTAATTCCCAATATAACTAATACTCACAAAATGGCCAGACCCATTCCGTGCCAAAGGCGCCCCCTAAGATAAGGTCTAATATTGAGTTCAAACCGTACCATTAGATTCCTATTGACTATATCATGAATGATAAGTTGATATGGACCTCTATTTACACCACCCCATGTTAATCCTCTAAGGATAGTCAGGTTCACTTCATCATGTATCAATTGTTCTGGTGGTCTACATTGATAAAGCTAATTGGTGATGAGATGTTTTCGCAAGGCATCCTTTTATTATTTTTTATAAAGATCTATGGTAGGATACACATAAATAGAATATGAATGGGGTAATTGAATAAAATAGAATATTTACAACTAAAACAAATAAATATTTGGTAATGTCAATGCTTTAGTCCCATAAGTGTCTTTAGTGATTTACACTTCAATACAACACATTATATGTGGATATGTCGAAACCCTCATGTAAATTTCATTTCTCATAGATGATTCCATTAATGCTTATTGATATCATTTTAGAGTCTTATCCATCAGATGATAATGTATTTGAATTAAATAAAACTAAAAAAATCCCCTATAGATAATAGCCCTCTACTATTGCTTGAGAGACACGTGATCCTAGATAAGTATTAGGTGAAGTCACATGACCCATCATGAACATACATTGGAGTGAATAGGTTCAATTAATGATTGTGATGATATATTTGGGGCTTCCTAAAACTAGTAATGTGATCAGATGGGTAGACAAGTTCTCAAAATTTTAGTTATAATATGTATGGTTACACAGAATCAGGTATAAGTAATTTTTAAGCGATAGATATTATATAAAGTATGTCTAGAGGATAAAGGTGTGTAGAGATTTCTATATGTATGAATCCTTGAACGTTAATAAAAATTTATAAATATGACCTAACATTCCTTTTTATAATTTTTATCTCATGACCTTCCAAATTATCACTGCAATCTATGACCCATATATGTGAACCACTTGATATGTATAGAAGTTTTTGGTTATACCTAGAAAGAGAAGCCTTTTAATTCAAATTAGAAATGATTATGGGTGGGGGAATTTTTTGGGACCCATATTATATTGAAAACCTAAGAAATATTATTTGTATAAAAGAAAATTTTTCAATTTGCAAATTTCTAATATTTTGGCTGATATTCATGACATGTGAGGAAAACATGTCAAGGTATGTGAAAAATTGACCAATTAGTGAGGTTTTTTCTCTTATAAAATCTTTCCATAATCCTACACTGAAAACTTTTGAGGTCCTTCTTAACAAGAAATTTTATTTTGAGTTACGTATGCGATATGTTTATGTGGAATGTTTTGTGAATTTGGATCAGCCACATTGTGCGCCTTCCTCTAGGTGTTCCCTACCCACTATATTAGTTAAGCAGTTTGGTTTTCTATTTATGTAATATTGTATCAATACATGTTATTTTGATAAAAAAATATCTTGTTAATCCTATGATTCCATACATTTTGTGTACACACACAACAGCAATGTCACTCTATAAGGGTATAAGTTCTCTCTCTTACCTCAATATGTGATATAAACAAATGTACATTATAAGTTGTTAGGTTGACCCTTGTGTAATCAGATCGACCAATGCATCTTGAAATGTATAGTACCTGAAATGAATATGGTGCGTTTGAGGATATCTAGAACGTTATTCCTAACTCATGAACATTAAGCCACCACATTATTATTATCCCTTTCATGTTTCTTACATAAGATCCCCCACCAACCTCAGGGTCAAGATACCCCATCCAATTTCTTATAAATACACAAAATAATCATCAAATATTAATATAAAATTGAGAATAAAGGATGTAATGAGTTAATGAAACTTATATATCAAAAGAAATTCAAATTTAAACTTTTTTATAAGAACATTGGTCGGTTAACTATGGTAGATGCACTATGGTAGGAGAATTTGTGTATGTGAATAAATGTTGGAAAACATTGTGAATCACCCCCAATGCATGATAACCATTCCTACATATGTCCATAATTTCTAATATTCATAGTATCACTATGTAAACTTGGAACTCATAGTGTGGCTTCTGAATGAGAATATGAAAATAGCAATTTCATGTGACATGTTACCCAAGGTCCATGTGTGATTAATAAAAATAAAACACTCCACGTTGTTTCTAACACCATCCCCTAAAATGGAATGGAATGCATCTTTTATTCCACAACCCTCATAAAATAAATATATTAAAACATTGAAAAATAGAAATACATTCATGTCTTCCATTATATAAATCCAAAATAAATAAAATTTCAATATAATGCATCATATAAAACCACCAAAGCTATTAAATATGGTCATGCACACTACTATTCACCCTTCAATTTTATTTATAAATGTATGGTCCATTTAATCATTATAATTAGGTTAAAACCTAACAGGGAATCTGAATCATGGATACCCTTGATTAAATGTGTATCAATTGATACTTTTTTTGAGTAGTTTCTCCCAGATCAAGATATAAATATCAACTACCCTCAGGGCCTTGATCAAATAATGCATCCGTTTAAGAGTAATATCTATGTCATTAATGAAGTAATTTTTAGTAAATTATCACCTATATTATATACACCTAATTGGTCTAGAAATATACAGGACGATATATGGGTAGTGTTACACCTCATGCATAACTTCATAGAAGGTTTTTGTTAATGATTTCATCATTTAGAAATTTCAAGGAGATAAAGAGAGAGGAAAATATACGGGTAACCCCTATATAATGAACCTGACTTAACATAAATAAGTGTTACATAATTTTTATGGAATACATTAAACCATACATAAATAGATTCCAAAATAAAATATTAGTTTTTTCCTTTGTAAACATGGAATCATAAACAGCTGTACATTGATGATTTACATTGTCTTCCACTATGTTCGTTGTAAATAACACCATTCATAGACACATCATACAAAATAAATATCTTCCAAACCTAGGGAAGGAAAAAAAATGTGCAATCTCATATGTCTAATAAGGGATGACTAGGGAGACACGTAAGCACTTACATGAGCGCATGGATCTGAAAATGTGATCATAAAATTATTATAACATACACTAAATATCATATGATTAGAAACATGATTCATGAAATACGATTAGTAGTTAATAAGACTTGAATAATAAGGAAAAATATATCACACTCCATTACTTCTTAACTGAGGAATGAGTAATATAATTGTTTTTATACCCATTATAATAGATAATATTATGTTAAGGATATAAACCATGACAATTATAACATGTTATGTTTAGACAATTCTTCATGCACTTTCATTGGAATTTGGATAATAACCTATGTACCCTCTATCTCATAGTCTTTCTTTATAAACGTTGTGCCCACTTACTTTTAGTCTTGTGCTATAAATTGTGTACTTTCATGCTTTCATTAATGGAAAAAAACCTGTGTACCATATTATATTTAGGCTTTCACTACAACCCATGTACCATCATGTTTTTTGGATTGGACTAAAACATGTGTACCTACATACCATTAGTCATGGGCTACATCCCATATACCCTTTGAGCTCATATAAAATTTGTCATTACCTAATGCCTTGGGGGAAGATATAGGTCCCCCATTCATATAATGAAAACATACATGCACGTGATACAATTACATTGATCATATTAGGACCCATGAAAATAGTGGGATATTATAAAAAACAAATAATTACCCATTAGATGGAACATGTACCACTAAAATTTCATAACATCAAAACCTATAGAAAATGGATAGGTTTGATAACCAACCTATTAATGAAAAACTCATGAAATGATGAAGATTTCATAACCTTATAACTCATGAAATAGAAATAGGTATCATTAACATATAACCCATGAATGAGAAATGCACTTCATAAAAATAAATACATCACAACATTAAATATTCTAGAAATAATATGAATGGAACTATTGATTCATTTCTCATAAGGGAATCAATAACATCAAATGAAATCATTATAGATCAAATTTTTCATTAACGGTCTTATTGAATCATTTATTAAATAAAATTTTCTTTTATTCCTTAAAAATAGATATTGAAAATCTTGAAATGTTTTCTTCAAAATAAAATTTATACCTAATAATGAAATCATTGAAAACGTTTGTATACCGTTTTCATTGAAGACATTAAAATCAAGAATCATAATGTTTTAAAACCCAATTAGCCTTAAATTATATAAAAGTAACATTAACACTTTTTGAAAACCATTTCTTTGAGATTTCTCTGAAACCTTATCCAGAATGCTTGAGAACATTTAAAATAATTTATTCACAAAAAATTCATTTTTTTATAACCTTGTTCTTCAAAAATATTTTTGAAATCCTTTAAAGATATATTTAATAAGCATAAAACATTTTTAAAAACATTTTCATTGAAATAAACCTTAAAACTAATGAAGGTACAGAATATTAAGAGAATAGTTTATATGTAAAAAAATAAAATTTTAATTTTTTAAAGGATGCATCATTGGATTGTCGGTCATGGTGATGGGTAAATCTATACATGTTGGATATTCCTTTTGCACAATAAAATGGGTATAAAAGTGTCATGGATGGAAAACAATGATAATATTAGTTTCATAAAAAATATATATGATTAAAAGTTAAATCATGGTTATAAATAACATATAAGGGTAATTTTACATTATTATAATATTTGTGGATGCTTTTTTAGAATAAAATGGCTGAAGGAACCGAAATTTCAAATTTGAAGAGATGGTAATCTTATGTTTTATTAAAAATATATTCTTTACTATCTTTTGTAATAAAGAGTGGAAAATGGTACCAATACATGAATATAACATAATAACTATAGAAGAATATAATTCATTAGATTTATGTTGATATGGATCATAATAATTTATCAGTATAATAATAATCATATACAATCTCAAAAAGCGATTAGAATGTTTCAATAAAATCATTCCAATTAGTAGTGCTGAAGCATACTAGCCATTAAAAAATATGAAAATACATTAAGATTAAAATATCTTGAAATAATGTGAATCATGATATTAATTTTAAAAGGTATTATATATACCTCAATAATAAATATAGATGCATAAAATTCAATGGGTCTCAAATAATGAAAATTGAGAAAAAAGTATATTACCAAATTTTTAACTTTTGAAACAAGAAACCTATGAAGGAATGATCATTAAATGGATAGATAAATACCCATAAATTTATTTATAATAGTAATATAATTCATACATGGTATGTTTGAACCCCACAAAAAAAGTAATTGGTGTTTAATAAAAAAAATATCTCACAGAAATAAAAAGTGAGACGAAATTACATTACATTATGTCTTGATTATCATCAAATTCTTTCAAAAATAATGTATTATAAATTTTTGATTAATATAGATTCTTTAAAGAACCTTGATAATTTATATAACATCATATATGATTTTTATTATGACTTTATATTACCCTATTTTTAAAAATTTCATGTTAAGGATACACTTCGGGTAATATTCTTTTTGTTTTTGACTAGTGTCTCTATTTGTTATATCATTAGTCATTATACACATATATTTATTTTAATAATGTTAATAATGATATAAATATAATAAAAATTCAATATATGTGTATTATAATAATTTATGTAATACAGAATTATGAAATGGTAGACACCTTTCATGGAGATGGTAGGTCGTATGTACACATAAACAATGCTTCTATTTTATTTATGTGTTGTAAAAAAAATTTAATGACACAAATATATTTATATATATATTTGAAAATAATATCAGTAAATTATAATTAATAGGTCATGTTTATCATATATTTTTATTAAAAATATCATTAATACATTCTATGTAGTGTGTTAACTAATCACATCACTTTGAGGGGGTGATAGTCCACACTCCCTCAAAAACATTACCATATTTACAAAAGTTGGAATGAATAAGGGTATCCTATAAACAAAAAATACAATACAATTAATAAGTTACACATATATTATATATAATATATAAACAGAGTTCTCATCATAATTTCCACCTTGAGTGTTGGTAAAAGAAAAATGAACAATCCTCATTTTGTGAGCTGATAGTTCGTCGTACACGTAAACATTATTTTCATTACCCATTTGATGGAAGTGTCTATACTTGTAGGTTGAACCATTAGAATAAAATAATTATTGTAAATTTTGGATACATTTTTTATAAACCATAGAATAAGATCATTTAGGGAGTAGAGAATGGAAATAAAATAAAAGAGCTTGAGGGAGGGTGTTACCTCTTAATCAGGTAACTCATTTTGGTTTACACCAAATAGATAAAATGGAAGTATTTATTCCCAAAGTATTGATTTAAGGAATAATTGATATTTTTGGGGAGTTTTATTGTTAATATCGAGTACGAAACTATGTTTTTTATAGCTGTTTTTATGTGGGAGAGGTGGTGGGATTCTATAGTGAAGGGAAATGTCCCACTTCTATATTTGGAAAACAAGTTTGTTGTACCAACATTTTTTCCATAAAAAAATAAATCCCAAAAATCAATAATGGAAGGTTTATGGATAAATTATGTCTATCCAATTGGTTTTGGAAGATTTTATCTATCATTTGGGCCCTTAAAATTAATTTATACACCCTTGATATGATTAATTTTACCTTAATCACATTAATTAATTTATTATGAATTCAGAAATTTTTTGGTCAAAAGTTATAATAACATTTTTAGAAATTATAAATTATGCAAATTATAAATATTTAATCCAATTTTTATAATTCAAATCAAATAAGTGGAAAATATTAATTTAAATTTAATCTCGCAGATGTATTGACAATGCAGGGTTTTTATGTAAAAATAGCCAAAGGTATGCTATTTTGTTTGCCCAATGACAATGTGAAATTGTTTCCAGTGACCTATATTAGATTAAATTATATTAATATGATATAATTAGATTTTTAAACCAATTGTAAATATAATTTATCCTTATATGTAAATTACATGAAAATGAATTTTTATATTAAAGTCCAATACTTTTAACAATTCATTAAAAAATTAATCTATACAGAAAAATAAAAAAATTATAACCTAATTTTTATGTGTCTATTTGGAATAAAAATTGTATTTTGACATATTAAATCTATAAATGTTCCATAATTTGGATTTAAAATGGTTATTTTTTTTAAAAGGTGGTAAAAATAGAATTATAAAATTATATATTTAAATCATAATGATCGATTTTTCCTTATCATATGTCTTCCAAATAAATTGTATGAGTATAATAAATATTTTAGTAAGTATATAAAATATCTATTACGTTGTTATTAATAAATAATTGCAATTAATCTAATTTTTTAATAGACATGACCATTTGGGCATATAAAAAAAATATATCTTTTATATTGAATTGATTCTTATATTTTAACTTCTAATTATTTAAAAACCTATGAATTCAAATCATATTTTTTAAACCATATATATTTTTAACACAGCTAATTCTTTTCATAACTTATAATATATGTTCATGTTTAGAACTTAAAATTATTCTATGAAATGTGGTATTTGGTGTCTGTAACCCACCCGTGACAGTCATTGTTGCATGTATTTCTAGCTAACTACATTGTTCCACAAAGAACATGAAAAAATCTACGATGCATGTAGTGCACAATTAACATGGTGTTGTGTATAATTAAACACTAATATTATTATTTAATATAAAATAAAGTACTTTTAGTGTTGAGTGATATAAAAAGTATCAAAATAATTAAATTAACTCGAAATATATATTTCAAAAAATATCATGGTGTAACATTATACCATCCTTTAAATTTTTTAAACCCTCAAAAGTCTGCTGAGTTATCAAAGGATTAATAATTGAATATTTCATTCATAAAAACCCACATCATAAAATTTAATACTAAAACATCACATAAAAATGGAATCAATAGAATAATAATAGTTACAAAATGTAACATATAACTAGGTTATCATAGAGAATAACATAGGTTGGGAATTGACGACGTGGAAATGAATGATAAATACATCAACCATGTTCCCATGGAGAGTGATATATAACATTGATCACAAGGATTGGGTGATCAGAAAACCATAAATCTTGGATGATCTAAGGGACCATCTATTTCATCAGAAATTGTGGTTCTAGGATAAATGTTATTCAAAATAATTTTCCTAGATTTGATTAATTATTTTATTTTCTCCTAACATAAGGTAATATACATACTTGATTTAATTCTTTCTCATTTTTACAATCTCACCCTATTATCCTTCCTTGATCATTTTTTACTTCATCACAAATATAGGTAATGATTGTGTATTTTTCATTGTAGAAGAACTAATATATAATGAAATCTAGGATATTCCATCTCATTTTCATCAGCACTTATCAACACAATGTTGTTGTAATAGGTTATCCACTATATGTGAGTCCTCATGTGATGAGATATTACTTAATATCAAAAGAAACATCAAATGTTTAACATAATCCATTCCATAATTGGATAACTTCATTTATCTTATAGAAGATGAAAATAGTAGACCTTAAAAATGAGGCCATGAAATCAGATTAACATTGATCCCTCAAGTATCATAAATTGGGTTTTAATTGAAACATTCCAACATTGTGAATTACCTCATCATATATTACATTGAAAAATGGTAAAGACCTAAATTACTATAAATCCTTTTCTAAAACATACATGCTTTATTATTATAATTAATACTAGATATATAATTTACGTACAAGAAGTTATAAACATCACCCATGATGAAATATACCATTTTTCAAAAATCACTTATAGGGTAATTTGTATCATCCAATATATTTATTCATATCCATCATATCATTGTACAAACATCATTATCACAATGTTAGGCACTAATTAAGGGTTTACTTCCATGAATCAAAAAACCACCATTAAAAAAAATCTATTTTCTATGTCTTAGTCACCATTCAAAATTCCATTTTCATTCCATAATGAAATATTATACTAAAAATACATTTTCATTTCATGAATAATATTACAAAATCTGTGAATTCCAACACATAAATAATTAATTCATAAAAAGTTATTATTTTATAAATACTCAAGATTTATAACCATATTCCATAATACCCCTTTCGTAGAATTTGAAATATGAATCTTGTATTATGGTTAAAAATCATAAATGTTATAATTCATATTATGTTTAATGTATACAATATTGTAAGAACATCACGTAGATTTCACATGTAATTTTTAGTCTCATTATCTTCATAATTATAACAAACAATCCAACCACCTTCAGGATTCTCATTATGAGATTTCTACTTGGGATATCAATTTTCATAATATCCATACATTCCAAATCTAAAAAACTCAATTCTAATAATGTTTATTATTGTTGTCACTATTGACTAAAACCCAAAATCATATGTTGATAAATACATATCATAGAATAAAACTATATAATCATGAAAAACTATTTATAGGATGTCTAAATCATGAAAATAAATTATTAATAGAGAATAAAATATGTTTACCATAGTTTATTCATAACAATATTATATTGAAAAAATTTACAAGATTTCATTAAGAGTTTGTGAATTTCCAGAACATATCCCCTCGGAGTGGCAAACCATGTGTTCAGAAAATACATATTTTCTTGTACCATGTGACCCTGTGTCAGGCCCAAAACATCATTTAGGAGTTGTTACCCCTAGGTACATATTTACTAAAGAAAAAACCACTTATACTATATATAAAAAGATATAATTATTGGAAACCATTCACTCTTTCCTTTTCCAAAATTCCAAGAAATTTTTCTAAATGTTAACTCATCCATATACATATGCATAGTTCCATCCCGAAACATATCCTTAGAAGTATTCCTATGGATACCAAGAAAGTTTCGTCTTCATATTTTCCGATTTTTTTGTAAAAATTCATTGTAATACCAATTAAAAATACCTATTGATATTGTTCACGAACAGTACATCACTTTTTCTGAATAATAAAAATATTACACAAATATACACCCAATGACCAAATTAGTTATGTGACTTTGGAATCATGGAATCATAAATACTAATACATAGCTGAGTTTAATTTTCTCCCAATAGGTTAATCTTCACTGTCTCCTTACATAGACCCATCAAACATAAGTCATATCTTCATAACGTAGGAAGGGAAATATAAAAAGGGGGTTAGCCTAGATGCTCAATATGGGTAAATAAGGGATACATGTAAGAAAAAAACATTAGAAAAGGGGTATGAGAATGTGATCCTAACATTAGAATATCATACCCATCATATCATCATATCATAATCCAATTTCCTCTAATAAAAGTTTGATGTTCATAAGACATGAATCATCATTAAATAAGGAACATAATCCTTGAGATAATATAATAGTAATATGACATAGATTTTGGACATACACCTTATAAAAGAAAATATTATCTTACTACTACAAACCAATACCATTATAATAGGAAAATATTAGGATATAACCCATGTACTACTTCAGGATTGTGATAACATCATGTGTATCCTGTTGCTTTTTGGCATGGTATATAACCCATGATTCAAAATACATTTAGGCTTTGGAAACAACTCAAGGACATTCTTACTTCTAATAATGGGAATCAAATTGTGTTCTTTATTACTTTTAGTCTTGGTGTTTATCCTATATATCTCATTTTTGGGGATTGCGATAAAACCAATGTAATATCATATATTCAGTATTCGGAAACAATAAAAAATTCCCATTAATCTCATATAAAAAATATACCTACCCAATGAATTGGAGAGAGATATAGGTCACACCCTTCACTTAATGATATAATAAATGATTATTCCATTAAAACATTCATCATATCATGACCCATTAAAATAGATGGGTTTTATAATAATCAAGTCATATCTTATAATGTTAAATTGGTATCATTATCATTAAATCACATCATAACCAATGGAAACTATATATGTTTCATTATAATTTCATCATTAAATAACCCATGAAAATAAGCGGGTTACATAAGCATATAACCCATGGAATTTAGAGAGGATTCAAAAATATATAAATTTTGAATGATAGATGGTATTCAAAAACATCATTCAACAAAAACAAGGTCTATTTTGAGAAATAATATGAATTGAACCATTTAATTGTTTACCATATGGGAATGAGTGACATTAATGGATTTCATCGTAGATAGAAAAAAAAATTCAAATGCCTTTCAAATAAATTCATGAGGAAAATATACATTATTATTGGAAAAGGATATTTGAAACCTCAGACATTTTTAAAACAATTTAATTAAAAAACTCCTTGAAACCTTATAAATAAATCTTTTAAAATGTTTTGGAAATCATTTTATTTAAAAACATATAAAGAGAGCTTGGCATTTTTTTGAAAACCATTTTCATTTAAATCATAAAAAAGAAACTAAAAAATATTTGGAAAAAATTAATTGAAAATTGTTTGAAAACATATAGAGAATCCTTGGAATGTTTTATATAATTTATTAAGCATAAAACAGTTTTTAAGACATTGATATTTATAAATAGTTTTGAATGATTTTAATGAATGAATTGATAACCATAATACATTTTTTAAACCACATTCTTTGAAATATACATTAAAAAATTTATGTTCCCTAATATTATAAAAAAATTTCAATTCCAACGAATATATTTTTGTTATTTAAATGAATCTTCATGGGAATGTCAGTTTTGTCATTTGGTAAAACCGTACTTGCTGAACATTCCTTTTTTTTCTTTAACAATGTCAAAACTATCCCTTAGGTAGAAAATGAAAAGAAGATTCATTAATTAAAATAATTATCTTTTAAAATGATAAAATAGGGAAAAATATTTTAATTAATAAAGGATAATATTATAAATTATTAGTTACATTTAATTTATAAAAAATGGTTTTAAGGATCATAGATTTCAGACCGAAGAGGGAGTAATGTCAGTCTTCTTAAAAATACATTCTTAAATATCTTATGTATCAAAGAGTGAAAAATGTTACCAATATATAATTATATCATTAAAAATAGTGTATAAAAAATAATGAGTGTTTTGGTTGATGGATCATAATATTTAATCAAAACAAGAAAAATCATAAACAATTTCTAAAATTGATGAGATTGTTTCAATAATCTCTTACCACATGGTAAATTTGAAAAATAATCCCCATTTAATAAAATGAATTTACATGAATTTTAAGATATCATGATAGAGTAAGATTCTAGGTATAAAAATTCAATGGAATTAGATACACCACATTATAAAATATAGGTTCATACAATGACATGTTTTACAAAGGATGAAAATTGAGACAAATTTACATTACAAATATTGTAACTTTTGAAACATAACCAGTATAAAATTATGTTCAAAAAATGGAAATATAAATACCCAAAAAATAACTATATTAATCATAAAATTAATCCACGGGAAGTATACACACTAGAAAAAAGGAATTTGTGTTGTATAAAAAATGTATTTCAAAGAAATAAAAGTGAAATGAAATTCTCTTACCATCTATTCTGACAATCATCGTAGTTGTTCTGAAATACTATATATTAACAGTAAAATTATTATACATATTTTTTATAACCATATTCTTATATATAATTTAATATATGTTGTTATTATGAATATATACTAATTAGTTGTTAACCATTTCATATTAAAGTTATGCTTTGTGTAATATTCTCTTGGTTTATTGCTTATATATTAATTTGTTATATCATTGGTCATTATACAGATATTATTATTTATATAATTTAAATATTTAAATTAATTTCATTTATATTAGTTTTATTTTTCTTTTAATTATAAGTATAATGTAGAATTATGAAATGGAATACCCCATTTTTGGAGATGGTGGTCCATATGGATGCATGAAAGTTTCTTCCATTTTATTAAATTATTGAGTTAATACTTGTAAATTACATATATGTATATGTATATATGTATATTATATGATTAAAATATAATTCTTATATCAAATATATTAACTAAAAATATCATTAACACATTAAACCTACTATGGAATGAATAATATTACAGTGAGGGGTCGGTAGTCCACACTTCCTCTAATGAAATTATTGTATTTACAAAAGATGTAAAGTATAAGGATATGTTCCAAATAATAGTTTGTGTATAATAAATATATTATGAATATATTATATCTCATATATAAATATATATTTCATCATAATGTCCCTTATAAGAGGTAGTAAATAATAAATTGATTAATCATCATTTCATGAGGTATTAGTTTGATTTATGCATAAACTGTTTGTTTGTTACCATTAGAAGGATTTGTATGGGTGTGAAGTTATAACCCTTAACATAAAAAAATAATACTATATTTATGAAAATAATTTTTTTATAAAATCATGGAATAATGAGATTTTATGGTGTTGATAATGAAAGTAAATGGAAGGAGCTTGAGGGAGGGTCTTACCCATTAATCAGGTTATACCTTTTTATTTCCCCCAAAGGGATTCCATAGAAGGGTTTATACCAAAACAAATAATTCAATGAGAAATTTAGGGTCTATGGAATGTTTTTTAGGAATATCCTAGTCGAAAATTAGTTTTTTGGGAGCATTGAGGATGTTGGAGAGGTGGTGGCCTTTTCAGGGAATGGAAATGGCTCACATGGAATTGTTGAAAACAAGTTAGGTGTTCTGACGTTTTTACCTAAAAAAAGTCTAAAAAATAAACTAATATCAATTATTGAATGTTAACAGAAATATTATTCCTATAAAATTGGTTTTGGAAAATATTATAGGTCATTTTGTTCTTCAATTAAAGGATAATTCAATTTTTTTGCTTAATTTTACCATAATCACTGAAATTAATTTTACCAACATTAACTAATATTTTTGGATTAAAATTAAGATGAAATTATTATATATTATATATTTTAATTATTCAAAATATGGAATCCATTTTATAAAATTCAAATGTTTAATGTGGTGGAAATTAATTTAAATTTAATCTCACTGACATGATTACAATGTTAGTTTTTAATGAAAAAATGTCCAGATGTTTTCTATGTTTATATACCCAATTTAAAAGTGAAATTGATTAAAATGACCTAAATTAGGTCAATTGTTAAAAATATGATAAAATTAAATTTTGAATCAAATTTAAAATATAATTTATCCTTATATGTAAATTCTATAAAAAAAGTGTTTTGAATTACAAATCGGTATTTCAAACTATTCAGCAATATTGAATCCTTATAGAAAAATACCTATAATTTATCTTAAAATAAATTTTATATTCACATTAAAATATGAATTTTATTCCAAATAAATTTTCTATAAAATTCCTATGAAGTTTTTTTACAATTGGTTACTCCATTAAAAGGTTGTCAAACTACCTTTATAAAAATATTTCTTTTTAAGCATAAAATTTCGTTTGTTCTTATGTTATGTCTATCATATATATTAATTGAATTTCAATAAAATTTCACTGAATATATATAATTTTTTTAAATTAATATTACTCAATAATTTTAAATAATTTACTTTAATAAATAAAAACCCCTTTTGGGGCATAAAAATAAAAAATATCATTTATATTCATTTAGTTATTGTTTTTTCATTTCAAATTTATTGGTAACCTATAAATTCATATAATATTTTTTTAAACATATATATTCATATGATATTTAATAATATACAAAAATTATAATTTTATAACTATTTTATATCATATTTTATTATATAATTATGTATTATTGTTTTGAAGAACATAGTCTTAACTGTTTTTCAATCCAAAGAAGAAATTCATTGTTGTAGTAATAAAAGATAACCTTAGCATCCCATGAAGAGAAATAAAAAATTTATGTTTTATTATGTGAATAGTTAACATGGTGTTTCATATAATGAAATCCAAACATACTTCATTAATATGAAATAAACTATTTTTAGTTGTGCGTGAAATGGAATGTATCAAAACGATTATATTATTTCAAAATTTATATTTGACAAAATCTCAGCTTGTTATAATAATCCTGAAAACCACATTGAAAAACAAAATAAAAAATTTTGATTAAACTTTTGTATATCTTATTTTATATAGAAATCATCACTCTCAAGTGCATAGATATATGGGAATATTTTTCCAATAGACGTCAAAAAAATTATTCAACATCCGTCCACATTTAGTGTAGGTCCAGACTCTCTTTTCCTTAATCTAAACCATTATATAGGAAAATAATTAAATGGCAGTCCCATATGAATATTATCATATCAATTCTATGTTAACTTACATTCCATTACTTATAAAATCTTGTTACGTGATTTAAAACTGCACAGTGAAATCATAACTACATGATGTAAAACTACATGGTATAGTCCTATCAAATGACCATAAATATTTTCATTTGAAATAAATGTTATTTGGTACATTTTATGGGATACATAGTATTCCATTAAGAGGTTGATACTTTTAATAATTAATCCTTCACCTCCTAACTCATAGGTTTATATTTCCTTTTGAGGCCATCTATTCACTTCCCTCACCTAGTTATTATCCTTTGATCCTTGAAGTCTCTTTCTCTAGAGCCAATCTACCATGATATTCTCATAAACAATAAATATATATGGTATGAATATTTAACTCATAGATGGAAATAATCAATTTAGGTATTTTTATATTTTCTATGTTAGTCCATATCTCTAACATGTTTATACGTCCTCTTAGTGGGTGATATTTCGACAAGTTTGACAATGATTTCTATTTTTTCCATATTCATATTGAGAATATATTGAATGTTACAATGATTTTTATGTTCTACCCTATACATTATCATTAATATAAAACGTATTACTCTGTAACACATGATTTTAAACATCATGTATTGGTCATTTTCCACTGAACATAATCTCTATAACAAGATCTACATGGATTTGGATTTATATTTTTCTAGGATATATAATGAAATTTTTAAGGATCATTATATCCTATATAATATTTCATTATTTATAATATGATGATATAACTATTTTGATCCTACATTAATGTATCTAGAATAAAACATCATAACATTTAACATCACCTATTAAAAATGAATATATAGTGATCCACTAATTCATATAGATACTCAGCTCAATTCATGTCAATGATCTATCATTATCCTACTGGTATTGAGTTCAATACTAGGACATTGAAATTTATTTGTGAAAAGTTATTAAATAGTTAATAGTCATGGATTTTGATGTAATTCCCCCAATATGGTGTGTCAATCCGGACCTACAATCCCTATGGACAATGTGAGTTCTTATGCACTACTTTTGAAAAACCATATTAGGAAACAATCGATGAAAAAAAGGCCCATAAAAATATTTTTTCAGGTATGTATGATTTATTTTGTGTTTCCAGAAGAAAGACCCCATTTGATACAATCTAAAATAGAAATAGTGATTTATGTGAAAATTGTGCATTTATACTCACCGGAAAATAATTAAGAGTTGAAGAAATAACATCGATATTGGAAAAAAAATTATAAATTTAAGGGAAAAAATATAGAATCATATACTTCATTAGTTAATGTTTTTAGGATCTTGGAGTTACCCATTTTTATAAATTCAGTAATGAATTCTATACAACCATATTCGATCATGTTGTAGAACATGTTAATTTTGGTGTTTACTTCGTACATGAATTTCTACACTAATAAAGGAACACTGGGATTTCTCTTGATGGAACCTGATAACATATGCATTAAAAGCTATTTTTGTGTAGGGTTAAATAGAAGTGATTTTAATGAAATATTTTTTTACGTTTATGAGATAATGAATAATTTTGTATCTAAGTAGTGTGAGTTTAAAACACTCCATTGACCAATGATCATCCTAGGAAATCCCCATGATTTAAATACATCACATCTTTAGGAGAATTAGATTAGTAAATAAGACCTTGATTTAAAAATTCTAAAAATACATTACTATTTTAGTTATTATTAGGATACCTCTATGGGCTTATTAAAAAATCTAATGTGATTATCAGAAACCAATAGGGTGGTTATTTTTCTAAATTCATATCCCAAACTAATCAAGGAAACATAATAGGAACTCATTGTGTTATACTGATTTTTATCATTCTGTGTATGTTTAGGTCAAATATAATTGTAAGACAATGGGTTTGATTTATAAATAAATAATAAACCTATACCGGCTATAAAAACAATGTTCTTGAGATATAGAATGGAATGGATAAGAGTTTATCGAATCATCCCATGAATGTGTACACCCAAAAAGATACTTTGATTATAATTGTGACATACCAATAAAAATCAGAAGATGTGATCAGATGATTTTTAGATTATTTCAAGTTTCCTCCCCATGTGATCAGAAGATGATTAGCCCACCATGGAAGGTTATGATGAAAATAAGAAAATTAAAAATGGAACATTTCCTACCCATTAATATAACAATGATCGATAATAAATATGAATATTTTAATAGGAATTTTACATAGGAATGTTCCGAATTAAATGAAATTACCTATGGGTAATAGTGAGTTGCCTACAACATATTTTTTCACATGTTTTTACTTCATAATCTAACGACATATCCATAATATTTTGAGCTAGAATTTTTCTAGGATAGAATTTTTTACTTATTTATAATTATAATATAATTTTCCAAAATGAACTTAAATAGCCCATTATTGGGATTAATTACAGATGGTAGGTTGAAATAATCTCACCAGGAATCAATTTTATATATAAATTACAATCCTCTACTTGTGGTTGGGTATATATTTTGAACTAGTTGTAAAAATTATAAAACAATGAACCAATAATCCCAAATAATTAATTTTTATGTTTTTAGAAAAAAATTATCAATAAAATATATACTTGATCTATGGAATAAAAATACTACATTTTGAATTTTGTTTCATCAAATTATTTCTTAATAATTATTGAATGAAATATAATTTCAGAATGGGAGAGAAAAAATTAATAAAACAAATAAATAAAGGTATAATGGGGAATATATTTGATATGCCATAGGAAGATAAATTTTCTTCACAAATTGTTCTTTTAGACACCATAATTCATTTGGAAAAAATACATTTTCTGTCAAATTTGGTCATTTATTTCCCATAAACAATTTTTCATAAAATCATTGTTTTTAACATTCAAATATAATGAAAAATAAGTATGTAATTTGTTTCTAGTCTATATGAAAATTATTATAAAATGATAAATGTAACATGTAGTGATCATAAATCAAAAAATTAATTTCTTATTATACTTTTTACTATATCATTACAGTAATTGTAAGATCATTATAATAAGAATAAACACTTATATTTTTTAATCACATATATTTATTTATTAAAGTAAAATATGAAAATTGATTATTATAATGGGGTTATTATGAGTTAAATTAATATTTTAATGTATATAAATGACATTAATACATAATACAATAAAAATAATTATAACTAAAAATATAATTATGAATATTAAGAACCTCGTTGTTTTTTTTGGACTAATTTTCACTATTACAATATAAAAAAATATATCATTATTATTCCTATATAGAGAATGATTCCTAAAACTTATCAATAATCTATATTACATAAATATTTTATAATATTATCTCATAACATAACGAATATAGGAAAATATTAGTATATGAATATGGTCTTACAATAATATCACTAATTATTAATATCACTGTCTAGATTCATCATATTATATAGTGTGATGATGATTTAATGTCAATTATATGAAGAAGAGTGAGGAGATATATTTGGAATTTAGAAAGATAAAAATTTACACCTTTCATAGTGTGAATACTTTTGAATTTTTATAAATAATCTTATAAAATAAAAAAATAAGATTCAAACTCAAGTAAATTCAACTGATTACATCCTATAGAGAAGTGTAAGGAATTAATTTTCTTCTAACAAAGGATAAAATTGTTCACAACAAGAGAGTGAGGAAAATTTCATCTCTAATATATACAAATAAATGAATTACCCAAAATAATATGTTTTCAATCTGATTAAGAGGTGAATTAAGGAAAACCTAATATAGAAATTAAATTCACTTTTAATTATCCCATCTTAGTATTCAAAACACTATATCAGTTAATATGAAAATATATGTTTATAATCCTCTAATACTCACCACTAAATTAGATGTTGTAAATTACGAAAATATTAGAATGTGTTATTTTTACCTGGTCTGAACACAAAGATAGAATATTCTTCTTTCTATGTCGATGTATATTTCTCAGACACAAATTTACAACTAATGTAGAAATGTAATTATAAATTGGTGATCATATATCATTCATTAATCAATATAATTAAATATGGTAGTAAGAGAATGTAGGAATTCATCCTTGAATCTTGTAAAATTTTCTTCCAATAATACATAATTTAATATAAGATAATGGAAGAATACATACTAAAAACTAGTGATTAGAGTTATCAATCAATAGTTCTGATGTATTCTAACTGGTATGGATTTTATTTTATTATATCCCTCCAATATATGATGCTATATTAACTTCATCTTAAATAATATCTTCATTTTATATAGACATTTCATTGAATCAACTAGTAATATCATCTCTCTGAATCAAAGCCTTCAAAACTAATAGACAATCAGCTATTGAGATATGATTATTGGTCACTAATTTCTAATAAATCATCTAATGATCAACATTTATAAACTAATTGTTTCTTCAAATATACTTCATACCAAATTTTCTTATTCTTCTTCTTTGTGATACTCAAAATATAGATAATGATGTTTTAGTACATTTATTGTCATATCTATACTCATTTCCTTCCTTCTATACATTGGAATCTATGAAATAAGGATATTTTAACGAATTAAATAACTTTTACTACTAATTATTATTATTATTTCTCTCTGAATCCACTTCTTTGATTTATAATATTCAATAAAAAATCACAAGATTTCATACATTCGATTTTCATGATATTCTTCTTGAATAATTTGTTGGTTAACTACACATCCTTCTATCATTATATTTATCTATTTTTAGTCAACGTCATTTGAATATATTTCAATATTTTAATATGTAAATTCTCCTTGAAGTATAATATAAGAATTATCTGCATAACTATAAATAATTAAATATTCAATAACGAAGACTAGTTAACCATCTATAAAATTACAAATCTGTCATGCATACCATAAAATCTAGGTCTTATTCTTCAATGACGTATCCATAGGAATTTATTCTATATTTGAACAAATGATCACATGTATATAAAATTATGTTGTGATATATCCTTCTTTGAATATGTAATTTATCTCATTACCCTTAATTAGGATGTTTGTAATGTGTATTCTAAAATCATTTTTGGACTTTAATACAGTTTTTTCATTTCATAACTCACTAAAATATAATACTATTAATCTTGTGTGACTATATTCAAATTTCATGAACACATATTTATTGGTATATAATCCCCAGACCACATCACAGAATAATTTATTTCTTTACAACCATGAAACCCTGCTCACAACATTACCTTACTCTTTAATTCTATTTCAAATTATTATTATGTAAAACCATGGATCTCAAATTTATCATTATATTTAAATCCTTAATAAATAGACTAAGAAACATTTAACCTCATTATATAAATATTTTCTATTCATTACAAACTAAATATATGGGAATATTGTTTTGTATGATATAATATTATCAAATCCTTTTATTTTCAAATTTGGAACTTGATACCTTTATAAACCATCATGAGGCGACTTATATACCCACTAAAACATCATATTTCAATTTTGTATGGGAATATAATTTAGTATGATATATTGCTATCATATCATATTATTTCCTTTTATTAAATAGAAAATCATTACACAACCTCTTGATTACTATTATGTATAATCCAATGGATCCTTATCTCAAACATTTATGATCTTAGACTTTATCATGTTTTTTCTGTCCATCTCATACATAAAAAATATTACTCTTATATAACACTATGTACTTTTAATATTTGTTAAATTATTATTTCTGGAAACTATTATGTTAAAAATGTAAATTACTCTTACATATAAAATTGTGTCTTATTAAATTTTCAAATTTTTGATTCATCTCACTAAGTACCTTTTTTTAGCTACTTTAATTTTACTGTTACTTATACATGTTAATATGAATCTTGATATTACTTTTAATTATCACCACGAGATCCAATACATTTCTTTATTCTAATATGAACGTTTTAGACATAACATATGTGTTGAAATGTTTTTTAATGTAACTATTATCTATAGAGTATATTTTTTCATTTCAACATTCTGTTACGATTACATATACAATTTAAATATTCCTAAAAACACTTCAAACATTCTCTTGGAGACTCTGTTCATTGCAAAAAAACTCCAAATACCATAAATAACCTTGAATGGAAATATAATGTTGATAAATATCTTCTACTTAATTTCTAAATCCTTAAATAATAGTATTACTCAACCTTTATGAATGATAATATTATTTCATACACCCAATCATCTAGTAAACCATTGTGATTAATTAATAATATATCAATATAAAATTGAAAATCCATATTCATAAAATCATAAGAACCATATTATATATCAATTTCTCACAATCTATCATCACATATCACGAATTCTCATTCAAGCCATGTCTGAAATTATTAGTTTAATTGGATATTTTCTTACAACATGTATCTCAATTTATTTTTCCAAATTAGACACAAATATTTGAAATCATAATCAATTAAAAATAAGTAAAAACACTTCTAAATAACTCTAAAATGTATATCAACTTATTAATTCTTTCAGATCTTCCTCAATCATCCAACACAAATTTACAGTCATCTTATCAAATGATAATAATTTCAATTATCATAAGACATTGAGCTCTTGAATAAACCCTTCATATATATTTCCAATACCCTTACCCATATCACTTAAATAATAATCAATATATGTTATATAGATCACCTTTTATTTATCACTTATGGTTAATAAATAAAATGGTTACAAAATAATGAGGGAAAATACTACTGATATCCAACATTACTAAAATACTATTTTTTCTTTATAGTAAATATGATACACTTCAGAGAAGGTAATAATCCTATTTCTCTACGTAACTAATCTTCAATTAATCACCAATATGCCCAGTGGAGCTTACATAGTTTATAAAACAATAACGCTTAACCATAACATTAATATTTTCTATAAAACTCTCTTCCATGTTATACCAACTAATATTTCTCTTTATTTGTAATTTTCAATATTATATTTATGAATTTTATTTCACGTACTAAATCCCAAAATGAATTTAAATCATTAATATGAAATAAAAATTATCCTTATACAAGTTATCATACAACTTCACCGACGTTCTACTTAATAATTATATTTCATTTCAACTAAATCTGGAATGGAATATTATTATCATAACTCATTCATATATTTATAAAAAACTATATATATTCAAGATTCATGTTAAAAAAAATCACCTAGTAGTTTACTGCATTCATAACTCCCCATGAAGTGATGAACTCGGACAACCACCATCATGTTTGATGATACAAACATACTATTCAAGGAGACAATAAATATGATTTTCTAAATAACACCATGATAATTTTTTTATTAATGTATAATATTTAAATTACTTATCTAGTTCACCCCCAGTATGATAAACATTAAATTAACTATATAAAATCATAATATAAATTAATATTATAGTGAGGTGGGTCTTTAGACCTTCATTGTGATTGAATTGATGAATAATGTGTATTATAAACCCTAATAATCATTTCATTATAGAATCATATTTATGATATGAATTCACACAAAATACAAAAATCATTCAAGTTTCAATAGTGTTAATCATGGATAACATGAGTCTTCCAACCATTCATTATGGGAGACATTCTTGTCTTCCAATTAAAATAAAGAACATCGTTATTTGGTTTCTTATTATAGTTTCAAAAGTATCTCAACCTATTTTGGAAGCAATATCAAAAAATAATTTTAATTTTTACCAACCATCATACAACATCTATACTGCACCATAGGAACCTTGTGGAACCATTTTTAGATAACACCTCATAAAATATGGCCTTATCACATGAAATTAGTAATCCACTATAACACTTTTATATTATTATACTTTTCTCATATTTATTTCAATATCCAATTTATTTATATGAATTATAATAATTTTTTTGGGTAAATACTCATCTTTCATTGTTTTTTCATCTGATTTCACATAAATATTCATATTCTCATTCCATTGTAAATTTTAAAATTCATCTTGTTGTATGTATTTCACCAAAACATTCATTTTGTTAAATTGATAAATTTTTAATAAAAATTTATTCAAATTAATTAAATTTCTAGTAATATTTAGGGATTATTTGTAGTGGTCAATGATGTTTCATTTTCTACCACTGTATATTAATATATTACTTTTTTTGTTACACATTTCAGAATTTTCTTCTCATATATAATTTGATATATATTTTTAATTATACCCAATATTTAATCACCAATATTTTTAAAATTATTATTAATAAAATTATATATTGTTTTAAAGTTGTGATTATATGATTCATTCTTGGTAGATGTGATAAAAACACATACCATCATAATGATTACCCACATTTCATTTTTCTAAAAATCAATCAATAAATTCTAATTTAATATTGTTGGATAGACTTATCCTTTATTAATAACATTTCATCTATACATATTTTCTCTCCCATGATGTAGGCCTTCTGTATTCTCTTCAAAATTATAAATAATTCCATAATTAAATATTTTAATTCCCAAAATTACAATTTCATCACTAATGACCAATAAAAATTCATTTATTTACATTGGATGAAATATTATCTTCTTTGATACCATCATGTTTTTAGAAAATATCCCATCTATTTTTGGAATTGAAACTCTCACAAGTGCTTCAATAGAACATTAATAAGTAGGTGGGTTTTCCATCATTATTTTTCACCAACACTTTCATATAATTTTATTAGAAAAATATACTAGTATATGAAATATAATTAAAAAAACAATATTATAATAATGTTGTAACTCTTTCTTAATGATTATAATGGATATATATTTTGATATTATAAATATCATGTTCCCAATAATATAATTCAATTTTTAATAAATTATATTGTAATAAATATTTATGTGTTCTCATATTTTTTGATGAGTTTGGGATGATTCAGAATGTATTGATTTTAGATTTTAAATTTTTTCATTTAATTACAGACACTTCATTTTAACGGAGAACCTCCCATCCCCAATAAATAATATAATTTTTTATAAATTTAAGAATCACAAAAATTTATTGGGGAAGTGAAAACAAAAAAAATACAAACAAAACCAAATATAGACAATATAATGAATCACGAATAAATTCCATAAAACAATAGAAGATATAGAATAATTTACCAGGTATAATATCCATTTGAAAAATGTTATATCTTTATTGGATCATCCTTGATGAATTTATTTAATTGGTAATTTATATTAACCCAAGTCAGAATATATCCCACAAGATACATTTTCTCATTGATGAAACCTTTGGGAAAAATCTAATCCATTTTTCTAATATAGTTTTCTTGCATATCATGTTGAAAAATAATATTATTCTCTCAAACATTATTTTGTATTTGTATTCAGTAACATTAATTTCTTAAAGGATTCCTGTAAAATATATTCCATTGAATTAAGGAGAAGAACAAATAAATTTTCTACATTCTCATATCTAGCATAATTTCAAACCCTATTAATTCTATAAAATTTCAATAATTTTTCTTGGTGTTCATTCCAATTAGAATGATCTTCCTCAATCACTGCATATAGAGATAGTGCATGTTCCCCATACTTTAAAACCCCCTAAATGACATCTTATTCAATGTACAATGAAACCATCCGTACATATTCCTTAAATTATTTTCTTCTAAATCATACTAAATCCTTTTCGGCCATATACTTTTTGGTTGACCCTATCTCCATAGTCTTCAAATAGTGATACTACTCCTTAAAGCCTTGGTGTTTTCCCCATATGTACTATAAAACTTCCCCAGTCCTATAATACAGTATTTCTATTGTTACTATTTAGTTTTTTAGTCCACTAAGGTTTAGTCATCCTTTATATTCTATTTTGTATGGTTAGAAATATCATCACATGACCAGACATCAATGGATCCCGATAATACATTACCAAACTACATAATTTTATGTTCTTTATAGTTTGTCAATATCCATGCCTTTCAATATAAATTGTATGTAACCATTTTAAAATATTCATCTACATAATATTAACTTTTGATTATAACATTAAATAAATTACACGTCTTGATATTCGAAAAAAGATTTATTAAATTCGAAAAATTCATATAGGTATCATTGCCTCAATCCAAATTTGAATTCATCTCATTTTATGTATTACAAAGATGGATTAAAGATCCTTGTGGAGATGCTACAAAAACTATAAAACCTCTCCTATTAAAATATGTACATAATTTGGGAGGAAAACTGGACTTGGAATGAGAAAATATAAATTTTATAGATTTTAAATAGGACACTATAATAGGTTTAGGGTTCATACATAACTCGCAAAATTGCAATGTCGAATGTTAGTTTAGATAGGATTAAATTCTAAGACATGATCCTAAATATAGTATCACATGATCAAATATTGTATGTAGGACTCCATTTATTTCCTATGATCTAACTATAGATTTAAATCAATGGATACACTCTATATCCCTTCAGTGGAATGTGAATTCTCATAAAAAATTACTAGGATATATGAACTTTTTGGAAAAAAATATCGATGAAGTCAAAAAAAGATAAAAATATTAACTATTGTTTATGTTGATATTTCCCTATTTTAAAATCTAAAAAAATCCCTTGGTGGATAGAATCTATACCATGAAATAAATAAATGGTTAAATAGGGGGACCCATGGTTTGAGTTTTCTTATCTATATAGGGAAATCAACTATCCATGTTATCGATTTGTTTCAAGATGGAAGTGATTTGGAATGGAAGGGGTAGATCAGGCAGAATGATTAAAAGTGTTAAATATTATAGGTATTATTTCATATTAAAATTGAAAGAACATGTATATAATGAAATATATACTAAATTAATGAAATTAGAGGTAATGGACAACCCATTAATCAAATATTCTTCAACATGAAACTGAATGTGGAGTTTTTGAGAGTCATGAAAACGCACTAAAAATGAATTTCAAGATCCCAATATTTTTTGAAAAATATATCAATGGAATTTTTGGATATATAATTCCCCCTGAATAAATATATCAATGAAAACAAAATATGGGAAAACAATTCATGAACTCAAATTATGAAACTTCAGGTGAATGAAAATCCCTCTAAGAGGATGTAGAAATTATTATACCTTGGAATCGAAGGAAAATATTAATGGGAGAGAAGGTATGACAAGGTGAAGAAATTACTTCCTTACTAGTGTGTATGGGTTAATGTGATCCCCCTAGTGGAGGGGGTGGGGGAATCATAAGATTGTGTGTAAACAATTCTAAGGAGTGGATATCTATTTCTTCTCATCGTCAACTAATTTCAAGTTTACTTTTCATCCACTTTTCATAGATTAAATTTTAATTTCGTGAACCTTGAAATATTATTATAAAAAATTATGAATATACTTAATTTTTTATGTATTGATATCGAATTTATACTATTTTAAATTAGTAATGTATTTATTCCATTTAATTATCAGTGATCCTTTTTCAATTCATAAACATTTTTCCAATACATTATAAATATCATCTGATTCAATCGGTAGAAATACATATTCATTTTATAATACTAAGATAAATATAAATGTATAAGTGAAAATATTCATGTGAAATTTAATCATGTAATTATTTACTTTAGAGTTGATGATGGAAATTGATTTAATATACCAATTTTCCTCATATTCTTCATATCATAAAAATGATAATTCTAGAAGATTATTTTCAGGAAAATTTACATAAGGAAATACATTAAATTATTTTAATTAGTATTATAACAGTTCCCATCATTTATATATTCCCTAACTTATCAGACTATTTCTTCAAAATGTTTATCCACATTATAGCTAAAACCTTTTTATTGGTACTCATAGTGCTAGGAAATATATTTTATTTCTAATGAAACAATGAATCCTTTTTAAAAAATAACATTATTTGTGTCTCATTAAATAAATTTGGATGTAATATGTATCCAACAATTTCATACATTGATTAAATTTATTTACACATGAAATAAACTTTAGACCATTCAATTTATCTATGGGGGGGTGTGGGGTGAATCAGTATGACCCTTTTGTTGAATTCTATTAACTTTTTGTTTTATCCTCTAAAAAATAAAACCAATATCTTAGATTACATGTATGGATCTATTTACATACTCACATCCCACACCACCATTTTTAATTAGTAAATAAGATATATTCAAGCATGTGGTATTTTAACATGGTGTTACCTCATTGTCGTAATCTACCCATTTTGGTGTTCGGTTCAAGTAATAATATATATATTTATATCTTCTGTAGAAATGATTTTTAAAATTTTTGATATAGTTTCCTCCATAACTAAAAACCAAGGTTAATTTTAATAAGAGAAAATAATAATGTAACCATGACTGTTATGAAAATCTCTTAGCTATATTACACATGTGAATATAAGAGAAACAATGATTGAATCTATATCTCTTATGATTGAAACTATCTACAAAATGATCATCATTATTATGAATAGTTTGGATTTTGTTATACTTTGTCCCTTGAATATACATTTTTCACCCAACTACATCCTAAACTAGGTACCCCCTAAACTATTTCTTGTATATGGATAGTTTTTTAATATTTTTTTTCATCAATTAGATTCATTTATAAATAATAGGTAGTTCGTTATTATAGTTTTCTTGATAATCTCTAATTCTAATAAAATATAAAAAACATTAACACATATGTAAAATATTTTTATCTATTTTTACTTATTCAATGTAATTCTTATTCTTCTTCTTCATGAGTCTTAACTGATTCATCTTGAACTTGTAATAATATTGAAAACCATTCTAAACTCACCATATTTTTATTAGAAATTGGATTCTATGATATATATATCTTATGTCCTAATTTCCATCATCCTTCTCGCTATCTTTCTTTTCTTCTTCCTCTTCTTCAACGCAAAAGTTCATATCTTAAAAAAATAATATTAATCTATCTCATTGATATATAGTAACTTCTTTATAAATATAGTACAAATTCTAAAAATCTTCATTAATCATTATTATTATATATTTTATAATCCCAATCAAATGAATATATTTCCATATATAGGACACTATCAAAAAACCGAGGTATTTTGATCATCTTAATAAATCCCACAAATTAAATAATAAAGAAAAAAGAAAATATATTTCTATCTAACAATACATATCTATCATGACTCCTATAATATTAATGGATACATCTTATAAAATATTACCATGTTAATTTAATATGTTTTCAAATGAGTTTACACATTCTTAGAATCATTAAATGAAATATATTTGTCATGGTTTTAAAAGAATTTTCACATTACTCTTAATCATCATGGTTTTGATATGGATTCAATAATCAATACATGAGTTAAATACATTACTATCAATCCATTTCTCACTATGGATTCATATTCTCATTACCACATGATTGTCTTCATATATCTATTACTGGATTTGACTTATAAATAGTTTCTATACTATTCTGAAATTCGATTTATTTTTCATGATTTGGAAACTCACATTTCAAAACAACCTTCCTTTATAATTATAACCTATGTAATACATAACCAAAATAGTTCTTCATAATTGAAACAAGAAAACAAAATCACTAATGATAACATCAAACATCATCTAATATTAATCTCTATATATTTTACATTTTACATAAACCGGTAATATAACCCTATAATATAGATTGAGATGAATATATCATATCATTTTAATTTTATCTTCAATATAGGTTACATTTATGAAACATCCTAGTGAATCTTATGTGTCTATTTAAAACATTAGATGACTAATATATGCATTGGGATATCATTTAATATGATATTAATATACTGTATCCTGTGATATTAAATATCCAAAATTAATATTTATTTATTTTCTGAATAAAATTTATACATCATCTCATTCACCATTACATACCACTGGGGGTTTATATTTTATAAAAACTTCTGTTATGCAGCCCGTACAAAAGAAATTTTTAATTATACTTATAAATGTGTTCTTTAACACTTTTTCAATTTTTTAGTTCTATAATCCTATATATATTATTAGGAATTTATTGTTATATATCACAATTTCTCTTGTAAATTTTATAAATTCATCTATTTTTATCATTGTGCAGCATTAAATATCCACTATAATTTAAAAATGAATGTTTATATTACAATCAATTTCCTAAAATTACTTTTTAAAATCATTGCGACTTCCAATACTTTTCTGGATTCTAGAATTAATATTCAAGAGTAACCTATCATATTTATCAAATTTCTAGAGTTAGTCTTATATATTGTTTACATTTTATAATATTTATCCTCAATTCATAATTAAAGATCACAAAATAATCATTGAACCATTTTGAACCATCTCAATGAATCTATAATAATTACAATACAACATAAAAAAATACCAATTACATCATAATTTTTTAGAATGATCCTAAATATTTTCAAATTCATTCCCATGTCCTTATTGAATATGTGTACTCATCATTTTGTACTTCAATTTATTATGAACCATCTCATCGCTTCTAATTTCAAATTCATCCTTCTCCACTCCATTATCCAATAGATAATATATCATTAATCTTGAAACCAATGTTCTTGAAAACCAAATAGTGGTTTCTCAATGATTTTGTCTTTTTTATTCTTCAATCACATCTCATTTAGAATTTCAGAATCTATAGTACTTATATTAGAAGAGGCATGATATATTCACTTATTTCACCATTAATAACCACCTATCTATGATTCTAATTTATATATTCTCTATAATTCTTAAATATAAATGTTTCTTCCTTCAAATTTGAATCTTAATATCATATTTTAACTTATTGATGGAACTTACTCACCATAATCAATAGTATATAACAAATTCACAAATTATAAAAACATCATGTTTTTGTAAAGACTGGTAAAATTCAAGTGAAATTTTTTCAAAAATTTCTTTGGGATTTTACAAGAACGCAGTTTCTTGACAGAGCCTGATTCCGAGGCCTGGTGTGCCCAGAATCAATTTCCGAAGTGTAGCTCGGGTACTTTCATTGAACGAACGAGCGGTTTTTTCTATCAATTGAACCGTTGCATGGAATCGAAATCCGAGGGTACCGATGGAACCACATCGCTGGTAATTTCTTAAGAAGTCCCTTTCTGGAGTTGCGTTTTCTCGGGAGGAGTTGTTTTAAAAATTGTGAGGGATAAAATATAATTGTTACAATTATATTTTCTTTTCTTGTTATGTGGATTAAGTGTTGTGTTACCACACTTTGATCCTTTCTTAAGTGGTTATATCTTATGTAAGGGAGTTAGGGGTGGGAGCCACTTGTAGTTAACCACCCATGAGAGGATTAATGTTGAGGTGGGGCCCACACGAACCCCACCCCTTTACATTCCTCTTAAACTCTCTATCTCCCTCTTTAATTTTTTTTAAAACTAATCTTTAATGAGTAACCTTCCATTTCCTCACTCTCTCCCTCATTAACTCTAGCCAACACACATCTTAAATTAAGTGAATTCAACTTTTGAATTTATTTTGGAAAAGCTTGGCTTGGGTTGATTAAATAATGTGGATCCATTATTTTTTTGTGAAGAGTTCGTATTTCTGTTGTTGAGGGTAAGGGAAGAGAGATTTGGAGTTCTTAAAGAACTTCTTCTTCTTCTTCTTCTTCTTCTTCATCAAGGATCGTCGATTCGGCGACCCGGATTCTTCCGCCTTCTTCTTCCTCGACAAAGGAGGAGGCACCGACGTGGTGAATCGCCAACGAAGATCCGCCTTTCAATTTTCTCTCCGTGTGAAAGGAAGGGAGACGCTTCTTCCTCCTCGGACGTTCTCCATCGGCATATACAGAACTTCACCCCGCGATGCTGTTTTCCATGACAACGTCGTTCGACAACATTTGTCAAGGTAGGGGTTTTATGTGTTTCATTTCGTGAATTAATTACATCATCTATCCACCTTCCATTAGACCGCTTTATATCATTTAACGGGAGGGGGCCGGACCGCACAAACATGGCCGACCCTCCTCCTTATTATTTTGTGTTCCTGCGGTTCAAAGGAAAGTCACGCGGTGCCGTCGAACTGCGCGGGAATGAGCAGCAAGGATGTGCGGCGCCATCGCGCTGCGCATTTGAAAATCGAACGAAGCCGCGGCGCCGTTGCGCCGCGCCAGAAAAAACCCCAAAGACACCGCAGTTGGAGCGGGGCCGCGACAGAGGGGCGCGGCACCGTCGCGCCGCGCCAGACAGAATAAGCCGCTGCATAGGCCGCGGCGAAGCAGTGTGACTGGCAGCTGGTTCCGGGCCGCCGTCATCGAAGCAGGGGAACCGGCCCTCACCGGTCCTGTGGCGGCAGAAGCCGGCCGCCTAGAGCGGGTTGGCCTGTCAGGGGGAGAGCTGGGGGTTACGACCCTCGGCTGGCCAGTAAAGAGCGGACCCCATTATGGGGGGTCGCGGTTACAAATGGCAGGGGGCAGCGCCCCCCCCCCCCCCCCCCCCCGCACTCCCGAATGGCTCGGTCGTTCGGCCGAGCCCCCTAGCCAGCGTGCCGGACCGCCAGCGCGTCGGGCTGCGCCCAAGCGGCACGCCCCGGTTCGGGCCAACCCAGGGGGTCTCGGGCCGAGTCGGTCCGAGCCCGAATCCCCCACTTTTGGACCTTTCACGGTCTTTTTCCCATAACATGGGCTGCTGACCTCTGATCGATGCACCATCAACTATGATGCGATCTTTGGATCGAGAAGGTCGTTTCAGTATATTACACTCACGGTTTCGGTGTACTTTGTGTTCGGTGGGGTTGGTTCGTTGACGAAACCAACCAGGCCCTCGGAGCGGAAACCCTTTTATATTGAGCTCCGGACATCCGATTGGTGTGCCGTAGACTTTGTTAGATTCCTCTTGAGGAGACAGAACATTTGGCATACTTCGCCCGAGGTTTGGACGCAGTTGGATTATGGCCGAGTTGGATTGTACCCAAAATCCAACCGGGCCCCTAGAACAGAAAAGATGATATCTTTCAGACTATAGGTCTGTTTGATGAACCGTCAGCGGCGTTGGTGATCACATTGAGAAACGGTCCCTATGAGTATACCCTGTGAGAGTTCTAGGTACAGTGGAGATACGGCCGGGTTTTTTCGCACACGGAACCAAGCGGGCCCCTGAGACGAAAATGCTAATAACTCACAGACCGGGCGTCTGATTGATGTGTCCTTTATTGCGTTGAGACCCATATGACGAGGCAGTCCTTTGAGATACTTATTCGTGAGACTTGTGATACTTAGAGTATCAACCTGTAGCTCGGGGAGCAGACCCCTCGGAGAGGAGCATACAGAGTACGGAGACCGTGTAGCTAGCTGTGACCGATGACTGCTTGTCTGATTCGATTCAGAGTGACTAGAATAGCCCAGTGGGGAGCACTACTTTGTGAGGTGGCACACCCATGGAGGAAAAGCACTACTTTTTGAGGTGGAAGACCTGTGGTACTCAACAGGAGGAGTACCTCTGTAGGATATGAGGGGGAGCACTACTGTGTGAGGTGGCAGACCCATGGCGGAGGAGCACTACTGTGTGAGGTGGAAGACCCGCGGTACTCGATAGGAGGAGTACCTCAGTAGTCATAAGTTAGTGAGTAGTACCTCGGAGTTGTGACAGGATCACTGTACACTCCAGAGACTGGCACACCAGTAGTTATGGATTCGATAATGAAAATCCTGGTTTGAGCTGGGTCTATGAACTTTGTGATTTCCTCTTGATTGAGATGGGTCACTTGATAACTAAGGTATATATATGGGCATATACCTGGGTAGTGGTTATCCGTTTATTTCATAACCTTTGTGTTTTCTCATGATTGAGATGAGTTACTGGATAACTTAGGTATAAGTATGGGCTTATACCTAAGTAAGGGTTATCTGTTGAGATCCTTCTTTGTGGTTATCCTTGTTGGATTTTGTGAGACATTGAGGGTATCGGGGACCCTAATGAGTATCGTTATACTCACCCCTGCACGGGATATGCCCGCACCTTGTTGTTTTGGTTGCAGACTATGAGCACTGCTGACGGAGGCCGAGTGTTCAGGGACTGGTCAGTACACGGAGGTGGACACATGACAAGTCAGAATCCGGAGGTGGATTTCATGACGAGACGACACACAGAGGAGGATGACGGGCGAGAGCATTGTGAAGTCTATCTGTACCTACCCTTCAGGTAGGATCCGAGGAGGACGACCCAGGATCCACTTCCGTTCTTCCAGTTGTTTTCTTGTTTTGTTGTACTTTTGATCAGTTGAAGCTGTAATTTTAGATGGGTTTGTATTCTGGCCAATTTACTTTTCAGCTGTCTCTTTTTTACTTAGTGTTTACTTCCGCTTGTACTCTGTGGTTTTCAGTTTTCTTTTAAAAAGCCAATGGCTTCACAGTTATTGGGATTTTCTCCTTTGGTGCTAGTCACCATCCCCTGGCCTATGGAAGGCGGGCATGGGGTAGTCACGACACATTCCCTGAGGACGGGTCAGGACAAATTGGCATCAAAGGATTCGGTTCTACCACAGAACTAATAACTCTGATATTTTCTTTCTGTGAAGTGAGAGTGTTAAGAGTACTGAGTGTGGTTTTCAGTTCAGGGAGTCTAGTGTTGGTGTGGGCGGTCAATGTATCCATACACCAGGACCCTGACAACTGATTTCCGACTTTGTGCATGAAAACACTATTTGCGTGTGTGTTTCTAGAAGTTTTTAAAAGTCAGCTCAAACCAGGTCAGCTCACCAGGTATAAATCGTTTGATCGTGTCATGATTGTTTCTTTCAGGATGCCTCCCTACGGACTACCATCTAGAGCCCCGAGAGTTGTTCGTACTGACAGTCCACCGAGCGACGTGGCCTCAGTACAGGGCCCTATCCCAGTTGAGGCACCAGCGGTACTACTACCCGTTGGGCCACCGATGCTAGCATCCCCAGCATCAGAGGGTGCACGTCTCTTGAGCGCACTGCACGAGTTCCAGCGCCAGAGGCCACCCAGGTTCAGGGGAGAGACGGACCCGCAGGCGGCTGAGGATTGACTGGAAGATATGGTGAGAGTCTTCAGGCTAGTGGGGACTCCAGCAGACTTCATGGTGATACTTGCTGCCAGCCTTCTTCAGGAATCATCAGGCAGATGGTGGAGCCTGATGCTCCAGATGCATGATGAGGGGACACTTCTATGGGCAGACTTAGAGAGCCTGTTCTGGGTAGAGTTTGTACGAACCACCCTTCGAGAGGTGCGTATACAAGAGATACTTGAACTGCGGCAGGGAAACATTATAGTGGCGCAATATTCAGTGAGGTTCACAGAACTCTCGCGCTACTCCACAGATATCGTACGGGGCCCGTTCTTCTGGGCCCGAACCGTCGAGCAGGGGCTCAGGTGAGAGATTAGAGCTTCTGTTGTTTCTCACATCATTCTGATGCAGACATGGGAGTTGGAGAGAGCCCTCTTAGTGGAGAGTTTCCTTGCTGAGCAGTCTCCAGCAGCAGGACCCAGCACTAGCCGGCATGCGGTAGAGTCTTCTGTAGCAGGCGGTAAACAGATGACGCAGAGGTCCAAGAGGACAACACCTACAGGTGGTCGACCGCATGACTCGGGGTCGGTAGTGTGAGGCACCAAGGGGAATGATAGAGCCAGACCTGCCATGCAGTGTTACTCCTGTGGCGGGATTGGTCACATGGAACGTGACTGTCCGACCCGCCATACATATGACTAGCAGTTAAATGAAGAACCTCCCAGGCAGAGGCAGAGGTTCGATCAAGGTAGAACGCTAGGAGCTGAAGGCCGATGGAGGGGATCTGGTTGTGAAGCTGGAGGTGGACGACGCTTCAAGTTGTTGCCACCAACACCACTAGGAGGTCCACCCCGACCGAAGAGAATATGTGGACATTGGAGTGCTTAGCTTAAGGCAGCATAAGCATACGACTACGGAGCTACGGAAGCGAGTGGACATGTGCGGAACTAGTGGTTTACTTTTATTCATTGTATATCTAGTTCCATGTTGTTGTTGTTACATTTGTGTTTTTGTACCATGATCTGCAATAATATAATGACACTTACCATTGTGACATTTTCTTCCTTACTTTTTGAGTACTAAGAGGTTCTGATTTAAACTGTTGAATTGACCCTCAATTTCATGATTCCTACTGGAAGAGACCTAGTGAACTCATGCTGATGCCGACAGAGTGACTCGACCCTTAGAGGTGATAGTGACGATTGGATCTCATGGTAGTAACGTCGAGGCCTTATGACAGCATCCATGTCATGAATACATCATTCATGTCCGGATTGACTGTATTAGGAAAAGAACGTGGTTTATCCAGGGGATGAGACCGGATTTCTCTTATCGGCAAAGAAGAAATCATAGCAGCTCTTCTGGGACCAGAGAAGGTCCAGGTCATCCAAGAGCGGATGAGGACAGCTTAGAGCCGACAGAAGCCTTATGCTGACAGGAGGCAGAGACCACTAGAGTTTGAGGATAGCGACCACGTTTTCTTACGGGTCTCACCTCGACGTGGAATTACAGAGATGTGGCCGAGGTGAAAAGTTATCTTCGAGGTTCAACGGACCATTCTAGGTCCTCTACAGGGTAGGCAAGTTGGTTTACTGCTTGACCCATCCACCTCAGTTGCACCAGGTGCATGATGACTTCAATGTATCTCAACTGAGGAGATACATGCTCGACCCTTCGCATATCATCGACCATGGGAAGCTGGACTTGGGCGAGGGTGTGACATTCTCGGAGGTTCCAGTGGGGACCGAGGATCGACAGGAGCAGATCCTATGAGGATGGTCGATTCCTCAGGTGCACTTTCTTTGGTAGTACGGGAATCTCCAGGTAAGCACATGGGAGCGGAAGGCTCAGATGTGTGCTCAATACTGCTTTTGTATCCCTAGTCTATGATACATCTTTACGAGGACGTATAGCCCTGAGGTGGAAGTAAAGTAAAGACCCATAAAATTCAAGGGAATTTTTTTCTTTTTTTTTGGGATTTTACAAGAATGCACTTTCGGACGGCGCCTGATTCCGAGGCTCGGTGTGCCCGGAATCAATTTCTGAAGTTTATATTAGGTACGTTCAGTGAACGAATGATCGGGATTTTCAATATTTTCAACCAATGCACGGAATTGAAATCTGAGGGCACCGATGGAACCGCAGCGCCAGTAATTGCTTAAGAAGACCCTTTCTGGAGTTGCATTTTCTCGGGAGGAGTTGTTTTAAAAATTGTGAGGGATAAAATATAATTGTTAAAATTATATTTTCTTTTCTTGTTAAGTGGATTAAGTGTTGTGTTACAACGCTTTGACCCTCTTCTAAGTGGTTATAACCTAAGTATGGGAGTTAGGGGAGGGACCCACTTATAGTTAACCACCCATGAGAGGATTAAAGGTGAGGTGGGGCCCACACGAACACCACTCCTTTACATTCCTCTTAAACTCCCCAACTCCCTCTTTAAATTTTTTGTAAACGTGTATTTAATGAGTAACCTTCCATTTAATCACTCTCTCCCTCATTAACTCAAGCCAACACACACATTAAATTATGTGAATTCAACTTTTGAATTTTTTTGGAAAATCTTGGCTTGGGATGATTAAATAATATGGAACCATTATTTTTTAGTGAAGGGTTGGAATTTATCGTGTTGAGGGAAAGGGAAGAGATCTTGGGAGTTTTAAAAGAATTTCTTCTTCTTCTTATACTTCTTCTTATTCTTCTTCTTCTTCTTCTTCTTTGTCAAGGAACATCGATTCGGCGACCCATATTCTTCCATCTTCTTCTTCCTCAACAAAGGAGGAGGCACCGACGTGGGAACTCACCATCGACGTTTTTCCTTTCAATTTTCCCTCCGCGTGAAATGAAGGGAGACGCTCCTTCCTCCTCGGACGTTCTCATCGGCATATACAGAACCTCTCCCCATGACGTCGTGTTCCACGACACCGTCATTCGACAAAATTTGTCAAGGTAGGGGTTTTATGCATTTCTTTTCGTGAATTACTTCTATTATCTATCCATGTTCAATTGGACCACTTTCTATCGTTTAACGAGAGGGGGTCGGACCGCACAAACACGGCCGACCCACCTCCCTTATTATTTTGTGTTTTTTCGTTTCAATGGAATGTGACACGGTGTCGTCACACCGCACGGGAATGAGCGGCAAGGATGCGCGGAGCCGTCGTGCCGTGCATTTGAAAATCGAACCAAGTCGCGGCACCGTCACCCCGCGCCGAAAAAAAAAACCCGAAGACACCACAGTCCGGAGTGGGGCCTCGGCAGAGGGCCGCGGCGCCATCGTGCCGCTCCAGACATAATAAGCCGCGGCTTAGGCCGTGGTGATGTAGGGGGACCGGCGGCCGGTTCCGGGCCGCTGGTGTCGAAGAAGGGGGACCGGCCCTCGCTGGTCCCATGGCGGTAGATGTCGGCCGGCCGGAGCGGGCCGACAGGTCATGGGGAGAGCCCGGGGTTTCAACCCTCGCCTGGCCAGCAATGATCCGCCCCCATTATGGGGTGCTGCGGTTACAAACGGCGGGGGGCAACGCGCCCCCCCCCCCCCCCCCCGCACTCCCGAACGGGTCGGCCGTTCGGCCGTGCCACCTGGCCAGCGCGCCGGACCGCCAGCGCGTCGGGCTGTCGAGCCTGGCCATGCCCAGGTCGGGCCTGGACGTGCCCCGACGATCCGGGCCACGCCCATGCTGGAGGACCCCGACCCAGGTCGGGTCGAACCGGTTCGGGCAGACCCAGGCGGTCTCGGGTCGGGTCGGTCCGAGCCCGAAACCCTGACTTTCGGTCCTTTCATGGTCTTTTACCCATAACATGGGATGCGGACCACTGATCGACACACCGTCAACGGAGATACGATCTTTGGATCGAGTCGGCCATTTTGGTATATTACACTCAAGGTTTCGGAGTACTTTGGGTTTGGCTGGGTTGGTTCGTACACGAAACCAACCGGGCCCTCAGAGCGGAAATGCTTATATCTTGAGCTCTGGATGTCCGATTGACGTGCCGTCGACATTGTTGGATTCCTATTGAGGAGAAGGAACTTTTGAATTATTTCTCCTGAGGTTTGGATGCAGCTAGAGTATGTCCGAGTTGGATTGTAGCCGAAATCCAACCAGGCCCTTGGAAAGGAAAAACTGATATCTTTCAGACCAGACGCTCGTTTGACAAACCGTCAGCGGCGTTGGTGATCACGTTGAGAAATGGTTCCTATGAGTATATCCTAAGAGAGCTTGGGGTACAGTTGAGATACGGCCGGGTTGGTTCGCACACGGAACCAACTGGGCTCCTAGGACGAAAAGGCAAATAACTCATAGACCAGGCGTCTGATTGACGCACCGTCTGTTGCGTTGAGACCCCTACGATGAGGCGGTCAGTTGATATACTTCATCATGGGACTTGTGATAATTGGAGTATCGACTTGTAGCTCATCGAGTGAACCCTCCCGGAGACGAGCATACAGTGTACGGAGACCGTGTAGATGGTTGTGAACGATGACTGCTTGTCAGATTCGATTCAGAGTGACTAGAATAGCCTAGTGGGGAGCACTAATTTGTGAGGTGGAAGACCCACGGTACTCGACAGGAGGAGCACCTCTGTAGGCTATGAGGGGGAGCAATACTATGTGTGGGGGCAGACCCATGGTGGAGGAGCACTACTATGTGAGGTGGCAGACCCACGGTACTCGACGGGAGGAGTACCTCAGCAGTCTTAGGTTAGTGAGATATACCTCGGAGTTGTGATAGGATCACCGTACACTCCAGATACGGGCTCACCAGCAGTTACGGTTTCGGTAATGAAAATCCTTGTTTGATCTGAGTCTATGTCCTTTGTGATTACCTTCTGATTGAGATTGGTCACTTGATAACATAGGTATATGTATGGGCATATCCCTGGGTAGTGGTTATCCATTGATTTCACAACCTTTGTGTTCCCTCATGATTGATATGGGTTACATGATAACTTAAGTATAAGTATGGGCTTATGCCTAAGTAAGGGTTATCTGTTGAGATCTTTCTTTGTGGTTATCCTTGTTTGATTTAGTGAGACCTTGAGGGTCTCGGGGACCCTACTGAGTATCATTATACTCACCCCTGCATGGGCTATGCCCGCACCTCATTATGTGGGTTGCAGATGACGGGAAATGCTGACGGAGGCCGAGTGTTTGAGGACTGAACAGTACCTGGAGGTGGACCACCCGATGAGTCATCATCTGGAGGAGGACTTCACGACGAGACAACAAATAGAGGAGCATGATGGGCGGGAGCATTGTGAAGGCTATCTATACCTACCCTTTAGGTAGGATCCGAGGATGATGGCCCAGGATCCGCTTCCGTTCATCCAGCTATTGTCTTTTTCTGTTGTAATTTTGTTCAGTTGTAGCTGTACTTTCATTTGGGTTTGTATTCTGGCACATTTACTTTTCAGCACTCTCTTTTGTACTTAGTGTTTACTTCAGATTGTACTCTGTAGTGTTTTAAATTCTTTTATAAAGGCAATGCCTTCCCAGTTATCGGGATTCTCTCCTTTGGTGCTAGTCGTCATCCCCTGGACTATGGAAGGCGGGCTTGAGGTAGTCACGACACGGGCCCCGAGGACAGGTTGTGACAAATTTGTATCAAAGGAGTCGGTTCTACCGCAGAACTAATAACTCTAATATTTTCTTTCTATGAAGAGACAATGTTAAGAGTACTGAGTGTGGTTTTTAGTTCAGGGAGTCAAGTGTTGGTGCGGGCGGCCGACGTATCCATACACCAGGACCCTGACAACTGATTTCTGACTTTGTGCACAAAAACACTGAATGCGTGTGTGTTTCCAAAAGTTTTTAAAAGATAGCTCAAACCAGGTCATCTCACCATGTATAAATTGTTTGACCGTGTCATGTTTGTTTCTTTCAGTATGCCTCCCCGCGGACGACCATCTAGAGCCCCGAGAGTTGTTTGTACTGACAGCTCGTCGAGCGACGTGGCCTCAGTAGAGGGCCCTATCCCAGTTGAGGCACCAGCGGAGGCACCAGCGGTACTACTACCCGTTGGTCCACCGATGCCACCAGCCCCAGTAGGAGAGGGTGCACGTTTCATGAGCGCATTGCACGAGTTCCAGTGCCAGAGGCCACCCAGGTTCAGGGGAGAGACAGACCCACATGTGGTTAAGGATTGGAAAGAGGTTGTGGTGAGAGTCTTCAGGCTTGTGTGGATGCCAGCAGACTTCATGGTGATCCTTGCTACCAACCTTTTTTAGGCATCAGCAGGCAGATGGTGGAGCCTGGTGCTCCAGATGCATGAAGAGGCGACACTTTTATAGGCAGACTTCGAGAGCCTATTCCGGGCAGAGTTTGTACCAGCCACCCTTCGAGCGGTGCATATACAAGTGCTACTTCAGCTGCGGCAGGGCAACATGACAGTGACGCAATATTCAGCGAAGTTCAGATACCTCTCGCGCTACTCCACAGATATGGTACATGACCCGTTCTTCAGGGCCTGAACCTTCGAGCAGGGGCTCAGGAGAGATATTAGAGCTTCTGTTGTCTCTCACATCATTCCGACATATACAGGGGTGTTGGAGCGAGCCCTCTTAGTGGAGAGTTCCCATGCTGAGCAGTCTCCAGCAGCAGGACCCACCACTAGCCGTCATGCCGTAGAGTCTTCTGTAGTAGGCAGTAGACAGATGACGCAGAGGTCCAACAGGACCATACCTACAGGTGGTCGACCGCATGACTCAGGGTCAGTAGTGCGAGGCACCGAGGGGAATGACAGAGCCAGACCTTCCATGCAGTGTTACTCCTGCAGTGGGATTGGTCACACGACACATGACTGTCCGACCAGCCATGCAAATGTCCAGTAGTTAAATCAAGAACCTCCCAGGCAGAGGAAGAGGTTCGATCAAGGCAGACCGCTATGAGCTGAAGGCCAATGGAGGGGAGCTGGCAGTGCAGTTGGAGGTGGACGACACTTCGAGGTGTTGCCACCACCACCACCAGGGGGTCCACCCCGACCGCAGGGAACATGGGGATAGGGGAGAGCTCAGCTTCATGTAGCAGAAGAATACGACTATGGACCTCCGGAAGCGAGTGGATAGGAGCGAAACTAGTGGTTTTTTTATTCTTTTTATATCTAGTTCCATGTTATTGATGTTACATTTTTTGTCTTTGTACCATGAGCTGTAATAATATAAAGACACTTACCTTTGTGACATTTTCATCCTTCCTTTTTGAGTACTAAGAGGTTCCTATTTAATCAGTTGACTTGACCCTCACTTTCGAGATTCCTACTGGAAGAGACCCAGTGACCTCACGCTGATGCTGATAGTGTGACTCGACCATTAGAGGTGATAGTGACGGTTGGATCTCTTGGTAGTAACGTAGAGGAATTACGATGTCGTCCATGTCATGAATACATCATTCATGTCCGGATTGACTGTATTAGACAAAGAACGTGGTTCATCCAGGGGTTGAGACCAGATTTATCTTATCAGCAAAGAAGAAATCATAACAGCTCTTGTGGGACCATAGAAGGTCTAGGTCATCCATGAGTAGATGAGGACAGCTCAGAGCCAACAGAAGCCTTATGCTGACAGGAGGCAGAAAACACTAGAGTTCGAGGATGGTGACCACATTTTCTTACGGGTCTCACCTCGACGTGGAATTATAGAGATATGGCTGAGGCGACATGTTATCTCTGAGGTTCAACGGACCTTTCTAGGTTCTCAGTAGGGTAGGAGAGGTGGTTTACCACTTGAACCATCCACCTCAGTTGCAGTAGGTGCATGACGACTTCCAAGTATCTCAACTGAGGAGATACGTGCTCGACCCTTTTCATATCATCGACCATGGGGATCTAGACTTGGGAGATGGGGTGACTTTCTTGGAGGTTCAAGGGGGGACCGTGGATCGACAGGAGCGGATCCTATGAGGAAGGTCGACTCCTTGGGTGCACATTCTTTGGAAGTACGAGAATCTCCAGGTAAGCACATGAGAGTGGAAGGCTCAGATACGATATCAATACCGATTTTGTATCCCTAGTCTATGTTTATGCTTTACGAGGACATAAAGCCCTGAGGTGGGAGTAATTTAAAGACCCATAAAAATAAAGGGAAATATTTTCTAAATTTTTTTTGGGATTTTACAAGAACGCAGTTTCTGATGGCGCCTGATTCCGAGGCCCAGTGTGCCCGGAATCAATTTCCCATGTTTAGCTCGGGTACGTTCAGTGAACGAACAAGCGGGTTTTTCTATCTTTTAAACCGGTGCACGGAATCGAAATCCGAGGGCACGGATGGAACCACAGCGCCGGTAATTTCTTAAGAAGACACTTTCTGAAGTTGCATTTTCTCATGAGGAGTTGATTGAAAAATTATAAGGGATAAAATATAATTGTTACAATTATATTTTCTTTTCTGGTTAAGTGGATTAAGTGTTGTGTTACAACACTTTGACCCTCTCTTAAGTGGTTATAACCTATGTAAGGGAGTTAGGGGTGGGACCCACTTTTAGTTAACCTCCCATGAGAGGATTAAAGGAGAGGTGGGGCCCACACGAACCCCACCACTTTACATTACTCTTAAAGCCTCTAACTCCCTTTTTAATTTATTTGTAAACTTATCTTTAATGAGTAACCTTCCATTTACCCATTCTCTCCCTCATTAACTCTAGCCAACATACACATTAAATTAAGTGAATTCACCTTTTGAATTTATTTTGGAAAAGCTTGGCTTGGGTTGATTAAATAATGTGGAACCATTATTTTTTTGTGAAGGGTTGGAATTTGTGGTGTTGAGGGTAAGGGAAGAGAGCATTAGAGTTTTTAAAGAACTTCTTCTTCTTCTTCTTCTTCTTCTTCGTCAAGGAACGTCGATTCGGTGACCCAGATTCTTCTGTCTTCTTCTTCCTCGACAAAGGAGGAGGCACCGATGTGGGAAATCACCATCGACGTTCCACCTTCCAATTTTCTCTCCGCGTGAAAGGAAGGAAGACGCTGATTCATCCTCGGAAGTTCTCCATCGGCATATACAGAACCTCACCACGCGACGCCGTTTTCTGCGACACCGTCGTTCGACAACATATGTCAAGGTAGTGGTTTTATGCGTTTCTTTTTGTGAATTACTTACATCATCTATCCATGTTCAATTGGACCACTTTCTATTGTTTAACGAAAGGGGGATGGACCACACAAACACGGCCGACCCTCCTCCAATATTATTTTGTGTTGTTGCGGTTCAAAGGAAAGTGACGCGGTGCCATCGCACCGCGCGGAAATGAGCGGCATGGATGGGCGGCCTCGTCGCGCCGCACATTTGAAAATCAAACCTAGCCACGGCGCCGTCGCACCTCACCGAAAAAAAAACCCGAAGGCACTGTGGCCAGTGAGGGGCCACGGCGGAGGGGCGCGGCGCCGCCGCGCCACGCCGGACAGAATAAGTCGCGGCGTGGGTCGCGGTGAAGCCGGTGGACCGGCCCTCGCCGGTCCCGTGGAGGCAGAAGTCGGCCAGCCAGGTTAGGCCGACCGGTCCGGGGGAGAGCCAGGGGTTACGACCCCCGACTGGCCAGCAAAGAGCCGCCCCCATTATGGGGGGCAGCGAGCCCCCCCGCCCTCCCGAACAGCTCGACCGTTCGGCCGAGCCACATGGCCAGCGCGCTAGACCGCCAGCGTGTCGGGCCGCCGAGCCGGGCTGCTCCCAGCTGGGCCGGGCCGCACCCATGCGGGCCGACCCTGACATGGGTCGGGTCAACCCGGTTCGGGCCGACCCAGGGGGTCTCGGGCCGGGTCGGTCAGAGCCCAAAACCCCCACTTTCGGACCTTTCACGGTCCTTTTCCCATAAAATGGTTTGCAGGCCTCCGATCGACGCACTTTCAGCTGCGATGTGATCTTTGGATCGAGACGGTCGTTTCGGTATATTACAATCATGGTTTCGGAGTACTTTGGGTTTGGCCGGGTTGGTTCGTACACGAAACCAACTGGGCCCTCGGAGCGGAAACGCTTATATATTGAGCTCCGAACATCCGATTGACATGCAGTCGACTTTGTTGGATTCTTCATGAGGAGACGGAACTTTTGGCATAATTCGCCCGAGGTTTGGATGCAGTTGGAGTATGGCCGGGATGGATTGTACCTGAAATCCAACCGGTCCCCTCGAACGGAAAAGCTGATATCTTTCAGACCGAATGTTCGTTTGACAAACCGTCAGCGACGTTGGTGATCACATTGAGAAACGGCCCCTATGAGTATACCCTATGAGAGTTAGGGGTACAGTTGGGATATGGCTGGGTTGGTTCGCATACAGAACCAACCGGGCCCCTGGGACAAAAAGCCTAATAACTCACAGACCGGGCGTCTGATTGACGTGGCGTCTGTTGCGTTGAGACCCCTATGATGAGATGGTCCTTTGAGATACTTATTCGTGGGACTTGTGATACATGGAGTATCGACATGTAGCTCATGGAGCGCACCCTCCTGGAGATGAGCATACATAGTACGGAGACCGTGTAGCTGGCTGTGACTGATGACTACTTGTCTGATTCAATTCGGAGTGACTAGCATAGCCCAGTGGGGAGCACTACTTTGTGAGGTGGCAGACTCATGGTAGAGGAGCACTACTTTGTGAGGTGCCAGACCCGCGGTATTCAACAGGAGGAGTACCTCTGTTGGATTTGAGGGGGAGCACTACTATGTGAGGTGGCAGACCCAGGGCGGAGGAGCACTACTGTGTGAGGTGCCAGACCCGCGGTACTCGACAGGAGGAGTACCTCAGTAGTCTTAGGTTAGTGAGAAGTACCTCGGAGTTGTGATAGGATCATTGTACACTCTAGAGACATGCTCACCAGCAGTTACAGTTTCGATACTGAAAATCCTGGTTTGAGCTGAGTCTATGACCTTTCTGATTACCTCTTGATTGAGATGGGTCACTTTATAACTTAGGTATATGTATGGGCATATACCTGGGTAGTGGTAATCCATTGATTTCATAACCTTTGTGTTTCCTCATGATTGAGATGGGTTACTTGATTACTTAGGTATAAGTATGGGCTTATACCTATGTAAGGGTTATCTGTTGAGATCCTTCTTTGTGGTTATCCTTTTTGGATTTAGTGAGACCTTGAGGGTCTCGGGGACCCTACTAAGTATCGTTATACTCACCCCTACACGGGTTATGCCCGCACCTCGTTGTGTTGGTTGCAGATGATGGGCAGTGCTGACGGAGGCTGAGTGTTCAAGGACTGGTCAGTACACGGAGGGGGACCACACGATGAGTCAGCATCCGGAGGTAGACTTCACGACGAGACGACACACAGAGGAGGATGATGGAAGAGAGCAATATGATGGCTATCTGTACCTACCCTTCAGGTAGGATCCGAGGAGGACGACCCAGGAGCCGCTTCCATTATTCCAGCTATTGTCTTTTTATATTGTACTTTTGTTCAGTTATAGCTATACTTTCAGTTGGTTTTGTATTCTGGCCCATTTACTTTTCAGCACTCTATTTTGTACTTATTTTTTACTTATGCTCGTACTCTGTGGTGTTTTGTTTTCTTTTATAAATTAAATGATTTCCCAGTTATCGGGATTTCCGCCTTTGGTGCTAGTCGCCAGCCACTGGCCTATGGAAGGCGGGCTTGGGGTAGTCACGACACGGGCCCCGAGAACGGGTCGTGACAGTTTTATCATAGGACATTAAACTTATTAATTAATTGGTCCCCTTTCAAATCAACCAATTCATTTTTATAGTTATAAAATTAATTAAATATAGTTTTAATTATCACAATAATTTTAGATTTTCAATCTTCACCTATATATATTTTCCAGTGTTCTTAACATACATAAATAAATCATCATCAATATTTCCTCAATAGTTATCCATTTCTCTAAAACTTATTTAAAAAATATAATATTTCATAATAAAAAATAGCATCATACACATTTCAATATTTAATAATTTTTCATCATCACATCTATATAAAAATACTACCCACTTAAGGGATGGTTATCATCACATTTTTTATTAAATGATCTATAAACTAAAAAACACTTTGACTACATAATGCTTATCGATTTGGAAAACATAATTGATCAAATATTACATCAATGATGTCAATTATATAATTCATCGAACGATATCTACTAACTTTTATATTCTTAAGGTATTTTCAAAGGCATTTAAGGGAAATTATTTACATTAACTCAACTCAAAAAATACATAAAAACATTCAAGTGAAATAATGTCTATATCACATCATGTAATCTTCTGTGTTAAAAAATATTTTATTAAAAATATTTGGTCCAATATATATGGGGAAAGAGATATGATTATCATGACTCATTCGTAGTATTCATTTAAACTATATTAATTTCAAAATTATTTTCAATAAAGTCATTGGGAATTTTTCAAATATTTCTAATTACTCTTTAGTTGAAGAACTGTAAAAAACATCATCGGGGTTGACACCACATGAAAATGTAACATGTTGGAAACAATGGGTCCTTTCTAGATACCACTACAATGGATATCATTTTATATAGTATAAAAAAATAACATTGATCATTATCTCCCCTATATGATTTGAATTAAAATACCTACATGAAGGCAAATATGTGATAATAAATTGGGGCATAATGTTTATCATGAGATAAATATTGAAAATACATTCTACCCAATACAAAAACAATTTATCTACATGATTAGGTTTATAAAAACTATTTATGATTTCCCCTTTCATCTTTTTTTGTAACAATATATTGTATCATAGTTTACCTGAATCTTTCACAAATTATTTTTTGTTGGAAATTATTTTATTCATTATTCATCAAATAAAAAGTATCATTTGGTTCTTGTTGTACTTTAGTTACTATCTCCACTCATACTAGATAGATTATAATGTAATGTTTTTTTTATTCACCACTTTTTTGTTTCATCCAAACTACTGTATATTGATTCTTGGGCCATGATTTTTAGATAACAGCTCATGAAATTTTTCTTCTTCATGTGACATTACATATTTTTTTATATAACTTATATTTTTATATATTATTCCCATATTTCATTTAGTAATAAATTGATATTTATGAATGATTATAAATTATTTTGGAATATTCAAATTTTTGTTGGGTTTTATACATGAATTCACAGTGATATTTAAGTACACATTCTATTGAAACATCATGAATACATCTTCGATGATATCTTCCACCAATCCTATCTTTTTATTATTTCTTATGTTGGTTCTATTAGTTAATTAAACTATCATACATTATCATTAAAATTAATAGGTCATTAAAATGTATCCAGGATATGGCTTTTTCTATAGCAATATAAATGTCTTTTATTATAAATTTGAAATATTTCAAAATGTTATTATTACTTATCTTTTCATCTATTCTTTTATTACTCTCTATGTTGGAGTAATCATTATTTATCGTTTTTTTATTCAAATTTATAGTGGAGTTATATCAATAAAATAATATTATTCATGTTTTGTAGATGTTAAATAGAAATATCCATATTAATGACCACTCAAATATAAAATTTAATAGATTCTATCAAAACATTCAAATATGTTTTTAACGGATAGACTTTTAATTTTATTTTATTTTTTTCATCAATTACACATTCCTTCTCTTTTATCTCCTTTCATTGTAATATGACTAGTTTAGACACCATGTCCTTTCTAAATAAAATAACCATTATTCTATTTTTTATTTGGGCAATAATAATTCCTACTAATTATCAAATCTACCCAATTTTAAGTAGTTTATTTATAATTATTCTTTATCACCTATACATGTCTACAATATAATTTTATACCCCTTCAATAAGTTGAAATAATAGTTGTATAAATTAAAATTTCATGGACAAGGGCTACCCATTTCCTATATGTTAGAGGGGATATATGGTTGTTTGATAATTATAACCTAATAAATTAATATATTTTGATTCTAATTATGTCTTTAATTACAATAATCCATGAATGAACATGTTTTCTCAATATATTGGAATCTTTTAGCTTGTTTTATATCAAGAGTTATCAGTTAATCATATAATTGAGAAACACTTATTACAATAGAAAATCATTAATTCCTCAACTAATTTTAATAATTATTCTTATTAAACTTATATATTTTGAATTTAATTATCATGTTTCTTTCTAATTTATTATAAAAAATTTATATATATTTAATTACTTTGGAGTTTTTCTCCAGTTGATAATCCATTGCATTAATAGAAGCATTGTGAGTTTCTTTTAAAGAATTAAACATATTTTATTTTATTATATTAATCATTGAACTATAACATCATTAATTATATAACTATTTATTATTTATTGAACAACCTTTAATTAAAATTTAAAAATTGTTTCTTCTTTAAATCAAGAAGTAGGGTGAGGATGTTCACATTATTTATATTCATTTTGTTAATGGTGAATCATTTTGTTTATGGATCCATTCTCATAATTTAAATTTTTTTAACCATATTGGAATCAACTATTCTCACCATGTACTTTTACTTTTACATCATATATTTTTCAATTCCTCATATCTGTTTATTGGGTACTGTAAAACACTTGACTTTGTTTTATTTAAATTATGTTGATTCACTTCTCAATTGAGTAATTTTTTTATTACATTCCTTATTTTCTCTACACAACCTTCAATTATTCTGATACCAACAAAATATCTCATTCATGTTAAGAAATGGTGGAGTTTTTAGTGTATTGGAATGTGTTGGTTGAAGTAGTTTATGATAATAAAATTTTTTAACATCATTTGAATTTATAGATTCATTTATTTTTTTCTACATACTATGTGGTGAAGTCGTGATATTTCTGATTGTTGGTGTCATTATCAACAAACTAGGTTCTTTTGGCTAAAATCATCTTTCCACACCCAATCACTATTCATGTGTAATGGTTTTTTTTGGGACTTCAGACTAATAAATTGATGTTTGGTAGTATATCAATTCTTTCCAAAGTCAATATCCATTTAAATTTTCATGTTGTCATTGTTTCCAATAATCCATGGTGTTTAACATTGATGTTGTGCAAGGGAGATGTTTTCTATGTACACTATACTGATTATTTACAATCAGTTTTTAAATATAGATTTATTTTACCTCATATTTGGAGGACATCAATTAATGACCGGTGTGCTAGTAGTTTGATACATTATAGTTTTTCTTCAATCGTTATTTTTTTGTTAAATTAATCAAGGGTGTATATCTTCCTCAATGACACTTTTTACTTGGGTTTTTATGTATATTTATTTGTTGCAAACTCTTACAGTATATTGTTTTTTACATGAATTCTAGATTCATTTTTAAGGGCCTTTCTTTTTAGTTTCCATGATCAATGATGGTATGCTTATATTCATATTGATAAAAATAAGATTGTGTAGTCCAGAAATGTGTGGTGATGGTGGAGGATTATATAAGAATTTAAATAGTGAGATTATGTTATATTAATTTATTGTAGTGCATCTATGTCCTCAAAGATATACATGGAATGGTAAAGCTAATGGCTAACGATACTGACATGTTCAATATAATTGAAATTTGAAATTTTTATGTATGAACCAAAACTAGAAGATGTTTAGATTTTATTACAAAATTGAAATTATAATTTTTATTATATTTAAGGTTCCCACTCAACCAAAACATATATTTACAAAAAATATTTTAAATAGAATAGTTTCTACCATTTTTCATTATTGTTTCATAGAATAATTTGGTTATATCACCACCAATGATTTTTCATCATAAATTCCATTATTAAACAAAGGTATATAGGTAAATACATAAATTATTACCTTATCTATGTAACCTTTACCTTCATATCATAGGTATTCAATTTATTTAATAAAATCATTACCTCGATACTCTTCACATCTGGAAATGGATTCTTATATAGGGTTATTTTCATTAATGTTAATAGATAAACTACCACATCGAATACCATTATTTAATAATGCACCTTTTATCCTTTAAAACATTATTTAAAATAATTTTCACTTTATTATATATATTCTTTATGATTTTTGGATAAAACAACAATATAATTATTAATATTGATGGTAACTATATTTTCTATATTGGAAAACGCTGAATTTCATTTAAAGAATCACATCATATATATCTGACCAAATTAGTTGGAAAATAAAAATATATCAAATTATATAAAAATGATACTATTAGATTCCACTCTATGAAACCTATATATCATGTAGTTACTCATACAACGGGCTGATATAGTGTAGCCAATGTTGTCAAATTTTATCCAATTTTAATTATACCCTCCGGATATTTAAATATCTATCTCTATTAATAAAAATGGATTTCTTTAAAATTTCCATCACACACCACCATATGAAATTTTTTAATAATAAATAGAGAATCCTATGGTATTTTTAAAAATTCCAATGATAATATAAGAATGTAAGAATTTGTTTGAATAAATTTTAGAAAAATATATTAATCACTATAGTATAAAGTGATTGATAATGGATGAGAATCTGTGATTTCTAACACAAAACATATACCACTGAATAAAGGGGAAGGTAATAATACATCATTTTCTACTAGAATGTTTTTATAGATATATTATTCAATTTAATACAATACAAGGGTTTAGTGAGTCCTTGAATCTTATTAATGTAACTATCATTTGACACCATTATCGTCTTCTATGTGGTATATCTTATTTTACACTATATCCCATCACTCTCTAATGCACTTCAAAATCATTTTTAAAAATTATTTTACATCTTCTCTATGATTTTTCAACATTAACTATTAGAATTTTTCATCCTTAATCAGAGTCATCATAAAAAATGGATTATTTGTTACAAAAAATGCATTTATATCTCTAATAACAACTCAATACCATAATAATCGATTATTATTAACAAGATAATTCTTTAATTTATATTCATGATTCATATTTCTCTTTCTCTTCAAGAGTATAAATATAATGATCATGATTAGATACTAGTAGTGTAATTATCAATCTATTAATATTCATTTTTATTATAATTTAGCTTATATTATATAGGTATAATTTAGGTCAATACACCAATTATTATTATTTGTATTCCACATATTTTCTTAGACATCCTCAATGCATAAGATCATCCCAATAAAATATCATTTGATTTAATCTGTTTGATACTTAAGATATTTATTTCCAATATTTAAAGATTTCTCTACCCCGCCTTTATCCTTTATAATATTGTATTTTATACATAAATTATTTTGAAAATGTTTCCATAATTGAATATTGAATTCCCCATTTGAATTATGGCATTGTTATCATCTGCATAACTCATGGACTCCAAATTTATATTAAAAAAGATAAGGTTTTCCCTTTAACATTCTATATCATATATGACCTTTATATTCTTTATGGCCTCTTCAATGAAATCAATTAGAAGTATTTGTGCATAAAATTGTTACATGCATATAACCTTGTAGTGAAACATAACCATTGTAACATTACAGAATACTTTGTTGTATAATCCTATTTAAATATCGTTAAAATACATTTATTACGGTTTAATAAATGATTCCCAATGCTATGTGGAGGCTCATGTGTGTCTAGGAGGATTGAGACACAAAATTTGAGAAAATATTCCATCTAGTGCATGTTGCATGGTTTGATTATAGTAAGTAGTAATTTTGTGTGACATCTATGCATGCCTAGATAAAGGGTACATGGTTCATTAAACACAGAAATGTGGGGAGGAAAATCTATGTGATCTTGAATAGACCAATCCCACACAACCATCTCACAGTTTTTACACTATGTAGGATCCCCAAGAATCTGTGTGGCTTGGACCCCACTTGGATTGAGGGTGGCATATGGTTGTCTCGGTTTTTGGCCAACTGTGCATCCAAAATATGTTCCCCTATAAATGGGGTTTTCTAAATAAATTCCTATAATTCCTTAATTGTTAAAACACTGTATTTTCATCCATTCTTCCCCCATCATCCCTAGTGATTATCCAAATCACCCTAGACACCCCATATATCACTCATTATCATTTCAAATCAATTTATAGTCCTTTTGGTTATGAATTAAATATCCTTATGAGTCTAAAAATACTATTCTTTATTTTTCTAGATTATAACACATGTAGTGTATATACATCTACTAAATACCTATACCCATCTTTTACACGTGGATCGTAGGTTGGGGATTTTAAGGGTGATCAAATTTTAATCAAATTCTATAGTTGAGCATGTAGTTTTTAATGAAATTGAGGTAGGTTTTCCACATGTTAAATCACATAGTATACTTGATTTTTCATGTGTACATGGTGATTCATTGGAATTATTGTGTTTCCACTTTTTTGAACTTTTATATACGATAAATTGAATTTTAAAATTTTAATTAAACCTCTCATATTCCCCGTGGGATGTATTTTCGTTAGTCTTACCAAGTTACAGTCCAATAATGGGGTGTGCCTATACTTGAACATGGAAATTAGAATGTTAATTGTAAAATCGAATTATATTTCCAATGCTCCCATAATAAAAATGTTGAAACGTAATCATGGGTTATGGGATGAAACTAATGGTATTTATGTATAGTTGTGAACATGGTCGAAAGGTTTGTGGGTATAATTTTAAATAGGTTAAGTGAGTTATGGATTTTAAAGGATAATTCTGTTGATTGGATAAGACAACTAAATGATAAATGGGTCGATTGGGTTAAGGAATGTAAAAGTGAATGTTTTTATGGGAAAATCCATAATTATTGCTTATGTATTCAATTCACATATGATATAATTGATGGATCTATTAAATGTTTATGGTTTTTGTATGGTAAATTCCTTAAGTCTAAAGAATAATGTTAACATCACATAGAGGTATGTAGGATGTTTAATATATGTTGTCAACTCGTGAAATAATTAGGATTAATGATCTAAACACCACCCCTTGAATTCATGGGTTAGGGATTCTAATTGAGGATCTATTCCCCTAATGGTTCCATTGATACGAATACCTGTATTAAGTCTCCATGGTTTGTTTGATGTAATTTTTTGCGAAATGTTATCCAGTGTGACATAGGGAACACAAGATGTCCCCATTATGAATAATAATCATTCAACAGAGGTTGTTGAAAAGTAAATTAATTTTACAACCCATGGAATTAAAGATGAAAATTCTTTATGTGACATTTCTATCCAATTTCACATGCATCACTTTTTCTTCCATTTAATTGATTGTTTTTATCTTGCGTACAATATTTTTTTAGAATATATATTTTGAATAAAACATTTTTGTTGGTCTACTAAGTTATACTCAAACCATGCAAGGGCTGGGATTGGCTACCCAAATGATTTCCTGGTTTCATGTCAGGAAAATAAAATGTGCCCTATTCTGGAAGGTTAATTGAGAATGAGTATTACATGGATGAGAGAATAAGAACTGTTTTCATGGCCCATTTTTGTGATTCTTCTATTTTTATTTAGGTTTATCGTTCCTTACACATGGACGTATATGACATGACATAGAAACATCGTTGTTTGTTTGTGTCATTTTAACCAATTAATTTTTTTTGCAAAGAATGTTCAGTTCATTATTTGTTCACACATCATCTGATGTATCATACTATTATAATGTGGTTATAGTATCCCCACTTGTTATATTAGACCCTCAATACTAGTTGGCTGCCTTTGGATGATGGCTTGAAACACATATGTTCTTGTGGAGACCCAGATTGGAGAACTAGTTTAGTGTTAATCAAGTTGTGGATGTCACAAATCATAATCTGAGGGGGTTTTTATTTTCTATTTTCATACTATCTTGGGATGGTTAAAAGGATACTGTGACATGTAGGGCCTCAAAAATATTAATTTCCATTGGAATATCAAACCCATGAATAGGGGATACCCCACTAACTAGGGTGGGATAGTTGGTCTGGATTTGTTTTGTTGTGGTAAGATGATATTTCACCATTTGGATATGCACTTGTTCTATGGTGAGACTATTCTGTGTTATTTATCTCATGGTCATAATTATATGAGGTTGTGAATATTTGAATCATTTTTGGATCCTAGGGATATATGTGGCATGAATCTGGGTAGTCACACACATGGTGAATGTCTATGAATTGATGGATAAAATATATATCTTTTCAATGAACATTTGAATGACACAGTGTTAAATAAAGACGATGCAAATTTCTAAATGGAATAAACCTGAAATAATTGTTAAATAATATTTCCTTGAGATAAGTTATAAATGTTAAAATATTTTGGTTTTAATAAGTTTTAAACACGGAAAGGTACTTAATAGATAAATATTTACATTATGGATGTGAGAATGGTTAAAATTTATGTTGTATGAAAATACTTGTGTTTGGGTGAGTTGGTTACCCCATGCTAACCAAAACACATGGTAGAGTTGGTAAATTCTAGTTTTCTAGATGTTACAATGACTGTTGGGATAGTGAATGAAAAATGAGTTGAATATGGCTTTTGGAGAGCCATTCATTGTGAAAACAAGAGATGTTTATCTTATATTCTCTAAGATGTTTGTTTAGAAAAATATAGGAATGGCACCAAGAGAATATATGTTAGTTTGGAGGAATTAAGATATCACCGAGAATGATCCTACAAAATCCGATCAAGACACCATGATGATTCAATTATATGGGGGAGTGGAGAATTTCTTTGGGAACATCACTCATTTTATGAAAAGTATGGAATGATACCTAGGGTTCTTTATTCCAATCATGTTTGAGATACATAGAGAGTATGAACTAAAACATACTAAAAATTCTGTGGGAGATGGTGGAAAGAAGGTATTTGTGTTCATGGTAGAGTCCATCCAGGAAATATTTTATTACTAAGAGACTACTCCTATTATGAGAGTCATGTACGGTGCATACATATTGTGAGGATAGGAAAAACCATAGTGGTAGATCATGGTTTATACTGATAAGGATGAATTTATGTTATATATGGTTTTCGCAGAAATGTTTCTGGATAATATCTATACAGAGTCCTTATTAAAGTGGAAGGATTCATAGTTTATATGTTTTAACTATGAATCTATGTTATTGATGGATTGTGTTAGAGGATTCACCAAATTCAAATGATTTGTTCTAGAACTGGTATCGTTCGTGGTATCAGTGAGGAGACAATTCAGGGGTGTACATATACCTGAGTTAAATCCCAAGGTGAATATCTTCCACATAACATAATTTTCATATATGGGGGATAAGTGACCTATTTTGGAATGGAAGATAAATAAGGCATTTGGTGGATGACATTATGTTCATGTCAGTAAATCTATTGGAATGAAATATTATGGATGGAAGTATTGTTTTGAGAGTTTTAACAATGGAAGTGGCGTAATGAGTAGTTTGAAAAGAGAAACATCCCTTCAAGGAATTGGTCTATTTTTTTCTATTATTGTGGTAGGTCAGAAGAAAGGTGAATTTTGTGTCCTTGTCCACTGGTTGATAGCTGTGATTGTTGTAGGATGGTGAATGTGTAGATGTCATGTAGGAACCATGGACATATGGATAGTGGTGGATTGTTGAGGCCAGTCAAGTTTGTAGGTAGGGAGGCAATTAACCCAATTCAGGTAAGAATATATATCTCTACTATCCATGCTAGTTGGGGTGGTAGACATGACAATCCAGGTCCAGAGCGTCTATCTCATCAGGGTAGTACAGTTGTAGGAACTCACATCAAAGCCTCGAGTAGTGGAATGGATTAGCTTTATGATGTTTATCGAGTATCTTGAGGTGGTGAGGTTGTATCAATGATATTTCAATGAATGATTCATGTAGCTTATTTAATTTTTATTGCATCATTTGAAACATATGCCTCAGATGATGTTATATCTTTTCAATTCAAGAGTTTTTTGGTTCTAATGGTGGAATATATGTTTGGGGTTATATTGATATTTAAATCATTCGGGGAATGAGATGAAAACATTTGAAAATGGTTAGAGTGTTCCCTAGAGGTTGGATATTACCCTTTCATGTGGAATATTTTTATGTTGAATATTATTGTTTATGACCTAGTATTGGGAATAGATTGGAATGTGTTGTACCTGGACCATGTTGATGGTTACCATCATAGGGTAATGTCACATCCCAGGAGGATAATAGTTATGTAAACTATAGTTAATAATAATTCTGAGTATCCCATTCAGGACAAGGCTTAGCTTTTGGGTGAGCTCACAACCTAACTGGATTTTTTATTTTTTGTAATGGGGGAGTTGAGAATATTTTCATTCCTCTCATGGTGGATCAGTTTTAGGATTTTATTCCTAAGGACTTATTAGGTCATAAAATAATTAGGGATGTTAATCTCATGATAGATTCATTGTGGCAGAACAACTAGCATATATTCTTATTTATATAATGAGACTAATAGAACATTTTTATTTGAAAACAAATTTGGAGGAACATGAGAACAGGGTTTTTATTCATCCATGTACTCCACCTTTAGAATCTCTAATTTTTACTCCTAAAAGGATGGAGGATCCTTGTATTTGTCTTTCTATTATAGTAAGAATAATCAAATTATGGTTAAGAAAGTATCCCCTATTTTGTGAATTGATAGACTTTTTGACCAACTGATGGGCAATTCTATGTAATCTATGATTTATTTTAGATCAAGGTATCATCAACCAATGTTCAGACCTTCTGATATATCATTGATTTTGTTTGGGAGTAGGTATAGATTATTTGAGTACTTCATAATCTCCTTTGGATTGATTGATGTGCCAAAAATGATTATGGCCCCGATGAACCGAATTATTAACTCGTACCTAGATCAGTTATTAGTTGATTTGTGGATTATATATTACTGTTATAGGACTTATGATAGTCATTCAAAACCTCATAGAATCATTTTGAGTTTACAAATAAAGAATTAGTTATATATCTTGATATCTAAATTCTATTTATGGACTAACCAGGTATACTTCATGGGTCACATCATCTTTGAGGAAAGTATGTATGTCGATCTAGAGAAATTTCAGGTACGTAACGCTTGGAGGAAGCCCAAGAATGCTTCATATATCTGAATATCTTTTGATTTTTAATTCTATTTCTAATGGTTCAACAAATAATTTTCCCATTTATTAGAACAACTTTCACGCCTAAATAACAATGTGATCAAGTTTTAAATTGTGGCGATTTTGATAATTCATTCCTGTATTTATTGAATCAATTGACTAAGACTACAATTTTGATCATACCCGAGCCAGTTATAGAGTATAACTTGTTTTTGAGGGATTAGGATTTATGATTTTAAATTTATTGATGTAGGATGGAATGGATGTGTCATACGGTTCACAAAAACTGAGATCTTGTGAATGATTTCACCTTATGCATGATCTTGAGTTCACTACAGTGGTTTATTCCTAAATTTTTTTGTGGCATTAGTGTTTTGGAAAATGATTTACAGTAAATACAGATAATAAAAATCAGTAATAACATCTTATATCAGTGGTATATTAATCATTTTAATTTTATAATGGATTAATATATCAATCTCATTATTTAAAAATAGTTTTAACAATTAGAAAACTAAACACAGTTGGAAATTCATTGAGTTAGAAAACTCAAAAGTGGGCAGTTTAGCAATATTGTTTTGAGTGGATGATGCAATATTTTTATGTTGATATAGATCTAGAGGATAATGATGGAAAATAATAGAAATCATTTTCATCCATGGTTTTTTATTCCATGATTTTGAGCTAGAACAAGATTGTGATGTATGAGGATCTAGAGTTTCTTCCCTTGAGAGGGATGTATTCAATGTGGGGAGTCACCTTTCAGGTGGACTATTGTTGATGAGGAGATAATTTTGTTTATCTCCATATTTTCATGCAGATATGTATAATGGAAGTGTTAGTGCTTGAGTTCCGTGCTTCAGAGTTGTTAGTGAATCCTAGATTTATAAGAATATATCATTATATTCATAGATAATAGTCATTGATTGGATTAAAGGAATAGGTTGTAGAATTCATGATGCGATGTTACACACGTCAATAGGTGAATTCAAATCATTTGAGACTGGTTGGGTTTTTACACCCTTTCACAATTCCAAATGGAAATGGGATAATTTTTTGATGGACTTTGTGAAAGGACATTCAAGGAAATATATGAAGATTGGTGTGATTTGGGTGGTTGTGGACCAATTGACCAAGTATGAAATTTTCATTCCTATCCAAAATACCATATCTATAGACCAGTAGGGTAATTTTGAACATAAAATTTAGTATATTTTCATGGGTATCCATGAACTAGAGTTTCAGATCATGTTCTATGTTTTACATCACATTTTTAGAAAGGGATATAGAATGTTTTTGGAACCCATGTGTTTTCTTCATGGATTTCCACCCACAGAGTGATGGGACATCAGATTATACTAGCTTGTATTTAGTGCATATGATGATAAAATGTCTCCAAGATGTTTGTGAAGTTTTGGAAATATATTTATGTCGTATTGAGTTGGTCTACAAAGATAGTTGTTAGGTGACAATTCATATGGATCCTTATGATGAGCTCTTTTCGAGGTCTTGTAGATCACTGCTTTGATGGATGGAAGCTGTTGAATCGGTATGTTGGTACCAAGTCTCATACATGATATGTTAGTACATATTCATTTCATTCGAAAGTGTATCTATATGTATTAATGTAGGAATAAGTCTTATATGAATCAGGATCTTCGACCCATTCAGTTTTCAGTGGGTAATCGGGTGTTTATTCAGGTGTATCCAACATTAGGTCACTATATTATTTGAATATATTGTATGTTTGAAACTTGGAATGTGGTTATTTTTGAGATTATGGAGATGATTGAACCACGTGCATACATATTGAATCTTATACAGTGGTATTGTGGTTTGTGTGATGTTTTTTCAAGTGTCATAGCATTAGTTGTATCACCTTGATGCATATCATGTGATTGTTGTTGATGATGTTAACCTTGAGGGTGATAGTACTTTTGAGTAGCATATGATTCATGTTTTTAATCTTAGTGAGAATGCCTTCTAGGGAATTAGTGTGCCTTTTAATTGAGTTTTTTTATAGCATGGTAATGTTTGGGAAGAAACAATGGATGGGTAGGGGGTATGAGGGCCTAGTGTCTTGATATTTTCAACATGGAAATTCAATGATTCTTGAGAATGAGTCTTGAGGGTGATTTTTTTTATGGGGGATGTTTTTTATACCAAACATTGTTGAAGTATGTAATTTTCTAAAATATTGTTCAAATTCAATTAATATGGTTAATTAACTGTGCCCCAATTATATGTGGAGGTTCGGGGGTGTACTAGGCGTTCAGGTAGCAAAATAGGGGAGAAGTGGTAATTTAGTGAATGTTACATTATTGGCACACAATTAGTTGTAACTGTGTTACCCTGAAATCCTTTCCTAGAGGAGGGGTGAATGATTAAAAAAACCATGAAATGGGGAAGAAAAACCAATGTGTTGTTGAATAAATAGATCCTGCATAGTCCTTTAAGGGGTTTTAAAACCATATGGGATCCACTAGAAATGATTTATCATGGCCCCGTCATATATAGAGTTTTGTGAAAGGTTTGGCTGACTATTTGGAAATGATGTATTCCCCGTTAATTGAATTTATATTTATTTTTATCTCGTGGAACTTACGTGTTGTAAGTAAATGTTTTGCTTTATTATTCACCCATCAACCCTGGTGAAGAACCAAATTTCCCTAGACATCCCAATGATTGTTCTCCCTCATTTCTATTCTATTTGGAGCATTGATTATTGTGAATTAAAGCTTTTAGTTTTTATTAAACTCATCTGCCTTGTTTTTGAAAATTATTGATTGTGTAGTCATTCCCCTTACTTTTAATCCATAATCTCATCCTTTAATAAGGGATCATAAGTTCAGTCATTGAAGAGATATTGAGTCTGAATAAATGGCTAATGTTTAGTGTGTGGTGGTATTTGCAATATAGGTAGGTGGTATACATGTAATATCGTATAGTCTTATCGATTATTTATGTATGTGTGGTTGTGATTTGGAGTCATTGTGTTTCCAATTTGGTATTGCAAGGATAAAAAAGATAAAATTAGCAGCTAAATGTTTAATTTATCACCTCTTAGTTTATTTGGGATGTTTTGAGGTTAATTGACAAGGTTATCGGACACCAATGTGGTGTGCATATCCATGAATAGGGAAATTGAAATAAAAATTATAAAATATAAATTTACTGATATAGAAGACAAAGTGAATTTGTTTACTTTCCATATTGGGTCTGAGAATTGATCTAATATTATTACCTCTAGTTGTCAACATGGCATCAGTGGTTGTAGGTATAATGATTAATGAGTTATATTTTATATAGATTGTAAAAGATAATTTTTTTGATGGGATAAGTCATGTAAATGATAAATGGGTTAATAAGGCTAAGGCATGTCAATGATAATGTATTCATGGGATAAGGCATAATGATGGATTATGCGTTGATTGAACATTTATTATAATTTATAAATGTGTTAAATGGATATAGTTTATGATTGGTAAATTCATTATGGTTATAGAATCCTAAGAACACAGATTGGTGGTTTTTGGGTTATTGAGATAAGGTTCTATAACCATAGGTTAGGTTAAACTGTGTCTCCAAAACCCTCCCTTAGAATTCACTTGTTAGGGAGTAAGAATAAGGCTCTCTTCCCTCAATTCATTCATTTAACGAGATTACCCGGACAATGTCTCTGAGGTATGTGTGATGAAATTGGTTCTAAAGTGTAAACCCTACTGATATATGTAACATGAATTATACCCCTTGTGCATAGTATTTTTTTAGCATAGGTCAATATAATATAAAAGAATTTTTTATCCTATGGAATAAATGATCAGAATGGTTTAGATGACATTGTTAACCAACTGAACCCAATTAACATTTTTTCCATCTGTTTGATTATTTTGGGTATGCATACACTATCTCTTTTGATTTTATATTTTTTTGGCAGCATTGGTGGGACCTACTATGTTATACACACACCCTTCTCAAGCATCCATTGGCCACCTGATCAGATTTCACAGTTTCACGTAATGACAATTGAAATGAATCAATTCTATAAGGTAAAATTGGCATGGGTTGTGCATGGATAAGGTCTATAAACATAGAGTCATGACCCAGTTTAGGTAATTTTTTTATTTTTTTATTTTGGGTTTCCTTACAGTGGGCCTCGAATGACTTGAAATAGAATTATTAACATTGGTTGTGGGCCTGTACCTAGCTCCTGGGAATTCATTGGTAGTACATGATAATTATTCACTCGTTATTTTTGTCCATTATTTCATACATTACCTATTGTTTATTACTATGATATAGATGGAATAGTCTCCTCATACATTCTATTTGATCCTCCCAGGTTGTAGTATTACGTATTTGTATAGGGAGGTGTTTTGGGGTCATGTGGAAACCCTGATCGTGGCACTGCTTTAGTGGCCTCCATATTGGGATGTTACATCCTTCCTGGAATGCGTGAATTTTGACATTAGTCATAATATGACTATTTTCATCATGGATTATAAAATTATTTTAGTAATTCAATCAATGATTCCCTTTCTGAAACGCACTATAGTTGTTAATTATATATGTGGCATGACTATATTAGTTTATTCATAACAATATATTAATTTTTTTTATTCCACAGACTACTATGTAAATTAATTAATTTTTCATAGATTGAAATCCTTAATCATAGAACAACCTAATGCTTCAATAATAACCTTTATTTCACTTTTCAACCATTATGTATCTTTAAATAGTCAAGACAGATAAATTAATTATGAAAAAATCATTAATTTCCGACAAGATTTTTAAATATTTTACATTTTTTAATTATAAATATAGTAATATCATTTAAAAATATATAGATATATTGTATATTATAGTTTTCATATTCTAAATTAGCTACCTCTACATATAATCCTATGGATAGATAGATATCCCTTAAAATATTTAGGTGCCACTTGTAACTGGGAAAATATTTTATATAGATATGGAGTTACCAAATGCTATAATTTTAATATTTTGAACCTGAAAGCTTTGTATATCCTCCTGTGAACATATATTTGTCATCATTATATATATTTTTTATCGGTTTCATACTCATAATAAAATGAATATATTTCCTCAGTTAAATATTTGAAATGTCCATTAGATTGCACCAGGTTTATCATCTTTATAACTCTTATTCTTAAAATATTCAACAAGAAACTATGTATCTATCTCTGAAGTTCAATATCTCACATGAATATCCTTATATTATTTGTTTCATTATATAAATTAAATGCATTGGAAACAAATCTATTTTCAAATTCGTGTTCATATTCATAAAACTGTGATTTCTGGCATACTTTTCATAGTGTCAGTGAATTAATACTTTAGTCATAATAAAAAATTTTGTGACACAAATTCTTAAATCATATAATGACTCTAATCTGTGATTCACATTCCATAACATAGTGAAATATAGAATTCACATTGTTTCTTGACTATCATAAAATTTCGAAAATTTTCATTAAATGGAAATTATTCTTCAGATTTTTATGAAGCATGATTCATTTCCTCAGAGTTTGGAAACCCTTATTATATTACAACAACCCTATTAAATTATTCAAATCACTATTATCATCTAGATTATTTGCATAGTTAATGAATAACTATATTTAAATTACTAGTGAATAGTCTAAACAAAATCTAACAGGAATATTTTTGTATTTCATGTCTTTTCAAACCAATAATAGTTAATATTATTTTGTATGATACAAAGATATTGTATTCTCTAATATTCATCTTCAAAACTAATGAACATTAAGTGAAATACAAAGGACACCAAAGAACCCATTAAAATAATCACACAAGTCATATATATTGGAATATATTTTAGTATTATATAAAGATATAATATCAAATGATTTGAATTCCTAGACTGGGTAATATCTATGTATCTCTTGTAAGAATTTATTTTTCATCATAGTTAAACATACATATTTAGTGAGGATCTTTGACATTAATTAAATTTAATTATGTAAACCTTACATATAAAATTCTTCCTCTTATGTATCATAGTGATCATAAACCCATAGAGGAATTATCAGTTCTTGATACTAATAAATATGAATTTGATGTAACACTTGCATATCACTATGTGGCTTGTGACTTTTGAAACTTCATATGTTTATCAAACAGATTTCAATTACCCCTATTTTTTGATATTCCAATTACTTTGACATATGGACTGGACTTTTTAAATTTATTTTATAAATCATAGATAATGATAATGTTTTTTAATAGTTTTGTATAAAATTGATGGACCAACCATACATATTGATTTGAGTTTCAGTGTTTCTCCTATGTATATAGTAAATTTCAAAAAACATCCATAAACCTAAAGTAGAAATGTTTTCCAAAAATATCCACAACTTCTTTAATACATTTCATGGATTCACTATGAGTCTAATTTTTTTTATAAAAAACATAAATTACTTTTCAAATTATTAAATTGTTTCAAAGTATATTCAAATATATTTACAATGCCTTATAGTACATGTGTACTCAATATTGTGTTTGTCTATGTAACAATAACTAATCGTCTCCTTCAGCTTCAAACATATCCTAATCCATTCTATCATTCAAGATATATTCCTCATTTTATATATTAATCATAATTCATGATAATTAAAGGATGGATTCTCAATTTATAGAATGAGTTTGATCTTTTTCAATCATACCCCCTTAAAGTTTTTAACATCAATTTATCTACCTCTTATGAATAATTTTTTAGATAGTTATTTCAAATTATATCATAGATTTTCCTTCATATAAAATATTAATATCTATTAAATCATTAGATATTGAGGGTACATCATTCAAATAAATGTATTAATAACATTTTCTAGATTTTTACTGATAATATGACAAAATAATCTGTGGAATTCATCATAAATACTAATCCTATAAACCTCAAGGTTCATATCACACCATTTAACTTCATTATTCATTTGTATATTTATCCACTCCGTAATGTAAAAGAAATTACAACTAATTTGATGAAAATAATTAACATTATACCAATATATTGATGAAATAAATCTTCATCCTTTGGATTGGTTTTTAATATCTTTAAATGACACCCAGTTTTGATTATTTATTTTGAAGTTATATTTTGTGTCCCCCTTATTGATAATAAATAAAAATAATTTAATAATATTAATAGAAAATCATACTCATTTCATTATTTTATAAATTACCAATGTTTCCACATAGTAAAACAAAATTTACCCCTCAAATAAATGAATAAATAATTAATCAAATCTATTTCTACAAGAGATACCTAGGTGAAGAAAACATGGGAGATTTATATTGATGTAAATGGTGTCCATAAAACTATATTCCATGTGATGGTAACTATGTTTTCTATTTTGTGGGGATATTTATGAATAATTTAATGAAATTTACTTATTTTTATCAACTGGATAAAGACATTAAGATATAATAGATAAGTAACGATTCTCCCCATTTACATTATCATAAAAATTTACAATTTCTCTAAATAATAATCATATTTTATTTAATCTAATTATGGTATATAAATTTTCATTCATACATCATTAATATATTTCTATAACACTATCTAGATTTTATAAAAAAACCATCATTGTATTCATAATGTCTTCTAATATTGGTAAATCCACCTCTATGGATGAAATCCAAAATCCTTATTCCGGGTAAATACCATATATAAATTCTTCAAGAAGTCAACATATTTTATTTTATAGATTCACCATAATATATGTAATTTCGTAATGAAGAATGATTAGATCACACCTCAAGTTCTAACAATATATTAATAAAATTAAATTTACTTTATAAAATAACAAAAAATGGTAGATATGGGATTAATGTGAGCTATTAAATATTCAATGTGAGAGAAATAGAGATGTGATGTAATGATTAATGTTCACATTCCACCCATCATGGGACCCAACCCAATATAAGACATTGTTCAAGAGGTGTTCTCTATCCTCCCTAGATAGAAACTCAGATCAAGCATAAATGAAAATACAAGGGGGGACTATTTCACTAAATATACGACGATAATAAAATAACAAAAAAAGAGTATGCAACATAATGTACTCTAAAATGGATCATAATAAATCCTTCAATAGAATGTGAACAACTATAAAAAATGAAAAATGAAATATAAAAAAACCTACAACCAAACTGAAAACTAGTATGATCTCCATGTGACATCTTGGACACCACCACCCACAAAACTGGGCCACTCTATAAGAAATTGAACCGGAAACCTAAACCTACAAAACCTCTTCGGGCCTACGAACACCTTGTGGCGAAACTAGGGTTTGAGATTCATTAGCTCATTCGGTAAGAGTCGTAGAATCTATATGTTTCCTTTAATGAAACATTCTATATACAATAGTTTTAAATACATGTATAAATAAGGTTCTAACATTTGAAAATCCTAAAAACTCATTCCATAAAAATACACTTTTATAGATAATAAGCCACATTCCTTTTTAAAATAGGGTTCCATTATAAAACATTCAAATTTCATAAGTAACCACAATGAAGATTCCAAGAAATATAATAGTGAGAGAATCATTTGTAATGAATAGAAATTGAATAAGATGCACATATACTATAAAAATAGTACAAATACAAGTAAAAATATAGTTTTGAAACATGTCACAATGAATATGAGAAATGTATAGGAACATACTAATCAAAATGATGCTAATTTAATAAGCACCTCAAGAAGTATTTCCTTGGAATCCTTAGTTCGGACTCACCTATCGGCGTATGATGAAACTCTACAGTCCACACCCAAATTTTCACTATAAACCTTCCAATCTAGTGGCACATACCACGTGGAATCCAAAGAAATTTAGTTCATACCATCCCATCTAATCGGGGTCAATAGAAAACTGTCACTCTTCCCTTTATATTACACCAATGAATCCTATGATAGTAGTATGAGGTGAATAGTGATTTCATAACATGTGTGGCTCAAACCAATAACACATAACAAAAATTCTTTTCTTTCCCAAACAAAAAAAACCATTTATGATATGAATCTCCCTACAGGGGATCCATTAAAGACATTTCCATAAAATAATAATCTCTATAGAAGTTCAAACATGGAATAAACAACATGTCACTTTGAAACCATCTTCCAAAAAAGTACCAACTTTGCTACTGACATTTCAATTGAAAATAAATTTTACAAAATATTTCTGAAACCAAGCCCTAACACACAATGAATATGAAGGTTCCAAACATGCTTCTATACAATTTACATACTATCCCAAATCTCAAAATTATTTAAAAACCTTTTTTTCAAGAACACATTTGAATCAATGATTCAGAAACATTTGGATATCAAGGAACCATATAAATAGGACAAATGGTTTTTAAAGAATCATTTTGGGAAGAGAAGGGATAAATGAATGTAAAGGGAGAAGTAAGGGGTTATTTTCAACTCTAGGGTTCAATAGAAGCATTTTTAATGAAATACATTATCATTTTTGGGTCCATATATGTGTTCACCCAATTCAAAAATTCATATGACCACATCCAATGCACCATCCATTGAAAATTGTGTATGTAAACGAAAACAAATTCAATGAAACACCAGAATAATTACACAAATGACACCAACCAAAGGAATTCACCATAACTCTAGTATAAGACTCAAATCACAAATCCTCCAAGATAAAAAAAATATAACCAAGGATAAAAAATCCACCAAAATACCTAAATTAATTTTGGAAGTTAAATATTCATTTTTTCAACCATTTAACATAAATATACAAACATGAATAACATAGTAAATTTTTTGGAATTCATTTTTTTACAAAATTAAAAATATATAACTTCTAATAAAATTCACACACACGCATTATAAGCATGATACACTCATTTATAAATTGTTTTGAAAACTAAAATAACAAAATATAATGTTCTATAAATACAATTTATGAAAAAAAACTACCTTGATGATGTGCGCATGAAACAAAACCATCAAGGGGAAATTGTCTAAAAAGTAAGAGAAACACACCTTAGGAACCTTAGTGGGATCCAATGGAGGAAAATGATTTAGGGGAGAGGGGTTCAAGATCTATATTTGACTGCTAAAACTGAACAAGTAAGAAGAATCCATAAATGGGTTGAATCTCAATTAGAGAAAGAGGGTAATCTTACACTTTTTAATGACCTGGGAAACTCGTATAGTTTGGCCGCACTGTTTTCCAAAATGTACACCAACCATGCTCACCAAAATGAAGAAGAGGGAAACCCCACATAGTTTTTCCCGGATGATTCAGGAAACCATGTGCCAACTACGTAATTTGGAACAGTAAAATTGATGATCATTCGTGCATGATTCACACATTTTTTCTCCAAACCATGTGTAGGTCGTGATCCATTTCCTAGACACTGTACTCAAGCATCATGTTTTCTCACAGGCCTCGAACGAATTAACCCTAACCACATGACAGCAAAAAAAATCGAACCATTCATGATTAAATTGAATTTAAATATCTTAATAATTAATTGGGGGACATTATTTACCCTTAAATTGTGTACACAACCCATTCACGAGGTCAAAACACCCATAAGAGTAATAAAAATAAAAAATATCACCAGGATCTCAACCCAAAAAAAGGCCAAAAGATCCAAAATAAAGGGAATAATAAAATTAAGCACAAATTATTGTTATGGTGTGACAATTCTCCCAACCAAAACACTTTCTTCTCACAGAAAGTCACCCAGAAGAATGATAAAGAGTTCATGATCCTAATCATGAATTAAATCGAATGTAACAATGAATCTCGGGGTTGCATTTCACTCCAAAAGTGACTCCCGACCAATAATATGAAAATTTTCAAGTAACCCCAATGTGAATACCTCCAATAAAAAAACATAGACAGGATATACTAATATAGAGAAACCTACCAAAACCAGAAATCAAGACTCCTATCAACACCCCTATGTACCATCGAACATTGAAACTCCAAACATGAACCAAGACACCCAACCAATTGGTGCTCCCAACAAAAACCAAAAACCCCTATCAGAAAGGTGACCCTCAAAAGTAACTCATCTTAATAGCGAAACAACCAATAATTAATACAATCTATTATACATGAGAATATCAAAAGAGAACATAATAATTAACTGAATCTAATCCATAATAATGATGGACACACAAAAGAACAAACACTAAAAGTTCCACATCACAAACAACACTACTGATCTTATAATAAAACGAGATTATCCAAAAAAAATTTACAACAAGTATCGCATGATGATATGTAACTTCCTTGAATAAAATATATTACAATAGAGATATATAAGTATTTCCAACCAAAAATTAGTGATGAAGATGGGATGAAACCCCTAAACCCAATGATTTCTAACTGCATGCATGGCTCACTATAGAGAATGTAGATGGACCCATGATGTCTAATTTATTTACATACCCATAGTTGGAGTTATAATCCTTTGACCAAAACATCATTTACTAGAAATATCCATTTCATAACTTCTGCAGGTGACCCATTTGACCACATTGATGACTAGCCTTCTGAGGATTAGGAAAATAAGTCCAAAAATGCCCAATCTAACCGCACTAGAACCTAATGGGTCCATGTTAAATCATAAGTAAACCAGAAATCAATAATTGAGACTATGCATTAATATGATCATCTAGAACACTACTCTCAAAAGATGAGTAATCTTCATGATTGCTAAATGTGACTGGACAACCATGTGTTCCAACCACACACTGTAAACCATCTCATCTTAGAACACCTCGTTGACCATATGTTCTTACTAAACATCACTAAATGAGATAACTACCTTCATGATCTATAGATGGAGACCCTAGATAAATAGGTGAACCTTTAATGGTTATTATGATAATATCTTTGTATAAATAGAAACTTATGACTTGAAATGGTCCATATTGGCCTTCATCGTCCGATATCCTTTTTGAATACCAAATATCTCTAACAATTTCTACACCATCAACTCTTTATGTATAAATAATTACATAAAATTGGTCTTCACCCCCCCCCCCCCACATTATCATAATATTAAAAGATGTTGGGATGATCACCTTCCACCTATCCAAGCATGGGCCTTCGAATGAACTAATAATAGCTCGAACATTCATGGATTCAAGAGTAAAAAACTGCATAAAAACACATTCAACATATTTAATACACTCAACAGCCTCTAACAAACCATGATAACCACGTAAAATCAGAAATAATCAAAAAAATATCGACACTTCCACCCCACTCTGAGCCTAGGTAGGATTGTAAATGAAACGAACCTCACAAGAAACCATTGGGGCATTTCTACGAGGCACAATCTATACAGAGAGAAACATAAATCAAATCCAACATCCAATAAACACATAATAAAAAAGAACATCCCAAATCAAGAAATAAACACATTAACAAATAATAACATGACAAAATGAAATATCATCTTTCAAAATCCAGCAATAGATTCTAATTTCAAAAGTTCCTTCTTCCAAGGACAAATTTCAAAGATACAAAATTACTTTCAAATTAAATTTCCAAACACCCAAGAAGCCACATTAAAACCAAAACCAAATCCCAATATCATTTTCTATTTTTAAATCTATTTTATCAAAAAACAATTTCAACTTTATGGAGATCCACTGTCAAAAAATGGAAATTAACAACTCTGACTAAACTCTTGGGATATAGTACTTGTTTATATGAATGAAATTGTGAAACAGTTAGTGGCCCAAGCACATATCAAGCACCAACCACTAGGAGGACCTTGAACAATGCTCCCAGACTCCACATTGGCCTCTACTCGATGTGAGACCACAACACAAAACTAGCTCAAATCCATAATCCTTCCCGACCAACACATCAAAAACCATAATAAAAATACTCAAATACCAAAATAACCCTCAAAACTCAACCATCCAAATTAGAATGAGTTCAAATCAAACCAACACCCCGACCTATCAAGTTTTGATTTTCCTAGTATCTAATATAACCAATTCCTAAAATTAAAAATGAATTCTTTGATACCATTGTTTCATGAACCATGTCATGCTTCTATCATATCTGAAACCTGACCGAGTCTGATACATGTTTGGAGAGGCATTATCAATCCACATAGGCAAGAGACTAGTACCAAACATCGAGGAAAATAAAAAGCTGAAACATTTCACCTCATAAATGACCTGGATTAAATTACAATAATAGATTATGAAACATAAACTAGAAACAAATATATCTAAATAAATACATTAATATAATTTGATATGACTATAAACTAATGAAGCTGATAACTAAAACAATCCAAAAAAATTGAATCCCAATGTGATCTACATGTGGCCTCTTGGTCACCACCATCCACAAAACCAACCCACTCTATAGGAAACCTATCCAGAAACATGAAAATGAAAAACAGCTCGGGTCTGCTGATTCTATGTGGCCAAATAATAATGGGAGAATAAATAGCTCTGTTGGTAAAATCCAAAAAATCAATGCATATCCTTTAACGAAATATTTTATAGACACTAATTTGAAATTATTATAAAAATCGGTTATATCATTTATATATACAACCACATCTTTCTCAAAAAATCTATTTTTATAAAAAACACAACACCTTCCATTTTAAAATATGGTTCAATTTTAAAAACTTCATGTATCAAAACCAAAAAAAATATTTCAAACAAGGTAACAAAGAGGATTCTGCTAAAAACGAATGGATTTTAAATAATAATGATAAACTGTAGATAAAAATTATAAATTCTAGAAAGAATATACTGGTGGTACATGTCACGAAGAATGTTAAACATTTATAGAAAGATATATTTAGATAATCATGGTAATTTCTTAAAAATCTCTACAATTAATCAACGGATGTACTCAGTTTGGACTCAATATCAATGAATAGTGAAAATCCACATTCAATAACCAATTGGCCACTCTAATCTATCTATTTCAGTGGCATATCCCACCTACCCTCTTAGAAAATATTGAGTGTGCCAAACTGTCTAATCGAGGTTATTAAGAAACACTCACTCAACCCTCTAGATAATGCCGATGAATCCCATGATAATTTTATTTATTGAATGGTGAGGTCCACACATGCATGCCTAAAACCAATAAGTCATATCCACTATGTACTTCAAGCCATATCACTGACACCACCCATGTGATGATCCTATCTTCCGGGGATTGACCATAAAATCTATCACTGCACATTCATATATACACTAGTGATCACATTGTATAAAAATCATGTCCCTTTGAAACAATTTTACAAAAAAACCAAAAGTACCAATTGAACCTTTGACATTTCCAATCCCAATACATTTAACAAAGCAAACCCAAAAAATCCAAGACTCACAAATAATATAATTGTGCAAAAATGCACCTTTATACCATTTAGTTACGAACCCAAATCTCAAAATGCCAAATGGGCCATGTTTTTTAAGAACAACTGAAACCATGATTTAGAATAATTTGGAGATTAAGGGACCATTTAAATAGTACCAAAGGTTTTCAAATAGCCATTTGGGAGAAGAAGTTCTAATGGAAAAAATGATAAGGAATGGTTTCTTTTAGAATATGTGGTTAATGGGAAACATTTTTAAACAACTAAATTATAATTTGTGGGAATATCTATGAGTAAAAACCATGAAAATATGTATATGTATAAATTAACTAGAACAACATTTGAAACAATGGAATTAAAAAAACCACTCCAAAGAAACACCACATACAATACAAATATAACACCAACAATTGAATGTCACCATAACTCATGCAGAAGGTTCTAATCACAAGTCATCTTTGATATTAAGCAAAAAAAATGAAAAAACACCCTGAAATTTCAAAAATTCGTTTCATAATATCTATTCCCATTTGTTAAAACACTATTCATTCATATATAATGAGGAATAATTTATGAAGTCCCTAAAAATTTATTTTTCAACAAATTATCAACATCTAACCACTACTACATTTCACACCCACACATTACAAGTATGAAGAACACATTTATACATTATTTATAAACACACGCGAATCAGTTAGAATGTTCCAAAAAGGAAATTGATAGAAACACCATCTTAAAAGTTGTGTGCATGAATTTAATCCTCTGAGGAAGGAAGAAGTTATCATGGGAGATAGTCAATACACCCTAACATCAATGAAAAAAACAATTCATTAAAAAAAGACCTTATTGTTTAGCCTTGAGAAAACACCACCAAGAGAAACAAAAAACTCAAGAAATAGGGGTTTTAGATCCCCCTTAATGGGGAAAATCATCCAAGGAGAAAAAAACCCAAAATAGTTTAAACCAAATATAGGTTATGAGGTGAATTTCACTCTTTTTAATGACCCTAGAATCTCAACTATATTTGACGTACAATTTACAAATTGTGCTCTAACTTTTCAAACCCTTCTAGAGAAGAGGGACACCATATACTATTTGGCACCATTTTTTGGGAAATATTGAGCCAATTGAGTGATTTGGATCTATTGAGTGAATATCCTCTCCACAATCCTTCCTCAAATTTTATCCCAACCATGTGCAAGATGTTCTCTGTGTCCAAAACACCATCCTCATAATGGAAGGTTTCTCCTAGGCCTCACTTGATATGACCCAACCATTTTTATTCCAAAAAATCAACCTGGTTAGAAAAAAGTTGAATTTAAAACACCTTAATACTTATCAATGGACACATTTTACCCTAAAACAATCCACAAAAACCATGGACATAGCCACAAAACATGAGTCAAAAAAATCAAAAAATACTGGGAACTCGGCCTAATACTTACCCAAAATATACAACATCAAGTAAAAGATTATAAAAAAGGATAATCGGTGGTTGAGGAGGGATAAGGTAATTTATTATCATCCCATAATAAAATTAATTTAATATATTAGAATTATTATAACACACCAAACTTATTCCCTTACTCTTACAAGATTCAATAATCGGAAGCATATATTCGATGACTATTCAATCCTTCGCATTGTGTTGGTAATTCATTAATGTATTAGCGAACAATAGACATCTATCTCATAATTATTTTTACATATTACTTTAATATCAACATTTATAATGGTAGAATTATAAAATAGTATATTTAGTTATTCATATCCTAATTTCACAATTCAAAATACTTTTCATGAATGTTGGGGTTAGCACTTTTACAAAACCACCCAGGAATTTTGGATTTTTATATGAACTTTTGTATTTCCATTTTTTTTATTATAGTTTTCATTATTTCTAAATATTTGTTTACATATCTAGTTGTTCTTGATGGGGGATAAAAAAATTTTGGACGACATAGTCCAATTTCATTGGTTTTCATAGGATTCTAATGATTTTTTATGTTACCATTCAATAGAGACATAAAAGTAAATATCCTAGATGTATTTTAAAAAACTGAAAATATTTTTACATTTTGATATTGATTCTATGTTTCTATCCAAAATTAACAGTTTATCATTAAACATCATGTATTGATTAAATTTTTACATGATGTACCATATTCTACTATAGTATAAGAAATCATTTTTTTCATGGTGCTAGATCATTTATAATTTCCATCATGGATTTATTTTCATCAATCTTTTACTTATAAACAATATTTGACTCACCTATATTTATCTATTTATTTCTTCGCATTTATAATGGAAATAGATTATTATGATAGTATAATTATTTATAAGTTGATTTTAACCAAAATTCATCAAAAATATGACCACTAAAAATTCAATATTCTTAGAATCATCCAATATATTCAAATCTATTATTCACGGGCAGGAATTTGCTTTTATATAAAAATTTCATCTTCAAAACATATTTATCCTTATTTTAAGAATAATTTGCCCTCCATATATTTATATATTATTAAGAAATTAAGTATACTAATCTATTATCCTTAAATAACACTAGAAATGACCATTAAATATAATACACTTTTCTATAGCCCCATATGTCCACCTTCAACACATTTCCTTTATTTTAATAATAACCCTTCTTTTGAGATTCATTTGGATGATAAGAATTTTTGGTGTTCTTCACAACACCCCAAGATCAAATAGTGGGTTTATAATCATTTTTAATCTCCTATAAATTTACAAAATATAATTATAAAAATGTACTATTAAATGAAACAATATTTGAATAAGTAAAAATATTTCTGGACAAGGGTCCCCACCTTCTTTGAGACTATACTGGATTGATATTAAATGATATCCACCCATTATTTATATTAATTTAAGTCATTTAATAATAGATAATATTATCTCATACATTCATGCTATCACATCTTTTCTAAATATATTTTGATGTATCATCATTATGTTGATTCATGATTTATTAGTATACAGTCCAATTCAAACCACTTCCTATTAGGGGAAATCTTCCCAACCCAAAAGTTTTCAATCACTATTTTTAAATAAATTTTTATCTTTTTAAATATACCCTCAAAGTCATTAAAAATTATTATAAATAATTTACGTGATCCATATTTAATTGTTCATTAATCTTTTATTTGTCATAATTAACATAAATTATAGGTTAATGAGTTTATTTTAATGAATGTAAATTATATTATAATATTATATTAACATTAACATAAAATAAAAATTAATTATAAAATTATATTCTAGCTATGGAATAAAATGATTTAAAAATAAATTTTGAATTTTCATTGAATTCAACAAGTAATGTTAGTGTTTTTTCACTTTTCCAATATTTTAGCTAATATTTTCTTCATTATTTTTTATTTTATCACTAGTTATTGTTTTAATTATATAGTAGCTTTATAAAACCAATTATATAAGTTAATAAATAGATAATAAATTTATTTAACAAATTATTTACACATGTTTATAGTTATTTAATTGAAAAAATTAATTCATTTTCTTCTTACTCTTCAAAACATGAACACGATTATTCTAAAAGGTCAATTTAAAAAATTATATATCAAAATTGATATGCCTATATTTAGTTAGTGGTGTTTTTTTTTAAACCTTTTAACTCTATACCATCTTTATTACCTCTTTATTGGCTCTAATACCACTTAAAATATATAATAGATTGTGTAATCCGAATGAGAAAGTGGGTGTATAAATATGAAGCTTTTTTATAATTCTATTCTCATTTAATTATACCCTATATAATATGAAAAATATTGTCCATGAAATGATTTATGGATCTATTTATAAACTCCCAATAGACACATGAACATGAAATTTAGATATTATAAAGAGAATATGACATTTAATTTTCTTAAGGATTGACTCTAATGCTGATATCAACTCATAGTTTAGTTCTTATTGAATTATAAGAAATAGAGAAATATAGTAGAAATATTATTAAAAATGGTTGAGAACGTATCCTCCATAAACTATAACCTACAGAGATGTCAAAAGGACAGTGACATAATACATCCATGACTATTAGAAATATGTCTCCCCTATATTTCACAATGGAATACAAGAGAAAGGTAGAATTCATCCTTAAGACTTATGATATAAAATATCACATGATATCTCTTCATTTAGAAAAAATTTATGGAATATGTTATATTGAATCCCCCTAACATTAAAAAATATTTCAACTTCTATAAGAAAAAAATAATCCTTCTACTATGGGATGTCTCAACATCACATGATAAAATTTTATTCCTAAATTTTAGCCTTCAATATAAAAGATTAATGGAAATATCATCATGATATCCAATCTATGATTTCAAATCAATTATAAAATCCTCAAAACATTTTAGTAGTAGGTTTCATTGTATTTTATTCTTCATTAATATTCCTCTTCTTCAACAAGAGTTATAGTAGGGAGATCTTGAACTAGCTGCAATAGGGTCAACCATTCTTAACTAACCTTCTTATATCAATTAATTTTACTTCAGAAACATTGAGTTATCATAGGATAGGTATTATATATTTAATATTCTTATCAGTAATATCTTCTTCCTATTCCAAGATTTATAAGATCGTATATTTATAAATAATATACCTGGTTTTTCTATGTTTGATACTCAGTATCTTAATCTATAGTACAATAAAAAATATTTAAAAATAATTAAATATACATATTCTTCCTTATATTATTCATAGAATAATGTTAATGTATTTTCATACTTAAATATTGAAAAAATCATTTGAATTGAGGATGTTTGAATTTTATTTAACTATCATCCATTCAATTGTTCGTAATAAATACTGGATCATCATCTTTTAAATTAAATAAATTTTGTGAATCTTATGATATTCATTGTATATTTGTCTAAATAAAATTGATGGAAATTTAATCAATTTTAGAGTTTATGATCACATTCATATATCCTATTGGGGAAAATATACTTAATTGTTTGATTAAATTCTCATTTTAATCCCAATAATGATGGTTTTGAATTAGATTCTCTAATGATGACATGACCTCAATCAATGAATTCTAATTTCAAAGATCACTATATGAAGGAATTATTCTGAAAAAATGAATATATTAATATTACCATAATAGTTATTGATTAGTATTTAATCATAAGATAGATACATAATGTGGTTTCCTTCAACAGGGTGTGAAACCCTAATGATAAAATATACTTCCACATTAATTATAAATTTTTTTATTAATAGCTATAATCATGGATCATCACAAAATATTGATATTTAAATCATTAATTGTATTATAAAGCATCATCTAGACTAAATCACTAAATATTTCATATTTCTTTCAAACTGATAATGTGGAAATATCATTTATTATGATATTGAGATACAATATCATATTAATTTCATCACATGAAGTGAGTACATTTTTGTATCATCCTGGTGACTCTTATGTATACCTTTGAATTGTTAGATGAATCATCTTTATTGGAATATCATTTGGTATAATATAGAATGAATGTATCATTTTATTTTAATTTTAAAAATGAGAAACTTTTCTGTAACCTCATGTTTAATATTATATATCATCTTGTTGATCTATACATATCATAGTGAGGATCTGGCACTTCATAAAAATTTTCTATGTGAAGAACCTACATAATAAATGGTTACTCTTACATATTGAAGTGTACTTTAATAAATTGATAATGTTCATTTCTTGAAATTATTTTGTCTCAACTTGATGTTACTATTATAAATCACATTGTGGATTTGGAATTTCCAAATCATTCAATTTATTACACTGAGTATCTAAATGTATCCATCGTAATTTAATAATTAATTTTACATAAAAACAAACTCTAGATATAATTTTTTGAATCAAAGTGAGTTTCAATACTATTCCAGATTATATTATCTAATTACAAGACAAGTGATTCATATTATTTAGAGTTCTAGAGTAGTTATTACTTATATAATAAATTTCAAAATTTCACCATAAATGAATAATTCATGAAATTCATATCTTCTAAGAAAATATTATAAACCTCATGAGGAAATAAAAAATATCATTCCAATATAACTAAAAACTACATAATTGACATAAAAAAAGATAATAATGCTCCCTAGTCTCATAAAATTAATTTGAAAATCCCCACAACATATTACTTCTAACCTTTTAGTAAATCCTCTACACTGCAAATACCTTAGAAAACCTATATTATAACTCATCATTCTTAAATCATCATCTAGGAGATATTCACCATTTACTACATTAACCTATATAATTGTTAATCTTATTATGGTTTATCAAACCTATGGCCATATATTGAGATTATTCAATCACATATTCTTACTAATTTCAATATCCATATTCTCAAATTTATTATAACATAGATTTAGAAAGTGTTATTATCTTATGACAACACATGTCTTTGATAAAAATTAATATTAGCTCTATAATAATAAAATATAGAGGTAGGTTCCGTCTAATATCTATCAAAAATTCATTTATAACATATTCCATTAGAGATATGAATAATATTCAATTTTATAAAATATATACACTATTCTTAAAAACTGTATGCAATATCAAATAGCTTTTAACTTCTACACTCATTATTATCATCCATCATTACCCATGGAATCTTGTGAGCCAAAAATATTTATTGGTTTAAATTCAAATTAATATTATCTCTTGACATATTTAATAACCATATTTGGATTTTATTTAATTCTTTTATTTATCTCACATAAATGATGAACGCTGAGATGATATCAAAACACAATTAAATGATTTATAAAAAAGGTTTTATTATATATAATCGAATGAATGCTAATTTTTATTGAGTTAAAAAAATTTGGAAAATAAATAACTAATAAAAAAATGAAATTCTAATCTAATGTACTTTTTCCAAAATACATAAAAAAATATTTATTCGATAATAATCCATTAACATCTCTTGTATGTTCCCTAGAAAATGATACACTTCCTAAAATAGCACACGTAAGAAATTTCTTCATAACCTATGGAAATAAAAATATATGACGGTTAACTTAAACCGATCAGTAAGGGTAAATATAAGTGTTAACAACCATAAATCATAAGTGAGCTTAAGATGATAATAAGTAATATGTCAATAATATATAGTAAAAAATATTTTAATAATAAAATGTATTTGAATGAATAGTATATCCATAGATTTCAATAAAAATAAATTGATCATCAGGATAAAAATAACTAGTTCCCTAGTGATGAATTAAATAATGTCTGATAGATAATTCCATTACCTAATAATATTCATCATGATATTAAATATCATGAAGTTACCATTAAAAATCATTATTATGGAAATATGCTTCCATAAGAAGGAAAACACCAAAATAACCATGATTGTTTGTCTCATGGTACCATGAAATTAGTTATAATGATATTTAGGATGCCAATAATAGCTAATTATGTTTAAATCATTCACTATGTTATGGAATTAACTATCTATAAAATACATAAAAAAATTCCAATGAAATAAAAAATATTGGTCTTGGAAAAACAATAATAGATATTTTCATTATTTTCCAAATCAATAAATAGTATATATTTAAATTTAAATATCCCAAAAACTAACACCATATAAAAATATGTGTATACTTTTAAGCCATTAATTTTCAAAATTAATCTATGTATGAAATCTAGGGGAATAATCTTTAGGAAGAGGAAACAATATATATTTCATAAATTACATCGGTGAAAACACATATTTATACATAATATTTTATTAGAAATGATTTTTGTTGTGATTTAGAATTCCTTTTATAGAGATGGAAAAAACATAGGTCCCTAAAAAATACCCATATGTAGGTTTTAGAAAAAAATAACATTCAAATTTATTGGATTTATTTTCATTTAAAAATAGTGAATTGGGATTCACATTAAGGAGGAAACTCATACAGTGATGGAAATATAAGGACCAAACAAACGTAAGAGGGATACAATGAAGTTTTCATTCCCATATCCTAAAATTATGGATATTAAATAAACATCATGGAAAGAAGGAAGTGAATATAAAATATAAAAATATTATGATTTTCAAAATCAAACATGTCTCATGGAATGCACAATAGTGAAAAATAACCCTCATAACATTTTTATCATTAGATGAAATGTATATTTAAATGTAGAATATATTATAGATTTAGAAAACTAATTATTTTAGATAATATGATAAAATATATTCATTAGTAATTAATCATACCATCCCAATGATATCATGGTTCCCAGAAGGAAATATGTCTCTAAAAATTAAATTTATGAAAAAATAAACCTTTAACTTAATTCCAATCACATTATAAAATTACAAGAATATCTAATAGAAAAGGAAAATAATGATATTAGTAAAATATTTAATAACATTATTCATATCTAAAATATTTTTTATCAAATTCTTTTATTGTTATTCATTAAATGTGTATTAAATACTAACTTTCTATCATCAATATCATGTTTGATTAACCTAGATTATTTACACTTGTTTCATAAGAGTAGATTTTTTCTTTATTTATCTCCCAAAAATCTTCCTTCCAAGATTGTAAAATGTGATTGTATTAATAAATATTTTTAATTTTATAATTTGTTTCTATGTAATATTTTATAATGATATATAAAAATGAAATTGGACATTGGTATGTTTCATTGATGTTTAATGGACAAACATTGGTATCATAATTAATGACTATAACAATAATTTTATTATTAAAAAACAAAATGAATGCATTAATTAATTTTTTAAATCATATATTATCAATAATCATATTGTTATAGTCTCCCATGATATTATGCTATAGCGTTGTTCAAGTAGGTGGTTTGACCGACCGAAAATTGAATATACCTGAATTAATGGATGACAATGTTTCTGAAAGTGTTCTCTTTAGTTATAATATAATTATTACATAATCATATTGATATTATATATAATTTTGTTTTAGTTTCTGAATCATATTAAAATATATTTTAATAAATAATAATGAGAATTTATAAAAATTTTGATATGTTACTTCATAAAGTTGGTTGTCATCACAAACACTCGAATGACATTTTAGTTCTTCATAATTGATAAGGGTAGATTAAGTTAATGATTATTCCCAAGATTTAATATATATATATATATATAATTATTATTAAATTATATAATATTTATAGAAATACGTTTTAAATATAAAGATAAAATTGAAACAATGTTATAGAAAAGTCATCACTTACATTGAGAACATTGAGATTACCATAAATTATTCAATAAAATAAGAGGACATAGGCCACACTCTTGTGTTAATAAGAATATGAAAGTGTTATATATTTTTTTATATAATTAAATATTTCATTGTTTCTAGAGAAAACTGAAATTTGTGAGTGGTTTTTAATTTTTCATGAGAGGGCCATTTTATAAGTTCTGATTATAATATATAATCTAAATATTTCATCTTAACATAATGAGATTAAATGTTTATGAAGTTAAGAAAAACCAAAAATGGATAATAATGGAGTGTAGTTATATTTTTTTTCAATTGAAACCTCCAAAACACAATTATAATCATTTTTAACTTTTTCATCCATTTAAACCAATAGTTAAACATACTTAACCTTTTGGATCTTACTAGGGTAATTAGTTTTTAACCACTAATTTCATTTTTTATTCTTAAAAAATAACCCTCTTTATATAATTTATACCTACATATTTCAAATAGAAAATCCATTTCATAATAAAATATTATATATGTATGAAAAATCATTTTTAACATTACCTCTTGTAATAGGTAAAAACATGTTATTAGAAAAAGTATATATTTATGATTAAATTTTATATGTAGAATAAAATTATCATTGTCATAGATTTTGATTATATAAATTTTTTTATATAAAAAAATCCTTTCAAAGTATTCCAAAATTTACTTCTACCAAAATAATATTTAGATTAAATAAAAGACCAGAAGTATTCTCAATTATTATAAAATATTAATTCATAAAAATATGAGCATTGTTTTTATAAACTCAAAATGGTATTAAAAATTTATATTTTGATTCGTCAGAAATATTTTATATCATAAAAAAAATTTCAGAAGATTTTTGTTTATACCTACCATTTGATATAGTCATAAGTGATTTACTATTAATAAACACTACATTTTTCAATATTCAATAAAAAAATTATATAAAAATAAATAAAAATATATATTGTAAGAAAACTTTGAAACCTTTTATTCAATAATTAAGTTACCTTTTTAAAAATATAAATTCTAAAATTGAAAAATATAAATTTAAATTAAAAAAAAATATAACATCTAATTGATATTATTGAGAATAATATTTTTTTAAATATTAATAAATTTTAATGTTATTTCATATAATTATTAATATGATGAAGATTAATATATTATTTCATTTGTTATATATTTTTTTTAAAACTCATCAACATAATATATTACCAAAACATATATAAAAAACAAAAAATCAATTGTTTAAAAAATATTAATTTTATATTAAATATTATTTACCAAATACAATTAATTAATTACTAATATATAAATATAATGATATCAATCTATTGGTAATTATACAATTATTTTCATTTTATAATTACATTAAAATATTCTTTAATTTTATTAATTTTAATACACATTGCAGATATATATATATATATATAATGTGGCCAGTACCATAACTGAGTTGTTTGGAAGTGGGAAACACATCCAGGTTATGCTGGGGAAAATCCCAAATATTTCATTCATCAAATATATTTTTATGGGTTGAATGGTTCTCTTCTTTTCATATTTCTGAAGCTGTTGATGGGACATTAGTGAGGTAGAGGGGTACCAATAATGGGAGGGGTAGGTGGGCCTAGTGATGAAGGTGACACATGGAATTTCCAAATGTGTTATAGGTGGTGACTGTATTGCATGAACAATATTGATAGATGATATTTGTAAATGGGGTAGGTGAGCTTAGTAATGATGGTGAAGGTGGGGTCATTAGTTGATGTAGATGTTGGCAGGTGCGTAAAGGGGTTTTTCTTCACCGTCTAGGCATCTCTACAATCAGACCGCGGTGCAAAAAATGGAATTTAGTACCCCTATTTTTTTGTATGTAAAGCTTTTATTTTTATTTATGTATATAAATGTATTGGGTTATGGATGAGAGTGTTTTTTAAATTTTCAATACGTTTTTGGGGGTTATTGGAGAGGTGCATAGTATATGCATGGTTTGTCAAAACCCTGCATAGATCCGAAGAGAAATGTTGCACGATAGATGATTTGAGGTTGATAGCTTCAGAACAGTTTGCACATAGTTAAGGAGACCATGCAAGGAGGTCATGTGAGGTTTTTCTAGAGGTAGTAGTAAACACATGGTTAGTGAACAGTTTGTCTTGTCGTGTTATCTAATAGTGCACGGGGTTAAAACAAGATCCTAAAAGAGATGATGTAGGCTATTCTTTCCATTTATCCTATTTTTTTCCCTAAACCAGAATTAACTCGGGATTTTTCTTCATATACGGACAAAGAAGTTCTCTCATCAATTTAGAGGCGATAAAAATGCTTCCCTTTGTGATTCAAAGAAGGATTCTTGATCTATATGGTAATCCGTCCCTGTACATGTATTATTTCTCAGACCTACTTAGATATGCATCTCCATTCCTCTCAATTTAATATATATACCCTCGTTATGGGTAGATCCAGGATTATGGATGCCAAATATTTTGATATTTGGTCTCATTGAAGAGAGAAGTGGAGATCTAATATGGTTTCGCGTATAATCGATCTGGTTTCTTGAGCATTATGTGTACATTGTCAGTGTTTGGAAAATTCTTTGATGTAGATGGATTCACTCTTGAAACCTATTAGTATAATATATAATCATGATATCAAATTGAGTTCTATTTTTCAAAATTTATTATTAACCAGAACATATAAATTTTTGGGAAAAATTATTTAGGGTTGGATTGGTATATTTCAGAAAATATAGAAAATTTATTCTTTTTGATAAATTGTCTAATGCTTGATTTTAAAATATAGATTTTAAACTGGTTATTTTTCAATAATTATGGAAATGGTTTTGATTAAAAGTATTTAAATATAATAAATTGTTCAATTGAAAATTAATAGTTGATTGGAATTGGTTTTTATAATGGTTTTCAATAAAAGAACGGTTTTATTGAAATTGTTTGAAATTTGTTATTTTAATGGTTTGGAATATATGTGTTGTGTGAATTAATGTTCAACATTCCCTTGAATAAGGGATGTATACCATTGGGGTACAAGGTGTGTGACCATAGATTAGGGGCATGTGTCATTTGGACATAAGGTAACTAAATGAGAGATAACTCATGAGTACGGAATAATCAAATAGTGTATGGATGGGTGTGTGTATGTTTTTTTTGAACCATAAAATGGGTATGTAAAATAATATTGATAAATTTTTTTAAATTTTTTTTTCTAGAAGTAAAAATTGCAATAAAATTATTGAAACCACACTGGTGCAGGATTGGTTTTAAATGGGTTTTAAAGTTGTTTATATTTAGTTATAAATTTATTTGTGAAATAGTTTTATGTAACTTAATTTATATAATATTTTCTTTCATTTCTATCCTTCTGGTGAGAGTAGGGATGTCACTGGGGAAAGCCTTCTGAATTTAATTCTCACCCATACTTTTAGACTTTGGTGCTTTTGCAGATGATATCTTCAGGAACCTATTCAAAGGAAAAGTATCACATGTTTTTAGCACTGCCTCTTATTACTTAGTCTATTTGGTGATGTCGTAACATAGAACAAGTGGAACATGGAGTCTAGTGTTCAACTTGGGGACTATAGTTTCTTTTCCACTATTTATGTTGTTTTTGGTTTGCCTTCCACTGTGTTATACTAGGGTGTGATTTTTCATATGAATGCATTAAGTTGAGTTGTCATTCATTTATTCATGCATCATTTAGTGAGATGTTTGGTTTTTTTGTTATTGTTTTTATTCTTCAATGGTAAATCCTTCCACACATAAATTTAAACCCTTCGACATTTATTTCAAGCCTTTGGAGTATTTGTGATATCACCAATGGCCTAGTAACGATTTATTGTATTCTTAATACAATAAGAATAATATAGTAATTACAAGAAAATTGATAGAAGACTCATTTTATTTGGAATCAAATTAATATGGATCAGATTCATCAGAAATCATATGCATATCATCATCAAATACCATTTTCATTTGCAGTGATTTGTCATGTATCATCATTTTGGGATGTTGGGAAGGATATCCCCTCGATACATAGGAACTTTTGAGATACTAGAAGGGTTTGGAGAGGTGTAATATGGGTTTTAATTTCATCCATGATTTATATTGGTGCATAATGTGTTCCATGTTTCTAGATGAGAATGTATCATCTATATTATGACCATGTGATTAGATGAGATCACATTGACCTTGAGTCGTATGCTTCACTGGTACATATACTAGTGAGGGTTGTGGATAGGAAAGAGATAGTCTTGCATGAAAATTCATAATTATAGTGCATGTTTTATGGAAATAGGGTCATATTGAAAAAAATATCTGGGAATGAGAGATGTAAATGAAAGAGAAATGGTCAAAAATCTTTTATAGAAGACATGGTTTTCTAATTATTGGGGATGCAAAGAGGAATGTTAGGGAGAATATAGTATCCATAGTTTATGTTATGTAACCCTTCCATTACAGTTAATGATTATATGTGTCTTTGGTGATGGTTGTGAGAGTTTTGTGAACTTTAAATATGTTATTGGGGCCAAATAAGTGGCACGTAGTCTACAAACAATTTTTCCAAACTGTATAGAAATCCCAAGAGAAACTACATGAATTAAAAGATTTGAGTTAGAGTGATTTGGAATTGTGTGTGAATGGTTAAGGAGACTGCTTAAGGAGGCCATGAGAGGCTATTATAGATATAGTTGCTTATATAATATTATTGCATTGTCTTTATAACCATTTTAACTAACCGTGTAAGAGGTTAAAAACCAAATCCTAAAAATGACGTTCTTGGTCAGCCTTGCCTTTAATACCCCCATTTTTCTGAAACCATCATTAACATATTAATTTACTTATTTTGTGGCCAATTAAGGTTCTCCCATGGATAAAAAGGAAACATGATTGCTTCCCATGGTAATTCGGACCAAGATTTTTTAGGAATGCGATCGTTCTTCACAATTCTGTTACTATTTCTCGTAATCATATCCTATCAGTTTCTCATATCTATTCCTATTATGGGTGGATATTGAATTAGGTTTGTTTTTTTTATATTTGTATAGTTTTTATGGCATAATAGATCTAATGCGGTTTCATGTAGAATCAACCCAGTTTCCAAAGCATTCATCAGTCGTTGATGGATTTCATCAAAACCTTCGTGGTATGTGGCTTCAATCTTAACTCTTCTTAGTTGAAATGGTTTCCATGATTTAAAATTGATTTATTTGTGATGAATTGTTTATGAATAATATGTTTTTAATTTTGGTGAATCCTTCCTTAGTAATGGTTTGGTTGATTGTGGAAAATCTAGAAAATAGGTGCTTTTCGTTAAAGTGTTTGATGATTGATTTTTAATTTTGGATTTTAAAATGTGGATTTTTATAGAAATGATGAAATTATTTTGATTAAATGGTTTTATACAAAAGGAATGGAATTATTTAAATGTAATGGATGATTGTAATTGGTTTTTATAATTTTTTTCAATAAAAGAAGTGTTTTATTGAAATAGTTTGAATTGGGTTATTTGAATGGTTTAGAATATATGGGTTTCGTGTGTTCATGTTTGATGTTACCAAATATAAGGGATGTGTACCATTATAGTACAAGGTGTGTTACCCTGGATTGAGGATGTGTGTCAATGGGACACATGCTAATTGTACAAGATATTTCTCATGAGTATAGAACAGTCAAATGCAATAGACATGGGTGCATGTGTTGTGAACCATGAAATTGGTATTCGAAAATGATATTAAGAAATGGTTTTAAATCATTGTTTGGTTGTTTACTTTGAATGTATGACTAGTTGGAATTTTTTTCAAATAGTTGTTGTGCACTTATGGTTTGAAATGTTTTTTAATACTTTTTATATTTATTTATAAATTGTATTGGGAATTTTTAATGTTAATTTTTTTTATAAATATTGCTAACCATTCTATCCTAGTGGTGTGAGTAGAGATGTCATTAGGAAATGCCTACCATGGTTTATACTCACCCTATATTTGTTAGTTTGGTGAATTTTTAGATTCTATCTTCCAAGAAAATTTAAATCTAATGTATCACACATTTTTTGCACTGCCTCCTAATACATTGGTTGTTTTGTGATGTTGGAGATTGAAGCATGTTGAGAATGGATTCAGGTGGAAAAGATTGATTACTTAGTTGCTATTCCATTTTTTAATTTTTTTTTGTTTTATATTATACTGTTGTACACTTGGTTGTTGTTTTTGTTATAAATTATTTGTGATTAGTTAGGTTTCATTTTTTCCTGCATCATTTAGTGAGTTTTTTTTGTTATCGTTTATTGAGTTAAAGTTTTTATTCTTCAAGGGTAAATCATCACCCAGATGAATTGAAACCCTTAAGAATTTTTTTACATCCATTGGCATCTTTGTGATGTCTATTAATTTCTATTTATGATTTGTTTTATTCTCAATATAATGATTATAATTGTATTATTACATGGCAGCACAAATTTTATTTAAAATTAGATATGAAAAGTTATCATAGGGTTGGGTGGATTTTTTAATTTATTATCCATGGCCTACAGGTCTTAGGAATATTGAGGATGTATAATAGTATCACTCTACCAAAAAAATTTAGGATTATAAATTTAATAATAATATGTGAAGGGATCCCCCTACAGGTTTAATTATGTACATATAATTATAAAATTTTTATATTATAATATTATTTTATTTTTTACTATTTATGAATTTTATTATTTAAAATTTACTTCTATCAATACAATATTTTTGTATAACTATTCTATATATGTTTATATAGTAAAAATATTTATAAATAACATGTCTATAATCCATATATTTCATTATTATATAAAGACTTGCAAAACTCATTTAGTTTGATGACACTTATTTGGTTACACTTATGATTTACATGGTTTTTATTTTATATCTCACAATATAATTTGTCCATACATGATGTTCTTCCTCATTATAGATTTCCTATAGTATTTGGTGATCCTCAATAGTTAATATGATCCAATAGATATTCATGTGTTATAAATTTTATTCATATATATTTATTTTTCAATTTTAATTTATGAAAATTTAAAGGATGTAATGAAACATGGACTCTAATAATCTATTATTTGAAATACATTGTTTTATGTGATGTTATTTTAGTGTTTTAATAGGAATTAACAAATTGTGGTTTGTTTAATTATTATTTATATTAATTATTACATAATCAATTTCAATTCATTTGATAAAATATAAAAAAAATTATTAGGAATTATAAAATTATAGGTTATTGAACAGATAGACTTCCTAAAATCATGGGTTGTTATAGTCTCCTACCCTTAAATAAATTGAGTATATGAAATTTATATTATCACTTAATAATTAAAATACTAAAGGGTGTATTGATATTATAATGAATCAAGTTGTATCTTATAGGAGATACACACCTATATATTTTTAAGAAGTCTATATAATAGAAATTATCCCTCGCAATAGGCTTATATAGGAATTATTAACCATATATTCTAAATATCACTTTATAGTTTTGTATATGGAGTTTCTATAAACATAAAATCCATATCCTACATTTCATGAACGTTTTTCCATCCTAATAGTAAAACCTAAAATATTATGATAATATCTAAGAGCATCAGAGTAAATGATTATAGGAATATGAAAGATCAATCTTATGAATTCTTCTCGAATTGAACTTTCATATCAAACTATGACACTTTTATTCCTCATATATCCACCAAGGATTATCTTATTAATATTATCGTTTATCCTATGATAAATTAATTTGTGTTCTCTAATAATTCATAAGATAATGAATTTATTTAATAAGGATATAAATCCACTATAATTTCCTGAATAGGGAACATGATTTAAAAAATCATATCCCTAGTGGTGTCATCCAAAGAGTACAACCTTAATCCTACACCTCATGAAGAAGAGTAAATATTGAGTTTATACAAATATAGCCTTTTTCAGTCTGATTATACCTATTTTCATATTCTTCATAGTCATATCCACTTTCTAATCTCCATATTCAGATATAATTTCTAGGAGATACCCACAATCACTAGTAGAATAAATTTTAAGCTGTTTTCTTATACATGGAAACCTTACAAGGGTATTCTCTAATGTTCTATCATCTTTTTGACAAACAACATATTGAATTAAATATTTCGTCATTCAACCAAGTGGGTTGCCTATATATTTAAAATTATATCCATATTTATATATACTAACCCATGATAGTATCTACAAGACAAAGGATATCCTCAAACTAAAATATTACCGCTTATTATTATCTAAATTCTACTATGATACCAATAATGACACCTCGAATGTGACCAACCCATAATTATAATATTTATAGAAAATATTTTATTATATACAATTCCATTTCCTTTTCAATTTATATATTTATAGAAAAATTAAAATAATTGACTAATTAATCCCATTTTTTCACATATAATGATTATTTATTCAAATATACAAGAAAATATTTAACCTATAATAATTCTAGAACATATCCTATAAATTCTATAAAAATGATATTTATCTATACATATCCTATGTAATATCTTTTTTCGGGACATGGGGAAATGGAAAAATAATAAATTATGGATAAAATACAAAGTATAGGTTAATGTAATAGTTAAGAATCATATATCATTAGAAATCAAAGAATAAGAATAAATAATATGGTAGTAATAGATAATAATAAATATAATTTCACTATATAATAGACTTGAAATAAAAATATATAAATAGATAACAATGGACATATATTGATCAAATGGCTTATAATAACTAGTTGCATAGTGATTAATATCATAATAAAGAATTGATAGTGCTAGTCCCTATAATAATATATCATTACCAAACCATAGAGGTCCAATTTGTTGCCAATATTTTATTCTTGGTAGGCATATACCAAAATATACAATCTTGATTATCTCGTGAGGCCTACTCATGAATCGAAGGGCTATTTTTCTCCTTACACATCAGTAATATTTTGAAATTATTTAATTATAGTAATGAATGAGTAACTTATATAATTCATAACCAACATTACCTAAAAACCAATAAACATGATTATTGAAATAAAAAAAATTTGTATTTTCAATATTTCCCCAATGAATAAATGAAATAACTTAATATGTATGCATTCATCAAACTAACACCGTATAGAGTAATTGGTATGTGTTTAATCCAATATTATACACAATAAATATATTTATAAAATCTAGGTTAACACCCATCAATAAGTGCAATATAATATATATTCTTTATAGAGGAAATTCATTAGAAGGAATCTCATATTTATACGTAATGTATGATTAGATAAAAAACTTATGGATTAAACATTCTTATGATAGAGAGTAAAATTACATAATCTAGAAAAATAACATGGGGAGGAGAAATTTATATGGGGTTTAGATTTAAATAAAATAAAAATTTCCTAGATGTATTATCACTCAATAAAATAAATATTTGAATTTGAGATTTATGTAGAAACCATTAGGTAAATAGTAATTTAAATATCAAAATAACACAATAGGTTTACCATTATATGGGAATTATAATACCATTTCATTAAAAATATTCATTATACTTTAAGTTAATAAGGCTATTAATTCACCATGTAAAATAAATTATACTGTGGATTATCAATCATGACTCATGGAAATGAAAATAATGAAAAATAAACTTTTCAAATATATTACATTTTGAATCAAATTAATTTTAAAGGGTGAAAAAGATATGCATGGTACAACCCCATTAAATAAATGTATATGTAAAATGAAATTAATTATAATTAAATCACACTATATCAAATATATCATCACATAAAATGTGAAATATTTCTCAAGAACATAAATTTTAGACAAAAACCCATTAAAAATAATTCCCTACTTCCACGGAGGAGCATGAATCTCTTATAAAAAACCTCATAATCACATATTTAAAAACATTTCACATATAGAAAACCTTTTATAAACATAATTTATAATTATTAACTATATCTATAATACTTTTATAATTATTCTCAATCAGGTTTGAGTAATCATGATCATTTTGAAATAATTTTCTATTAGTTTTGTAGTTTATCATTAATCTCCCCAACGTCTTCATTAAAATTCGATGAATGGAATAGTAATTGATAATTATTTAAAATTTTATCATTTCATTCAATGTGATTATTAGTTTCAATCCCTAAAAATGAAATCAATTAGGAGTATTTTCTGGTGATTTATAATAAATGGACATTGGATTCTTAATTAGTGGTTTTAAATTTAATTCTACCATTATAGAATGAAAATGGAATCTTTATTCAATTTTTTTAAATAATATGTTTTTATTAATTAATTTCTCATATTCTTTCAAGATATTATATAATGTTATGATTCAATTTGTTTATAAACCGACACAAACATTAACACACTATTAGTGATTGATGATTATATTTATGAAAGACGTTTTTTTGAATTATTTTTATTATTATAGAATAATAACGATATTATATAGATACTTATAAGGTGATTTTTTATAATATTAAAATATTTTCATTATTATGAAAGAATCTAGATAATATTTGAGACATGTTTAATCTGGGATGAGGAATTCATCTCAAATATATGAATGCCGTTTTCTTTTTTTCTTTCTTTTAAAGGGAAAATGTTGATAATTACTATTTACAATATATAAATAAATTATTTATTAAATATATAATAAATTAATCTTATGAAATTGGGAAATTTATACTTTAATGGAAACTATAAAAAATTACATTAGGGAATATTTTGTACCTAAGCTAAGAACATGTATTTCCCTTTCGTGGATTCAATATAATGTGAGAATATAAGGCGAAATCATTTTAAAAAAAATATTAATAATTAGATAGAGAGTTCTATAATGAATTAATATGAGATTTTAATGTGAAAATAAATATTTAGTAGTGGTCTTAAGGGGTGTTTTTAGGTCCCTTTTATTAGTGGTCGAATGGTATTTATGTAAATAATTTTTCTTAATATGATGATATCACATGCTTCACATGTAATAATAAATCCAAATATAAAATAATAATGTTGAGGTAATATTTTTTTAACCAAATCAATGTCTCAGTTTGATATGTTTTTTCCTTTTGGGCCTTTTACCCCTTTGGATGACCCATTTTACCCATTTGGAATTTGTGATAGTGACTAATTTTTCCTAAGTAGTGCATTTGGTAGGACATAAAAATAAATATAATTAACTTAATAATTATAACCTACAAATTATAAAAATTATCTAAATTATATATAGAAAAATATCTATTTTTATGAACAAATATTTTATTACATTGCCACATGTAACTCATTAAAACAAATTTATAAAAAAAATTATATTTTTAAGCATAAAATTTATGCATGTTATAAAATTATTCATGTCATTAATTTCCTTAATATAAATTAATATATTATAAAAATATGGGTTTTAAAATATATATTATTGTTCCTTTTAATCATTATTTTGATATATAATTTAGATTACATAATGATAAAAAATTATTTGTGAAAAACACAACATTCATGGTTTTTTCACAGGGTATATCAAAAATATTTATGTTACCATTCTTTGGTAACGTTGAAAATTCGTATTATTATATTATTTTCACCCAAAAAAATTGACTTTGTCTCATATAAATTATTTTTATTGTTAAATATGTTTCATCATAATCCATCTTTATTTATTTTTTACATTGATCCTTGATATTTCTTTTTCTACTATAGTAGAATCAATTATTATTTATTTTTTAGAATTCATAAAAAATGTTTATCCATGGTGAATTTTTTTCCTTTTTATTCCTACTAAATAAGGTGGAATCTATATTATTTAAACATTTATTTATTCTAATATATTGTTGAATTATATATTTAAGAGAATATTATTCATTATTTTTTGATAGAAACCTGTAATTTCTATAATAATGACCACCCACATTTCTATTTTCATAGAAAATCTCATAGTATTAAAATATTCTATTGATACATAGAATTATGCTTTTATATGATAATTAGGTAAAAATAGATTTATTACTCGTTAATGAACATCATTTGTATTATCTATAAACTAACATGTTTTTCTATCATTAAAATTCAAATTGCAAAACATTCAACTGCACCAACAAGAAAAAATACAATGTTCCTTTTTCTCCTTTCATTATAATCTTTAATGATTTGAAGCATTAATATTTCATGAATGTAAAAACCCATTTTAATATTCATTTAGGGAACAATAGTTCTTACATGTCCTCACTACCACCCTAGATGTACTTGTTAGTTTCAAACCATTATTCTTTACATATATAGGTATAAATTTAAATTTTAAACATATAATAGAAGAAATAATAACATCATTTCAAATATAAATTCCTGGGAAAATGGTTACGAAATTCCATAATGTTGTAGTGTATTGATCTAAGATGATATCAATCCATTATTACTAATAATATGATAATTTTTTAACAAATAATCTTATCAAAAAAATATATATTTAATCACATCTTATCTCAGTTGTATTTAAATATTTATCTTCTGTTGATTCTTGATTTCTTAGTTTATTAATCAATTAAAAACACTTAATTTTGAATTAAATTTTTCCCGCAAAATTTGATTTTATGATTTCTTCTCATTATCATTTAATATTTTCAATTATCTATATTATATTAAAATACAACATTTTAATAAATATTCAAGATCATTAATTTATTTTTCATTCATCTCCAATTAAGAATATTTATTGCCAATATCAATACTATGTGAGTCTTCTAAAGAATGGATATTATCTTATTTGATTTTATAAATTTTATCTTTGACATGAATTAATCTATAAAATTATTATATATTCAGGGATTTCCATTATTTAAAAAGAAATATAATTTTCTATCTCAATTCAAAATAATTTGTGGTAGGTATTTACTTCTGTAACTTTTTTTAATGAAATGTAATTATCTTCAATGATGGATCCATTCCAACCATGTTCCCTTCTTCTCACGTATTAGTTTTATTTTATCCTCCATGCATACCCCCTTGTTATTATAAATTTCATCATTAAATCCTTATTCTATAATGACATATCTTAGGTTATTATTGATGTTCTCACTATCTATACATCCAATTGAATTTTTTTCACTTGTTATTATATTATTTTCCCATAGTTGATGCCTTCGATTATTTATAACGCATCCTTTTGTCTCTAATCCTTGAAACCATACCCCGTTCATGGTTTGGATTTATAATTTAATTTTAATTTATGAAACTTCTTTTTGAATGGTATTGAGTGCCTAAAGTTTTTAGATTATTTTCATTATCTCAAATTTGATATATTTTTTCTCCATGTATGATGGTTTATGATTTATACATATTTTTAGTAAGCATATTCTCTTCAATAATGGCTCTTCCTTGCTGACATTACATTTATGCCCTAATATTTGGTTAGGATTGATGGTAGTGATGGTGTCTTGGAACTGTGATGGTGTATCTCAATTACATATCAATATTTTTTGTTCCCAATATCAACTTGAGTTTTTTTTTGCTTCCCTAAATATAATTAGTTTTTTATTTTACAAAATGGTGTTATTTTATGGGATTACTAAACAAAAATTATAAATTTACATTAATATCTATATTAAATTAACATTACATTTATAGAATTTCCAATAATGGCTAATGTGTAGGAAATTTGTTGTTTTCTGGTTATGTATGTGTTGTTTTTTTTTTCTATAGTGAAAGCATCTCTATCATTCTCAATGGATCTATATATAATGGTTTTTCATTATTTCATGGTCAATAATATTATATATATTCTATAAAAAAATTTATGATTGTTGGAGTAAATGTACAAAGGAATATACACAACTGTGACTTCTCCGTTGTGGGGGTTATTTTATCATCACTATATATTGGTGATGGTGTGTTCAAATAATAATTTTGTGATAGTAGTTGATAGATATGGTTTTATAATTGTTATATTATGTAAAAATTTGAAATTCTAGGCTTCCACAACCAACATATTTTTTTTGGCTATAGTGGTGGTTTTTGGCCATAGGAATTGATATGTTCAATTTGATTCAATTTCAAATTTGTGGTGTATGAGCCCTATACCTACTGATGTGTGGATTTTTTTGTATTAAAAAATTATGGTTCTGCTAATTTGTATGGTTCCCAATAAAAATTTATTTTATTTAAAATCAAATAAATGGACTTGTTGGAAAAATTTTACATAAGTAATTCTTTATAATACTTGTTTATATTAGATGTTATTCTTCTTCATTACTGAGTCAAATCATAAAACATGATATATTAGTGAAACATTCAATGGGAATTTTCATTATTTAATACATAAATTTATATAATAGTTTATTAATTGATTAAATAGAATCATTCTCTTCGTAGTATTTATATCATGGATGTATTTTTTTAGAGGGTCGTTTCAAAAAAATTTAATAGATGAACAACCACATAAACTACATTAATTAATGAATTACCTTTATTATTCACTGAAATATAATATATCTAATTTCTCTCTTTACTCAATTTATTCTTCAAGGATTTCTATAAAACCTATATGATAGTATTGATAGTTATTGGAACTACACTTTACATATGAGGAATATCAAAATCATTATTTATTCATGAATCCATATACATGTCAAAAAAATAAAAGTGAACGGAATTAATAATAATAATAGGAATCCTGGATGAGATTTGTTACCACAAAAAACAATCTAATATATCATTAAGTATGTTTGATAATTGGGTTGTGAATTTTATTGAACATTTTAACAAGTTAAATTATATTTTAATTCTCCTCTACTAATACTCAATCATAAATATCTATTAATATTTTGGATATTTTTATATTCTCCCAACACACATTGAAATAAGAAAAATAAAAAATAATCAAGAGAAAATCAAGTTGTATTTCTATATGTTTTGAAACCAATGTTGGAATAATTACCTTCTTTATTGGGGATGATTTATGAGAAACATATTTATCTCTATTGTTTAAATGTGATTACAAATAGGTGAGATGGTACCACCCTTAACCCACACTTACACTAATTTCAATAGGATGAGGGACAACAGAACCTTATCTCATAGAAATTTCATTTCATAATATTATACATGAGAATACTAGATGTGGTTAGAATGCATAATTTATTGTTTTGACAATAGATTTCTCCTAACACCACTTCATTCTTAAACTCAATTGATATATGTTTTATTTTATCCCTATAGTCTTGAGTGTTCCTCCAACATTCTAATAAAGAAGATCTTTCTTTATATCATGTATCCTTATGCATCAACTAGTTATGTTTTCATTCATTATATGTGGATTCAATGAAAATATAAAATAGGATATAGTGTAATGTATATTTTCCTCTAATATCAAATTGATATCAAAATCATCAATGTGTATGAAGAAGAGAATTCAACATGTTATCTTCTTCAAACATTTTATTCTTCCACTATAGGAGTCTCAACACATATATCATGGATAGATTTAAATACTGTTAAACACTTAAAACTATGATTCTTCTATACTCTACATTAGTATCTATGATAAGGTTATAAAGTATGTGAGAACATTTATCCTACTTTTAAGTATTAATCTTCAAGTATTTTTCTTCCACGATGCATAAGACATTCCATATAAAATACCATTTGATTCTCTCTCATTGATACTTCTATCCATCTTTTGGAATACAGAACTGGTTTTTTACACCACCATTTCCTTTTATTATTCACAGTTTTACACTTTAAATCAAATAGATATATTCCTATCGTTGAATATACAAAATATAACTAGAATTGGGGAATCTTGATCATTCCCATAACTCTCAGTCTTTAAATATTCAATCATAATGATTGTGTGTTCATATTTAACAGTACATATATATTATCAACCAAATAATATTTATAGACACACCATCTCCCAAAAATCGATGGGAAAATATATATTACAGAATGTATTTTCACATGTATATATAATTATGGTGTAACATATCTTTCATTAAATGAATTAATTCTCACATTTGTCAGAATATTCATGATTATAATGTGTCTTTTCATATAAATAAACATAACATCAATCCAACATTCCAATTTCATATCCCACTTTTATGATTAATTATCATTATTGAATTACAATATACATATTTCCAAAACCACCTATGATATGTATTTAATCTCCAGACATCTACACAATGTTATTTATTTTACCATGCTGTTGAAACCCTCATCATAGAACATCCTTATTCACTAATTCTAACCTAAAATACTCATGTATATAATATATTCTTTTGAAAACATCATTTTTCTAAATATGTTATGACAATATCAAGCAGGGTCTGACTCAAATCTCCAGATTTTATTATCTTTTTTCTAAACTTGTAAAATTTTCATATCATTTAATATGATATGGAGATATCATGTCTATTTATTACCATATCTCAAATAGGGGACCTTTACATCTCATCCTCTAAACTCTTATATATGTATTGAACACTTTATATGACTCTTTCGTAAGTGAATATTTTTTAGTACGATATGCTAATATCATATCCAATGATTTGAATTTTTCTATGTTGAAACCTTTACTTTTTCTCCAATGAAAATTTACATAGATTCATTTTATTATCATTATTATCACGTATAAATTTATAATTCCATGAATATATTTTATTATTTGAATATGGAAATTACCCAACGAAACGTGGAAGTGTGTTCATATCCCCAAATAATGGTCCTCAAATACTTAATAAAAATACTATAACATTTATCTATTACATTTCATACCATGCATTTTGAAATCATTTTTATTGGTTCCCATTATCTAAAAAATCCTAGGAATTAAATATATGTTGGCATCCATGTACACCTAAATAAAAAAAATTGTGTTATATATTGTTTTTGGCATGGGTGAGTTATCTCTTTACTCTTGATGATCATTGTTTTTATGCGGCTTCCGAAATCAATTTATGACTTCAATAAATAATTCAAATTCAATATATTATTTAAACATTTTAGTGTCCATATAGTGTAACTATATTCATATTTACATATCCATATATTACTGGAATGTAATCCTAGGAGTTCTTGTGGGGTGTTATTTATTTTATTATGGTGTGGAAACTATCATCATCGAATCAAATCATCATTCAATTCTCAGATTCCTTATTCACTACTAAAATCATTGATTTAAAAAGTGGTGATATTTAAATTATTGATGAAAAAATAAAACATCATTTTACATGAATCTTGTATTGATTTCACATTTATTTCTAAATGGTAGTATTGGAATGTCATTCAGTCTGATAGGGATATATTGTATCCAATGATTTTTTTTCTTCTAAACTAGGGACTAATATGTATAATCCTGTGATATAATATGTACCATATCAATAAATCATTTTACTCTTATATATAGACATGTCGTTGGTCTTAATATGGAGATATCATATCCAATGATTTTAATTTTCCAAACTGGAAACCTTTTCATATACTACATTTAAACATTACATCTATTCATGTAAACCCTTATATATCACAGTGAGGATCTGGAAAATTTTCAAATTTTATATGTTAAACAAATATATAAGAAATTTTTTCCATTACATTTCATAGTGTTCCTAAAAACTATCCTAATTTCATAGATCAAAAAAATCTAATATAAAAACTTGATGATACTCATACGTATTATAGTATGGCTTGGGTCTCTTCAAAATTCCTCTATTCATCTAATTGGGAACCTATACATATATAGTGTACTATTAGAGGAACTTTTACATATGAAGTAGAGTCATGGAATTACATTAACAAAAAAAATGTGATTTAAATATATTTCTAATTCCTAGATGAATATATTAGATTACCCATAAGCATTGTGTCACTCATATGGTTAGATTACATTTCCAAATTTTATCATTAAAATAGAATTCCAGTACATTGGAAAATGTTATCCAAACTCATTTGAACATTTATATGGTTTTTACAATTATTCTAAAAGATATTAAATACAATTCAAATTTTTTAGAATGGTATCAATGTTATTATAAATAATTTATAAATCCTTAAAATATTATTGTACTAAACATAGAGTACATATATGTTACTCAAAACACCCCATTACATCCATCATCAAACTCATCGTTCTTCATCCCATCACCAAATATGAAAACTCCATTTACTATAGAAATTTTTTTGATTTATAATCTATGTGTATATTCAAAATATTATACCCTAAACCTATTCATCTTCAATCATATGTACTTATTAATATCAAATTAAGAAAAATAAACATAACTTGAACCATGTTATAGATAGTTATTTCACCATATATAAAAAGTATTTCTCTATAGCCATTGAGAGAAGCTCTATAATCATGAGATGTAGAGGATGATTCCATACACGAATCTTCTTAGACCCTTTTTCCAACTATTGAATGAATCATTAACATTATCATCAATAGAATATATTACATACACTAATAATAGAAACAAAAATGTTCATTTGACACAATTAACTTTTTCAATCATTAGGATTTCTCTCCATCACCTAATACATTACAATATTATTTTTATTCAAAAATAATAATAAAATTTATCCTAATCTATTCATCACATAAATATCACCATTTCAATTTATTGTAAATACCATTAAATATCTCACATTAATCACAAAAAATTGTTCTTAGTGGTGTTAATTTTCTATCCCCTTATTGATAATAAATACAGTGTATAAAAAAAAAACTTTAAATTCATACACATGTCATTATTTAATAAAAATGAATCTTCTATATATTTTCAAATCCTAATCAACTTGAGATAATAGTGGCATCAAATTTCACTACGATCTAAACTATAAATTAACCATCACGATATCTACCATGTGTAGATATGGGTAGTAATTATTTTGTAACTTTGATATAAAATATGTTTATAAAATGATACAACATGCGATACCCACAGTAATTTCCATATACATCCCCATTTCATGTAAATTATTGTGAAATTTATTTACTATACACAACACCAAATACACATCAACACATTTAACATGGTGTAGGTTTCAGTATCATTATGTTATCCTCTAAATTGACAAATATTACCTATAATAGTTGGATTTGATAAAATAAAAAATATAATGTAATGGTATTATCATACAATAATCTTATCATTCCCTTAATCTATCCAGATTACAGTTTTAAATTTAATTATTTCTTATAGATATTTTCTTATCTTCATAACACAAACATAAATGAAGAATTCTAATAATCATCATCACATTTGATACAAATGGAATATGATGTAGTCATAAAACACATTAAACTATCTATATTCCGAGTTTATTTATCTATTTTTATACATTATATTAATTATAGCACTCATCCAACTCTCTCACTATATTAATTACATTTCATTCTATGCATAAAAACTTAAAATGTGGGATTAAAGTGGGTCCTAAAATATTTTTAGTGACTTAAATATGATAGATATATGTTTTATAACCCAAAAAACACCTTTAATTGGGGAATTAGGTTTTTATAATTCTTCATGATTTACCCCGTTGTCTTCTATGTAAAAATATTTGGTAGCATATATTTTTGGGAATCTTAGAACATTTTCATTGGGTTATTTTTAGTTCTTTACATATAAAACCATATCACAAACGTCCCATTGTTATTGTTGTGGTCTTTCTACAACTCCAACATTCCTAAAATAATTATCAAACAATTGTTTGATTTATAAAAATCAAAATCAAACATTAACAGCTACTCGTTCTAAACTCCTATGACATTCATATTACGGAAACATTCATGAAATTGAGCATATTAATGAGAAATAAATTACTTAACATTTTCACACTAAATCTATTATATATATACCATTATTATTTCCCAACCAATTGATCTATAAAAATTAAAAAAAATCATTAGGTTCATCATTTATTTGATTTGGGTTTTTATATGGCTTTTAATGATTAAATAATTTACAAATCATCCAAAACTCTGAAAATGAAAATTATTTTTCGTCTTCAAACAAACAATTAATTTTTTTATAAAGAAATATATTTAAATTATTGATTAAAAATTTTTACTAAATCATTTATCTTTATATATTTTACACACTAATCCATGATATGTATTTTTTTGATATTAAAATCAACCCTACATTTTTGGTGTGCGGTCTCTAACAATATTCCTCTTGGGTTTTCATTTTCATTTCTATTTTGTAATCTCCGATGTTAAATAAAATTTTATTAACCTTTTCTTTATGGTTATATCATGGATCCCTATTTAATTATATGAACATTATTCATTCTTGTAATAGGTGATCATGAACTCACCATCATAATAAAAATACACATTATATAGATTATCTGAAGACATTCCAATGTGTTCATGAGGGATGTAATTATCCTCTTCTTTGACTCCACATATACACATATTTTACACCAATAAATTTTGAACATAAGTTTTCTTCATAAATTAAAATATTAACAGAACCTTAAATAACCTTGTTTGGGAATCATCTATCATAAACATTAATGAAGATGAGATATTATTCTTTTTTATGGAATCAATCATTCTTTGACGGATTTATTATTTTCATATTTTTGAGAAAATACTTCTTATTAGTTGTTACATCTATCCATAATGGATAAGTGTTTTTCCCATTATTTTTGTTTACCTTTACAAGATAAATATTTTTTTTGTATCCTATAGTAGCATATGAAAAAACCTAAGTACAAACATAAACTTAAGGGACACTGGTATCTATTTTTGTAAGATTATAGTCTATATATCATTATATTATTTAGTTCCTTTATTTGAAATATTATAGTTCATTTGAAAAGTAATAAAATGCTAAAAAATAATTTAGGTAAATCCTTTAAAAAAGTTTTGGATTATTCGTCACATGTTGATTCCTGATTTCTTTGTTTAATATATATATATGAAACAGAAGGGCGGGCCTCTGAGCGGCGTCTTCCCAAGATCCCGTGGCGGCTAGGGTTCCACCTCCACTCCTTTTCCCCTTCCCCCTCCGGCCTGGATCGGTTCGGCTCCCTCGGCACTCGACTCGGCGTGGTGTCTTCATGTGTGACGCTTTTGGGTTCGCTTCTCCAGATTCTGCTCTCGGCGGCGTCAGATCAGTGGTGTTCCGGCCTGCGGCTTGGCGTGCTCGTGCTTTCTGGCGATGACATCTGTTCGACGAGGGCTCCAGTGTTCTCCATCGGCCACGTCTCTTCAGATCTGTCGTCCTCCGGCGCCGATTGCATTCCGTCTCGGTTCTTCCACTGCATCCTGGTCGCCCCAAGTGGTTTCGACGGGATTCCGTGGGGCGCTGCGCCGTTCTTCAGTTCTGGAAGGGGGAGGTTTTTTAATCATGCTGTTGTGTGTTTTCTGCAGGGTTTATGCTTAATTTCTTCTGGTTGTGATGTTGGTTTTTTGGTTTGGATTTGGATCTGGATTTTTCGTTTACGTTTGGATTGTATCGGCGTTGCGATGGAGGCGTGTTCCAAAAATGGTGGAGCGTGATGGATGGTTGTATGGGTTTGAAGGAGTATTCTTGAAGTGACAAGAGGAGAAATGGTGGAGTTTAAGAGGAGTCTGTACTGGATTTTTCTGATCCAGTGGTTGATGATGAATTTTTCTATTGAGTTGAGTTGCTGAAAGCACAGTTGAAGAGGCACCGTTGAAGAAGGGACTGGTTGGTCTATGTCTGATGTTGGTTTGATTCCTATTTTATGTAATTGTCTGATTTTGGTTGCGACTACTTGTTGGGTTTGGGAATGATGTTTTCCCTCACCCATTTCGTTGTTTGCTGTACTTTTTATTTTCTTTAATAAATGGTCAGAGGTTTTTCCTCTGACTGACTTTCCTGGTATATATGAAACAGTATATTGAGGGAAATAACCTCATATTATGTTGATTTACTGATTTAATACCATTGAATTTTACTCTTCTTTTTTTATTCATCTTATATATTTTAACATCAATATAAATAATTTTCAAGATCATGAATTATTTTAGTTTTGGTCTGAAATTGAGAATCCTTAAATTAATATTAGTGTTATTAATTTCATATAAAATATTGATATTCTATTATAATACCTCTTCAATATCATATTAGTAACCAAATTATATCTGCAATTTTTCATTATCCACAACGTATCTATAATTTATCAACAAATTTTTTCTTTATATTATCTTATTCCATCATTAGTTTTGATCAATAATCTTATAGTCCCTTGTTAAACTCAAATACATTAGTGAAAACATTAATTAGAACCTTTTTCATGTAGGGCATAATATCAAAGTGTAGTTATTAATTTTATTTAATATTCTCATTCTCAATATAGTCATTATATATTAATCATTACAATTTTATATTGTTTTTTCAACAAATTTAATATATGTAGATCATCTTTGACATACATCACTTTTTATACTATATATTCTTTATAGTTTTTGAGAAAACCTCATTGTTCATATTAATAGTTATGAGAATTTCATTTTCTACATGATGAAAATCAACTTGGTATGAAAATATTCACTTCATATATATATATATATTAAGAACAGGTGTGGATGATAAAAATACTATATATAGGGAAAAAAGGATTAACTATGATACCATATAAATAACCCAATAAATCATGTAATTATTCTAACATAGTGGATTCAATGTCACCATTTTTAGCTAATTCCATTATATTTTAATTAAAAATTCTTTATATTCAAATATTGTATCAGTTAAGATGTATGTTTCTATTTTTTGACCCTTAACACTCCACATCACAGGAAATGTGGTAAATACGATATATGAATTCAGGAGGCATTTTTACATAGTTTGACCCATTTTTGGAATATACCCATTTTTTGTTTTGGTCATGTTATAAGACACATAATTATCAATTTTAAAAATAAGTATTTAAATATGGATGAGAATTTATAATACTTAATCAAAACCATATAGTGGTATAAATAGGAAAATAGAATACTATAGCCATCAACCCTTGGAATTTTTTGTTCCATGTGTTAATCATGTAAAGTAGGATAATGGTATAATGAATTCCTGAACATTGTGAAAGAAATTATCTCTCAATAGATCTTTCAACTTACAAATAGTAAGGATTATATTTTAAAATTTCCCACCAGTCTCTAATTCTCCTCTAACATCCCCTTAAACAATATATCTTTTATGCAATGTTATTACGATATTTCAATGGGAATGACTTATTTCCTAAGTAATAGTCTCTGAAATATTATAAATAATCACTTTCTTCATTATAGTTTTCAGTGTATAATACTAAATAAATCTTCGATAGATAAATGTATCTGACCTATAGGTTCAGTAACATTTTATTCTTTCACAATATTCTTCTTCTCCATCAAGAATTTCATCACATAGATAATAAAGAATAATAATTTTTTGGCCTTTATCAACTCACATTATTCTTCATTCTACATAAACATGAATGATATTGGTATATCAGAGGTTTTAATTCTATTCTATATCTCCTGTATCTTCTTCTTTTCATACTCTTCATTGACCCAATGAATATTGCATACTAAATAACATTATATTCTCTATCTCTTCAACTTTGGAACTACTTGTGTAAAATAACTCTAGTTATCTACACCTCTTATGACTAAATTTCCCAAATTAATACCAGAAATTAGTTGAATGCATTTAAATTTAAGAATATAGTGATTCCCCATTAAAAATATGTATCATAATCTTCTCCCAAACTCTGAGTATTTGAGTATTCAATTAAAAATACCAAATCCTTGTCTTTAACATTCCATATCTCTCATCACTACTAATATCAGTATCCTATTATGATCCATGAATTATATGGGTTTTTAATCAATGATTGATAGAATATTCAAATGTAAATATTCTTGAATTGAAACATATTATCCATGGAGTGAGATAATTAATAATTTATTTATAATGTATAAGGTTGTGATAATGAATCTCAAATCACTACATGACCTGAATTCATGGTTATTACTCCATAACATACTCTGGAATCACAATATCAATGAATCATGATCATATTAATATTTATAACACTATAATAAAATATAATTTAATCTTATATTATTTATGAAATTATTATTTAGTCATGATATACAAAAACTCAGTATGACACAACCATCCTCTTTAATTCACACCACCCGTTATTCTCATCTAGAATCAGAGTACTTGAAAACCCCATGATATATATATCCATAATTAATAGAACAAGAATAATTTGATATAAATTTTTGAAATTAAACCACTATGTTAAACCGGTAATATGGTCATTTCATTTATTATAATCAATAGATATCATATACTATTATTTGTATCTTATAAATAGGTGTCCTTTACACATCATCAAGAGGGTTATTATATATCATTTTAAAACATGATATTATATTCCTATATAAGAATACCATTTAGTATATCAGAGATATAGCACACATTATTGATTAATTTTTATCAACTCAAAACCATTATGCATCATTCTATTATCCTTTACAAATCATCATATATCCCCTTACATATCACAGTGTAGATATGGGACATTGTCATATTTTTAGTGTGAGACCCTATGTAAGAAATTTTTACTCTTATGTATCAAACTGTGCTTCTACAGTTCATTATTTTTTATTTTAGTTGACTCTTCTGTATAAATGTGAAGTTAATATTATGTGGAATTATAGGATTTGGATATCTTCTAATTCTTCCAATAATCTGACCACCTACCTTTATGAATCCAATGTAACATAATTATTACATTTACTTATATACTCGACTCTGGATATAACATTTATGTATCAAAGGGTGTTCGAACACTTTTATGGATACAATTATGCATGTTCTAGACTTCCAAAATATATTGATAATAGTTTTAGAGATACTATTAACAATTGTTTTCTTTTTAAAATTTCATCATAAAAATATAATTCTAAAAAATCATCAAATATACTCATAAGCTCTTCATACATTTTCATTTAATCTCCAATTATTCTAAAATAACTGAAAATATTTTTAAGTATATGGGAAATTGTAATAATTTTACAAAATATCATTCTCTTCATTTTAAAATTCAAGAAGCATATGTTTAATCGACAATGAGTATTTAAATATATATATATCACCAACACATATAACATAAATATCATATTTAATAATCTGTTCATCTAGGATATATTCCTAGCATTCAATTCAATCCATTATTATTTATAGTCAAGAATTTGATTTTTCCACAATTTATTCATCCTTTCTTATTCATTAGTCACACCTCCTCATGTTTTTAAATTTTCATATTCTTCAAATTTTGGAGCAATATTTTATATAATTTTATCACCTTTTTTCATTAATTGAATCTGATACTCTTTTGATCTTATATAGAATCAAATGATGAAGATAAATTTTCCTTCTAAGAAGAATCTAATTTTCCTTTACACAATTATAAATATAAATTCATTGAAATAATTAATAGAATAAATAACATACATTGATCACTCAAACATCAATATACATCATAAAAATTTTTAAAACATTATTTTATGTTATATTCCTCATTAACTGAAAAATTATTCCAAATTATCTTATATATGGGAAAAATACAGTAATAATATTCCATTGGGATCTCAAAAAATATATGAAGTTGTTCAATGTTCCCCCAACTAGGTATGAATAAAATGAAAAATTTCAAAACCAATCACATAACATAGGCATGGTAAAATTTCTAATATTTAACCTTATTTAGGTTCATGTGAACCTTGTGGAATCCCATATAACTAATTTGAAACACTTGTTTTAATGAAGTAATTTTACTTAATCATTTTCTACAAAATGAGTGATGTACCTAAAAATAATTCAACATCATATCTACCTCTATATTACCTTAATGAATGAGATGTATTAATTTAATATTTATTCAAATATCCACATAATATTAAAGATTCAAATAAAATATCACAATCTATATTTTTTTACTAAATATTATTTTATCTATCAGTCATCCTATACAAAATCATAGTGTTATACGGCCCCATATCACATAAGATTCTAGCTTCTATGGACAGATACAACATCTCTAAAAATCGATCATAACTAGTAAACCCTTATAATAAACATGTGATTGTAAATCAAGGATCCAAAATAAAACAATGTATTTATATCAATATCATAAGAAGATATCCATGAACTCCATATTTATAAAATTAATCTTCATCCCCTATTTATGATAGTAAAACAAAAATAAACACACCAACTTATCATAGAAAATGTACAATAGAAAACCTATATCAAATAATAGCTTGTACAAGAAAAAATCGGTATGCCTGGCCTTTAGAATAATTGAATTAGTAATATATATAATTGGATAATAAAAAACACATGAACATATAGTTTATCTCTCAAGGTTTACAATAATTCAGGAAATTAAAACATGTTTACTAGATTAACAAACCATATTTTATCTAGTGGATAAACAAATCGAAGACACCAATATTGTATGAACCATTCCAATCATAGGTATATAGTAACTAGTAATGACTGAAACTAATTGAAACCAGCTTCTTCCTAAATGTGGAGAAATACAAATTTTTAGAAGCATGATTCCTATTGAGTCCCATGTTAGGGGTTGAGTAAAATATCCCAAAGAATTATCAAATAAATGGTGAAATCCTTTTATAAAAATTTCCCCTAAAAATGATCAATATTTATGCTTCCTATGGTGGAGTAATTGAATGAATTATATTTAATTAGGTTTTCCCAATTACACTCTATAACATCTTGACTCTAGATTCACAAATATATTGCTTATTTATTATATTAATAGAGTACATATCGATCACAAAACATAGATCATAAAATGATCGTTGTCTCATGGGTATACATACATGTACAAGAATTACACTATAAAAAACACTGATTATGTCATATGAATAAATGAAAACATTTTACTTTTTTTCTTCCATATAATTATGTCACACTTGTTAATATTCTTATTTTTATATAGAAAATAAAATTGAAAAAATGGGCGAACACAGATGCACACTATGGGGTGGTGAAACATGGATTTTTTCACAGAAAAGCGAGGAATACATGATAATAAATAATTAAATAACAAAAGGATTACATATTACAAATAATGTGAGAAAATTTTATCTATAGAGAAGAAAATAATAGAAATAAATAATTTCATGTATAAAAATAACTAATCACATTGGGATAGAATTCATAATGTATGATAAATATCATCAAGGATTCAACCAATGCAATATTTATAATTATGAATTCATACACCAAATCAAAATGCATTATTTTCACATGAGGCCTACCAATAAATCATGGGGATATATAATGTTTGTCCCTACATATAACATAATAAGATAAACACATAAATTATATGAAAAGAATGGATACGATAATTATCATTGCTATCCCTGAGGAAACTCTTACATAATCGTAGCTCAGTAATCAATATTTATCAATATGAAAATTGAATATATATATATATTCGTTATATTCCCTCAAAAAGTTATTAATATTCTCATATATGAGAATACATATAAAAAAATAATATTTTATAGAATATTAATAATGAGAAACTACTAGAAAAAAGGATGGACACTGGTGAAAACTATAGTCGTAGGACCAATGTTAATGGTTATATTTTATGGCCATTGTTAACTCAGTCAAGGATGATATCCAAAGTTTTATAAACCTTGGTTTTATATCCATGAACAACCACCCATGTTTATAGACATATATAAATTGGGATCCTCTGAACACATGACCTTTTTTTATTAGTCTTAAAATAGTTTCCTTGGTAATATCCTATGTAAATACAAATACTCCTAGGATCCTTATCTATCATAGTTAGATTATGGCCACAGACACCACCCATGGACATGTCCTGTGTTAAATTATAAAATATTTTCTATTGGGGTATTTCATAGAGAAAACTCTATATTTTATTGTAATACATTTTACCACATTACCACATCTATTGTGAAAATTGTTAACCTCATTCTATGAGTCTTATGGATCATTTTCCTAGGATTGGATTATATCCATGGGTGGTGTATATCATGGTTATAAGGTATCACAACATGGAAACAAATTAAAATTAATGAGTGGCCCATGAGTAGAGTGAAATTCTTCAAAGACACTTATTAACATGGTTGAGTGGCTAGGAGAGTTAATTCCATAGAAAATGAATATTATTGTTTGTTACAAGAATAATATAAATATATTAATGGGAAGTTCATGTAAACTGAATTTTCTCGAGAGGGGATCTATGATAGTGTGTATTTCAATTAATATTTTTTATTTCATATAAATCTAGTTAGATATTTTTCATTCATTAGAAGAAAATTATGAAACATTTAATTAATTTCTATCAAAATATCAACTTCTATAAAGAATCCATGTAAAACACACAAAATGTAGATATTTTACATGGTTGTTACACACAAATATATAACCAAAAATAATACACTTGGTTTTATGAAAGTGTTCTGTATATCACTAAAAACTCAGTATTTCCTTAGATACAAGATTTATGTGATTTCACAATTCATAAAGTATAATTTACTATATAATTTAGATGAATTCAGCCTTTAATATTCCTCACTTCTAATATAATAGTTTTCAGAATACCTACCTTCCTTGAAAGGGTCACTCAATTATCCTCTTACATACACTACTCAAAAATTTACCAGTTTAAGGATATATAGGTCTCGAGTAAGTTTATGTATATAATTGTGACACTATTATCAAAAATTGTATCCTTTTATATTTACATCATCATTATAGATGTGATATGATAATATATACCTTATTTTACCCATAATTCTAAGTGAATTTATATTAAACTATGTGTCACATTATTAGAATTAATATCTTACAATCATAATTCAGGTAGTAGTAAGTTACAAAATAATGATAATTCCAAATTCATAATTATATTATTAATAAATAAATTCTTAACTATTAAACCAAATGTGATTAGTAATTATTTTTTATCCCCACCTAACATCATTTTCATCTATTTGAAAGAAAACTGTATCTATTAAAATATGATCATCAAAAGAATTAAATTCAATAGAAACTAAATATATATAATTAAAATATTTTATAAATCCCATTTTATTAACAATTTGAATCATTATCCATATCTATTCCTAAAATATGTTATTACTTCCCTCTAATCTCTATGTTTTTCATCTATGAAATATATATCACCATATCTTGGAAAATTTACAATTCAAATTATAAATTAATAGTGTTAACTTCTTTAAAAATTCAATTATATCAAATTCATTCCACAAATCATCTTCATGTAAATCTTCAGCATTGAACTCTATTCAGTCTAGTAAATATTCTTCCATAAATTTCAAATTGTTAAGGAAAATTCAAATTGACAAATCTGTTCATAAACTCCCCTTTTAAAAACTTCTTACCATAAAAACATCTACTTTTTCATGATAGGTTGGCTCTATCATTCATTTCATTTAACTTCTAAATGTATTATGAAATGATAAGAAGTTTCATGTTGTAATATTGACATATGTATGTAATATATTCTAGAACATAATTTGACCACCCTTATTCCTTCTTCAGGGTCTAAAAATTTTGGAATTGTAAATTTAACCATATTCTGACCTTTTTATAATAGTGTAATCATATTAAATTATGTATTTTTTCTGTTTTGATATGTACCTTCAAGAATTTATCATCCATAAATATAACCCATTATTTATTCTATAAAGAAAGATATTGACCCTTTTGTATCATCTAAATAACACTTTTATATCATTCAGATGAACCCTTAATTATAAACTATCTATATAACTAGATCAACCAATATGTATCATCTGGATACGCCTTCTATATCACATAGATGATCCCTTTATGTAATGAATATGAAATTTAAATTCCATAAATATGATAATTATGTAACATAAAATTGACCTATCCATATTTTGTCGGTGACATTTACATATTTTATTGATGACCTGTAAAAATAATTTACATTTTAATATAATCATATCACAAAAAAATTTTATATAGTTCCCTTACATGTTTGTAGTATTCTTATATTAAAGGGAATTACCAATTTCATGTCACCCTTACATATCAGGTACATTTCTAAATTCATGAAAATTTATATTTCTCTAGAAAACTAAAAAATATATCTCCTATGTACTTGAAGCCTAAATTTTTTTATTGTACTGAACATTTTTATCTCGACATCCAAGATCATTTCCAAAAAAAACCAACTTCTAGACATTGTTATTCCTAAAAATCAGCTTACATTTTTATAGTTATTTTGAAAAAAAAATTTATACTACTGAATAATTAATTATTTAATATCTCTAAATTCATTAATTTTAATATTCCAATGATACTCCCTTTTTAAAAATTATAATATCTCTACATCTAGAAATGTATTAATATCTCTAATTAATAAAAAATACATCACAAAAATTATTGGTTATTAACTAATAGAATTTTTATACTTCTATAAATATTTTCCATTATCACCAACCTTCTATGATTTTCATCAAACTAAAAATATGACCTCCATATTTCAATAATTTCCTTCTTTGGATTTTTTTTGAAAAAACCTCTATAAAATATATTCATCATAAAAAGATATAGATCATATATAACCTTTCTAATTCAATCTAATTCCCATCATGAATTTTTATTTTGTGATTTTTTCTCCACCATTTTTAAATAAAATGAAATAGGTTAAACAACACTTGATATATAAATAATTCTTAATATTTTATCAAAAAATATATCGGTGTATCTCAATCATACTATCTCCCCATTTTTAAATATGATTCTTGGAAAAAATTTACATGATATATAACATTTTATTCATTATTCAAATTACATTAATTAATTTAGAATCAATATATCAATTTTTTCATCTTTAAAGCACATATCTATTTAAATCTTTTTTATATTATCACCATATCATTTGAGATGCATTCAACCGTAAATTATTATAACATATGACTCCATCCAGTATCACATTCAATTTCATATTTATCTTGAAATGTCAATATGTTAATTTACCACTTAGTAATGATTTATCATTAGATACTATATTTTCTCTTAAGTTGTATAGTTGTGTTGGAAATAAGAGAATAAGTCAATAACATAAATGTTTTACACGCGACAAAATTATTTATATAATTATATGAATCATTCAAAAAAAGTTCCTTAAATATTAAAAATCCTACTATATCAATCACACATAAACAAGGAAATTTATATATATGAAATAAATCATAAATTGTAGGAGTAATATATTTTTTTATTCCAATTGATGCCCCTATTTATTCATAAACTAGAAATATTATGTGATATTTTTGATCCCACCATTCTTTGTAGGGAATATCATTAATTGGATAAGACTAACTAGAATATTAATCATCGTTGATATGTTACATTATTTTCTCCATTCCATAACAAAATAATATTGACAATATGTTGAGAAAAAAAATATTAGAAGGCATTATTATCACAAATTTTTTTGTTACTATTTGTATCTTAGAAAAGAACATGATGATACCAGATTTTTAGTTTGTAAATAAATTGAAAGAAAATTATTGTATGAATGTAGGTAATTACCCATTAATTTATATATCTTATTCTTAAAGATCATACAACAAACATTAAATTTGTGAAAATATATTGTTAAATTCTATGATTGGATTTACCCAATTTTGGAAAATACATACGTATTTTAAACCATATTTCTCTTATATTGAGGGTTCATACCACCTATACATCATCATAGAAGAATGTATATATAAATTTACATTGATTTTCCATTTTCTCTCTCTCAACCAACTTATTAGATAACATTTTTCTTTGGAATCCTTCGTGGATTCTTTGTACTGGACATTGTTCATTTTATATATGTTTTGACTGGATTTGTGATATGATGCCTGATTTTTAGTGTCTTAGCATAGGTGCAAAATAATTCACATAAGTATAGGTTATTGATGAAAATACCCAATAACTCTAAAAACAATAAAAATATATGTTCTATATTTTTTAAGGCATATTTTTTTTTGGGTTCCTTTATAAAGACATGTATGAACTCAAACTAGTCGAGTTTATGGACATTTTGGACCATCACATGTTATTCAGAGGAACTATTTATTAGTACTAAAGACTTTTATTGATTTTCTATATTTTCATGAATCCTTCTAAGTTCCCACTAATGGGTTTTTTACCCTATAATAATGATTATTTTTAAAATTATCATACATGAATTAGGGTATCTCATCAATAAAACCCTTAGCGTATATCATAAGACCTCTATCTTACGACAAATCTTTAAAAAAAATGAGTGTATTTTTGTTAAAAAATAAATGTCACCGGGAACTCTAGGCATTACATCAATATAGAATGAAATTAGTATTTTTTAATTAGGAATCAACCTCTTGGAGTAATCCAACATATATAGATAATACTATAATAGAAACACATGTAATTCATTTTAGGTCATACCATGTAGTTTAACATCACAAGTAAAGAGTGTTTAGGTTGGAATTTTATCTTTAAATGTGAGGGATCAATCCAGAGGGTGGTGTTGTATGTATCAATTCAATTCATGAATAAAAGTCTATATAGTTCTAATTGGTAATCTCTATCATCAATGGTGTGAGAAATGTGGTTTGAATATGACATATTCATAAGGATGTTACCATGGGATATTATGTTAAAAATATGTCTCTCAAATGGAAAATAATATGTTACAGTCTTATATCTCAATGGAGGCCCATCTGATGGAATAATATTATATACTATCTAATCCCATGTGACTCACACTAATTGTGTTAAACATTGGAAAATATAATATTCAACACATTTCATGAGGTTATAAGATTAATTTATATGGAGTTTACACAATTTGGATTATTAGATATTCTTTATTGAGGATATAGAAATTTTAATATGATTAGGATTTGATTGTATATTAATCCTTAAGGGGGTTTCCATATTGGAGATATTCTGGCATGGGATTACAAACCGAGGTCTACTTAATGTTTTATTCTTCAAGATTATTTTACTTTAAAGGAAATAAAGGTATATACAAGTAATTTAATTGATAGGTTTCCCATACTTTTTGTAAGATACCAACCATTTTTAGAGATGTATCAGCCTTAATCTTAGTTACACACCATACCATATTTTTTGTAATTTTTTGAGTGTTACCATTTGGAGATTTAGGTACAATTAGAAAAAATATTAAGGAGGGGAGACAGTTAACATATGGCTATTGGTTTTACAAAAAAAATTTCCTATCAAAAATAATTGTATAAACCCAAACAAAGGTTATTCACACAACAAGAGAATGTATTTTCAAACCCTTCACCCTATTAAGAGTATCTATGAACCCCTATACTGAAACTAGAACAGTGTTTAGTGGCATGGTTCGGAAAACTGTGTACACCTACCCCGAAAACAAGTCATGAATTTTTAATTATCCCAAACATTAGATTTTAAAATCACAACACCGTAGAAGTCACCCCAATTGATCGAACATTGACAAAACATATTCCTCAAATTTTTAAAGGTTCCCATATGGATTCATAGGGATCTCGACCACCTTTCGTCATGATTCAATGGATGAATCATATATATTCCTCTCTCTAGTTTAGAGATGGTTATCTATTGTCTTTTCCACACTCTTCCCAATTCATATCCCTTTTTTTAAGGAATGTATTATTAATTTTGTTTTATAATGAGATCTATGTTTAATATATGAAGATATGTTAAATCATTTTTTTAGGATTTGATCCAATAATATATTCATTGTCATGGGAATGTCCTAGCCTTATAAATTTTGGAATTTCCCATTAGGTGATCACTCATAAATGATGTAATGATTGTGATCTAAATTCCAATCCCATAGTCTTAATTTAATTACATGTACATAATTGTAATCATAGAAATATCCATTGATTGGGCAATAGCATTGAAAATTGAATTATTATTATTTTTGATATACATATCATAAAAATTTTAGTTATTTGGAGAAATTGAATGGTGGAATTGAATTAATTAATTTTTAATTAATTAATAGGATAATTTGGTTTTGATATTATATTTTTTTAATTAATTATTTTTGAATAAATAAATTCAAATTGTCTTGACTATGAAATTTGTTAATTTGAATTTGTTAATTTATATATTAATTAATATAAAATGTTATGAATGTGAAAAATTAAAATGTCCATATTTAATTATAGAATTAATTAATTATTTGTTGTGAATGTATAATGTAATAAATTATTTTTTCACCAAACTATTATATTTCTTTTAAATTGGTATTGAATTATTTAAATGTTGAATAAATTTATTTATTTTTGGGAATGTGGAAATGAATTAATTAATGGATTATTGGGAATGTCGAATTGAATTAAATAATTTCTGATTTTTGGTGGGTTTTTGTGATTTTTAAATTAAATAAATTAACTACTAAATTAATTAATGATTTGGGAGATTGGTCAATTATTATGTTTCATCATTAATTAAAAATTGAACATATGATATGGATGGTTAAAACATGATGTATATGATATTTTGATAATATGTTTAATGTTAATTAACCATTGTTGATGTGATGTATGTGATATTGTTATATGTGTTCTATCATGATATATGTGATATACATGTTTGGGACTAGGTTTGTTGCATCAAAATCCCATAGTTGTAAATTTATTGATAAACAAGTTTGGGACATCGTCTTCTGCATCACAATTCCATTGTGATAAATTGATTGATAAAAATTTGTGGGACATGGTATGTTGTATCAAAATCCAAAAGATATGTATTCACATATAAACATGTGTGGGATAGGGTCTATTTTACCAAATCTCCATAGTGATAAATGAGGTGTGGGATACGCGATAAGGCTCTAAAAACACAATGGGTGTTAGACGTGATATTCGTCACCCATGAGTATTTATTGGAAAAAAGTTTGAAGTTGATATGGTATTATTAAATGAAAAGATTAGTGATATCCAGGGTATTTTGATGTCGTTCATAATTATCAATGGGCTTAAGCATGTATTTATGGTTTAGGTATCCTGAGGAACCTACTGGTTTATGTAATATAATTAATGAATAATTGAAATTGTTGAACATTTTATATATGCATTGTACATTATTATTTCTAAAACATCACCAAATTTAATGTATTTTATAATTCATTTGTCATTGTAGATGGTGTCCTATTGAGTATTACTCACACTCTACATTGGTTTCATGAATGCTACGTGAATATATTTCATTGTTTTGGAACAAGATAAGGTATGGAGACATTATTATATAGCTGACTCAGGATGGAGCATGGGTGTGGGAAACAGACTTCATGTCAGGAATCTATTGGGAGTTTTTAGTGTTTTTATTTTTAGATTTGACTATTGGAACATGAAATATAATTGAAATTACATATATAATATTTTGTTTTGGATATTTTATATCCATTTTTGGTTTTAAATTGATTCATTTATTGTTCTTGTTATTGTGATATAATTTGGTTATTTTTTATTACATCTATTTTTTTATACTGTGATAAATATGGTATGGTCTCCCCTTGGTTGATAATAGACCCTCTCTCATTTGGAATTCAAGGAGTCGTGACTCAGGTACCATAGAGAATTAGATCATTGAACGGGTGTGTAACACATGGGTGGGGACATTACAACATTGTATAAGTGTTGTTTTCTATTAATTTTCTTTTGTCTTACTACATGGGAATGGTTGATAAGAGAATATGATGAGTGGGGACTTCATTATGTGTACATGCATGGAAGTAACAAATGAATGTTTGGAGGTAAAACTCAGGTACCCAAGGTGGGATTGTTGTTATGGATATGTGTCTTTATGTTGATGTCATTACACCACGAGTAATGCACTTGCCCTGTAATGTGATCATTGCTTGTGAGTTTTTTTATATTTGAATCATGGACCACAATTCCCCAAGGATTAAGTATTCATACATAATTCTAGGAACTAAAGATTATTTTAAGGCATGCATCATTTTAGGCACTCATGGAATAAGTAGATATTTCGGTATATTGATTTAATGAATTCATTTAATTTTTATGTGAATTTTAAATCGAAATTTTGTGTAGCATGACCTTGAAAATTTTTAAATGATTAAAAATATTAATAAAAAGCGGTCTAATGTGATGTTTGACTATAACATCCAAGGTATATAAATAATATGACATTTTCAAATTTATTAATATTTGTGAATAAAATGTTAATATTACTTTAAATGGAATGCTATGTTCGATGGCGTACCCAATATGCAACAACATGTTTCTTTGAAATCTTACATTGTACATTAAAAATATAATAATATTATATTAAATGGCTGTTAATGCCTAGTCATTTTAATGTTGAGAATGATCATACCTAACTAAAAAATAAATATATATATTTTCAAATATTTTTACATTTATCAAATAAATGTTAGAGGCTTAAAATGAGAATGAATCCAATTTTAAGCATAAATATTCTAATATTTTATAAAAGGTAGATTTACCACCTTTTGTTGGATAACACTTTTTAAATGTACGTTTATACAATTTTATATTTTATATTTTACAAAATAAAATCCTTCTTTATAATCAAGATATGAAAATTTACTTTGTGTAAATTTGTTTTTTCCGAAAAAGATAATTTTTTTAATGAATAATGAAAATTATGTATTTTAATTCAAAACGTCATGTTAATATAATATATTTATATTGTTATATTATCTTGTTAATTGGGCTTAATGTGTATTTAAAATATATTATTTCCATTTACTCCAATGTTTGTCACTTGAATTTCATTTCGCATTGAAATTGGACATAAACAATTGTAAATATTTTGATATATATTATTTCTTAAAAACACGCTATTTATTCTGACAGCGGAAATTAATTATAAAATTAATGTATGAAAATTATATGTTTTTAATTTGGTAAAATGAAAATAATTTTTTAATTTGGAATATATAATTTACTTTGGATAAATATATGGTATTTTTCAGACAAATCGTCATTTTTAATGACTAGTGAAAATTAATGTATTTTACATCAAAACTACATTTTAATTTAATATAATTATATAGTTATATTTTCCTATTAATTTTGTTTAATGTTTAATTTAATTTTGTTTTTATAACTTAATAATATGTTGTTCATTAGAAGTAATTTAACTTTTTAATTTGATGTAAAAACAATTAAATATTTTGATAAATTTTACTTCATAAATACTCGTCTTTGGTTTTGACAATGGGAATTATTTTTGATTTAATTTTAAAATTTCTGTGTTTGGAACATGGTGAAATGGATTCCATATTTGGGATCATAAGTTCCAAATTATTTAATTAAGTATCTTTTGTTTTTTGACATTATTAATACCAACGACGACAATTATCTTTAATTATCATGATTAATTAGTAATCTAGTAGTTAAGGGTCATAAAATAATATCCAAATAATATAAAATGACCCCAAAATATGTCAAAAACCTCTTTGTTTGAGTCATGTACGTCCATGGGAAGCTTTTTACCAAACTGGATGGCCCAGGGAGTCACATGGGTGTGATAGTGACATTTATGACATTATTTTTAAAAAAGAAGTGTAATATTACAAAGGTTTGTATATCCTAAGTTAAAAAATTTAATTTTGTTTACATAAATTGTAACATCCCATGTAAATAGTGAATAAAACATTTTCATATTTATTAATATATACAAATTAAATATTAAGTTTACTTCAAAGGGGTTGCTATGTTCGATAGCGTACCCGAAACACAACAAAGAGTTTCTTTGAAATCTTACGTTGCGCACTAGTAATAAAATAATATTATTTTAAATGGTAATTAACACATAGCTGTTGTATTGGTGGGAATGGATAAAAATAAGTAAAATATGTTTATATATGTTTTTTAAATGTTTTTACTTTTATCTAACAAATGATAAAGGCTTAAAAAATGGAAAGAATTCAATTTTAGGCGTATATGCCTTAGCTTTCACTAAAGGTTCACCTATCGCCTTTTGATGGCGAACCGTCAAGAAAATATAGATTTGTTCACTCTTATAAATTCTATTGGACCAAATAAAACTCTTCTTTAGAATCGGGACATCAAAATTTACTTTGTGTAAATTTTTGGTATTTTTCCGATAAAGTTCATTTTTTAATGAATAGTGTAAAATGTTGTATTTTAATTCAAAACCTCTTTTTAATCTAATTTATTTATATGATTAGATTATTTTTGGGATTTTTTTTAAACTGAAATTAGAATATATTTTACCATTAAATCCAATAGTGGTCTTTGGAATTAATTTCACTTTGAAATCGGACTTAAACTAGTGTCAAACTTTTGATACTTATTCTTTCATAAAAACACGCTATTTGCTCTGACAGTTAGAATTAATTATTAAATTAATTAATGCAACATATATGTCTTGAATTTTGTAAAATGGAATTAATTTTTGAATTTGGAATATCAAATATATCTTAGGGTGATGTTTTGGTATTTTTCTGAAAAACTTCAATTTTTGATGAATAGTGAAACCACTATGTGGTACTTAAAAAACTGATTTTACGTTTAAATGAAATTTTACCACCTCTGTGTTTTGAATTTTAAAAATCCGACATACATGGTTTTCATTAAGAAGTAAAATGTGGTTCAATGGGATTAAAATAATTTTTTTGTGAATAGTAACTTATTATGTTTTTAATCGCGATTAGAGGTAATTAGTGTATTTTAAGGTAAAAATAATGTTGTAATATAAAATGAACATGACACATGTCCAAACCTCATTGGATATGTCATGGCCGACCAAGAAAATCCATGGGTCAACTTGGGGACCCCATGAAGCCACTTTGGTTGGAAAATGACATTATTAACTTTTTATTTAAAGTTAAATTAAACATGTCACAAATATGAGTTGTTTTACTAAAAAGAATTTTACATGGGGTTATAGAAATCAAATTTTTGACTATAAATATTCATTGGAAAGGTAAAACTATTTCCTACATCATAGTCATTTTTATAATTTTTATACATTAAATAAATTAAAATATTTATGACACCATGATGATACAGCGATTACCTCTTTATTTAACAATTTAAATAAAATGGAATGATATTGTAAAATCTAAGACCTAAACATGTCCAAAACCTATTGGATGGGTGGATTTATAACCCTTATCACCTTATCCTCGAAAAACATCAAGGTGGGACCATTAAAATCCGAAACACATTCTAAAATAAACTAACATTTCCTTACTTTCCAAGAGTCCCCTTCCTCTCCTCTTATAAAAGGCCCCCACCTCTACCACCTTAACCACACTTCCAAAGCATTTGGATCGGCCAAACCCTGACCATTTTGTCTCTCCACATCTCTCTCTTACTCCTTGAAGCATCACTTTGGGCAGAAGTCTTTCCATGGAAGCCTTTGAGCTCAAATCTAAGAGAGTTACCCAATTTTAAGGTGATGTCTTCACTTGTGTTCTTTTGTTTTATTTTGCTTCTCCAACCCCCTAAACTCTTTTTATTAATTTCTTTCGTAACAACTCCAGTATCTTCAATATACTAGGATGTTGTTATAAGAATATTTAGAGCTACACTTACACACATCTACATCTAATGGTTAAAGAACATATTGTTTCTGTGGTTGGTGAATTTCTGCCTCACGAAATGATGATTATTCAATATTCTTTTAAACACCTTTAATGGTGTCCATTAAGTGTCACTCTATTAATATATGATATATAATATGTTTATGTTTTCCTTATTATTCTTTATATTTCATTTGTGTTATACCTTTATAGTTTCCATTGTGGGTAAACACGATAATTTCATTTTAGGAAGTGCGGACTATTGCCCCCTCAAAGTGATGTGATTCGTTAATGCCATATGTGGGACGTATAAAGGGTGGATTTCAAGTTATTATATATTATGTTATACTGTAATTATATTATACCTCTATATAATTATTATTTATTTCCATTAATGTATGAGATAGAAATGAAAGTAGCGTTCATGCGTACATACGGCTTACCGTCTCCATGAACGGTGCATTTCATTTCTTACCTCTTAATGATAATGTGATATTATAAAAACATGTATATTCTAGATATATATGATATATATGATATCCAAATCAGGAATGTCATTCTGGATATAAAGATTTTTTGACCACACGAACAACATGTAATTGTAAGAAGTCCACTTTCGACTTAAGAACCAAATATCGACAAAACAAGCATTATTAACTTAAATGATTACATAATGTTTATAAAACGAAAATAAGTGATATAATAGGAATAATGAACTTGAAAAAGGTTCTAAAGCAAATATAAATTTACTCATGTTTATTATTCTGGACTTTAAATAACGATCAAGTCACGTCGGACCCGAGGTAAGGGACTTCGTCTCAATCTCCTTTCATTGAGGAATATTTTGTTTTATACACAACATTCTTTTATACGGTGTATAAAACCCTTTGAAATTTACTTTTATACAAAAGGAATCTTTTTCTACGAAGTGTTTTACAAAATAACAAAAAGGAATGTTTCTTTTAACGTACGCGGTGACGACGACCTTTTCCGCCACCGTGAGTATTTTTTGGTCTTGGGCTTCCTGAAGAAGCCGTAATGTTTTTTTAAAATGAAATAAATACCATATACTCTTTTATGTATTTTGGTATTGAAAATGGTTTATATAATGGATTTGTTATGTCAATATATTTATGATATATATTGTGATCAAATTATGGAAATGTTTTCTTTCCATTATATTTGTTTTATGTCTTATGATTTTTATAATGGTACTTGGACATTTGACAGGTGGTTACGTGTTAAACCATATGTCGGGTGGTGCCGTGAATACCAGGACGGGTGGTTACATTATAACCTCCAATGCATTGGGTATGGAAGTCGGCCGTATGGAAATTCCATTAAGTATGTATGGATGTTGGCCGTATGGCTATTCCATAAAGTGATATGTGTGGAGGTCGACCGTATGGTTATTCCACTTAAGTATGTTTATGTCCCAAGTTACATTTATATGTTATGTGTTTTTTATATGGGTTTTATAGTAATCATTTGGTTACAAAAGGGTATGTAATGATATTTTATTCAGTGAAGAGTTTTTACTACTTCATGAAGTTGAATGTATTACATTGATAAAGTATACATGGTTTACTTGATGTTTGAAAAACTAACAGTTTTCATTCTTTGTGTATCCCTTACTAAGCTTTTTATTCTCACCCCATGTTTTTTTGAAAGATTTTTCACAGGACTTAATGTGGAATAGGGTCAAGGATGGGATCAAGGGAAAGTCATTCTATATAAAACATGGAACTAGACATGTTTCTTTTTAAGAGTTTTTTATTCTATGGAAACTTAGTAGAATTGTCTACTTTGTAATATTTTGAGATGTAACAGTTATGTCCTAATTCTCTAATGCTCTAAACCTGAAAAGATACTCAATGTGAATTATTCATTTAATTCAATATTAAGTAATGTGTATGGTCGGGGCCTTATAGTTGGTATAAAAGGTCGGTTTAGACAACTTTAGGAGTTAGAAAATTGTTAAATTATAAGTTAATTTATGGTTTGACTGAAATGATATAGATTTTAAAGATTACCATGTTGCTTCACCTAAGATATTTCTATGTTCAGAAAGTTTTTCCACAGAGGAAACAAAGCAGCTATGTTGGGAAGACATTAGAAGGAAGACAACCTTCCAAATCAGAAACCTGAGATGGTCGGAATCGGAACTGAACAGTTTTTTACAGTGATGGCACAGTTGACTCAGGCTATAAATGGTGGTGGTATCCATGGATGAGATCGGCCAGATCAACCGCAGAGGAACATGTCAGTGGTGGAACATTTCATGAGGCAACATCCCCCATCATTCAGAGGACCATCTGACCCCGTGCAAGCTGAAGGGTGGATTAATGCACTGGAGAAGATTTTTGAGTCATGGGGTGTTCAGAACATCAAAAGGTTAGTCTTTCGGTTTACCGTTTTGAAGGTGAAGCTGATCAGTGGTGGTCGATGGTGAAAAATATCAGGGGTAGTGATGAGATTGAGGATCTTCACTAGGACGAATTCAAAAGTATGTTTCTTGGGAAATATTTTCCTAAGGTGGTTCATCATAGGATGGAAAAACAGTTCCTAGAATTGAGGCATGAGGATGATTCAGTGGCTGCTTATGAAGCAAAGGTCACTTGATTGGCAAGGTATGCTCCAAACATCATACAAGATATGGATAGTAAAATAAACCATTTTTACTCAGGGTTAAAGCCAAATTATCGAAGAGATTTAGATTCTCATGAGTTCAAAAGTAATGAAAATCTTGTTCGATGTGAAGAGAAGGTGGAAATGGAGTTTGCCAATGATCATGTGTTCTATGACAAACAACAGAATAAGAGGTCCAGTTGGTAGTCAAAGGGGAAGAATTCATCAAAGAAGCAAGGAGGTAAGAAAACCAAATATCCATCATGTGAGAAGTGTGGTAAAATGCATCCTGGAGAATGTTTATCCATGTCTGGTAAGTGCTTTCGGTGTGGTAAGTCTGGTCATATTGCTCGTAACTATAAGGAAGATGATCAAGCAGGCAATGAAAAGCCAGCAGTAAGATGTTTTATGTGTAATGAAATGGGTCATTATGAAAATGAGTGTCTAACGAAGAACTCAACTGGGGGAAAGCAGCCAGACTACAAGCAGAAAGGGGTGGTGAAATCCTTTACAACAACTTCAGCAGATGTTGGTCCATCGAATGAAGTAGTATCAGGTACACTGTTTGTTTGTTCAGATGGTCCATCGAATGAAGTAGTATCAGGTACACTGTTTGTTTGTTCAGATTATGCCAATGTATTGTTTGATTCAGGGTCTACACATTCTTTCATTTCTGATAAGTTTTCTAGTAAATTGGAAATTCCATCTCAACATATGAACCTTGAACTTATGGTAAAAACACCTGGAGGGAACGTTGAGACAAAAAGGAATTATAAGAACCATCATATCCTTGTGTGTGGAAAGAATCTACCAGAAAACCTTATTGTTTTGCCTCTAGTAGAGGTTTACGTTATTTTGGGCTTGGATTGGCTTTCTGTTTATCATGCTATGATTGACTGCAGAGCTAAAATGGTTTCTTTTCATAATGATTTTCAGTTTGTGTACAAGAATGAAACCTTGGTTTTGATAACATATCAGGAAGTTGAGAAATTAGTAAGATATGGAAATGAATGTTACCTATCACATATTGTTGAAAATAAAGGAACTGTTCAGATTAATGATGTTCCAGTGGTAAATGGGTATCTTGATGATTTTTCTGATGAGTTTCCTGGTATTATTCATGATCGGGAAGTTGAATTTATTTTTGACATACTTCCTGATTCTAAGCCAATTTCAAAACCCCCTTATCGAATGGCTCAGGTTGAACTTTTAGAGTTAAAGAAACAATTGCATGAGTTATTAGATAAAGGTTTCATTCGACCTAGAAAATCACCATGGGGTTTTCATGTCTTGTTTATTAAAAAGAAAGATGGCTCAATGAGAATTTGCCTTGATTATAGAGCCTTGAATAATATTACTGTTAAGAACAAGTATCCATTGCCTCATATCGATGATTTGTTTGATCAGCTCCAGGGAGCTCAGTATTTTTCGAAGATTGACTTGAGGTCGGGGTACCATCAGTTGAAAGTAAAAGAAGCAGATGTTCCGAAGACTGCGTTCCATATTACATATGGCTATTATGAATTTGTAGTTATGCCTTTTGGGTTAACCAATGCACCTGCTGTATTCATGGACCTTATGAATAGAATTTTCAATGAGTTCTTGTATAAGTTTTTTTTTGTTTTCATCGATGATATTTTGGTGTTTTCTAAAAGTAAAGAAAATAATGAAAGTCATTTAAGGTTTATCTTGCAAACCATAAAATAAAAGAAACTATATTGAAAATTCAGCAAGTTTGAGTTTTGGATAAAAAAAATTTCTTTCCTGGGTCACATTGTTTCAAAAGATGGCATAACTGTTGATCCTGCTAAAACAAAAGTTGTTGAAGAATGGCCAAGACCCACAAATGTAACTGAGATCCGTAGTTTTCTTGGTTTGGCAGGATACAACCGAAGGTTTGTTGAAACTTTTTCATGGTTATCTAGTCCAATGACTAAGCTAACTCGTAAGGGTGTTAATTTCATCTGGACAAAAGAATGTGATGACTGTTTTCAGGAGTTGAAAAGAAGATTGGTGAATGCTACAGTTTTGGCACTTCCTTCTAGGAATGGTGAAATTGTTATATACAGTGATGCTTTGCTGAAGGGACTTGGTTGTGTCCTTATGCAGAATGATCAGGTAATTTCTTACGCTTCACATTAGTTGAAAACTTATGAGGTAAATTACCCTACACATGATTTGGATTTAACTGCTGTTGTTTTTGATTTAAAAATTTGGAGGCATCATTTGTATGGAGTAAAGTGTAAAATATATACTGATCACAATAGTTTAAAATATATATTCACTCAGAAGGAATTGAACATGAGATAGAGGATATTGCTGGAATTAATCAAGGATTATGATTGTACAATTGATTACCATCCGAGAAAAGAAAATAAAGTGGCCGATGCTTTGAGTCGAAAAAGTAATGCTTCATTAAACATGCTACGTTTGGAACGAGATCCTTTGGTTTTTGATTTGATGTTCTTTGGCATAGAAGTTGTTGGTGCAAGAAGTTATTCTGTTTTGTTTCAGGTATCAGTGAGATCATCCCTATCAGACAGAATTAAGCAAGCACAGAGGGAAGATAGTGAGTTGCAGAAAAAGGTAGAGCTAGGTCAGAAGGGTAAGTTTCCTGAATTCAACATTGATAATGATTGTGTTTTGACGTTTTGGAAGAGATTATATGTCCCTGGTGATTCACAGTTGAAGAATGAGTTGTTAAGTGAGGCTCATAGTTCCCCATTTTTAGTTCATCCTGGCAGTACTAAGATGTACAGGGAACTGCGGGAGTATTACTGGTGGGATGGAATGAAAAGAGATATTGCTGATTTTACTGTGAAGTGTTTGACTTGTCAGCAGGTTAAAGCAGAGTGGCAGTTACCGAATGGGATGCTTCATCCTTTACCAGTGCCAGAGTGGAAATGGGAAAATATATCCATGGACATTGTTGTGGGATTACCAAGGACATCTCGAGGTAATAATGCAATCTGGGTTATTGATGATCGATTGACTAAATCTGCTCATTTCCTTGCCATACGAGATAATTTTTCCGTAGATCAACTTTCTCGTTTGTATCTTAAAGAGATAGTCAGGTTACATGGATTTCCTCTCTCCATTGTATCTGACCGTGATCCCAGGTTTACTTCTAACTTTTGGAGAGGCCTTTAGAAGTCGTTGGGTACTGAATTCAATTTTAGTACATCTTTTCATCCGCAATCAGATGGGCAGTCAGAACGAACAATTCAGACCTTGGAGGATATGCTATGATCTTGTTCGATGGATTATCAGGAAATTTGGGACCAAAATCTTTATTTGGTTGTGTTTTCTTATAATAACAGTTTTCATTCCAGTATACAAATGGCACCATTTGAGGCATTATATGGGAAGCGGTGTCGAACTCCATCATTTTGGGATGAAGTGGGTGAAAGGAAGCTGATGGGACCAGAATTGGTAGAAGAGATGGTATACAAAGTTCAGTTGATTTAGAAACACATGAGAACAGCTCAGAGCAGGCAGAAGAGTTATGTGGATAACCGGAGGAAGGATCTATCTTTCGAGGTAGGTGATCATGTTTTTCTCAAGGTTTATCCATGGAAAAGTGTGATGAGATTTGGTAAGAAAGGAAAGCTGAGTCCATGGTTCATTAGACCATATGAAATTATGGAGAAAGTTGGATCAGTTGCTTACCGAGTGGCTTTACCTCCGATTTTATCTCAGGTACAGAATGTTTTTCATGTTTCGATGTTGAGGAAATATATGCCAGATCAATCTCATGTTTTGAGTCCATAGGTAGTTCAGCTGGAGGAGAACCTATCTTATAAGGAACAACTAGTCCAGATTCTTGACCGAAGAGAGAAAGTGTTGTGAAATAAGGTAATTCACCAGGTAAAGGTTTTTTGGAAAAACCATATTGTTGAAGAGGCAACGTGGGAATCTGAAAATTCTATGAGGGATACATACCCCCACCTATTTTGATAAGTGAATAAAATTGTGAGGACGCAATTCCCAAAAGGGGGGAAGGATGTAACATCCCAGGTAAATAATGAATAAAACATTTTCATATTTATTAATATTTACTAATTAAATATTAATTTTACTTTAAAGGGGTTTCTATGATTGATAGCGTACCCGATACGCAACAAATAGTTTTTTTTTTGAAATCTTACGTTGCACACTAGTAATAAAATAATATTATTTTAAATGGTAGTTAACACATAGTTGTTGCATTGGTGGGAATGGATATAAATAACTAAAATATGATTATATATTTTTTTTAAATGTTTTTACTTTTATCTAATAAAAGATAAAGGCTTAAAATTTGGAAAGAATTCAATTTTTGGCGTATATGCCCTAGTTTTCACTAATGGTTCACTTATCGCCTTTTGCTTGAAAACTGTCATTAAATATAGTTATGATCGCACTTATTTATTCTATTTGACCAAATAAAACTCTTCTTTAGAATTGGGACATCAAAATTTACTTTGTGTAAATTTTTGGTATTTTTCCGATAAAGTTCATTTTTTAATGAATAGTGTAAAATGTTGTATTTTAATTCAAAACCTCTTTTTAATCTAATTTATTTATATGATTAGATTATCTTTTTAATTGGTTTTAAATTTAAATTATAATATATTTTACCATTAAATCCAATAGTGGTCGTTGGAATTAATTTTACTTTGAAATCGGACTTAAACTACTGTCAATCTTTTGATACTTGTTGTTTCATAAAAACAAGCTATTTGCTCTGACAACTGGAATTAATTTTTAAATTAATTAATGCAAATTATATTTTTTGAATTTTGTAAAATGGACTTCATTTTTGAATTCGGAATATCAAATATAGCTTAGGGTGATGCTTTGGTATTTTTCTGAAAAACATCAATTTTTGATGAATAGTGAAACCACTAAGTGGTACATAAAAAAACTGATTTTTCGTTTCAAGGAAATTTTACCACCACTCTGTTTTGAATTTCAAAAATCCGACATACATGGTTTTCATTAAGATGTAAAATGTGGTTCAATGGGATTAAAATAATTTTTTGGTGAATAGTAAATTATTAAGTTTTTAATCGCGATTAGTGGTAATTAGTGTAATTTAAGGTAAAAAAAATGTTGTAATATGAAATTAACTTGACACATGTCCTAAAATCATTGGATGTGTCATGGCCGACCAAGACAATCCATGGGTCAACTTGGGGACCCCATTAAGCCACGTTGGTTGGAAAATGACATTAATAACTTTTTATTTAAAGTTAAAATAAAAATGTCACAAACATGAGTTTCTTTACTAAAACAATTTTTACATCGAGTTATACAAATCAGATTATTGACTATAAATATTCATTGGAACTTTAAAAAGAGTTCCTACATCATAGTATTTGTTTTATAATTTTTAGACATTAAATAAATTAAATTATTTATGACACCATGATGATGTAGCGATTACCTAATTATTTAACGATTTAAATAAAATAGAATAATAATGTAAAATATAAGACCTACACTTTTCAAAAACCTATTGGATGGGTGTATTTCGAACCCTTATCACCTTATCCTCGAAACAAATCAAAATGGGACCATTAAAATCCGAAACGCATTCTAACATAAAGTAACATTTCCTTACTTTCCAAGAGTGCCCCTCATCTCCTCTTATAAAATGCCCCCTCATCTACCACCTTACCCACACTTTAAAAGGATTTGGCTCGGCCAAACCCTGCACATATTTTCTCTCCACATCCATCCCTTACTCCCTGAATCCTAACTTTGGGGAGAAGTCTTCCGAAGGAAGCCTTTGAGCTCAAATCTAACAGAGTTACCCGATTTTAAGGTGATGTCATCAGTTGTGTTCTTTTGTTTTATTTTGCTTCTCCAACCCCCTAAACTCTTTTTATTCATTTCTTTTGTAACAAATCCAGTATCTTCAATATACTATAATGTTGTTATAATAAGATTTTGAGATACACTTACACAAATCTACATCTAATGGTTAAATAACATACTGTTTCTGTGGTTGACGAATTTCTGCCTCACGAATCGATGATTGTTCGATCTTCTTTTAAACACATTTAATGGTGGCCATTAAGATGTCACTATATTTATATATGATATATATTATGTTTATGTTTTCATTATGCTTCTTTATTTTTCATTTTTGGTATACCTTTATGGATTCCATTGTGGGTAAACACGATAATTTTATTTTAGGAAGTGCGAACTACCGCCCCATCAAAGTGATGTGATTCGTTAATTCCATATATGGGACGTATAAAGGATGGATTTAAAGTTATTATATATGATGTTATACTGGAATTATAATATACCTCTATATCATTATTATTTCTTTCCATTAATGTATGAGATAGAAATGAATGTAGCATTCATGCGTACGTACGGCTTACCGTCTCCATGAACGGTGCATTTCATTTCTTACCTCTAAATGATTATGTGATATTATAAATACATGTATATTCTAGATATATATGATATATATGATATCCAAATCAGGAATTTCATTCTGGATATAAAGAATCTTTAACCACACGAACAACATGTAATTGTAAGAAGTCCACTTTCGTCTCAAGAAACATATATCGACAAAACAAACATTATTAACATAAATGATTACATAATGTTTATTACATGGAAATAAGTGATATAAAAGGAATAATGAATTTGAAAAAGGTTCTTAAGAAAGTAAAAATTAACTCAAGATTATTATTCAGGACGTTAAAGAATGATCGAGTCAAGTCGGACCCGAGGTAAGGGACATCGTCTTAATCTCCTTTCATTGAGGCATATTTCGTTTTATACACAACTTTATATTATACGGTGTATAAAAACCTATGAATTTTACTTTTATACAAAAGGAATCTTTTCTACGAAGCATTTTACAAAACGAAAAAAAGGAATGTTTCTTTTAACATACGAGGTGACAACGACCTTTTCCGCCACCGCGATTATTTTTTGGTCTTTGGCTTCCTGAACAAGTCATAATGTTTTTTTGAAATGAAATAAATACCATATACTCTTTTATGTATTTTGGTATTGAAAATGGTTTTTATAATGGATTTGTTATGTCAATATATTTATGTGATATATTGTGATCAAAGTGTGGAAATTTGTTCTTTCAATTATATTCATTTTATGTCTTATGATTTTTATAATGGTACTTGGACATTTGACAGGTGGTTACGTGATAAACCATATGGCGGGTGGTGCCGTGAATATCAGGATGAGTGGTTATGTTATAACCTCCAATGCATTGGGTATGGAAGTCGTCTGTATGGCTATTCCATTAAGTATGTATGGAAGTAGGCCGTATGGATATTCCATTAAGTGATATGTGTGGAAGTCGACCGTATGGTTATTCCACTTAAGTATGTTTATGTCCCAAGTTACCTTTATATGTTATGTGTTCTTTATATGTGTTTTATGGTAATCCTTTGGTTACAAAAGGGTAGGTAATGATATTTTATTCAGTGAAGAGTTTTTACTACTTCATGAAGGTGAAGGTATTACTTTGATAAAGTATACATGGATTACTTGATGTTTGAAAAACTAACCGTTTTCATTCTTTGTGTATCCCTTACTGAGCTTTTTATGCTCACCCCAAGTTTTTTTGAAATGTTTTTCACAGGACATAATGTGGAATAGGGTCAAGGATGGGATCAAGGGAAAGTCATGCTCTATAAAACATGGAACTAGACATGCTTCTTTTTAAGAGTTTTTTTAATTCTATGGAATCTTAGTAGAAGTGTCTACTTTGTAATCTTTTGAGATGTAACAGTTATATCCTAATTCTCTAAAACTCTAAACCTGAAAATATCCTCAATGTGAATTATTCATTTAATTCAATATTAAGTAATGTTTAAGGCCAGGGCATTATATAAATTATCTCTTAGACTATAAATATAAATTGTAAGGCTAAAAATATTTCCTACATCATGGTTCTTTATATAATTTTTAGACATTAAATGAATTTATCAATTTCCGAAACCATGGTGATGTTGTGATTTCCTCATGAATGAACGATTTAAATATAGTGAAAATATAAGGTATCATGTATGACTTAAACATGTATGAAACATATTGGATGTGTGTATTTCTAACCCCTATCATCTTATCCTCAAAATATATTATTTTGGTAACTTTAAAATCTGAAAATCATTTTATAATAAAGATACATGTCCAGACATTTCAAAAGTGACCCTCCTCTCTCTTATAAAAGGCCCCCACCTATACCCATTTACCCACACTTCTCAAGCTATGGTTTCTTCCAAAATCTGCTCATATAATCTCTACACATCCCTCTCTTACTCATAGAAGCCTCACATTGGGTAGAAGTCTTTTTAAGGAAGCATTTGGATCAAATCAAAAAAGAGTTACCTGATTTAGAGGTAATGTCTTCTTTGGAGATTCTTTATTTTATTTTACTTCTTCACTCACCACTATATTCTTATTACTTGATCCCATAATAAAACCAGTATCCTAAATATACTAGTATGTTTTTATGAAAATAATTCTACCTACACTTACACAAACCTCCATCTAATGGTTAAATAACATGCTGTTTTAGTGGGTGGAAAATTACTGTCTCACGGAACGATGATTGTTCAATCTTATTTTGACACCTCTCAAGGTGGAAATTATGATGGAACTATATTTATATATTATTTATATTATATTTATTTCCTCTCAATGCTTTTTTATTTTATATTTAAAATATACTTTTATTCTTTTCATGTTGGGAAAATGCGATAATTTCATTTGAGGATGTGTGGACTATGCCCCCTCAAGTGATGTGACTCGTTCATGACAATAATGGAATTTATAAATAATTTAATTAATAAACATATGTTACATATATAACAAATACATTATACTATAATTATATTATATATATGTCTAATTTAGTTTTAAATTCCATTAATATGACAACAAAATGAAAGTATCCTTTATGCGTACGTACGGCCTACCGTCTCAATGAATGGCACATTTCATTTCATATCTCCAAACATTATGGAATATTATTAAATACATATATAATGTATAAATATGATATTTAAATCATGATCACAATTTTGGAGATGATGTACATATAACTGTATGGAAAATTCTCTCCAAACAAGTTTATTTTTGACTCATGTACTGAACCTTAACAAAACGTATGATATGAACAAACAAAATTAACTATTTATTATAAAATGATATTATGTGATATTATGTGAATAATAAAATTTAAATAAATTCCTTAGGAAATTATAAATTTCCCAAAGATTATTATTCATTAATATAATGAAATGAACAAGAGCAGTCACACTTGAGGTAAGGGGATTTCATATCTCACTTTTAATTCCATGATATTTCCATTGTTCGCCAGTTATTTGTTGCATGTGGTTTATTTTGTATAGCCATTTCATATATATTATCATTATTCTATTTATATTCTTGGTATTATGTGATTAATTTGGTGTTTATTATCTTTTGGTCATACGACTCGATTGATTACAACGAGGTAAGGAGGTTTTATCTCACTATTTATCCCCGAGAGATTCATGCTATATTTGTCATTATCTCCTTTGAGTGGTTTATGTTCATCCAATTATTCTAATATTTGTGTCATATAATTTCTTTTATGGGTATTTACATAAAATTTGTGTACTCCTTCTTTCATGGGGTGTACGTTTCGAAAGTTAACCAAATCGGTAAGGGAACCTTTCACCCTCCACTTTATAAAAGAATTTTTTTTAGGTTTTTTAATTAACATATTTTTAATGTTGGGATATGTTCTTATATATCATTATTGCAGTAAATTTTATATTCATGTGAAGATATACCCTTTTAATCTCTCATCAACTCATTTTCTGAATTTTAAAGTGACGATGTTAGGCTGTACAATTTTTATAAGGGAACTTCTTAACCCAATATCAATTCATTGGATTAAACCTCTACATCTTGATTATGTCATACTATGAATATGTGTGGATGACCTAGGATTTTTATTCACTTAATATCCACTTATATTGGGTGTATTTATTTTTTTCATGCATAATTATGTAAATGATTTATCATTATTCTAAGGATACCAAATTTGTACGGGACATCGTCTCAATCTCCTTTCATTAAGGCTTCTTTTGATTTCTACACGACATTATTTAATATGTTATATAAAACCCTTTTGAATTTTCATTTCACTAAAACGGAATAATTTCTCTACAAAGTGTTTTTCTAACGATAAAAAGGAATGTTTCTTTTTTTTACGTAAGTGGTGAAAATGATATTTTCTACCGCCATAAGTATTATTTGATCTTTGGGTTCCATAACAAGATATAATGTTTCTAAAAGGAAAATAAATATCATATAATCTTATTACGTATTTTTGTTTTGAAAATAGTTTTTAGAATGGAGTCATTATTTCAATATCTTAAAATGTTATATAGTTATTGCAATCTGGGAATGTTGTCTTTCCTTTTTTCTTAAGTTATGTGTTATGATTATGTTATGGTTCTTGGCCATTTTTACGTATACAGGTTGTTCCATGATAAACCTAAGGAAGGTGAGCCCGAGATAGCTCTCCAATGAATTGGGTAATGTAACGGAGGTAAATGTTAATCTTCCTCCTTATAGATTTAGGGAATATACTGTGATGGGTTTTCCAAATGTGACTCCCTCTGTAGCTGTGATAAATACAATGTAAGTATGATATGTATTCCTTAAGTAACCATTATTAGTTATGATTTATATGTGCATTTAACAAATATTATTATTTCATGAGGTATGTTAAAACACTTATGTTATGTATATATTGGTGATCTAATGTTTCCTCTCATTGTGTATCCCTTTACTGATATTTTTATGCTCATCCCATGTTTTTGAAATGTTTTTCACAGGACTTAAAGATGAATAGGGTCAAGGATGGGATCAAGGAAACGCATTCTATCAAAAACATTGAACTATACATGTTTTTTTTGAGATTTTTTATTTTTTATAAAAATGGAAACTGAGTAGAAGTGTTTACTTTGTAATATTTTGAGATATAATAGTAATGGCCTAATTCTATAAAACTCTAAAACTGAAAATATACTCAATGTAAATTGTTAATTTAATTCCATATTATTTAATGTTTTAAGGCTAGGTCCTTATAGTTTGTATCATAGGTCGTTTTAGATATCTTTATAGGATAGGGTAATTTTTAATCATAAGTGACACTGCCATAATGGTTAGGATTTCAGAAAGATTCGTAGTGTTTTTTGATAATGTGAATGAGTTTAAGATAACATGAATAATTATATCTTACTATTATATGATTATTTTACTGACATACTCACACTGGCCCTTTTGTTTTTAGTAAATGGGTGGATCTAGTAGGCACCAAAGTAATAGTGTATGAGACGAAAACTGTGACAGTTTTCTGAACGAGGAACTGAATGATATCAGAGTAGCAATGAGAACTCCTATGGTTAATCTCAACCAACTATATGGAGTCATGATTGACCACCTGAACCATAGTAATTTTTATTAGGCATCAATGATATTAGAAACAAATCCCTATAGAAGTGTAGGTAATAATTATAAAGGTAAGTATGTTTAAAAACCTATGTGTAAATGATGTGGAAAGAAACACCTAGGAAAAAGTTTCAAAGGGACACACAGAAGCAATAGCTGTGTAAATGAAGGTCATAAATCCATAACCTTCCATGGAGAAAGGATGTGTCTAGTTGACTCTCGGAAATGGAAAGAAGTTCATTCTGAGGGATCAATTAATTGTTTTAAAAGTGGTATGTATGATCATTTTGCAAAGACATTTCCTACAAAAAAATTGGGAATGGGATCACCAGGATCGTAGAAATATTCTTTTATAAATACCTAGTGCCATTCCGATTGAGGATGAAGAAACTGACAATGACCAATGAAAGGTATGGATTATTTCTTAACATATGTTTTCCTATTATTGAATCTTTCGATATGATTATTGATTTTTTTGTAGAAAAGATGTATTTTTGAAATAATTTGGAAAGGAATGGTTAATGGATCATGATGAATGTTGAATGAGTAAGAAGTAAACATATATGGGATTCAGGAGTTATGGTATATTTTAGGATGGTAAAATTCATAAAATTATTAAGGCTCTTTTGATGATGGGATTACATTAGTAGACATTTTATTTTATGTGTAACCCTGATTTTTGATATATGAATATTTTATTCAATTAATAATTATCATTTCTTTTGTGGATTTGGTTATAAAGAACCATTTGGGTTTATATGATCCTTGAATTTCAGGAAAATACTGGTTAATACATTTTGGGATGCAAATTTAAAGTTATTAGATAACCTTTTTTGTTGAAATATGTTATGGTTATTTTTGATTATTTTATCTCTTTTTGGGAATGTTAAATTTTTTTGTATTTTATGAAAATAGACAACAGTAAAACCGTGTGACAACACATCGCGTCAGAAGAAGTTGTGGGAATCGAACCCACAACCAAAGTTCAACGGGTATTTATCTTCTACCATTGGAGTACGTGAATTCCCTGGTTAGTATGACTAATTATTTTTAGTTATATGATCTTATGAATCTTTATTATGATGATTTTGGGTTATCTAGGGAAATTATTAACATATTATGGAGGATATGTGATTAGATTAATCACTTTTCAGTATGATAAATTAAGAGTAACTGATATTATTTGGAGATAAATGTTAATATTTATCATCGAAGACTTTGTGATTGAATCCTTCGAGGATTTTGGTTTCAATATTAGTTTGGATTACATTGAATAATTTAATGTATTGTTTTTTATTTAATGGTCTTCCATGAACCTTGAGTTCTTTGTGTTGAATTTAAGAGATTAAGAGTATAATTTCATTTTATAATGGATTATCTTTTTGGGGATTATCTGATCTTGTACTAACCTTTTTGGTTTTGGTTAAGGTCTAAATACATGGGAAATATATAGTTCATCTTTTGCAGATTAGGTGATTCTCATGTTGTTGATTATAGTTCTCTTAATGTGAACTAGTCATCCTAAATACTCGTCTTTTGTATAAAATATGAGTTTGTGTAAGAAATATAGTAAGATATGAAAATCCACATGACAAGTAAGTATGTTTCATTATGTTTTAGTTATGCTCATAAATAAATTCCTCAATTAAATTTAACCGACAAAAAACATTTTCTATTAACTTTTCCTACTAGGGAATCAAATATCATTTAACTCAGAACAGGATTGTGATTTTTTGGTGGTTAACTTTATCCTAGACATATTTTCTATCACTCCCCATCAGAGCCTGATGGTTTGTTTTCTCATTAATATCTATGATTTCCTATAAACCTAGTGTATTTTGTCTCATGTGACCTTTTTACTTTTCTTTCTTTCTTTTAAAGTGATATTTTAATTTAATTCTTTTCCGATGTGGGGCTTTCAAGGAAGTTTTGGAGCCCAATTTTAAAATTGTGAGGACGCAACTCACAAAAGGGGTAAAGGATGTAACATCCTAGGAAAATAAATAATATGAAAATTTCATATTTATTAATATTTGGGAATAACATTTTAATATTACTCTAATGGGAATTCTATGTTCATTGGCGTACCTAATACGCAACAACATGTTTCTTTGAAATCTAACGTTGCACACTAATAATATAATAATTTTTTTAAATGGTAGTGAACGCCTAGCCATTGTAATGGCGGGAATGAACATAACTAACTACAAAATGATTATATATGTTTGTAAAATATTTTGACATTTACCCAATAAATGTTAGAGGCATAAATGCGAATGAATCCAATTTTAATCATAAATATTTTAATATTCATTAAAAGGTCGATTAACCGCCTTTTGATAGAGAACCCTTTTTAAATATACTTTTTAAAAATTTTATATGTTATATTTGAAAAAATACAATCCATCTTTATAATCAAGACATCCAAATAACTGTTTTGTAAATTTATGTTATCTTTTTGATAAAGTTTATTTCTTAAATGAATAGTAAAAATTGTTGTATTTTAATTCAAAACCTCCTTTTAATCTAATTTATTTATATGGTTATATTATATTTTAAATTGGTTTTAAAGTGTAGTTAAAATATATTATTACTATTTAATCCAATGGTGGTCATTGGAATTAATTTCACATTGAAATTGGACATAAACATGGGTAAATCTTTTGATAGATACAGTTTATTAACAACCTGATATTTGTTCTAACATCAGGAATTAATTATAAATTTATTTAATGAAAATTATATGTTTTTAATTTGGTAAAATGGACATCATTAAAAAAATTAAATATCAAATTTACTTATGAATTTTTTTTGATATTTTTCTAACAATTGATCATTTTTAATAAATAGTGAAAAATACTACATTTTCATCTAATTTAATTATATAGTTATATTGTTCATTTAATTGGTTTTAATGTTTAATTTAATTGTTTTTTAATAACTTAATACAATGTTTTTCATTGTATGTAATTTCACTATTCAATTTGATGTAAAAATAAGTCAAACTTTTGATAAATTTTACGTCTTAAAACCTCGTCTTTGGTTTTGACAACGAGAATATTTTTTGTAATAATTACTGCAATTTCTATGTTTGGAATTTGGTAAAATGGATTCCTTATTTGGAATTATATATTTCAAATTATGTTATTAAGACTCATTTGATTTTTGACATTATGAATAGTAACGACGACAATTATATTTAATTATCGTGATTAATTAGTAATCAGGTAGTTAAGTGTAATAATATAATATCATAATAATATAAAATGACCCCAAAATGTGTCTATATCTCCTTTTTTGAGACATGGACGACCATGGGATGCCTTTTACCAAACTAGAGGGCCCATGGAGTCACATGTGTTTGATAGTGACATTTATGACATTATTTTTTAAAAAAGAAGAGAAATATAACAAAGGTTTGTATATCCTAAGTAAAAAAATTTTAATTTTGTTTAAATAAATAATCACTTAGACTATAAGTAGTCATGGTAAATATAAAAGTATTTCCTATACCATGGTATTTTTTTATAATTTTTAAACATTATATTAATAAATTTATTTATGACACCATGATGATGCATCGATTACTTCATTAATGAATGATATTTATAAAGGGAAAAGATAAGGTAAAATCTAAGATATAAACTTTTCTAAAACCTATTGAATGGGTGGATTTAGAACCCTTATCACCTTATCCTCAAAATATATCATTGTGGGACCCTTAGAAATTGAATATCATTTTATAAAAAACTTACATTTCAAGACTTTCCAAAAGTGACCCTCCTCCCTCTTATAAAAGGCACCCACCTCTACCCACTTACCCACAACTCTCAATTTCTTTCCTCTTCCAACCTCTACTCATATTATCTCTCCACATCCCTCTATTACTTTGAGAAGGCTCACATTGGGAAGAAGTCTTTCCAAAGAAGCCTTTGGCTCAAATCAAAAAAGAGTTACCCGATTTAGAGGTAATGACTTCTCTCGAGTTTCTTTCTATTATTTTCCTTCGTCCCTCACCAATAACTTCTTATAATTTGATACTATAATAAAAACAGTATCCTCAATATAGTATGATGTTTTTATGATAATTATTATACCTACACTTACACAAACCTCCGTATAATGGTTAAAGAACATACTATTTCTGTGGGAGGCGAATTACAACCTCACAAAACGATGATTGTTCAATCTTTTTTTAACCCCTCTAGTGGTGGCCATTATGATGGAACTATATTTATATATGATATTTATTATACTTATCTCCACTCAATTATTCTATATTTTATATTTAAAATAGACCTTTATGCTTGGCATGTTGTGCAAATGCAATAATTTCATATGAAGAAGTGTGGACTATTTCCCCCTCAAGTGATGTGACTCATTCTTGAAAAACATGGGATTTATAAATAATGAAATTAATGAACATATTTTTCATATATAACATATATATTATAATTTAATTATAATATATCTATGTTTAAATTAGTTTTAATGTCCATTAATATAACAAAAAAATGAAAGTAGAGTTCATGCAAACGTACGGCCTACCGTCTCCATGAATAGTACATTTCATTTCTTATCTCCAAAAATTATGGAATATTATTAAATATATATATATATACTGGATATATATTAGATTTAAATCATGAAAACTATTCTGGAGATGATTTACTTATAACTACCTGGACAATTCTCTTCAAACAAGTTTATTTTGGACTCATGTACCGAACATGGACAAAACGTATGATATGAACTCACATAATTAACTAATTATTATAACATGATAATATGTTATATGAATTTAATAATAAACATTAATGGATGTCCTTATGCAATTATAAATTTAAAAAAGTTTATTATTCATGAATATAAAGAAATGAACATGAAAAGTCGGACTTGATGTAAGGGGATTTCTTATCTCTCTATTAATTCAGCGAGATTTCCATTGTTGGTCACTTATTTTTTTCATGTGGTGTATTGTGTACTTAAATTTCTTATAAATTATCATGATTATAATTATGTTCATGGTATTATGATATTCATTTTGTGTTTATTATTTTTTGGTCATACGAATCGATTGATTACAACGAGGATTGTGGTTTTTATCTCTCAATTTATTCCCGTGAGATTCATGCTATATTTGTCAGTATCTCCTCTGAGTTGTGACTGTACTTCCAATTATTCTAATATTTCTGCAATATACATTCTCTTATGGGTATTTACATCAAAATTGAGTCTTCCTTCTTTAATGGGGTGTTCGTTTTGAATGTTACCCAAATCAGTAAGGGAACCTTTCACCCTCCTCTTTTTAAAAGACTTCTTTTTTAGGTGCATTAATTTACAGCTTCTTAATGTTGGGATATGTTCTTATATGTCCTTATTGCTATATATTTTATGTCCAAGTGATGAAATACCCTTCATATCTCTCATCAACTCATTTTATGAATTTCAATGTGACGCCATTAGGCTGTCTAATTTCTTTAAGGGAACATCTTAACACAATTTCAATTCATTGGATTAAACATCTACTTCTTGATTATGTCGTACTATGAGTATGTGTGGATGAAATCTGATTGTTTTACACTTCATATCCACTTATACTGGGTGTATTTATTTTTTCCACACATAATTATGTAATTGATTTATCCTTAATCTAAGGATACCGACTTTGTATGGGACTTCATCTAAATCTCTTTTCATTAAGGAATCTTTTGATTTCTACACGACTTTATTTTATATGGTGTATAAAACACATTTGACTATTCATTTCATTAAATGGCATCTTTTCTCTATGAAGCGTTTTTCCAAACGACAAAAAGGAATGTTTCTTTTTTTACGTAAGTGGTGACAATGTCCATTTCTGCCACCGTGAGTATTATTTGATCGTTGGATTTCTTAACAAGCAGTAATGTTTTTAGAAGAAACATAAATACCATATACTCTTATTACATATTTTGGTATTGAAAATGGTTTTTAGAATGGATTCATTATTTCAATATCTTAAAATTTTATATTGTTATTGCAAAGTGGGAATGTTGTCTTTCCTTTATGATTAAGTTATGTGTTATGATTATGTTATGGTTCTTTTCCATTATTACATATACGAGTGGTTCCATGATAAACCTAGGGCGGGTGAGCCCGAGATATCACTCCAATTAATTGGGTAATGTGACAGAGTTAAAAGATAATGTTTATCCTAAGAGATTTAGGGAATATACTATGATGGTTATTCCAAATGTGACTCCCTATGTAGCTGTGATAAATACATTGTATGTGTGATATGTATGCCTTATGTTACCATTATGATTTATGATTTCTATGTCTATCTCAAATATATTATGATTTCATGAGATATGTTAAAAATCTTATGGTATGTATATATTCATGATGTAATGTTTTATATCTTTGTGTATCCCTTACTGTGATTTTTTTCTCATCCCATGTTTTTGAAATGTTTTCCACGAGACTTAATGATGAATAGGGTCAGGGATTTGATCGAGGAAAGACATTCTATATAAAACATGGAACTATAAATGTTTCTTTTTAAGAGTTTTTATTTTATGAAAAATATGGAAACTGAGTAGAAGTGTCTACTTTGTAATCTTTTGAGATGTAATATTTATGGCCTAATTCTACAAAACTCTAAACATGAAAAGATATTCAATGGGAGTTATTAATTTAATTCACGATTATGTAATGTTTTAATGCAAGGTACTTATATTTACTAATGAAATTTTTTTTACCCATTTTAACCATATCCTATATGTAGGATGGTTACAAGTAGTGATTACTCCATGGTTTTGAACATTTTGTGGGGGAACGGTTTGAAATGACTCGTTGTGGATTATTTTTAATACATAATATGTTAATTATGTTATAGTGGGGTTCTGTGTCCTAAGACATTTTTTCTATAATTGTAGAGACATACCTCCATGATGATACTTGTTGAGAGGACAATATGATGATATGGATGGGGATGAACATCCATAAGTGGAATGTGAGGATCCAATAATGATGGGTCAGGATGTCCGAGAGTAGATTTGGGAGAACTATGTACACTTATTGATGTTTATGGAAGGAGTCATAGGGAGGGTTTTGATGAGTATTCCTAATTTGGTGTGGGATTTTTGGTTGCAATTTCAGAGTCCTGAATCGACACACCTCTAAGATGGTGGACAGACCGGTTGGACACATGCCTCAATCACGTCACCCTGAATGCTAGAGGATGCCGACTAAAAGAGAGTGAGTTTTTAATGTGTCATTGGGGGACACATAGGTAATAGGTATTACACAGTGGAAGTAAAAAATAATTAAAAATAAATAGAGAAAGTATATAAATGAATAAACTGCATCAAAAGAAATATGAATAATCCAACTAAAAAAGATTTAAGTGAAAAAGTTGATAAATAAAACTTGATTATAATGATGTCATGATATGTTCTTTATACATAACTAATGGTTCGAAAAATAGGAACAGAATCATGATATCAACTGAAATGAAAAGAAACAAAATGTGAAAAATACATCCTGAGAAAATGTCGGTTCTCTCCCCTAGTCTCCATCCTAAGTAGCAGAAATCAATCAAGCATTGGAAGCAGGATGCTTCCCATTGTCAATACCTACACACATTAAATCTACTTGGGTGTCAATGATTCCTAAGAAGGGTGTGAGATAAAATACTAGTAGGCCGGAACCCACAGTGTCCAAACCATTCCATTTCATGCAGTAAGAAAAAATTGATTTTAATTATATAATAAATGCAAATATATAATTTAGTGCAGAAAAATAAAAAAAATTGGTCCAGGTTCCCAATGGCTCCCATCCCTAATCACCGACTTCGGCCTAAGCCGGGAGTCTGAAATAAGTACATGTAATTAGAAGAATTCACATATGAAAATTTATAAACCTGTAAATGTAAGTTAAAACATGAATGATTTACACCCCCAATCTTGTTCTCTAACTTGATGTCAAAAAATTATCCACCCTTATATATAAACGTGTAATATATATGTACACACACATCAATATATTCCTATATATACACATGCACAAGTATATATAACAATATATATGTATATATTTAATCCCATATATATATACAACATATATACATATCTATATGTGTGTGTGTGTGTTTTTATTAATATAATAATATTAACAATAATTAAAATAATTATTATCGAATTTATCCCATAAAAGACGCCATTAATATTTTAAAAACAATAACCATTCGAAAAAGATAACAGTTATTAACATAATATTGATTGTGCATTTTTATTTAATTTGAACAATTCATAATATTACATTTATTACACTACTCTATTATTATTTACCCCGGAACACAATTTATTAATTGTAGAAGTGAATTTTTGTTTGAATAATTCAATGAAAATAATAATTATATAAAAAAAATTACTATTATTATTTCTAACTGTCCAAAAAAATTATTTATAACCAAATAAAATTATATTCGGGTTCGGTCTTAAAAAAATGTCTGATCCTCGCAAAATTTATACCATGTGTATTGTAAACCCCACACCCTAGATCTATTGTGGGTCGCATATTTCTCATTAAACAAATAGTTCGTGAGAAAAATAATTATTTAATACAAAAAAATATGAATCATAAATTAATTAAAAATAATGACTGTATTATCATGTGCGACGGTGATAAACACCCCACATGTATCGAGGTGAAAACTTACCTTGGCTAAACCATGAGTTCTAGACCTTATGGTGGTCTCAGATTTCTCATACGCTGAAACATTTGATCATTATTTCATTTAAAAAAACAGAAATGCGTATGAATAATTTAAATTTAATATTATTATTCTCTCAACGTCGTGAGTCTGTGGGTCTCAGAATCCCACGCTAACTCATAATCTAGCATTGAAAATATTCCCTTGAAAATTTCAATGTTACATAGAAGGATTTTACCGTTCATTTAATTTATTTACATTCTAATTTTAATCAAATTAATTTAATCAAATTATTTAAAAGTCACATCATAGTGTCAAATATCGGAAATAAAAAGATCTAATTCTCAGTTTTATAACAAACATTCCATGCTAATGGACGAAAAATAAACATTATGTGTTTATTCATATGGTTCAAAACACAAGATGTTACAACCCTCTCGCCAAAGAACATCTTGTCCCCGAGATTCCTTCGGGAACAACATAACCCTAATCTAATCTACAGGGTCCTGAAGTCTCATACAAAATGTCGCATTGCATATCAAAATTCCTATTGTGAATTAAATAATTGGTTAGGCAAGCGACACCAAAGCTATTATGATCTGAGTCAATTCTCATTTTACAACTGAGATATTGAGATGGTATATATCCAAGCTCTTATTGCTACATCCATGACCATGCTGTCATCTAATTAAACTTATGGACAAACTTACTTCCAACCAAATTCATTAATTTTTTAAAGAGGAAAAATCTATGTCACAATATTTGAATGGTTCTATTCCTGAGCAGCTCAATGAGAAACTAAAACTACCCTTATACCAAGCTCTTAAATAAAGGAATATTCTCTAGGTTCCATATCTAATCCCATTAAATTTAAACACATTTAATCTGTAATCATAAAAATATTTAATAAAAACATAATGTTTGATTTTTCAAAACAAAACACAAGGTATTTGGTCTTATCCAATTCCTCAACGACCAATCAAAAAAGTTTTATAAAACACCATTTTAAAACATGTGACCTTAATTTACATCTTGTCCTTAATTATGAAATATAACACATATTTAATTTTAAGTAGATACAGTGACCTAAGTGTCCCACTATGATGACATGGCTTTATTAAAATGAAACACAAAAATAGTTTTTTAATTATTAAGAATCACAACACCCATACTGGGTTATCTTAGAAGGAAAATTCACCAACTAGCTTACATGAGTGTAGTTGTGCCTTTAGATAGTTAACCAACTAATTTTAAATTATAACATGCTCAAACACATATCAACCTTGATATATGGGTGGATATCAACCTATAAAGAAAATATGCACTTTAATGTTTTGGTAATTTTGATCCCATTCAAAGGAAAACAATAAATTTTAGAAAAGAACCCAATTACATTACAAACAAGCTAGTAGGTCGCTACAAGTAGCTAACAGATAGATACTTGTTGTAATCATTGAAGTGTAACATTTTAAACACAGAGATATTCTAATAGGCACAAAAACACGATACACAATAAAATCGGTATCGAAAAGGGTTCATTGAAACATAATAGCATGCTAAATATATCACGGAATCATGGTATCTAAAATGTAATTCTAAATAGTTAAACGACATTGCATAAATTAAAGGAACACAATTTGATTCAATTAGAAATATTAAATGAAGCTAAATTGCATGGCACTATGCATGGCATGTGAATTCTTATGTGCCTATTATGATGCATGTAATGATTCATCCTTACCTTAACCAGACAAGGGTAAAATGCTATAAGGGTCATAAATCATAATAAGGGGAAATTACACAAATAAATCGGGCTGAAATCATATCAACTGTAATATAGAAATGCATGAACATAAATTCACAGCCCTGACAATGTTGTATTTTTCTATATGTTTGGTGATATGTCCCATGTTATACTATTAACCAAGATCCAACACATTTTTAGTATAATGTCTACCAACCCAAAATAGTATGAAAAAGGAGAAAATAACACATCTAGTACAACTTTGTATCATCCCGGTCCAGCTCTTCTCTATGATGGTGGCCGCACCAGTGGGTCACATGAACTAAAATGCATCTCCCAAAACTCCATAGGTTTCTGACTAGCAGTGATGGCCTTTTTATCATTTACGTGGGGGAGACTATGCCCTAAAACGTAATAGGCAATACACATTGGAAGTAAAAAACAATTAATAATAAATATTGAAACATATAAAGGAATAAACTGCATCATAAGAAACATCCATAATCAAACTGAATTGGAATCAACATCAAAAGCTAATTAATAAAAATAAATACAAATTGATGTCATGAAATGATGTCTATACTGAAGTAATGGTTTGAAAAGCTGGAAAACAATCATTTTATCAAATGAAATGAAAAGACACTATGTGTGAAGACTGTATCCTGAGAAAGGCTTGATCCTCTTCCCACAGTCTTCATCCTATGTAGTGAGAAACAATCAATAATTGGAAGCAGCATGCTTGCCATTATCAATATCTGCAAGAATATAACCTACTCAGGATTCAATGATGCCTGTTCAAGGTTTGAGATAAAATCCTACTAGGCAGGTACCCATGGTATATAAACCTTTCCATTTTGTGCACTAATAAAATGCCATGTGTTATTATATAATAAATGTAGAAAAATAATTATGTGCAACAAAATAAATTACTCGGCCTGGGATCGCAATGGCCCCCATCCCAAATCACCTACTTCTGCCTAAGATGAGAGATTGAAAGAATTACCTGTATTAAGAAAAATGCACATTTGAAAAGATATAATCCTAGATAATAATTTTAAAACAATTAAGAGGTACATACCGATGCTTGTGCACAAACTTGGGGTCGAAAACATGTGTCCACTAGGTGTGTTCCAACATACCAAAAAAATATCCTAGTTCTTAAGATATTCAGAGCATTATTTTCCAAAACCCTCAGTACCTAATTATTAATGTCAATGTTGAGACATGTAGTCGGATCCCATCTTTAAAGTGTTGTTATGGAACAGCCTTGAAATTATCAAATACCATTGAGTCTGTCCATGGATATATCTCGAAAGACAAAGTATCTCCCAAGGCATGGCATTTCCATGAGTCCCATTCGACCACTTGAAAGGGTCCATCAATAAATGAGGGTGTCTTAGACACATTTCCAATGGGTCCATCCACAAAGGGCCCATTTTTAACCGGTTTCACTCATATGTATTAGAAATCCCATGGAAGTCTCGGTCTAGGAAAACCAAAGACACCACCACCTGACGCTTATTTGTAACTAGTCAGGAATGTAGGGTCTAAGCATGGACCTTAATACATGACTCACCATCATTCCTTACCCTGAATTTAATTAATGTTTCACAGTGGAAGATATGATATAGCATCCATATATAATTGAATTTTGAAATCCATGCAGATTCACCTGTGCCACTCCAAGTATTAATTTAATATTGCAGCATAAAAACACAACAAGGAAAGTTAACATATCTTCACAAGAAGATAAAGTCACTTTATAATAAATAAATAAATCATCACAAACAACAACCAAAGACCCAATAATTCTAGGATCATAATTAATCTAAATTAATTAATTAATTTAAAAAAAACAAAAAAATGTTTCACAAACACATGCCGTTAATTATATTAAATGATCGGGCTAGTGGAATTTAATCCAACCATATAGGTGCATCCAAGGGAGTGACTGACCACATTTAACAATGTAAAATATTTAATTTATGATAAATAGGGTTGAAAAATTTTTGTCAAACAATTAAATTAAATAGATTAGTTGAATTTTCACAAAGTCAATATGCATCGACTAATGAAGCAATTGTGAATTTTTATATATGATAATGAAACAAAGGTAAAGAGAGTAGACACCCAAGCTTATACTCATAGAGGGTCCTACAATACATTGTCATCGTTGATTTTACCAATAATGGATGAAATCAAGAAAATTTATAAATGTCTTGAGATCTGGTAAAAACCTTCCACGAAATATCACGTTACCGATATGGAAGGAAATCGTACGATTCACGGTGCATGATGTTAGCATTACCAAATTAATTAGAACACAACAAAATGGTAATAAAAATAGATGAGAAACAGAGTGAAAATGGGCTTCTGAATGAGGATAAGAGAGGATGAGGCACACCACCTTGGGGGCGCTACGTGGGAGACACACTGAAAGAGGGAGGAGAAAAAAAGAGAAATAAATAAAAAGAAAAAAAATAAATTAATATATTAAAAAATAACGAAGGAATGTAACAATTAATTAAAATGGTTTTATTTTATTTTAATTATTTTTTATTTATCTCTAAATTTTTTTATTTATTTATAACCCTCTTTAAATTCAATCAATTTTCATGACTTTATTTGTATCATTTTTTTAACTATTTTATTTTCTTTTAGACTGAACACAGTTCGAGTTCAAGTTTTAAAAAAATTAACAAAAAGATCGTACAATTATTTAATTAATTTAAACAACTACCTGGGACCTGCAACAGGGTGTCCATGTTCGTGCACTTGGTCACATTACAGATTTGTACAAAAAACCTAAATGCTCCCCAACATGATTTAAGTCAAGAAATTAAAATCATATATGTGGGTAATTAATAATTTTTTTTCTTACACAAAAAATAAATATCCACCCATATATATAGACGTGTTATACATATACACATCTGTATATTCAATTATATACCCCCACACATGTATATATAACTATATATATATATAATCCCATATATATAAATCATATACATATATATCATTGTTTTTTCGGAATATAACAATATTAATATTAATTAAAATAATAATTATTTAATTCAACCCATTAATGAAACCATTAACATTTCGAAGAAAATAAGAAATAAAATGAATAACAGTTATTAAATTAATATTTATTGTGTATTTGTACTTAATTCGTACAATTTATAATAATCCATTTATTACATTTCTCTATTATTATTTAAACAGCGACACAATTTATTAATTGTGGACGTGCAATTTTTTTGACTTCAATGTACATAATAATATTAATAATAAAATTATTATTATTATTTATCATTGTCCAACATTAATATTTATAACCCAATTAAATAATCTTCGGTTGTGGTATGACAAATTTTATAATGCTTGCAAAAGTTTTAACCTGCCTAGGGTAAAACCCACATCTCGGTACTATCAGTGGTATCCGATTTTTTATTTGACACACCTTTTGTGAGAAACAATGTATTTATTATTAAAAATTAAAAATAATAAATTCCTTTAAAATAATGAGGGTATTATCATGTGGGATAATACCAAACACACGACGTGAATCAAGGTTATACTCTTCATAGCGTAAAACCAACGTTTGAGACCTAAAAATGGTCTCAAATTTCTCATATGATGCACCATTTGAGAGTTATATCATTTTAAAAAAACAAACATGCATATGAATAAAATATATTTAGTATTTGTTTGTTCCAATTTTGAGAGTCTTCAGGTCTCGGAATCCCATGATGACTCATCATCAAACGCTGAAAATATTTTATATTATAATTAAATGTTATAGAAAAGGATTTTACCCTTAATTTAATTTATTTTGATATATATTTTAGTCTAATTAAATTTTAAAAAATTATTTAAAAGACACATCATAGTGTAAACTATCAAAAATAAAAATATTCAGTGCTCGGTTTTAGTACCGACTTGCCTAGTTAGCAGAAAAAAATAATTTCATGTGCTTTTTCATCTAATGGAAACCAAAAGACATTACAACAATTCCATTTCAAAGTCCCCAAAGAGGGTTAAAGTGCAATAGTATAGTTTTGTGTCAAATTAATCCATACAATACTTGACCAAATAGAAATTCCTTCTTATAATATGGTAATGTTATTTTCTTATCTGTTATGATGATTAATGAAGCACTGGTGGGATATTCATGCTCAGGTATTGAAGGTCGATAGGATGCAATGGAATTGATTTTTGGAGACATTCCTAGAACAATTTTATACAATTTCATTGAGAAAAGAGAGAGACACTATGTTCATTCAGGGGAATCGGGGATGTATGTATGTGGTTGACAATGTTGGTTTCATTACAGACATGTAGTGATTTCTACTAATGTTGGTAGGGGATGAGAAAGATATGTGATGGTGGTTCCAGTATATTCTTAAATGTGATATTACATCCCAGGTTAATCTCTATCAGCTGAAGAAGGATACTATGGTGGTTGATCATGCTTTCATATCTGTGGGAAACTAAATGAAAGATTATAGTGGATGAAATTTGGAAGCTTCTGGATGACCAGTAGAAACATATTAATCATCTAAAAGGCATTTATAATATTATTTTAGCCATTGAGATAGTAGGAAGAGTTCATAGGGTGGATGATCTTTTACTAAGGATATTGGTGAAGTTCATTTCTACTAGTATGGTTGGTTGGGCCACTATCATAGACACTATACCAGAGCACTATTATAGTGCCACTCTTATGGAATGATTGGAAATTAACAAAAGTTCACATGAACATGCAATATATGGTTAATTATGGGATCTCTAGGTAGATCCATAGTATGATAATGGGTTCTTATACACAGTATCATTCTGAAAGTCAGGGTACTACTATCCATGGTGATAGAGGCAAGGGATATGGAGGTTCATGCAATGAGAACACATATTAGTAGAGTATTGTAGCTCTATGGAATCAAACTATATCATAGGGGAATAGGGGTATGTTATTTGAAATTAGTTTAGGATGTACTAGTGGATAACGATGTTGGACCATCGATATGTAGAAGCACTATCTGTGTAGATTATATACATTCAACTGTCTAATTTGGTAATGGATCCACTCATTACATTATATATTCACATCATCTGAATTATTTGATTCTAGCGGTGGAGTTCTTTAGTGCACTAATGCTGATAGATACACCGTTGGGAGTAAGTTAAAGATGTATCTATTAGTTTGGAGGGTGTTCTATCATTGTTTGGGTTTATCATTTTTTTAGAGATATTTACATCCTTGATATGTACGTAAAATACATAATTATTGGTATATAACTATTAGTATCATACCAATCCCTTATAGATAGTAACCATATGAGAATTCCTTTTACATCTCTTATGGGTGAAATTTATATTTATTGTGGAGAGTCGGATATCTAGGTGGGATATATAGGGACGGTACACTAATAATTAGGGTACATCAATTACAAAGATTACATTCATTTACTATATGATTAGGTTTCAAAGAATGATGTCTTTTCACTGGTCATAAATAGGTTCCTAGAACAGTTTCCTAAGGACAAATCAATGAATCAAGTTGAGAGTGATGTGGAGTTTACGATTGAGATCATTCTGGGGGATAAGAAACGATCTATTCCAAATTATATGGTGGAACTAATTGAGATTCAAGAGATCCAAACCCATCTATTTTATTTGATTTATATGTATTTTATCTATCCAAGTACATCAACTGGGGTCTCTTATTTTGTTTGAAATAAATGTTGATAAGACTCTACACATTTGAGTTTATTATTAGGTGTTGAACTTGAAGAATATGGTGAACCAGTATCCTCTAACTCATATTGATGAACAATTTAACCAGATTAGGGGATCATGTGTTTTTTACATGATTAACCTGGGATTATTGTGTCGTCAGTTGATAGTTCAACCATTAGTTATATTGTATACTACCATCAAAATTAGGTATGAATTTATGAGGTCTTTCTAATGCCTTTGGGGTTGTTAAAACCAGCTAAAGTGTTATTATCAACGATCTATAGAATCAAACATCCATACCTTGATAAATTAAATATAATTTTTGTGGATGAAATATTGGTTTACTTTGTGACTCATGGTGATCATTCCCAACACCTTGACATTATCCAATGTACACTTTGAGAGAATTAGCTATATAAAAAGCTATATACGATTAATTTGTTGATTGATCAAGAACACTACCTGGGTCACATAAGATTATTGGAATGTGTGCTAGTGGACCCATAGAATGTTCATGCAGTGGTTTCTCAGGAAAAACCCAAGAATATTTTTTATATTTGTTACATTTTTGGGTTAGTAGTATATTAATCAACATTTATATCGGTATTTTCCTAATGGGAAACACCACTTGTCGAATTTACATAGAAATGTAAAATGTTTTAAGGGACATAATATTTTAGTAATTACTTCTAGGATTTGAAAAAGACATTGAATATGATAGAAAACATGATCCTACACAATCTAGGGGAGGAGTATGGAATCTTTTTTACACTTCTAGGATCAATAAAGAAGTATTGTTTATGCTGGGAGATCAAGTATTTGTGAATGTGTCTCTGTAGTTGAGTCCCTATGAATATAACATCACTATAAACAACATAATTTAAGATTGAATTTTTTGTTACATGAAGTATTAGTATCATTTACATAGTGGTGGAAATTTTATAGTGTTTACAAATCAAAAATTCATAAAATATATCTTTTCCAAAGGACATTTGGATCTCCAATATTGGATGAGGGTATTCTAAATTTAGTCATTTTATATTCATCTAGAATAAACTATTATGAATGTAAACAATGTTGTTGATTCTTTATGTGGGAGAAAATAGAATTCAGAATTTCAAGAGTCTATTGCTAAGTGGAAGATGGTGACTTTACTGGATGATAAACATGTTGTTGTTGAGGAACATCAGAAGATGATGAATCTTATACTAGTTTTAGTAGATTCAATACATTTGAGAATCATTAAATGTGTGTAAGATAAAAAATTTTAATGTTTGGACCTGATGAATACCTTGATGGTGGGGATACTACATTATAATTGACCATATATATGGATGAGATCATCTATATCAAGAATGAGGTTATTTTATCTTACAAGAATGAGGAAGGATATGATTGAAAAATTTCATGCATCAGTGTGGGATGTGAATCCATGTGTGACAAAAATATAATGTTACCTATTACTGTACTTTTGATGAATAAGCATGAAAAATGAGATATCAGGGTTTTCCATAAGAGAATAAAACTATTAATAGGTGAAGGCTGGGCATCAATGATATTTGGATTTTCTACATTCTTCTCCCATTATGTAATAGGTGTACGATGAGTTTACCATAGACATTATGATGGTTCGTTCAATGATTCCTTGGAAGAATGACTCTATTTGGGTGAATAAGGACCACTGTAAAATGTTATCACATTTCATACTTATATGGGAGACTCCCTCAGTCAATTGTTTGGGAGACATATATGTTTAGGATATATTATGTCATTATGGTCTTCTAAATTGTATTTTTTTCATATTATCACTCATTTTTTCACCTCTAGTTTCTGTCAAAGAATGTAAAAGGAGATAGGTACACATGGTTTGATGAGTATGAAATTCTAGAAATGGATATGTGGGAAATCAGAGTGTAATATAGTGGTCCTTCATGATATGCTTCGGCCATGTGGCTTTGACTTTGAAGGGGTCATGAGAGAAGCACCTATTATTTGTGGATTTCTGTTAAAAACAATTATAAAAAAACTACACATATGGGACCATATGAGGCTATATATTGTAGGACATGAAAATCACATATGTGTTGGATGGGGGTTGGTGAGTCTATTTTTTCACAAAGAGTCTCGTTTAGGTTATGTTGGAGTAGGTTTAGTTGATTAAGAAATGTATGGAAATTTCTCAGTGTGGATATAATTATTAAGATAATAGAAATTTATGACCATTACAGTTTTTAATGATTGATAATGTATTCCATCTGGTGATGACAATATTGAGAAAACATAGGATTTTGATAAAGTGGAATTAAACACCTAGGATTATGGGATCATTAGAGGATGTGGATTGAATTTGTCTAGGGGCATACCGATTGGCTTTTCCATAGAGGCTCACTGTTATGCATGAATTTTTTACATGTTAATACTTCAGTGGTACCACCATGACCCTTCTCATGTGATCGATGTGGATGATTTTGATCTTGACATAGATTTATCATTAGGGAATTGTATGATACATGTGTTGGATAAGAATGATACTGCGTGCCCAACCCACCAAATTGTTTTGGGGATACCTTGGGTATTTTTTGGGTGTAATTGGAGATCATTGAAAAGACGATATTTTGTGAATGGTTAGAGCATGGTTCCCCCAAACTGTGTGCCCAACCCACCAAATTTTCAGAACCCAAAAAGTGTTTAATCACATTATGGGAACACATTTTTTCCTACTATGCATCATATTAGGAGTAACCAGTACCCCCACCCCCCACCCCCCATAAAAATTTTGCATGGTTTTCATGCTTGTTTTGGAAAATCGTGTTCCATTTCCTGAAAAATGTGCATAAGGTATTAATTATCCCAATATTTTTATTTTCAAATCCCAAACCCCACATACATCACCCAAATTCATTCCAACATGGCCATAACCTATTCTTATTATTTTTGGAGGTTCTTAGATGGATTTATTGGGTTCATGACCTCCATTCATCATTATTTGAAGTCTGAATCGAAGATCTACACCTATCCATGAAAGGGTTACTTTTCCAATGTAGTTTCCTCCTTCATCATCATTATTTTCCTTAAATTTAAATGATTTTACCCTATTATATTTTTATCTAGATATATAATTGATGGATCATGATCCATTTAATCATGGTTCATGGATGTGATCCAATATCTAGTCCTTTATCTTGTGTTTGTCCAAGCCTGTTTCATTTGGAGATTTATTGGGTGATCACTTATAAAATATATGATTTAGGTGGTATAAATTAAAATAAAATTTTCTTTATTTAATTAATTTTATTTAATTTTGATAAATAAAATTCACATGATTTATAAAAAAATTGATAATTAGTTAATTTATTTCGATTTCCATGGGTTAACAATTTCTGTGAATTGGGTATATTGACTTGTGGAACATATACAATCAATTATTGAATAATTCAAAGTGATAATGGGATTATAATATTTTATTGAATTGAATTAAAAAAATTTGAATTAATTAATGCATATTTTTGGGAGTATGTAACTGTTAAATTGAATTATTTTATTTTTGAATTAATTAATTGAAATTATTATGATTTTGAAATTGTTAAATTGGATTAATTATATGTTGAATTAAATATTTTATTTTGGTGAATGTGGAATTGAATTAATTGATTAATGATATAATAAATGGATTTTTTAATGGTGAATTGAATTAATTAATAATTGAGAAAATAAATGGGTTATTGTGAAAGTGGAATTAATCAGTTTAATATTCAATTATTTAATGGATTTTCAGGAATGTGTAATTTATTTAATTAATTTTTCAATTACTCGATGTATTTCTGTGATTGTTAAATATAATTAAGTAATTTCTCAGAAAATTAATTAATTTTTTATAGTTTAGTTAATGTGTTTATGATTTTATTGAATGTTGATCTTATGGGATGGTTAATTAAACCATTATGTTTATGAAATTTTTATAAGAGGTTTACTTATTATTAACATTTATTGATGATATATATGTGATATTGATATTTTTTTGATATCGTGAAATATTTGATATACATGTTTGGGATGTGGTCTACTGCATAAAAGTGTCATAGTGACAAATTGATTGATAAATGTGTCTATGACATGGTTTTCTACATCAATATACCATAGAGATAAATTTATTGAAAACAATTTGTGGGACACGGTTAGCTACATCATAACTCTATATAAATTTATTGGTTGATTAATATTTGTGGGGAAGGGGTTGTTGCACCCAAATACAATTGGGATAAAAGAGGTGTCAAACATTTAATGAGGAACCAAATACCCATGGGGTGTTTGACAAGATGTTCTTCACCAATGAGTTGGCACTATAAAATGGTTCCAAGGGGCCATGATATGATTGAATGAGATTTTATTTGATACCACATTAATATGATGTGGTTCATACACCGACTCAAGCCAATATAGGTATTGAGTGTTTGAGTGTCCACGGGAACCTGGGGGTTTATGTGTTTTAATTAAATAATAAATTAAAATTGTCACCACTATTTATTTATACATTATACATTGTACTTTTAAAAATTTCAAATATTTTTATTGAGTTGGTTTTGTTTTAGACACAGTAGGTGGTGTCCGACTATGTTTTAATCACACCATATCCAGGCTGCTTGAACGATACCAAAATGGAATTAATGGTTGCAGGACATGATAACAAGAATATACTTTGTTAAATGGCTTATTTATCATGAATCATTGATGAGGGGATCTGACATGGTTTCGAGTCCATATTTGGATTTTCCATCAAAATTATTTATTTAGGATATTTTATATTAAAACATCACATATATTTATTATTATATATATATTGTTTAGTTTTGGATATTTTATTTCTTGTTTTGGTCTTCATGTGATACTAATATTATTCTGGTTATGGTTATATCATTTAGTAATATTTTTTTACATATAAAAATTTTCTACTTTGATACAGAGGGTATATTGTTCCCATGATCGATAATAGACCCTCACTATTAGTCAAAGTATTTTATCATATTAGGTGGTGTGCCTGAGGACACATAGTGAATCAGATCGGGGCAATAGTGTGTGGCACCCTTGTTGGGACTTTACATCTGGGTATTTCATTATGCCAACATAATAATCAATTCTAGTCTATAAGCCCATATGAATCATGTTTGGGGAATGAAATAAGAGACAAAAGTACATCAGATACATTTCATATAGGTATAGTGATCACATGATGTGGTCACCCTAATATTTTGGCATGAATTACTTGTTATGTTCTCTCATATGTTCAATGGGATCATAAACACTAAGGTTTCCCTATGGGAATATTATTATAATCCAATTAATGTTATGTCTATATAATTATTAACAAAAGGAAGTAAAAAGTCAAGAATTATATGGGAATAATAAGGTCATCACTAGAAAAGGCCTATAAGTAAATAAATGATGAAAATTTATTTGGTATGAATCACCGGGATTTTTATGTTATCTTGCATATCTTTTTTTACATAAGAATTATATTCCCCATTGTACACAATTCATTTAACCACTAATGATAATGAATTAATTTTTAGTCTAATTGAGGTCATTTACCCATGAATTTTGTTATTATTAAGGGATATTAAAGAGGAATGAACATTATAGGAGGATAATGAAATTTTATTTCATGAGTAAAACCCATAGGATACATGCAGTTACATGGGTTCTTTTGGTTCATGGGCTCCACATGATGGAAGGGTTCTCACACACTACATGTGATCCATTAGTGTGATATGATTGTGTAAGGGCATGAGGTCATATTCTCCATGTGAATGGTTTATATTCATATAGAGATTCCAATTCATGTCGTATTCTAATTAATTAAGGTGGAAGATTCATGTACTTCACATGATGTCTTTAGAGTAACACAGGTCTGAATGAACTGGTTGGCATATTTCTTTAGAGAAGGCCATGAAGACATACAATCATGCCAATGATTGGGGTATGAAAAAACATAAACATTTTGTAATCATGTGCATCAAATAACATATTTCGTGTCATTAGAGATGGTATTTACATGAGGGTCATATAATAAAGAGACTACTAAGGGATTGGGCGATCACATGGCCTTGTCACATGACCAAGAGGCCATCTCACAATCATATGTATAGAGTGTGACTAATAAATTTAATAGAGGTTGAATAACCATGTCTTATTACGAATCTACAGATTCCATAACTCATTAATCTTTTATTTCTCTAAATATTCTCATTGAGATATTTTAGGATGAAGATACTTATGATTGTGTGATCCCTCCTCTCTAGAAAGTTCACTAAATCAAGTGTTACTTCATTTTACTTTACCATGGAGGGGTCTTATAAGCATCACTACTCATGTATAAGTTAATCATTGTATGATAAAAAGGCCAGATACCTTTTTATTAAGTCTATGAATGGATGATCCACATAATATTTAAATGTATCATGAAATTCATGGGATCAAGTCACATGTCATCAACGGCATACTCCAATCCATAATGTGGTAAACATAAATTAAATGAATATCCTATCATTACCATGCTCCTCTACTGTGTGATTCATTCTCATAACATAATTGGCATGGAATCAATCATGATACATTCATGGATGTTACATTATCAACCATGGAAAATTATGATGCACAAAAATATTTTATTGAAATAAATATCTATTAATCATTCAATTCAAGGGGCATCACATGATGAAAAAAATCATGAAATCCATTAATCATTACAATACTCCCCAATTGTGTGTCTCGTTCACATGACATGGTTTTCATAGAGTCAGTCAAAAGACTCTAATGGGCGTTCAGTGATCACATATGGATCAATGATTTACACACAACCCTATTCATAGAAATATAGCTCTCTTTTCCTTGAAATCAATTGGATTTTCGTGAAAAACAACACTTGAGTGATCCGCTCATAATTACCATAAATCTAAATCACGTGATACCTTAATGTTACCTAGTTTTCATGGAATATATTTTGAGACTCTTGTGATTCCACTTGTTCTTAATGTTCCTAACCTCTTCAATGGCTTATCACAGCTTGCGATTTTGACGAAAGATTTAACCAATGATTCAGATATTCACAGGATGATGCTCTTGGTGAACATTAGGATCCTTCAACATTCAGTTGACACATTTGATCGATTAGTTTCATAGTCTTGGGGTCTCGATGAATGGGTTGTGGTTAGGTTTCTTGATAGGGGAGACATAATTATCCTGTTTTCATCGTAGGATGACAAGATCTCTGCGTTTTCCAGTGCTCAACGAGCATTCAATGGATGCTTCTTCTACATCATTCGGTGGTCTTTTGAGTTCCACATGAACCATGATATGCCTACTATGGCTATATAGTTATGATTTTCTGGTTTTCATTTTATGTTCCAAAATTAGTTGATTATTTTTACACTGTGGAATATGGAAGGCCTGTATTTGTGTTCTGACAGTAGGACTGTTGCGGTTTTCCACCCGATATCCCCTCATATTTTTATCTATGCTGATGTTTCAAAGCCTCTAGTTGATGGGATTTTGATTTTGGTTGGAGATTAATTTAGATGGAAGTAGTTAGTACTTTTTGAATCCTATATTACATTTTTTTGAACTACCAATGGTTAGGAAACACAATTCATCTTGTCATTTATGGGTGTAGGGATTGGAAAGGGATGAACCATATCACCAGACAACCATTTGGGATAGAGCCTAATGGTGAACCCTCTATGAACCATATTTCCCATGTTTTATTTTGTTTAGGTATGGTTGAAGAGGTGGGCGAGGCTGGCTCATTGGAGTTGGGACTTCCAGTGGAGGATTAGTTGGTTACAGAGATGGGGATATCATTATCCATAGTGAAGGGTGAAAATTCTAAAGTATCTAGGCCAAGGGCTATAGATGTTTTTGCCCGTCTAAGGCATGATTTTGGTGCAAACCCCTTATCAGAAAGATCAGGGGAGGACGTACATGTTTGGGAGGTTCTGGAGTTGACCTCTTATACATATATAATTGTTGGGCATGAGGTGAGGAACCCCCCAGGATGCTGCTTCATCAAGATAGTTGGTCTCCAATATGTTTACAAATAATGATAGTAAGTTCATATATGTCTATAATTATCTAGGTATGAGTGGACATTCTCAAAGAACTCTTTGGGAGGACACTAATAAGAAGACCCAATTTATAGTGTGCAATTTTGTACAGCTCAGAGGCTCAGTTTTTCCTAAGAAGAACTTTCTAGCTAATCCATACAATGCTAATATGGTGAAATGCAAAGAAATTGTAATCCAATCTCAAAATCAATTTGCAGTGTTGGGGATTGAATAGTTTCATACAGTTGAGGAATCAGATGAGATGGGGGATTCACAAGATGATAAGGATACTGATTCAGACTTCTTTATTGAGTCCATGTAAGGAGACATTGCATATGAATATATAAGATATTCTTCTAGGAAGAATAAGAACACCATAATTGATTCATAGGGGTTTATTCAACACTCTCGGAGACCACAGAGAAGAAAAGTATATTATTTCATGCCAATACCTCTAATAAATATATCCCCATGGAAAGAAAATATCCTTCTGAAGGTTCCCATGTATGTGGAGGAAAATTCTACGAAGGAACTAGAACCTCGAGAAAGGGAATCTCTTGTCATTAAAATGAATAAAGAAGAGAAGGACCTTGTGGAATCTGATATTATTTAGAGTGGGATGAAATTGATGGAGTGTGATGAGTAGGATGTCATCATTTATGGAAATGAGGAATCAGTTGACAACGGATTGGAGGTCATCACTACACAAGAGGATTTTGACAAAATGAATGGGTGGCGTATTAAGGTAAACTTTTACCAGGAGCAGCGTGACTGGACCCAAAAACAACTTGGAATACTGTCACATTTTTTTAATGGGAAATAGATCAATGTGGAATAAATTGTCCAATATTGGGACAAGATGATATATAATTTTGAAAACCAACTCATAGATGATTGGGATGATAATTTTATCATCATTCAAAAGAGCCTCCTCAATTTTATGGTATCTAAAAGTCCAAAATAGAAAATCATATATTCAGTTATGAAATATTATGTTTCATTGCTATCTTTGAGTACTTGGATAGTTTCCCACATTTCCTTAAAAAGTGTTATCTTAATAAAAACAAATATATTATTTTGGTAAATTGTGTCTATTTCTCGAACCCAGTGTTCTAGTGATTCCTTAATTCTATTTTTTGAAATATGATTCCTTTTATCTGGGTATTTCTTCAACTCTAATTTTTCTACTACTCACCTTGACACTATCAAAAAATCCTACCCTATCAGAACATATGTATAAATTAAAGATAAAGGGCATGGTTATGAGGAAGTAAATGTCCACATGAGACCATTGGGATTTCAACTATTTGTATACTAGGAGATTCATTATCCTCAAATAAACCATTGGTATTCATTATGTTTTCATGTAAAAAAGATATTGGGCAGCCTTCCACTTCTCATGTGACCTGGATGATTTGGAGATCACATGAACATTACTCTTTTCTGTGATTAATCTTCAATACCACATCATTTTACATCTTCTAGTTATTAAATAATATGGCCTCACCATATGATCATATAGTATATATAACTCAAATAACTAAGAAATCAATTAATCAATGGTAACTAATTCAAATTTCATCAAGCACCCCCAAACACGGGATTTACATTATGTGATTAATGACAGTCATTTTGATGACAAATACTCATACTAGTATTATGGGGTTATATGTTTGGTATGACATTTTAATGGCCATACGATCACCTGAGGCTTTTAGAGTGAGTCACACGACTCACCTAAGAATCATGTGATCTCAAAATACTTTTGAGGTTTTTTGGTACATGTGACATTTCAATTGGCATGAGGTCATGTTACTCGAAATAGAACATAGAATTCATGTGATTCCACCCAAAATCATATAAATATTATTTTTTCATTAAATTACTGTATAGACTAAAACCCATCTTTTCTTTCCCAAACATTATTATTTTTTCAATAATATATTTTTTTCCTTACTGGATAATCAAAATTACATGTTTTCCAACATGGAAATGTACCACCACATCATTATATAATCTTCATAAAAGTGTCTAACATGCATTAGCGTCACAAATATTATAGAGTATGATTTTTCATATGGGTTACATTTTTTGGATTTTTGATAAAAAATGATTCTCCAAATATGGAATTGTAGTTAGTTATAATTCCACCATCAATGGTTATATATATTAATAAAACATTAGGAGTTAATTTCTATTACACATGCCACCATATTGTTGAAGATAGATGCATTGATATGTTTATGTTTATGTCTATTCTAATGGATTTGGAATTGTTTCCTCATTTATCTAATCAAAATATGCATATTTATCACACAATAATAAGAAATTCTATCACTAATCAGAACATAATATGTTTATCTATTTAGATATGTCACACATGGGATTTTTTTGGTCTGATTGGGTTTAGACCTTATTGATACAACATACATTCATATAACTATACTAATCTCCACATTTAGTAGTAAAAAACCTAATGGTTGATCGTCAATTTTGATTGATTCTTAATATAAATGATTAGAAATCTCATGAAAAATTTCATCCAATTGTAATTTTCATTGTTCCCTCCAAATCATGTGACAATGATTGGATTATCTAGTACCAGAATAGGTAACTAGACAGATTGGTGAAAAGGTCATTGGGGTTACCATCAAGAAATAAATCTGAAACAAATCTATGTCCTCAAAATAATTCATCATCTTGTTAACCAACATCCCTAGAGACAACTCACAAGTTGGTGAAGCATATGGAGTAATCATCATCATTAAGAAAATTTCAAAATCTCACTACAACAATTAGTGTGGATCCTATCCATAAATCCCCAAAACATTATAATATTCCATTATGTGTTAGTAATTTAATGATTTTAGGATGGAAAACTCTAATGTTGAGTCTTGCAATGTGATGTGTTAGGAAGAAACAGATATAAGGAATTTTATACATGACATTAATCCCATGTGGATATCATTAAAACATTATCCCATTGAGGTTAAGGAATTACTCTAAGACCGTGATGTAGGGATTTAGAGATTTAAAGGACAAATCCATTATTATTACAAATAATTAAAAAATGATGTTTCTCAGTATGGTGGTGTTTATGATGGATAAGTGGGTCCAACACAACTTCCAAGAATAATAAAAACTAACAATGTATTCATATTTAGATGATTTATTTATTATAAAAACCATGTTAATTTATTTCTTACACTATTAGGTATTATAGGAAGATAAAAGGTTTTGATCACCCTTCAAATATCTAGTATATATTCCCAATGTAAGAGTAGCTTAATCTAATTCAGATGATTATTTGGAGGCCAATGAAGAAGTTTCCCCTCATCATGAGGATCCAATGGAGGTGGTGACTACTAATCCTAACAGAACACCACCCACCCATTAATTGGTTCCATTAGTAAGTCATTTGGTATCACCACTTTCTAATGATCCTTTCTCATATAATGAATCGACAATAATTTTGGATAAGTCAGTAATGTTTTCTCCCCTAAAAAAACTAACTATGTGTTATAACTGGTGAACTTTTCTCCATTTCTATATTTTTAACCAACTTTAGGGGTATTTGATAACTTCTTTGATTTTGTAGGACAAAACTAAGTCTTCATAGATGTTTAGAGACCTGTTGTTAGGGAGTAATATTCTTTTTCTATTCCCTCGGTATAACAAACAACACTGGACACAATCTATAGAGAGGTAGTGGGATTAGGGGTCACAATGGGTTAGGCATAGTGTGTTATACCTCTTCATTATCATTAATTCTTTCCAAACCTAAACATGTAATTTTACTTCTAGAAGCTTCTAGCATTGGAAACTACTCTAACAATTACATGGATTTAATGAGGTAGTCATTCATTGAGGGTAATCACTTCCTTAAGAATATAATGAATCATTAAATATGTATCATAATATTAGTCATTCAATAATGAGTACATCCCTTCAATATGATGTATATAATTCATGAATAGAAGATAATTTTGTGGAACTACTAGGTCACACACTTCAAGAAGGAATTAACATCACCCTAGAATGTATGGTTGAAATGTTAAATGATTATAGATACAAGGATGATAATGGTATGCTTCATGTTCTAATAATTATTTTTTTTAATTTAGTATAATTACAGAAAATATTTTTTTTTCATTTCTATTATATATTTTATTTTTTTGAAATTATATATTGGGGGCCCAGAATCATTATACTTCTACCTCCCCAGTGAGATGACTGGAAGAAAATCCAATGATTCACCACATGTACTAAGGTATATGAGTATGGGTTCTCCAATTAGGGAATTGGTCTCAAAGTAAATTCATATTACTTGTTTTAAACAGATTTAAGAACTAGAGAACACACAATATTATCAATTTCTAGGGAAAAACATGGTGGACATATCTTGTATAATCCCTAACGGCCCCTTATATGAATTGAAGTATGGGTTATTCCACCTCAATATATGATTTCCAAAAAAATATGGGGGGGGTTCTATTATAAATATCTTTATTTTATGTTAATTTATATAGATTCTTTGAGTGATAATAAAAGATCCCATGATCTATGGATATTGGTAATAGGGTCCTCATCATTATCAATTAAAATATAAATTGATCCACCAAATTCGGCTTCCAAATAAGAAATATAAATAACTTATCGTCAAAATTTATTTAATGATGGGATTTCCAAGACTGTAAGTCCCTAGATGGAGATCTCCCATGTAAAATATATGCTGGACTATATAAGGTAATTTGAGGTAGAGAGACAGTGGGTCATTAAATATGTAGAGAGGGATAAACATGATGTTTTTTCTAGGGATGAAACATTATGAAATTCTACATAGGATGCGACTAAATCAGTATGCCCAATGTTATAATTCATTTCATCCAAATTGAAATAGATGGAAGAGATCAGGTAAAATTTTGAAAATATAATATAATAAACTCATACACCCTCTCCTATAATATACATTTTTCTGAGAGAATTTAGGTTGAGGATATTTCTCCCCCATGTTGTGATCAATCATTTAATTAAAATTCATGAGCTCATAATTCTACTGTCAAAAATTTTATCTATGTAGTGTATACAAAAAAACATGGCATATTAATATGATAAATATAATAAACATGTTGTGATTTATATAATGTAGTGAAAAAAATATTTTAATTTCACAATCCAAAATCATCTTGTATTTTTCATGTCAATTTATTAAGAATAAAAATTATGGTAATAACAATTTATAGTGCACTAATGTATACTTTGTTATAATGTTTAGTTTAAAGTGATAGACCAAGGTTTTTGTTCTATACATAAAAAGAGTGGGTGTGTGTGCTCTATATTTTTCCAATACCATGGTCCTAATCACAACATAACTATTTATCTGGCCATATGGTATGCTACATAAGTTTCAATATATCTTTCCTTTTATATATTTTTTATTTTCCAAAATTTATCCTATCTTTCAATTGAGGAATGATTTGTGGGAATGTAAATGGCTTATTTTTAGTCAGACCATTGCCTATTTTTTAAATAACAAATTTTATGTATAAAAAAGTAATCTAAACCTAATTATGACTATATCACACAATGTTCATGTATAGATATTAGTGACTCAAAATATTCATACACCATGTTTTGTATGGTGTCAATCTAATGAGGACCATGTATCATTTATTTGATATTTAGGATCCTACAAGATATAATGATGAGGTACTATTGTTTTAGGTATATAAACATTGAAATAATTTTTTTCTAGTTTATGTTCATATATCAAAAATTTCTATTGATTTTATATTTTTAAGACATTAAGGTTGAATAATCATGAATGGTTATGACACCTGGAATCAATAGTTAAATTACAAATTATGAATGTTCGTAATGGTTTCTGACACTATCATTGTTTACTATGTTTGTTAATGATAAATATTAACTACAGATTATAAAACCTTGTATACCAAATGTGGGGATGACAGATGAATTATTATTCATGTTTATGAAACCCAACATCCTTGATTTAGATTTTGGACGATGAATATTCAGGATGGTTCTTGACAGAATATATCCTAATTTAATTTATGAAGGATGAATTTTTATGAAGGGTTATAAATCACTACATCCTATCATTATTATAAAATAGTATATAATTACATAATGAAATCATTAACAATGCATTTATAACACATAAAATGGTTTTTGTATGTCAAATTGAAAATATCATGAATAAATGTTGATGATATTATGAAGAAACAATGTTGATGATCAAAAAATAAATTTGGGTTCCATATCTCCTGAAAATCTCTCTAGGCCTCACAAGGACCGATGATCTGTTCCTCAAAATAATATATTCCTCAAGTTGATAGGCCAAGGGCTCTTATTCCTGAGGAAAAATATGTTCACATATTTGGTCAAGCAGTGGGGTCCATATTGTATTCCAAGGTATGTGTGACATTTTACAATATGAATTCATTATTATAATGATGTAGTGTATAGGGAAAAGATTATCACCAGAGTATACTATAACCTAGATAGTATTTTGGTTTATGTTCTTGATTATTTGTCCCAATATCAAATGGTTAATGGTCATTGGATTAGAACAACTAAAACATTCAGGAAGGGATTATTACATTCCTAAATTGCAAATTGGTAAAATAAATACTTCCATAACGTAGAGGATATCATGTTCACTTAAATAGAATGGGTATATGAATTTTAATTCAAAAAATAAGAATATAATAGTTATTGGGTATTAGACCAAAATTAATAATATTCAAAAAATACTAATTATGGGAACCAATATTGCAATCAGATGGAATAATAACTCATGGGTTTAAGGTGGACATTACCACCAGGACTAAAACATTCTCTATGAACATGCTTTGATTCATTATAATATTCTCCAATGAATCCAAGATGTGTCATTTTAGATCATTCAGTCCCTATTAACAGTACACTATATTGAATAAATAATTAAAATTACATCATGATATGGGGTTCTAGGAGAATTGTATCACTTCAAGAAATTAGTAGGTATCTACTCATAACTCAAATATATGATTCTTTTTATTGAAAATAAATTCTTAATGAAGGGAACGAGAATAAATCATTTTTTACCTCATACTAAAAATGTTACACATGAAGGGTATATTATACACCTTTTTCCAAACATTTTCCTAGACCAATTGGGTCCAGTGATCATGGATTTAAATTTTATATGGATATAAGATAGGCCCGAGAGGATTTTTTCCCTTTTTTTATCCTTTAAATTTGGCATATACTATAGTGATAAATTTTTTAATCAATATATACATGAGTTTTTATAAATACCCATTTTCTTATTTTAATTAAAAAAAGTATTGTTTCTCTTTAATAATAGTTTATGGTCTTTTGATTTTGAAAATCACGGGCTAGAGTTTCAATTCACATATATTTAACCGAAATTTATCCAGTTTGAGGTTGTAATGCATGGAGTCGAATTATATAAAGATATCATGTAGTTTAATGTCATGTGAAAATGATTTAATTTTATATTAGATAATTTCATATATCATGGATTATGGACGTATGATTTAACATAATGTGACTGGGACCTTAAGACATGAAATAAAAATTGTGCAACATGTCTTTACCGACACATAAAAATTGTTATGGGAATTGAATATGGGGGAATAATTTCAAAACATAACATGGTTATTGGTAAGAATTGAGATTTTATGCTATCTTTTTTGTAGATATAAAAAATGTGAATAAAATTCATATATATATATCTGACTCATACATAGTAAACACTAGTCTACATAACTTCAATATCCTTAAAATGTTTTTCATCTTGAATGGTGGACCACCAATGACTCAAACCATTGGTAATGATACTCCTATACATGACAAATGGGACATTCTAATCCTCTAAGATCATGTGATTCACACTCATTGTGATAACGAAGAGGTGAACGAAAATGGCCATTGTGAATGCTAGGTGGCTCGATTGAGAACTATTGTGTGATAGGGGAATATTTTTTTATTGTTGGGATTTCAAAAGGCTTCTCTACTTATCTCTTGGTGGTTTAAATCAGGCTAGAAACCACTATTTCAATGAGAACCCACTAAAATGGATATTCTTTGACACATAATGTAATTTGAACATTTTATTGTCTTAGTTCCCTCTGGTTCTGGGGTTAGATGATCAAGGAACCACAATGTATCTAGTGATAATATAAATCAATAATAACACATCCCTCGTCTGTCTCCCAAATTTTTTAAAACTCATAGTTTGAGGATAGAGATTTTTTTATTCTATAAAAATTATTTATGGGGATTTCCCTAAATAGATCTAGCTCATTTATATGATGGTATAATTAATTCCTAGTATTTTCAAGATCATTAAAGAAGTGAAATATCACTACCATTTTTCTAACACTCAGGATGGAGGGTACTTGTTTGAAATTTATGGTTGATACCATTGATTAGTATTTATACTATCACTATATATCGTGTTTATAAAAAATCATGGATTCTATAGTTTTATAAATGTTAAAGGGTCCCCTACATAGTTCTAACTCACATGTGTGGGATGAGGGATTTTATTTTGATCATAGAATTATAGATGAGTAATCCCATGTCCAAATCACCTACATAGATCTAACATAAACATAATGCAGAGGACATGTTCAATTTATAATGAAAACTCACCCACTATCATCTGGTGAAAGATCTATATTTCATAGTGATAATGTAAAGTCAATGTTCTATAATATTGGGAGGGGGACATCATTGGTGGGGGAATTTTTATTGTATTACATCCAAAAATGGTTGAAATTGATGTATATATTCCATGCTTAGATGAATAATGTGATAGTGTAAAATCCATGGTTATGTCCAGTACTACATACCCTGAAATATCTATTTATATTAATAGGTAATGAATCAATAAATACATAGTTATTATGAGGAAAATTTTCCTAAATAGATAATGTTTTCATGTATGGAATGAGAAATTATGGTTTTTTATATTATGGCTAGGCCATGTATTAGGGGAATCAGGTGACGTTATGTATCCTGAAAGAAAAAAAATCAACCAACAGATAGTCTTTAATGAATTATAAAATCACAAATATATGAAACTTATATGTGTGAGGAGACATTTCAATTTCTATTTGTATCACAATTTTTCCTAGGATTATGAAAATATGGTGTCACTATGTATCCATCGATAGTACGAATCATTTCAATTATAGTTCATGTACAGAAAAACACCTATACATGTGAGACCCATATAAATGGGAGTGAATTTTTCATTTTTTGGATGGGATCAGGTCCTATGATCGGGATTTCATTGAGTATATTAATTGAATGAGAATCAATCCACATGTATTTCATATAAATACAGCCATATAGATCTGCCTCATATGAAATATGGGGGTAATTTTGTCAACTTACTCTTAAGTGAATAATGAAATCATAGTAGAAAAAAGGGTCATCTATGATGTTTATGTTCATATATAAGGAATGAAAATCTCTAAATTCTACTCTAGTATGAAGAGAAATCATTTATCATTATCATTAACATATTCATAGGGGCCACGTATACATAGGTGGGACTATATCTCATGTAGGTAGTGGGTCCCATATGGTATCCTTCTCAATGAAGTTCTTCATCTTGTATCATAGAACAAACATCATTTTGTTTAATATAAAAAAACTTAAATATGAGTGATGATGTTTTTTGGTGATACATATTTGATAAAATGGGATTTCATAGAAGATTAATCAAATCTAGGAATTTGATTATTCATAGGAGATTCATACCCTAAAATAGAATTGTACAATTTTAAGCATTCATTGACAATGAGTATAATGAAAATATTTGTAACATCATGGGAATTCCAGTCCACATGAATATTTTTTCCATATAATATGTAAAAAAATTGTGTCATAGTCAATAGGAGGTTGAGAATTGTGGTTACATTTTAACAATTAGTAATGTAGAAATCTTGTACCACACGCCATTGGGACAATTTCTCCTATGTTTAAGGGTACCTCTCTAATTGGGCCCAAATGTCAACTATGTACAACCATTAAGAAGTTTCTTTATTCACTAGTGAATCATAGATATTTCCTGTTATATCATCCAGTCCTTTTTACCAATATGACATATCATAGAACTAAGAGTAAATGGGAACATGTTCAACAAAATTTCAAGAGAATATGAACTCAAGGAATCATATTATATAAACTCATATAAAATATGTGGGAATTTTTATAATGGGGGAAATAATAGTCAATAATTTATTCAATTACCTCAAGGATACGCTACTGTGTATTGAGTGTATTTTTGATTCAAAGGTATAAGACATGCGATTATAGAGAGGAGAATAACAATACAACATGAAGGCCTAATGTTGTGTAGTTTAATTTCACATGATAAAAACATGGTTTCCCATTCTAAAATAATATTTATCTCAATTGAACTAATACAATATTAAATGAATCAATATTGCATATAGTTCTTTGAAATGAAATTATATATATTGATTTCGGTCATATAGGAGGAGAGGGAACATCACTTGTATGGACCTATTTCTCATTCATGTCATGTGACCCATTAGCAACATGATCAAAGTTTTTTTGGCCTTACATTAAGGAAAATAATCCTTATTGTAATTTCATGTGAATAGAATTTTTTTATATAGTTTATCATCATGGGAATATGACCTAGGTTTCGATTAGTTTATTTTCAAGTGAAAATTATCTAACTCCAAGATGATTATTGTATTGTTATTAGTACATTAATTCATGTTGATAATTACAGATTTTTTTAGAAAACCTTACATTAATGGAATGTGTGATCCATTATCCCTCTATCATGGCCAGCGAGTAAACTCTACAAGAATATTAATTTTTTATTAGAAATCCCCCACCCACTTGGGTAATAAATACGATGATTAATCTACTAGTATTATTGGTGTTTTGATAACCAATACTAAATCCCCATTGGGTAATGATTAGATGAAAATTTTTTGTTGAAAGCATGTGAAATTAGTTTTAATGAACATAGAAGATTTTTATATGACAAAACCCCTTTCTCATCAAGTCATTATAACTCATTAAGACACATCTTTGATTGATAATATTCTCATATCTTTTCACATATAATAATTTATAAATATTTAAACAAAACATAAAGGTGAAATATTTCCTATATCTCATAGAACAATTATTATGGGGCCTCTAAAATGGTAGTGAGGGTGGTGATATGGTTTTCCCATAGATAATGTTGGTTCTTATTCTTTGAATATTCATGCATTCATCCACTATTTCCTAATGTATATTCGATTTAGTCTTTTTTAAAGCCTCTATTTTCCCATTTGTCACTATATGATAGTAATAAGAATGTTTTTAATTTATATTGTACTCCAGATATAAATTCATCAACTCATAACGAAACAATTGGGTGACATTATCCATCAATGTTGGTTAGCGGGCACCAATATAGTAATGATATTGGTCTTCTTGAAGATGATGATAATATTTTTCTCTACTTTTTATGGGATATAGACTCATCCAATTTCTAATGTAAAAATAATTGATATACATGAACTACATTGAATTTTCAAGGGGATATGTCCCTACAACATCCATTCCCCATACGAAAAATGTACTATAATACTTATCCATTTATATAAACATTGAAGGATGAAAGATGATTTTTTTAGGTATCTAACATGCATGGAATCTATTGGTGGTTTCAATGATTCCCTATATCATTATTTTCATAGATGTTACTAATTGTATTAAATTGGTTAGAGATCATAGTTCTATAATTTTGGGAACTATAAGATCATTCATTGACTTCCTTCATGGTAGCATCAGTTTATTGTTCTAAAGTGTGTATATAGAGGGTTTTATTGATGCCTTATTTATAGGGGGTTTCTATTTATTCAAATCACATCTACAGTTTATGTTAACCACAAAAAATATAATCTGTTCCATTTTTCTCTATCTAGTGGGAGGGTCCTACTATAAAGGTAATCTTTTATGGAATTCATCATTATGGTAATAGATTTTTCCGTAACATTATCTAATGAAAAAATGAATTGTTTGATTTTATCCATGTCACAGATGATAAATATTACAAATACACTTTAGGTGTGTGATTCAAATGACCACCTCATCTTATTCAAGATCAACACAAACATTAGATGTATTGGTTTTTACATCATCATAATCATTCTATAATCAAGGGACCAGATATATTGTTTGTTCAAATTGTAATTCTATCATCATACCCCTCATATAACTGGCCAGGGGGGTTAATTCATACATGTAAATGGAATATTCACCATTGATCTGTTTTATCTCAATATATACGTCACAATTGATATTTATAGAGGATATCTACTATTATATTTCTAGAACTATTCCTACAAAATTTACATGTATTCCCCCCCATTATTAATTCAGTCATCAATGAATGAGGATAGATTGAGTAAAATTTCCTTGTCTAGTGAATCAACGTCAATCCCAAAGCCAGCCCAACTATGCTTCAAGTATTCCACCCTTATACTGATCAAAATTTTGGGGGCCCAATAAAATTTCATCTCTCACATTTGGCAGTGTGCTATGCGAAGAAAAACACTTCATCCTAAAATTTAGTATTCATTAGTGTGTATTCCCATTATAGATGCACCACTATGAAATCCTCAAATTCATTACCAATTATATCATTCAGTGACATGATTTGGATTTCATACTATTATAGGATTACATAACATTAGGGAAAGTGGCCAATTATCATTGTTTTGATATGAATATAACTGACCAGATTAAGACAAGAATCCCAGTGGACATCATGGTAATTCATGTAATTAGATATATTTTTCCCTATAATAGTGAGTATGAGTCCATTCTTATCAATATATGAATACCGATTCTAATTATCTAGAACCATTTAGATGAGACAATCGTCACTATGTTATTTCCATATATATTTCTTTTCATTGATAAGAGAGTATTGAGTGATCTCTCAATGGATTCCATGTATAGAAATAAAATATTTCCTTCCACTATGGGGATAAATACAAGTTTATGTAGAAGGTACTTCTTTTTTCCCTCCCATGCTTCCTAGATGTCCTCATCCCACTAGTAGGAGACACCATTAATCATTAACATATAGAAATCATGGTATGTACCAAATTTTTTAGTTATAAAACCGTATATGTAATTGAGTATCCTTTGACGAATCATTAGTTATTTAAGGTTAGGAGGAGGCACAATTTATATTATTAAAGTAGTCATTTACAGATAAACACAAATGACATGGGGTCATAACATAAAGATGAGAAATTTTATTTTTTGTTACCTTGAAATGCATACTTTAGAGGATTCATCATCAATCTATTTAGCCACAGTTTTCTGAAGATTATATTATGATTGGATAGGTGATCAAAAATCATCCACGATTTAAGAACTAGATCATAAATGTAGAACACTAAAATATTTCCATGTAGGGTTTGAAGATATTATGTATAGTTCACTAATATGTGGAACATACATTATTTAAATTGAATGGGATGAATTGGTAACATAATAATACTTATAGTAGTCTAAAGGAAATTTTTTTATCATATTCATCCTCCATCTTGATTTTTTTATACCATGAATACCTATTAATAATGGAATTTTTCATGAAACCTATAGTTTCATCAATCCATAGATTAATGATTGGTACAAGGAAATTTTATTTTAGTTATTCTTTTCAAAGATCACTTAAATATAATAAAAACCAAATATATTTTTTATTTTTCTTGATGTAAATATGGATAGAATTCTATTTCTTGATCGGTATAGCTCGGATAATGTTTTTTTAATTAGTTTCACAAAATTGGACTCTATCCTGATCGTGTGATATGGATTCATTGTCATAAATTCCTACGTGATCCCTTTATGGTAATTTGGATAACCAATGCGGTGAGTAGAAAAATCACTATCAAACATAAGAATCTTCAAAAAATTCGCATCGAACACATATCGAAGCTACATTAATAATTAAATATACATATCATGCACTATGATAGGCATGGTGGCACTGATTAATATAGGTTGAAGGTTTTCTTTTTTCCTGGTTTTTCTAATCAAAGATCAGTGATAGTCATGTGGATTCCTTTGTCAAATAATAAGGGGGAATATCAGATGTCATCATCTTCTTTGTCCAACTCCATGTCAATGGAATAATCTTGTATAATAGTGTATAATATGGAGGTATATATGTCTATTTTGAGTAATATGATGATATACGCAGGTTCATTGAAAATTTGAACTTTCATAGACACTACGGGGGTTATGGGAAGATTATATCACTTATTTATACTTCCATAGGGGGAGGAATAGTTATAAAAATAAACATTTATATGGAATGCCTTAGGAAATTCATGATTTCCATTAATATGATAATGAAATTTCCTAACTAAAATGAGGAACTGATCTGACTTTATTTTTATGGGATCATATGAGATGACAAAACCAATATTTCAAGGATGTGTTAGAATGGTTTTTTTGGTCTACAATGATATATTCATACATGATATAATTCCAGGATTCTCTTTATAGAGAGATTATAAAAACATGTGGGAAGGAATCAAGGGTTTTTAGAGGCAATTCCCAAGCCATTGAGAGTAGATACAAATATTTACCCCTTTATCAATGGATTTGCTCCATGCCAAATATATAAAATAATGATCGAATATCCATATTCACAAGATTAAAAGGGGTCACTATGTCCACACAGTAGTCTATTATTTCTGTTGATGTGATCATTCAAACAATGATGAAATTTTGATAGCACCATCATAAGGCTACAATGCTAGGGTCTCTTGAGTAGGTTTTTTTATGTTATGTATTGATGGATAAATATAGAACTATAATAATACATGAGTTCTATGAATTTAGATTAGAGAATGACATTTTTAAGGAGAAATATTGTTCTCATTTCATAACCATGAATGGTCAGCTTCATTATAGAACAATATTCCTCTTTTTTGTCCCAAATATTTGAGGGTTCAAACTGGAAAATTATTTAACCCAGATTAATATTTAACTAGATCCACTTGGATATAGAATTCTATGAGAATTCCGAAAACATATAGGGGTAAAATATATCAATAAAAATCATTAGTTTGAACATTAATTTTGTATTATATGGAAGCATGTCATTCCACTTGAGTAGTTTACACCCGATAAACCACTATTGTGCATAAATCAATCACAAACTCTTAGGGAATGCATGGGGCCCCAATAAACCACTATCAAAAATATGTTTAATATTTAATAACAATAAATATTTATAGTTTTAATGGGACTTATTACAACTATTTTAAAATATAATATTTGTATTCAATAGTTCAATTCATCCCATTGTAGTTTAGTTACATATAATTCCACATTTGGTATAAATTGATTGATGTAGATGAAAAATGTGCATTGAAATAGGTTGATCGAGCATTTTATATTAATGGAATATACCCCAATGATCTAACCCTTTGTTTGGTATGAACAAAATGATACACACAATGCAATTTTTAATCTAGTGCAATTTCGGTTGGATGACTGCTAAAACACTCTGAGGCATATACATACACACAATGGGCTAAGTGAATCACTTCCCTACTGGTCTCAGATTCTTTCTGGGTGTATCCTACATATTAGGCTTGAAAATTTCCACTACATCCCTTGGATCCTAGGAATGTATGCCCTTGGTGTTTTCTTCAATATTTTTTTTATAGGGGTCTTATGTTCATATATATAATCATAATCATATTAAGATAAAGCTAATTGAATGATATTATCTAGATGAAAATAATATCTTCATCTGATGAGGTTTTCATTATATGTGATGGTGTCCACCCATCAGATAATGAGGGAATGAAATATTTAACAGTCAGAGATATTGTACTTGTCATAAGAGACTCATTTCCATGCACCCTTTACTACTTATGATGATTATATCGTCCATTGGAAATTTGGTTTAATAACTTCATCTTAAGTGAAAATTCATGACCGCTCTATGAGTATTCACCATAACGATGGTGTCATATGTATTAACTACATTTTTATTCATCTACTCATTGATATTTAATTCTGGGATAACAGTAAATTATTTCCTATCAACCACTTCATCTTGTTGGGTGGCGGGCTAGGGATCACATACCCCTAAGATTTTCATTACATATTCTATCTGGAATTCACCATTCCATGGTGGATACGTATAAAGAAAAGGAATCCATGTATTGTGTTATCAAGTCTCCTATGAAAAAGTAAATAGTCAGGGTGGTCAATGATGCTGACATCATAGAGTTTCATTGGATCATTCATATTGAAGATTTCATTTTCCATGGATATGAATAAATATATATGAACTTATTCAATTCCGAATGAATTTAATTTTTTCTCCCATTCCTAAAATTTTTTGTGACAATAATATATCTTTTCCTATGGTAGATGTGGATTTTAATTCTTTTTTGACCCAATGAGATGTGTTAATAGATTAGGGGTCTTCCATAGTTATTTAATGTTTATCATTACCACTTTTAGTGTGATAATGATTGTTCTTCATTGTCTGGACCAGTTCCCTTGTTCCTCAAGTGTAGTTTGAGATTATTACCTAGTTCACTATATACTGTCTTCTAGGAAGTTTAATATTTTTTTGAACTATCATAATATACCTATTAATTTAATTAATATCAATATTTTGAGAATATTTTTAATGAGTTTCTTAGTGAAATGTTCCATCAACTACTACTAATAGATTTTAATTTGATGTGGGTTTTCTGGCCTCTTTATCTATAGATAAAGAAAAAAAATATCACATTTTAACACTATTTTAAATATTATATATCAAAATCATCATCATTATTAGTATCGATCCAAATTTACAATGTAATATATTACATGGGTCTTCCCAACATTGGATGAACACTTCTGGGAGGTTCATATACTATAAAAAAAATTGGCCTCAACAAAATCTATATAGAGCATCTCATGTTTGTTGTTTCATCCCGATCATGAAGACCATAAATGGTGTTTCATTGTGATAATAAAACATGAGATTATATTGTGGATCCCACATGTTTTTGATGGTCTAAATTATAGGATTGCAAAAATTAGGTTTGTGAACGGTATTATCCACCCTTTAGGGATTTTTACTACAATCTTGTTTCATGGGGAAATGCTTCCCCACCATATATAATATCATATTACATAGATACATTAGATTTTTAATATGTTAATTCGGTATGTCTATCTAGAATACCCCCTATGAATGGGATTTGGGTGTGGCTGGATGAATTTACCCATATTCACTCTTCTACTGCTTCTAAATTTCTATTGGGAATATATAATCTTCTAAATAAGGAGGGAATTGTAACAATTATGGTAGAAATCATATTCTTCATCAATTATATAATTTTTCAAATATAGTTTATGGATACAAATCCTTCCTGATTCTCAGATTCCATCCTTTAATAAGGATTATCTACCACCTAATGGGTTGTAGGTGGGATAAATTTTTCTTCTTAATGGTGGTTCTCACTAGGAATATTTTCCATGAATAATTCCTCATTGAGGTGTCTCATGTTTATATTTCATTCTCGTTTTTTTCAATCATTATTTAACATGGCCAGGGGAGTTCTTGTTTATTTAGTTAGTGTGTTCGATGTATCCACACCATTAACATTATACTCGGTGAAATTATATTTATTTGGGGGAAGATCATCATTATTAGGTTCTATATTTTTTTTCATCCAATTATTTCATATACATGAAACCTCAGTTTGTGCGTTAACACCGCCCACGTCATGAGGAATTGTTTTCAAATTTAACTAATCATAAATTTTTTTTGTTTGTATCATCCAACTGATTGATGATGATGAAAATAACTATATAATACCCAGAATATTGGATAATCTCATCATTCATCAAATAATTGGGAAGTTATGTATATATCCCTCTGCCTTCGAGAGTAACATAGATGTCTTTAATATTTCTGTTGGTCGTATTATACCCTCTTAGCATAAAATCCAAGTTATGCTTTAATTTATTTACAATATTCTACAATACATAAATTATTTGAATTGAAACCTTGAAGAGTTCTATGATTTTAGTTGCTATTACGGTCTAAATTTCAAGGTTATATTCATTTATTGATAAAAAACTATGGTTTTGTCCTATGATAGACACTACCAAGATGAAAGAAGACTGGTATCCATTGAAAATTTCAAAATAATTCCCCCAAACCGTAGCACTATTGTTGTTTTAGATATATTTTCAAAACATTATAGCCATGTGGTTGAGGATTTGATGACTCTTGGGATAATGGTTGTGATAAAAATACAATGATACCAATGGGATGTGGTTGATTTTTAGACACTAAAAATTTCATTGTGAGCCTATTGGGATTTGATAATCCTATGGTGAGGGATAAAGTAATACCCCCATCCTGGTTGGTTGGGTTTTCCCTTGAATAAAATCTAGGTCATCATCCATATAAATATTACATAATTTGTATTATTTTTGAAATTAATGGGTCATGTGTAGTGCCTTCCAATGATAGAGTCAGTTTCCATAGGGCGCTACCAAGAAACCTCAAACATCGACTTCCTTATTTGAGATAAGTTCCATTCTTGTTCAGAGGAACTGATAAAGATCTTGTTACTAGCCATCTACCTTTAATCATGTGATATTTCATTTTCTATATGCGGGGGTTTTATTGTATTGAATAACAAGCCCACATATTATTTTGATTCATGATTTATCATTTGGTTGTTGCTTTATAATATAACATTTATATGGAACCATGTTTTCATAGGGAAGGGATGAAGTGAAATGCTCTATAATCACCCCATCCTTGAATACATATGTCTTACATGGATAAATTAATATGTTTCAAGATGGATATTAGGATCTGTATGAAAGTATTTCATTGGATTTAACTATAACATTTTGATCTTGTGTATGGAGCCTGTGAGAATATGGTCATGTATATCAAATAGAAGAGTGTTTTTAAAGACTAGATATGACCCTAATATTTCTGATGGGTGTGGTGTCATACATTAGGAATTAACGTATTCCAACATGTTATAGCACATGTAAGACAATATATCATTCATAAACTCATTTAAGACTACATATTTGGAAGTGTTGATGGGTTAGAATATTGTAGGAATATGGTTTTCAAATAGAGCCACTCTTATATCTGTATAAGTCTCCTCTTAATAAAAGAAATATTCTTTTACCTGGTCAGACTACAAAGGTCACTTCTCTGGGGATCCACCATTACAAGGTGAGGGGACATTATAGGTTTATGGGGAACAATATACGGTTAAAAAAAGTTATTTTTAGAACCTCTCTATATGAATGTGTCGATACAAGGAGGGAGTTTTCTATCATGGTGAGATATCCACATATGTAGGTTGTTTATAGAGAATTTCATTTATAGGATCTATGTAATCCCTATACATTCCATGTTGAGGATGAATATTATTGTAGTTTCTTCATTCATCCTAAGATGAAGAGCTGGTGGACCCTGGATGTTCTACAAATATTTTTTGAATATCATTCAGAATTTTTGATTCTATTAGGGTAGAAATATGATCATTTTACTCTTTCATATAGGGAATATGTTGAATTTTATTTTGGTATTGAGCTGTAGTATTCACCTACTATGTGCTAGTCATCAAAGTATACAGGAAGCTATCTATGGTTTCATTAATATAAAATATTTAATGAATATATATGGGATTATGTTGTTGATATTTTATATTATTAGAGGGAATATAAGAATACATTTTAGTGGTTCTAGGATATTACTAACAACCCTGGTAGATGTAGGTGAATAAGACTATTTTAAATATCCATTCCCTATGAAAATATGTCTATGAATCACTATAATGGGATATTTAATATCAAATCCATGGATTTCATTTATGTCAGAGGTTTTATAATCCAAATATCTATTGTAAATATCTTTATAGGGTTGGTTAGATATTCTTAGTTCCCATATCATAGTGTATTGGGATTTGGTCGGTCAGTTTGTGCCCTTAGTTTATTAGTAACTTGCATTGGCTTGAGGGTTCAATTAGAAATGATTAACAGGATCCTGACTGAGTGTATATTAAATTGGGATGGATATGTGGTGGAATACCCGATCTACTCCCTTATGTTAAGAAATGCAGTGACTTTGACACCCCATGGATAGGCCTCTAATGATATTATTAATGGTGACATGAATAACTAATTTAATTGAATCGTTCCTTTATAGGTTCAAGATTATTATATATAGTACCAAACATCCACTGCATGTAAACATGAAATTCATAATAATACCATTTCAGTGGTACTCCATGAACATTTTTTTCTACCTAATTTTGAATGAACCTAGTGGGTGAGATCATTTCATTGTTTTTGGAGTCCGTTATTTTAATTGATGTTCCCAAATTTTTTCTTCATAATTCCATGAACTTATGTCCGGGTGGATTTTATAATAAAGGTACTTGTAATAAAAATGAAAATAAAAAGAAATGGCATTATTTACTACAAAATTCTAGGATAATACCATTCCTAATAATCTATACATTGTTATTTCATGTGTTTAGTCTTTTTGGCAGTTCATTCATATTGTTTTCATGGAATGTTCATAACGAAATGACATGAATTTGGGAAAAAGGATTTTCATTATTTATTGATTGATTCACATTGGGTTCACTATTTATGATTCGATAAAATTCATATGTAAATACTTGATTATAGGAAGTCATTATGGTTTCTGAATAATGATACATATGTACTAACATTGGTCGAGGGGAGGGTATGGCGGCCTCATCACACATTGAAGTGGGTAATTATTTATTTAATACCTGACTCTCTTATACATTTATTATATGGTCAAGAATGATTCCATGATCTGAATAAGGGACATGTTTCACTAACAAAATGATGGAGTTATAAATCGTAATACATGTTATAGGTCAATGTAACAATCAATAAGTATCTTAATTTCAGTATACATCTACAATTTATTTCATAATAATGATTGTAATATTATGTTTTAATTATTTTTGACTGGGAACTACAGAAGTTACATCCAAGTAGGGATGCAATTTTTGTTTCATATCATGGATTAATCCACAATGATGTTTCCTATGTAACTATTGAAAAATTAAATAAATCACCACAAAGTCTACAAAGGACCATAAAATATAATTTATCATCATTTGGATTTTGTGTTCATGATTTTATTTAAGATTTGTTTATGAGGTCTTCATCCATAGGGAGGAATCCATTGTATCTTATGAAGATAATAATTGTAGTCCACATAATACTAATTTGGTATATATGATACACAGGATGTGAAAACTACGGTTCAAATAGGCCTTATGCATATTGAATCATCCATGGGATATTTCATTGAGAGTAAGGGACTCTGAAGGAAGAGAAAATTTACCCAATCATTCATCATAATTAAAGATCATATTTGGGTCATTCTCAAAATGATTAAGGAATAATAGTCACTAGTATCTATGAATATGCGAGTCATGCTTGGTGTGAGAAACAAGATATAACATAATATTGGGAACACCAACTCATATAAAAAGATTTATTTATATGGGGGTTATAAAATTAGGCTTCCCAGATATTCTTCATTAAGAATTTGGACAATTTATGATGATAGGGATGTGATGAACGCCTAAAAAATTGGAAGATGTCAATATTTGACGTATTTTGGTACAATGATACACACTAAGGATTCCTTAATGTCTATGTAATCAGGAATATTTCACATTTAATGGAAGTATGAGATAGTATGGGATTACATTTGAAAGGATTATCATATTTATGGATAATATTTATCTAGTGGAATGACTGTTGAATTTACACATGATTCATTATTGGTGAAACAAATAAGAGAGAGTTGTAGATCATATGTAATGAATATAGGTGTGTGTCTTAAAGGTAAAGGTCTCCCAGATATTTGAGTGGGGATTATATGTTAATGTGACCATGATGTTTTAGTGTGGATTATACACTACTGTCACCCTATAAAAATAATATTATAATCCTACAAATATTATGGCTCCCTATTTTTCACTAAATTCATTATAGGGAAATACAAGGATTTTAACCCAACTACATCGAACATGGATGTGTTAAAATAGTTTATGAAAATCTAATTTATATGGATAAGAATCTTTAAGAAGGAATACTATATATCTAGTTTGGATTGGAATATGATTCTTCATTGTTCAAATATAATGTATCTTCTAATGAGAAAGGATTCATTGTTGATATTACAATGAATTTACCCCATGAGTTTTGAAGAATAGGTGGATATTAAATGAGTATAAACTTTATTGTTGGATAAGGTCTTCTTTGAGAATTCATGACACTCTTAGAAGTTATGCGGTCACATGGGTTTCATGGTGATAAGTGATCTTCATAAAGGATGGTTAGCCTTGTACTTCACATGATCCCTTTGGAGTCACATGTGTAGGGAATTACATTAGGGAATGTTCCTCAAATGTAGTCCTTGAAACAATATAAACATGATAGTGGGTGGTTTATGAAATTTCATAAATACAGGGTATTCATTCCCTCCATATAAGTCTTCGGAGTAATTCGGGCGGGAAATGAAGAGAGGGAATACAACTAATGTGAAGGAATTGATGCTATGATAATGATATAAGGAATAGAGTACACAATCATGTAAATGTAGGGATTTAATAAATTTCACATGATGTCTTTGGAGTCATGCTATTTATTAAGTATGTCAGTATCATAAAATCATATAACTAATAGAGTTCATGAGATCACATACGTTGGTCTAATGTCCAAGATTCCATCTCACCACCAGATCCCCAAATCATGACCATTAAATTTTCATGTTCTCATATGACCCCATTTTTCACATATAATATATTATCACAACTCATTATTCCTTTAGTTCAATTGTGTAACTTACTGATCTTTTCTAACAAGAAGACTCTTGCAATGATTATATACATCCACTCTAGAAAGATAAATCCCATATCCGTTCCCTCTTATTTCTTTTCCAATGAAAATTATTATTATAACATCCACCCCTATATTTATGTGACATTTTATGGTTAGAAATCCGAATAAATTTGCTTTATATGGATGAAGGATTTTCCTCTTATGATGGCAGTATCTTATATGCTTTCTATAATCATATTTCATGTCATCAATAACATCCCCAATCCATCATTCGATAAACATTGGCCCTAAGAATCACCCAACATTACCAAACACATTTATCACATGATCATTTCACATGACTAAATACTCATAAAATAAATCCTGATATTTAAATGACATCTGGTGATCAATCATGGATCATGCCTCATCATGCATCCCATTTCATGATAAAAAACATGGTTTTTATTTTACCTCCAAATATGTCATGTGTAGAATAGTGAATATGTGATCTTTTTGGCATTATTAGCCGCCTCGATCACATTATGATTTCAACTGTATTTGTTATAATAGAGTTGATCACAAGACACTGAGGTACATTATTTTGATCGAAAATGGATCATAAATTATAATTCAACCATTATCTTGGACAAACACTCTTATTTAGCATGACTTCAATATGAACCACATTAAGAACAATGATTACATGATCCATAAATAATTACTAACATCCTATTTCACATGATCATTTCAAGAGACCTGGTTTTTATTGCATCAATCGTGAAAGTCTATAGGGTATCAAATGATTAAAAAATAGATCATTCATCAATACGTGCACCTTGTCGTGGACATCCACTATGCTTGTCCACGATTAATCATAGGTTGTTTTAAGGTTAAAATTGTTCAAATGTATCATAAAGGTTTACACAATCATGTATGTCTAATTATTGATCTCCATGTGGTAATCCATACTAATTTCAATTTTTAGGAAAATAATACTTTTTTCCGTTGAAATTTCTTTTACCGCAAATTTACTAATTCTTAGTTTGTGGGCTTCAAAAATATAGTATTAATGAAATCAGTATAACTCAATGCATTGACCGTCTTACTATATAATTTTTACTTTTTAATTCAGTTACCCAATTAATCATATCTCCCAATAAATTCTTCACCCCTTTGATGGTCAAATATAAAAATTATGTTCACTATGAGAATGGTACATCCTAAAAATATAATTCAAGGAATATGGTATCCTTTGATTAGATAACCATTTTATATTTATATTGTTCAAAAAAATATTTAATAAAATTTAATGAGATATCTGTAGTAAATAAAACATATTCTCAAATTCTTCAATGTAAATTATACTTATTACATGTCTTGGTATACATCTTATTTGTGTAAATAATCTATATATTTCTTATTTTCACAATTAATACATCATATCTATGACATCCCAGTAATGTGACCATCACATTGTTAGATGAAATAAAGTTAATAATTAAATAAAATAAATTCTCATGATCATTTATATTAAGATTATTATTGAATGATCAAAAAAAACAATAACTAACAAAATTCGTACCTATTTCAACTGATGAAAATTTTCCTAATATATAATAAATTTCATTATATATAACAATTCTTCGAATTATCCATCAAATTATACACTCAAGATATATTATAGACACATAATTTTTATTTCTATTAAAAGACATATGTAAATTGAAAGATAATAATTTGTTGTGATAAGATACACAATAATGTTGAAACTAATAAATTTCAATCAATGATGATAACAAATCATAATATGAGAATATAGGTATATTATGATAACTAATAAAGTCATGCCCCAAAAAATATAACAATAATATTTATTTAGTGAATTATAAAACATAATTTTACATCATAAAATTTTATATCTCATAGAAAAAAGTCATTCATAGATAATTGTGGAAAATATATTAGGGGATGGGAAGATACACTCCATGTGTCATAAACATTCACATATTAATTTGAGAAAACATAATTTTTACCATATATAAATCAATAAATTAAGTTTCACACCTACATATATGGATGAAATAAATTTAATTATGCTTTTTTATATATGATTCATGAGATATAAACTATTATCCAATGCATTAAAGGGTGATATAGGAACCCTCCCATCATTCAACAAAATATTTTTATGCCACTTGAAATAAAGAATTCACCTTATAATAAATATCCCATGGAAATAAAATAAGTCTCATATCCTTAATGAATGTTATCACAAATCTAAAATATTAAAAATTCAATCAATAATCATACCATGATATGCCCGTGGAAAATTAACATGTATCCAAATACACTATGTAATGTCATAGGAAAATACCATTTAATCAAGATAATAGTTAATGTGGTATTAAAACCATATTGAGAATGTATAAAATATTATGTCAATAATTTCTATTTTGAATATTTCTGTAGAATATAGGTGAACACCATTACATTAAGTTAATGAAATATAGTGAGTTCATAGGGTAAAAAATAGAATGAAAAACATAGTTGATAAATAGTTTATCATTAGGAAATTAATAAATTGATTTACAAAAGTTTAGTCCTAGAAAATAGTATATGATAATTTATAATTAATATATGAAATATAATTTATGAAAATTTATAAGCATTTTTTTGTAATTGGATAAATGAAAGGTAACACCTCAAATATTTTTTATGAATCATTTATATCATTGTATTTAAATTAGAAATTATAGTTCACAATAAAAATACATTTTTTAAAGGTTATTTAAAAAATTTTGAAAACATTTAAATTTTAAAATAGTATTTTATAATGTATTCTTGAATATATATATAAATTTCATGCATATCAAATGTTCAATGGAATATAAATAAAATTATCATTTTAGGTAACCCATTTCAATATTTTTAAATACAATTACTAAAACAAGAAAAACTAGATTAAAGACACATACATTTAAAAATACTTAAAATGAAATATGTAAGTCACATAACATAACGCATAATTGGGTAACCAAGTATATATGAGAATAATTGAGGGAAATGAAAATATGTACAAGGATGGTAAATCACCCTAAAAAGGATGGATTTTTTTTCTCAAAAACGATATTCCTTTTTGGAAAATATGATTACCAACATCATGATTTTAAAAAAATTTAATTATGTCCTTTTGTGTAAGATAATATAATGTTAAATTAATTGAAATAGTATAAGAAATAAAACTTTTATGAATGATTTTTATGAAGATTTATTTTAACACAACTAAGGGAGTTATGTTAACAAAATGTCTTAAAACATAGATATATTTAAAATCAATATTCCTTTAAGAATGAATATGATATGGATCCCAAAACATAATCAATTATGTGAATGTTGTAAAATAAATTAATTAGTAATTATTCATAATACACTAGAGATATCATATTTCATACTAAGAATTGTGTCTTAGTAAATTGCATTTGTAATTGAGAAACCATTCCATTAATTGATATCTTCAAAAAAAAGTTGGTGAATGTACCATATAAATAATTAACAATGTCAACATACTATTTAATAGCCTCAATCATATTAGTAACCTTTAATAAACATCATTTTTAATTATTCACTACATTCATTTTATTTATCTTTATTTTTAATATACAATATGAGTAGTCTTGAACATTTTAAACTAGTTTTTTACTAGTAGTGTTGTTTAATGTTCTTATTCCAAATTTCTTCAATAAATTATCATACATGAAATTAAAATTGATTATTTATTATAATTTATAATTATATATTTTATTTTTATCGATATTTTTATTGTGATTCATAAATATTATATCGATAATAATCATGTTTCATTGATTTCTAATGAACAAATGTTGATATCTCAATTACTAAGTTTTATGGTAATGTTAAATGTTCAATAAAATTATAAAATCATTAATTAATCATTTTTAGTTTATATATTATATATTATTTCACATTCATCCATGAAATTATTTTATATCATTTTTCATGTAGCTGGAAAGATCAAGCTAAGCATTAACATAGAATAATTGATGGGTCTGTATCATTATGAATGTGGTTTATATTGATATAATATCATTGTTAAAAAATAATTAAATAATTTATATATTTTTATGATTTTGATTAATATTTTAATATAATTTAATAACTATTATAGAAAATAGATGAAAATTGAGATATATTACTTCATCGTGGGGGTAGTCAGCACAAACACACGAATAGTGTTTTTGTTTTTCATAATTGAACAGGTAAAATGTGTTAATAAATTTTTGCCTTAGTATAATACTATTTATTTTAAAATAAATAATTTTATCATATATATTAATATGATAAAATGATATTTGAAATTTTAATCATAAAATGAAAATGAATAGGGTAGGGTTAGAACTCAAGTCTAGAACATGATTTTTCCCTTGGATGACTCCATTGAAATTAAGGGATTTTAATTCTGTTATGCGACAAGAATCAAAAGTAAAATATGATTTTATGAGAAATAAATACTGTATATTTATAAAATGAATCCAGAATTTTAATTTTTATTAAATTATTAGTAAGATAATTCTTTTATAAATGGTGAGAATAACATTCTTGTAAATATTACATCTTTATATAACGGGAATGGATATTAGCTTGTATTGAATTATAAAAAATTAGAAATTATGGATTTCATATATGTTTAGGTTTTCCCAAAACAATAAAAATTAATTAGAGTCATTTTTAATAATTTATTATTTTTACCACGTTGATTAACACTTTTTACCCTTAGATGGATTTTATCATGGTAATATGTATTTATATAACTAAGTCATTTTTACGGATAATGATAAAATAATCCTTATTATATAATTTAGACCCAGTAATGAAATATTTGAAATATATTTTATTGTTTTATGTATATTAAAGTAAATAATAATAATTCTCAAATAATATATTTATAATGTATTAAAAATATTTTTAATGAATATTATAACAAATTTTCTGAAATATGAAACAAAGGCATGTAAAAATAATAATTTTTTATTAAATTAAAAAATATTTCATAAGGTATATAAATTTTAAGTAATTGTGTACAAATAATTTGCAAATGATATTTATATACTAATAATGTATAAAATGTCATTGTATAGGATAAAACATTAATTTTAACTTAAAATAATTATTTTAAAAAAATAGAAAAAAATACTATGGTAGTATTTTTGTGATGAAATTAGAAATATTTTCCATTTTTATATTTTTATTTTCTTAAATATATGAATTTTAAGATTAAATTAAATCATTAAATATAATGAAAAATCTATTTTTATAATAAAATTACATTTAAAACACATATTGTTCCTATTCTTAATTTCTATAAAATAATGATAAAAATAGAAATATTCAATCAATATTATATTTTTCTGATATTATTATTTAATAATGATATAATTTCTGTTCATTAATATAATGTAAAATTCATAAAAAGTAAACTTTAAAAAAATATTTAGAGGAAAAATTAAATAAGTAAATGTATATAATATAACTGCTATATATATATATTTCATAATTAGGATACACCAATAAAAGCTCACTAATTTTATAGATATGTTTTAATAAAAATGTTTTATTTTAAAATTTCATGTTTTCAATTGAGATAGTATCTTTATGTAGAATACACTATTAAAATAAATCATTTTTATAGAAAATCCACAGTGATTTGTTCCTATCGTTACATTCCCCCAAAAAATTTGTATCCTCATAATTTTACTTATTCCAAACTAATAAAATATTTAAGGATATCTATAATATGGAAATGAAACCTAATATAATTTTAAATGTGATTATATAGTCATTATCTTTGGAATGACTTGTGGACATATCATTCCCCTCACAATCGTAACATAATAAATTTTGTATTTACGTTAAAACATTTGTGTTATATACACAAAAATTAGGTGAGTAATATTTTTATTGAAGTTTTATAGTCAAATTTTTATTAATAGAATATCATGGGTTTATTTTTATAAGGAATTTTATTATCTTGGAAATAATAATTACCATAACAAATAGTTCATGCTTAATATTACATCAAATATGGATAAATGAAAAATAATATGATTTTTTATGAAGTAAATTCCTATAAATATCAATTATTTATAATTTATAATCATGGAATGGAATAATATTACAACTAGTTGTTTTTATTAATAATTCATCATCATCTCATTGGGGTTGGTATCATAGTATTTTGTAAACATTCTAGTTTTGTTGAACAATATAGGAATATAAAACATATAGTTCTAGACTGGTTGATCATTGATTCTCATTCTTTATCATTTTTGAAACTACATAAATAGTGGTGATTTCATAGTCCTTTTATTGTCTTGGAAGAATCTAGTGACTATATCTTCATTATCCCTTGGATTATTTCATTGTTATGGACAGAATCCATGGTTTCCACATTTTTAATAGTTATTCTCAGTGGAAAATTAGGATAAACATTTTTCCCATCACATGTAAAAAAATATAAATTTTTATAAATATGATAGTATTCATAAGACACATTTTTGCACTCATTAAACACATCCCAATTCTATTAATGAATTACTATTTCATAATCTTACCACATTTTCACAAGAAGGAAAAAAATTCTTTCCTTTATCCTTTTTATCCATTGAGAGTTTGTCATTCTATTCTTTAGTGTGTTTAGAAACTCATTAAAGTTAATTTTGTTAATCATAATTCATGATATATTATTGGTAATAATCATATAATTTATCTCTCCATCGTTTAACCCATTAAGTTTGTCATTGTGGAAACATGGTATTTTCCATGGAATCCATTGTTACATATGTTAGATTGGGTATAATAAATTATAAAAAGCAAAATGATTCCTTCACGAGTGATGCAAAAATTTTAAGGTAATAATATTATTGTATGATAATTATAATAAAATCAAATCATCAAATTTTATTACTCTGTAAAATTTTATAATTAGTTATCGTCTTATCCTAAATCCCTCTTGGTAAATTCTATGTTTCTTTAGTATTTGTTCTCTTATATTCATTATCCAAAAAAATTAATATCATAAGTACATAATAAGGTTTTTTAAATTGGATGTGATTAACCAATGCATATCACTAAGGGGTGTCTATCTAGGTGTGCAATTTTAGGATAAATCATTGTGCATCATAGTTAACCTTATATTGATACTAAAAAAATACCTTTTTAGGGTAATTACCCAAATATGAATATGTTCATCAACTGCATCCAGTTTCTAGTATATAGATAGGGATAGAAATTCTAGGAGAACCACAATGACTATTGTTTAACATTTTTCTTATCCTATACATATAATTTTCCATTTGACTAATCCATTGGATTTTCATAAAAAGAAACATAATTTCTAAAATAACATGACTAATCCAAAAATATAGCTAGTATAATTATAAAAATTAATGAAATTAATCCTCACTTTTTTTACAATTCTCTAAGTCCAACTATGACGTCTCATGAATGTAGTCATTTCATAATTTGATGACATAAACCAAATTTTAAATACAATACTTTACCATAGTTGATTATATTTATAGTTTTGTAAAATGTTTATAAAATTTAAATAAAAAACATATTTATTTTTAATATATGGGACATTAGTCCACAATACTACATACTAATTAATCCTTATGATGTAGTCTATATCCTCTAAAAAATATCCTCAAAACATAACCATTTACACATATAATATTTATTACATTCAATCATAACCTTGGGAGATGGATACACAACAAAGTGTTTAAGATTTCATAACCTATATAGATAAAATAAGCAATAACAACCAATGATCATACACAAGTATACAATAGTCATATATGTATTGTTAGGATACATAATAAAATAATTCCCACCATTAAAATAGATTACCAATCCTTGTACAAGACAAGTAATAACATAAGAATACATCATGAGAATACTGCATATAATTGAAAAAATATGTACTTATAAAATTTTGAACCAAACATAATTATAGTGAAATATAAAATTCATGAGTCACTCAAATTCACAAATTCTTGTGAGAAAACATAATTGTTCACTTGTATACATCATGTTTTTGAGTCTCAAAATTACTCCCACACTTGTGTGAAACATGATTTCCCTCATGTATACACTTATCAATATATATAAAATTTTAACTAACGCATTAGAAGGTGATATACGACCCCCTCATATATCCATACATATCTATTCCACAATAGATTAATTATTTATAAAATTTTAATAAAACCAATGAAATTAAATTGGTAATATCCTTTTTAATGGTAATTACGTAAGAAAATAATAAAAAATTACATTGATAATAATAACATGATGTACTCGTGGAAAAAACATGGTTCTAAATATATTCAGTAACATTATTGGTAAATACACTGAAATTCTGATAATAGAAGATATAGTATTAATATTTTATAGAAACCTGAAAATATTTATGACATTAAATTTCCATATCATTCTATGTATTTAATATCAGTGAACACCCATAAATAATAGGAATTAAATAAAGAGTGTTCATAGAGTAAAGGTATTTAAAATATATCAATGTTTATACATAGTGGAATATTAGGTAACAAAAATGAGAAATTATTTTCCAATAGATCAATCCCAAAAAATTGTACAAGGGAATAAAGAGAGTAATTTATGAAAAATAATTTCCAATGTTACAAAAAGGTTCATTGGAAAATAGAAAATTAAAGAAAAATAGTAACAGTTTTTAGGAAGTTTAACAGAATAAAAAATAAGATGTTTTAAGTCACATTAAAAAATAATTTCTTTAGATGGTTATTTGATGACCCTCAGAAACACTTATTTTTTAATACAATCCACAATAAATGACTACTAGAAAATGAAATAAATATTAAACTAATGAAATTTTGAGTGAATGATAACTCAAATGATCATGGAAGGAAAACAACATTAATATTATTATATAACTCCATTGAAAACCCAATTTTAATAATTGGAAAAACTATTTTGAAAAGAAGAAATGGAAAATGTGAATGTGAATTGAGATTAAAAATAATTTTTAATCTGATATAAAGGATAACATTTGTAAGAAATTAAAACATAGACTATGCAAGGAATCCATTATTAAATAATGGTGGATTTATTATCATTTATTATCTACCTTTTTGCTAATGAATATCATCATGTTCTAAGCACTTAGCTAAAATATAATTGTTTCCTAAACTGGTTGAATGTGTACAGTGAAATAAATTCTTACAGTAGAATAAACCTCTATATTATGAAATAAGATTAAAAAGATTTATTTTAATTCAATGGATGTACTTCAGTTAACAAACCCCCTTACTATTATGATATCAGATGAATTAAAATAAATTTGTTTAAATAAAAATATATACCCCATAAAACCTAATTAATTACATGAATATGTAAAAATAAACTCCTTAGGTAATAAAAAAATGACATTAATGTTATCACTGTGGAAAATAATAAATAAGTTCAATTAAATTAAATTTCAAACAAAGAACTCCTTAGGTTAACTATTAACATCTAAAAATGTTCTTAAATATCCTAAATTAAAAATTAACTAATTTAATTACCTATTTCAAAAAATTAAAATTAAAATAACCTCTTATAAATTTTGTTTCTAATCATTCTTTTATTCGATATTAGTTAATTATTATCTATTTTTAATATTGGGTGTGAGTAGTCATGATTAATTGGAACTACTTTGATACTAGTGGGGATTTCATCATTATTATACAAAAAAATACTCATTTAAAGGTCATACTAGGTATTAAACATTAGTATATATAATTACTTATAATGTTTTAATTTCATTATATGGAAGTATTTTCATGATCTATAAAGATGAAATCAACTATTATAATGTTTCCTTGATTTTTAACTAATATATATTGGTATCATAATTTATTAATTTAATATTAATATTATAGTATCTAAAAATTAAAAACATTATTTTTATATTAATTATATTTATTATCAATAATTAAGGTCTCATAGTCTTCTATGATAATATTTTATATCGTTATTCATGTATTATTTTATTTACTCAAGCATGAAAATACCATAATCGATTGGTGATAGTCTTTATAAAGGTGGTTTTTTGGGAATAATATCATTATTATAGAATAATAATGATATTGTTTAGTATTTGGAAGGTTTTGAATCATATTTACTTATAAGTTATAAAAAAATGAAACTTGATGAAAAATGATATCTGATAATTCTTTGTGGTAGAAGTCTACACTAACACGTGAATTTAATTTTTGTTTCTCTTAATAGAATAGGGGAATGGAGGTTAATCATTTTTACATTTTAATTAAGAAAAAAATATAAAAATATTTTTATATCAATATATATTTTTTATAAAATTATATTTGGAATTTTATTATATAATATAAATGAAATAGGGTACGATTTGTAATCACATTGACATTATTATTTTTCCATTAGAGGACACCTTCAAAATATAGTGATTCAGCTAAGTTAATAGGATCAGAATAAAAATTAAATGAAATTTGATTATAGGGAAATAAAGTATAAAATTTTATAAATAAGAAATATAATTTTATATTATTCTAAAGGGGGGGGGGGGGTGAGAAACCCATTTTATAACGTGTTGAAATGGAATTATTTTAAAATTTTAATGTTAATATAAAGAAAGAACATGCTTCACAAGTAAAGAATACTAAAAAATAGAAAACAATTTAGTGATATTAATTTTAATTCAATCAAAACCTCAACCACTAAATTTGAAACATTTTATCAACATGTTATTAATTGTAAAGATTTGGATAACCCTTTTAACCCTTTATGTATTTTACGGTGATAACTATTTTTTACCTCATTAATTATTTTCTATTTATAAAGAAATTGACCATATTAAAAAATTTCAACATTATAATTAAAAATTTTAAATAAATTTTATAATCTTGATGTTATAAAATTGGTCAACATTAATATTAAAAAAAACTAAATCATAATGTATGGAAAATTGTTTTGAGAATAATATAACAAAGGTTTTGAAATATAAAAAATAGTTTTTTAAAGTAAAATAAATATTTTTAAAATTATGATGATTTTTTAAATATATATATATAAATATTTATTTATAAAATAATTTCATAAATTTAAATTTCATTAATTAATACTAATAATTTCATAAAACTCGTGATATTTGAAAAAAATGGTACATCGGACCATAAAATAAGTAATTTCATAAAAATTTAAAAAAATGTAAGATTATATTTCCCTAATGAATATAGAAATGATATATATTTTTTAAAATTAATATTCTATTTTTTTAAAATTTAACCATTAAATTAAATCATTAAATATAATGAAAACCAACTTTTAGTGGAAATGAACTTTTAAAAAAACAATTTTTCTAAATTATAACTTCTATAAAACAGTAATATACTCATAATTATTAAATAATTATTATATTAAATTAATATAATAATGTGTTAATAATATAATTAGTTTTATTTAAAAAATATATAGTCATCATAGATAATAATTTTACAAAATTAAATTCTTATGCATATAATTACCCTATCAAATTCATATAAAATGTCGGTTATATTTATATGTTTATATACTTCATAATTAGATTACACCTAATAACACCCAAAAATTTGGTGTCTTTAATTTTATGAAAAAAAAATTATTTTGTCATATCACATACTTGTTTTAGTTTAATTTTGTATGTAAAAAAACTTCTTAACATAATACATAATTATGGAAAATATATAGTGTACTTTCGATTAGTTTAAATCGTTTTATTTTTTTCATTGATTATTTGTTCATGAAAGGGAAAAAATTAATCTTATCTTATATTATAGTGGTACAGATAAAACCAATAAATCACGACTTTTGTTTTTCTTATTTAATGGCCATAGAATACACCTTATATTTTTTTATACTTCATGTTATATTGTTTAAAAACCCTATAATATTTTTTCAGTTGTGGAAGTATTATTAATTTTTTTTGATTTCTTCTTTTATCTCCATGATGGTTATTTTGAATAATCAATCAATGTTAATTGAGGAATGATTCTTTAACTTCCCATATCATAATATTCAAAAATCATGATTTTTTTATTTGTATTGATTTTCATTATTCCATTCTTCTATAATTTTAATCATAAGAGTAGGGAATATCATCTTGGAGCATCCAATAATGTTGTTGTTTCTGTACATTTCTATGTGACTATGGAATGTAAAAACATAACATCTCATAACTAAATCATACCATAACTAATATTGTGTTGATTCATATGTCGTTGAAATATATATTCCACTTTTGTTGAACATTGAATATTCTATACGCACACACATAGAGTTTCCTAAAATCCCATATATGTATTATTTAAATTCCAACATTTTTTTAAAACCATTTCCATCTATTCTTGTATGACTTTTTATTATTCTCCTTGATTAAAAATTTGAGCATTCAAATTTTAAATTATATTTTCTATTATAGTGTTATTTTTCAGATTATCCTTTCCATTAGATTTCCATATTTTTGATTAAGTATCTTTTATTTTTATATATTTATAATTTTACTATGTAGTACTTGTTCTCTACTATTTATTGTGATTCCATTTTTTTGATTGTACTTCTCATTATAATATAATTAAAAAGGAGTCACAATTTATTTAAACACAACTTAATGTTGAAATTTTATATTTAATATTCATTGAATGTTCCTCCAGAAGATCTCTTTGATTATATATTATTGAAATAACATATCAAATATATTTAGTCAAATCCATAATTACATAAATTTATCATTGTTTTTGAAATTATAAATCGGTTATGAATGTTTAATCAACATTGTTAACTTCTTCCAATTGATAAGCCTTGTCATTTAATACCCAAATCACATATTAATCACTATTTTAATAATTATTTTAATTATAACCAAGAAAGAGTTGTCACACACACAATATGATAATTATCTCAATCACTACAGGGTAATGTATATCTATCAATATGAATCCATTGTTCATTACTATTTCATATTTAGATAAATCAATAAAATCCAAAATATTAAATTCTAGAGTAGTCTCTTTCATTGTTAGGGTCTTTTTCATCTTATTTTACTTCTACATTACTCTATATATATGCTACTCTTCATCAACTGAGTTATGTACATTACATGTGTTGACCGCTTGAGTTATATATTTTTTTATATTTCCTCTTTTATTAACCAATTCCTACATCATCCTTATTTTATTATGAGACATTAAAAAAGTCATATACTTTGATGTAACCTCTTATCGAGAATAAATTACTACCTTTTATCATAATATTCAATATGGAAGTTAATTAGTTCTATATAAAATGCAATATCATGTTGAGAATTGATGTCAAATCCAGTTAAGAAGATATCAAATATGATTCCAACATGTACCTCTAAACCTAATAAGAACTCCATAATTTATATTAAAAAAGGAATCCCTAAATTAAATGAATTTTCACTATAAATATATATATTTTATAATATTATAATATTCATATGATTAAAATTTTATGTTAAATCCACATTGTAACCTATTGTATTTTACACCACTTGTTGTAACCTAACGTTTCTAAAGGGGGGGTTGAATCTGGTTTCTACTCAACAAAATATAATCTTTTACAAAAAAATATTTGAATGTCATTCCCCAATTATAAGAAACTTTTTCAATAATGATTACATTCTCACACACTCGCACTAAATCATAAACAAAGATATTTAAGTGTAAAACACACATAAAAGATATATTTTACTATATTTATGAGGACAACGCTACATATAAAGATAATATAGTGGAAATTGTAATAGTTTTTCCAATATACACTATAAAAACATTATTTATGTGGAAACGAGGTCTTCGTGATTTCACTCTTCACTATACGCTACATTTTATACAATTTAATTTAATTCTATCCCCACCAAGGATCACGTCTTGTAAACAAGGTTATTTTATAGATTACTATAAACCAATTATCACTACCTTATAATCATTTAAACAATACACCAAATGTTATTAGTTTATATAATTTTAGTTACCTTTTTTGTATATCATAATGAAGGCTTCATCATGATCAACATGTATACCAATTATAATCTTCATCATAAATCAAAATGTAAAGATCCAACATATACCATATGTTATTCCAAAATTATAAGTACATATATATTAAAATACATATTAAAAGGTTTGAATAACAATCACACAAAAAAACATCACAAACATGTAAAAATAAATATAAATATTATTCTAGATTAATTATTATCCTATTATTTTATATATTCTTTAACTATTCAACCAAATGTGATTAATATAATTTATGTTACTTAACAACACCAACTTATCATCTTTTTTGTATAATGTTGTATCTAAAAATATATAACATTAAATAATAGTATGTTTAGTTACAACTCAATCACATTAATTAATATATTCAACAAATCCCACATCACTAACCACCATTCATAAACTTCTTTTACCCTTCCTAAAAAAATTTGTTCTTTTTCCCTATTCTTTGTGTTTTCTATGATTGTATAAATTATTTTGATATATCATGGGATGTTTTATTTTAAAATTAAAATGTATTAACTACATATTACTTAATATCAAGTTAAATACATCCATCATATCATTATAATGTATATATCCACCATTTAACTCAATTCACCCTAATGATGTTTGTTCAATAACATTACAAAATTAGTATATTTCTAAATAAATAAATATTTTTATAACCTCTAGTTTCATAAACACCATGGTGTGACAAAAACAACAATGGTGTGATAGATTATCTTCTTCAATAATTTTATCAACTACCTACTATATTGATGTGTGATAAAATTATACATAGAAAAATATTTATTTGTGTATCTAAAGTAACAAATAATGTGACTTTTATGTCTTTAATTTTATCATTTATGTTTATCCATTATAGTTTAGTCCATTTAGTCATGGTGTGACATTTTTATTTCATTATGATTTAATTATATATAAAAATTTATGAGGAATGACATGATAATTTAGGGATGAATCATTGATATTGATTAATCCATATATATTTTCTTGAGAACCAGGTATATACTTACAAAATATCAAGATAACATTTGCTATAATTTAGATAACCCATAAATTTATATATCAATGGAGAAATTGTATCAATCCTTATGTTTCATATTTATATCCCACACATGTCAAGTAAATATCCCTTATAAATCTTTCATCATCTTTATATATCATTCTTGTGATCAATAATTTTCCTCTAGATAACCTTTATGTATCATATAAGATAACTTTTCGTAGCATTTATATTAACATTATTTATCAGTAATTTTACATATAATTTTACCTATTCATTTATCTAGACCACCCATACATATTATTAATAGACTTACACAATACAACATGACCAAAATCTCGTTTACCCATTTATGATAAGTAATTTTCCATATTTATAAATTGTTGAATTTCTATAGGAAACACCTAAAATATCATTCAAATATAAAAAATCATGTGAATTTGTTATTTACATGTAAAATTTAATTTTTACTCCTTAATAACTTTTGAAATAAATCTAAAATCCAAAAATTATTAATATTATGAACATTTGTCCTCATTTACTATTATTTTCAGAACAGCTTTAACTCCCCTTCTAGAATGACTTCTATAACAAATAAATCTCCAAATTTTTTTTTATCTCCAAATTATATATCGTTAATTTGTATTATAACAAATAAATGTCCTTTAAAATTCCAGAAATCAAATTAACAGAACATATTTCCCATACCTAGTTGGTTCAATAGTTCTCTAACATCACAACTACCTAAGAAAATATCCATCATCCTCCACCATTACGAGTTTCGAAAAATAAATTATTCAACTCATAGTATTAAAATTATAATTCATTGAATATAATATATTTTTGTTGTAGTAATAATTAAATGTTATAAAAACCCCCTCTAAAAATATACAGTTGTTTCACACATATTTGATATTCATTCGGGACATAAAACATCCTTAAAAATAAATTTCTAGGTAAATGTGCACTGATCATCAAAGGTGAACTTATTCAAAATTTAGGATGAGTGCACTAGGTAGATTATTAAGGTATCCCCAAATAAATCTTCATCACCCATAAATATAATAATCTCTCAGTTTAGAAATAATAACTCCATAATATTATAAATACATGACATACATAGTTATTTGGATAGAGTTTATAGTTATGAAAATAATATATCTTTGTTAGTAATTATAAATGTAATTTAATTAGAAGGAATTAATTTAAATTTTTAATATTACAATAAAATGTCAACAATAATAGATATTAACAACATTTTAGTATAAAATCTAAGGTAATAATAAGGATTGAAAATTGGAATTTAAATTGGTGATTAAGAACATTTTCCTTAAAATTTTGATTCTTAAATATTAAGTAATATCATTATAGAAGATTTAGAACTACAAATATGATCTATTTGAAAGTAAAATAAGAAGGTAACAATGATAAATAATTTTTTATAGATTAGGAATAGGATAAGTGGTGTGTATTTATAAATAATTTGGTAGAATTGTTAATTAATTTTGGGACTCCGTCTTTGGATATTTGGGTTATGGAGATTGTAAACCCTTTAGCAAATTTGGTGTCCAAATTGTGTATTTTTTTTTCAGTTTTATGATGGATTTAAAATTTTATTCAATCAAAAAATAAAATTAATTTTTATTATTACAATGGGAATGGAATATATTTTTTATTTATATAGAATTATTTTTAAATCTGTATTATCCATTTTAGAAGTTGGAAAATCTATTATAGATTTCAAAATTGATATTAAAATAATAAATTAAATTATTTAAATTAATTATCATGTTTTTATAATAGAATAACTTATATTAGTTATTAATTAATTTTAATATAATATATATTCCGAATATATGTATATTAAAAATCACTTATTATATTATTTAGCTACAAATTCGATAAAAGAAAAAAATTATGAAAAAATCATTATTGCCTAATTTTTATTTAATCATTATAAATTTGAATCCCATTTTTTGAAAAATAATTTTCATTACATGATAAATTTTTTAATTATTTAGTATTCTTGGTGTATTTTTAATCAATCAATTTGACATAAATTATTATTTAAATATACCTGATAAATATTATTTTTATTATAAGACATGTATGTGTGATTATATAACAATTTATTAATGAAAATGAATTATCAATAATTATTAATTTTATTATTATGAAATAATTTTATTTGTTTTTTTCGACATGGTCACATTACTATTACAACTATCATAATCAAATTAACTATTCTAATGATAAGAATCCCGAATAACAGTTTGAAATGGTCGCCTTACCCATCCAATGATCATTTTAAAAAATATAAATATACAACATTCTAAATTCTAAATGAATTAATATATTTTTCAATGTTTATATAAATTTTTTACATCATCTTATTTTTTATTCATAATTATTATTTATTGTTTATATTTTCATTATTTTTAGAACATGATCTACTACAAGACAAAATTTTGGTGTAAGCCAATATGGTTATGTGTTATATTGCACTAGTTTTGGCCATTATGGGGAATATAATTTTATTATGTTTATTATATTTTTATTATATAATCAAAAGTTAGGTTATCTTGATAATATACCTATTTATTTTTGTAATTTGGCACATCTTACACCCTCTATGCAGTAGGATTCTTCATGAGACACAACAAATATATACAATCCAAGATCAAAATTTGCTCAAAACATTAACGATAGTACACTTATTACCATAAAATTATGTTATGAATTAAAAAATATTCATGTTAAACATGAATTTTACAATGTCAATGAATGTAAAAGACATGTATATTAGAATTTAATATTCATAAGAATTATTAAACAGTATTTAAATATTGATGAATTAATTCCAACTTTATTGTATCACTAAAATATAATATTGAAGTCAAGTACATTTTATTCTCTAAAACACATGAATAAATGAATAGGTATTTTCCAAATGATCATAACATATGTTTTACATCTAGAATATTGAATTTTAATGGAAATAAAAAACCCATCCTAAAAAATGAATTTTCTAAAAATACCCAAAATGCATACTCAATGGAATATTTTCCTAGGTTATAATCTATAAAAAAATTAAATTAAAATGAAATTTATGTGTCTTTAATTTAAATTATGGATTCAAAAAGGGATATTGATAATTCAAATATAGTTTAAATAAATATCAAAAACCTAATATCCCATAAGATTAATCAATATTATTAAACTGAATAATGTAAATGAAAAATTTTCGACCTTTTTCTATTAATCCATATTGTTTAATATCATCTATATGGTTCATATTTCAATGAAAAAATAATTATAGTATTTTCAATTACATAATTTAAGGGCTATTTAATTCTAAAAATGTTATTAGGTAGTACATATACCAATTGAATATAAAAAACTTTGATACAGATGGAGAGAATGACACTATTTTGATAATGGTTGAACCTAATTTATTGAAACAAATTATGTGACTGGAGATTCGAAATATTTTATAGAAATTTATAATATTTATGAAATGTTTCTAAAAATTTTAAAATATTACAACCCTTTTTATAATGGTATTTAATATATTTAATAACTTTTTAATGATTAACTAGTAATATAAAATGATAAAATCATTCTTATTATTATCTAATTATGATCTTGAAGAACTGGATAACATATTTGAAGGAATATATAAATTTTGTGATTTTTATTATAACTCCGTCATTGAAAATAAGTAAACTATGATGAATGGACCTTCCCACAACATAGTTTAGTCTTTCTAAAAATGGTCAGGTGTATAAAATCATCTCAAGATTTAGAATTTTGTTCATGTTTTTATCTTTTTGGTTCTTTATCTCCATAAGATAAAATTTAGGTAACATTTCATAGTACCATGTTTATTTAATACATTTTTGACATAGAAAAATGAGAGTTTAGTAGGAGATATAAATTATATTATATAAATCTCAACTACGTTATTTGTGTTTTTTTCTGATGTAATTATAATGAATAAGGAGATCTAATAGTTCTAGATAAGGGATGAGTGGTGCACAACATGATGATACTAGTTTTACTCCTCAAGAATCTAACTGGTGAACTAGAATTTTCAAAATCCTCTGAGTATGTGGTCTCCTATATTTAGGTTTATGTCATTCCATAAGGATTTATCCTTCATTTTTACAAAGGTTGGTTCCTTTTAATTTTTTTTATTTTAATTTATATTCAATTTTCTTGTAAAATATTCTGGTATTGGTAATGACATGTATGTATTTCAATTTCAGAGGCATACATAACATCCTAAGTCAGGACTTATCAATGAGTATTTTGAATATAAATATCCTCAATATTGAATCGATTCTCTTTTTTTTATCTTCCCCAATTAATATCTATTATAATTTACTCATTCCTTTTATGTAGAAGAAACCATAATGTAATGACATGATGGACATTGGTTCATTTGGACTAAAAACATAAAATATTAGTATCCTTTCCCAATTTCTTTACTTTTTATTTTCCCATGTATACTAAAACATAATTTTATTATTTACTGTTGATTTATTTATCAAATAGTGTTCTATTTATTATACATTAATTTAACACAATTGTATTTTTTTTAACAAATTTTGATTTTTGTTATAAATCATTTTTGTCGATTGAACATGTATATTTTAGTATTAGGAATTTTTGTATTTCTATTATTCACTAAAATATAAAGACATGTTATTTTTTTCTAAAATTAACATTTAGTCATATATGTTTAATTTTATTTTTAATATTATATTGCTTCATCAGTGGTTTTAGTTATTTTACATTTTTTTAAATTTTTTGTGGGAATATTACTATAAATGTTAACTCTATAATTGTATTGATGATACTACCAATGCATTGCAATTTCATTCACCATAAAATCATTATGTTATTATCATAATTGGAATTACAAACCAATATTGTTTTTAATTGGTTTCGATGTTTCAAAATGGTATGATAAATGTAATTGAAATTCCATATTTTTTAATTTTTCAAACAAATCTTATTTTCAAAATCATTATTTTACATTTAATGTTGAGTAATATTTTAAAATAAGACATCCCAGACATCAATAAGTAATGAACCCCACAAATCTGGTCGAGCTAACTTTTTTTTATCTATATAGTCCTCCAATGAGAAATTAATAGTGAACCAAATGATCCTCCCAATGACTACTGAACAACATCCTCACAATCTATCCCGTTATTCCAAATAATTAACAATATTTATATTTCAATTTAACAAAATCAATATCTATTATAGAAATAATTTTGGAATGAAATATAAACAATAACACAATCATCCAATTCCCTAGTACTATATATTAATTGCATAGAATCATTAATTACAAAAAAATACCAGCAAAATATAAAAAATTTAAACCAAGTGATGTAACCTCCATGATTAGAGGGAACAAAATTATGTGATGCTCTATACCTAAGAAGACAAGCACTCTATCCATTCATGGTTACTCACACGTTGGTAAAACAAAAAAATAAACCCTATGAGATATCGATCATACAAAATTCAATAAAATGACAACATAAATATTTTATATAATTCAGCCAACATCTAACTCTATGGGAGGAAAAGTAAATACACTTTAATTAAACAAAAATGGAGATGATTATGATGACAAAAAGATTAATGGACCTCCATAATAATGTACTCAACCCTAAATATAACATAAATTACTATATGGGTAAATTGGTCAAAAACCATTATATCATTTTTAGAATGAATTCAACTTGGATGTGATGCTAATCGACATACCATCACATGTACAAAGAAATCTACCACCATGTATGACATCAATATCGTTAAATAATTTCCACCCTCAATCATTATTTATAGCTTCATGGTTGGACCAACATGCATCATGTTATTCCTGTACCGTTGAATAATATCATTTCCCTAGTATATCATAAATTTACTAAAAAATTTATCATATCTTTGAAATTCTAATAATCATTCCAACATTGGAAGATCCATCACATTATACCCACAAACCATCTATATGAAGTGATACATTAACTGAATATTATTTTTTTTAGTAATTAGTTAAATATTGGGTTATTGTCTCATATATATTCAACCAAAAAATGACATCCCATCCTCTTACCTTCTTTTAAGATCCTCTAACAACCCCATCATCCAAATAAACTCTTTCACATTTATCACTATTGTAATTTTCTCCACCAATATTGTTTAAATAGTTACTTATCAAATTTTCTCTAATGTCCAAATAAATATTCAATATCCATAAGTAAATACATATACAATGGTACTCCACTATGTTATTTTATTAGATTAATTTTATTAAGAAGCACAATATTAAAACAATCTATCTTTTAGTAAATAGAGAGGAAAAATTAGAGATCCTTTTAAATATAAATGTATGAACATAAATACTTCCCAATGTACTCATATGGTATTATACATGGACGTTCTATCTTGTCACAAATAGTAGAAATTTATCAACAGTGTAAAATCAATAAAATAAATCAATATTATGGATAAAAATGAAAAATTTAACCATTTCCATGTTCTCATGCTCTTATTTCATTTTAACATTCATTGCCTCGCAAAACCTAGTATTCCTATCTGGGGGAGTGGAAAATGAATTTTCTTTTACCATTATGGAATATTATAAAGCCAACAATAATACAATGTTATTTTTTTTATTTTCAAAACACTTTTAAGGGGAATATGAGAACCCTTATATTATTAAACATGCAAAAAGAAATTACAGGTTTATTGAAAAATAGATTGAGCCAATTGGAATCCCTCCCCCTAAACGAAATCCAGGGAATAGAATTTACCTATGAGTTAGGGTAGTGTTTTAAGATGCCTTCATAATAATGTGTCATGTTGTCCCATGCATTCTTTAATTCCTATATGTTGATCTTCCCCATATTGACGCATCTCAGTATAATGCAGGCATGCTTAACAATCTACTCTCCATACTCCATAGTGGTGTTCACATGAAGCATTCTTCCCGTATTTTTAAGTATTTTCATATCCATTGATTCTTCTACCATTTAATAATCTGTTCTCAAATGTAGGTCCATTCGTTACATCACCGACAATATGTATTTCTATGGGTCCACAGTGGAGCCTGACTCAGGTCACTATTTGAGATCCTTTGTCTCTGTTCCACATTTGGGATTTTCCATGACAAAGGCCTCACCACCTACAAACACCATGTCACTAGATGTGTTGGACACTGTATGCAGGTTTCTCGTAGTAATGAGATCCTTTGGGGGGTATCTATCCCTTACTTTCAGATCTAGTGATAGGAGGACTATGTAGGTTACATAATTTAACACTATGTTCCCCCTGGTTGTCCTTAATAAATCCGACTTAATCAATAGTAGTGTACTTTTCCTTCCTCGTGTAGGATATCAGACATTCCTCTATAATGAGCACTTCCCTGGACTCATTAGAGAAATACAAAGGACCATCCATCTCCTTTTGGGAAGATCCCTCATCCCCCAAGTGGTACTTCACTTATCCAGGGGTTCCCTCCATCACATCTCGTTAACTACCAGATTACCAATCGTCCTCTCCCAACACTACAAAACATGTTTTGATAGTTCATATTTATTCCTCTATTTATAGACTTCTCAGCATAAGAACAGGTCTCTTGTATGGCATGTATTGGACGATCAGGGAAACCTACTTGATGGAATCCTCGTCCCATAAATTTAAATTGCATTGAAGTATACTTCTGATCCAAACATTGAGAGAACTCCCCAGTGTCTTGGTCCTCACAGCCACCCTTAATCACCTTGGTTTCCCGGGCTTCATTTGATTAAGCCAACTAGATTGACATATCCCCCTAAAGTACCTCCTTCACATAGTCACTGATACCACCATGTGATACACCTTCTAGAAGTAGGTGTATATCATTCATTTACTCCTCACTACAACCTAAAAGTGAGTTATATAGGGGTACCACCTCACCATCACCCATGTGTAATGTTGTTTCATTGCAATTTTTTTCCCTTAGAATGTGCACCCCCATATCTCTTTTCATTTTGATAAACACATTTTCTACAATGGGTTTTAGATGGGGGCTGGACCATGCTTCAATGAACCCAGACCTGCAAGACTAGGACTATATCATGGAACCCCCATCACCTATTTATATCCAACATCATGACCATTATTGGCATGCACTAGTTCGAATTCCAATGTATTACTGAAATCTTCACCCATGCACAACCCCCTACTGACGTCGTTTGGATCCTCTACCTGCTGTGGAGACATATTCATCCTAACACATTTATAGGCAACCATAGAATGGCCTAGTTTCATGAGGTAATTACATAAATAAAACCATGTTTCATAGAAAATACATTGTTTGTGTTTAATCTATCCCTCCTCCATAACCCACACAAACATATAGGAAATTTTCACGAAATCATGATTCATACATAACCGCAGACAAATCGGATGATAGTGCGCCCTTGTTCTTGAATCAATGCACAAACATCTACAGACAAGGTTCCCTATCATCCTCAAGATAGCCGGATTATGAAAATTGAGATGGGTTTCCAAGAAAACAACACAAATAACAACCATAAGGGAGTCGCTTTGCAAGTGAAAGTCATACGACTTGTGAAATAGGTTGAACCGATGACTATTGCAACAACATGGGGAACTGGAAAAAGTATTAACCAGATCCCCATCTGCAGCAAAGACAATATAGATATGCGTTGAATTGAGAAACCCAATGTTGCACTTTCATGTAAACCCTATGACCCAAATATGATCCTATGAAAGTAATACACTGAGGGACCCCGCTATTTTAATTGTGCAATTAAGGATAAATTCAATAGAACCAAACCCTAATTGAACTCTGCGGGAGATATCAAAAGGTATGGATTGTCATTATAAGATCATGGACATTAGGGCTATGAGAAATATGAGTAAAGGACAGAAGAAATTTGGGGTTTGAGAAGTGGTATAAAGATGATGCCATTCTTGTGAGATATGACGGAGGTCCCTCCCCCGATGGGGGAGGAGGGACCAGCACAGGAGCCACCACCATCATCGAAGTGGGAAGGCCTCTTGAATCATATCTACTACTGTCCTTATTCAAAACCAACCAAAATTTAGTCATACATGATAAGGAAGAATGTTATTGACATTATTACCCTTATGATTCAAATCCCCAAAATATATTTTTATGGAATAAGCTAATTCATCTAAAAAGATAAAAATCATTATGATTTCTGGTCATCAATACATTCCTTTATACCTCTAAAAACAAATAGTCCATCCATATAAATATTTTAGATGATAAAGACACATAACCATACAACTTTTGGTAAAATAATTGATCATTACTTATCTTGATTTCTATTTTCAACCATAATGCCATTAAAAATTTACATCCACTGCCTTGGTTTTTTGTTCAACTTATATTGTATACATTCCAAACTACACAAAATATTAATATTATAAATTTACATGAAACCTTAAAGCTACATCATATATGACACTTCATCCAAGTCCTCATGAAGAAATAAAATATTCAAAACTAACTTCCATAGATCTAACCCTACCATGGAAAATATTTTGAGTCTCATCATAATACATTTATTCATTATAACTATTGAATAAATAAATTAAAAATATGTACCTTTAATTTAATTATATCCCCTAAAACATGGTTTGACATTGACCTCATTAAACATTTTCTTCCTCCATTAACTGATAAATCTTTTTATTCAAAAATAACCTCCCCTATCCCAATAATATCATTCTATTATATCTCATATCTCTAAAATGTGTAATGATTTTTTTCCCTCATCACTAACTCCCAGTAATTCAAATCACCAATACATGAAAACTATTATATACTATCAGGTTCTGTTATGGATTTCGGAATAAAATAGTTTTTTTCAATTATGTATATCTTTACAAAGAAACAAATCATAGTAGACATGCATCATTGAATTTATAACAAAGAATTTTTTGGAAAAATTTTATTTCAAAAAACATTATTTATAGATCTACCTTGAACTATAATATAATTCAATAAATCTTATACTTATATCCATAGAAAGGTCATCATAAATTGAGTATAATTGAAATCACCTACTCAATATTCTCATGTCTATAAAGTTTTCATACTTCCCAAACCATTCATAACATCTAAAAATTTCCTTAGTGTTCATATTAGAACCTCATACTATAATTATTATTTCATATTGTCAGAAATTCTTTCTCAGTTATAATCATTAAATTATATTATTTCATTGAATATAACATTCAATCATCTAGAAACCTTATATATATTATTATCTAGAGAAAAATATAAATTGTTTACTATTTTACTTTATAATAAATCTCAATTAGGAAATATCTTATATCTTATTTGTCCCCTCAAATGAATATGGTTCCTAAATTTCATTCAATAAATTAGATTATGATCTTTGATTCATCATTTAGCAATATAAATTCAAATCCTTCATCAAAAACTCCATTGGAAAATATTTGGGAATCTAATTTCGCCATTATTTTTTCACAAAAGATAAATAAGTCCTATCTATAAATCTATATTGATCATTAGTTTTGATTATAGTCTTCTCTACCCATATGACGTTTTCCTATACAATAATCAAAATTATAGACTTCCACAATACCTAACATTTCCAGAACATAATCATTTCCATTTAATTTTGGCCACCTTTTCTACTGTGGAATTCTATTAGTAATTTTTTAAAAAAATAATATAACATATTCTTTAGAAATATAACCATTATATTATGTTACCCATACATGATGAAGGTAACATAATATAGTGAGCCTCTATGAGAACCAATCAGAGTCAATCACCAAATGTCTTTATGGTCAAGATCTAACTTATATTTCATGGTTGTGTTAATAATTTTTTATATAAAACATCCCACATAGTCAAAAGGATGTAATTTTTTCATGTTTCATGGCCCATGGTATATAATTGTTTCATTCAATTAGTATTAAGTACTATCATCCCATTATCAGTTTGGTGAAAAATATTTTCAGGACATAACCACATTGATACTTTTGCAGAAAATCAATGCACGTTCTAAAAATCCAATCAAGTATAGTGTTCTAGAATTTACTAATAAGGACATCACCATTAATCTACATGTGATTTTACACTATCAATCATAGAATTAATTTATAGATTGATATCATCTTTTTGAAAAGGAAAATAATTTTTTTAAATAACATGTATTTCACTGGTTGTAATTCTAATAGGATTATATTTATTATGAAAGAAATTACACACATTCCTATAATATTTAGAGTTTAATCAAATACACGATTCACTAATTTAGGTCACGAAAAAGTTTAATTATTCATACTTCTTGTATAAAATATAGTGTAAAGTGAAACTCTAGATTCTATCATCTATGCATCTTTTGAAATGGATAAACTCAGCAATAGATCACAAGTATATTTAAAAAATTTATTTTTGGAAGTAATTCATGAATAATATTTTTTTTATTGACTATTTTCTCATTCAAATTATACTTAATTATCATTTCCACTAATAATTTAAACCCATGGAATCTTTTTCAGTTAAACTTATTTAGCTTTAACGTATCCATCCAATTCATTTCATTTGAATATATTGTCAAAATAATTTTCCCTTATAATCCAAACTAAATAAGATTTTGGAAAATTCATGGATCATTTAATATTGATCCCTAGAATTCAAAAGTAGATATCTAATAACAACATAAACTTTTTCTGTCTTATTTATTGAATTAATCACTAAAGTAATAATCACATCAAATGATTTTAGGACTTGTGAAATTTAAAATAGTTCCCATAATAGAGCCATGAACTAAACCATAACTAATTGAAAAAAAATAAATATAATTTATTAATTAATTAATAAGATACATCATCTGTTTTCTAATGGATTTTTTCATATTGAATATATTTTTCAGTAGTGATTTTTTTCATTGTCAAATTCCCAGAAATATATGAAAAAGCCTCAGTATTTTCAGATTCCTCTATATCCTAATGAGAGTAATATTACCCATCTTTCTATATTGACATTTAGATCAACCCCAATTCGTTCTTATTGAGTTGTACCCATTCATTCTCTTCCATCGCGTCCAATTTGGTTCTAGTAAATTATATATCAATATCCATCTTAATTAATTAATTATATATCAATAACTTCAATAATATAAGATACATATAATAACATTCATGACACAACACTTTCCATTAACAATTGAAATTTATTTTGAAATAAATGAAATCACCCTAAATATTCGAACATTTAAGATATGTTTGAAACTTATTTTCCGAATTTTACAGTATGCTTGAGAGAATGACTATGGTACTAAACTAATCTCTAAAACCAATTTTCATGGCTCTATTAAAAATATAAAAGTAATTATAAGTACCAATATTCAGGTTACCATGGCTACTTGAACACAACCATCCAATTCTATAATACGAGTTCGTCGGTCTATTAAACCAATGATCACTAGAAAAACAACTACAACATTAAAAAAATAACTATAATGGACAAAGTTCTCAACAGATGTAGTTTGTATTATATCGATGATCTACCATATAAATCTGAAACATAACTCGGTGTTGGGGGTTAATATATGATAAATATTTAGTCTCAATGGTTGTACACGACTTTGGAAAAGAATTATGTTGTCATAAGATGGCCAAATTTTGACATTATTGATTATTGAATAGTGATGTAAACATCATATTGTGACTCATAGATTAATATTGTAGGAAAAAGGTCACATCTTGTTGTAGAAAACCATGGTTTTAAGTAATTATAGGCACACACTATACATGGAAAATAATTGATTAAGGGATAGAAAACTAATATAAATGGCTATAATGTTTTTATATGAGGTATTGCTTTTTTGAATGTGTCTAATTTTGGAGTTTTTTGAAAATTTGGAACGAAACATACAATCCACAATATGTACCAGTTGGTTATGTTAGGATGCATTCTTTTTATAGATGTTATTAAATTGATAGTAAATAAGGGACAAATTGTTTCATTCTGTAATGAAATATAATAGTCAATGTGATCATAAAATATTTATATATTTTTTTTAAAAAAATCATAGAGTTTACACTTCATGATGGGTGTGATCACACTATGATGGGAATGGAATGATTAAGAAAATTGCTATAAAATAATTGTATATGTGAGGTTATAATTATATGAAGGGAAAGGTCATGTCATGATTTACCCTAAGATGTCAATGTGGGGTTATTTTTTGTATTTATATGACTTTTAATAGGTCATGGTGGGAGAAGAAACATCCCGGTGGTGGTCTTACAGGTGGTTTCATAGCCATAATATTGAGGTTAACACTATGACATTCCATGTGCTATTAAAAATGAATAATAAATTAACAAATTAAAATAAAAATATTTTTTACATTGAATCCATTTTATCTAGAAACTGGTGAATATACCATATAGTCTCCAATTTTTTCTCTTATTCAAATTAATATTTCATCAATCATTCTTATAGATTATTTCATCCATATATTATAGAGATTCATTGTGTGTAATGATAAATTTCATTTTTTTATTATTATATTATCTTGTGATTTCCTTCTTTTACATCATGTGTTACCTAAATTAGGGGGTTTATATAATTTGGTTCCATATATTTAAACGTACATAGTCATGAGGTTCCCAGTTAGTGGAGTCCTTCTAACTCTAAGTAGGTACTAACCAAATATTTCTTATTTTATTTATAAATTTGTGTTTTGTGTCATGTTATAATTGGGAGAGGGTTAATTTTTTTAGATTGGAAAAAACCCACTTATGGTCTCTATTATTCATGATAGATTCGTGGGGGTAGTCTCAAATGATAAATTATGAGTTGGCCTAGTATGGATTGGTTCACTAGGGATTTTAGATTTATATTATGATGGACATGATGATACAAGTTATATGAGTTTTTCTTTTGGATAAATTGTAGAATGCAGTTCCTTGGAAATACGGAAGGGTTAACTTTTGTGATTGTGGGTGATATTGATCATTGGTAATTGAGTGATGGGAGTTCATTGGTGTGATAAATATGATTTTTACCCATATTTTACATGGAAATAGAGGTTCTGTTGTTTATAGCCATAAGATATTTCAGATGCTTTTCAGAATTGAGGCTAAGAACATGTAGGTCATTTTCAAAAAAGATATGTCCTATGTAGTCATTTTTTAAACTCATTGAAGTTTTATTCAGTATATATTGAATGATATAGTAGAGAAGTTGTTGACAATTGGGGGTGAGGGGATAAACCATATTTTTCAATGCTTGATGGTGCTTGTAACCAGTATATGGGATGGGAATACTCATCAAATATGCCTCATATGTTGATTTTGATGGGTAATGATAGGCAAGGATTGGTTTATTTGAGTATTTACTTCATTGGGTTGATGATATTGTGGTTAGTGAATAGTATTTAAATGGTTATGGATCTTAACATATAGCTTATAGATTTTGTTCCTGGCATCATGATCATATTTTGAGGGTTATATGGTTCTGTCAGAGTGAAAATATAGGTATTATGAATTGTTTTTGATGGTTGAGGGAATTTCTATTATGTAAAACCTTGGATTCCTCATTTCACTATTTAATTGGAAAATTTATGTAATGGAACACTCAGGGATGGTTGAGAATCTATGGGGAATGATATGAGGTATGTTTTAGAATTTTTATTACTATTTTAATTATGTATTATATGTGGGGATATTTTTTATGTAAATTATATATTACATCAAAATGATTTTGAACCCACAACAAAAACGAGAAGTCAGTAAAGCATGAAGACATTATTATTCCTTGTATGTGTAAGGGGAATAAATTTTTATTTTAATCTTGTTGGATATGGTTTTAAATATAGTGCATGGGATATATTTTATATTCATAATGATGGTGCAGGTGTATCAACATTGTTGAGAATGTATTATGTTTATTTTTTATGTATATGCATTGGTCATCATCTTGATAAGGAAATTTTTATTTTTGTATAGATAATATAGAATTATAGATATATATATATATTGATATTTTTATATTCGAACATGACTCAACATATTACTAATTATTTCTTTCACATTTTGGGTGATATTTTTATTTATCAATGGATGTTATATTCCCCCCACAATCACCACATAGATCCTCAATGGTACTCAGTACCCTTTTCTATATGGGGAGGAGTGCATAAGTGTTATAGGACATGACTTTATTATTGTAGTTTGTTTTTTATAGAATGTGATCATTTCATCTAATGTTTGTCTCCTTTATAGACTTAGTTATTTCATTGAGGTAAATATTTTTTTAACATCATGAAAAAATTATTTTAGACAAAATAGAATGCTCTATGGATGAATCAATATTAATTTTTTAGTAAAGAGTACCTCAATATGTAGGGGTTGCTGATGTTGCCTCTTGCAATCTTGAGTCCCCCAAAAACTAGACTATGGTGTGGGAAGTTGTCTAATTACTCTATAAGACTCACTAGCCCGCCTATGAGCCTTTATTGGGTGGCATGTGGGCCACCCACTAGCCAGTAAACCCAGAACAGTGGGATTGTGGGGAACACATTGTGGAATTATGTGGGGGTATTGGTTTCTTATCTTGTGAGGCCCCATCATTTTTAACCCCCCCACCTTTCTCAATGTTATTAGAATAAATTGGTTATAGACTCCACTCTTACTCTATCCCAAAAAACTTTTTTATACAATATGGATATAGATGTACAATTTTGGAGATTCCAAACAGGATCCTTTGATCCTTTAAATTTTTGGCCTCATTTATCATTCTTTCAGTAGTGGATCATATTCTCATTCATCAAAGATACATAATAAGATAATTAGAAACCCTATAAATCCTTTAATACCCCTTTTCCTATTATGTCACCATTCATCATAACACTCAAAGTAATTGAATTATATTCACCATGATTCAAGATAATTAAAATATCATTCCATATAATCATTATATAATTTTAAAAGGATGATGGTTATTTGGATCATCATGAATATTGGATATCCTCTAATGATGAGAAATATATATTGATAGGCATTTCATTGATGGTATGAACCTAAATAATTCTTTCCTTGATTGTCGGTATATTGTTTTCTATTTTTTTCTGTCCAAAAATGAAATTGATGAGATTCTATTGTGGATGTTTGAACTGTATGTCTGCAGTTAGTGGTTTACGCACCGTTGGATGATGTAGTAGCTAAAGAACATAGTATAGTTCATTTTTTCCAATGGATCCAATTATATTATACAATACTGAGCTTTTTCTTTTTGTGGAACAATATATATTTTCGTTTAAACAAACATGGAACTATGGGATGAACCTTCCATGGATGGATAATCATGATTTCGACTAGGAAATCATATCTAATAAGTCTTCTAGCATGTGTTCCCTTGACATAAAATATGGGTTCTTATCATATTTTAATTAATTATAATTTAACAATAAATAATTAATTTTAAATATTTGGCATCAGAAGTGCCTTATAGAGAACATTGAATACCAAATGGGATCAGATCATCTCAAACAATATTGTATGGATATAATTGGCATGTTTTTGGATTTTTTTGAGGTTGGTTGTCACGTTTACTCTAACCTTTGGTATTATACACATTCATTGCCTGGAGATATGATGTATGAAGATGGTGTTTTATTCATGTATTGATCCTTTAAATTTGGTTCTAATTATTTATCATGGACATAATATGGATTAATAATGAATTAGAAAATGTCAAAGGGGGAGTCTCTAGAATGTTTGGATCCTAGAACCATTATTTAAGGGGAAAATTGTCATGCCGTAAAGTTAGTATATGGTTGGCACACATTTTGGTTAACCATGTGGGAGCAAATGTTCAGATATTACCATATCACATGGTTTCTGCATGGCCATATAGCCTAACCGTGCAAGGGCCCCTTCTGCCCAAGTAACCATGCATGGTTTGCACATGGGTTTTCAAACCATGTGGAATAAAAATTCAGATGTTATTTATTAAGGGTTAATTGTCTATTTCCTACATTAATTATCTACTATGTAACCTCCTTCTCCCTATTATGAGTTCTGATGAGATTTACCTACATGGATCTCATTTTTGAGCATTTTGAAAGCCCAATCTAGTTATTGAAGGACATCTATCTTCTGAGATCTAATTGATCTTCTATTGATCACTTTGGATGGGAAATGGTATGTACTCATCTTTGTTTAATCCTTTTTACTTCTAATTTTATCTCATCCTAGTTATCACAATGTGAGAATTTTTCTCCTTTTATAGATCAAATCTAATCCAATCCAAATCATGAACCAATACCAGAGGAATAGAGTCATGAAAGCCTAAGGTGGTTGTTCTATAACTCATACATAATGTTCATTGATTTTAGAATTGTTTTGTAGGGCTAACCAATTTCATTAGGGGACGTTTATAAAATTTATAGGCCATGCTTATATTTATTAGAATCATATGGATATTATCTTTCTATATATTTGATTAATTTTTGGTGCTTATGCCCACAACTGTATTCATACCATGTATGATGTTATCCCATAATGGCATTTTTAGTGTTTTGACATGATTGAGCCATCATTTGGTTGTCCCTTGTCTTGACCTTCCTAAGGGTATGTGATTCTATATTGAATGGAATGTTTATTATGATAATTTAATAATGGAAATTACCATGTATGGTCACCACATTACACGCCAAAAGTAAGTGCTTCAATTAGATAAGAAAATGTGAAATGTGAATTGGCAAGTATACTAAGTATAAGACTTCGCATTAAATGTAAATTAATAGTAGTTTATGTATCAATAGAATCCATTATTACATTAATTTAAGGTATCAAAATGACCCTTGAACAAGGAATATGATTTAAACGAACGGTTGTATAATTCATGGAATTATAACACTAAGTAAAGGAAATTATTGAACCAAATGACTTGATTAAACGGTTTCATGATACATGTCCTTATCACACTAATGAAAGGGATGGGTTGAACCAAATGGATTGATTTCAATGTTTCATGCTACTTGACCTTATCACACTAATGAAAGGCATGGATTGGACCAAATGAAAAATTACATGACATCATAATTAAATATAAATGGTCTGACTTGAATTTTCCTTAGATTGTAATCGGTGAATTCTATAACCACTCGAGAACCCAATTATGAATCATGTATATGGGTTTCTTATGTTAATCCCCACATAGATATTGATCCTTTTATATTATTTGGATTCCATGTGTGACACCATTGGATCCTTTTAATATTATTACAAGATTCCTTGGACACAATCCATGGATCAAGTATTGACAAGTAGGTTCCATGTTTAAAGCATTGATTTTCCCCATTATATCATAGCTGAACTACTTAGACTCAATAGGTGACTCATTTTATAATTCCATGGACTATTCTAATCAAATTATACTCTTATCACATGCCACTAAACCTTTATAATTTATTTGGTGACCCTTGAGGTCTATGTCTCCGTGGTTATTACAGTGGGACATCACTATTAAATATCATTAGAGGATTTCTTGTTACAACATTGAACATTTTAAATTGCTAACATGTGACTTATTAATAATATGATTTAAAAAAATAATGAGTTTCATAGTATTTCAGAATCCGTCTGAGGGTCGATGTAGGTACTTCAGTATTTTGTCACATTGTACCCTGTTACCTTATATAAGCATTATTTCACACTGTTGCATTTCCATTACATTGGAAGGATTTAATATACAACATTGATTGTGTCCAAAAATGATTTATGTCACACCCTCTCTAGGTGATTTTTGGTACCTGGAGTAGATTACATGGCTATTGGTGTTGACAAAGGGAAACATAAGACTTACAAAAACATGATTACGTTCTTTTCATGGTGGAGATTGAGATGAGATGGCCGATCCAGAGATTAGGATACTTGGGATAGTCTTTTATTTCCATTATACTATTGTTTGATTTGTTATGTCTACTATATTGTATCCATTCATGTCTAGTCTTATATTTACATTACATATCATTTTTCATTGAATGTTATTCCAGTTTTATTCAATTATAGTTATCGTTGACTCTATTTTACATTGTGACTCCTATTTACATATATATCCTATAATATTTACCTTTGTTTACATTCATCTGATTTGCTGATATTTTTTTATGAGGGCATAGTCTCCCCCCAGACAAAACATATTCCCTCACTACAAGTCAGTAGCCTCTGGTGTTTGGGGTGATGCACTTGAGTCCATGTGACCCACCAGGATTGGGGCACCCTTTAAGTGGAATCTTGGGCTGGGATGTCACAATGTGGTATCAAAGATTTTTAAATTTTTGTTTTATTAATTAAGACAATATGTTGGAGATAATGAATGATTTAGACTTGGTCGTAAGACAGGATTAGTCATCGTGATCCCATGTATGGGCTAAAAACATGTTTTCTAAATTATAATTGTTGTTGTAGTTTTTAATATTATAGTAGATATTATTTCACCATTAGGTGATGCACATATTATGTGGTGTTATGGATTATTACTCTATTTTGGATTTTATTTCATTCTTATCGTGATCATATGAGGGAAAGGAGTATTGTTACATGAATTATTATATGAACCAATAATTCACAGGTAATTTATATTGCTATGACATACGTTTTCATTTAAATATTTTTTATTACTTGATATGCATGTCACTATTGAGTGATGTTGTGATAGTTTTATTATTCATGTATTACTATTGGTTGTGATTGAGTGATTCCTTGTCCCAATTCATGGTGTGTGTGGGCCCTCATGGGATGTGATGAGTAATTTACCATTTCAAGCTTTTATTCTTTTAATAAATCAGTGTCATTTCTATTGATAGGTGTATGTGAACTGATTCATCGGAAATTGTTATCCATTATATAATGAATCATGACATATAAAATTTATTGATTTCCCATCCTTATCCAAAATTTTCATATTTATGAATGTGTAAGGAGTGAACCTGATAAATAAATGAAAAATTAAATGAATCTTATACAAGAGAACTTATCAATACATGGACGTCTAAGCAGGTAGTTGGGGTAATATACCTTGGGTACTGAGTTTTCTTTCATTCACCATCTTCTTGTGAAGCTATCATTCTACTTAATCTTTTTCTGAGGTGTTTTTTAGGCATTCATTGACCAATTCCACCACAACGTCCTCAAATAATATTCGAGGAGGGTTGCGATGATTGTGATCCATATGTGGTGGTCCATGAGCAGAAATTCTTACCTCTTGGAGTTCAATACGATGTGCTTTAATCTGTACCGGATCTAGGCACTAATCCCATGTTTGTGATATGTATAATGCACCCCATGCATGGTTCTCTATGGCAAGCACCTATGATGGATTATCTAACTCATGATTTCCAGCAATATCATCCTCTTACCATTTTAGGGAATGGTGGTCCATAGGATACTGAATCTTGTCTAGAGGCCACCTTGCCTATCTTTTAGTAGCATGAAATGACTCCAGAGCAGAGGGTCATGCTTGAAAAATACTTGCTTTCGGATTCAGAAATGAGTTGGGGGGATGTGACCTCCCAATCTCGTCATCATCTGGGCATGTTATGGGTTGATTTCCAGATAGCCTTATATTATCATTTCATTTCTCAAATGTTGAGATATGAAATATCCAAAAATTCTAGGCATCTCATGTAGGGTTCTATGTATGTCATCATGTATTCATCACATTTCAGATAGTTGCATCAATTTGTCACCTCTTCTAGTTGGTGATGAGATTTCACATGATAGATGTTTTGAGGATGGGATCTTCTAGGACATCTGTATGTAGGTGAATGTGTTTCACCTACTTGCTTTTATAATATATTCAATAAGGTTACGTTAACTGAGTGAAAACTAAGGGTCAATAATCGCACTGAGTATGGGGGGTCAGTAACGTGGTAGACCAATATGTCTTCCAGTGGAAGTGATTATTCCATTGAGGTTTCTTGTTAAGGCAGTGACAACCAATTTTCCTATTTTGATAGATCTAAACTGTGTCATCAGTGTGGAAAACTTGGGGTATTTGAAGCCTTATTGTGATAGATACCCACTGAAGTGTCGGGATTGTGTTCGTACGTGGTGTCTTCATCATTTACGTAGGACCCTTCCACCATGTTCAAGTAAAAAATGATCCTCCCCAGCTCCACCTTCACGAGTGAGTTCATTTATGCCACATCAGCTGGGATGTCAGAATAGAATCAGAAGGTTTGGTTGACTAGGAAGTTAGGGACATGGAAGCGAGACCTCGGATAACTAGTAGTGACTGCATAGCAGTTTTGGTCATGGAAGTCCATCTGTTACATAGGGTCATGGATCTTCCCAAATTCCTACACTACAGTCGATACCAATGGATCAGGCTGCAATACCCTCTATAGTATGTGGTACTATTCTTGTGGAATCTACTATAGTATCATCTTTATTTGATACATGTTATTATACTTCTTTTATAATTGTATCCATCATGGAATATCTGGGACTGATTATATAGTATCAAAATGGTGTAATGACACTAGATACACCATTTGGGTTATGAAAAGAGGTTATATGCTAGTGTAGGGACCCTCCCCTTAAGGTAGGTGGTTTTCCATTCTATTAGAAACTATTTATTCTTGAGATTATAGGCTTTTATGTCATTTATGGGATGAACTTTTTACTTCACTATCATGTTTTGTAGATTGATAATGCTATATGGTGCTATTTTCATCACCATATGTCAGCTAAAATTTATATACAAGTGAGTGGTATGTCCAAGAAGGTTGAGCGGGACCATAAAATCATGGGATTGGTGGAGTGAAAACCTATATTGAAAATTTCTTCATAGAGGATCAGGGGTTACGTGAATATGATTTCACTCCAGCAGTGGATCATTTTTGGGATTTTATTCCTTATTATTTTTCATGAATACATTTTGATATATATATATATATATATTACAATCGAGATTAATCCAAGATAAACTCTATTGTCCATTCCTTTATACCAGATGGAATTTATAGTGTTTCAGTTACTCAAGTAGTAGTTAGATGATTTAGAGGCCAAAGATTTTATACATCCCAATACATCCTCATTCTCACCAAGAATACAAATGGAACATTACATATATGTGTAGATTAAAAAAACATATACCGTATTAGAGTTATGTACCATTATCCACTTACTTGAATAGATCATCTCATTTTGAAAATCATAGTGGCAATGGTCTTCTCTAAGATCAACCAAAGATCATGTTATCATCATGTACAGGTAAGATCATCAAACATACCTTTTACAACATCTGTAGTAGGTATGGTCTGTATGATTAATTTTGTATTGTATGAATCATTAAAAAGGTGCATGTTGTTACCATGGATCTGATGAATAGGGTTTTCTACCCCTATTTGGATTCTTTTGTTGTGGTTTTTTTGGATGCCATCTTGGTGTATTTTCACTATCGTAGAAGCCATGCCATACATCTTGAGAATGTTCTGAGTACACTAAGAGAGCATAATCTTTATGAAATGATTTCTATATACCACTTATGGATCGAAAATGATTACATCATGGTTCATATTATCTTAGAATTTGGCATATCTATTGAACTTGAAATGGATTGTATTGTAGTTTCCTAGGAGTTTCCCATGAAAATTTAGATTCTTGGGGATTTTATAGATATTACAAACAAATCATACAATATTCCTCATATCTTGATTAAATTAGTAAAAATATGTTTTTCAATTTTATATGTTTAAATGAATGTTAGAAATACTTTCAGGATATTAATGGGATGCTTCTATCGACACCTACTCAAACTGTGTTGGTTCAAAGTGTAGTTTATACCATCTTCTATAATTCATCAAGCATCATCTTTGGAGTAGTGACGATGTAGGAGGAAAACGTCAATGCATATAGATCATAATAGTTGAGACCTCGTGAGAGTAATTACCAAACACACATCCTCTAGCTAATAGCAGTTTTCAATGCCTTACATTTCTGGGGACACTATCTATTAGGTGCGCACATTTTGGTGTATTTAGACTACAGGATCATCAGATAAATCTGTTCTAAGTATGAACTGAACCCAAGACATTGGATTTGGGTCAAATAAATACAATAATTTTTATTTTTAGCTTGCCTATATGACTGGGAAGTGTACAGTAGTAGTATATGATCTAAGTAAGAAAACAATACATAGGTCATACGAGAAGACAATAATGAATAGAAGTTTATGGATGACTTTTTAGAGATGCATTTGAACTTTCAGTGTTTTCACAAGAAGCCTTATCCATCAACATTAACAGTTATTGATTACATCGTCAATAAGGTAAATACTTTAACATTTTTAAATCCTGAATGCTTGGTTATCCATGAGAGTATATCATGAGATAACCCAGCTCTGGATTGGTCCATAGATAGATATGACATCATACGTATTCATGGATGTATCAGGGTTCATATATACATAAGAGATTAGTTGGTGAAAGAGTCTTACACCTCTCAGTGGGAAGTTCATCCATGAATTTTTAAAATGTATCGATATATGTTACACTAGTTTGGGTGACCTGGGATGAAAAATTAGATAGCAGGGTTCATCACTTGGTGTTCCACATATTTTACGGTGAAGGTTGAGAACTAGAGACCTGCATGTTGTTATAGTTTCTTCCAACATCCTGATAGTAATGGGAATATTTTTCTAATGAAGTTATAGTCTGTTTACTATGATCTATTAGAGGTTTCTATGATCTATGGGTTATCATTGACAGATTGATGAATTTTTCCCACTTAATTCTGATTCAGGAGACATTATCAGTTGATGAGATAGAAAAAAATTATGTTCGTGAAATAATATGACTCTATAGAGTCCCTCATACAATCATTTAAGATATGTATTCTCTTTTCACATCAGGGTTTGGGAAGGGACTATAGAAGGCTAAGGGATCATAATATCTTCTATTCACATATTATTACCCTCAATCAGATGGACAGTGAGAATAGATGATATAGGTTCTAGTTGAAATGCTTCAAGCATATTTCCTTGGTTTCTATGGTTAATGGGAGAAAAAGAACTATATCATTGTGTTCTCCTATAATAATAGCATTTAGGAGGTAATATATATGTCTCTTTTTTAGGAAAAATATGGAATTCCATTTCATTCACCCATGTTATTGCTGAGGCAGGTGAGGGCGACATAATACATCATCTTCTTATCTTGGATACTTCAATGTATATTTAGCTAATTGGAAAGAATATGAATAATTCCTAGTCTACAAAAAAATATTATGTTGATTGTCATCGAATACCTCTTGAGTTCGAGGTCAGGGATTTTTTTTTGTATCACCCAGGATATGGAATAAATGATAAAGAATGTAGGGAAATTTATCACCTCATTACGTAGAAATATGTTTTATTTTAGAAAAATTCATGTCGGTAGACTATCGATTTCCACTACATCAGATGTAATGTTCCATGCATGACATCTTATGAGTTTCTTAGCTTCCCTGATATCATGCTGACATGTCTCATACATTTGATCCCAATTAGTTTTCAAAGATCTCAATGCTATTTTTTATTAGTATCCAGTACACATCGTTGACAGGATCACAAAGGATCTTTGAGTCCTATTGTTCCCTATAGTACTTGTGTTGTGGTAGAAAAGTCAAATGTATGATGAGACTTGGGATAGGGTGGCTATTGTACGTGACCAATGGACAACGTTTTTGTCAGATAGTGTTTCTCCACCCTTGGAAGGTGAACATGGGGACGAGTTTTTTTAATAGTCAAGAATGTAAGAACCGGATTTATCACACATGTTTTAATCCTTTAAATGTAAATCTAATACATTATATTGGACCTAATATGGTTTCATGATGAGTTATAAAACTTCTCAAGGTTGTCTGGGGAACTTTTGGATCCCATAACCCATATTTTTTTGGAATCATTCCATGTTTTATGGTTAGCACATAGTTGGCACATGATTTCTCTAACATTGAAGATCGAAATTATTGGAATTAAATACTTTTCATAGTTTACACATGTCCATGTATCCTAATCATGAATTTTTCCCTTCATCCTAGGTAACTGGGTGAAAAAAAACCATGCATAGTATTTTTTATGCAAATTGTTCATTTTCCCCTTAATGGTATATTATGTCCCTCCTTCTACCGATTATGAGTTCTAGTAGGATTTATATCCATGTCTATTATTTTGGAGCTTTTTTCATTACAAATCCAGTGATTGAAGGATCTTTATCATACATGATCGAATCGATCTTTTTTTCATCATCTTGGATGTGAAACCGTATGTACTCAAGTCTGTTGAAGCCTTTCTCCTTCTCTCTTTCTCTCAACCTAGTAATCATGGTTTGAGAGTAATTCCTCATTTTATAGATATACTCTAATCTGAGCCAAAAAAAATTCCAATACTGAAGTATGAGAGTTGTACAAGCCTAAGGCTGGTGCTCTATAACTCATCCCTCAAGATCATTCTTAATGGAATTTTCATGTGGGGCCCAACGATTCCTTTGGGTGATTTTTATTAGATTTTATGAATGGATTGTAATAATTAGAACCATATAAATATTATATATCCATATATGAAATTAATTGGAGTTTTTTATAACAAGAAATCTATTCATCTTATGTAGGATGGCATTCCATGATTGTCATTTTAGTGTTTTAAAATGTTTGAGCCATCATTAGGGTGATCCTTTTATTGAACATCCTAAGGGAAAGAATTGATATATAAAATAGATTTTCTATAATGATCATTTCTTAATTGAATGTACCACAAATTTCCAACACTTGATCAGACTAAGGTAAGGGCTTCTATTTGACAATAAACTATGAAATTTGAATAGGAATGTATATTATGTTTATGAATTGGACTTAAATATGAATGAATAGTATGTTGTATATCCATAGCACCCATGACACATTAATGGAAGGTAGAAGACTTTTCCAAGAATATGTAATAATATATAAGGAATGGTTTCATTATACTTGGCCATGTCAGACTAATGAAATTCATGGCATGAACCAAATTACTTGATTAAAAGGTTTTGTGATAGTTGTCCATGTAACACCAATGAAAGGAAAGACATGAACTAAATGACTTGATTAAAAGGTTTCATGATACATGAGATTATAAAACTAATAAATGGTGGGGCCTGAACCAAATGAAAAATTAGATGGCTTTATTATTAAACAAGAATGGCATGACTTGACCTCACCTTGGATTCTGATCGAAGAATGCCATGAGAACTAATGAACCCTGTTATGATTCAAGGATATAGCTTGCATTGGTTAAGACCCACCTAGATATTAATCAATATATTATTTTGATTCCCAGTATTACATTGTAGGATCCCTTCAATATTATTACATGATTCCTTGGATACACTCCTTGGATCCAACATTGAAAAGTAATTTCCATGGTTAAATTCCATTGGAAAGAGTCATTTCATAGCCTCGTTTTACATTCAATGAACTACTTTGACCTATTAAGAGCCTCAATGTGGAATACCTAAGTTATTCTCCTTGTATTACACACTTAACTCATGCCGGGATATAGACATTACTAATTCGTCGACCCTTTAGGTCAATGTCTCGTTTGTTATTTCCTTTGGACTTCAATATTTAATATCATTACAGGTTGCCATGATACAAATAGGAAACATTGAAATTATAAACATCTGAATTATTTAAAAAAACTAATAACCAATTAATGAGTTGATTACATTTTCAGACACTAGACGAGGGCTGATTTATGTACTCGGATATATATTTACATTGTACTACTTTACTTTACATATGAATTCTTTCACACTATTACATTTCTATTACATGGGTAGGATGGTATAGAAAACATTGGTGGTGGCCCACTAAGATTTATATCACATTATCTTCAGGTGTATTTTTTTACCCAAAGTACATTACATGTATTTAGATGTTGAATAAAGAATGAATACATCTTCAAACACTTGATTTATTGTTGTTTTGGATAGATCATGATAGTAGATGACCATGTCAGATCTTGGGATGCTTGGGATAGTGTTTGATATCATTTAATCTTTTTTGAAATATGTTATTATTTATTTAATGTATCTAAAATTTTCAGGTTTTCTAGTGACATACATATCATCAGTTCTTGAATGGTATTCTAATTGTTTCAATTATAGTAATTATTTTCTCTATTTTAGGTTGTTCGTTATGTCTACTTATATAAATTCCTCTATTTTTATAGGTTTTCAATCATCCACTATGATAAAATTTTGTAATTAAATAATAGTATACCTATTGATACACCCATGTCCCTTAATACTGTAGATAGTCCCTGGAATTTTGGGAGATGGACTTCAGGCCTTGTGGGCTACTGGGCTAGGGGCATGCCCTAAATGAAATCTGGGTCCGAGACGTCACATATGATGTTTTATGCATTTGGATACGAAATAGTTATTTAATATTTTCAAGGAATAATAATTTATATTTATTAATTACTGATTATTGTGTTTTTATTATGTAATGGAGCCATGCCTAATGTATTTGGACCATGTTCCAAGGGCCACAATGATAAATTATACAATTGATGGATGCCGATTGTCGATTGTTGTGGCTGATCAATATTTTATGCCTTTAATTATTTGGATACCAAATTATATGTATTTATTCTATAAGATACATAGTACCTGGGAGGAGATGTTTGATGTTTTGATGACAAGTGTTCCCCTATGTAGTCCTGATCCACTTTATGATCTGTTTTCCTGGGTTATGCATGTATAACTTGTTCCAATGTTTGATAATGATAACATGTTCATGAATTTTTGTTAGTATTCTCTTAAAAATATGTATTTTTATTCTTAAATATAAACCCTTGTTTCACTGATGAGATGCATTATTCTCATAGACTATTCGACCATGCTTTATAGTGATCACATGTGGGTGTAGGTGTACCCTCTTGGGAGGTATTCATGATATACCTTATTTTTTCTAAATATTATTTTCATTTCTTTTTGTAATGAAAACTTTCTAAATAATATCACCACGTTTTAGGATGATTAGTTTTTTCATTTTTAGATTCATGACCGCTTGGAGGGAGATCATGATGATATAATCATGGTTGTGTAATATGTATTCATTGTATGGGTCAGATGATGGAAAATTCTTTTAATGTTGGAGTATACCATTCATAGTTTTAGAATATATCTTCTATGTCACGACCCGACCCCCAATGTAGAGACCCGGAGCTTAAAGTACATTGACATTACATTACTTTTGCGGAATACTTAGTACATAACAAAAAACACACACACAAGGACCGTAATAGTTTAGTGTCTTTGGAAACTCGGAATATAATCTTCTAATCGTGGTGAAAGATCATAAAAATCTCCCATAAAGATCTCCTTTTTTTAAACCTAATTACTTTCTTTATGTCCTGGAAAAAATCATAAAAGGGTGAGCTCAAATGCTCAGTAAGGGTAAACAAAAGAAATATCAATCACATCAAATTCATAAGAACATATCTTTTGGAAATATTAACCTGCAAAAGAGATCATAATTTCATAACATGCGATAAATATTAGTAGTGAAATGTAATTCCAATAATCATAACATGAAACATGAAACTTTTTGGCATACACACATAATCATAGTGAATCATTTCTTATTATTCAAGACTCATTGCCAAGACTATCTTAGTGGACAAAGTCCATTTCTGAACCGAGTCACCCTCGTTTCAGTCCTGTTTCACTGAACCGGTATAACCTACTATTCCAGCCATGTCTATCTCATGAGATATAAAATCATTACCCAATGCATTGGAGGGAGATATAGGTCCAACCCATCTCAAAATGATACCATTCTTATGTGTGCCACAAAATCATAAATCATACATCATCGCATAACCCATGTAATAAAAATAGGAATCTTTAAAAATCGTGACATCATAAAACAATTCATATAAAATAAATAAATTCATAAAAATATTTCCATCACAACATAATCAAATCCATGTAATAATAGGGATAGAAACAGAACCCTTTATTATCTTAGATGGAAAATAATTTTGATAAAACACTTGAACTCCATTCTTGAGGAAAATATCCTTTCTGCTTCAAAAACACTTTTCCTTTATTAACATGTCGTACAATTCTAAACTAAAAGAATTTGATTAAAAATAACCTTGAAATATTGTAAAGGAAGCTTCTTGGAAATAATATTTTAAAAATCCATTCATGCCGTATAATTTAAAAAAACTTTCTTTTCGTACTTTTGTCGGAAAAGTCAAAAAGTACTTCGTATGAAAAATGTCAAAAGTTTTCTTTAATATCATTTACTAAAAACTTACCGAAGGGTAAAATTGGATTTAAACAGTTTTAGGTGGATGGAAATAATATTAAATATTGAGGAAACATGGATGTGGATGATAAAATACACCCCAGTAAATACCAAAGTATAAACAATCTCGGATAAAATGATATTGTGATATTTTAACTTAACTTAGGTCCGATATGCTTTTTACATGTCCGAACCTCCTGTATAATGATTTAAATAATGTTATTGACTTATTCCAGAATCATACTTATTGTTATGATATCATATATGGTCATATTCTTAGCTTCTTATTAGTAATATTTCATTACTACTTGTTATTCGGGTGTTTATTACTTTTTGTTCTTATGCGTGTTTTGTCGAATAAATTATTATTCTTATCTTTAGTTTATATATACCTCATTTCAAAATGGTATTAGTGTAATATATATCATATTCATTCATTCAATTCATTTATATAATCATTATGAAATGAAGATCATGTAGAACGAGTCGCATCACACCGTGGAGACGGTATTCCGTACGTACGCACGAGTGATGATATCGTTCCAATGATCGTGGAATTGTATTGGAGTGTATGTATACTATTTTAGAATAAATATTACTTTATAATAGTCATATATAGTAATTATTTACACCATTATACCCATCCAAGTAAGGTGGTGGTGGAAAATAGATTACACCACGGCGTGGAGACGGTATTCCGTACGTACGCACGCGCGGTGATTTCTTTTTCCGTAGGATGGATAGATGGTGAAATAGGGTTGTTTAATACTTATAATAACATATCAGTATATGAGTGATACTGACGTTATTACTTCATAATGAAACAACTAAAGAAGAATAAGTGGAAGAAAAAAATAATGATGAAAGAATCGGTAACGGACAATACCTCTTCTTTGAAGTGCTTCTTTGAGACCTCCTTTTAGGGAACTAAAATAGGTCTTTTAAGAAGACCAGAACCTCTAGGATGTTTATAGGGAAGTGGAGAGAAGAAATTTGTAGGGTTTATCCAAGTGTGAAGGCTCAAAGTGGTGTTAGGAAGAGGGGGAGGAGGTGCCCTTTTATAAGGGAGGAGAGGGGCTCCTTTGGAAAAACTAAAAATATTATTTTATTATAAAGTCAAGTTCGGTTTTAAATAGCTCAAAATTGATTTATTTCGAATCTAAGATGGGTATGGGTCGAAATACTCTCATCCAATAGAATATAGATAGGTTTAGGTTCCTATTTTAACCTTATCATTTAGATTTAACATTAAGTTAAATAATTTCACTTTTACCGTGTCTTCTTGTGTTCTTATACTATAAGGTTAATAAACTTACTATAAGTAGCCAAAAGAACCCCAAGTTGTTTATTATTAATATATATAACTTTATCTAGGACATTTGGCATAACCTTAGATTTTTAGGAATAAAATAACAATTACTAATATACTATTTGTTTTAATAACTATTTTATGTCAATTTTGACACTATTTTGTAATTAATTTTTGTGGAAATCATAACAGAATGATTAGTTCGAAAAAAGTTAATTAAATAAATACTAACATTTCATATTAATCTATAAAATTAGTGGAATTCATAAAAAGTGTCAAATTACATTTATTTTGGTGTTTATAACATCATTTATGTCAATATTTCATTAATAAGATAATTACTGCATCATCTTTGTCTCATAAATAAATTAAATTATATAATGTCTAAAAATTACAAATAAATTACCATTATGTACGAAATCGTTTTAGCTTTCTAATGAATATTTATAGTCGAATATATCTTATGTATAAACCTATATTAAAAATTATTTACTTATTAAACATTGATTTTAACTATTTTAACCCTTCTTTAAATAAATTAATAATAAATGTCCTAATCTTGTCCAAGTGGGCCTAAATGGTCATATTTTATTCCTAAGGTTGTTTTTGGTCTAATTAAACTAGTCCAATAGAATTAGGAAAAGTTTTAGGATAATAATAATATCATTTTTACCCTTAAATACCCTATTTACTTTTAACCGTGGTAAAAAAAAGTGAAAAGTTACTATTCACCAAAAAAAATTATTTTCATCTCATTGAACCACATTTTACTTACTTACATCAACCGTGTCTCTCGGATTTTTGAAATTCCACTCAAAGAAGAGGTAAAAATAGGTTTTATGAAAAATTCAGTTTTTTTAACTACCACTTAGTGGTTTCACTATTCATCAAAAATTGAAAGTTTTCAGAAAAATACAAAAATTTCACCCTAGGATAATTTCGATATTCCGAATCCAAAAATGAAGTCCATTTTGAAAAATAAAATTTATAAAATTTCAAAAAGTGGTTATTACTATTCATAACGGCTAGTTTTAATAATATTTTATTATCATATCATTGTTTAGTGAAACTCGGTATTGCATACGACGCAAGCTATCGAAGAAGGTCATGATTTCGTGTAAAGCAAACCAAGCAAGTGTTGTGTGTAGAAAAAGAATCCTTTGATTATTTATATAACATAGAGGTCTCAGGTGTTACATTCTACCCCCCTTAAAATGAATTTCTCCCTTGAAATTCGTCACTTTGTAACAAACAGATGAGGATACCTCTCCCTCATCATATCCTCAAGCTCCCATGTAGCTTCTCCTAATTGGTGGTTCCTCCATAAAACTTTCACCAATCGAGTGGTCTTGTTTCGTAGGACTTTTTCTCTACGATCCAGAATCTCTATCGGTTGTTCTTCATAAGAAAGATCTTTCTCCAGCGGTACAACTTCTTAGATGAGTACATGTGACGGATCAGGTATGTACTTTCTCAGGAGAGATACATGGAACACATCGTGAACTTGATAGAGATTCGGTGGAAGCACCAATCGGTAAGCTACCTTCCCAACACGATCCAGTATTTCGAAAGGACCGATATATCTAGGGCTCAACTTCCCCTTCATTCTAAATCTCATAACCCTCTTCCAGGGAGATATTCGTAAGAAAACATTCTCACCCACTTCAAACTCTAGGTCTTTTCTTCGGTTGTCGGCATAACATTTCTGTCGACTCTGAGCTGCTCTTATGTGTTGTTGAATTGATCTGACCTTTTCTGCCATTTCATCAATGAGATAGGGTCCTAATAGCTTTCGTTCCCCAACTTCATCCCAGCAATTTGGAGTCCTGCATTTCTTTCCATAGAGAGCTTCATAAGGAGCCATCTGAATACTGGAGTGAAAGCTATTATTATAAGAAAATTCCACCAAAGGTAGGTGTTGATCCCAACCACCGTTGAAATCCATAGAGCAAGATCTCAACATATCTTCTAGAGTTTGAATTGTTCTCTCAGACTAATCGTCTGTCTGAGGATGATAAGCAGTGCTGAAACTCAACTCTGTATCCAGAGTATGCTGAAAACTTTGCCAGAACTTCGAGGTAAATCTCGGATCCCGATCAGATATAATAGAAGGTGGTACTCCATGCAATATTACCAATTCCTTTACATATATCATGTAAAATTGATCCAGAGAGAAATCCTCTCTAATAGCAATGAAGTGTGCAGACTTTGTAAGACGATCAACTATGACCCAGATAGCATTATTGCCTTTGGATGTTTCAGGAAGTCTTGTGACAAAGTCCATAGTGATGTTTTCCCATTTCCATTCGAGTATGGGTAATGATTGTAACATCCCCTTAGACTTCTGTCTCTCAGCTTTAACTTGTTGACAAACCAAGCATCGAGAGACATATTCAGCAACATCTCTTTTCATGCCATCCCACTAGAAGTATTATTTCAGGTCCCTATACATCTTCGTGCTTCCAGGATTAATAGAGAATGAAGAACTATTAGCCTCATCCCGCAGCTCCTGCTTTAATTTGGGGATGGGAGGAACACAAACCCGATTCCTGAACTTTATTATCCCATCACAATCAAGGTTGAATTCAAGAACATTTCTCAGCTTCTTTTGTAACTCGACATCTTCTTTCTGTGCCTATTTAATCTTCACATGTATAGATGGTTGAACATTCATTTGAGAAAGATACGATTTTTCCCCTTTCATTATAATTCCAAGATCCATCCTTTGTAAATCCATAAATATTGGATCTTTTGTGATCCTCATCATGGATAAACTAGCATGGTCTTGTCGACTAAATGCATCTTCCACCTTGTTTTCTTTCCCAGGGTGGAAATGAATTGAGCAGTCGTAATCCTTAATCAGCTCCAACCATCTTCTTTGGCGCATATTCAGCTCCTTTTGTGTGAAAATATACTTTAAACCTTTATGATCAGTATAAATATCACACCTTTCACCATAAAGGTAATGCCTTCAAATCTTTAATGCAAAGATTACTACAGCTAACTCCAAATCATTAGTTGGGAAATTTTGCTCATGTATTTTCAACTATCGTGAGGCATAAGCTATCACCATATCATTTTGCATAAGAACACACCCCAATCCCTTCTTGGATGCATCACTATAGATCACAAACCTTTCTCCACTACAAGGAAGTGTGAGCACAGGTGCACTGGATAACCTTCTTTTCAACTCATTGAAATTCTCTTCACATTCCTCTGTCCAAACAAACTTAACTCCTTTCAGAGTCAAATTGGTGAGTGGATTAGATAATCGTGAAAAATCTTTCACTAAACATCGATAATATCCAGCCCAACCAAGAAAACTTTGGATCTGAGTTACTATTGTTGGTCTCGACCATCTTTCGATAACCTCTGTTTTTGCTGGATCCATAGATATCCCCTCTTTTGAGATTATGTGACCCAAAAATGAAACTTTTTGAAGCCAAAATTCACACTTGGTAAATTTGGCATAAATCTTCTCCTTTCTTAGGGTCTTCAATATAATTCTCAAGTGATCTTCATGTTCTTCCTTGATCTTTGAATATACAAGAATATCGTCTATAAAGACTACCACAAATTGATCAGGATAGTCTCTAAAGACTCTATTCATTAGATCCATGAAGATAGAAGGGGCATTAGTAAGACCAAATTGCATCACTATAAATTCATAGTGTCTATACCTTGTACGGAAATCCCTCTTTGGTATATCCTCCCTTTAGAACCTTAATTGATGATACCCTGAATGAAGATCAATCTTTGAAAAGTATTGAGATCCGCGTAGTTGGTCAAATAAGTCCTCAATGCATGGGAGAGGTTATTTGTTCTTGATAGTGATCTTGTTAAGTTCTCAATAATCAATGCAGAGTCTCATTGATCCATCTTTCTTCTTAACAAACAGAACATGTGCTCCCCAAGGTGACGCACTAGGGCGTATGAACCCCTTATCAAGATTCTTTTGGAGTTTCTTCTTCAATTCCTGTAACTCAATTGGGGCCATTCTATAAGGTGTCTTTGAAATAGGCAAAGCACCCAGTACGAGTTCTATTGAAACTCAACTTCACGATTCGGTGGAAGACCTGGTAATTCCTCCAGAAAGACATCATCAAACTCCCGTACAATGGGAATATTATTAATCATGAGTTTCTCACCAACCATTTGAGATAAATAACCTTCATTTAGTGCAATCAATACCCATAAAATGGAAAAAATTTCCACTCGAAGGTTATGTTCATCCTTGCATCGATAGACGATCATAATTTGATCTGGAATATGAAATGTGACTTCCCTTCATTGGCAATTGATATGAGCTCCATGTAGAGAAAGCCAATACATACCACGAATCACATCAAATTCCACTATAGGAAGGATCACAAGATTTTCAGGAAGCACTTTCCCACAAACTTCAATCGGTGAAGAATTATAAACTTTTGATGCGACTGTTGTGCCATTAGGTTTTGTCACAGCAAACTCAACATCTAATTGTTGAGGTAATACGGTGATACCCTTAGAAAATTCTTTAGAAATAAAGGAGTGGGTGGATCCAGAATCAAATAAAACATTTGCTACTTTAGAGTGGATGGTAAGTGTACATTTCACCACATCGTTATCGTACTCCACATCGCTGATAGAAATTGCATGTGACTTTCCTTTTTCTTTATCCTTAAGAGTTTGTTGACGTTGACCATCATCATAAACCCTTGGATTAGGTCATTTATTGGCATAATGTCCCATCTCCTTGCACTAGAAACATTGAAGTGTAGTAGGTTCATTCTGTGTATCCCTTCCTTTGTTTGCATCATTAGACATCTTCTTCCCATCATCGCGGAATTCAAATGCCTGATGACCTTCCTTTCCACATTTGAAACATTTACTTGTCCCTTTAAGACAACTCCCTCCATGTTTCTTTCCACACATTGAGCATAAGGGAAAGCTCATCTTCTTTTCAGTGTGCTCTTTATATTTTCCTTTGAATTCCATTTTCCTCTTCTTATCAAACCCATATGACTGATGGGTTACTCCAATCTCCATCTCAACTTTGAGAGAACATCGAACGATTTCCTCATAGCTATTGAAGTCCCTTATGGCTAAGGCCCTTCAAAGACTTGGTTTTAAGACACTAAAGAATCGATCGATCTTACTCTCAGGTTGGATAATAATACCAGAAGCGTACCATGCATGTCTTGTAAAATTTTCTTCATAGGTACCAACAGATTCATCATCCTTTTGCTTCAGTTCAAGAAACTCTTTCTCCATCTTTGTTCAGAGAATACGAGGGAAGTACTTATTGAAAAATAAGTTCTTGAACTCGTCCCATTCCATGGACTCAATTTCATCCCTTTGCCTTGTATTCTTAATAATATTCCACCATTGATCAGCATCACCTTCCAAACTATACACTGCTAAGATGAATTTATCATGCTCAGAACATTGAAGAACTGAAAATATCTTTTCAGTAGAATTAATCGATTGTTCAGAAACTAATGGATCAGTAGACCCGCTGAATAAAGGTGGACGCTGTCTCATGAAAGATTCAACAGAATGTTGCTCCTTCCTTTGCTCGTTTGAAAGTCGTGCATGATCCATAGCTTGAGAATGTTATGTGAGCATGGCTACAAGATTTTGCATTCCAGCTCCAATAACGTTTGGTTGCTCAGGGGGACAATCATTGCATTTCCCGTCGCATTCCACATTAACACGGTTCCTTCGGGTTCCAGCCATTTACTAAAACCAAGAAGAATAGTGTGAGCAACACTAATTATAATAGGAAAACCACATAAATAAGAATAAAATTTCACACTTAAGGTGTTATCCTAGGTTATTCATGGCCATTTCTAAAACACTAAGATTTTGTTCTATGCTTAGACTTATCTTTAGGGTTCTTACTAAGGCTTTCACATCCTAGTTTCCAAAGGTTGACTATACCTTTCCTCTGATACCAACTGTAGAGACCCAAAGCTTAAAGTACATAGAACTTACATTACTTTTGCATAATACATAGTACAAAAAAAACACACACACAAGGATCGTAATAGTTTAGTGTCTTTGGAAACTCGGAATATAATCTTCTAATCATGGTGAAAGATCGTCAACATCTCCCATAAAGATCTCCTTTTTTAAACCTAATTACTTTCTTTATGTCCTGGAAAAAAACATAAAAGGGTGAGCTCAAATGCTTAGTAAGGGTAAACAAAAGAAATATCAATCATTTCATATTCATAAGAATATATCTTCTGGAAATCATAACCCGCAAAAGATATCACAATTTCATAACATGGGAAAAATCATAGTAGTGAAATGTAATCTCAATAATCATAACTTAAAACATGATACTTTGTGGCATACACTCATAATCATAGAGAATCATTTCTTGTTAGTCAAGACTCATTTCCAAGACTATCTTAGTGGACAAAGTCCATTTCTGAACCGAGTCACCCTCGTTTCAGTCCTGTTTCACTGAATCGGTATAACCTACCATTCCAGGCATGTCTATCTCATGAGATATAAAATCATTACCCAATGCATTGAAGGGAGATATAGGTCCCAACCATCTCATAATGATATCATTCTTATGTGTGCCACAAAATCATAAATCAGACATCAATGCATAACCCATGTAATAAAAAATGGGAATCTTTAAACATCATGACATCATAAAACAATTCATATAAGATAAAAGAATTCATAAAAATATTTCCATCACAACATAATCAAATCCATGTAATAATAGGGATAGAAACAGAACCCTTTATTATCTTATATAGAAAATAATTTTGATATAACACTTGAACTTCATTCTTGAGGAAAATATCCTTTCTCCTTCAAAAACACTTTTCCTTTCTTAACATGTCGTACAATTCTAAACTAAAAGAATTTGATTAAAAATAAACTTGAAAAATTGTAAAGGAATCTTCTTGGAAATAATGTTTTAAAAATCCATTCATGCCGTATAAGTTAAAAAAACATTCTTTTTGTACATTTGTCGAAAAAGTCAAAAAAGTACCTTGTATGAAAAACAACAAAAGATTCTTTTAATATCTTTTACTAAAAACTTACCGAAGCGTAAAATTGGATTTAAAAAATTGTAGGTGGATGGAAATAATATTACCTATTGAGGAAACATGGATGTGGATGATAAAATACACCCCAGTAAATACCAAAGTATGAACAATCTCGGATAAAATGAGATTGTGATATTTTCCCTTACCTTAGGTCCGATATGCTTTGTACGTGTCTGAACCTCATGTATAATGATTTAAATAATGTTATTGACTTATTCCAGAATCATACTTATTTTTATGATATCATATATGGTCATATTCTTATCTTCATATTAGTAATATTTCATTACTACTTGTTATTCGGGTGTTTATTACTTTTTGTTCTTATGCGTTTTTTGTCGAATAAATTATTATTATTCTCTTTAGGTTATAAAGACCTCATTTCCAGAATGGTATTAGTGACATATATATCATATTCATTCATTCAATTCATTTATATAATCATTATGAAATGAAGATCATGTAGAACGAGTCGCATCACATCGTGGAGACGGTATTCCGTACGTACGCACGAGTGATGATATCGTTCCTATGATCGTGGAATTGTATTGGATTGTATATATACTATTTCAGAATAAATATCACTTTATAATAGTCATATATAGTCATTATTTACACCATTATACCCATCCAATTATGGTGGTGGTGGAAAATAGATTACACCACGGTGTGGAGACGGTATTCCGTACGTACGCACGCGCATTGATTTCTTTTTCCGTAGGATGGATAGATGGTGAAATAGGGTTGTTTAATACATATAATAACATATCAGTATATGAGTGATACTGACATTATTACTTCATTATGAAACAACTAAAGAATAATAAGTGGAAGAAGAAATAATGATGAAAGAATCGGTAACGGACAATACCTCTTCTTTGAAGTGCTTCTTTGAGACCTCCTTTTAGGGCACTAAAATAGGTATTTTAAGAAGACCAGAACCACTTGGATGTTTATAGGGAAGTGGAGAGAAAAAATTGGTAGGGTTTGGCCAAGCGTGAAGGCTCAAAGTGGTGTTAGGAAGAGGGGGAGGAGGTTCCCTTTTATAAGGGAGGAGAGCGGCTCCTTTGGAAAAACTAAAAATATTATTTTATTATAAAGTCAAGTTCGGTTTTAAATAGCTCAAAATTGATTTTTTTAGAAGCTAAGGTAGGGATGGGTCGAAATCCTCTCATCCAATAGAATTTATACAAGTTTAGGTTCCTATTGTAACCTTATCATTTAGATTTAACATTAAGTTAAATAATTTTACTTTTACCGTGTCTTCTTGTGTTCTTATACTATAAGGTTAATAAACATACTATAAGCAGCCAAACGAACCCAAAGTTGTTTATTATTAATATATAAAACCTTATCTAAGTCATTTGGCCGAACCTTTGATTTTTAGAAATAAAATAACAATTACTAATATAATATTTGTTTTAAAAACTATTTTATGTCAATTTTGACACTATTTAGTAATTAATTTTTCTGAAAATCATAACAGAATGATTAGTTCGAAAAACGTTAATTAAATCAATACTAACATGTAATATTAATCTATAAAATTAGTGTAATTCATAAAAAGTGTCAAATTACATTTATTTTTGTGTTTATAACATCAATTATGTCAATATTTCATTAATAAGATAATTGCTGCATCATCTTTGTGTCATAAATAAATTAAATTATTTAATGTCTAAAAATTAAAAATAAAATACCATTATGTATGAAATCTTTTTATCTTTCTAATTAATATTTATAGTCGAATTTATCTTATGTATAACACTATATTAAAAATGAATTACTTATTAAACTTTGATTTTAACTATTTTAACCCTTCTTTAAATAAATTAATAATAAATGTCCTAATCTAGTCCAAGTGGGCCTAAATGGTCATATTGTATTCCTAAGGTTGTTTTTGGTCTAATTACACTTTTCCAATAGAATTAGGACATGTTTTAGGGTAATAATAATATCATTTTTTCCCTTAATTACCCTATTTACTTTTAACCGTGGTAAAAAAAAGTAAAAAGTTACTATTCACCAAAAAATTATCTTCATCTCATTGTACCACATTTTACTTACTGACATCAACCGTGTCTCTCGGATTTTTTAAATTCCACTCACAGAAGCGGTAAAATTAAGTTTTATGAAAAATTCAGTTTTCTTAACTACCACTTAGTGGTTTCACTATTCATCAAAAAATGAAAGTTTTCAGAAAAATACCAAAATTTTACCTTAGGATAATTTTGATATTCCCAATCCAAAAATGAAGTCCATTTTCAAAAATAAAATTTATAAAATTTCAAAAAGCGGTTATTACTATTCATAACGGCTAGTTTTAATAATATTTTATTAGCATATCATTGTTTAGTGAAACTCGGTATTGCGTACGACGCAAGCAATCGAGGATGGTCTCGATTTCGTGTAAAGAAATCCAAGCAAGTGTTGTGTGTAGAAAAATATTCTTTTGATGATTTATATAACATAGAAGTCTCGGGTGTTTCACCCAACGCCTGTGTCATGACTACCCCAAGAGTGCCTTCCATAGGCAAGGGGCTAGCGACTAGCACTAGAAAGAAATATCCGTAAAACTAGGAATGGATTTCCTTTTTAACCTGAAAACTAACACAACCCATCACACAATAAGATACAAGCACAAAGTAAAATATATATTAAAAAGAGTGTGTTCAGTAATTAAAGGTTCTAGAACACAAGCCCAACAGGAATGTATAAGTAAAACTAGAAACTGCTCATGTGAACACTCGCCAAGGATCCAACCTGAAGGGTAGGTACAACTGTCAGAAAATCATCTATGTGCTACACCTTTTCTATGGTCCACCTCCGAGCAGCCTCCAGTCCTAGTACCCTCGACCTTGATCAGCTTTGTCTTTCATCTGCACAACTCATAACAAGGTACAGGCGTATGCCGTGTAGGGGTGAGTAACATGATACTCAGTAGGGACCCCGAGACCCCCTATGGTCTCTCATAATCCACCAAGGATAAACCACAAAGAAAAACCATAATCACAAATCATAGAACAACAATAAACCCTAAATTGGTATATGCACATACATATACCTATGTTACCAGATATACCAATCTCATTCATGAGGAAACACAGGGCCCAAATCCTTATCCAAAATATTAATTGTTCCACGATAGAAAGAATACCATGAAGGAATAAACTCAAATGTAAGTACCAAAAAGGTAACACCACATAGAATAATACCACATAGGTATCACCATGAAGGTAAGTACTGAAAAGTTAATTCCACATAAAATATTTCTACAAAGGTATTACCGGACAGAAGAAAACCACAATGGTAAAGACTCTACTCACACCAGGTATAATGTAAATATGGAAGGATAAATGATTAGCTGTATTGTTAGATCATCTTACTTCATTAGGAAGCTCTGATGTTAACCCACACAAGATGGAAGATGAACCACACGAGATCCAAAGATGACCCACACAATATCTGAAGATTATGACCCACACATGATCCGGAGATGTCCCATACTGAATCTAAAGTTGACCCACACATGATCTAAAGATAACCCACAAATGATTGGTAGACTTTGACCCACATAGGATCTAAATATTCTTCATGTACATCCATTCAAAGGGTTCCCGCACTAAGCATGAATGATTCAGGGAGGTTCCTCTCCTCAATCCATCAGTCAATACTTCATCTACCACAAGTTCCCACGTATAAGTATCACGGTGGTTCGTCAAGTCATAAGGGACCCAACGTGATAGAAAGTGCATCAATCAGACACCCAATCTGTAAGTTATTGTCCTTTTAGTCTTGAGGGTCCGATTAGAGTCGGGATCGATCCGACCTAGCTATAACCCAACATTATCCAAAAATCATATGGAGAATTCCAATGTACCATCTCGATCCATGAATTCATGCACTGCAAATGGTTTGTCAAATGGACGCACAGTTATCATGATATGACCAAAAAGGTGTATCAGGGTGTAGTTTGGCCTAGGTCCAGTCCGACCCGTTCGGATCAACCCGACCTGACCCGGTCCGAGTCTGGAATGGATTTCTTGGAAAAACCCATTATGCATAGCCCACGGGGCATGGCCCACTTGGCTGGATGTGGTCCACCGTGGAGGGGCCCGCCCCACCCGTTACCCAGGGGAGCCACCTCGCAGTATTCAAAATGGTCCAACAGACCATTCTACTTAGCCATGTCGGCAGTGCCATGTGGTGCCATCTGCTAGAATGTGGGACCCACCAGAGCAGGTCCTACTTAGCATGACGCTGCCGGTCGGATTTACGGCCAGGTCCCCCTTCCAATGGTGTGACAGTGCTTCTTCTCCCACAGCCATCCGGGTGTCGGCCACTCTTTAGGTGCTCTGTCACAGCTCATCATCCATGGCAACCTTCTCTACTGGAAACATAGTTGCACGCCGCCCGAGCTCTATACGGCCGGCCCGCATGCTGGCCGCCGCCCTCTTCCGTAGCAGCCGACGGGCCAAGGCATCCTTCGGTGGCTCGATTGCACCATCGCCGACACCGTGGCTGGTCGGTATGCCAACCACAACCTAAACACTACCTACGTCGGTCGATGGTGATGTGGTTGGGTTCCGCTCAACCTATCTATCTTCTCATGAATAACATGTCAAAAATGAAGTAGTTGAGGGATCTGGCCATGTTTGTTTTCCCCTCACCCTCTACATTAAATTGATAGAAGGTAGTTCAACAGGAATGAATCAACATAAAAAAACAAAGGAAAATATATAAAATTCCCTATCTCATTTTTTCGTTGGAGGTTGCATGAGGAAAAATATGAAGATGATGAAGATGTCGATGTTCGTCCCCCCCAAAACACACTTTCGAATCAAGATCTAATGTCGGTTCAACTTTCTTGATCTGGATAGTTTTTTGTTCTTCATTAGATCTTCCAAGTTACATCCACCATGAGTTCTCCTACAGAACCATTTTCCAAAGATCCCCCAAACACAAGAGGTTAGGAGTCATGATAATTATGTTTAATGTTGGGTCATTAATTGGGGTAATTCCAAGAGTTACCTCACATTAAAAAGATAGGTTGCATGGTCAGGTGGTCCCAACCACCAAATTTAAATGAGAGTGTTCAAATAAATAAAATAAAGGATATTATTTTATTTTATTATTTTTCATTTAACTCTCCCACAAAAATCTAAAAAAATTCAACTTCCACCCACTACCTACTGCTGTCAATGTGAAAGTCTCCATAAGAGATTATCAGTGCTATGATTTAATCGGTGTCCTCAGATTTCAATTCTGAGTACTGGTTAAAATGTTACAAAATGTCACCCATGTGTTTACTAAACATTCCTAAAAAAGTTTAGAAATACATTCTTGTAACACTAGGCCTCATAATCATGTTCTGTCAATTTTCACAGACTCGTGATTTTTCTAAATAATTTAAAAAAACTTCCTGAAAAAATCTTGGTCTTTACATTATCTCCACCTCAAGTCCTTGCATCCTTAATTGCCAAAACACAATCTAGGGAAGCCAGTTGGGGCATTGATAAAAAAATATGAGCCTCCCGCTCCCATTTACAATCATGGAGGTTCCATTGCTGCTAGCGTACATGAAACAGTGGTATATATCGCCAATGTATGACACTCTCCTATCGATCCACAATCTCTAATGGAACCTCTAAAAATGTCACCCCATTAATGATGTCTAGCTTTCCCCAATCAATGTTTTGTGAAGGATCATGTACGTATCTCCACAACTGGGATACATAGAAAAATTCATGCACCCTGTGCAACTGAGGGGGAAGAGCTAAGCGGTATTCCACATCATCAAATCTGTTGAGGACCTCAAAGAGTCTGAAGAAACATAGAGATAACTTCTTTCCCCTGCCAAATCTTGGCAAACCTCCTCGAGGTGAGACCCATAGAAAGACATGGTAACCATCCTCAAACATTATAGGTATCCATATTCTGTCAGAATAAGATTTATGCCAGCTCTATGCAGTCATCAACAACTCATTTATGATTTTCACCTTCTCCATGGCAGCCCATACAAACTATATCCCAACGATTGTTGACTCCCCTGGGTCAGTCCAGAACAGAGGTGATCTACAAGGTCCACTATACAATGACCCGAATGGTGTCATACCCATAGTGGAGTGATAAATTTTGTAGCATGTGTGATCCAATGAGGGAAAGTGATCCTCCTAGTTATGGTTGAAATCATGGACGCATGCACACATCATGTCTATAAGGGTCTGAATGGTCTGCTCTGTCTGACTATCCATATAAGGATGGAAGGTGGTGCTCAATCGAAGTTATGTCCAAAACGCCTCTGACATCCCCTTTAAAAACCAAGAAGTAAAACGTGCATCATGATCGAGGACAAGAATAGATGGAACCCCATGATGTAGTATAATCTCCAGAATGTATAGTCCTCACAAGCCCTCTACTAAACCCTGCTCTCTAATAGGGTGGAAGTGGACCAACTTGGCGAGTAAGTCAATAATCACCTAGATAGAATCATGACATCTAAAGGTGTGTGGAAGTCCTATCATAATGTCCGTGGAATCTCTATCCCACTTCCACTCTGGCACCTCTAGTGGCTGACTAAATCCCACTTGAACTTGATGCTCTTCCTTCACTTAGTAACAAGTGAGGCACCGTGTGACAAACTCTACCAAATATTTCTTCATTCTCGGCTACTATATCTAATGCCAATGGTCTTTTTACATCTACGCCACTCCTAGATGTATCTCTAGAGTGGACATATAGAACTCCCTCAACACATCCTCTCGTAGAGCCACTTGTACCATAGTACGCCCTCTGAAAAGGATGACATGGTCCCCGCCTTTAGAAAACTCATCAAGTGATCATCTTGAGGATATCTGAGCAAGTCGGGCCTCATAGTTAATGCCCCCAAACTGCGCCTCCCTGACTCGTTGAGGAAGTGGGGGAGTGACTGGCAGAGACTAAAGATAAGCTCATCCACATCGATCCACGTAGGATATCCTCCAAGCGGATAGCGGCTCTGTTGACTCACTTACCAATTGTATAACATATGTCTCTTATTTATTTCATATGATACTACGTTCACCTTCCCATGAGTATAGACTATCACGATGTTATAGTCCTGGAGGAACTGAATCCAACATCTATGTCTCAGGTTCAGGTCCTTCTGAGAGAAGATATACTGAACACTCTTGTGATCAGAGTAGACTATAAAACATTAGACCATCAGGTAATTATGAAACATCTTCATGGAGAAGAACAATGATTCTAACTTCAGGTCCTGGATTGCATAGTTTTTCTCATGTTGTCTCAGCTATCGAGAACCATAAGTGATTACTTCTCACTCAATCATTAGGACACATCCAAGCCTAGTCCTTGATGCATTGTAGAAGAGGATGTACCCAACGCTATCCTCATGTGGCCTCAAGATGGGGGCACTCATCAGTCTCTACCTTAGCTCATGGATAGTCCGTTGGAATATTTACTACCACACAAAGGGTTAACAATTCTACATCAATGCTGACTTGGGTGTTGCAACTATGAAAATGTTAGGCACTAACCTCTTGTAGTAACTGGTCAATCCCAAGAAACCAAGCACCTCCATCACACTCCTGGGTGGATCCCAAGCAAGAATATAATCAATTTTTTTTAGTTCCACTACATCTACAACCTCTGAGATGATGTGTCCTAGAAAGTAAACCTCTCAGATCTAAAATTGGCACTTCGAGAGCTTACCATAAACCTAGTGCTCTCGATGTGTGTCCAGATGTATCTGTAGATGATAAGTGTGACCCTCCTCTGTGGCTGAGTATATCAAGATGTCGTCGATGAAGACTACCCCAAAGCGATCGAGGTATGGCTGGAAGATTCTTTTCATGATTCCCATGAAAACTGATGGGGCATTGGTCAGGCCGAATGGCATAACCACGAACTCATAATTTCCATATCGACATCTGAAGGTCATCTTCTACACATCCTCGTCCCATGCCCTGAGCTTGTGATAGCCTGATCTGATGTCTATCTTTGAAAACAACCATTCTCTCTTTAGCTGATCAAAGTGATATTCTATCCTCAGTAGTGGGCACTTGATCTTCACGGTCACCTTGTTCTTGTGTCGATAGTCCACATAGAGTCTCAAACTCCCGTCAGCCTTCTTGGTGAAAAAATCAGGGTTACCCAACGAAAAACACAGGGTATAATGAACCCCATGCTATTCAAGTCCTCCAGCTGTACTTGCATCTCTCAAAGAACTGCGGGAGCCATATGATATCCAGGTGTAGATATAAGTGACGTCCTTGGGTACAAGTCAATATAAAATTCCACCTATTTACGAGGAGGTAGATTGGGCACATCATTAAGGAAAACATCTGCGTACTGGTCCAACACTATAGAATACCTCGAACTCTCAGCATCAATCAATTTGAGGGTGAGGCTATCCAACTAATGTATGATCGACTCTACCCTCCCCCGGGTTATTTCATCTTGTGCTGCCAAGTTACCTTTCTCACCAGTGAAGGAAAACATGGTCACATCCTCACAGACACACCACACTTTTTTCCTAATACAGTTGATCTGAGCATAGACTCTGGATAACCAGTTCATACCCGAGATGACGTCGTAAGGCCCTGATGCCACTACTAAAAGATCACAACCCAAGATCTCACTTCCTAGTGATAGCTCACACTACTAGAAACAATGTTTAATAGTTGAATACACTCCTTTAGAAGTCTCTATCCATAAAGATCAAGCCAATAGCCCAATTGGAATCTCTGAGCTCCAAACGAGGGTTGTGGCAATAAAAGAGTGACTTGAACCTGTGTCTATAAGTAATATAACTAAGGTTTATTATACACAGATCATACCTCATATCATCACCAGAGCGTCGTGGAATTAGGCCTTAGATGTCGTCAGCTGATATCCTCCAGATCCACATACTCACTGTGGTCTGGGTGGACCACATGGAGGTGGTGACGTTAGTACCTCGAATCGCTGCCCACCGCCTATTGCATAGCCAGCTCCTCTGCCACTTCTTCCTGCTTCCTGGGGACCCCCTCGATTGAATATTTTCCTCTCCCTAGGCGATCATTCAACCATCTTCTTTTCCTCAGTAAGGTGTGTCGGGTATTCACAATCCATGTGACCCTACCCACCGCACGAGAAACAATGCCTTCTCCTCACATGTCCTTCCCTATCTCGAGAACCCTACACAACCGACCCTTTATCATGCGGTCGTCCACCTGTAGGTCTGGTCCTCTTGGACCTCTACGTCATATTTCAGCGGCCAGCTACAGATGACTCTACTACATGATGTCTGGTGGTGGGTCTCGCTACCAGTGACTACTCATCAAGGAAGATATCCACTATGAGTGATCGCTCTAATGCCCCCACTGACTTTGGGATGCTGAGAGAAATCAACAAAAGTACAATCTACCGTCTGAGAACATGCTCGAAGGTCTTAGCCTTGAAGAAAGGGTCCCACACTATGTCAATGGAGTAGAGCAAGAGGTTGTTGAACCACCCTGATTATTCAGCAAGAGTCATTAAGTTATACCTAGTGAGCTGACTCAAAGAGATCACAAAGAAAACATTTTGAAAAACCAAACACAATCAGTATTTTCGTGCACTGATTCAGAAATCATAAGTCAGGGTCCTGGTGTTTGATACATTGGTCGCTACACCAACACCGGATTCCCCAAACTGAATACCACAGTCATTACACTTAACACTATTTCTCAATCAAAAGATCAGTGTCCATGTTCTCTAGTAGAACCGACTCTTATGATACGATTTTTTCATGACCCATCACCCGGGGATCGTGACATGACTACCCCAAATCCGCCTTCTATAGGATAGGGGTTGGCGACTAGCACCATAAAGTCTTATCCCTAAAACAATGAAGGCATTTCCTTTCAAACCTACAAACTCACACAACCATGAAAATAACAAGATACAATCACATAGTCAACTATATTGTAAAATGACTGCGTACAGTATGTAAAGTGGTCAGAATACAAGCCCAACTGGAATGGATAGTTAAAACTGAAAATAGAACCTCTGAAAACATGCCAAGGATCCTACCTAAAGTGTAAGTATTACTCTCGAATGGACTTCGTTGCGGTATTAATCTTCTATGGAACACCTCCGAGAAACCTCTAGTCCTGGTACCATCGACCTCGATCAGCATTGTTCATCGTCTGTATAAGACACATCAAGGTGCGGCCATAGCCCGTGCAAGGGTGAGTATAACGATACTTAGTAGGGTCCCAAGACCCCCTAAGGTCCCTCAGAATCCACCAAGGATAAACCAAAATGAAAAACTTTAATCACAAAGCAAGAAACAATAGTCAACCCTTCTTATGGATATGCCCATACATAAACCTAATTTTTCAAGTATACCCATCTCATTCATGAGGAATCACAAGGCCCAAATCTTTATCCAAAAGATCAAATGTTCCATGATGGGAACAATAAAATGAAGTTAACACCACAAAGGTAATTCCACATAGAAGAATACCAAATAGGTATCACCATAATGGTATGTACCACAAAAGTAATGCCATACATAATATTACCACAAATATATCACTATACAATGTAAACCACAAATTTAAAGACTCAAATCACACAAGGTATAACTTAAATACGGAAGTATATATGATTAGATATATTTTTAGATCATCATACTTCATCATGAAACTCTGCTGTTGAGCCACAAAAGATCGCATATTACCCACACAAGATCTGAAGATGACCCACACAAGATTTTATGATGCTAACCCACTCATGATCCAAAGATGACCCACAAAAGATATGATGTTTACCCACATAGGATCTGAAGACGACCCACATTGGATTGGTAGATGCTGACCCACACAGGATCCGAAGATTTTTCATGTACAACCAGCCATAGGGTTCCCGCATTAAGCACACTTGATTCTAGGAGGTTCCTCTCCTCAATTCATTAGTGGATACTTAATCTTCCACAAGGTCCCATGAAGAAGTATCATAAATGCCCATCACATCATAAGGGACCCAACACGATAGATGGTACGTCAATTGGACACCCGGTCTTTAAATTATAATCCTTTTTTCCAAAGGGCTATGTTGGATTCGGGTTTGATCCAACCCAACCGTACCCCAAAATTATCAAAAACCCATGTGGAGTATACAAAAAAACCCCGTGTTGATCCAAGGATTCCAGAACTATATACGGTTTGTCTAATGGATTTATGGTTCTCATGATAAGACCAAAAAGGTGTATCTGGGTCCAGATAGGCCCAGGTCTGGCCTAGCCTGCAATGGGGGCAGCTCAGCCTTCCGGGAGCGGCCCGCTCGGCGAGGTCCAGTCCTCTATGGAAGTGACCTCTATAGTAGATTCATAGGGGGGAGTTTCCCCTCAGTATTCTAAATGGTCCAAAAAACCTTTTCACATACCCAACCTGGCGGCGCCATGTGGCACCGCCTGCTGGCACGCAGGACCTTCCAGAGCGGGTCCTGCTCGGTATGACGTGTCCGACCATATTCTTGGTTGGCTCCCCCGTCTAGTGGCATGATGGTGCAACTTCTCACTTGTCCGACTGGGTGTCAGCTGCCCTCCGAGTGCACCACCGCAGCTAACCAGCTATAGCCTCCTCCTCTACTAGTGACGCAGATGCACGCCGCCCTTCCGCGATGGGGCCAGCCTGTGTGCTAGCCACCACCCTCCTCCACCGTGTTCAACATGTCATGGACTCCATTGGTGACGTGGTTGCGCTACAGCCACCATTGTGGCCGGCCGGTGTGCCGGCCATCGTCTAAACACATCCGGCATCCGTCTCTGATGATTTGGTCGTGTTCTGCTAAACATGTCGATCCCCCCATGAAGAACACATCAACAATGAAGTATCGAAGGGATCTAACCATGTTTGATTGGATGGAACCCTCCACGTTAAATCAATAGCAGGAGGTTCAAGTGGATTGAATCAACGTAAAACAACGAAGAATAATATAAAAAATTCCCATCATCATTTGTTCATTGTAGGTGGTGTGAGTTAGAATACCAAGATGATAAAGACGCCAATTTTCATCGCTCCTGCAACACGCATCCAAACCACGCTCCAATGTTGGTTCAACGTTATTGATCTAGATAATTGTTCATTCTTAATTGGAGCTTCCATGATTCATCCACAAAGGTTTTTCCGAAAAAATATTTTCCCAATGATCCCCCAACCAAAAGAGGTGAGGAGAGAACATAATTAAGATTAATGTTGGCTCATTAATTGGGGGAATTCAAAGAGTTACCTCAAACTAAAATGTGAGGTTTCAAGGTTTTTTGGTCCCTAGTACCAAATTTAAATGATAGGGTTCAAATAAATAAAATAAAATTCATTGTTTTATTTTATTAATTTTATTTAAGTCACCCATGAAAATCTAAAAAAACAAACATCCACCCTCGACCTAATGTGGTCGATGTGAAGGTCTCCTTTAGAAAATATCGACACTTTGAGTTCATTGGTGTGCCCAGATCTCAATTTCGAGCGTCGTTTCAAATGTTACAGAATGCCACTCACGCGTTTACTGAACATACCGAAAAAATGCTTAGAAATTCATTCCGGGCACATCGGTCCTTGGAATCATGTTCCCTCAATTTTCACAGACTCATAATATTTCAATATATTTTAATAAAATTTACATAGAAAAATATGGGTCTATACATTATACAGGTCATTGATATAGAAATAACTATTGTGGTAGTGGGGTTTTCCAATTACAACAAACCAATTGGGTGGGAAATACCATCAATTGAAAATAACAACCACCATAAAGATGGGATATATAGTGCTTTTAATATCAATAACCATTAGTGTCAGAAGTGCAATGTTACTGATAATGTCCCCATCAATGTAGGGATTGAATTCCTTTCTTAAAGGTGGATCATGTACTGAGATGGATAGGATTCCAACTGAAACATGTAATTGGGATACATATAATTGTTTGTGGTGAAATATATATACATTCCACATTTATATATATTCCATCATCGAACAAAATAAGTATGATAAAGGGTTTTTGTAGTTTTTTAATCACATGAACACATAGTATATGTTTTTTTACATGATTGTATTTCAAGATTAAATGTAACGATTACATAGAAATTTATTTTCGATATAATTTTTGATGATCTTATAACGTGAACATACATTGAATATTATCAATTGGATACATGACCACATTGTGATGTCCAACAAAGTTATACTCACTCCCTAATCGGGAGTTCATGGAACATGGATACTTGAAAATCCTTAACTTCTCGCAGGTGTAGGTTTGTATTTCTCTCAGGTTTAATTATCTAGAGGGACAGATCACAATGATTCTAGAAACATTATTGAGTTTTGTATTTTATTTGAGGTGACACATTGTAATTTTATATTATTTTTAACACGATCGACCTAGTAGGAGATCAATGTTATTAAATATAGTTATGAGAATTTGGGTCTATTGTTTTTTCATTAATTCATGTAGTGAGTATATTGTTGGTTTCAACATACTTTGATTGTTAATTATAATATGTTTAGTTATTTATTATTATTTTATACTCTAATTGAGGTAATATTCTCCCCATGGTTCCACCTTAGACCCATAATTATATTCAACAACCACATGAATATGGGGAGGTGTGAATAAGGTTAGGTGGAATTATTGCTCGAACCTGGTGGTTAAGGATATGATGTAACAATAGGTTAGTAAATACTAGTTTGTATTGTCCTTTCTATTTTGTGGAGTTGGTAGACTTGTGAAATTGGAATGTGGTGAATCATTTCGTGGCAATAATATGGGTAAATCATGAACACCATTTTCGATGCATTTCCAACTTACCAGGGCATGTGATTGATGCTATATGATTACACTAATTTGGTTTTATATGATTTACCCTCTTTTGATGCACATTGAAATTGTGGTTCATGAATTTATATGCATTTGAATTTGAGTTGTATCTGCAAGTGGAATAAAAAACATTATATTAATAATATAGGTTTCACTTGAAAAATATGATTGTTTTCTGTTATTTTATTTACTTTTATAAATGTCTACTTTTGATATAATATTGTGTGAAACTATGGATTGGTTCACATAGGGAATCATGAGGACGACGATGGAAATAGTGATGATGTTGTTTTCACTCTTTGTAGAGGTGGCATTTCATTCCATGTAGGTTCATTGTCATGAATTATGTTCCTTATTAGCAACCTATTGTGATTATCCATTGGATACGTCATATTGATCAAATTTCCAACTGTATCCTATGTGGATAGATCAATATAGAAACAAGTTGAATACTTTTTAACTGAGCCTGGATTCTTTGTCATTTATGTTGTTATTTTAAGGGAAAATCCATCTGAAATATCTAGTGATAAGTATTTTGACCATGTTTAATTGAATAAAATCCTAATGAATGATTATTTAGGTGGTTTGATTGACCTTTTTGCCAGAGAAATGTGACTATCATTACTGTTAATATGGTTCCTCATACTACATAGATGTATCCTGAGAAAGGATATTTATAATGAATGAAAATTCTAGGTCAAAAACTGATGTTTCATTTACTTGATGAAAATTCCATGTGTATGTGAATTACCTATATATTAATAAAATGTGATATTGTATGTTTCTGTACAACATAAGAGCATGAAACCCCTCATGTTTTTTTTCTTATGATATGAGTATGGTTTATAGAGTGCATGAATTCTTCTTGAGTTGAGGGTAGGATTAGAGATTTCTTGACCAATGGGTTCAAAATGAAAAATTCATTTGACTGTCGAGTGATGAACATAGAAGATAAAATATTTGATGGTTGGTGTGCTCTAAACACACAAAATCTTGATCAAACACATGTTAGAAAGGAGTTTTTTTGTTAAAACACATTAGTATTGAGATTTCTTTTCTAATCAAGAGTATTGTGAGCTGTTGGGATTTTGGAGGTGTAACCTTGTAGTGAAATAATAGTTGTCAAAGAATGTGCACTTGTCTTGGAGATCTATTACACCTTTAATAATAAATCTATTTAAATTATTAGTAGTGTTTCCATGCATTATTTGAAAAACCTTAATTTATGAAATTTCATGTGGTGGTTACACGAGAATTTGGTTTAACCTTTAAGGGTCATGTGGTGATCTGACTACTGAGAATGTTCTTGGATATATGGATGAACATAGATGAGGTAGTGATTCCAAATTATTGATAAATTTAGTTTAGGTTTTACCATGATATTAACAAAAACTTTATTTGATGTAAACATCATTGGTCGTAGTATCCTCATGCGATTTTTGAGAAAAGTTGTCTTTGTGGAGGATGATGACATTGATAAGGAATCATAGTAGCATGGTGCTGTAAAATCGATTTTTTCATTTGTATAGATTCCGTGGATCAATGTAGTTTCTTCTATAAGGGGATGAGAAACATCTGTGTTAGGGGTCATAACATACTCCTAATCATCTAAAAAACATTACACATAATAGAGTGTATTGTTTGGTATAGTGGATTTATTTCATATTAATCTAGTTATCTATAGTGCATGGTTTTTTTCATGTAAATTATTTGAAATGTTAGTTATAGTTAGTATTCATGAAAGATTATGAACTACTTTTTATACTGTTATGGATGATGTGGGTTTTTTTATTTGACAATAAGTATACTCCTTTGATGGGTAACTTCAACCAAGTTGTATGTAAAATGACTCTCTTTTGAAAATGATTGTAGTCTTGCATAACATGACCCATTTAATGATCATGGAGACTTTGAATGTCCAACATGTGTTTGACTTGAGAGTATATAGTTCCTTATTAATTTATCAATGATGATTAGTATGCATTTTTATATGAAGAGAATATATGGTCATCTATCTTTGATGAAAATTGTTCTTATCTGAGTGGGTGTGGGATTTGGGTGTGTTAATGCATGAATGAGATCCTTAGAGATTGTGAAATTAGTTGGTGAATTAATTAGGAATATGTACTGATGTTGTTTTAAACATTATTATAGAATTTCAATAGTGAGATGATGTTGTAAATATAAATTTTTCATGGTCCACATATTCATTGAAGTTTATTTGTTTAGGATAGTTACCATTGCAGAGTGGAAGCTAGGAATATACTGACATCTATTTCAATGTGAACCAAAATAAAGTAGGTCTGACCAGTATAAAACTCATTTTTTGGTTATGAATTTGTTTTTAATGGATTATTTGAGGTCTTCTAGAAAGTATGGAATACACGAGTAATGTTTTCTCAGTAGAAACTCATTTGTATGTCTTGAAACAATGAATAAGTAATTGGTATCAACAATAATATTGTTTTTCTTATTGATATAGTACTTTGAAACTCAACCACACCATTCATTTCATTTTATAATAAGAATATTTTGTATGTTGGGATATTCTCATGGTGTTCAGAACCATCATTATATGAGGAATCATATGAGGAAACCATAGGGTGTCTAGTTCATCAGATTCTGTGATCATTTTCGCAATGTTGGATGAAAGTGAACCTTTTATCAGGGCTTCTGGTTTTTTCCTTGGACTCATATAGTGGTAGCATGATATATATTAAATAGTGGGAACATGCCTGGTTTAGTGTGGTAAAATGATAATTTGATATAGAAAACTCTTAATTAATTGTGTTCAATGATGGTTGATAGGTGTGTTTCTTATACTACCTTAACTTTTCTAGGACAACATGTTCAATACTAGGGTGATTGAATTGATCTATTAAGTTAGGAATATAATTTTTTATGTATTTTTAACCATCCATCTAGTTCCAGTATCATTCAGATAACTAGGTGTCACACCGAGGTAAGAAAATTTTTAACATAAAATGACATGTATCCAGACATGAATGGAAGTTCAGTGGATGATTCCATGGGTAATTTTTTAGTATAATACAGAAGGAGTATCCAAGGATACTAAGTACACCACCTTATAAATAGCATTGCTTATCAACTAGACAATGCAATAGGAATTATTATGGTTTATCTCTTGGTTCACCAACCAACAAGTGGGGTGTGTCCATCATCATTATGTGGGGGTAGGGGTGTTATACACATTCCATATATTGAGACCCACATGGTATTAACGCCCCTTTCTCAAATAATTGAGATTAAATTAGGTGAAATATTTTCACTTACACCCTCTAGATCATTTATTGACCCATAAAGATTCTAGATGTATATAATTGGTGAATCTAGGATAAACCCCTCAAACTTCATTAATATTTACCACCTCTTTCATCCATTGGTGGTGGATTGTGTTGTATTTAATCATGGATATTCCTCATGGTATGTATAAATCTTATTGATCATTTGATGTCCCATTTCACATATGATTTATCTCTTCCAGGATAATATTAGCCTTTGATTTAACATTATCTAGATTCGAGATAGAGAATCAGTTGGCAATTTCACCAGATCGTGGAAGATTTTTCTGAGGATGATGGAATATGGATAAACATTGATATAAGATGTGTAATGATGAATAATGTGATTCATTGAGGATCGTCTCAAGAATGTTATGTAACCATATAATTCATTCATGATTTGTTTTTTCAATTTTTACAAATTTTCCAATGGTACATGTAATTACTTTGTGGGGTTTTATCATCGAATAATTGGTAGTGTTCCAATATTATATCCATCTCAATTGAATGAAGTTCAATTTAAGGTACATCATATGGTGGGTTTCTTCTTATAGATTACATTTAAATTATATTTAATTGTAATTTTTATTATTTCCACGCAATCAATTTTTTTCACAAAATGATTTCTAATGTTTGATACTGAACATCCATGGATTGTTTTTTATTATTTTTAACTATGAAAATTTATCTATTAAGTCTTTTGGAATGTGATCCACCTCAGTCGAATGTGATTTCAAATAATATTATAAAAATTTAAAATTTATTCATAATAAATTGTTTGGAAATATATATAATGAGAATAACGTTATAGAAAATGTTGGAGTCCAAAAGGACTTCGATTGAATTGGAAAATTCTGCAAGAATTATAGATATTAGATTTTCCCTTGTTTGAATTAGTTTTTCTTGTGTAATCGAAACGTCGGAATTATAATAAATTATTAGAATGATATATATGGTTTTCTATGTTTGAAAAAAATTATAATGTATTTTGAATAAAAAGTATTTATTTTTTTATTAATAATCCATGATCCTTACATTGTTAATGTAGTTATTCTTAATGTAAATGCACAATGTTACAAAAACCATGATGGATCCTTCATCATATGATAGATGTTGACCCCTGATAGTTGAGGCATTATTTATAATATTTTCCTTATATTATGTATTCCCTTATTTATTTTAGGTTGTGCTACATGATACCAAGAACTCATGAGACTATGTTTGACACTTTGAACAGATGTGTGTACCTATGTAGTTGTTAGACCCTTTATGATGCATATTTATTGGGAAATTTTTAGTATACTATTTTCATGTTTGATGATGAAAACATGTAACTAGGTCTTTTTGATATTATAATGAGATTATGAAATTTTTTAGAATATGTAAGTCATGTTTCATTAATGTGATATTTTTTTCAAATATCTAATTTGGTCGTGCATGATAGTGACCACATATGTGGGGTTTGTGTGTATAGCCTCTTGTGTATTTTAGTTACATACCTTATTTTCTCATATTGTGATAAATATTAGAGATGGTATTAAATATCATATGGAACATTTTTTTCATGTATCAAGATGACGAGGTCGTTTTGTTATTCCTTGATGACCCCAATTGGGATGATCATGATGAAATGATGATGGATACAGACTATGGATCATTTAATGGTATCACTAAGAAATGAAAATGATATTATTTTGGGAGTAGACCATTCATGGTTTGGGTATATTTTATCTATAAACTAAAGTGAGAGAATCCATGTAGGCATGATGCGATTTTTCAATTACATCAAACACTTCTCGTGGGGCATACTATACTTCAAGAAGCAAAACCCCCATCAAGGTAGGGTATTTAGATTTCCAAATATTGACCACATTTAGGGTGGGGTGTGATGTGTTTCCCTAATTGAATAAAATGTACTTTCATGAATAGGGTTACAATTAATGCTCATAATTTTTACACATTTTTCATAATATGGTGATATATGTTTGTATTCCACATTATCAACTTAAATGGAATTTATCTAATGCAAGAAAAATAGGGGGATCATGGAAGATTGGTAATAGTATTATCACTCAGTTTATGGGTTTTTTTGATCATGTTATGAATATTATAGGTTTATGAATTTTTATTTGTATTGTCTACTTTCTATTGATCATATCACATTTTCATAAATTTAATATTATCATTGGGTACCAGACCACATTGGCGGTGTCCTATTTATTTTTATTCACATCCTTGTGGGGTGGTTATGACAGATGGATAGTTGAGAATACCATAATTTTCACAAGTGTGGGCTGTGTTAAGGACTAGGATTGATGATCTTATGGTATTTCTCACTACAACTCTTGAAAAAGCTAAGTGATGAATCTATGATTTTTAGAGCCTCCTTGTACTTTTATCTTTTTTATGTGATCAGTGCAATTGGCCATTAGTGTTGTAAAGACCTATATTACCATGTAATTTTTTTAAAATAAAATGTAATTTTAACGAGCCTACGAAAAATGGTGGCATGTGATTCTGAGGCCAAGTGTGCCTGAAATAAATTTCTGAACATTTTTATGGTATGTTAAGTAAATGCATGAACATAATTTTATAAAATTTAAACAGCTTCTCGGATTAAAAATATGAGGGAATCATTGAATCAGCGATGAAAATATTCACTTACGGATACTAAACTTTGACCGAAGCAGGTCAGAGAGAAAATTTAGGTTTTGCAACTTTTTAAAAAGAAATGAAATGAAATAATTTTTTTATTTTATTTAATAAAATTAAAATAGACCAATTAAAGGGTGGGTTCGGTGGTGTTTCATGACATTAAATTGCTTGACCTACCAACCTTATGTGATAACGACATTGGGGAAATTAGGAAGCTTTCTAACTAATGAGCCTAATTATTTCCCCATGATGTTACCTACTATCCCCCTCTCCTATATATATGGAGCTAGGAAAGGGGTATCATAGAGCATTACCAAGTAGCAATGTACTATAGGAGCACTGTAATGCCAGACCCTTAGAAGAAGAATCCAACCTTTCGGGAGGTGATAAATGAAACTGAACCAATGAGCAATGTGTTAGTGGCGTCTTTGGGAACTGATGGTCGGGATGAAGAACATGATCTGCCATCAACTATGGATGTTTCTTCGACATTTCGAGGTAAGGGTTTGATTCTCATTTCAAATTCATATGAATTAATTGAACCCCATAAATTTCATCCATTATACGAACATATGAAGAAGTCGTAGGCCAAACAATCCAAGATCAAAACCTCCGCTATCTTTCTATCCTTGTGCCTCCACGGAAGATCGTGAGCGCATTGACACATGACACAAGAAGAGGGCCACAGATCGTTTTCCACGGAGAACGGAGGAGGCGGCCGAAGCAAAGTCTAGTCGCGGGAAGGTAGGGGGCGTGACCGATGCATCACTGAAGAATGCATGTTGTGCTGAAGACACAGCGGCAGCCGAACCCGCCTATGAAGGGTTCGACGATGCCCACACAGCTTTTAATCCTTTCCAAACAAATTTCCTCTGGGATATTCAGGAATTCAGGAGACCAGGGGGTAACAACCCCCACATTGGACCAAACCGGGTCGCTTCCCCTGGACTAGGCTGCCGCCCTCGGACCGTGCCGCCGCCCTCAAGTCTGGCCGCCGCCCTTTCACCGGGCCGCCGCCATCAGACTAGGTTGCGGCCCTCGAGCCAGGCCTCCTCCCTCAGATCGGGCCCACACTCTTTCACCTGGTTTCCACCCTCATACCAGGCTTCCAACCTCAGAGTGTGCTGTCGCCCTTGGACCGAGTTGATTCCCTCAGAGTGGGCCTCTGCCCTCGGACTGGGTAGCTGCCCATGCGGGCCACCACCCAAGAAGGCCGCCACCCAGTGAGGCGCCACCGTAGCAGGCTTCTTCACCAGTGGGGTGTCACCCCATGCAAGGGTTGCCCTTTCAGAACATCCCTCTTTGGGGACGACTATACCTCGGCCCAAACCACGTTGGGTCAGGCCCAGAAACACTCAAAGGGCCTTATCATTAGTACTGACCACCCGTTTGATGAACAATATTTGGTTTTGTGGAACTTGGAGTGATATGGATTTTTTTACTTATTCAATTAGAGTTTCAGAGAATCATGGAGTACATCCGCGTTTAATCGCACCCAAATTCAACCGACCCCTCGGCCCAAAAATTCCAATAACGCACAGATAGGGCATTTGATTGAAGCGTCATATTTTTCTTTGGAACCCATATGATATGGTGGTTCATTGAGTTACATATTTTTGAGACATTGTTCTGGTGGAGATGTGACTAATGTCTTGGGGAGTGGATCTCCAAAACACACTACGTACGGAACCCTCCGATTGGCCGAGACATGATGACTACTGACTTTTCGACTTGTAGTGACTTGACGGCCACGATATGCGGTAGGGAAGAGTAACTCAGTAGGCCGTGGTGGGGAGTAGCCATGGTGCATGATAGGGAGGAGTAATATAACATTCCATGTTGGGGAAGGGTGACTCTGTGTGACATGGCAGACCCAGGGTAGGTGATGGTCAGGAGTACCTCAGTTGCTCAAGGTTAGTGGGAAGCAACTCGGAGTGACCCAGCAGTCCCACTGTACTGGATAAAGGAGAAGTTCTCTAGAAGTGGTTGTGTTCAATGATGTGACTAGGGATGTTACTTGTTATTACCCTGAGAATAAATTCTGGCGTGAGCTATATTTGAATTGTTCATGTGATTGAGGTTATGATATGTGGTACTTTACCTATGTCGTACATTATCTTCATGGTGTTACCATGTGGATTTTTCTTGTGTAAATCTAGGAGACCTTTTCGGTATTAGTATCTCTACTTTTAATAGTCATACTCACCCCTACATGGGCTTCTCCCACACCTTGTTGTGTCTTGTGCAGACGACGAGTAGTTGGGCTGAGGTTTGAGGGAGCTAGGACCTGGTGGTACGTGGAGGAGATAAGCAGACGTGGAGTTATTGGGAGGATATTTGTACCTACCCTTCAGTTAGGGGCCTCAGAGGATGACCCAGTAGATGTTTCACATTTTATTTCAGTGTAACTGTAATTCCAGACATCATTGTTCCATTCAGTGGGGCTAGTATTCTGGCACCTTATTGCATTCATCACTCTTTTACTAAATCAGTTTACTTCATAGCTTCTTGTTGTGGTGTTATCAAACCAAGCATTTTTACAAGGCTAAAATAAATTCCTTCATGCCTTATGGAATATTCCATTTGGTTCTAGTCTCCCTCCCTGGCCTATAAAAGGTGGGCTTGGGATAGTCATGACACGAGCCACGGGGGACGAGTCGTGACAAAGTGGTATTAGAGGAGTTCAGTTCTACTAAAGAACTAAGAATCAAATATTTTCTATGTGGAAATAGTGTTATTTGTTTTGAGAGTGGTTTTCAGTTTAGGGAGTCCAATGTTTGTGGGGTAGCCGAGGTATCAACATACAGGGACCATGAATTCCAATTTACAACTCAGCACACGAAAACCCTTATTGTGTGTGTTTTGAAAAGACTTTATTGTGTTTTCTTGAGTCGGATAACGAAGATTAACTTTTAACCATGTCACACCTATCTCCTTTCATGATTCCACCATGAAGAAATCCCCCTTGGTTTCTAGATATATTTCATGATGAAGGACAACCGAGTGATGAGGCTTCGGTGCAGGGCCCGCTTATGGCATTATCACCTTTGGGTGGTGTAACAGCAGCACCACTCCTCGTTGGTAATTTGTTTCTAGAAGCCCCACCAAGAGAGGGTTCAAGCCGACTCAACATGTTGCATGAGTTATAGAGGTAGAGGCCTCCGAGGATTCGAGGTGAGATGGGATTTCAGGTCACTGAGGACTGGATGGAGGTTGTGGCCAGAGTTTTTCACTTATTTGGGTCACAAGCTGATTTTATGGTGCTATTAGAAGCTGCCCTTTTTTAGGTGGTAGTAGGGAGAGGTTAGAGCTGGATGCTCTAGATACACGATGAGGTGACCCTTATCTTAGAGGACTTCGAGGGCCTTTTCATGGCAGAGTTTGTTTTAGTGACCTTACACTCTGTGTGTATAAATGAGTTGCCACACACAATACATGTTATCATAACAGTGGCCTAGTACTCAGTGAGGTTCACTGATCTCTCCTGCTACTCCAAAGGCATGGTATGAGACCCATTTTTCGGTGCCATGGAACTTTGCGAAGTGTATCCAATGGGAGATCAGTGCATAGATGGTATCTCTCAACATTCTGATGCAGGCTTGGGTGCTTCAGAGAGCTCTTTTGGTGGGGACCTTCATAGCTAAGCAGACACCGTCAATAAGAGCTACCACTAGATGACAGGTAGTTGATTCATCCATAGGAGGCAGTATGCATATCAAAAAGAGGTCCAAGAGGACTAGACCTTATGGTGGATGAACCCAGGATGCAAGGTCAGAGGTGCGAGGCTCACAAGGCATAGTAATATGTGAGATGGTCACATAGTGTTAGACGTGCTACAGGTAGGGTCATATGGCTTGTGGCTGCATGACCCACCATACTGACGACTAGAAAATTATTGAGGGACTTCTGCGGCTGAGGAAGAGGTTCGAGCGAGGATAACTACAGGGTGGAGAAAGTGAAAGAGGAGTTGGCCATGCAGTAGGCAGTGGACGATGTTTCAAGATTCTACCGCCACCACCACCTGGTGTTCCACCCTGACCATGGGGAGCAGGAGCACATGGACGAGCTCTACTTCAGGCAGCTTAGGCCTACGACCATGGTGCTCTGGAGATGATTTGAGGTATGATCTTTGTATACTCCATCTTAGCTGTAGTACTTATAGGCAGAGGATCCAGTCAGTCTTTTACCTCCATGGCCCTCAATCAGAGCTCAGGGATTCCAGTTGAGTAGTTGGCTCAATCCTTACAACTATAGACTCTTACGTGATGGGATTCGACGAATACACACTAGTTCTAGATGTTTGAGATTACTATATGAGGTGAGAACTTCAACAGGGATTTCCTACTAATGGTTTCAAGGCCTTACGACTTCATGTTAGGTATGCACTAGTCATCCACATCCCATGCTCAGATTTACTATATTAGGAGAAAATTGTGGTCTGTCTGAATGAATGAGACTAGTTTTTCCTTCTCCTATGAGAAGTTAACCATTAAAGCACATGATAGACTTACCTAGAGGATGGTGCAGTAGATTACTCATTTGATAGCTTGCCTTACCCTCAGATCTGTAGATGTTGAGAGTCTGAGCTATCACATAGTAGGGTACCAGTATGATGATGACTTTCCTGATAATGTTCCAGGACTACCTCCATGTAGAGTGGTAGACCATTACATCGACCTGTACCCTGGGACGGTGCCAATATCTACACCAGAATATCTAATGGATCCCATAGATCTTTTTCAGTTACGGGTATAGTTGGAGGACATACAAATAAAGGGGTTCATAAGAGCCAGTGTCTCTCTATGGGTAGCCCAAATTTTGTTCGTCATGAAGGCAGATGGGAGTTTGAGACTCTGTGTGGACTATCGTTTCCTAAACAAGGTGACCGTTAAGAAAAAATATCCACTCCCAAGGATTGAATACCTTTTTGATCAGATAAAGGTAACTCACCGGTTTTCATAGATAGACCTCTGGTCAGGCTATCATCAGCTCAAAATACGAGATGAGGATGTGGAGAAGATAGCCTTTACATGTGGGTATGGCTATTATGAGTTCTTGGTTAGGCCTTTCGATGGGACCAGTAACCCAGTAGTGTCCATGGGACTCATGAACATGATCTGTCAGCCGTGCCTCTATCTCTTGGTGGTGGGGTTCATTGATGACATCCTGATATACTCAACAACGGAGGAGAAGCAATTTCATCATCTACCGAGAGTTCTGGATACACTCTGAGAGCACCAGCTTTATAATATGTTGTCGAAGTTCCAGTTCTAGATATAAGAGGCCCACATTCTGGGACATGTTATCTCAGAGACTGGAGTTGCAGTGGATCCGACAAAGATAGAGGTTATTCTATCTTGGGAGCCACCCAGGAGTGTGAAGGAGGTGCATAGTTTCTAGGGTTTTGCTGGATACTACAATAGATTTGTGCCTGAATATTTTAGAGTTGTAGAACCCTTGTCAGTTTTGACAAGGAAGGGGAAACCATTATTATGGCAGAGAGATTCCAATATAGGTTTCAAGAGCTAGTGCATAGTGTAACAAGTGTCCACATCTTGAGGATTCCTAAAAAGCGTGTTTGGTATATAGTCTACTATGACACATCAGGGATAGGTTTGGATGTTTCTTGATGCAGGAGCGAGTATTGATCACTTATGGTTCACGGTAGCTGAGGAAACATGAGTTGAACAATGATACCCATGAAATTGAGTTAGCTATAGTGGTCATTCCTCTGATGATGTGGTTGCAATACTTGATGGGAGAACGTTTTACAGTCTACTATGATCACAAGAGTCTCATTTATATCATATATCAGAAGGACAAGAACCTGAGAAAATGATTATGGCTAGGGTTCCTCTAAGACTATGACATTGAGATAGTCTATACTACTAGGAATGGGAACGTGGTAGAAGATCCACTCAGCAGATTAATGGTCTTCAGTTGTCGAGTGAGGTGATAGAGAATCTTGCCACATTGTAGTTATCATTTGTGGATAAAGATAAAGTAGCATACCATGAGTCTATGACAGTCACCCAACCACTACTTCAGTGAGTCAGGGAGGTGCAGCATGGGGACATTGACTGTGAGTCTCGACAAGCTCAGATATTAATAGTGCAGGAACCTGATGGACTTTTTGAAGGTGGGGAGCACTTCATATTCTTTAGAGGACGTACCATGGTACCATGGAAATACAGGGGGAGGAGTTGAGGGAGTTCCATATGTCCCCTCTAGAGGTGCATCCTGGTCTGGCGAAGATGTACTAGGATCTCTGGTGTCAGCACTAGTTTCCAGGGATAATGAAAGTAGTGGTAGAGTTGGTTTCATGATTACTCACTTGTCAACAAGTGAAGGTAGAGCATCAGGTTCTATCAGGCTTAGCTCGACCACTATAGGTTCCAGAGTGGAAGTGGGATAGGATCTCCATAGACTTTGTGTCAAGGCTTCCACATACATCTAGGGGACATGATTCCATATGGTTTATCATTGACTGACTCACCATGTCGGCCCATTTCTTACATTTTCGAGAGTAGGGATCCTTAGAGGGCTTGGGACGCCACTACACATAAGATATTGTGCAACGTCATGTGGTCACATCGACGATTGTTTTGGACTGTGAAACACGTTTTAAATTCCAGTTCTGGGAGGTATTTTAGGATTCATTTGGGACATAGTTTTGTTTGAGATCCGCATTTCATTCTCAGAAAGATGGTCAGACAAAGAATTACCTTCAGATGCTAGAGGACATTGTTCGTGCATGCATCCTAGATTATGGCCGCTGTTGGAAGGATCAATTGTCCTTGGTGGAGTTCGCATAAAACAACGATTATTACTCCACCATCGGTATGTCACCATTCAAGGCTATATACGGTTGATCATGCTGATCACCTCTTTCCTAGAAAGACCCAGGGGAGTTAGCACTAATGGGTCCTGAGTTAGTACGTGCTACCACTGAGAAGGTGTAGACTTTCCAAGAGCGGATGAAGACTACATAGAGTAGATAGATTACTTATGCTGAAAGGAGACTAAGACCTCTATATTTCTAAGAGAGGGACCACGTTTTCTTGAATGTCTCTCCTCGATGGGGACTACAGAGATTTTTTTGAGGTGCCAAGTTATCATAGAGGTTAATCAGGCCATATTAGATACTTAGAAGGATAGTTGAGGTGGAATAATGCTTTGAAGATACACCTTAGATGGAGAAGGTTCACGACATCTTCCATTTATCATAGCTGAGGAGATAAGTGAATGACCCATCTCAAGTCATCTACCACAATGAGCTAGACTTAGATGATTAGGAAACATTTACGAATCTTCTAGTAGATATTGCAGATCGATAAGAGTGGGTGCTTTGTGAGAAGATGATATCTCTAGTGCGCGTTCACTGGCAGCACATGATCCTCCAAGAGAGCACATGGGAGGGGGAGACATAAATCTGTGCTCAGTACCATAATTTGTATCTTTAGTCTATATTGTGGCTTTCAAGGATGAAAATCCATAGGGTGGGATGAATTTAATAACATGAATTTCCATGTAATTTTTTTAAATTAAAAGGAATTTTTTTAGTCTGGGAAAATTGATGGCAAATGATTCTGAGGCCCGGTTTCCATAGAATATATTTCTGACATTTTTTTGGGTATTTTTAGTAAACGCATGAGCAGTGTTTTCTAACATTTTAATCGTTGCTCAGATAAAAAATACCAGGGCACAATTGAATCCATTGTGTTAGGATTCTCTTAAGGGAGGCTTCACATTGACAACAATAGGGTTTGAGAAAAAGAAATGTTTTTCAACTTTTTAAAAATAAATGAAATGAATAATTTTTTTATTTTATTTCATAAACCTCCAACGACCAATTAGAGGGTGGGGCTAGTTGTATGTCAAGCCATTAAATTCCTTGACTTTCCATCCTTAAGTAACGATGACGTTGGGGAAATTTTGAAGCTTCTTAATTATTGAGCCTTACAATTTTCCCACACTGTTACCTATCCTCCCCATCTCATATATATATGGAGTCAGAGAAAGTGTATTAGAGAGCTTCACCAAGCTACGGAGTGCTGAAGGAACACCATGACCCCAGACCCCTAGAAGACAAACCTGACCCATCGGGAGGTGACAGATGACACCGAACCACAGGGCGCCTTGCGTGTGGTGTATTTTGGAACCGGTCACGGGAACGAAGAATATGATCCACCTTCATGCACAGAGGTTCCCTCGATTTATTGATGTAGGGTTTTTGATTCTCATTAAAAATTCATATGAATTTTTTGAACTACCTTAATATCATCCATTATATGAGCTAATGTGGTGGGTGCGGGCCTAACAATCCCTTCCCAAACCCTACGCTATCTTCCTATACTTGTAAATTCTTTGATGACCACGAGCATGTCATGGCACACCTCAAGAGGAGGGTCACAGATCGTCACCCACCAAGAATGGAGGAGGTGGTAGGCATGAAGACCAGCCATGGGAAGATAGGTAGTGCGACTGCTGCACCGTCGACAAATGGAATCCATGGCCGAAGCCGCGGTGGAGGATGAACACGCCTCTCCAGGGTTCCGCGGTGACTGAGCGGTGCCCACGCTGCACCGCCACCTCAACAACCGAATGATCTCTAGTACATTTAGAAATCTGGGAGACTGGGGGGAACACCCCCTGCATTTGACTGAACTAGGCTATCGCCTTCGAACCGGGATGCCTCCCCCACAACGGGTCACTGCCCTTTGACCGGGCCGCCGCCCTTGGACCGGGCCTCCATCCTCACACTGGGCTGCCGGCCTCGGACCACGCTAATGTCCTCGAGCCATGCAGATGCCCTCATATCGGGCCTTCATCCTCGCACTGGGTGCCTTCCCTCGGATCGGGCCTCTACCATTCTCTCACCGGGCTACCACCCTCAAAGTGGCACGCTTCCCTCATAGTGGGCCACTCCCATCTGACAGGGCCTCTGACCCTGTGGGCCGTTTCCCTAGTAGGCGGCTGCACCTGAGAGCCACCACCCTAGCGAGCCACCCCACCGGACCGGGCCACCGACCCACACAAGACAGGTAGCACCTTGAAGAACACCCTATTCTTTCTAGGGATCCCTTTCAGACTACACCTCTTGCTAGCCAGACTAGACATTGGCCCAACCCAGGACGGTTCGGTCTAACCGGGTCAGACTGGACCCGGGCCCAGAAATAGTCAAAGGGACTTATCTAGGAAACTGGACGCCGATTTTACAAACCGTCGACTGCATTGGGATACTTGGAGATAGATAGTCCTTTTTAATTACTCCATTGTAGTTTCAGAGAAACATAGAGTATGTATCAGTTGGATAATTCCCAAATCCAACTGGGCACTTGGTGCTAAAATTTTAATAATGCACAGGTTGGGCGTCCGATTGACATGTTGTCTATTGGGTTGTTGCCGTTATGACATGATGGGATATCAGATTACTTCTTGTGAGACTTCATGCAGGTTGAGATGTGACTGATGGCTTTTATAGAGGTTCTCCAAAGCACACTACATACAAAACCCTACGAATTGCTGAGATGTGACGAGTGGTGACTATTCGACTCAGAGTGACTCGAAGGCCATGGTATGTGGTGGGGTGGAGTACCTCAGTAGTCCATGGTTGAGAGAGGCAGCAGTACACGATGGGGAGGAGTACCTTAGCAGGCCACGTTGGGGGAGGGCAGCATTGTGTGACCTAGAAGTTCCACGGTACGCGATGAGGAGGAGAACCTCAGTTGTTCAAGGTTAGTGGGAAGTGGCTTTGGGAGACATGACATGACTATTGTACTCAATAAGGGAAGAGTTATCCATCATCTGAGGTGTTAGACTATGTGAATAAGGATTTTTCTTGTTACTACCCATAGAATAAATACTGGTGTGAGTTGTCTTTACTTTTTGAATGTCACTGAGGTTATGATATGTGGTAATTTACATGTGTGGTACTTTACCATCGTGGTGTTAACCTATAGGTTTTCATTGTGGTACACTAGGAGACCATCAGGGTCTCTGGCACTCTACTGAGTATTGTTATAATCAACCATGCACGGGCATCGCCCGCACCTTGTTGTGTCTTGTGCAGACGATGAGCATCTGGGCTAAGGTTTGAGGGAGCCAGGACCTTGTGGTACGCAGAGGAGATATGTGGATGTGGACTGCTGAGGAGGTGATCTGTACCTACCCTTCAGGTATGAACCATAGAGGATGACCTATTAGTTGTTTACCTTTTTATCAGTTGTACTGCACTTACAGTAATACTTTTACTTTTTACATTGTCTTTTATTCTTGCCCCTTTTACTTTTAGCACTATTTTATTGCAGCAACTTACTTCACATTTTCTTCTTTTTGTTTTTCATGGACCTTGTGTTTGTATAGGTTTAAAGGCAATGACTTCTCGTCTTAGGGAATATGCCTTTCAGTGCTTGTCTCCACCCCATAGCCTATAAAAGGCGGGCTTGGGGTAGCCACAACATGGGCCTGGGTGATGGGTTGGGACAAGTCTTCCTTCAATGAGTTATGATAATTCATTTCCATTGTTTAGGCATTCATTCATAAATATGGTGTGATATTAGATTCTGTATACTCTAATTATATATTGTGTTATTTTAGGTTATTTATTATGATTTTGTACTCAAATGGAGGGGATTGAGTCACCAAAGTAATACTATAGATGAATTCTTTAGTTAAAACCCTATTTTATATGAGGAGTTATGAATAAGAAAAAGTGGGATTCATACTTAGACTCAATGATTTATTTCAAGATATTATAATAAGTTCAATCGGTAGACTTCTCTATTAATTATTGAGTGATCTATGTCACGATGATATAAAATAGTTTCATATCTTATTGATGTAAAATGACATTGAGTGAGTCTCTTTTTTTATTATTTGGGTTATTCTATACTGGAGGTCTAGGAATATGATAGAAACTGGGTTTTATGTCATGTCATGTGCCAAGACATTACTAATAATGTATTCAGTATAAGTTACCAGGGTAACCAGTGTTGTTTTTATGGTTTTTGTTGTTATGATTGAGTAATTGTTTTTGATTAATTATTATTTAGTGTAAATAATTTTTATTAATTTTACCCTGTAATGGATTGAGGATTAATTCATGCATGATTTTATATCTCTAATGATCACATGATTTTATTTTTCTACTTATAATTATTCATTAGATCAAAAAATGAAATAGATCTTGTTGATTGATGTTCATAAAAAATACACTAAATAGTTTTTAAATATATAGTATCTATGTGTGATTTTACAAAGATAAACTAAGTGGTCTTGTGATTCTACAACTGAAAATGGATTTGGTTTTTTAATTACATAGAAACAACCTATGTTGTATTTCCCCATATAGATTCCTTGATAAATTCTTCTCAGTCTGACTAGTTATGTGATATCAGGGTGAATGAGATCTTTCATGTGTATGGTTTTTGTGGTGCCAGACACTAACATGTGTAATTATTTTTATGGGGTTATATGGTAAGTACATGTGAATGGAAGATATGTATAAGTTATAATGGTTAATTCATACTATTATATCCCTCACTATTTTTTATATCCATAAATTTAAATCATTATAATGTGTCGTATTTTGTTCTTAGTGACCTTACTCCTAACCAACCTCTAATGAAATATCTAAAGGGGGAGTTATGGTTCAACTAAAACATACACTAGATGAGATACTAGAGATATTAGTTCACAACGACTGACTAATTATAGTAATTAGGTACTATGGTCTTATAAATATTGTATAAGTGATTGGGATGTGGATGGTTGAGTAGGACAAGGGAGTCTTTGTGTGTTCTATCCAATGTATTGGCTGATGTATGTAGGAATATTAGTTCTTCATATTTTATCTAACACGGGAGTTCCAATTATATAATTTCTATTTTTTAGGGTGTGCTTAGACCATAATCTATGGAGTACTAGAACGAATTAATCTAGATGAGTTTGGATTAGATTTAAATGCCCCCAAGGTGATGCTTTATGCTTGATATGTATATGCTCTAATGAATAAGGGGGAAATGGTGGGATGTGCATGTACTTGAAGTTATGATATGGTGATAATATTTAAATATTTTTTTATTGTAGAGTTGGGGGTGGAGGGGTCTTAAGATTACCTAAAACTGCTATAGGGAGAGTCTTTGGTCATGGATAATGTCATGAGGTTTACTAATTTTTTGTGGATTATGCCAGCATTATTCGTAGATGAGTTGGATGATGTGAGATGGATTGATATTGGTATACAATATTTTATTAAGGTATAGGAAAATGTTTTCAGGTTGACATCATTTTCATAGGTACTTAACCAATACATTATAGTGGTATAGAACTAGCGAGATTGAAGTGTATTGATAAAGATAGTGGTTTCTATAGAGTTATGTAGAAGAGCCTTGAGTATTTAGAAGTAAGAATGTGAGGAGACCCAACATATTATTCCTAGAAAAATCTTGATCATTCCACTATAGACTAGAAAATTAATGGAATACTCCAACCTGGGAATAAAATTAATTCATTGTACCAATGTGATCAATAATCAATAGATTGTGTGAATGGATCCAAATAGGACATATAGAGATATTTTTTAGAGACCTTATAGTCAGCTAAGGGATGTGGATTTGGTAAGACTGACACATCTAATGTAAGAAACATGAATTGATTTGGGATTTGGTATTCCATATATTCAAGAATATGGTGATTCAGTTCAAGGATAAGATATACATAATTTTCGTTTATGGTGAACAATGAGTATTAATCCACATGGATGATAGACATTGATTAGTGGGCCACCAACATTTGATGAATCAAACATATTTGGAGTAGGTCAAGCAGTTGTGAATAGTCAGAGGTATGCCATGATGGTGAGTGTTTTTTTGTATTATGGGTACTACAACATGGTTTATGTCTTAGATAAATGAAATAAAGAGATGGTTAATGAGGTATGGGATGAAAATTTGATGTGTGGCATATGGGACATATATGAATTGGCCAATGGGGTCTATTTATAATGATTTGGTATGAAAGTGAGAATAATTATGAATTGGGATTCTAATAGTTCAAAACCGGCGACTATGTGTACACAACCAGGGAACTACGTATTTATGGTGATTGAAATGTATGACACCATCATTATATTAGGTAGTTTTATTGAGACAAGACTCGGTATTCAGATCATGTGATGGGATGTGCTCACATAATGAATTATTATATTATGTTGGGTATTTAGGGTGGGTGAAAAATATATGGATTTATTTGGAGTTTCCTCATTGTATTGAGAATGAAGAGAGTGATACGATCATGTTTATTGAGATTAGGCTACTATATGACCCAAGATAGATTATGGATGAGATATTTTATATTTTGGAATTTATAAGGGATCAATTATACAAGGGTTATAGTTGAATATTTATCTCAAATTGAAATTGTGTATTAGGGCCCTAATAAGGTGTCTACGAATCAAAATAGTATAAAGATCAAGTCATGGGGTATCCTAAGATTGCTGATGGGATTTTTTAGTAAGAAAAATATTTTTCTTCCTGATGTATGTGAGCACATCATAAAGGGGGTGGATCCATTTAGGACATAAGGATTCTTGTTTCTTTATTTTCATGATTTTTATTTGGTGTGACATGACATTAAGGGATAAAAATCATTCCTTTTCCATGGTGAATCATATAATAAATCATTATAGAAACAGAAAAATGTATAATATCATTATGGAACTGTTTATTTAAGATGAGAATGATCGAAATGTTTGGAAGAAATGTTTTAAAATGGATGATTCACTACATGAAATATTTTGACGTGTCATGATGTGTGATACGTATAAGTTATTCAAAAGGTAAAATCACATATTTTCATAGGATTCTTCACCATAATGATATATAAGAGTTAGGGGGATAAATATATTCATATGATTTCTTTAAAATCTAGTCTTTAGTGAGTCACACTATGATATGGGTATTAATTTTATTATGGGGGTGTCCCAAGAGATATTCAGGCCATGATGTATGGGCCATGTGAGGCCATCCCACCATAAAGGGTAGGATCATGTCATAATGTGACAATAAGTATTGGATTTATGGAATTGTCATTATTCCATTGGAGAGTGTTAATCCATGGGGGTGTCTTGGTGGGTTCATTAGACCAATAACTAAAAAGATCATGTAATTTTATTATATGTGGGTTAAAAAAAGTTATAATAAATTAATTGAATCTAATAATCCTAAATAAGTGATTTAGGATAGTTTGGATAAAATAGTGTAAATTCCATAAACTCATCCCTTTCCAATTTTTTGATTCAAATTTTTATATATTAACTAATTATTTATTGATAATGATGTGGGTATTGGAGATAGAGGTCCCATGTATGTATAACTACCCTTGTGTGTTAATTATTGGTTTATCTCATTTATTACTCTTTTCTATTAGTGTATCCCTAAATAAGGGGTTTTAGGTTAATTGTTTTCCTTTAATTGAACATCAATCTAAAAGACATTCTCACTAATAACTCTATACATGTGGTTCATATGTTTTATAATGTGTTATATATGTGTTGTAAATTTATTTATAATGATGTGAGGGTTTATTTTAGCGTATTAATGAAAAATAAAAAAACCTATGGTTTTATAAATTATGGAAGATACCCGGGGGCAGTCTCATGTAGGGATTAATGTGATTTTCCTCATAGGTCTTGGTTCATCAGGTTGTGTGGATTTATAACATGACCCACATGATGAATCATGATGTTTTAATTGTTCATTGGGATTAAATTATTGATATGGGTCCTTGGTAATGTGTTTGTTTAATCCCAAGTGATTTTTCTTAATATTGATCATTGTTAATTGAGTGATGGGGGTTCCCCAATGTGATTTGATTAGTTTTAATTATATTTAGTGTATTAATTCTTGTTTTTTAGGTGTTCTTGTATGATGTTTTTGATTACTCTAACCATGGGATTTAGGCCATTAGAGTCATGTTCTCATAGAATTAGTACCATATGTTAGATTAGGCTACCTATTTTCGGTGTAACCAGTGTTGATTGAGTGGTACATGGGGTGATAATGATGAACCATGATATATTGAAAGGGAAACACCACAGTTGTTATTAAATGGGGGTCCGTGTTACCATCATATACAATTGGCATGAACATCATATATAAAAGATATGTTGAGGTTGATGGGTGGGATTGGTAATGATGGGTGTCTCCATGTCTTGAGTTTGTTGAGATATTTCTATAGATATTAGTAAATGGTGAAGGAAGATCATGTGTCATTTTATATTGATTATGGATGTAACTTTGTGGATTAATTACAGAATTGAGGTGGTTTTTGATAGTCATTTTTGTGTGAGATATTTCATAGTATGGAAAAAGATGGAACGTTGATGGTATTTTTAGTATGGTGGAATTTGAATGAATCATTGCACTCAAGGACTAGTAGATTTTGGTAATCAATACCATTATTCTATTTTATCAAAAGTGGATAAGCTAGTGTGGTATGTTTTGGTATAGTATTGTTATTATTTTCATTCACTTGTATAAATATGGATATAATCTGGAGAAACAATTGGTGGTGAACCACTATGTTAATACTCAAAATCTACACAAGACTTTTGAGATCTGGTAGAATTCCTGATTATTGGTTGAGGTAAGGGTAAGGAATCACTATTTGATTCATAGTATAAATGGTGTTGTAGATGATTTATCTGATTGATGTTAAAATATTTAATTTTGTCCCAGTGGATCCTCTATGATCGGTTAGATATATGTTTGGTTTCTTTTTGGTATTATCATTTGTGATTGGACTCAAGGATATATTATTTTTTTGAATAATTGAAATATTATTATAGATATTTATATAGCTTAATGTATATAGGTTTTGAAAAGTTTATTTTTGTTATGAAAATTTATCTCACATTTTTATTTAATGTTATTACTTATCATCAGAAGGTATAGTGTCCCCACTATTACCCCTTTGACCCACACTTTTATTAAATAAACTTCTGTGGGTGATGTGGTATTCTTATAATCTAGTGGTTCTCTTATCATCTTATTATAGAATTATGTAGTTTGGGAAAATATAGAAACAATGTCTCAAAACATCCATGATTTCAATAAACTACTTCGTGTGAATATTAAGGATCATAGAAAACATGCACCCCCACCAAACACCAAAACACACAATTCAATTCACCAAGAAAATTAATTCAACAAAAAAATGAATGAATTAAATAAATAAAAGAATAGAACTTTTATTTAACATTGTTTATATGATTTAATAATCTATAAGAGGGGAACTATAAACATTTTTTTGGTAAAATAAATATAATAAAATTAATATTTACAACAAGTCCAATACCTCTAGAAAAAAATTCTATACTCCATTTTTTATGTGGAGTCTAATGGGTTCAGCGAGTTCCAATAGCTTACAATCATCACGTTGGGAATTATCATTGGATATGTTCTTTATGGGATGACCTTAGCTTGGAAAACAAAATCAATTGCCTCAAAACCTGTTATAGTGAACAATGTGTTCTTTCAAAAACTCCACAAAAAATGCATACATATCATTCTAATTACATTATGTAACCTTACTGAATATTGAGGAAAAACATTACATCACAACATAGGGGTATTTATGCCAAACCCATACATCTCTATACTTTCTACATCATTCTATAGTCATGATTTCCATCTCCTACCAGTTTATCCTCAACAAATATATTTTATATTATATTACATTCCATTAAAATTATCCATTGACACCCATGGTGAAATCAATTATTCCATAAAACAATTTCACAATTTCAGTGTCTATAATAATTTCCTATAAATAATAATATCATAAAATCGAGTAATCATCCACCCTTCCACTTAGAATAAGAATTATAATTCTCCGTGAATTTATCATTCAAAAAACAATCCTTAACTCCAATAAAATGTGTTCAGCTATGTCTTATACTAATGATTAATTTAGGTAAGAAAAGAATTTTTATATATGTTTTTTATATTATTATTTTTCCTGGTGAAATTATGGGTGTTTTAGCTCTATGAAGGAGCTAAATTTTTTTTTAAGATAAATTTTATTTAATGGTTAATTAATTTCATGAGAAATAAATAATATTTTCATGTGGAGAGCCAATGTTATCTAACTTTGGTTCACATAATAAACCACATGTTCTCACATTGAGCCAAACAAGATGAAGATATTATTTATGAGAGTCATGTTTCATATCATCAACTTTTTTCAGTAGTTTTTAAAAATTGTTTCTCCCATTTTTCCAACCACTCAATTTATATTTATTGTTTCTTCCATTTGTATAAACATACACCTAGAAACATCTCTCGATTATTGAATCACTCCTTCACTGGAGGTAAAATATTAGTGGGTATTCAACATAGATCTACATGGGTAATCACTTGAAGTAGTTAATCTAAAATATCATTGTGTTATTCCATATTATATCATGAATTCCATTCAATACATGGATATACAATACTATAGTTTAATGGATCTAGAGTTTTTCAGATAGTTTATGGTTAAGGGATTCCTTTCACCATCTAATGACACTCTCTTTAATTATTTTGTGAGATCCATTAGTTTTTTTATTAATCAATCGTGCTTAGGGTAATTGGATTAATAGAAGGCCTTTTTCATATTAATCATTCATATTGGATTTTTTTATTAAGGTTTTGAATTATTATAGAGAATGGTATTAATATCATGAAACATGCTTTGAATAAGGATATTGAATTAATTCTTAAATTGTTGTACTATCTTTTATATACAATGATTTGAGTTTATTTTATTTTAATTTTATAGATGGATTTCAATTGATAAAATGAACCAGTGAAATGGATATTAATTTTGATAATAGTTGAATCATGATAGTGGAATCCCATGAGATTATGGGTTGTCAGTGGGTTTCTAAGGGAAGTCATACAAATATATGGTTAGACTTAATATCATTTCATATGTATGAAAACTATGAATAAATGTCGGTATGGTATGGATACAAAAGATGGGGATATCCAGTGAGTGTACATAGATTAATTTATTTTCCTTGTCCACCTGATGTGGGATGATCCTTGTTATCTCTCACTTGATTTTTGAAAAAATTCATGATCATAGTGAAAAAATTATTATAAAACACATTATTGTCATCATTGGTTTTTTATTCATGTTTATGAGATGATTTATACCTATATTGTTTTCATAATATTTTTAAATGGTTGATTATCAGATTCTTTAATAAAACTAGGAAATGATTTTATTAATTGCATTCAATTAGAACTGTTTTAAATTAGATATTTTACCCGTTTCATATATGATTTAAAAAATATCATCACCTAATATTTTATTTCTAAATATTTTTTATAATTGATTTATTTATATTTTTTTCTTATGGAAAGTGTGGTGGAATCCTGCTTAGATGTTGTGATCACACCTTGCAGACACCCAATAGATGCAAATATAAATTTTCATGTCTGATGTAGGAAAGGGTAAGTAATTGCTTAGAATATGTCGGTATTATAGATAGTTCATGTTCTTATTATATTATTTTAATGTTGTAATAATGACCCACTTTTCGCATAACGTTTTTCTGAGGAATTATATTTTTTTTTATTTCACCTTGGATCAGTAATTTGATTGTGGTATCTACTTATTTCCTTATATTACATCTTGATCATTAAATTTATGTTCCGTAATTTTTTGGATTTTATTTTTTTTATGATGATTGTTGTGGTGTTCTTTTCTACATAATTAATGATAGATAAATGTTTTTATATGTCCTTATGTGTGAAATCATTCCCAAATTTTATTTTTGGATTCCCAACCATTATCACCATATTCCATGAATTTGTAATGGCCAATGGTAATTTCTAATGGCCAGATCTATTTCCTTGTTTGGGGATAAGCAATTTTTTTCATATAAAATTTCTATCAAAGGTTGTTATTCATCAGTTTAATTGTCTATGTATTGATAAAAATTACTTAGGACATTTAAGAAAAAATAATGTATTATAACCTTGTTCCTGGTTATGATTCATTATGGTGATCCATAATTTTATCTTGGAGGTCTAGGAATATGTGTTCATGATTTTCAATTTTTTTAATTCTGTTTTACATAATGTTTGATTCCCATTTTTTCACTAATTTTATTGGTACTTTGTAGAATTGTGCTCATAGAATCCTTCTACTGAATTCTTAGTAGTTCTTGTGGATAATTTTCAATGGGATAATCATCTAGATTGTCACAATATTATCAATGTTTTACTAAAAAATGCATATGATATGAAAATGTTGTAACTCTAGACCATAATAATGTGAGATATTTTGGTTCATATATGTGTATAAATAAGAATCGAGCCTAAGTGTTTGTCCACCAAAATCATCCATCCTTCATGGAAATTATTGATCCCAAATATGTGGAGGGATGATTGGGAAATTTATGTAGGATCTTAAAACTCTTGTAAAGTATATATCTTATTATGGGAAAGTGTGTTGACATTTATTGTTAAGGACCTTATCTATGTGGTTTGGATTATAAAACCATCTTTTACAAATAGTGTTACAAAGGAATTTTTTTTCAAAATACTCTATGGAGTGCCTCAAAATTTACTAAGGTTATGATATTATAATATTGTGTTCCATACATTTTTTGAAACAAATTTTTTATCCCTAATGTCTATATTGATTGAAAATATAAAAGATCATATGTTTCAAATGGTATTGTCTCCTATTATCAATGTGGTGGTATTCATTCTGAAACTAACAGGGTATTCTGATGTTCTGGATAATGATTTTACTAAAATTATTGACCAAGAAGAGATTTTTTATTTTTTAGAGATTACTTCCACATCTCATGATATTAATAGTTTCCCTTATGAAATGAATAGGATGACGAGAGAGGTTTTCAAGGGATATAGAAGTAGATTTTAGTATGAGACTCATCCTATTCTCTCAGTAGTGGCCAACTAAATTCCTTTGAATTGATACTAAATTGAAATGATATGGAATATGTAATAATATTTCTCTATAGAACAAAACTATTTCCTCTCTTATTATATTATGGGTCATCAAAACTATATTAATCAGGTTTTATCCTCTCAGGGAAGTTGATTGGAATCATTATCACTAAAACTGTTAGTAGTAGAGTCATATGGTTCCATGGTTGTAGGATTTTAGAGAAAATATTATTTGGTAAAGACTGACTCATCATCTATAGTGAAATAGTTACATATAGGAAGATTTTTTAATATAGTTTGAGGATATAAATTTAAATTTGGGATGTATTTTTTCATTACTTAATCTCTAAAAAATAACATTATTTAATACTAGTTCAACTATATAATTTATAACAATCATAAATTTGATTTCACTAAATATCCTTATGTAATTAATTCCATATGTTGTGGTTAATGTGATTCCTCTTGAAGAGAAAAGGGAACATGTTAATTAGTTTACCTAATAGACCTATTTTATTTCATTATTTGAGATACATTTTTAAATCATAATATATAATATAGATCTATTTGATTTTCTTATTATAATGGGATGAATGGATTCCCATAGAGAAAATATTAATTTTTTATAATTTTTTGTTTCATTTCGCTACCCCTGATGTGAATCTTGTGTTTTTCAAGGAGAATTGGGTCTGAGGTGCAATTGAGCTACAAATTCTCTATAAGAAATTGTAAACATGATATTCTCATTTATAGATGCTCATTATAAGGAAAACATGTGAGGTGAACTTCCTCCTTTTGTTAAGATCTTTCATAGGTGTTTCGACTAAATTTCTTGATCTGCGTCTAGAGATAGTAGTATAGTTATCAATTGAATTTGTATCAGAGACAATGTCTATATGAATATACTTTTACCATGTTTAAATAATAACATGTTCGGAAATTAAGACCCAGTTAGATGATTTTTAATCTATGGGATTCAACTATCAGAGTGTGCCATCTTGAACATCCCCAATGTTTTTATCCAAGGAGGTTGATTGAACTTTTGGTTTATGTATTGATTATCAGAATCTCAATTGTGTGATGATCAAGAATAATTATCCCTTTATTATCATGGATTTATTTTTGATCAATTAAATTGGGAATGTGCTACCTAAAAATTGATATGATTTTATCATACCACCTATATAAAATTAAGGTGTTGGATATTCTAAACACTTCCTTTGGGATAGGGTATAGTAAAATTGAGTATCTCATGATTCCATTTGTCATAACGAGTGATCATATTTTTTTTATAAAACTGATGAATAATATATATTACATTTGGATAGATTCAGTCAACATGGTATTAAAGGATGATATCATGGTTTATTTATGAAATTTGGGGGTCCACGATCTTTATCTGATAGCTATTATTGGATCCTTCAGAGATAAATGAATAGTTGTTAATCCATCGAAGTTTCATTTATCTGATAGCTATTATTGGATCCTTCTTAGGTCTAACTGGCAAATAACCTGTGATATTAATAGTTTTCTCGATGATGAAATCATTGTTTATACCTATCACTATTAGGGGAGTTAAATTATATTGGGATAATGTTGTTATGTGTCATTCGAAAAGTTTAAATGGAATTTTACTTCATCTCATGTCCATATATTTTCTGAATATGGATATCCAAGGTGGTGTTTTTTTCATGATTTATGCATAGGTTTGGTTTCTGTTTATAATCTTGTGAATCACATGAAATCGATATTTTTATTTTTAGCTTCAAAATCATGAGTAGATCTACACCACCCATGATGTAGATATTTTTCATCCTTGTAAAACCATTATTGTTGGAAACATTACCTTTTTGTTGAATGTTTCATCATATTTTCTACTCATAAAATATTGCAGGTATATATTTTCTGAGAGGATCTTAAACCTAATATAGAGCCGATAGGTGTATTACCATTAGTATATTTAATATTAAATCACCAATTCATTTTTAAATCTTAATATATATATATATATATATTAACTATGTATAAGGTTTCCCCCTCATGATATGATTGAGTCTATAGACAAGTGGAACCTCATGGGACTATTCGGTAAAATTTTCATTGATTTATAAGATGAAGGTGCTAATGTTTCTTTGATGATTTAAAGGATACATAACCACTTATGAGGTTACATTACTTTATTATTTATGGGATAGATAATTATAGAGTATTAGGTATTATTTATATGGTAGGGAGACCATTATCATGTGTTCATTCTCCATGGAGTGTGTTATTTTTTTTAGAATTTTTGTGTTGTTTCTTCACCCATGAGAATATATGTGATAGAGAAATGTCATTTCTCTTAGCGATCCAATCACCAAATAACTAAAAAGCAGTTTTATTATAAGAATAATGAGTATTATTGGTATGGATTAAAGAGGGACATCGATGATTTCATATCCTATTATCTTATGTGTCAGTAGGTTATAGTCATTCTCTAAAAGCCTTAAATTTTCCCTTAGTCACTCCCTATGTGTGTATGGAAGTTGGATGATGTCTCCAAGTATTTAATCATTATACTTCAATGAAAACAATTACATATGTCTAGTGATAGGCTATTTGTTAAAATCATATCATTTTATCCCAATCAAGGATTAAACAATGTTTGATTTCTTGAGAATGTTATACATGCACGAAATTCTGAGGTTTTCTGGGGTTCTATGAGCTATCATATCAGAAATTCACCCTCAAATTAACTATCAATTTATATAATTAAATCTTAAGGGATGTGAGTTCTCATAAATAATGGAGAGAGAGAATTATATTCTATAATGAATGTTATATTCTTGTCTCAATGACTTTGGTATTACTTTGGACAACCAATTGGAACTAATAAAAATTTCATTTAGTTATAGATACTATTCATCTATATAAATTTCAAAATTTGATTCCTTGTATAGTTGACCTCACATATAACCTCTATAAATGTCATAGTTTGGTGAATAATATTTAATTTTGTCATGTTTTTAGGCAAATACATCTATGATCTTAACTATGATTTAGTGGTTGGGGATGGATCAGAGTAAATATCAACAATATTGGATAATCATTTTCACCCTTTGGATTTTGTAATTGGTTTCAATGGATTATATAAGGTTTCCCCTAATTCTTTTAATTGATGGATTAGTAATCCAATGTTGTTATCTCTAGGATAAACATGTCTTTTTTTGAGATCATTTAGAAGAATGGATGATGTATATCATTTGAAATTACCACCTCAGTTGACTTGAATCCACTTTCATGTATCAATGTTCAATAAGTATTATCCTTTCAAATCTAACATTTTGTATTAGGGTGATATTAAATTTGTGTATTATGTTTTCATAGTTGATATTACGATTCATATAGTGGAGTTTATAAATGATCCATTAATGTAAATGAATTATATTGGTTTGAGTATTAAATAAGCACAAACAAGTTTCTCATGAATCATGGGAGCGACAATCATTCCTGAGGGGGTAGTGGCCTCACCTATTTATATATAAATATTCTTCTTATTCATCTATTTTTATCGATAAGAGGAAATATTTGGGGATAATTTTCACATCCTTGTTTTTATTTTAGGTTCAAAAGTTATTTTCTTCTATGAATTATATCATTTGGTTAGTCTTTGTGTACCTATGGGTGTCTTGGTTCTACAAAAGAGTTGTATCACTACTATTGTTATAGTTTATGTTATTAATTAAGGATTTTTTTTCATTCAATAGTTAATAAAATAAGAGTGACCAATTTATGTAATTTTGGAACAAGGAATGAAATACTAGTTTCTTTCATGAGATCTTTAAGATGAACAGATTCATGGTGTGTATCTTATTTCACGTCATGAACATATCAATCCCCATTTTTGAAAGCCATTTTACCCTAATTTTACATCACTAAATTTATCCACAGTTCTTACTCCTTTTGGTCAGATCCATATCATGAAGCATCTATCCCATATGGAATCCTTTTATCCATCACAGGTGTGATGATATTGGTGGAAATTCTCCCATGATCCTCAAGGGTCCTCATAATAAGTTGTTTTACTCAATCTCTATTGATATGAATCTTCTTATATCATGTTTTATATTCACTAAAAGGGTATATAATCCAATGGTTGGTTTGATATTGAATTAATGATCAGGGTATTATGGTTTATGTATTCTATTTGGATTACAAGGTTTCACTCTTCCATTTGTTTGTGGCTTCCAACTGATTGTTAATTATCTTCAAGTGTTTCGGGTAATTAGTTTTAAAAGAAATATTTTTCATATGAATCCTTATAACACTATTATATAGAAAAATAGATATTAAATTTTTTAAATTCATGATTTGATTTCATTAAATCTGTTTTCATTATTGAAAATGAAATAATCATTACATTTTTTTGGCACAGTTATGCATTATTTTGTGAATGTTTTTTATTATTTTCATAAGAAATTATTTTCTAATAAATAACCACAATTAAAATGGATAAATTGGGACATAGATAGTGGGGAGGGGGGAACTCATTTGAGTTAGGCTATTTGGTGTGGCAATTGGACAATTAAAAATATATTTTCCTTAAATAAATAATATATTAAATAGAATTTTTTACAAACTATACTCAAATAAAAATAAAAGTGCTAATTTATTTTTAATATTAAATACATGACTTAAAACATAGATGATATAAATTGAAGTAAAAATTTCATAAAATAATTATTGTAAGATGAAATGAATTTAAGAAGTGGAATTCATCATTCTGAAGCCCATCTATCAAATATTTGATGGGAAATATCCTCCCAAGGTTTTCCCATAGATTAATCACAAACCAAAATTGTGAAAATATGGCTTGATGAAACCAATATACAGGATAAGTTCATGATCATGGAGATTTCCACAAGATCCATTTTAGTTGAACCACCACCTGAAACAACAACTACTTATTATTTGATACTAAAGTAATATAAGGCTCTCATAAGGGGATTTTTATATATAAATTACGGTTATTTCAAAATTTCATTATATATTTACGTAGATCATGAATTTTATAGTTTTTGAAAGTAAATTTAATCTTAATTAACTTTAGTTATAAAAAATTTAAATTTCTAAATTTGGGGTTTATTTTGACAGGCAAGGTTTATTATGATTGAAAAATAAAAATAAAAAATAAAAATAATCATTTCTTTATTTATTTAAATAAATAGTTAATATATCAAATGTCGTTTCCCTATAAAATTAGTTTTTCCCTATATTGTGTGTTTTAATGTTAGAATATATTTTATAAAATTTTAGATTTAATTTTACTAACATTAACTTTTTTTTATTTTTCTTGGAGGTACCTCATTAATATTAATTTTTTTTCTAATTATTTTGATTTTTATCTGAATACAAACAATTTACAAATAACATGAGTTTAATGATAGTATTTGAATATTATAATGAATGTTACATTATTTGAACCTATTTCAATGTCTAAATCTCCCTTTTTTATGTGAATTGTAATTTTTTTAAACATTTTTTTTAATTTTTAAATCCATAGTTGATATTTTAAAGCATATTTTATAGTTTTTTCAAAAAAAAAAGGTTTTAAACAATATATAAATATATTATTTTAAAATTATTTTTATCACATTTATAAATTTCTTATTTTTAAATAGATTTAAAATTTTGAATTATTTAGCTTAAATTATGTAAATATTATAATGTTATTTTTTTGGAATAGTGGAAAAATTATGTAAGTAAAAACTAGTTATCATGGTAAAATTGGAAATGGTTAAAAAGTGTAAATATACTCAAACATGTTTAAAACGTTTCTGTGATTTTTTATCCACCAATTTATTAACCTTATAACTCTATCACAATATTATTATTTATACTTTGAGCTAATTTTCTTTAAATTTAATTCCTGTTACTGAAAATATTTGGGTAATTACAAAAATGTCTTTCATTTTTAGTTGTAATTGGGTCACTCCTCTTCTCAATTACACTCACACCACTATCCCCTATATTATTCCCAAAATATTACCAAACAATTCTTTAATACTCATATTCACCTTAAATAAAGTCTGTTATTCTAAAAATACCATCCCATATTAGTGAAAATCCATTCACAAAGGAGATAATCCAAGAAGTTATGTGTAAATTTCTAACCGCTACTCCCTCTTTTATATTTATTTATGTAAACTAAATCTCACAAAATTTACATTAAACCATATTATATAAATAAAATTAGTACCACTAGGATACATTATATTGTTTTAATTATTTATAAATAATTAATAATCCGTCCCTATTGGATTAACAAAAATAAAAAATATGAATCACATGTGTGTGCTGACTATCGCCTCCATGAACAAAGGTGTTTTATTTTCCGTCAACACCAAAATATTCATGTGAAAAAGTTTAATTATATAAATATGTATTATAAATATATATCATATTTATTTTATTGATGTTATAAACCATATTAATTCGTTCTTCCTCCCTTTGAAAAATAAAATAATCTTTCATGTATTTGTAAAAAATATAATATCCATGGAACGATGTATTTTTTTGAATAATGCCAAAATAAATGGGGGTGTTTCATATTTTATTATTATATTATATATATATATATAATTAATCATTATTAATAATATTTTTCATTTGGTATAATTCATGATTTAATTATCGTTCTAAGGTAATACATTGATATCATATAATTACCTGAAACTAGTTCATCAATACATTCATATTTATGACACATGACTAAAAATAACATTTCATTTTATTATAAAATTTTAATTATTTATAAAACATTTATTTTATTTCCTTTAATGGTTATTTAGTGAATAACATTGTAATAAGAATGAATACAGGCATAGCTTTTATGGTAGTAGTGGAACTATAAACATCTAAGATGTGAAAATAGGTAACAAAATATCTAATGTACATATATATAATGATTATAAATAAAAATTAAGACAAGTGTGAGCTTCAATATGGTTACTAAATTTTTTATTTAGTTAATAATATTTTGTATACATTAGGTTGATTCACATCCATGGGAATCAAGAATAAAGATAATGGTTAATTTTTTTTATTTTCAAATCCTTGGGGAATACATGATATTACGTGACATTATTTTTTTATATGGTGTGAACTATACACAATATTAATTACATATGAAAATGAATTTCACTTAATTATATTTTAATTTACATTTCAAGATCATCCCTGAATTATCCTTTTATTAGTTTGTCTCCCACTTTAAAAGAGTTTCATCGACCCAATTTTTGATCCAATTGGTCATAGTATTTCTTACTAGAAAATATATTTTAGGGTTTCATTGATCCTATAATTCCACTATTTTATATAGTTATTTATTTTAAATCTTAGGAAATTATTTCTCATCATTAATAAATAATAATGTGATAATTTTTTCCAAATACAATTCTAAATATTTTGTAATAATAACTCTCATTCTTACAACAAAATAATTTATTTCATGTCAATTATTTTATTCCTATCAATGTTATACTATTTTATTTGGAAATAAAATACAAATTATATTTTATTAACCTCAAAATTATACTTATCTCTTTTAAATATGTAAAATTTTTACACTTTCTATGATGTCGTTTTCAAAAAAAATGGTATTCAAAAAAATATAATTTTTTTTTTCAATCATTCCAAAATCAAATCAGTTATCTTCATTTCCACATTTTATAACCTTTATGTACCTATATTATTCTAATATTAAAATATTTATATTAATTTTTATGATGTATTATCGTTGACTTATCTAAAATATTTTTTAATTTCTTTTTAACTTCATCTATTGTAAATATTAATAAAATGTTTTATGAAAACATTTTTATCATATCTATTATTCCTCCAATGGTAATCGCTCGTGATGTTATGTTTTAATCATACAATCTATTTTATTATTATATGATTACTTCTGAAAGATTATATTTTTTAATATCATATGATTACATTAGTTTATGTTATATGATAATTCTAAAAATATTAATAATCCAATTATTTTTCAATGGTTTCGTTAAAATATATGTTTATGATTGATTTTAAATGCAACACATATATATTGATGAGAATGGGTGGGGTGAAATATAACATTATGATTCATTGGTTTATTTTTATATATCATGAGATTTATAAGAATATAATTAATGATATTTTCAACATAGGAACATGCATAATGGGTTTTCTCACATTTTATGGATTTGAAATAATGATTTTGTTCAGATAGGTGTAATCATTATGAGATTTCGCATGATGGTTTTCCTAATTTTATGGTTGTTTCATATTTTCATGTTCATTATTATGTAATTCTACATTTCCAATATAATATTATTCTTAATGATATTTCATGATTTCAATATTATTCCTTATAATTAAAACAATTCTATGCTTTTAAATCATTAAAATATAATTATTGATTATTGATATGTATTTTGTTCCATTACATAACTTTTAAAATTTTATAACAATCACATTATGATCATATATTTATTTATCAGGTTTAATGATTATCATCTATGAAATTATTATATTTATGTTTCCCTCATGTTCACCTTTATGTTAAAAATTTGGAACATTATGAAATTTTTTCTCCTTACAAAGCATCGGATATCACCACATTCTTATGTACCCAAAATTTTTGTAATGAATATTATTATGTCATGAGATATTCCTAGAAAATGGTCTATAGGAGATCTATTATGGATAAATTATGTCATATGTTTTAAAATAAGTAATCTATGTAACTAATCTTAAACACATGATGCCTTTCTACCGAAGGATTATGCTACATTTTGTGATATGTATTATTTAAATCAACATATTAATGTATTATTTATGTTATGTTTAGCTTGCATCACTTAAATTGGTATGAAATGAATTTATTACTTATTTTTAGATAATAGGCTAATGGAATTTTGTGATGGAGTCTGAGAAACTTCTCAAAAACCCTACATATGATTGTTTGCATTAGATTATATCATGAAAAATTGGTCATGCTATTCAGTGATGGTTTTCCTAAAAAAAAGTATCTCTCCATATTCTATAAGTTGATTTATAATCTGGCAATAATTTATCTCCGTGTATGATCCCCAAAAGGGTTTGTTTTTTACTAACTCAATGGTTATACGGTGCATGGATTAGAGGCCTATCAATACCATTAGTTTGACATAGTTAGGGGAGAATATATATTTTTTCATATTTTATTTAAAAACAACTATGGAGGATTGATTTTGTAGTAACATTAATGTATTAGGTTGATATGTATAAGATAAAACAAATTCATATAATCTATGTTAAACTAACATTGATATATATTGATCTAAATGAATTACATGATACCATGATGATTCAAAAGGGTAAAATGTTTAATGGTCAAATCCATTTTATGTTATTGATTATTATAATACACCCATGATGTTAAAATTTCCATCACATGGGTCAAGACTATTGTTTTTAGTTAGGGTGGTAACTAGATGGAACATAGTTAATAATGGTTGTGAGGGTCAATATAGTAACTATCTTAAGTAACATCCCCTTATAATTGGTGATGGATTGAGAATTATGGTTATGATTCTAAAAAGTATTTTGATGTATTTTTAAAACAATTACTATTTTTGAAATAATTAGTGAACTAAATAAGTGAATTTTTGAAGCCCAATGTAGTTTAGGAAATGAACCTAATTAAATGAGGAATATTCAAACACTTATATGTCATGAAAATGAGGATAATTATATGGTAATTTCCATTAGGGGACATGAAGATTGTTTTCATTTTGATGTGGTGTTCATGAAGCTTTAAATTTATCTATGAAACAAAGGAGTTTTTTTTCATGATGTGGGGGAAAAATTTATCCAAAACGCACCACTAATGGTCTACTCCCTTAAGAATTGAAAATTGGGACATTATCCAAGTAATTTCCATAATACATTTATTGATAAGGAAGTTATGAATAAACAACCACCACATCCAAGGGAACAAAGTAGTGGAAAATAAGCCAAAAAGGATTAGGGGGTCTGATTATCAATCTCAATTAGCCTTTTAAGGATGATAGGCATTCCTTATCGACTCTATCAATCAACTATAGCCTTCCAAAAACAACACAACGTTGAAGATGCATAGGTAATGTGAGAAAGATGTGTATATAATATATTTTAATATATAATACGATTTCATTACCACAATATAATTTATGATAATTTGTCACATCATGTATGACTATGACCTCATTGAATTATAAAATATGTCTTAACAACAAATCATGGAAAGTATTTAACTAAAATGATTAATACGAAACATGATATATAGGTTATTCTTATTATAACAGAATACTTTTTATTTCTACCTCCATAGAAAATTTAATCACAAGTCAACTAATAGATACCATTTGTAACATACATAGTTTTTAAAAGGAATCATTATGTTCAATAGTAGACATGGTACACCATAGTGAGCTTAATAAAACAACTAAATATTATTATTATAGTCATTTCATAACAATTATAATCGTTCGAATTAATGGTATTAAATATATTATGGAAATGGGTTTCCACATAATTCATTGGATATAAAAACTAAAAAAAGAAATTTAATATTAATGATGTATTTTTGATGAAATATTTAAATGGGAATCATTATTTTTATAGAAAAATAAAATCACTATTTTTTGATTTTATTAATAAATTATAAAAAAATATAATGTTTTAATGTTTTCGTGAGTGTCTTTTAGACATAATATAAAGAAAACATAATTATTCTAATAAAAAAGATATTTCTCATAAAATGAAGTGTTTCCACCTGTTGATAGAGAACCCATTTTATGTTTAGTTATTCTGACAATTACAAGTTCTATTTTACAAATAAAACTTTTAATTTTAATGTAGATCATGAAAATTTACATTTTTTCACTTTTTTTATTTATATATAAATATTTATTTTTAATAAATAGTGTAAAAAATACTTTTTAATTAAAAAATACTTTTTAATCTTATTAGGTCATTGTAATCAATGTCAAATTTAAATTGGATATAAAAACATTATGATCTTTTGATCTTTTTTCTTTAAAAATAATTTTATTTTTTCCGTTAATAGTATTAATATTTAATTAACTTTTTTCAATTATGTGTTTCATATTTGGAAAAATGGATTCAATATTAGGAATCTTATGGTCGAAATTATGTATATATGTCCCTTTTATTTTTTTACAATATGGGTTGTAACTTTCGTAATAATTATTACTATAATGATTAAGGGTAAATCGAGTAATTAATGGATAAAATCAAATTATAAATATTATAAACAACCCCAACACATATCATAATTTTATTTTTTGAGTTATTATAAAAAATGTAAATCCTAGGAACAAAATTATGGCCTTCGGTAGCCACTTGTATATGATTAAAACACTTCTAACATTTTATTTAAAGGACAAAGATGTCGTAATCATGTCTCACATAACTATTAAAATTTTAATATGGGGTAATATAAGTGTTATATTCCACTATTAAAAGTCTTAAGAAACCTAGAATGATTACCTACATCATGGTAATTTGTTTATAATTTTTTGGAATTAAATTATTAAATTAAATGGTGATACAATGATGATGTAGCAATTTCTTAATTAATGGATGAATCAAATAAATGATATTAAAAATACAAAAATAAATATTATTTTATATAATTGTTTAAATAAAAAAGTTTTACAGACTAATTTAACATGTTAGTGATGATTTAGTTTAGTTTTTTTGAAAATATAATGTTGTAATGATATTTGTAAAATGTTAATAAATAAATAGTGTTAAATTTTGAAACAAATCTTATTTAAAAATATATAATATTTTAGTATATAATTTAAATTTTATAAAAATAAATTATTTTTTCAAATATTTGAGATATGTCTTATAATTCTATAAATTACTCTTTTATTTATCTTTATAAATTTTATTCAAATTATTTTACCCCTCAAAATGTTAATGACTTGATAAACGATAAGAGTTAAGAATGGTTAAAAAATGTTTTAAAAAATGAATAACATGTTTAATTTTTATAGGATGGTTTTATTTTGACCAATACTAATAAGATATCATAAATAAATAACTTTGTTTTATTTTTTAATAGAAATTTAATTTAATTAATTTAATATTTTGAATATTTCCAAGAGTTCACCTCACCGCTCTTATAAAATGGTACTACATCCTATCATTTAATCACATATAAAAACCATTTTGGTTAAAAAGGTTATATAAAATACCCTACTATAATCCCTACACACATCCTTTATGCCTTAGTTTATTTAGAATACCCCATTAAAAATGACGGGGTGTTAATCAATGGTGATCATCCTAACCAAATTTTTTGTATTTTAATCATAAATTTCTATTTTATTTAATCTATTAGTTCCTTAAAATATTTATCAAAAATGATTATATAATAACTATCGTATCCTTAATATAACGAGTTGTTATTATGTGAATTTCATCATATAAATATTCCTCCACTTCTATAAAATTTAAAAATAATTAATCATTCGGGCATACGTGTGAACTGTCCCCTCCATGATCCGATATATTTCATTAAACCATTCCATCTCGTATGACTGGTTATAATGATGGAATTTATATTAATAAATGATATTCATAAAACCCTTATAATTTAAATAGAATAATATATCAATTATTATCTTACATTTTTCACACATAGAAATGATAAATTAATGTCGGCGTATGTGTGAACTATTAACTCCCTAAAGTGATGGGATTAGTTTTTCTTCACGACATCACATGTATGAAATATATAAATATATTAAAATAATTAATATTATATTTATTATATTATTATAATTATGAAAAGATTAAATAATAATTAACTTATTTTCATAATGATCAATATAAAATGGTGGAGTTAATTGTGTGTACGTACGACTTACAATATCTATTAATGTATTGTAGTTCATTTTCCATATCCATATGTAATGGATGGATTTAAAAGTATAATTTTTTATAAATTATTTATTTATTTCTGGAATATTATTCTTTATATAGTTGAATAATAACCAATTTTAACATATTTGACAAACTGATGTCTTTTTTGACTCATGTACTGAATATCGTCAAAACATCTAATGTGAACTTAAAAAATTAATGATTTTTTATATCACAATAACATTTTATATAAAATGAATAATAAACCAAAAAATGGTTCTTCAAAAAGTATATAATTATCCTAAATTTATTATTTTGGAATATAATAATTCTATGTAACGATTTAGTCAAAAGTTAAGGGGCCCATTAACTAAAACCTCGTTTTAAATGATTAAAAGTTTTTTTTTAAAACAAGTTTTATAAAGTACATATTTTCAAAATGGTTTTTATGAATGTTTTTTTGGACATGAATTTTTTAAAATTATAATTTTTAAATTTGTCTCCAATTTTTAAAAGTTTTAAGGGACACATTGAATCATAATCACATTTTAAATGTTTAAAATGGGTTTTGAAAATGGATTGGTTAATTCAATAACTTGAAATGATTTTTTATGTGTGAAAATGAAATTTTATGATTTCCATATTGAAAATTATAATATTTTAATTGTAATGATTACACAATGGTACATGGAAATATAATGGGTGGTTACATTATAAACCAATGATGGGCGGTTATTTTATAACCTCCAATGCATTGGGTATGAAATTCAGTCGTATAGTTATACCATTTGTATAAGTGAAATACATGGAATTTGATCATATAGATTTTTCCATTTTTAAGAGTGGGATGTATAGAAGTAAACCATAATGTTATTCCATTTTAATAATAGTTATGTCTTATGTTAAATACTTATATATTATAATTTTTTTAAGATTTCATGAAAATCGTCGATTTTCAAAAGGTAAGATAGTGATCGTTTTGAAATGAGGATATATTTTTCAGAGAAAAAAATATTTTTTTATGAAAATATTTTATTTGTTTTCATTGGAATAGTGGTTTAATTTATTTATTTTCCTTTCCACTACAACAAAAAAATTGATTAATAGCACTAGAGTATTCCTATATCAATGCTAAAAATGTACAGAAAATGTGATCATAAATAAAGGCCTAAAGACATTATCAGCCCAAAAAAAAGCAATGTTAAAGTCCCCTTTTATTTTTTTCATATTAACACTATTAAAGTGGTCAATTAACGGTGCTCAAAATATTTTAATAAATCCCCACTTCTAATGGACATATAAAAAATTTCAACACCCAACCCACCCCCCTTCATCAGCGCTTCCCACCCCACCCCTTTATCATCACATAACCCACAACATTATTAGTGCTTCAGATAATCCCATCCTCCTGCACATGCCCCTTCCTCAGTGAGTTTGAACCCTATAACTCCAGCATATACATCAAAGCCTCTTCCACTCCACATTAGTATTTTTTAGTATTTTATGATATATTGTTTTATTTGTATATATTTTCGTAAAATTTTTAACTATATATTTATATATATCATTATATATTGATAAATAAATATTATATGTATATATGTTTAATAATTTAATTATAAAATTAATATTTTATATTTGAATAAGTAAAAAATATATTTTTTTATATATGCGATTTTAAATTCCAGTACATAGGAAAAAATAATAAAATTTCAAAACCATAATATCTATATGAATGTATGACCTGGGAATAATTTTAGTCCTCATTAAAAAGGGGTAATAAGTCCCCCATAAAAAAGCCTAAAAATCCATCGACTATTAAAAAATTTGGGAACACCGACTAAAGACCTAGTTTTATATGGCTTCTGAGCCTTTTTATCCATCGAAAAATGTGAAATAGGGTTATCATTTTCACTAAGGGTGTAGAGATCATAATAGGATTCAATTATATTTATTGTAGAGATAAAATGTACACCTATATAAAATTTTATGGATATTCTATATTTGAGTAATGTTTTATTCTTATTTTAGAATTTTTATTGATTTATGGAATTTTTTTCTCTTCAATAAATTTTTAAGTGAATATTACTCCATAATTATAAAAATTTATGAAGTATAAATTTTTCTTTATTTATTTTAATTGTTATTTATAAAAAATAAAGTGTATATTAAGTGTAAATTCCAATTTAACTTATCTTAACCATTTTTTAAAATAAATTCATATTAATATATATTTTATGAAATATAATTTTTTGATGTATAAATTTATTAGAGATTGTAAAGAAGTATTCATAAATACCCCCTGTAGTTATTTTTTTTGAGTTGAATAAGGGTCTCTTTAATAGCCTTTTTATCTAGCATTGGATATCCTCAGTTTTGCAGTAGTGTACTGAGCATTTTTCCTTTATAAGGCATTAATTTTTTTGTCATGCCTGATTATTTTTAAGTACAATGAATATGGCAATATGAATGCATAGAATACACTTCATAGAGAGAAATCATATTTTTTTAATAGGGTTTCCCTTGGTGATAATAAATAATTACTAAGTATAAGTGTACAGCAGTAATGTATAGTTTTAATTTATAAGATTATTTTCTATTTAAATAAATCTATAAACTGAACAGATCCTCATATCAAAATTCTAGTTCAATAAAACAAGGATAGGTAATGTTATGTTTGGGTCCTTAAAGTTGGTATCAGAGGATAGATTATACCACATTAGAGCTTTGGATGATTTCTAAAGAGTTATGTGTATCATCATGACATTAAAACATTATGGTTTATTTAAATTTTAATGTGTTGAAATCCCTTTTGAAGACATCTATTATGAAATTTTATGGTGATTAACAGTATTTTTGAGACCTTCAGCTTTGAGGAAATTATGGGTTATATAATCTTAGGATGAAAAATGAAAGGTATGACATAAAAATTGAGTTCATAAATATTATTGCTAAATTTGAATTTTTTATCATATATTTAGAATTATGTAGTTTGATAAATATGATAATACACAGGATGGGAGATAATCCAACATGATCCTCAAGTCCATGAGAATCAATCCCACAACTGAATAGCGATAAGGGTGCATCACCTACCAATTCCCTACATGAAGTCACATTTAGCATGAATTTTACATTTTAGTAAAATAATTTTATGGGAAAATAGTATGATGATCCTTGTAACCTAGGTTTTATTGAATATATTCCCATGGAATTAGGAAATGGTTTTGTTAATATGTTATGAATATTATTTCAGAAGGTGTTTTTATTATTGGAACCCTTTATGATCATCGTATAAATAGTAATATGGTTTGTAATTTGAGGAGTAATGGTTGAGTTATATTTTATAAAAATCTATATTCAGACTATAGACTTATGGTGATTCAGGTTATTTATGTAAATGATTAACCTACATTAGAGATTATGTGATTCAGATAATTTCTTTTTGGTATAAGATTTCATGAGTAATTGGTTTTATTTGTCGATAAAAAATTAAACATATCTTGGAATATTATGTGATTAAATCAATATTATTTTTGGGTTTTAATCATAGTTATAATATTTTTGAGGAATTTTTATATATTATTCTTTGTTGAATGGATTAGGTTGGACATTCAGTAACACTGTTTAATTTTGGATATTAAAGAAGTTTTTATTATATAAAGTATTATAATTTTTAGGGAATTATCTTATCTTATACAAACCATTTGGGATTGGGATAATGTCTAAATACAACAAAAATTGACAGTTAATATTTTTTTTGGATTAGATGATTATCTAGATGTTTATTATAGTGCTTCAAGTGTGACAAATAATCTTGAAAATTCATTATTTATAGAGGAGGTTTATTTTATTGTTTAAATTGACTATAGTATACAACTCTACATATCAAGTATATATATTTCTTTATGTTATTTTTCTTACGAATGAACTGAATTGCACAACTCAATGAAAAGGATCATGAAATAAAATTTTTAATTTCATACTTGTCCTACAATGGAATCAATGAACATTTAACCAATCACAATTTTATTATATTCTGATGGTTATCTTTCTTCTAACCATGTATTATATCACACTAGATAAGAACATAATTCTTAGTTTTCTCTTCATTTTCCATGTTTCCCTACATGGATACCTAGTATGTGTTCTTTCTGGTGAACTACGTACTTCCCGTTACACAATTTAATGTGGAGGTTAAATTACTCCAATTTATGGTGTGGGTTTTCAAAAAAATGTATTTTGTAAAATCAAACACCTATTTTTAATCAAGATTTTAAATTTCTTGGATTAAAATTTTTAAATGGGGGAAAATGTAACATCAAGAGTTTTTAAAAGAAAACACTATGTTCGAAAGCATATGTGATACACCACCTTAAGCATAATCAAAAAACTAAATATTATTGTTGTCGTATTTTACATAATTGTATTAATTGTGGGAATGAATGATATTCAATAAATAATTAAAATTGGTTTCCACATGATTGATTTGTTAACAAATTAATATAAATACCAATTTAATATAAAAGTTGTGTTTTTATAAAAAACTACTTAAATTTGAAAAATTGTGTTTATAAAATAGTCAAATAAATATGTGTTTATTATATTAAGAAAATATTAATTCAATATAATAATTAAAATTTACCATGATCATTTTTATAAATCATATAACAACAAATACAATTTTTCACATAAAAGATTCATTTGTCAGATTTGATTGTTTTTCCAAATTTTGATGGAAGTCTCATTTTAAATATATTTTTGAGATATTTATATTTACATTTTTACAATATAAAATTCTTTTTTCAAATTATATTATCAAAATGTACATTATATATTTATTTTTAGTAATTTTTGGATAAGATTTATTTTTTAATGAATTGTAAAAAATACTACTTTTTTATTCCAAAGTGATTTTTCATCTAATATGCTTATATTGATATAATATCAATTAAATTTGTTTTAAAGTATAATTATATTACATTTTTTATCATTTAATTAAATTTATGTCATTGGAGTCAACTTCAAACTAAAATTGGGTATAGAAACAATGTGAACTATTGAATGATAAAATAATATGATAAATATTATAAAACTACCATAACAGTCGTCCTAATTTTATTGTATTAGTTGTTTTTTACCACAAAAATTATTAAGTAGAAATTATGGATATTGAAAGCCACTTGGGTGTGAATATTACACTTAAAATATTTTATTTAATGTAAGGACACAAATATCATAATCATGTTTCCCATTACTATAAAATTATCAATATGGGGTTATATAAGTTATATATTTGATTATAAATATTATTTAATAACATAAAATTATTACCAAAATCATGTTAATTAATTTAAAATTTATTGGAAAATAATATTTAAATTAAATGTTGACAAAATGATGATGTAGTAATTGTTTCAATAATCGATGAATAAATAAAATAATATTATAAATATTAAAATAAAAAAATCTATTATAGAATTGAGTCCATAAAAAAATTGAAGGAATTTGACATGTTAGGAAGTAATTAATTGTGTTTTAATCAGAAAATATTATTATGATATTTATAATAGTCAATAAATGGATATTGTCCAAATTGACACAAATGGTTTTTTAACAAATAACAAATTTTATTATAATTTATAAAAATCTATAAAAATATAATATTTGGAAAATATTTTTGGATACGTCTTATAATTTCATTAATTTCTATTCTATTTTTCATTTTTCTTGTAATTGTCTTTATATTGAACCTTAAATATTATATTATTAAATAAAATTTTATGTGTTAAAACGGGTTAGAATAAAAATATAATGATTTAAAAAATTGAGAAATCATATAATTTATATTCTATAATTTTATTTTTGATCCGTACATATCTAATATTTTAAATAAATCACATTGTATCCATTTTTAATAGATTATATATTTAATTAATTTAATATATTGAATAATTCAAAGAGTGGACCTCCCCTCAATTATAAAAGGGAACTACTTACTATAATTTCTTCACAATTCAAAACCATTTTGGTTCAAAAAATATTTCATAAAATACCTTTCTATAATCCATCCACACATCCTTATGGACTTATTTATATTATAAAATCCTTCTTAGTGGTTTTAATCTGTGAATCAACGGTGGTCATCCAAGAAAATTGTATCATTTTCAATCAATTATTTCTATTTTATTTATTCTTACAATTCCTTATTATATTCCTAAAATATTATATCATAAAAACTATAATATCTTAAATGAAATTAGTTGGTATTATGTTAATATCATCACCTAAATATCTCTCTACTCCATTAAATGGGAAGTGAATTAATCATTTCTGTGTACATGTAAACTATTACCACCATGAACATATATAATTTATCTTCCATTATTTTATCTGAAGACAAGTTATAATGATGGAAATAATTTTTATATATGATATTAATGACAGGTTGAAAATTATAGAAATATAACATATCAAATACATTCATTCCATCTATGCACATAAAAATTATATCATCATTCGTGTGTGTGTGTGAACTATCACCTCCACTATGTGATGTGAATCATTTTTTTCACCACATCCCCAATATAAAATATGTAAGCATATATATATTATTAGTATCAGTTTTATGATAATATTATCATTCTGAAAAGATAAAAAAATAATTAACTTCATTTTCATTGATCAATAAATAATGGGAATGTTACTCCTATGTTTCTATAGCTTACAATCCCCATGATTGTAATGTTGTTCATTTCACATATACATATATAATGGAAGGATACAAAAGTGTAATTAATGTATAAAACTGTATTATTATGTCATTATTATTATTCTGTATATGTTCTAATAATTAACTCTTTGACTATATTCGACTTATAGAATTCATTTTTTAATCATGACTTAAATATATTTAAAATTATAGACATGAATGTAAATAATTACGTAATTGTCATATCATGATAATATATCATATAAAAATAATAATGAATCAAAAAAAAGATTATAAGAAATTAATTAATTCACATATGTTTATTAATCATTAATATAATAATTGTAAATGAATATTTTGATTCATCGTAAGGGAACTAAAACCTCATTTTAAATGTTTAAAATATTTATTCTGCTAAAAGATTCATTTTCATGTACATGTTTTTAAAATGGTTTATATGGATATATATTTTGGAAATGATTTTTTTAGAATGTAAATTTTCTAATTTCACCCAAATATTCCAAAGTGGTATGTGACACTTTGAATCAAAATCTATTTTTAAATAATATTAATGTGTTTTCAAAAATGCATTGGTCATTTCATTGTCTTAAAATATTTTCTTATGTGTGCAAATGAAATTTTGAGAGAGACATGTTGAAAATTGAAATATATTTTGTGGTTTATGATTATATAATGGTAAATGGACATTTGACAAGTGGGGATATGATAGACCAAGGATGGATAGATACTTTATAACCTCTTATACATCAGTTATAGATTTCACCAATTTGGTCATTCTAGTTGTAAGAGTGAAATGTATAGAAGGTATTCATATGTCAATTCCATTTTAAGAGTGAAATGTGTGGAATTAAATTAAATGTTTATTGCCTTTTAAATATTGTTTTGTAAATAGTTACCTAGTTAAATACTTCATGTTATCTTATGCGTTTTCATGAAAATAATTTATTTTCAAAGGGTAATACAAAAATATTTCTTATATAATTATTTCTTTTTCATGGTAAAAAATAAAGATATTTCATGAAAATGATTTATGGGTTTTCAATCGAATAATTTATTTCTTTCTTTATGGCCCATAATGTCAAGGCACATCCATTGAGGCCAGTGTGGTGATAACCCCAAGCCCGGCTTCTTAAGGCCAGGGGCTGCTGACTAGCACCAAATCCGTAATTCCCTTAAACTAGAAAGGCATTACCTTTATAACATGTAAACACACACTCAAGTAAGTAGAAAACTGGATGAAACACCATGTAAACTATACAAAAAAAGAGTGCTAAAATAAAAAGGCTCCAGAATACAAGCCTAACTGGAAATTACAAGTAGAACAGAGAACAATAAAATTGAAGAAAAAGAAAGAAATGCATCTACCATGTCATCATCCGGGATTCCTTACTAAAGGGTAGGTAGAGATAGCCTCATCTGCACTGTGTGTCCGTCCATAACCTCCACGTACCGACACTCCATATGGTCTACCTCCGGGCACCATCCTGTCCTTGTACTCTCAGACTTAGTCAGTGTTGTTCTTCTTCTCTTACAAACACAATAAGTTGTGGGCATATCTTGTGCAGGTGTGAGTATAACGATACTCAATAAGGACCCTAAGACCCTCAAGGTCTCAAAATATACCACAAGGATAAAAAACATATTATAAAATAAACAGATAACCATACAATGGTATATACCCATACATATACCAAAGTTATCAAGTGATCCATCTCAATTATGAGGAAAACTAAAAAAAGATGACTCAACTCAAACCAGGATTTTATTCTAGGGGTAGTAACAAGTAACATCCCTTGTCACATTGTTGAAAACTTGGCTACTGGACAACTCCTCATATATCGAGTACAGTGGTCTTTCCGTGACAAAAAGTATTCTTCCCACTAACATTGGACTATTGAGGTACTCCTCCTGTCATGTACCATGGATCCGCCGCATCACCAAGCACACTCCCCACTGTGGGCCAGCCGCGTCACAAAGTGTGTTCCCCCTCGTAGCATGCTGATGTACTCTTATTATCCAGTATCGTGGGTCGGCTGCAACAGCATGGCGCTCCCCACTATTGGACTACTGCGACACCAAGTCACTCAACAATAGGCTAATAGAGTCACTCTGAGTCAAAATAGTCAGTAGTCATCAGGTCTCATCAAGCTACTAGGTCTCCTCACTTTGCTCGCTCGACTCCGGGAGGATCTCCCCAATGATATAATGGGCGATAAACCTACTATAACAAAGTCCAACGAAAAAGTATCACAAAGTTCGGCCACATCATAGGGGTCTCTAAGTAACAGACTACGCGTCAATCAGAATCTTGGTCTGTTAGTTATTAGACTTTTAGTCTCAGGGGCTCGGTTGGATTCGTGCACGATCCAACCTGACTGTTTCCAATATCAAACCATAACTATAGTGATGTATACTCAAATATACTATCTCACTCCATGATTTCCAGCACCATTGACGGTTCGTCAAACGGATTTCTGGTACCAAAGTTATGGCTAGAAGAGCGTAAAGGGTTGTAGTGGGCCCAGGTCCGGTCCGACCTGGTCAGACCAACTTAGCCCGACCTAGCATGGATCGACCCGGTATGGGTCGTCCTGGACCGTAATGTGGCCCTGTCTGCTGGGAGGTCCAGCATCCACGAGGGTCTAAAGGGGCCTCGGAGCGCATGGGTGTCGTGGGTCGGCGCGACCGTGGGGGTTACATGAGGGGGCAGGGCTGGTTTGGCCAGGGAGACATCAAGTGCTCGGGCCGATTCGTCCAGGGTATTGTGTGGGGTGCGGGCCAGCACCACCGGTGAGACGTGAAGGGGGCGGCCCGGTTCGGCTGGGGCGTCGCGAGGGGTGCAGGCCTGTTCGGCCAGGTTGTCTTGGTCGGCGAGCCTCGCAGCCGGGGGGTGGGGGCGGCTAGTGGGTGGTGCGGCCCGTGTGGCCTGGCCGGTGGGAGGTGCGGCGGGGGGTGCAGCCGGTGGTTGCGGGGCTAGTTTGGTAGGGAGACCGGAGCACTGCGGGAACGACGCAGGTCGCGGTGGCCGCGGGTGGCGGCACCTTTGCCAACGATTCCTTCGTCGCCTTCCTTCATTATGAAGAACACCAGATTGAAGAATAGTGTAGGGGTAAGGCCATGTTATTTTGGCACTCACCCTCTGCGTTAGAGTGGTAGCAATCAGTTCACAAGAACGAAGAAATGAACATGAAAACATAATCTTTCGCAATGTTTTTCCCAATCCGCACCGGAATTTAAGGGAGTAAATGGAAAGTGATAAACAAATATAATTAAAACCCTACCTCAGATTTTTCATTGATGACAATGAGGAGGTAAGGTCAGTCATCGAATATTTCCCACATCGGAAGAAGTCTAGAGGAAGAAGGTCGAAGGAGTTCAGTGTTCTTCATTGGTGGAGCGTTTTTTGTTGGGAAGGGCGTTCTTCATTGGAGAACATTTTCTTCATTGGAAAACATGTTCTTTGTTAGAGAGTGTAATCCTCCAAGTGTTGTCCATCGTGTAACTTTACTAGCACTTCACCATTTTGTGATGTTTTCCTAAATCCTCCTCCCATGATCTATATATATAGGATATGGGGGAAGGTAGGTAACAATCATGAAATTTATGATGATTAATTTATGAGGAACCATCCAAAATTCCAACGACGCTGTTAATTAATTTATAAAGGGGGAAAGCCAATTTATCTAAGTTGGCACAATTAATGGTATGTGTGTTCGCACAATTAAAGTAGAGGATGTCAAGATGCTCCTCCACCATATTGAGCGGGGGTTGAGAGTTTATCTCAATTAAATTGGGGTTTAATCCAAGGTGGTCCCCACCACCATAACCTCTCATGGGAGGTTATGTTTAGGGTGGTCCCCACCATGATACCCTCTCATCAGAGGTTACGATCTGGTGGTCCCCATACCTCCACTTCCACATTGTGGTTTAGTTATGGTGGACCCCAACTCCCAACACCCACATGGGTGTTGTAAATAAAAATAAAAAAGTCAAACAAATTTATTTTTATTTTATTCTTACACGAAAAACCCAAAAACTAAAATACACCCTCAACCAACTACCATCAAGGTGCAAGTCTTATTAAGAGAATATCAGCCTTGCGAGTTCAACTGTACCCTCAGATTTCAATTCCGAGCACCGCTTCAAAAGTTACAAAAACCTGCATGCACATTTACTAAATGTACACGAACTAATGCTCAGAAATTGATTTCATGCACTTCGGGCCTCGGAATCATGCGCTGTCAATTTTTGTGGACTCGTAAAATTCTAATATATATAAAAAACATTAAATGGAAATTCTAAGTCTTTACATTCTCCTCATCACAAGATTTACATCCATTTAATCACAACTCAATCTAAGGGATAATGTGGGCGTATTGAGCACACATATGAGCCTCCCTCTCCCATTGCTCACCTGGAGGATACCTTGTTGCCAGCGAACACACACCAGAGGAATCAACTATCCATGAATGACCCACTCCTATCGAACCTCAATCTTTATTGGAACCTCCATTAATGTCACCCCATCGTCGATGACCAGATTGTCAAGGTAAATGATGTGGAAGGGTGGTGCACGTATCTCCTCAGCTGGGATATGTGGAAGACGTCGTGCACACAGTGTAACTAAGGTAGAAGAGAAAAGAGATATGCCCGCTCACCAACTCTGATGAGGACCTAAAAATGACTGATGAACCTTGGAGATAACTTCCCACATCATCCAAACCATATCAAACCTCGTCGAGGTGATACCAGTAGAAAGACGTGGTCACCATCCAAAAACTCTAGAAGTCTTATTATCTTGTCGGCATATGACATATGACTGCTTTGTGTAGTCTTCATCCACTCAAGAATGATTTGCACCTTCTCTATGGTAGCCCACACCCTCTCTAGTCCCATTATTGTGGACACCCATGGGTCAGTCCATCACAAAGGTGATCTGCAAGGTCGCTTGTATAACGCCACAAAAGTTGACATCCAAATGGTGGAGTGATAGTTGTTGTTGTATAAAAACTCCACCAAAGCTATGTGATCCTCACAGCTATGATCGAAGTCAAGGAAACAAGCACACAACATATCATTGAGGGTCTAAATGGTCCGCTCAATCTAACCATCCATCTGCCGATAGAAGGCGATGCTCAAATGAATATGCATCCCAAAAGCCTCCCACAACCCCTTCCATAGCCAAGAAGTAAAACGTGCATCACGATCAGGGAAAACAGTTGTGGGTGCACCATGTATACTCACAATATCCTGCACATAGAGGAATCATAAGCTCTCTACTTAACCCAGATCTCTGATCGGTAGGAAGTGAGCCGACTTGGTGAGTCGGTCGATGATCACCCAAATAGAGTCATGTACCCTGGATGTACGTGGAAGACCCAGCACAAAGTCCATGGTCAACCCATCCCACTTCCACTCTGGTACCTCTAAAGGTTGAACCAAGCCTGCTTGTACTGGATGCTCCGCCTGTACTTGCTGAAAAGTGAAGCATCGAGAGTCAAACTCTAAAACTGGTTTTGTTCATTCTCGACCACTAGTTTTGTTGTCAGAAATCCTGATACCTCCTCACCACTCCTATAAGTTCTGCTAGAGAGGATGTGTAGAACTCCCATAACACTTTCTTCTGAAGTGATACTGGAAACATGGTACGTTCTCTAAAGAGGATAGCATGCTCCCCTCCTTTAGAAAATCCATCGAGTGCCAGCCCTATGGATATTTGAGCACATCCTGTCTCACAGTTAGTGTCCCCATGTTACACCTCCCTGTCACGATGAAGAAGTGGGGGGTGACTATAAGAGATTGAATAAAAGATGCTCCATCCCGATCCCAAAAGAATATCAACATAGAGGCCAGCTGTTCTGTTGCCGCTCATAACAGCTGTATACAAAATCTCCTACAGAGTGCATCTGTAACAACTTTCCCCTTCTTAGGAGTATATACTATCTTGAATTCATAGTCCTGGAGTAACTCATGCCAACTTCATTGTCTCCAGTTCAGGTCCTTCTTAGAAAATATACACCTGAGACTGTTCTGATCAGATTTCAATGTAAAACATTTGTTAATAAGAGAGTGTTGCCACATATTCAAGTAAAATACCACTACAACGAACTCCAGGCCATGGGTAGCGTAGTTCTACTCATGTTTTCTCACCTTTCAAGATCCATATGTGATAATTTATCTCTCATTCATCAGGACACATCCATTTCTAGTCCCTGATGTGTCGCAGTAGACTACGTGACCTACTCCTTCCTCTAGAATCCCCAAGATTGGGGCACCAGTCAGCCTCTTCCTTAGCTCCTAAACGATCGTATAGCATCTCCTAGACAACACAATGGTTTTCACTTTCATTGTAAAGGTTGATAGTGGTGCTGCATCTATGGAGAAATCTGGCACAATTCTCTGGTTGTATCTAGCCAAAGCTTGGAATGTCTGTACCTCCGTCACAATCCTGGGTGGATCCTAAGCAAGTACCGCCTTAATCATTGATGGATCTACCAAAACTCCAACCTCTGATATGACATGTCCTTGAAAGTGAACCTCTCAGATATATAACTGGCACTTTGAGAGCTTCCCATAAAGCTGGTTCTCCTTGAGTGTGTTCAGTACAACCTACAAATGATAGGAATGCTTCTCCTCAGTAGTCGAGTAGATCAGAATGTCGTTGATAAAGACTACGACAAAGGGATCAAGGAATGCATGAAATATCATGTTCATGAGCCCCAGGAACACTACTGGAGCATTGGTCACACAGAATGGCATAACCAAGAACTCATAATTTCCATACCGACATCTGAAGATTTTATTTTGTACATCCTCATCTCGAACTCTATGCTGGTGATAGCCAGATCTGAGGTCTATCTTCGAGAACCACAGTTCTCCCTTCAGCTGATCAAAGAACTAGTCAATCCTTGGGAGTGGGTACTTTTTCATCACAGTCACATAGTTCAGGGGCAGATAGTCGACCCTATGCCTCAAGATCCCATCCGACTTCATGGGGAACAGAATCGGTGCTACCCAGGGAGAAACTCTTGGTTGAATGAATCACATCCACTACAATTCTTCCAGTTGTTCCCGCATTTCACGAAGATCTGCGAGAGACCTTAAATATTTTGGTGTATATGTTGGTTCCATCTCGGGGCACCAGTCAATGTAAAAGTCCACCTCCATGTGAGGAGGTAGACCTGGGACATCATCGGGGAAAACATCCATGTACGGGTCCACCACTCAATAATAACTCGGACTCTCCACATCAATAGATCCAAGGGTATGTCCAGCCAACCGATGTGTGATCGACTGTACTCTCTTCCGAGCAACTCTATCTTGTGCATAAAAGGTTCCCTTCTCGCCGGTGAAGGTAAACATGGTCTCATCCATGCTAACACACCACACATTGCACCTAATACAGTCAATCTGAGCATGGAATGTAGATAACCAGTCCATACCCAAGATGACATCGTATGACCTTGATGCCGCTACTAGGAGATCCTAGCCAAAGCTCTCGCCTCCTAGATTAAGCTCAAAATACCAACACCAGTGTGTAATCGTCGAATCTTCTCCCGTAAGAGTCTATATCTGTAAAGATCGATCCAATGGTTCCATATAAATCTCTGATCTCCGAACAATGGAATTGGAAATAAAATAATGATTGTCTCCTGAGTCTATTAGTACAGCAGCTATGGTAGATTAGACACAGATCATACCTTGTATCATCTCCCAAGTGATGTGGTTGTTGGCCTCAGCCGCCTGGTGTTGTGCTCTCCCCTGTCCACCTGCTCCCTACGGTTGGGGTGGAAATCCTGGTGGTGGTGGCAGTAACATCTCGAAGTGTCGAACACCACCAACTGCACGACCAGCTCTCTACCACATCTGTATGCTCTCTGTGGACCACCTCGATCGAATCTTTGTCTCTTCTTGGGTGGTCCCTCGACCATCTGCTGATCATCCGAATGATAGTTCAGACAGTCACGAGCCATGTGACCCTTCCTGCCGCATGTGAAACACTGCCCACTCCTGGCATGTATGTCTCCTCTTTGGGTGCACCACATAATCATTCCTGAGTCATGCGATTGTACTTATAGTTATGGTCCTCTTGGAATTATGTGTCGTTTGTCAGCTTCCAGTTGTTGAAGTCTCTGCTACGTGATTACTATCGGTGGGTATTTCTGCTAGTGACTGCTCAGCAAAGAAACTGTCCTCCAAGAGGGCTCTCCCTAACACCCCCACATGTGTCGAGATTCTATGTGAGATCATTGAAGCCATGATCTCTCTCCTGAGTCATTGGTCGACGATCCAGGCCCTAAAATTGGGTCCCGCTTCATATCTGTGGTGTAGAATGAGAGTTCAGTGAACCGTGCTGAGTACTGAGCTACAGTAATGCTACTCTACTGCAGATAAAGTAGCTCCTGAATTCACACTGTTAAAAGAGTAGCTGGAACAAACTCTAACAAAAACAGGCTCCCTATGTCTGCAAAGAGAAGCATCACCCCATCGATAACATGGATCATCAAGCTCCACCATCTACCCACTGCTTCCTGCAGAAGGTTGGAATCAAGAATCACCAAGAGATCGGTTGGTGTCCCCCTACCATTCGGAAAACTCTCACCACAACCTCCATCCAATCCTCAGCCACCTGTGGGTCCATCTCTCCCATAAACTAGGGTGGCCTCTAGAGTTGGAACTCGTGCAACGTGCTCAAGCATCGTGCACCGTCTACTACTACGGTTGGTGGAATCAGTGACCCAATTGGTAATGGTATCGATGGTGCCTCCTCTGGTGCCTCTACTTGAAGAGGACCATGCACTAAATCTTTGTCGGTCAGTGGGATATCAGTGCATAAAACTCTCATAACTCTGTATGACAATCTTTATAGAGACATACTAAAAAGAAAAAGATGTTCTATGGTAAAATTTTATACCTGTTGAGCGGACCTGGTGAGAAGGCTTAAGGAAAACACTTGAAAAACACACACGCATTCAGTGTTTTCTTGCACTGAGTCAGAAATCCAAAGTCAGGTTCCTGGTGTATAAATACGTTGGCCGCCACACCAACACTGGACTTCGTGAACTAAAAACCACACTCACTAAACTTAACATTATTTCTTCCCTGAAAATAAAGATCAGAGTACTATGTTCTGAGGTAGAACAGACTCCTCTGATACCAATTTGTCACGACCCGTCCCCCGTAGCCCATGTCGTGACTACCCCAAGCTTACATTTTATAGGCCAGGGGATGGGGACTAGCACCAAAATAATAATTCCCTATAACTGGGAATGTGTTGCCTTTATAACCTGTAAACACACACACAAGTAAACACATATCTGAATGAAACACCATGTAAATGGTATAAAAAAGTGTGCTGAAAAAAAGGGGCCAGAATATAAGACAACTGAAAAGTACAATTACAATAAAAAATAATAAAACTGAAGATAAAGAAAGATATGTAGCTACTAGGTCCTCCTCTAAGATTCCTACCTGAATGGTAGGTTCAAATAGCCTCCTCATCACTTCACGTCCGTCCATCACCTACACATACCGACACGTCGTAGGGTCCACCTCTGGGAACCGTCCGGTCTTGGTACTCTCAGCCTCAGTTTGCGTTGTCCTTCATCTGAAACCAACACAACATGGTGCCGACATAGCCCATGTAGGGGTGAGTATAATGATACTCAATAGGGACCTCAATACCCACAAGGTCTCACAAAATCCAACAGGGATAAACTACAATATATGAAATCAACAGATAACCTCACTTATGTATATGCCAATACATATACCTAAATTACCATGTGATCCATCTCAATCCTGAGGAAAACACATAAAAGATGACTCATATCAAACCAGGATTTTATTCTAGGGGTTGTATCATGTAACATCCCGAGTCACGTTATCGAAACCTCGACTACTAGAGAAGTCCTCTTCTATAGAGTACAGTGGGCATGCTACGACACCAAGCATGCTTCCCACTATCGTTGGACAGTTGAGGTACTTCTCCAATATAGTACCATGGATCTATCATATTCCCAAGTGTGCTCCCCCCCGTGGGTCTGTCGCATCAAAAAGCGTGCTCCCTATCATAGCCTTTTAAGGTACTAATCCTATAGAGTACCATGGTTCTATCGCGACTGCAAGGTGCTCTACCCTGTGGGTCTTCCGTGACACCAAAGCAATCCACACTAGGCTAGTAGAGTCACTATGTGTCAAAACAGTCAGCAATCGTCCGGTCTCAGCCAGCTACTAGGTCTCTGCGCTATGCTCGCTCGTCTCCAAGAGGATCCGCTCAATGGGCTACTGGTCGATACTCCAACTTTCATGAAGCTCCACGAAGAAGTATCACAAAGGCATGTCACCTCATAGGGGTCTCAATGTTAGAGACGGTGTGTCAATTGTATTCCCAATCTGTTAGAAAATATCCTTTTAGTCATAGTGTTTGGTTGGAATCGTGCTCGATACAACCTAATAGTTCCACATCACAAACCAAAACAATAGTGGAGTATACTCAATGGGACTATCTCACTCCAATATTTCATGTGTTGCATATGGTTCGTCAAATGGACATCTGGTGCCAATTTTATGTCCAAATGCGTGTAAAGGGTCGTATTGGGCCTGGTTATAATCCTACCCGGTCAGACCGACCTGGCGTTATGGGGGGCCACATGGACATCAGGTTCGTTATTCCTGGACACTACGAGGGTCGTGGGCCGATTTGGATAGGGCGCCCTGAGGGGCGTGGCCCAACTCTGTAGTGGTGCCGCGAGGGGAGCGGGCCGGTCCGGCCGGGGTGTCGTGGCCGGGGGCGGTGTGGTCGGGGTGGCATGGCCAGTGGGGGCCGTGGACCTGGGGCATATCCAGTGGGAGGTGCAGTGGGTGGAGGGCTCGACCTGAGGGCGGCGGGGCCGGTGGGGGGCTCGACCAGCGGGAGGGGAGGCCGGCCGACGGCATGAACGGGGTGGTTCGGCCATCGGGCAGCACAGCGGCAGGAGCCACGGCTAGGGTGGCGCGGTTGGCGGGTGCAGGGGTAGTTTGACTGGTTTGGCTGGATCACTGTGGGTGTGGCGCAGGTTGCGGTGGCCATGGGTGGTGGCAACGTTGCCTTTTTTGCCTTCGTCACCTTCTTTCATTCCGAAGAACACAAAAAATAAGAACAATGGAGGGGTCATGCCATGTTATTTTGGCATGCACCCTACAGGTTATAGTTGTAGCATGCTATTCACAGGAACGAAGAAATGAACATTGAACCACAATATTCTTCAATGTTTTTTCCCAATCCGCACCAGAAAAGAAGAGAGTACATGGAAAGTGATAAACAAATAACATTAAACCCATACCTCATATTGTTCATTGACAATGAATGGAAGGGATGGCCAGTCGTCGAAGATGTCCCACGTCGGAAGAAGTCCAGAGGAAGAAGGCCGAAGGATGTTAGCATTCTTCGTTGGCATGGCGTTCTTCATTGCAAAGGGTTTTCTTCGTTAGAGAATGCATTATTCATTGGAGAGAGAAATCCTCCAAGTGTTGGGAATCACGTCACATTACCAATGCTTTAACGCTTGGTGATTTTGTCCCAAATCCTTCTTCCAAGTTCCATATATATTGGAGAGGGGGATGGTAGGTAAGGATCGTGGAATTTATGAAGGTTCATTTATTAGGAACCTTCCTAAATTCCAATGACGTTGTTACTTTATTTAAAAAGGGGGAAGGACAATTTATCTATGTTGGCACAATTAATGGATTGTGCATTGGAATAATTAATGTGAAGAAAATCAAGAGGCTCGTCCACATTAAAAAGGGGGGGTTGAGGGTTTCTCTCAATTAAAGGGGGGTTTAATCCCGAGTGGTCCCCACCACCATTACCTCTCATGGGAGGTTATACTTTGGGTGGTACCCACCACTATATCCTCTCATGAGAAGTTATGTTCTGGTGGTCCCCATAACTGAACATCCACATGGAGGTTTAGTTCTGGCGGTCCCCACCTCCCAATACTCACATGGGTGTTTCAAATAAAAATTAAAATTTCATACACTTTTAGTGTTATTTTAATCCTACACGAAAAACCCAAAAACTAACTTTCACTCTCGACAAACTGTTGTTGAGGTGAAAGTCTTCTTAAATGAATACCGGCACTGCGAGTTCAATGGTGCCCTCAGATTTCAATTCCAAGAAACGGTTCAAATGTTAGAAGAACCCGCTGTCACCTTTACTGAACCTTCCCGAAATAATGTTAAAAAATTCATTCCGGGAACTCCAGGTCTTCGAATCACGCACCATCAATTTATGAAGACTCGTAAAATTACCATATATTAAAAAAAATACATGGAAGTTATGGGTCATTACAAATAATTAGATTTTATACTCATCCCAGGTTTTAAAATTATTTCACTAGTCATGTGATTGTTAAAGAAAAGAACATATCAATATTAATTTATTAGAGACGTGTCGTGAGAAGAAATCATGTATTTAAATAGGGTTATCCATGGTATAGAAAAATGGATTACTGAGTATAATTTTCCACTATTATTGTAAGGTTTTAATATCTAAGTGTTATCCCTAATTCACAAATACAATAATCTAAAAATATCCTCGAAATTTAATTCTAGGTCTAAAACTCTACAGTATTTAATTTTAAGGTTAGGTCCTTACACACTTAGAAAACTTCCTTAGTTTACAATAATTTATATTGTAATGATAGAATTTATGTGATGGGGGGATGTAATTACTTGACATTTCAATACATATTATACATAAATAAATAATATATTAAATTACTTGTTTCACACACTGTACCAAACTACAAATAAAAAACAATTGTATATTTTAATAATAAATATAACTATTATGACATAACCCATATACATTTAAGTCACCATATCATAGAATCATTAAATAATGTTAAAAGAAAGGGAATCTAGAAGTGTATGGATTCCTTGTGAATCCCATTTTTCTAATCATGGAAGGGAGTTATACTCACTAGAGATTTCTCCATAATAAAACAATGGTGAATATGAGTAACTACAGTTTGAGAGAAACCATAAATGGAAGTTGCTCAATCTCATTAACAATTTTTCATGATTCGTGACAATTAGACTACCACATGAAATAGTTTCCAATTTTTTTATAATTTTTGTGTCTTATTCAGATATCATGTGGGGTTATGTAATAAAAAATTATGATTATATATACATGTAATAAAATAATGTAGTAGATATTTATACTTTTAAAATGTTTTTTTATCAATTCAATTTCGGATAATAAATAAATAATTTATAAATTTGAAATTTTTTTAAAGAAATAGTGTTTATTATTACTAAATATTATTTATATATATTAAAAAGATATTATTCTTTATCAATAGAAAAAAATAGCTAATATGTAAAAAAAAAATTTCCTATAAAAAGTGACTTTCTTTATATTTTATTATTTTATATAAAACTATTTTACAGAAATTTTAGGATTTAGATATGAATAAAGAAGTATTATTTTTTTCTTTATCATTGAAATCATATCATAATGGTAATTTTTTGTATTTTTATAAAATGTTTTATTTTTATGTCAATGGTATGAAATATATTTTTAAAAAATAAAAATATTTTTATGAATTTTTTTTTAAATAAATATGAATGGTAAATTCATGAAACATTTTTATAATTATAAATAAATATTTTATAATCTAATATTAAATTATGAATATGATTTTTTAGCTTATAAACTAATTTTGTTTCATTTTCAAACATGAACTAAATTTTGTCAATTTTTTATTAATTTTTATATAGAATATTTTGTAATTATATTTTTTCCTTTAATATATTTCATTTGATTAAATGGATGAGAAAATTTTAATCATTATGTCCAAATTGATTATAAATGAAAATTTTATTTTTGGGCATAAATGAAAAATTGTGAGGGTAAAGAATAGTTACCACCAAAAAATCTAAAATGGTAAATGTAATAATCTAAAATTAATAAACTCAATCTGGTTTAAATATTTTGTGGTAATTTCATTATGATGAATTTATTAATCACATAACCAATCCACTACATAATTTCATGTTTTTGAATTCACATTATTTGATAGTGACCTCTTGTTATTTAATTTTTTAGGGTATTGACAAATATATCATCCCATTTTAGATACAATAGGTAAACTCATATCCTCAAATCACCTTTAACTAAAACCCCAAATATTCTTACCAAAATATGTAGAAACCTCTCAAACATCATTATTAGAACCTTAAATTGTTTTTGGGATTCTAAAATTATCATCCATCAATGGTATGACATCCTTCCCAAAAGAGATTATCCAAGCAGTAATGAATAAATTTCTAACCCAACCTTCACATTTTTTAGTTAATTATATTCATTTCTTCTTACTAAAATTCCATTACAATATATTATAAATATAAAATAAATATCAATATTATAGTGATATTTCATTATAAAAATGATATATAAATTAACCAACCATTCCATTATACTTTGAAAAAAATGATAACATGGATCATGCGTCTCTGTATACTACCACCTACATAAGAATACATGAATAATATTCCATCAATTCCTTACATGGATGATCCAAAATGGGAATTAAAAATTACGTATTATCTATATATAATTATTAATTTCTTGGTATTTTAAAAAATTTTACTTTATTCATACCCTATTAAAAAATGTATATCATAATCCATGTATAAGTGTGGATTACCACCTCTATAGAAAAATACATTGTGTTTTTCAGTACCTCTATTTTGGTTGGACATAATTTATATTTTATGAGTATTTGTGATACTGATGAATCTAATATTTAAATATAATTTATTTGTTAATTCATTGTTTTTAGTCCCACCATACTGTTATTTTATGATTGAATTTCACTTTTTCGTCTTTTAGTAGAGATTCAACCGTTATTATAAAAAAACAAAATAGTTTTTTCATTATAACAATTTTAATTTCCATATTTACTTCAACCATATCTTTATAAAAAATTATAGAAATTTTAAAATTATATTTTTCTTCTTCTATAAATGATGATATTCATTTTATTATTTATAATACTAGGCTACAATAATGATCCCTTAAACTGGATCACGATCTAGTAGTTGAAATATGTGCATATATATGGATAATTTTAATGATGGGAATACATAAAAAAAGGTCCAACTGAGATGATATTAATTTAGACATGTTGATAGAGAATAGGCTAGGGAAAGAATTAATTATGAATTTCCACACCTGATCATGCTTCTATCAAGGTAAAAAATGGATGGTAAGATGGATAATTTTAATTTCTGAAGTCACCAAGACATAATAATGTCATTAATTAATGCAACAATTAAATATTCATATGGATTATAAAAAAGATTAGTTTTTTTAAATGCAATTTATATGAAAAAATTAAACAAGTCCACATCCCCCAATTGGTTCATTAAATGTGTAAAAAATGATTAATCCTTTAGAGGTTTAATTTAGAAGGAAATCAATCCACCCATCTCATTATAAACATGTACCATAAATCCCATTCCAATGGATAAACATTTTAAGGGGTAAATATGGAATATATATGTGGTATTATTTCATTATATTTTCAATATATATTAGTTTATCTCTTTTCCTATTATTTTTAATGATTTTATTTCCCCCAAAATACTTTCTTGGACTCCATGTTTGTTGAGATATAATTATCACTATTTTGAGGGGGAGTGGTGGTGTTTATAATTTATTATGGATTATTTTTTCTCATGTTCTATTCTAAAATGTTTATATTTTTTAGAATTATTATTGTGATATGCCACCCCACATTCTTCACTTCAATTTTTTTCACCATCATTCACTATTTATCCTTCCCATTAATATCTATGTAATTCAATAGTTGAGTTTTAATTAGGTATTATTGCACAATAGATTATGTATCCATTCATAGGTATTAGTGTAGGGTAATACCGTTTGAATTCGAGGGTGTAGAGTGAATTTTCTAGATATATTCCTTTAATATAATGATGATAAATATATTTTTAATAACAATGTATCATTACGTTGAAAACCCAAAAACATATTTCTTCTACTAATTTATTACTGTCTTAATTCATTATTTTTCTTTGTGTTATTTATTTTCATTATTATATACATTATATAACATATATTTAATAATAAAAACCTCAAATAATTATAACATAGTATTTTAATATTAGTTTGAATTTAAATAGTGATAATAGAAATCTAGTGTGTGTCAACGGCATCATTGGGATCGAACTTAAGTTATCACAATAGAGTACAATTTCAGAAGAATATGAATTTAATTTACTAGCGGTTTGAAAAAAATCTTATCACTTTTTAACCATTTATATAAATGATAATTTTTTTAAAACACTAATTTTCAATAAAACAATCAAATAATCAAAAACATTCAAAAAATAGGAAAAAATCATTCATTTATACCTTTCCTTTTGTAGGTCAATATAGATTTTTTTATGATGACACATATTTTTGTCTGATTTTTATTTTAATATGTAAGAATATTTGATATTTAATATTCAAGATAATTTATTGTTGATGGAAGAATAAAGCTATAAGATACAATATATAACCACTTTATTTGAAGATGTTAATGTTTTTTGGATAGGCAGACAATAACAATAGAAATATGAAGAATAATATGTAATTTCTATTCCACACACATGTGCAGCTGAAGAACCAAAAGAATACTTCAATATGAAACATTATGATCCATTTCTCTCTCATTTTCCATTAGTTTAAGATGATTATAATGGTAACTTACTAGTTTATACCACTATGGAATCACAACATGATTCTAAATAAAAATTTTCAGATTTATTTGAATTTAAAAAGGTGTATGATTATCCCATATTTGAAAATAAAAAAAACCATTTTACCATTATCTATGTTTGTAACATAATGAATATTATCCCCCTACTGATATCAAATCTCTGATGGTCTATCTGAAAGCGAACTTCTTTCAATTATATTTTTATGATTGGGAGTATTTATATATTGATTCAACTTGCGTTAATTATCACAAAAAAATCAAATCTTCACTGAAATTCCTCTTCATAAAATTTAGGATGTAAAATATTATCCCACTCAGACCCTAGATGAAGATAATGAATAGGCTGACGAAATAATTAAAAACTATGAAAGGGACTTATTCTTCCACCATCACCCAACACCCAATTGGTACCAGATTAGAAAGTGGAGGAGCTTATTTACTCAATTCTTGGGTTCCTACATGACTATAAAAATATTAAGATCGTAGGATGAAAAAATCATATGTGGATCATGATAATTAAATCACACCCACATTCAGATTTTTGTTATCCCACTACAAGTGCATTACTAGGGGTAGTAAAAAATCTAGCACCCACATGTGGGTTTAAACCATTATCAATAATATTTTCCATTTTAACTTATTTTTATTTATTTTTTATATTCTATGAATTTGTATTTAATATATGTTTAAATGTGAAGCAGTTATAATATAAACTCATATCTCATATTAGAAAAAAATATAGTTTGTATCATTAATTACAATTATTTTCAAACACTTTTTTATTTTAGTTTATTTTAAATGAGGGGCAGTTAAATCATAATTTATGACTAACATCAATGTTCTTAAATTATTTTTGTGTGTTTTTATATTTTTATCTTCTTATGAACACTGAGATTCTTTTATTATCCATATCATTTTCACACCTGGTCTTATTTTTGATAGAGTTGTCTTGATTTTCAGAGGAATTTATTTTATATTATTGTTGATGTGATTAATTATTCCTAGAATTTAATTTTGATGAATTATTAAGTGCTTGACTAATTTTTTAAATCTGTTCCCATGAAACACAATATAAAAAAAAATTAATGTCTTATAATTTGTTATAAACTTTTTAACATATCCTTTTTATGACAAAAATATTCTTTGGAGAAGAATGTATTTTATTTTGTGAGAGGAAATCATTTTATATTTCCCTTTAAATTCTTTATGCTTCGTAATGATTTTTACCTGATTGATGCATTTTATTAATCCGTAAATAGTTGACCTAAGACTTAAACCTATGTTTAACATTTCCTATAAATTTCATTATATGAATTTCCTTATAGGTTTACGCTATATTAAAAGAATATTTATGCTTATAATTGTTAAATTATTTTATTTTATCAATAATATTTGATGTTATAGTTTGGGAGATGGTCTATTTATGTGTGTTATTTTGGATGTAGATAATTAATTTGTTATGTGATGTTGGTTTCATTATTTTGGCCTATATATATATATACAATTATCCACATGTCATCATTTCATTATACATTATTTTTATAATTCGGTTCTCCTTAAAAAAGTAAAAGAAAAAGATGGACCTGAGATTTATTAATTCATTGTGTTTTATTTTTTCATTTATATCACTGTCAAAATTCAAGGGAATGAAATTAAATTCATTCATTATAATCATTTTTCCACCCATACTCAATGATCAAAATAAAAAAAGAAATAAATTAATGAAACTAAATGAAAAAAGATGGAGAATTTCAATGTCACCATTCGATGTAATCATTACATGACAATTTACCCATTTCACAAAATGTGGTTCTATAGTGTTACTAATTTTAAAATGTAATTTAGTGAGTAATTTTCTATATTTATGTTTTCTTATTTATACAATTTCACTTTAGAGTTAAATATTTTCTTTTCGTTATTAAATATTTATGTGTTTTTACGCACCAACCCTATAATCCCATAAATAAATGGAAAAATACCGCATGATTTAGTTAATTTTAATTTCTAGAACAATTAATAAATATTAATTATCAAAATCATTGAGTTATTTAATCATTTTAAAATTATTATCATAACATCAAGTTTAATTTCTCTTGAGTGAAGTGTGAAATAAAATTAAATATGGGGTATCTTTAACTGGTCCATGGTTGAATTTGTTTTTTTGAAAAAAATTAAATGTGAGGAATGAATATAAGATGAATATTTTAAATATATGAAAAATGAAAGAATTATTTGTCTCAAAACATTGTGATTGTTTTTTCATTTTTAATTTTTGGGTATATTTTCTTTTACAGGGTTTATGACTTCCAAGGAGTGTACTGGTGAATTTTGGGGAGTAAGTAAGATAATATTATTATACATTTTATTCAGTTATTCATTTTTTTCAACTGAAAAACAGTGTTATATAATACACGATGTCATTTTTTAGGTTTATGTATTTATTTTTTATTAATCTCCATAAAACATCTTATTTTGGAATTTAACACTTTTATTTTTCATCAATATTTCATTTCAAATATTGTATATAGTCATTGAAATTGTGAAATTACAATTTTTATTCATCAATATATATTGGGCTTCATTTGATTCTCCTTCCTCTTATATGGTCATAAATTCATGAGATTTTATAAAATTAGAATTAGAATAATCACTTAGATAGAATAATTTTAAATATTTTAATATACCCAAACTCATTCATCTATTGATCAATAATGCTATAACATTTGGATAAATAATTAATAAAAGTTTAAAACATTCATAAAGACACTATTTATCAATTTATCCATTTAATTTAGAAAAATTTATCAAACAATCATATATTGAAATTTGAGGGAGATTTTTTCAACCCTCTCATTAAAAATTTATATCACCATCCCATTCCAAAGGATATCCATTTTTAGGATTAAAATATATTATAGATTATGTAATAGTTCATTATATGAAATATATATATATATATATATTTATTATTTAATCTCTCTTTCCCTCCCATTATGTTTTCTTGTTTCCACCACCATACTTATTTTAAATATATTTTCATAGAGAGCCGACCATCATAATTGTTTAGGGGGAAGTGGTGGTGTTTTGAGTTTATTATAATTTATAGATTTCACATGTATTTATAAAAAAATAGTGTTATCATACATAGATATTACATTATGTTTTATTAACATTTATTCCATTACACAAATAAACAAATGTTGAACGTAGAGGTATAGTGTCGTTGGAAACATGGAAATAGAAATAACTTCTTCATAGGTAGAATAAATAATCTCTAAATATATAATTAATAACTATTACTCTAATTATATATATCACAATTAATAAATTTATTCATAACATTAGGCAATTAAATGTAATAAACAGTGTGATCCAAAGTTATGTAATTGTAGATAGAGGAGATACTTCAATATTACAATATCATAATGGTATGAGAACATGAGAATAAATTTTGAAAAATAATTCATTCACTTGAAATATCATAATATTGACTTTTACCATAAAAATGGTCGTTCATAAAACATGATTCATAATGGAATAAATAAACTTGATCCGTGAGAAAATAATGTTTTCCTAAGACAACGATTTATGGAATAAACATAATCATAGATAATAATTTTCAAAATTGTGAAGTTTCACATACTAAAAATCATAGTGGAATGGATTCACTTTCAAAAACCATAATAATATTCATGGTTTACACCCAATACAATCATATTTGAAACATTCCTTTACTAAAATGGGTTCATTACCCATTCATGTCCTGTGTATCTCAAGATATAAATATCTATTCCCTATGAACTGTAAGGGATATTGGTCAAAACCATAACATAATTTAAATCATACATACTTCTTCTGAAATATCATAAAACATTTATCATATAATAAACCATGAAATGAAATGGGTTTCATTAAAGTATCATCATATCAAAGCCTATGTAAAATAGACAAGTTTCATAATCATTTCATCACAACATAATTCATAGAAAAAGTAAATAGGTTTCAGAATAAATTTATCATGGTATAACCTATGGGAGGGAAATGGGTTTAATAAACATAAAATTACCAAAAACCATTCAGATAAAGAATAATATTTTTATTCATTATCCATATCCCCATTAAACAATAAATTACATCAACGGGGGTCATCCATGATAGATAATGACTTTGAAAAAAACTCAATTGGAACACTTCTTGATGAAGATATATTTTTTTAAAAATTACTTTTTATAAATAAAAATTCACATGATATTTGGGATATATTTTTCTTTTATAATAACCCTGAAGAGTTAAAAATGAATCACTAAAAAATAAAAAAATATTTCTGGGAAAAAATCCATTTTCGACTTTGGAAAACACTTTTTAAAACACAAAACATTTTGAAAATCTTTTAAAGATTGAAACAATTTATTAAAAATTGAAAAAAAAATAATGGAGAAAATTTATAATAAAATATATTTTAAAACATGTATGGGGATGTTGATGTTATTAAGTTCTTATGACAGCAGAAAATATAGTTCCTGTCATGGATGTGAGAAACCTAGATTCTTTTATCATTTGAGGTAAAATCCAAAATCTATTGTTTGGAAAACAAAATAAATTTTTAATTACAATTTTTTTATAAATTATCATATGGATAAAATGACTATTATATATAATATTATAGTATTAAAATATTTTTAATGAATTTTTATAAAAGAAGGCTTTGGATAAAAAATTATTTTCGACCAAAGACCCAAAAAAGTCAGATTAGAATAAAAACATTTTCAAACTTATTTTAAATACACAAGAGTACAAAAAATGGTACAATTACATGGAAATACCATGAGTGACCAAATTATATGAAAATAAATTATTCTTTTTGAGATTTATATCATAATATTTCAACATTGGACACTTAATCATAAATAATTATCATAAATAAATATATTGTAACATAAAACTACTACCACTATCATAACATTTGAAACATAATCCACATGAATGGGATTTTATGAAATTGATATATAATCCATATAGTTTTCATATAATACTCATAAAATATATTCATGGTAAGGATATACACCATAAAAATGAAATACATGGTCAATATGGTTTGTGTATCGTAGAAAAGAAAAGTGTGATGGAAATCACATCCCTTAAGACTTAACATACTTCATAAACATAATAACTTATGTAATAATATATATAATTTTCTTATAAAAATATTTCATAGTAATAAATAAAAATTTTAATCCTTATATTATTTAATTATTACATTTTATTTCCTATTTATTAAAAATTTAATGTTAAGGTCTCATTTCGAGCAATGTTTAACTTTTTTTCATATATGATTTAATTTATTATTTATTGTCCATTTAGTTTTATCTGGTTCATATCATTTTTATTATGATAACCATGATACAAATATCATATTTATCCTTTATATATTTATATCGAGTAGTTTGTGAATGTTAGAGAATGAAAAATTAAATACACGAATTAGGGAGATGTTAGGTTGTTTGTATGCATGAACAATGTTTCTATATTCCTAATGGATTGAATGAAATTAAGGTAAGAAATATATTCTGATTAGAAAATAATTTTAATTTTATATATTTCACATGTTTTCATTACATTCGATGTAAATAGTGAAAATAATATCACTTTATAAGGTGGTAGTCCTCCATACACATGAACGACATTATCATAATCCTCAAAAATAGAATGTCTAAATGTATGTCTGATATAGTAATTATATATGTATAATAATATAAAAAATTTCATAAATAGAAATATATTCAATCATTACATCCATCTGTAGGAGGTTGTAATGGAATAATGAATGACATTGATTAGTGATGCGGTAGTCCGCCATTCACGTGAATGATTATTTTGTAATGCAGCTTATAAAAGTAGAGATCAATTTTTTTATTTTATTAAAATAAAAATAAAATAGTATTTTGAATATAAGAAAATTTTAATATCACTATTTTTTTATAAGTATTTAATTAGGTGAAGGAAGAATTAAAATAAAAATTCTTGCTAAAGAATGTTACCTCTTCCTTAAGTAATCACCAGAGGTTTGCAACGAAAACCATCTAATGTAGCATTATTTTACAAATATATGGCTTATATGATTAATTTATAGGATTAATGAATTTATTTGTATAGTTCTTGGTAAAACCAATTGAGTTTTATATTTTTAATGATATAGTAAATTGGTTGGGATTTTATAAGTGAGGTGAGAGGTAAACTTTTAAAATTTTAAAAACGAAATAGTTGTAACAATGTTTTAATCATGACACAAGGAAAACATATAGATTATTATTGAAAAATATACATTATAAAGTTGTCATATGACCATAAAAAAATGTTTTATATAATTTATTAGTTCATATTTACACTTATTTATTTAGTTTAACCCTCAATAATCCCATTTTTAACATAACTAATGTAATTAATTTTTAGTGTTTTTACTATTAATTATTATCAAATATTAATTTAACTTATCATGTAATATATATTATCCTAATTCAAAAAATGGAATCCATTTTTTCATCTTCAATTCACATAAGTGTAAAATTTTAATTTTTAATTATCCTACTGGAGTTTTGAGAAATTTTGGATTCGAAAGGAATTTTTTCAAAAGTTGCCAAGGTTTTTATAAATCAATATCTAAAAAAATGGATTGAAAATTAATAAATTGGATTAATATATATATATATATAGTTTAAATGATTTTATTTTAAAACTATTTTTTTAAATAATTTAACTTTATAAATTATTTAATGGAAAAGGAAGCTTCAATTAAAATTTAATGTTTTCAATGTTCATTAAAAAATTATACTTTTTAGAAAATCCTTAAAAAACATTCCTATGATAAATTTGATATGTTGATTTCAAAAATGACTCTCATTTTATAATTTAAAGCTTCTAAATTCATCAATAAAAATATTCAATTATTTTTAACAAATTAAAAGAATTATTTTATAAAATATTATTTTCAACACATATAATGTCTTTATCGAAAAAATAAATAATTTTTGTCATTATGTTTTCATTATTTAAAATAATACAATTAATATTTAAATATTATTTGTTACTATTCATATATATATGTTTAAATGGTAGGTTATAATGGTCATGTTTATATAAAATTAAAAAGATTTTATTCTTCTATAAAAGCTTAGTCTTGTGAGTAGTGAAAGATAATCCCAATGTTTTGTGTAACATATGATTAATTTTTTGTTGTGTGTAATGAGAGATAAAAATGATTTTTCATTTTTTCTAAAAAAATGAATCATAATAACTCTGAGGTTTACAATCTTCCCACCTAAAATTTAATTTATCCCTAAATATTAATTACTCTAATATAAAATAATGAAGATAATTTTTCTTTGAGTAATTATTTAGGTTCCTATATAACATCATCAAGTTTTAGGTTTCTCAAAAAAAGTGACTATGTTTATGGAATTGTTTTAGAACCTTTTCTATTCAATATGGAATTGCTGTTAGATTATTCTCTTAAAAAATATATTGCTCCAATGGATTGACCACTAAGTTCGGTGCATGTGATGGTTTATGTATTTACATCCTTATAGTATATACATGGAACACATATCTACTTGAGATACATTCAGTGGAAGTTCCATGTGACAATCTATGGTCACGATGTAATTAAGAATTTCAAAGGGACTAATATACATATGTTTTAGCTCAAAATTTTCCCCAAAACCCATAACCATAATCATTCTAGAAATTTATAGAAACACCGTGTCATTAGCATTAAATTCTATATTTTATCAATGATTTTTTATCGTAACTTTTCTATTGACTGTGGCTTTCCTTCAGGTGTTTCTGATAGGCTATAACCTTCTCTACTGCTTCTTCTTCTATCTAATTTCCCAAATTATTTCATTCTCCAGCCTCATTTTAGCATGTTAGATGTCTATATTTTATTCCATTGAAGACTTAATAAGTATCCATCTATAAGAAAACTCAACTATGGTAAGGTGCTAATCTAAACCAACTTTTACATCCAAATAAAATGGTCTCAATATTTCCTATATGATTTAAATTATTCTCTCAATTGAACTGTCTCAATAAGGATGATACCTAGTGTTGAAACTCAACTCTGTATATGTATCTTGTTGAATACTTCACCGAGACGTTAAGGTAATCCCCGGATCCCGATTAGACACAATGGAATGTGTTACTCTATGAAACCATACCACTTCCATAATTTCTATCATAGAAACTTGATCTAAAGAAAAATACTCTCTTATAGTGATGAATTGAGATGAATTTTCATGGTGGATGACTATAGCCATTAGATAATTATTCCCTTTATAAATTTTCATGAGTTCTAAGACAAAATCTATGCAGATGTTTCGCCATTTAATTTATGGTATGGGTAATGAATGTAAAAACCCCATATAATGTTTTCTATCATTTTTAAATTGATCACATACCAATAACTAAGATAAAAACACTATGCTATCTCTCTTCATTCCATCCCACACTAAATAATTTCTCAAAACTCTATTCATCTTCATACTTGGGGGATGAATTTATTATGAAGAACTATGATCTTCATCTAGAAAATCCCTCTTCAAATATTTTATGGATGGAAAACATACATGGTTCTGGAACAATATCACTCCATATTGACCAATTTTAAATATGTGGGCATTTCTAACTTTCATTTTTGGATATATATATTTCTACCATTATTTAATTAATACATAGATATATGTTTGAATCTTAAATTGAGAAAGATATTATTTATCCCAATCCTTCGATATTTCTACCTATAAACCTTAAAAAGATAGTAATATTGGATCTTTTGTAATCCTCATTATGGATAATCATTCATGATCCTTTAGACTCCAGGTATAAGCCACTATTTATTCTTTTCTTTTGGTGGAAATATTTTGAGCAACAATAATAATTAATCATCTTTAACTATATTATTTGGAATTTATTAAAATCATTAAATGTAAAAATATACATTAAAATTTTGTGATCGGTATATATATAGAAAATGTTTCTTCCTAAATATAATGCTTTCATATCTTTAATTCCAAAAATAAAATATCTATCTCTAGATAAAGACTATGATAATTTTTCTAATGATACATCAATTTTCATGATGCATAAGCTATAACCATGCCACTTATCATGATATCCCACCACAATACCTTCTTGTATGCATCACTATAGACAACAAACCTTACTCTACTATAGGAAAATGTTAGCATAGGTGTTCATAAAAATCTCTTATTGAGTATTATGAAATATTCATCACATTCATATATCTAGAGGAAATATGATCCCTTTCTAGTTAACATGGTGATTGGATATGATATTCATGAGAATGGATTGAAAAACCATTTATAAAATCCTACTAAACCATGAAAAATATGGATATAGTCAACATGGATGGTCTTTGAGAACATATAACAACAAATTTATTTGATATATCTACCAATATACCCTCTCTTGAGATTATATGACCAAAAATGAATCCTTTTGTTGCAACCAATCACACTTTATAAATTTTTCATACATTTTCTCATATTTTTATGTTTCATCATAATAATTCTCAAGTTATTTAAATTATCCTCCATTCTTATTGATTCAAAAATAATATCTTATATAAATACGACCATGAACTAATAACGGTAATATCAAAATACTTCATTCCTTTAATCCATTATTACATTTGGGAATCAATAAGACCAAATGAATTAATAACATATTCATTGCTTCCATAACATATATATAATGTTATCTTGGTTATATCCTTCTTATTGACCCCGAATTGATTATATCCAAAATGAATTTCATCCATGGAAATTTATTGAGCGTCATGTAGTTGATCAAATAGGAAATCAATATGGGCCTAATGACACGTGTTCTTGATCATGATTCTTTTCGACTCCCAACAATCAATCACAGAGTCACATCGGCCAAACCTTATTTTAAATTAAAAGATCATATTCAACCCCAAGGTGACTAAATTGGATGAATGAATACCTTTTTGAGGTTTTCTTGGAGTTTATTCATCAATTCGAGAAAGTCTATCATGACCATTATATAGAGAGTCTTTGATATTGGAATGGCATTATGTATGAGTTCTATTAAAAATCAACATCATAATTTCTTGGAACACTATCGAACAGTTCCAAAAAGATATCTACAAATTATGAAAAACTAGGAATATCATTGATGTTATGTATCACCTAAACCAATTAAGATAAAAAATCATTCTAAATTTGAATTAAGTCTCATACAATTAATGATATATAAATTTTATATTCATACATATCATAACAATGATATAAAATCACATGATGGTTTGGAATATCAATGTTACATTAATTACTCATCATTTTATGTTGGACTTGTTTATATAAATATAATCCATGACTATGATAATATCACATTCAACCAGTTGAACAATGAAAATATTTTCAGGAATCTCATTCCAACCAACCTCAACCCAAGATGAATCATAGACCTGAAATGTTATCATCATACCATTAGGGATTTTCAATACTAATTCTATATCTAGAAATTTATTTTTAATCATGATACCATTAATTATAGATTTATATATGAATAAATTGGTAGATATAGATTCAAATAATACCTTATTAGTTATAGATTGGATGGTATGTATAGATTTCAACACATTTTTCTTACAACCCTTTTTATAGATTGTGATGTCATGGTATTTACCTTTATCTCTCGAATTAAGACGGTTATAAAATTGATAATAATTATTAATATCTGGATTTGAGAAATGGTTACCAAATATCACATACTACTTACATCAATAAAACTAGAGTGTGGGTGGTACATTCATGGCAGCTTTCTATCTATTCAAATCATTGCCTAACATCTCCCCATCATATATGTAATAAATTACATAATTATTATCCCTACCACATGTAAAATATTTAATATCCCCTAATGAAAATTTACTCTCTGACTCCTCTAAAACATTATGCATAATAGAAATATTACATTATTCTGATCATGGATTTTTTATTATTTATTGAATTCTATTTTTCTCCTCTAATCAAAACCTAGGGATTGATATAAATTTACAAACTCTATTTCCAACTTCATAGAACAATGAACAATCCCTCTATATCTACATAATTATATTATGAATAAATTAGTTTTGAGACTTAGTTTTAATCTAATTAACAATAGACTGACTTTACAATTGTGTTGGATGATAATAATAGATGAATACCATGCCTATCTGGTAAAATTTTCCTCATAAGTAAAAATAGAATCATTATCCATTTTCATTATCCCAATAATTGTTTCCCAAATTTGTATGAATTATATGAGGAATTTACTTTTGGAAAATAAATATCTTGAACTCAACCCAATCTATGGAGTCATTTTATTTTTGTTTGCTTATATTCTTTATAAGAGTCCACAATTGATCGACTTTATATTCCAAATGTTAAATTTCAAAAATTACATTTTCATGTTCTAAATACTAGAGAACTGAAAATATATTTTTTAGGTACTTGAGATTTTTTTAGAAACTAGTGGTTTAGAAGTCCCATTAATGGATGGTGGACGGTTCCTCAGTAATGAATCAATAGAATATTCTACCCTTATTTATTCAAATGGAGACCTACTATGATTCATATTTTGTTAAACATGTACAAGAAATGAAATGAAATATTTCATTCCAACTCTCATAACATTTGGATTATCGAGGGAAAAATGATTTCATTTTCATTTTCACAATTAATTTAAATGGTTCCTTCGGGTTCAATCCATTTAAAAAAACCAAGAATAATAATTTAAAAAACAAAAAACATAGTATGGAACCACATAATCAAGAAAAATTACTTATATAATGTCTAAATAAAGACACCTCTACGACACCTTAGGTCAAACCTTGGATATTAATGGTCATTATTCAAATCCATTAAGTTTATTTATATTGTTTTTTTGATTTCCCAAGTATATCCCATAGGAGAATCAATCTAGGTGTTCTGAAAGGCCCATTTTCAGGCCCTAGTTGATGATCGAGTCTAGAACAATGCACCCTTTCAGAGTTACTACTCCTAATTAAAACTATCTATAGATGCATACACATATAGTATTTATTAAGGGATTTAATTTCATGAAAAGGAAATGATATATATTTTACAAAAATTCCATGACATTTTATTATTCATTGATTAATCCTTATACTTTTATATAGACATTCCCTTTAGTACATCACTAGAGCTTTGTCATCCTAGATTCAAATGGCTATTGAAACCAATCCTTTGATTCTGACTATAATGACTCCCACATATCATACATTGATATTACCTCATGTTTTATGATCGTTTATTACATTACAAAAACATAGTATTTTTAACCATAATGATATGGTTCCATTGGAAACTTTCAAACAAAATTAACTACTTCATAGGTAAACTACGTAATCTATATTATTATATTTATTACTAGATCCTTTGTTAGACGTAACATACACAATACATTTATTCATGTCACGAGGAAATTAATCATAATTGTGGATGAAATCAGATGTTTTTAAGGGAACATATTGAGATATATGTTTATTATATGAGCATAAGGGTATGAAACACGAGAATGAAATTTGAAAAACATATTCAATACATTAAATATTATAATTAGGTGTTTTGGAATAATTAATTGTTGTTCAAAATACTTGAATAATAATAGAGTAAAACATTATGTTCCCGGATAACATAACATTGGCATAATACATTGATTGTTGGTATTCACATAAAAACATTAAATCATTATTATTGTAGTAATGATACACATCCAAATCTATCACAGTGAAATGATATCACTCCCTAAACCATCATAGTAGTCATGGTTTACTCCTAAAACCATCATAGTAGACAAAGAATCTTATTGAACTGGTATCACTCCCAATTTTAGTACTATTTATCTCATGAAATATAAATAATTACCAAATCCATTGAAAGAATATAAAGGTCCCACCCATTACATAAGGAAAATCATGCATATGTCTTCCAAAAGATCATAAATAATAATAAAATAATACGTCATGAAATGAAAGGGGATTAATATATATTTCATCATATTATAATGCTTGGAAAAGAGAGAGGTTTCATAATTATTTCATTATTTTATCATAGAGAAACCCATGGAAAGAAAATCATGTTTCATAATAATTTGACAATTTTAGAACCCATTTAATATTAATGGGTCTTATTAAAATATTTTTAGCATAAAAAATTCATAGAAAGATTAATAATGGTATTTTTGGTTCATATCCCCTTCAGTATAAGTTACATTAAAGATTGTCTCCTTTTAAAGGTAATTATTTTGAAGTATAAATCACATTAAATATTTCATGAGGAAGATATTATTTCTTTGAAAATAAACTTTTCTAAAAATATAAGTAAATATAGAAAAAATATTTTTTTTAAAATAGCCTTGATAAGTTATATCTAAATATTTTAAATCCCTTTAAATCATTTATTGAAGGAAAATTCTTTTCCACTTTTATTTTTTAAAAAAAAATTAAAATATTATGAAACTATATCGATTTAGAAATCAATAATTTAAAATATAAAAATTACCCAAATATTAAGAAAATAATTTTATATATAAATATTTATCAAAAAATTAATAGAATATTTAGACAATTTAATAGTCCTTACATAAGGAAATATTGATCATATTGTTGATGTTAAAAACAAATATTATTTTCATAATTTTTGAAAAATTCACATGATCATTGTTTCGAAAATGTAATGAAGATTCATTTATAAAAATGTAGTAATAATTTAAAACAAGGTTAAGTTTTTTAAAAACATCCTATGAGAGTATGAAATCCTTTTTGAGGTTATTTTTATAAAATATGATTTTGGAAGAAAACCTATTTTCAAGCCAATAATAATATAAATCTGTATATTCATAAAAACATTATATCAAATATTTTAAGTAAAAATTTGTAAAATGGTATTATAAATTTAATATATCATGAATAAAATGAGTAATGAAAATTAATTACAGATATTTAGAGGTAGATATTAATATTTTAACATTGGATACTTAATCATAATTAAACTTGCTAAAAGATATGATTTTAGTATACAACCATTGCCACATTGGAAACAACTAAGGAATAATCCTCATAAAAGGGTTATCCTAAAATTTATATTTAATCAACAAAAGTATTAGTAGAATCATCATAAAATTGAATCATGGGATGTATATACACCAAATCAAATAAATATGTGGTGAATATGGCATCTATTTCATAAAAAATAAATGTGAGATGGAAGTCCATTATTGTGGGACTCATCATCCTTAATAAATAGTATATCCTCATGTATAATAAATATATGTTTATTATAAATCGATTAAACAAATATAATTATATATAATACTGAATATTAATTACTTATCACTATTTATTTCCCATTTATTAACAAATTAATGTTAAAGTTGTGTCTCAGGAAATAAGTGCTTTGTTTTTGTGTATGTTTTGATTTCTTATTTTTGGTACCCTTTATTTAATCATGGCATCATAATATATATAATTATAACAATGATATTAATATCATAAATCTTGATAAAAATTTTACTTATAGTATTCAATAAAAGTTTGACATAGAAAATAAAATACATCACTCATGGATAAGATAGGTCGTAAATACGCTTGAATGCCATTTCCATTTTTTGATTGATTGAATGAAAGAAATGTAAATTACATATTTCCATTAAATAACTATAGTTATTTCAATTATTTCAAGTATTTTCATTAAAATCAACTTTTTTACATTCGAGGTAATGCATTAATGAATCACATTTCTCTACTAGGCGGTAGTCCTCCGTACACATGAATTACATAATCAAATTAAAAAAAATTAATGTATGAAGGTATGTGTGATATAATTATTAAAATTGTATAATAATATCATAAATATATTATAATATATTTAACCAATAATTATATTCATCTACGAGAGTTATTAATGTAAAGACAAATGACTTTAGTTGTCAAGCCGATATTCTGCCGTACATATGAATGTGGATTTCAAATCTTATTTGATGGAAGTTGAAATGGTTTAAGGTAATCCGCAGAAATTAAAAAAATATATTTCTATTTGATATAGATATTTTATTTTACAATAATGTTTTAATTATAATTTATTTATGCAGAGTAAGAAATAAAAGAGTGACGCCCAATGTAGAACATTACTTCATTCTCAGGTAACCTCTTTAATATTTCACCAAAACCATTGCCATATTGAATTTATGATCAAAATAATTATAACAGGATGGGAGGATATATTTTGGGAATTTATTAGGGTATTTATTTTCATAAAAATGTTTTTTGTGTTAATATGTTAGGAGATGTGTTCCCTTTTATTATTGTGGTGAGTGAAACACTAGTAATTTTCTAATATAAAAAAGGTGTAACTCATTTTTATCTAGTAAAAAGGCTAACAAATGGATTATTATTGATAAATATAAATTATATATGTGAAATATGTGCCGAAAAAAATTTAGTCTTTTTTCTAGGTTACTTTAGTCATTATCATTTTAGTATTTCCCCTGATAAACCCATTCTAACCTTAACACATCAATTAATTTATTATATTTTTACTTTTTATTTTGGTTAAAACTTATTTTTAACATATTAGATAATATAAGTAATAATGATTAAAAATATGGATTTTTTTTCATATTAAATTTATATAATTTTATAATCTCAATAGACGTGATAAGAAAGAAGGTTTTTAAAGAAAATAAGATTAAATTATTACAACATTTTTACATCAGAACACATTATCAAAAATACTAAAATGAACTAAATTTGATTAAAAGATATATAAGTAATGAAATATTATATTAAAATAAATATTAATATAAATTTTACATTACAAAAAATTTAAATGAAAAGAAATTTAGTATTACAATTCACTATTTTTCATTATTCATCAAAATATAATATTTTCCCAAATTTAAAAAAACAAAATACCCCAAATAAGATTTTGATATGATTTTTTAAAAAAAATTGTATATTTTAACATATTTTTTTTTCAAAAAGTGTAAAATAATAATTTCATTATTTTTCCCAAAAACAAAATTATGCCAAAAAATAATCTTATAATATTTTAAAAAAATATAATGATTTTGTAAAAAATTTATGTAATTTTTTTCAATATATTTTCATTAAAAACAAACAATTAAACATTACCTTTTAAAATTAGTTTTTAATATGCTTATATATAACATTAATTTCTAGTTTATTATGTTTTCATTTGAATAATAGTAAATATATAACACAGTTTTGTTAAAAATCAGTGGTGTGAGTAACACAAGTTGGACACAGTGTTACATGTAATGAAATCATAACTCTACCCTACATGTAAAGCATGATGTCAAATATATATAATTTAGTGAATGTAATAATAAAAATAATGGTGTTATTGTTTTATTTTAATATATTATAAGTTTTTAGAGGGATTGTGTTGTGTGGTCTCCCAACATTCTCATATACTATTTTGTTTCTCAACATTCACTCATTTTCCATCCCGATGATTACTAAGTCATTCAGAAAGTAAAGTTTATCATAGTTATTTATGTGAAGTAGATTAAAAATCCATGTAGAGTTGTTAGTTTAGGTTAATTTCCTTTGAATGAATAGGTGTAAATTGAAAATTCAAGACCTCTACACTAAGAAAAATATTGTGGAATATATTTTTATTAATAATGATAACATCTCTATGAACCACTATGAGAAATAGCTTTCTTCTAATAATTCCATTCTGTATATTTAACAATTTTTTTTTATATATTTTCATTATTATATATTTAATATTAAATATATTTTATAATAAACACCCCCCTAATTTATATTAATTGAGTAGTTTTTTTGAGTTGGAATTTAAATAGTGACAATAGATATCTAGTACATGTCAGATGCCTCAGAAATATTGTCTAACGACCCAGATATTTATAGAATAATACCTCTTAATTTATATTAATAATTAGAAATAATAAATTATTTTTAAATTAAAGGGGACAATTTTTTTGATAGAGTACTTCACATGCATCAAGGGGTTTCTCTAAAAACATTTGTTGCCCACAACATTGAGATCTACCAAAAAAATATAATAAAATCATTATTTTAAATGGCTGTTAGATCATAACCATTGTATTGGCAGGAATGAAAAGAACTAAATAAAATATGATTATATTTGTTTGTAATTTTTTTTTACATTTATCCAAAATAATATAGAGGGTTAAAATAATAATGAATCCAATTTTTAGCATAAAATTCTAATTTTATAAAAACAATGTTTTACCATAATTTGATGGAGACAACTTTTTAAATATAGTTTTTGTACCTTTTATATGTTATCACTGAAAAAATAAAATTCTTCTTTAGAAGTGGGACCTAAAAATTTAATTTGGATGTTATTTTGAAATTTTTCTGATAATGTTCATTTTTTTAATAGATAAAGCTACTTCATTGTAATTCAAAACTGCATATTAATATAATTTATTTGTATAGTTAGAGAGTCATTTTAATTTATTTTAATGTATAACTGGATTATATATTTATCATTTAACACAATTATGGTCATCTGAAGTAATTCTACATTTTAATTTGACAAAAACACCTATTAATCTATTGATAGTTATTACTTTTTAAAAACCTACTTTTTGTTTTAAGAATGAGAAATATTATTAAATTGATTACTGAAAATTCAATGTTTTGAGTTTGGAAAAATGGATTCATTATTTTTATTCAGGATGTATAAATTTTCTATATATATACCTTTCATTTATAGACTTTATGAATAATAACTTCTATAATTATGTAATTTTCAATGGTTAAAGGGTAAATCCAGTAAATAACGGTAAACAAATAATATTATAATAATATTAAACTACACTAAAATGTGTCATAATCCTATTTGATGAGATATGATTGACCATGGGCATCCATGGGTCTATTTGGGGGACCCCTTGTAGCCACTTTGATGTGAAAATGACATTTTATAATAATCGATTTTATGTAATGAAAAATATAACATAAACATATATCTTTTACAACGAAAATTTTATTGGGTTATATAAGTGATATATTTGACTATAAATATTAATTAGAAGGAAATATATATTTCCTACAACATGGTATTTTATTTGTAATTTTTAGTCATAAAATAAATATATTTAATTATGACACAATGAAGATGTAGTGATTACATTATTTATGAACGATTTAAATAAATCTAATTATAAATATTGAAATAAAATTATTTTGGAATTTTTTTGGACATACACAAATTTTTGGGTCAATTATTACTTTTTATATTTTATATAATGATGATTTTTTAATATTATGATGTTTTAATGAATTTTTAAAAACTCATGATATGAATTGTATAAAAATTGATATAAATGAGTTTTCTAAGTAGAATTATATTAACTAATTATATAATAGTCCTAAAAATATGAGATTCGACCAAATGACTTAGGTAATATTTAGAATGTCAGTATAGAATCCATTTTGGATATATTTGAATTTTATAGTATTTATATTCACCATATAGTATGAATATACAAGAAGACTTTGTAAGACTAAATTTAGTTTGCTATGTGTTAATGCTAAATGATAAGGTTAAATCTGAAACCAAAACATGTATAAAACGTATTTTTTAGAGGATATTGAACAATAATAACATTATCATTGAATTAAAAGAGTTTGGGACCTTTTTAAATCTAAATTCAGTTTATAAAAAATAATAATTCAAGATATTCCTAAAGTACCCCTCTTCCCTCTTATAAAAAACCACCAACTCTAACCTCTTATTCACACATCTCAATCCCTTTGTCTCGTTAAAACTCTTCCCAAATATCTCATAAAATCCCTCTCTTCCTCTTAGATGGATCACCTTGTGTATAAGTCAATTCAAGAAATCCTTTTAGCCTAATATCAATAGGATTTACCCGAGTTGAGTTAATGTCTTATATCATGTTCCATTCATTTCTTTTCTTTCTGCAACCCCCTAAAATCTATATATTCCCTTATTTTATAAAAAAACTGTAACAAAAATATACTAGGATTTTTTTGAGAATTATTCCAACTACACTTACACACACATCCATCTAATTGATTTAGAACATATTGTTTTGTGGACGGCGTACTACTTTCTCACGAAACGATGGTTGTTCAATTATCCTAAAATTCCTCCCATGGTGACTATTATGATAACAATATAATTATAAATGATATATATTATATTTATATTGTCTCTATGATAATTCAATTTTATATACAAAAAAACCATTATTCCTTTCATGATGTGAAAATATGAAAATTTCATTTGACGATGTGCGGACTACCACCCCCACAATATGATATGACTTGTTCATTAAATAAATGAAATATATAATGGATGAAATTAATAAACATATGTCACATATATAAAATATTTTATTATAAAATAATTATAATATACCTACATATCATTATGTTTTCATTCCATTAAAAATGAAAAATAAATTAAAATAGGATTCACGTGTACATATATATTATCATCTCTAGGAACGTTGCATTTCATTTAATATATCCAAATAGCATTGAAAATTATAAATAAATATATACTGGATATATATGATTTATATCATACATAAATTATGAATATCATTATGGAGATAATTTACTTTTGACCACATTGACAATTTGTAATTATAACTGGTTCTTTATTACTACAGTACCCAATATCGATAAAACGACATATATTAACTTAAATAATTATGATTTTTTAATGTGGTAATAAGTTATATAATCAGAATAATAAACTTGATAATGGTTCTAATCAAGTATAAATTAACATAAGTTTATTATACTGTAAGATCAAGGAACATATATGATGAATTGTACTCATGGTAAGGGAGCCTTTCACCCTCATCATTTAGTAATAAAATTATTTTATGATATGTCTTTTAGATTTCATTTTCTTATGTTGGAATACATTCTTCTATATGATTATATAAGTCCATTTTATGTCCATTTTTTGAGAAGCCTTTTTTTCTCACATAAACTATGTTTTTTGAATTTTAATGTTAGGTCGTTAGGCTGTTGAATTCTCATAAGGGACTTCATCCCAATCTCTTTTCCTTGAGGCATGTTTTGGGAATATACACCTCCTTCTTCTTGACAGTGTATAATAAACCCCTTTTATGTTTACTTTATTTCAAAAGGAATATTTTTACTATGATGCATTTAAATAAACTACAAAATTAATGTTTCTAATTTATGCGGCGACAACAACATTTCTGTCGCCACAAAAATTATTTGATAAATGGATTCCTTAAAAAACCATAATATTTTTAGAAAAAAAGAAAATAAATAACATATAACATTTTAAAATATTTTTTTAATGAGTTTTTTTTATAAATGGATTGTGTGTTTCATTATATAAAAATGATTTCTTGTGATTTCAAATGAAATGTTATTAGTGAAATGATGATATTTAAAATACTTTATGTGTTATGATTATATAATGGAACTTAGACATTTGATGGGTGGTCACGTGATAAACCAATGATGTGTGGTTAAATGATTAACCAGATGAATGGTGGTTCTGTGATAAACCATGAATGGGTGGTTATGTTATAACCACCAATTCATTGGGTATGGAATTCTGCCGTTTGGCTACACTATTTTGTGACATGTGTGGAATTTGAGCGTATGGTTATTCCATTTAAATATTATTATGTCCCATGTTACCTTTATATGAAATATGTTACTTTTTATTGGCATTGTGGTTATCTTCTGGTGACAAAATGGGTATGTAATGAGCTTATATTCAGATATGTATGTTTACTAATTCATAAAGGTGAAAATTACTACTTTTTTATAAAGTATTCATGGTTTTCTTATTATCCCAATACTAACACATTTCTTTCTTTAAGTATCCTTTAATGATCTATTTTTTTATCATCAAAAGTTTTGAAATGTTTTTCACAGCACATAAAGAAGAATAGAGTCAAGGATTGGATTAAGAAAAATTTATGTTGTTAATACATGATACAATTCGACATATTATTTTAATGATTTTTTGTTTTATGAAAAAATGGATAGTGAGTAGAAATGTATACTTGTAATATAAAAAATGTTTTGTATAAGTAATGACCTAATTATATAATGATCTACACCTAAAAATATCCTCAATGCGAATTAATGTAAATTTTTTGACATAAATCATGAATATGTTATTTTTATGGTTGGTCCTTGTAGTTTGTTTTAATGGTCATATTATAAAACATTAGATGTTAGGTTGTTATTTAAGGATAAGTGATATAACCATAGTTGTTAGAATTTTAGAATGATTCGTAGTTATTTTAGATTTATTTAATGAGTTTAATATAACATGATTAAGTATATATTAGTGTTTACCCACCTCAGATGATATTATATGGTGATTTTTATAATATACTCAGACTCTCATTTTTAGTTTTAGTAAATAGATCTATCTAGTTGGGACAAAAGTAAAAATGGATGTGAAGAAAATTGTGACTGTTTTTTTAATAAGCTACCAAATTAAATGGGAGCTGTAATGAGAACTATTATGGTTCTTCTCAATCAAAAATCTGGTGTCATGATTTACCACCTCAACCTCAGTGATTTGTATAAGAGATTGAATATGCAAGAAAAAAATCCCAACGGATGTTACGGTAATAATCATTAAGGTAAGTATATTCAAAAACCATTAAGTTAAGGATGTGGAAAGAAAACCCTAAGGAAATTCATCAAAGGGATGGGAAGATGATATAGATGTCGTAATTAAGGTCATAAATCAAGAACCTACCATTGAAAAAGGACTCCTCCAATTGACTACCTGAAAAGGAATGAAGTTATTTCTGAGGGATCAATTGAATATTTTAATTGTGTTGCGCATAGTTATTATATAAATAGATATCCTACAAAGAAGGTTCGGGAAATGGATTATAAGGACCATAAAAATATTAGTGTACCAATACCTAATTCTATTCCAATTGAAGATGAGGAAACAAAAAACAGTCAATGAATGGTATGGATTATTTCATAGCTGATGTTTTGATATTATTGAATCTTAAGATATGATTCATGATTTTGTTTGTAAGAAAGAAGTATTACAAAATAAGTTGCAAAAGAATGGTTAATAGATCATGAAGAACGTTGAATGAGTAAGAACTGTTCAAATAAGGGATTCAAGAGTTATGATAGATTTTAGGATGATTAAATGCTTAAAAGTATTAAGGCTCTTTTGATGATGAGATTACTTTGGAAGACTATTTTTAGTTTGTGTAACCATGAATATTTATTAGTGAAAATTTTATTCATAAAAAATTATTTTTTTCCTTATGTTAAAATAATGGATAACCTTAGGGGTTTATATGATCTTTTTTTGAGGTGATAAATGGTCATTACATTTTTGGTAATTAAGACGAATGATATTAGATATCCTTTGAGTATAACGCAGATTGTGGTTATTTTAATGAAATTAACTTATTATGAGAATGTTATAAGAATGATATGGTTTTGTAAAAAGGGAAACCCATAGGATTTGTGACAATCTGTCACATCCTCTAAGGCCATGGGAATCAAACCCACAACCGAAGGGCGACAAGGGCGCATCTCCTACCACGTGCCTACCTGAATTCCTTGTTTAGTATGACTTATTATTTTTAGTTAAAAGATTATATTTACAATAAGATTATGTTGTAACTATTGTTTTATCAATTGGATATCCTTATTATAGGAAAATGAATTGGTGATTATGTGATAAATTTTATTTTGGAGGACATTTTCTCTTTTGGGAGCACTAAATGCCAAAGGAAAATATAATACTATGGGATTTCATTTGAGGAGTAATGGTGGAATTTTATTTTGGAAGAATCTATGTTTGGATTGTGGACTTATAGAAATTTGGGGTTTTTATGGAAATGATTATCATATCGTTGTGAATAATTGATTAGGACAATAAATTTTCAATATGATACTTTAAGAGTAGATGATTTTACTTGGAAATAAATGTTATGATTTTTTTGGAAGACTATGAGATCAAATCATTTTGATTTTTTTTTTCAAATTTAGTTTGGATTATTTTGAATAATTTTAAAGAAGCTTGTGTATTGAATGATCATTGTAGATATTTAGGCATTTTTTGGTCAAATTTGGAGATTCAGAGTTGTATTTTGTTTTATAATGGGTTATCCTTTATGGGGATTATCTGATCTCATATTAACAATTTTGGTTTTGGTTAATGTATACAGGTAGGGGAAATATATGGTTCATCTTTTATGGATCATGTTATTATATGGACGTCGATTCTCGCATTTCATTTGTGACCAAGTCATCTTGAATACTCGTCGGTTGGAGAAAAAATGAGTTTTTGGTAGAAATGTATAAAGGATGAATCTCTACTTGAAAAGTAAGTAAATTTCCATATGTTCATTTTCAATATCATAAATAAATTCTCCATATTTATTAAAATTAACCCGAGTCAAAAACATTTTATGTTTACTTTTTTTATTAGGGAATGAAATACGTTTTATCCTATTAGATGTTTTTGGTTTTCTGCTAGTTAACTTTCTCCAGATCTTGTTTTCTACCACTCACAATCAGAACATGAAGGTTTGATTATCTTCCATATCTATAATATATTAAATGGAATCCAAGAACTTTTTTTCAAGGTTTTCCTTTCTACTTATATTTTTTTCTTTTAAAGTGATAGTTTTATTGACTCTTTTTTCGATGTGGGTCATTCAATAATGTTTCTCATACCAATTTTAAAATTGTGAGGACTCAATTTATAAAAGGGGGGAAGGATCTAATGACCCATGTATTTATAAAATAATCATTTTTAATTTATATTAATACTTATTAATAAGATATTAATTTTATGTTAAAGGGGATGCTTTTTCCAATACCATACGTGGCACGCAACAACGAGTTTCTCTGAAATCATACATTTCACACAAGATTGACATATACTGAAAAATAATATAATAGATTTATTATCTTAAATAGTAATTAGATCATAACAATTGTATCAGTTGGAGTGAAAAAAACTACATAAATGTTGATTATAAATGTTTTCTAAATATTTTATATTTATCTAATAAATGTTAGAGGCTTAAAATAAAAATGAATCTTATTTTAAGCCTGAAAACTCTAAATTTTTTAAATGGTTTTTACTGCCTTTTGATGGAGATCCATTTTTAAATGTAGTTTTTTAACATTTATATGTTATATTTGACAAAATAAAATTTATCGTTAGATGTGGGACATCAAATTTACTTTGGATGAAATTTTGGGATTAATCTAGCAATGTTTATTCTTTAATGAATAGTTAAAAATGCTGCATTTTAATTCAAAAACAGTAATTTAATCTAATTATATTATGAATGTATATAATCTTTTTAATTTTATAATGTATAATTTTATTATATATTTTTTATTTAATACAATTATTGTCCTCCGAATTAATTCCACATTTTAATTGGACATAAATATATGTCAATATGTTTTTATTTATTACTTCTTCAAAACATGATTTTTGGTATTAACAAAGGTAAATAACTTTAAATTAATTATTTTGAATTATGTTATTTCAATTTAGAAAAATTCATTCCTTATTTGGAATCCCGAGTTCCAAATTTTCTAAATTGTTTCCTTTTATATTTAGGCATTACGAATTGTAACTTCGGTGATTATTTTATTTACCATGGTTAAAGGGTAAATATGGTAAATAAGAGTAAAAGATAATATTAAAATAATGATAATCTACCCTAAAACCTATCCTAATACTTTTGGATGATATATTTCCAAACATGGTCATACTTGGGTCTATTTTGGGACCCCATGGAGCCACGTGGATGCGAAAATGACATTTTATAAGAATTAATTTAAGGTATCGAAAAATATAATATAAACATATATCATTTACTAAAAAAAATTTATATAGGGTTATATGTTTGATATCATCAAATATAAATAGTAATTACAAATATAAACCGATTTCCTAAATCATAAAATTTTATGTATAAATTTTAGACATGAAATAAATAAATTTATTTATGACACAATGATGATGTAGTAATTACCTTATTAGTGAATAATTTAAATAAATAAGATTAAAAATATTAAAATAAATTTATTTTAAACATTTTTTCCTTGAAATAATTTTGGGGTTGATTACAAATTTTTATGTTTAAATGATTATGTTCTTTAGAAGAAAAAAAGTGATGTTTTTTTAAAAATTCATCATATGAAAAGTATAAAAATTGACATAAATGAGTTTTTTTTAATTAAAAATATTATTTTATAAAATGATATAATAGTCTCAAAAATATTATAATAGTAAAAATGACTTATATAACGTTTACAATATCATTATGGAACCCCTTGGGGTTCTATTGTAATTTTATGGTAAATATCATAACTATACAATATGAATATACAAGAAGACTTTGTAAGAGTAAAATTAGTTAACTTGGGGTTAAAGCCAAATGATAATGGTAATATTCCAACCAAAACATGTCTAAAACCTATTGGTTGAGAGGATTTAGAACTATTATAACCTTGTATGTAAATTAAATGGTTAGGAGATATTTTGAAATCTAAATTATTTATATAATAAAATAATCATTCAGGACATTCCTAAAGTACCCCTCCTCCCTCATATAAAAATCCTCCACTTATAACCCCTCACTCAAAACTATCAAGACACTTGTATCATCCCAACTATGCCAAAATAAACTTCTTAACATCCCTATCTCCATCCTAGATTCATGACCTTTTGCCTAAGGAAATTCAAGAATTCCTTTTTTTTGTAAAATCAAATGGAGTTACCCGATTTGAGGTAATGACTTCTATCAATATTATTTTATTTAATTTCTTTCTACAACCCACTAAAAACTATTTATTCCATAATTTTATAAAAACCGAATATCATAAATATACTATTATGTTGTTATGATAAGTATTCCAACTACAATAACACACACATCCATCTAATGGATTTAAAACATTATGTTTCTATGGACATCAAACTATTGCCTCACGAAACAACAATTGTTCAATTATCTCTTACTACCTCTAATGGTATCCATTATGATGAACTATATTTATATATTATATATTTTTTGATTATATTTTCACTATGAAACTATAATTTTTAATTAAAACATACTTTTATTCCTTTCATGATGTTTAAATATGAGAATTTTATTTGAGAAAGTGCAGACTACACCCCTCAAAGGGTTATGACTCGTTCATGCCATTCATGGAATGTATAAAGGATGGCATTAATAAACATATGTAACATATATAAAAATTATATTATACTAGAATTATAATATAGATATATATCATTATTTTTTCATTCCAATAAATATGAAAAAAAATTAAAGTAGTATTAATGCATACGTACAACTTAATGCCTCCATGAATAGTGCATTTTATTTCTTATCTCAAAATATTATGGACTATTTAAAATAAATATATACTGTATATATATATATATATGTGATATTTATCATATCTAAATTATTAATATCATTCTGGAGATGATGGAATTTTGACCACATGGATAATTTGTAATTATAACAAGTTCATTTTCCACTCAAGTACCCAATATTGACAAAATGACAGATATTAAAATAAATAATTATGAATTTTTTTAACAATGTAATAAGTGAAAAAAAAGTATTAATAAACCTGAAAAATGTTTTGAACCAATAATAAATTTACTTCAATTTATTATTCAAGAAGTATAATGAAAATACCTAATGAATCTGACTCATGGTAAGGGAACCATTCAACATACTCTTTTAGTCAATGACTTATTTTATGTTATGCCTACTAATTTCCATTTTCTTATGTTGGGATATGTTCTTATATATTCTTATTTATTTCCTTTTTATATCCAAGTTATTAGAGACCCTTATCTCCCCCATCAAATCATTTCTTAAATTTTAATGTGACGCAATTATTAAATTGATATTTTGTAAGGGACTTCTTCAAAATCTCTTTTCATTGAGGAATGTTTCGACAATATACAACTCCTTATTTTATATGGTGTATAATAAAACCATTTGACTTTTACATTCATTCATGGTGAATCTTGTTTCTATTATGCATTTTACTAAACAATAAATGGAATGTTTTTAACGTATGTGGAGACAATGACCTTGCCGCCGCCCCGAGCATTGTTTGATATATTGCTTCAATAAAAAGCCTTAATGTTTAAAAAAATGGATAACTAAATTACATATACCATTTATAAATATTTTTATATTGAAAAAATATTTTGAAGTGGATTTAGTATTTCCATATATTGAAATGATTTCTTGTTATTTAAAATAAAATGTAATTAGTGAAATGTTGATATTTGGAGTATTTTATATGTTATGATTATATAATGGTACTTGGACATTTGATAGGTGGATACATGATCAACTGGTGATGTTTGGTTACATGATAAAAACAATGATAGTTTGTTCCATGATAAACCCAGTAAGGGTGGTTATGTTATAACATCCAACGCATTAGGTATGGAATTTGGTCATATGCTATTCCATTTAGTGATATATGTGGAAGTCAGCCATATGGTTATTCCATTTATATATGCTTATCTCCCAAGTTACCTTTATATGATATATGGTGATTTTTATGGTATTTATGGAAATATTTTTGTTATAAAAATTTTATTAAATGAGATTATATTATGGGAAATATATTTACTACTTCTTACAATTGAAAAGTATTACTTTACGATAAAGTATACATGGTTTTCAATTTATCCCAATACTAATTGTTTTCATTATTTTTGTATCCATTAATGTTATTTTTTAGGCTCATCCCATGTTTTGAAATTATTTTCACAAGACATAAATAATTATAGATTCATGTATGGGACCAATGAAAAGTTATGCTTCTAAAACATGAAACGATGTTTTATTTAGTTTTAAATAGTTTTTTATCAAAAAATGATTGTGAGTAGAAGTGTCTACTTGTTATATTTAATATGTTATTTATATTTTATGACCTAATTATCTAAATCACTACACCTAAAAAGATCATCAATGTGAATTAAATTAATTTTTTTTGACTTAACTCAATATTATGTTATGTTTAATGTTGGGGAATTATAGTTGGTATTATATGTCAGTATAGATAACATTAGAAGTTAGGGTGTTATTTAAGAATAAGTTTCATAACCATAATGTTTATCATATTATAATGTTCAGAGTCATTTTAGATATATTGAATGAGTTTAATAAAACATGAATAAGTATATCTTAGTGTTTACCATCTTTATAAAATATTGTAAGATGATTTTACTAATATACTAAAACTGAAATGTTTTGTTTCAGTAAATGGCTAGATCTAGAAGGTAATAAAGTTTCAATGGATGTGAAGAAAACTATGACACATTTCTGCATAAGCAACTGAATGAAATATAAGATACAATGAGAACTCTGGTGGTTATTCTCTACCAACTATCTAGAGTCATGACTAAACACATGAACCTTCGTGACTTTTTTAAGGAATCAAATATTCTAGAAAAAATACATAAGGATGTTTAAGTAATAATACTAAATGTATATAGATTAAAAAACTATGTTTCAATGATGTGTAATGAATCACCTAGGAATATGATTCAACTTGATGGATTGATTTTATAGATGTGGTAAAGAGGGTCATAAAGCAAGAACCTATCATGAAAAAAATGAAGCATCTGGTTGACTCTAGTAAATGGAAATAAGTTATTTCGATGGGATAAATATAATATTTTAAATGTGGTGTGCATGGTATTTATAAAAATATATGTACTATGAAGAAGGTTTGGGAATGGGATCAACATGACTGTACAAATATATGTTTACCAATGCTTAATTCTATTACAATTGACGATGAAGAAACTCAAAATGACCAATGAAAGTTAGGGATTATATCTTAGCAGATATTTTGACATTATTTATTCTAAGGATATGATTCAAGATTTTTTGTGGACAGAAGTATTACGGAATAAGTTGGAAAAATGGATAATGGAAAGTGAGGAATTTTTAATGTGAAAGAAGTCTACATATAAGGGATTCATGATTAATAGTTGACTTTAGGATAATGAAATCATTAAAATTATTAAGGATATTTTAATGATGAGACAACTTTCGAAGAGTTTTTATACTATTTTTAACCCTACATATTGATATGTAAAAATGATATTAATGAAAGAATTATTTTTTCATTGTGTGGAAATAATGGATAATCTTAGGGGATCATATTATCTTTTTTTCAGGTTATAAATGGTTATTGCATTTTTGGATGCAAAATGAAAGGTATTATATTAACATTCAGTATAAAGTAGATTATGGTTAGTTTTTAGGAAATTATTTTACAAAGAGAATGTTCTAAAATGATATGGTTTTGGGAAAAGGAATACATGTATTATGGGTGAAAACCCGTTTCATCCGTCAAGGCCATGGGAATAGATCCCACATTCGAAGGAGAAAAACGGGTGCATCGCCTACAACTGGCATACATGATGTCCATGGTTATATTGACTTTTTCTTTTTTAGTTAAATTATTTTATTGAAAATATGTTGATTTTGGGACATATATTTTATCAAATGGATATCCTTAGTGTGGTAAAATGATTTGGTGATTATGGGATTAATTTTATTTTGTAGGAAATTTTCTCTCGGGGGAACACTATACGCTAATGGAAAATATATCACTATGGAATATCATTAGAGGAGTAATGGTGGAATTTTAAATTGTAATAATTTATGTGTCTATTGTGGAATTATAGATATTTGGTTAATTTAGGGAAATGAATAACCTATCATAGAGAATATGTGATAGGTTAATTTCTTTTCATTATGAGACTTTAAAAGTAGTTGATGTTTTATAGATATAAATGTTAAGAATTTTGAGGATGACTATGTGATCAAATCCTTTTAAATTTTGGATTTCAATAATATTTAAGATTTTTTTGAATAGTTTTATGTAAAATTGTGTATTTAATGGTATTTGTTGATCATCGGGTATTTTTTGTTCAATATTTGAGATTAAGGGTTCTATTCCATTTTATAATGGATTGTCCTTTTTTGGGATTATAAGATCTCATACTGACAATTTTTGTTTTGGTTATTTTATGAGACATGGGAAATATATGGTTAATATATTTTGGATCATGTTATTCAATATATGTTTATTCTAGAATTTAATTTGTGACCATGTCATCTTTAATACTCATCGGTTGGAGAAAATGTGAGTTTTTGGTAGAAACTTATTAAAGGATGAATCTATACTTGAAAAGTAAGTATATTTCCTTACGTTTATAGTCAATATCAATAATAAATTCTCTAAATTTATGAATGGTATTATAAAACATATATCATTTTCCATTTAATTTTCCTAATAGGGAATCAATGACCATTTAACTTATTAAAAGATTGTTGTTTTCTGGTTGCTAAATATCTCATGATCGTGTTTTCTATCTCTCTAAATTAAAATAGGATGGTTTATTTCTCTTCCATATCCATGATTTCTTACATGGAATACAAGTATAAGTTATCGTGGGTGACCATTTTAAATTCTAATTCTTTATTATGATGTTATTGTTTTATTTGATCTTATTCCAATGTGGGCTTTTAAAAATGTTTCCGATTGTAATTTTAAAATTGTGAGGACGTAATTTCCAAAATGAGGGAAGGATGTAACGATGTAGGTATTTATAGGATAAATTTTTTTAATTTCTATTAATAATTATGAATATCATATTAATTTTATGTTAAAAGGGACTATTTTTCCGATAGCATACTCGACACAAAATATTGGGTTTCTCCGAAATCTTACGTTTCACACGACGTTGAGATATGCAAAAAAATAGTATAATTAAATTATTATTTAAAATGCTAGTTCCGCATAAGCATTGTATTGGATAGGATGTATAGAACAAACTAATATATGATTATAAATGTTTGTAATTTTTTTTTACACTTATCTAATAAATTTTAGAGGCTCAAAAAAAGAATCAATCTGATTTGAATCATGAAACACTCTACTTTTTTAAAATGAACTTTTTACCGTCATTTGATGGTGAAACCTTTTTAAATATAGAATTTTTCAATTTTATGTGTTTTATTTGAGAAAATGAAATTATTATTTTGAAATTGGACCTCAAAATTTACATTGGATGAAATTTTGGTATTGTTCTAATAAAATTCATTTTTTAATAAATAGTGAAAAATACTCCATTTTAATTCAAAAATGAATTTTCATCTAATTTATTTATATAGTTAGATTGTAATTTTAATTGGTTTTAAAGTAAAATTGTATAATATATTTATTAGTTAATCCAATTATGGTCATTTTAAATAATTCCAAATTTTAATTTCATATAAACACATGTCAATATTTTATTTAAATTATCTCTATGATCTATTATTTTATAAATACATAATCTAAAATATTATATGCTTTTTTATGAGATTTATTAAAAATATAAATACACAGACATCCATATAATATATTTAGAACATACTGTTTCTATAGAGGGTGAGTAATCGCCTCACGAAATGATGATTGTTTAATTATGTCTTACTACCTCTCATGTTGGACATTATGATGAAACATTATTTATATTAGATATATCTTACATTTAGGTTTTAACTATGATAATTTAATTTTTACTTACATACATACCTTTATGCATTTAATGATCTGTAAATAGGACAATTTCATTTGAGGAAGTGTGGACTGCTGCACACTTAAAGTTATATGACTCGTTAATGCCATACATTGAATATATAAAGGATGGAACTAATAAAAATATGTAAAATGAAATAAATATGATATTATAATGGAATTATAGTATACCTGTGTATCATTATGTAGTTATTCCTTTATATATGAAAAATAAATTTAAGAATCATTCATGCGTACATACGGCTTACTGTCTCCAGGAACGGTGCATTTTATTTATTATCTCCAAATATTAAGGATAATTATAAATACACATATAATGTATATAAATGATAAGTAATTAGGAATATCATTATGTAGATAATTGAGTTTTTACCACTTGGATAATTGGTAATTATAACAAGTTCATTTTCGACTCAAGTACTCAATATCGACAAAAATGATGAATATTAACTTAAATACTTATGAAATTTTTTAACAGTATAATAAGTGATGTAAAAGGAATAATAATTTTGTAATAGGTTCTAAAAGTAATTAGAACTTTACTTATGATTATTATTCATGAAGAATAAGGAACAGATGTGACGAATCAGACTCAATGTCAGGGAACTTTTCACCGTATTATTTTTGGTAATGACTTATTTTATGTTATGTATTTTAATTTCCATTATATTATCTTGTGATATGTTCTTATATATCCTTATTTATGAATATTTTATTTCCATGTTATCAGTGACCCTTTTCTCTCCCATCAAATCATTTTTTTTAATTTTTAATGTGACGTTGTTAGGTTGTCGAATATTCCTAAGGGACTTCATTTCAATCTCCTATCATTGAAGAAAATTTGAAGAATATACACCTCATTATTTTACACAGTGTATAATAAACCCATTTTATTTTTTACTTCCATTCAAAGGGAATCACTTTTATTTAAATCATTTTACTAAACATCAAAATAATTGTTTTAACATATGCGGTGACAATTACCTTTCTGCCGCTGTGAGAAATATTTGATATATGGCTTCCTTAACAATCTATATTGTTTTACATAAAAGGAAAATAAATACCATATATCCCCTTTACATATTTTTTTATTGAATTTATTTATGAAATGGATTTAGTATTTCAATATAATTAACCGAATTTTTCTGATTGCAAATGAAATTTTATTATTGAAATGTTAATATTTTTAATATTTTAAGTTTTATGATTATATAATGGTACTTGGACATTTGATGGGTGGTTATGTGATAAGAAAATCATGGGTTGTTATGTGATAACCCAAATGATGGGTGGTTCTATGATAAACAATTGATGGGTGGTTACGTGATAATCTCCAATCTATTGGGTATGGTAGTCGTCCATATGGGTATTCCATATAGTGATATGTGTGGAAGTTGACTATATGGTTATTATATTTATGTATACTTATTTTCCAAATTACCTTTATATTCTATATGTTTCTTGTTTTGGGATTTATGGTAATATTATAGTTATGAAAATTGTATGTAATGAGCTTATAATTCCGTGAAGTATATTTACTACATCTTAAAGGTGAAAAGTATTACCTTATGATAATGTATTCATGGTTTTCATGTTATGCCAATAATAATAGTTTTCTTTCATTATATATCTCATACTAAGCTGTTTTATGATTATACGATGTTTTGAAATGTTTTTCACAGGACATAGAAAAGAATGGAGTCCTAGATGGGAGCATGGAAATGTTCTACTATTAAAACAGGAAATGATGTCAAATTTCATTTTAAAAAGTATTTATTTTATGAAGAAAAATGATAGTGAATCGGAGTTTCTACATGTAATATTATGAGTTTATGTATAAGTTATGACCTAATTTTATAACGCACTAATCCTGAAAAGATCGTCAATGTGAATTATATTAATTTTTTTTAATTAACTCAATATTATGTTATGTTAAACGATGTGTCCTTATTGATTGATCCTAGGTGATTCCACAATGATACAAAATTAAAAGAATATGAATTTAATTAACTAATGTCATGTCATATTTTTAATTCTAGGTATATTAATGTATTAAATGACAAGAATATGGTTTTATCTCGATGACAGAAAATGTAAAAATCATTAAAAGGCAATTCCTCGATGTCGGTAAATAATCTTAACTTGTTCTTAACTAATTTATTCTTCACAAAAAGATACTACACCTCCCATGTTAAGGAATTACAAAATTATATGACATTATAAATCATCAGTTCTAGTAAATTTTTTGGCGAATAATAAAAATTAAATGACGAATAAATTCTTTAACCTCTCGGAAGAAACAAGTAAAACAATAAACACAGGTTGTGGAAAAATAGAAAAAAATTATTATACATATTGATAAAAACTATGAATGAAAATTTAAAATATTTTTTGTTTATGAGTATGGTTCATAATATATTTTTTAAGATAATTATATTGGTTTTATTGGAGTTTGAATCACTTATTTTGGAATCATTTGTAATGTAATGGGTTTGTCTGTCTCATTTCCAACTCCATGGGACATATTTTTTGTTTTAACATCTTGTTACCTTCTTAAAACTACATATTATCTCTTTACATATGTTTTCCATTATTTTTCAGTGTGTTGTTTGAATTTTAAGGACTGGGAGTTTTTTTTTTTGAAAAATGACCTAAATTTCGATTATGAGTTTTTTTTGTAATTAGCGGAGTATAGGTAAACATGTGACAAAAATTTTGAGGATGTCCTTTGGGGGTAGACATGAATCAACTGATTTTTCTTTGTCTTTTTATATATTATTATTGTTGGAGACATTCAAAACATGAATTAGATACACTACATGAATTTTTTCTGGCATAATCTTGGAACAAGTACACATTATGAAATCTTTAGAAGCAATGAAACTAGACAATTATGTGAAATATTTCATATTTGGTTTTTTTGTGAGGTGATTCATTTTTTATTTTATTTCCTAAAATGTGGAATTAATTCCATGAAATGGATTACATCATAAATTGTTTCAGACTTGTGGTTTTTAACATGTTTTCCATTTTATTATTTATATTATATATGAAGGATTATCTAATGAATCATAATAGATAACCCATGTGATTTTAGGGATTTCCATTACTTCTAGATTACATCAATCTATAAATGATATTCATGTTAGTTGTGTTGTATCTCTCTGGGTTAGTGACATTTCTACTTCTTCAATTCCTTTGGCCATGGAATCACCGATGTATTTCTTTATCTATTGAGTTTGAGGAGATTTTATTGTATATTATTTTTTGTTATATTATTATATATCCATCTAGAGGATGACCCATGTGTTATTTGTGGTGTAGTGTGTATGTTATTTTAGGTGAATTTTGTGTTATCATCTCTATATACCATTTTTCTTATTGAATTGTTTGTCATATTTAAGGAGCAATTTGTGAGCCTCTATTTGTATCTTCTCAAACATCCATGTTGGTGGATCCTATTGCAGGAATGATTGTAACCAGATTATGAAAAAGTAGTTTTTTCTCTATCCTACATTGGAGGTACTATATATTTTTGGTTCTATTAAATATTCTATTAATAAAATGGAATTATTGATTGATTGATTTTTGTGTGTGACCATGACGTTTTTTGGAAAATATTGTCTATTGCTAATTTTGGATAATGGAAAATGAATTTTTAATGAATTGTGAAATTGATTTATGAAATGGTTTTAAATTAATTGTTTTCATGAACTGATTTGAAAATTTTAACACATGAGATTCCTTGGGTAATTATGTTGAAGGAACTTCAATTGGCATGGTTTTTGAAATTTTCAGGTGGTCACACATAGGGTTTTCCTCTTCTCATTTAGCATATTATTCCAGATACATGATGGATTTGTTAGAATGTTAACGTTTTTGGGATGTTTCTCTACTCTCAATATTCGATGCATATGTGTAGAGACATGATGTGCCTTCTTTTCTATGTATGGATATATGAATCCAAGATATCATGACTTTTAGTGTACCATGGAATAATTTTACAATGCATTGGTTTTTAATTCATTAAAATTGATTTTATATATGGTACATTACTGACTACTTTTTGTTTTTTAAATGATTTGGATCTATTTTTCTTGTATTATTTTTGGAAATGTGAAAAGGTGATTTTTATCATGATTTGGGTTTGAAATCTATTAAACTGATTATCATGACTTATTTTTCATTAATGTTGAGAATGTACAAAAAATGTTATAGAGACTTATTATAGAACACTTTGGTGGGATCATACTAAGTCTATTTAACTCACACTTGATGCACCCCTACATTGGTCGAGACAACTTGTTATGTAATTTGATGCAAGGAATGGAATGGAATCATACTGAGGTAATGAGATTACAGTTAGATATATTTAGGTATCTTGTGATGAGATGGTGATATTTATCTAATGCAATAGAATGTAGGATTTATTTTAGTTTTTACTTGTCCGTTTATTATGTGTACCTTGATGATATTTTAGTAACTTTTAGTTTTTTGATCTATTATGATCCAGTTATGGAATTTATTAATTCTTGTTTTCAATTTAATATATATATATATATATATATAATCCATGTCATCTATATCAGGTTGGTAGAAATAATTTCTTCTTTCTATTACATGAGTATTTTGTGCTAGTCATTGTCACATGGGTATTGGCAATGCCCTTCAGGTATGTGACTATCAGGTCAGTTACCAGTTTGAGACGGTATATCAGGTGCATTCATTAAATTTTATAATGATATGTCCGGTTTTCTCTCAACAATACATATCTTGTCATGTTTGATAGACTCTAGATTTTATTTTTAGGACATGATAGTTAGGTTGTGGCTTGTTTTTGTCCCAATCATACCATGACGAGACTTAAAGTTCCATTGGATTTTTGGATGAGTGTCTCTTATGTTTTTTTCTTGATATGAATCTTAGTTTTTTCTTCTTTTCTCTGAATTTAATTTAATTTCTTCCTATTAGGGTGAATTTTTCTATTTCTATGTGTATTTGTATGCCTCCAACCTGAATTCCTTGTGGCCATGAAGATGTTTTAGTGGATTATATTCAGTGAAATTATCCTCTATATTAGATTATCATTGTGAATATCATGTTTTTATCCTATTTTCAGGTATTGAAATGTAAAATTACTCTATAACACAATTGTTTAGGTACATCTAAGAGTTTCAAGAAAAATATATTGATCCCAATAGTTTAAAAACGGCAATCCAATTCCCTAAAAGTGTATAAAAGAACCTAGATAGATGGAGGATTGGATAGAAATGATATATTAGATCTTTGAATTCTTGGATACACCTAGGAATATGAAGGTGAAGTTTATAGTTGTCAATACTTGACAGTCCCCACACTCGATTGTGGAATTCCATGGTGTAGGTGGATTGAAATGTGATATTTTACTACAATTTTATGATGACTCTATTTTTATAGTAGTTCATTTTATTGTATATGATGATGGTGAAGTATATATTGTTCCACTCTTTAGATAAGGGATATAATTAACTATTGGAATACACAAAAAAGTTCATAGAGCTGGATTATTTTTCTCTGGAGGTTGTATTGAATAATCACCTGAAAGATAAAAAGCACAAGTATGGTTTTCTCCTAGATAATAGATCAATGATATATATTCTAAATCAGTTTACCTATATAGTCATATTAGACATGTCTATAATGGAAAATATGAAATTATCTAAAAAGTGTTTCGATTTTTCCCCTTCTCTTCCACCCATTAGAATCTTCAATGGCATGCAAGTAAAGGAAAGAAAGCAGAATGAACATCACAGAGGATGTGGAAGTAGTTCATAGTAATGTGAAATCTCTACAACATCAATTATAGAAATTATTGTACAGATAAAATTTTATCAATGTGAAATGTTGGGAACTCCTAAAGTTATTGTCATAAACCTGAAAATATGTGAAATGGTTTTGCCTATTTTTTTCCATAAATATTTATTTTTTTCATGATATGTCTACACCTTGTTATTGTAAGGTATTTTCGGATCTAATGGATACATTAGGGTAGTGATTTGTTTCGTGTACTATAGGGATCAATCTATAGCCCTCCAGATAAATGAAACATCATGAAGTAAATGCATTTTTGTTGGAGGTTGATATTTTTCCATGGACTATAGGAGGTACTATATTTGGTACATAATCTATAGCCACTACATTATTTGACTCGTGTTTCTACCACAAAATTATATATACATTTTTTAAATGATTTAGCATCCAATATTACTCAAGTAATTTTTAATTTAGCTTATAAAAACACTTGGGAAAAAGAAATGATATGGTGTTCGTGTTTCATTATTGTTCGATGTCAAAAACTAATGCAAAGATTCTATGAGATTTCCTCATTATCAATCTCGAAATTTTTGGCATAATTATCATGATAGATTGGCATATTGATCAAAATTTGGATGTTGACTGTTGAGATTATATTTTTTTTTCATTTTTTAGGATGCAATCTATATGTTGATTTAGGTGGGGTGAGATGTGAGGTATTGTAATAATGGTCATTATCACCCAATCCTAAACAGTTTTTGGTCATTATATTTGTTGATAATGATGACATTTATTCTATTTTTGATCGTCCCACAATTGTACTATACATTATTGAATTTTTCAGGATGAATTATTTTTTCTTCCTCCAAATATGGAGTTAATGTTCATTATAGATCTAGTATCTTTTTTACATGCTATTTCGATACCCTTTTTCATATAGGGATAGTACTTATAAAATATCTCAAGATTCAGTTAGATGATCTAGTGGTGAATTTCTTTTCTCACCCTAATGTTTCACCTTTGGAAGCACCAGTGCTCTATACCAACAAGGTAGATGGTTCACTCAAATTGTTCACGGACTATCAGAAGTTAAAATTAATTCTAGGTAAAACTATATACATGTTTCCCCATGTTTATGATTTATTTGACTAGTTAGAAAGGGAAATGTGGGTTTTGGATATTAATAATTGATCAAGTTATCATCGTCTCATAGTTTGGGAGTCTAATATACTGAATATAGATTTCAGGAGAAGGTATGGCCATTATGAATATCTTGTATATTTTTTTGATCTGACCGATCCTCTAAAATTTAGTATGCTTTTGATGAATCAGATATTCAATCAGTTTCTTGAATCTATTTGTATAGTTTTCATGGATGATATTTTAGACTTTTTGATATCTGAATGTGAGCACTAGAACTATCTAGGTTTGGTTTTCAGAATCCTGAGGAGTCACTATTTCTATAGAAATATTTTCAAATGAAGTTTTTGGATCATAGAAGTAATGTTGTTGGGGTATGTGATTTCTGATCTTCAATTATAAGTGGATATTGAGAATGGAGTAGATGTATTTTCATTGAATTGTCCATGGAATGAATTTGAGATTTTGGTATTTCTTATTCATGCTACATACTATCAACAGTGCATCATGGATTTCAAGGATTTTGATCACCATAGAATTATGTTTCCATGGATGGGGTGAAATATTTTGGGATGAAAGTTGTATTTTTCATTTGATGAATTGATACTCATTCTACCATTGGATCTTATTGTGATCATACCTAATCCTATTATAGGGTATATGATTTTCTAGGATAATTTAAATGCTTATTTTGGTTTTTTTCTTATGTAAGATGATCATGTGGTAGACATTATACATCATGAATCATTAACATCATGATAAGTGTCAACCCATTTCTGATTTAGATAATTTCATTATTATTCATGTTCTTAAATGATGGTATCACTATCATTTGGGGGAGAGGATCACAATTTTTTTAACCCTAACAGTATACACAATTTATTTTATCAAATTTAATTGAATCTTATACAGACATGGTAGATTGAATACCTGTAGATGTTTTACTTCTATGTCACTGATACCTTGCGGAAGGACAATGTCATTGTAAAAACTCTTGGTATGTTTCTTCTAACAAATTCTATTATTTAATTGATGGAATAGTGAATCAATATTGATTTCATTACTCAATTTCACTAGGATTCCCCTGAGTATATTTCAGGTATGATTCTGATCAGTATTCAATTATCATCAAATCGTCTTGAGTTATTTATAAATTATCACTACTAGGATGATGAATTTATGTGAATTAAAGAAACCCTATATTATTGGGAGATTGTTTCTGACTTGTCTTTCTCTATATTTGACATTATACATTTTTTGGGATCATTTTTTCTACTATTCATTTGTGATGAGATCAGTTCTATTTGATTATAAATTTTTATCATGGTACATTCACATATGCACTATGATGATATATTATTTGATGATAATTTTATTATTATGGTTTTGTTTGAAGCACAACATTACTAATTATGTGACCCATTGTTACACCTACCAATATTTAATATAAACTAATTTTACACCTTCTTATTTGTTTTGGAATCATACATTTCTGGTTTGTAAATGGAATGCGGTGTCCAAAGACATTGTTATTGTATTAACTACGACTCATTTAGAGAGAAATTATATTTGGGTGGTGATTGATTAGTTCAAAAATCTATATCATTTTTGTTTGATATAAGTTACCAGAAAATTTTATGTTCTTCGTATATTTTATGTGCAGGAGATCTTGAGGTTATAGTTGGTTCCCTATACCATTGTTTGGGACATGAATTGTTGGTTCACCTAATTATTCTGGAAATGTATATGGAGGTGATGGAGACATACAACATATTTATTACAACTTATAATCCACTGATATGATGTCAGCTAGAGAAAACTATTTAGATCCTATATGATATGCTTTGTGCATGTTTCATGGATTTTGGTGGATCATGGGATAACCATCTAGAACTTGTAGAGTTTTATTAAACAATTAGTCACCAATCACTAGTTATACTAGAACCCTTCAAGGTTTTGAATGGTTTCCAATTTAGATCACTTATTTATTAGAAAGGGGTTTGTGAGGCCTCTCTTATGGTACTGAGTCTCATTTTGTAGACATTTTAGAGGATTTGGGATATATGCAAGGGACTAGTTATATCTGAGAGCAATTATAAATCAAATTTTCGTCATTGAATTTTTCATTTAGATTTTTCCATATATGATCTGGTTTTCTTCTTGATTAATCCATGGATAGGTCACCATTGAGCTGGAAATTTGTGAATGTTGGCTCGAAGATATGTTGTACTTTATGAGGTCCCTAAGAGGCATTTCATGGTTTCTTATATGATGGCATTTCCAGTTCAGTTGATGATTATTCATAATTTTCTACAGATATATTAAATTATAATGTACCATCCCAATCCCACTCACATTCTTATTGGATGGTGATAGAGTTGGAGGAAAATGGATCTGTTATAGAAGATCCAATGGAAGTCATTGTCTCTCAGAATGATGTCTTATGTGGGTAATCAAATCCATTGGCCTCAGAACCATCATGACATGCATCACATTCTCATGAGAGTTATGAGTGCTAGTCAACGATGAGTTAACAATGACTTAACCTTTTTTGGAAATCATTCTTCATCATAACATACTGGGATTGGAGAGTCTTATAGTGGGTAGTTTTTAACTTCTCATTATGGTCATTCTAGTATTTTTCTCTCTCAACTCCTATTCCCTTTTATTTTGGGTGTGTTTGAGGACTTTCGATGATGGAGAGAATTGTTTGGAAACAATGACATAATTATTGGGGATTAAATATTGTATAATTATTTTATTCCATGTATAAATATATAAATGAATAAAAAAAATATACAAGAGGTTATACCCTGTTCAGAAAATTGAAGTATAATTAAAGTGTTTTCTCATCTAACTTTTAACTCAGTGAGATATATGACTTGTTCACCACATTTACCTGGTCTATGGTGAATGTACATCTTTTTTACATTTAATCTCAAAAATATAATTTCAATTAGGATATTATATAATTAATTTAATTTCGTTCCATTATAGAGATTATTCTTTAATGTTCCAAAGTTGTGTGGGATACTTTAGAATGCTTAAAGATTATTTTCCTCGAGATTTGTTCATTAATCTCATTTATAATTATCTTCATATATTTAAAATTCCATTGTTTATTCATGTACATAATTGATTTTTTTCTCTTATGATAAAATATACTATATTTTATTTATGTTTTTATGATCATATTTACTTTGTATATCCTATTTTGATACAATTTATGGTTTATGGTTAATTTATTCACATTTCCATTGTTAGTATTTCAATACATATGTTTATGTTATTTTTGATTCATCATTTTAATTAGATGAATTAATTGAACATATTATAAAATGGGAGGGTCCCCTTATACCCCTCTATGCATCAATATGTCTCATAAGATTTGGCTAAAAACAATTCACATTGTTTTCTAATATGTTTAAAATTTTTAGGAGGGTAGATGTTGACGGAAATTTTATGGGCTTCTACCCACATACATAAAATGAATTTTTGATATATTTTTACAGTAACTTTGTTAAGGGTAAATATATATAGTTAAGGCATCAAAAATTATGAATTCCATCATTATTATTATTCTATGAGATTATTTGATTAGTTATAATATCCATGATTATTTTTCCAATATATATTATTATATAAATGGAAGATGATTAATTTTTTTACCTTTCCATATTGTTTATGTCATAGTTAATCCAAGATTATGTTGTACACAATCCTGTAAAGAGAATTTGATCACACCCCTTTCATATGATTTATTTTTACAAAGGATTCCACGAAGTTAATTCTGAAAATTGTACAAGGGTACACAAAAAATTAATAATGGATGTACCAATGAAATTATTTTTTATTTTATGTTTTAATATTTATGATGGTCTTCAATTACGCATATAGTTTACTAAGACTACTAAAATATTCATTCTTTAGGGATTTGATTCTTAATAATCATACAGATTTAAAAATTTAATTCACCAGCATAGGGCTTCTATTGTTATGTGTTACATATTTCATTTGGTTTTATTTTATGAGAATTAATCATTAGATAAAACATTAATGATAATTATTTAGATTAATATGATGGGGTTTCAATAATCACAAACTATTTTTACTTTATTATTTAATTTAATGTATAAATTTTATTTGTAGAATATAAAAATGGGTTTAAAATAATTTTTAAATGTTTTTAAACCATTATCAGGGGTTTATGACCTTCCTTGAAGGTGGAATTGGAAAATTAAAGTGCATCATCCATGACGGTAGTAAATCAACACATCACATATTATATTTTCATTTTTTGAATAAAGGGGAGATGAGAAGGGGTTTGATGATAATTTATTCGATTAACATAATAATAATCCATTATATTTAAGTTACTATAATTATCATGAAAATTGTACATGGTTATATGAGGATATAATAAAAAGTGGAAATAAATTGAATTGAAATTAAAAGAAATGAAAGAGGAATTTACCAACTCAGTTATTCTCCATGATAAACTCTTTAGGGAAATTTATTTTCTTCATTTCTTATACCAATGGATAATAGATATAGTGGATTTTCTATTGAATAATATTGGGTATAAATAATAATATATTAAGTGTTTTTAAGGAGTGAGGATAATTAGTGGTGAGGGGTGGTATTTATAAGAGAATAGAGGGAATTTTTTTATTATTTTAATCATTAGTTTTTTATTTTTGAATATGAATACGAATATGTTGAACCACATGACTATATATATTAATCTAATGAAGGATAGTTTGATATTTTTGGGTTAGATAATCCATACATCATATATGACTTAATAAATCACGAATTTGTTAAATAATGTAAATTACCTATAAGGCCCTAGGCTTAAATAGTAAATAATCTTGAGTTTATTTGTGAATTTACATGATTTCACATTGAGGATCATTTAAGGATTGGAATTTTGGATAATTATTCCATCTTTAATACCAATAATCCCATAATAAAACAAGAGGATACTAGAAAAAATTATCCATTTTTTCAAAATATAATTTTGTAAAATATATGTCATTATTTCTTTTCCTAATAAAAATCTTTGTAAATTATAACTTTCTCTTACCCATCCATATTACCCGTGTAAAAAAATAAAAAACATGGGTTGACCAAAAAATTATCAGTAAGGGATATAAATTAAGGATTCAAATAATTAGTCTAAATATATTTAGAACTCAATAAAATATTTTCAGGCAATCATACTTTTCACCCATAAAATCCCACCACATGAAAACATAAGATTCTGGAAAACAATTTATAGAAATTATAAATCATATAATTAATTTTTGGAATCCATATCATACTTACATTATAGCATTTAGATCTACATAGGTAGTAACCTTCGTGGTTATGATTGGAATATTCATCATAGTATATTCCCTAGATATCTTAGGAGAAACTCCATCGTTTATCTCTGTCTCAATACCAAATTCATTAGAGAGATATAATCGGCTCAGTCAATCTCATTTTATCATGGACCCACTAGTATACAAATGAAATTACCCTTAAAAAAACATAGAAACACCTAAAAAATCATTCTCAAAGGAAAAAATAACATTTCCACATTTCTATCGGAAGACATCATTTCACGATAGTGACATAATCAATCCCTTCTAAAAACCATTCTCAATACCAAAATACATGAAAATGGAATATGGTATTTATTTTCCTTTCAAAAACAATAAGGCATATAGTGTAATCTAAATATCAAATAATGGTTTAGGTCGAAAAGAAGTTATTATTGTCATATATGTTTAAAAACATTCATTTTGACATTTTGTATGAAAAGTCAAACACTCAATATAAAAAAATTCCTTTTATTAAAACAATTGAATTAAATTCAGTATATAAATAAAATATATGATATTCAAAATCATTTCACACATAAGAGTTAAAGAATATAATCAAGAATTATAAATTTAACCCAAATAATTGAAATTTGGATGAGAAATTCCCATACCTCAAGTCTGACTTGTCTCGTAAGTTAATTATAAAATTGAAAAATAAAATTAGTTTAATATATACATTTTTTAGAAGCTTTTTAAATGTTATTAATAATTTTATATCACTCATTATCTTTTTATAGAAATGATATATTTATTTTAGTTTATGTTGGATGTTTTGTCGATATTCGACACATTAGTCGAAAATGAACTTGGTATGGTGTGAATAGTTCATATCGTCAAAAGTCAATAATATACAGAATATAAATCATTATATAAATATATTATATATTAATTATATAAGTATCTTTATTAATCGGTGGTTATGAACTAAAAACACCATTCATGGAGAAGGTAGGGTGTAAGTATGCTTGAACGATATTTTCTTTTTTCCTATTGTATTTAATGTATGAAATTTAAGGAAATGTATATAAATATATATAAATATAAAATACCAATACATATTCATTAATTTTTAATTTTCAATATTTTTTACTAAAACATTTTTTAAAACTTTCCATGTGATGAGTGAATGAATCACATCATTTTGAGTAGGCAGTAGTCTATACATCCCCAAACAAAGTCATTGTATAAAAACAATATGAAACACATGAAGGTACGTGTAAAATAAAATTTATATAACATTAAAAATGTTATAATACACATATTTAAATTTTATTTAACCCTAAATATTGTTTTAATACCATCCATGAAGGTGGTAAAAGAAAATGAACAAAAACATTATCCACAGAGGTGATTAACCTATGTAACATGGACACAAATTTCATTTCTTTTGAATAAGAGGAGGTGAGAAAATAAATGAATTTAATATTTTACTTTAGAAACATAACACACATGTTTGTAAATTATTTTTTATTTATCATTAATTTATGGATTAAGGAGGTTATGATAATGTACAAAAATAAAATAAATTAAGAGAGGTACTTTGAGAAAATTACATCATGAATATCGCCTCCACGAAAGAAACATAAAGACCTTGGATTTGGTATTTTGGTACTACCATAAGCACTTGTATGTGGGAAGAGTTAGTAAGAGATGTTAGGTCAGAGATTTTAGGAACTACATCTCTTTTTGGGTATAAATAGGGTAACGGGGAGGTAGTATTTATACTTGAGGTGAGTTGAGTTCAAGTGAATAATTTATTGATTATTTTATATTAAAGCTAACCATATGAATGTGGAATTATATTTAATGTATAAGAGTTTTAATTAACTTTATATAGGCTGGTTAGGTTCACTAAACACCTCTAAAAAGCATTTAATGGTGTTGTTTTTTTTATGTTTTTAACATTTAATTTTAACGATTGTAAAATTTTAAATTTTATTATGGTAAATAATTTTGTTACAATGAAAAAAGGTCCATATCTAAAATAAAATTGATCATGAAACCTAATGTATTCAGAAAAAATCCAAATATTAAATACATTTACCTAATTCATTTCACATAATTCAGAAAATTATATTTAAAATTAATTTCACAGATAAAAATAAAAAGAGGGTTTTTAAAGTAAAACTTCCAAAATATTATAGTGTTTTTGTATCTAATTTCGATATGAAATTTAATATAAGGACAAAAATTGGATTAAATTATAATAAAAATATATATAAATATACTTTATAAACAATTAAAATGTCAATCTATTTATTTAAATAAAATAGATGAAAAATAGGTTTTGAAAAAAATGTAGTATTTTTCATTATTCATTATAATATGAAAGCTATCATAAAAATTCCAAAAATTTAATCAAAATAAATTTTGATATCCCTTTTTAATTGAATAAATATATATTTTTAAATAAATAATATATCGGTGTCAAAAATATTATTTAAAATCGGTTCTACAATAAAAAGTGGTAAAACTACCATTAAAAAATAAAGCTTTTATGCCTAAAATTGTATTTATTCATATTTTGGGTCCATAAATATTATTAGGAGAAATTAAAAGAAATTAATAAACAACTGTAAACTTAATATAGATATTTATTTTCCATCACCCCAATATTACATCTAAGGGATAATTACCATTTAAAATAATAATATTAATAACGTATTATTTTCGGTGTAACTCAATCTTCGGTGAAACATGTGATTTTGGAGAAATCAATTATAGTGTGTTGGGTATGTTGTCATACATAGAACCCCATTTAATGTAAAATTACTATCTATTTAATATATATTAAAAATTTTGAAATTTTTTTATTCAATACTTACTTGGGATATTTCATCCTTCCTTACATTGGAAATTGCATCCTCGTTATTTTATTCACTTGTCAAATAAGTGGAAGTATTTATCCCTCGTTGAATTTTCATATTCCCATGATTCCTATGAAACCATATAAACTTTTCCATAAAACAATCCACCGGATTATTCCACTTATTCCTCCATACCTTCAACTTGTGGTAAATAATCTAGATGGGATCATCCTCATAAGACAAATTCTCTTCCAACAAAACTACTTCTGGACTCAAAACATGAGATAAATTACGTATATACTATATTAATATTTAAACATGAATACAATTATGTACCTATGATAAAATAGAAGATATATCCACTTAGTAGGAAATTGATTCAACTTTATCCAAGATTTCATATGTTCTATTGAATCGTGGACTCAATTTCCCCTTATTCCCAAAACACATCCTATTTTTCTATAGAGAAACCATGAGAAAGATATTATCAGCTACCTCAAAATAAATATCAACTCTCTTATTTTCCACATAAGTTTTATGTATTCTTTGATCTTTTCTCATCCTTTTCTAAATCAATTTAACATTTCCTTCAATATATTCCACAATTTTTGGTCCCATCAACTTCTTTTCACCCAATTCATCCCGAAAAGTTGTAATTCAACATCACATTCCATATAATTCCTCAAATGGTTCCACGTGTATACTATAATGATAAGTATTATTAAATGAGAATTTTACTAAGAAAAATTCTAATCCCAACTTCACTAGTAATCCATTGAACTTCCACGTAGCATATCCTCCAATGTTTGAATAGTTTTTTCTATCTTCCCATCTAATAGATGACGAAATGTTATAGTAAAATTTATTTCAGTTCCCAATGACTTCTGAAAGCCTTTCAAAAATTCAGACATGAACTTGGGATCCCGATAAGATAGAATATAGAGAGTAACTATATGAAATATTAATATCTCCTTAATATAAAACAGATATGGTTTTTCGAGAGATAGATTATCTCTAATAGGAAAGAAATGAAAATATTTAGTCAATCAATCAATAAAATCTGATATTACACCATTACCTCAATAAGCCTTTGGTAATCCCACTTCAAAATACATGGATATATTTTACCAATTCCACTATGGCACCGAAAAAGGCTAAAGAATCACCTTTGGAAAATATCATTCTAGTTTAAACTACTGACAAGTTAAACACATCGTAGTAAAGTCCCCAATATCTCTTTTCATTCCAACGACCAGTAAAACTCCCGATGATCTTTGTACATTATAGTACTACTTGGATGAACTGAAAAAAGAGTCCAATATGATTCAGATAACAACACTTTCTTTAACTGTGGATCACAAGGCACACATAACAGCTTCAAAAATCTCAAAATACAATCGTTATCATTGTTAAATTAAGGTAACTTACCCTTCTAAACAAATTCTATATTCTTATGCAACACACATTCTTCCTTCGAAAATTGTTTAATTCTATCTTACATAAATTATTACACTAACATTTTAAAAAATAGAGGAATTTCCTACAAAAACAATATCCAATCCAAAATTAATTAAATCACTAAACAAAGGATCATGTTCCAAACATAAAATGGGTAATGCTGCATTACATTTTTGACTCAAATTGTTGAAGACATTATTTTCTTTCTCTTCATTATAATTAGTACTGAAACCATAATCTAGGATAAATCCTAGACATATCCACTATCTCAGATTAAATTATTTCTTATTTAACATATACTAAAAAAACTTAATCTTTATATATTTCACATTTTACCCCATATAGATGATGCCTCAAAATTTTTAATGCAAATATAGCTTCAGATAATTTTAAATCATGTTTAGGGTAATTTATCTCAGGAAATTTCAACTGATGTAAAATATATGTAATTACTTAGTCATACTGCATTATGACCCAACAATGTCGTTTCAATGAAGAACCACTGTAGAAACGAAAATTAAAATTTCTAGAAGGTAATTCCAATTCTAGAGCTTTCATCAATATTTTTTATTATCCTAAAACAATAATTATATTCTTTTGACAGGATAAACTTAACTCCTTGTTGAGTTAACTTATCTAGTGGTCTAGATAACTGTGGAAAATTTTCAAAAAAAACTCAGGTAATAGCCTACTTAACTAAGAAAACTATGAATCTTGGTAATATTTAAGGGTCACATCCATTATTCAAAAACTATTATTTTATTAGGATTAATATTTATTCAATATTTATAAACTATGTGTCCCAGGAAAAAAATTTAACCATCACACTTTTTGAATTTCCCATAGAGTTTATTTTCTTTTATGTCTTTCAATACACCCCTTAAATGGTTTTCATGCTTCTATTTACTTTTAGAATATATCACAATATCATTAATAAACTGAAACACAAAATTATATAAGAAATCATGGAATCATAAATTCATATGATCCATGAGTATAGCAGG